>JAKFHU010002220.1:0-1425000 GCA_023783475.1 Daubentonia madagascariensis | reverse complement strand
CAAAACATACAAACCACCTTTCTGTCCACCTCCAAGTGGTTCAGGGCTGAGCTGGGTGCCCTGCCCATCTGCTCTTCTCCTTACCTTGGAATATGTACTCCCTGCCCTGTGTTTAGGTATGTTTTCTCATTTAACTTTCACAACAGCCTTGTGAAATGGGTATGATTAATCCCTTTCACAGTTGAGGAAACTGGCTCATAGATGTAAAGTACCTGCCTAGGGAAACCTTACAGCTATTAAGGAGGAGGTAATTTAACCCAGATTTGCCTGACTTCCAAATCACGCTTTTGTTGCAATTCCAGAGTTTGCTACTGGATCTCCCACACATAGTGGCCTAAAGGCACTGGTTTCCTTGGAAAACTGTGAGCTAATGCCCCTGGTCTTCTTCCCCATGGTCTACCTCACTAAATGCCCCATCTCGCCCCTTCCCTGGGACTTTTAGTGTCTTCTCCTATATTTCATGTTGACCATACAATGTTGCCTTCTTCGAATCTAGGTTTATGGCAGACATCGTGTCTGTTATTTGGCATCCGTTTTCCCTTCTTCAAGTGATATCTGGTTATATCATACTGATTTTTATTTGAGGACCCACCCCTCCCCCACTGTCAGTCTCCTGGATGCTGGGGGGTGTCTGTGACCCAGGGCTGGCCAGTGAGTGTACTGCCTCTCCCTGCCACCTTGATCAACTTGGGGGAACACATCACAAATCTGAACCAATAAAGTGCATCTTTGCTGAGGATAATTTTTTCCCCCCCTGTTAGAGTTGTTAGCCTAGTAAGAAGTAAGCACAGAAAGCCTGGGGGTCTACCTTTGTTACCAATTGTAAAGAATCTGACCAATTATAAGTTCCCTGAGGGCCAGGCATTTTATTTGTCTTGTTTGCCCTATCCCTAGGGTTTAGAGCAGGACCCTGTACACTGCACATCCGGGGCCTGACAATGAAACCACTCAGAGAACAAGCTAAGAGAGACAAGAGTCTGAGATCATCATTTGAGCAGCTGGACGCAGCTGCGCCTGAAGTTGTTAAATTCATTTTTGTGCTTACGTCAGTTTGTATCGGGCTTCTGCTACTTGTAACTGAAAGAATCTTGACTGACACAAGCAAAACAACTTGACTCAAGTTTCTTGATGAACCTCCTGCAAGAGAAATCACAGATAATCAGTGACCTTGGGGGCCATGTACATCTCCCCATGGCCTTAACATGCTTCCCTGCTTTTCTAAAGTTCCTTTAGTTCCTTGGCTTACAGACTCCTCGATGGCAGCAGTGAGGTTTTCTCTGTGTTATTTAATCCTCTGCAGCCTTTCTGACAGGGCCCTCTTCACAGGGAGGCCTCGGGAGATACCGGGCAGTAGTTGCACCAAGAGGCTAAGGTGCAGGGCTGCTTCTGCCTCTTTGTGAATTGAGAACTACTGTGCCCTCCTGTGTCTAGCACAGTTTCTGGCAGATGTCATGTGCTCAGTAAACATTTGTTGAGTGAATGACCAACAGGAAGGAAGCGTGCAGATCCCTTCTAGATCTCATGAGAAAAGCAACCCTGGAAAGAATCCATAGCCCCATAAGCGTCTCCTCTTCTTTCCTCTCTGCCTCTCCTCCCAGCATGAAGTCTCCCCTGGATTGTCTTTGTCCAGCTTCCTCAGGATTACAGAGTCGGGCAGGTGCCTCCACCCTGGCACGTTAGGTCTGCTGACACATCTGTCTGCTCCAGACGAGGCGTCTCCTAAAGATTCCTTCCCAGTGTCTCGTTCATATGTGACTCTCCAGCATCTCAGAGAACACCTGCCTCCTACAACACTCGGAACAAATGTTTTCTGAATGAATGGGTGAGTGAGTGATGGCTTCACAACGCCAGCCTCCTGCTGCTCAGTCCCTATCCCAGGCTTCTGTGCTCACATCCCTGTTCTGGAGAGATGACAAGCTTAAGTCTGCTTGGGTCTCACAGACAGGTAGAGAAGTCCCCACCCCTCTTCCCAGCTGTCTGACTTCTCCTCCCAGAGTTTTCCCTGCCCCTCAGGCTTCCCTGCTAAGTCACAGTGTGGACACTCCCCCCCCTCCCCTGGGAGTGACCACCCTATATTGTCCCTGTCCCAGCAGGTGGCTGCCCTGCAGGGGAGGTGATTCGGCTGTGGATGAAGGTGGCTTTGGAAAGAGGTGCAGGAACTGTAAGTGAAGACATGCACTTTCAGCCACACTCTTCCAAGCACTGAGGGGGAGACCTTGCCAAATCATCCCACCTCTCTGGCTTCTGCTTCCCCAGCAGGAAAACGGCCAGGGGGGAGGGAGGATGAGCTCAAAGGTTTTTCCAACAACAAGTCTTCTGCAGAAGATCTGAGTTTGGTATACTCGGAGGCAGGAGGGAGATAGGAGGGGTGGGAGGAACTGGATCACGTGAGAATGCCCCAGCAAGGCTCAGACTGCTGCTAGCATCACGTGGACATGTCTCACAGTGGTTCTTGGGGCAGTTCCAAGCAAACACCAGGCCCTAATGGCTTGTCCTCCAAAGTGCATCTCAGAGTCCACCCACTTCTTCGCGTCTCCCCAGCTCAGACCACCACACCGTGCAGCTGGACGACCTGTGCGGTGACTGCTTCCTGATTCTTTCCTTCACTCCCGGGCCAACGCACTGTGCTCCTACCTGCAGCAGGCACTGGACTAGGCACTGTGTGTACGGGACAGACCCCCTGCCTTCACCAAACTGCAGTCCAAATATCAAATTAACCTTGTGACAAGGACAAGAAAGAACATAATGTAATGACAAAGAATGAGGGGAGAGGGAGATGTTTAGGTAGGGCAACTGGCAATGGCCTTTGGACGGAGGTGACATTTCAGCTGAGATCTGAAAAGTGACCAGGAGGAAAGACAGGAAGGGTGTTATAGGCAGAGGGAACAGCATGTGCAAGGCCCCTGAGGTGGAAAAGAGAGAGACCAGCGTGGCTGGAGCTGAGGGAGGAGAGGAGGGAGCGTGGAAGCTCAGGCCTCAGTCAAGGGGGTGGACAAGGCTGACTTGGAGGCCACAGGAGTGAGTTTAGAGTTCAGCTACCATAAAATCTGAGGAGAGTGTTAAGCAAGGTGTAATCTGACTGTTATATATGTTCAGGATCGTGCTGGGAGTGGGGGCTGGGAGAACGGGGAGGAAAGCAGATAAGCCAGGAGAAAGGCGGCCCCGCAGAGAGAGGAGGAGGGGAGGGTCCAGTGGGTCTTAGGAGGCAGAGGGGGCAGCTGGCCACGCGTGGGCTGGCGAGGCCGGGTGGAAGGCTGATTCCCACTTTGTGGCTTGCACGGCTGGCAAATGGGTGGGCTCCCCCTCCCGTCCCTGCGTTCTCCTCTCCTTTCCTCAGATCCGCCTTCTCAGGGGGCCTCCCTTGACCCCTTTGTTTAAACTGCACCTCCCCTCGCACACACACAACACTTCCTTTCTGCCCTAGGAGTCTGTGATTCCCCCCCAGTGTTGATCACCATCTATAGTCGCTAAATAACAAATAGCTTCTGCATTCTTTAGGTGTGTTATTTACTGCCTGTCTCCCCCACCAGGACATGAGTTCCGGGAGGGCACGGCTTCTGTCTGTCTTATTCCCTGTAGTAGCCCTAGCACTGCGAACAATGGGGGCACATCGTCGGTACTGTGTCCTCATCCTAGAATACCTCCATCCTGTCTACCCAAAGCTCTTCCTTATCCCCCTCTCGGGCTCAAGCGAGGCTTCCTCCAGTGAGCGCTGGCCCGTGAGCTGAGACGGGGTGGACACTCCTCCTGTGTGCCTGTGTGTGCATGTGCATGTGTGCATGGGTGTGTGCGCACTCCCTGTTCGTCCCTTGTGTCACTTTGTAAAATAGCTTCTTGTTAACTGTTAACAATGTGCCAGGTGTTATTCTACGCATTTTCCCATATTATTCTTTTAATGATCCCTGTAACATTCTGAATGAGGTGACATTGCATTCCCTGTTTTACAGATAAAGTAACTTGAGGCATCGATTGCTGAAGGTCACCCAGCTAGCTGGTGGCAGAGCATGTGTTGTGCCCTGGGGGTTTAACCCTGGAGTCCACACTCAGAACCCTTAGGTGGCCTTGCCTCTGCTGCCTACTCATTTTCTCCAACTAAGTGGTTCCCTCCTGGAGGTGACTTTTCTCCCCTCAAGGGAGACTTGGCAATGTCTGGAGATGTTTTTGGTTGTTGTAACTGTGTGGTGGGCGTGCTCCTGGCCCCTAGCGGGTAGAGGCCAGGGATGCTGCTGAGTATCCTACAATGCCTGGGACAGCCCCGGCCACGGGGAATCGGCCCCACATGTTGATAGTGCCAAGGTTGAGAGACCCTGCTCCATCTAGACTGCAAACACCATGAGCTCGTCCTCCCACCTCACGGCCCCTCCTCCTTCCCCGCAGACTCTTCATGTCGCTGTGCTCCTGTGCCCCTCCTCGGCCCTCTTCCCTTCTCTGTCTCATCCAGTCCAGGGCTTCCAGGCCTGCCTCTCTGACGACCCTCAAATTGCCGTCTCACGTTCCCTACAGCCCGTCAGTCAGTGGACCCGCTCAACTTCCGAAATATGTCTGAGTCCATCTCACCACCCCACAGTCAGGCTGCCAGAGCCCTGGAGTCCCACTCTCGGATCCCCGTGACAACCTCTCGACTCTGCCCCCAGGCACGCGCCCCGCTATCACCCATTCTCCACCTGCAGCCGGAGCCCTCGGTCCACAGCATGACCCTGAGTGTCTGTGCCCTGCTGAAAACTCCATTAGCTTTCTATCCTGCAGGCGTGACTTCTAGCCCTCCCATGGCCACCAGGCCCTGCCGCCATCTGGGATGGCACTGGCCTCCTTTCTGCCCTGGGAGGCCCCATGCTCTTTGCACTTACTGGCTCCTCCCCATGGCCATGGCCTTCCCTTCATTCAGGTTTACCTCAAAGGCCTTCTTGAACCAGCGGGGGTAAGTCTGCACCCCCGGCGCTCCGTCTCACCTTTGCCCTCGGGTTCATGCACAGTGAGACCATCCTCCGTGTGTGTCCGTGTGTGTGTTCTATGACTGTCTCTTCTCCTGGGAGTGCAAGAAGCTTGAGGACAGGGCGCTGCCTCTCCTGCTTTCTGCTGGGCCTGTGGCATCTTAGGCAGAGCCTGGCATGTAACAAGTGCTCAGAAATATTTTTTAGGAATATAATTGAATTGGAAATTGTGGCAAGAGGGAAGTTTGTCCTTGTGAATCACCAAGGCTCCTTCTCTTACCAGCTTCCTCTGATCAGGGATGCTACCCTTCCTCTTTGTTCTTATTTCCTTTCATTTCTGCTAACAAAACTGCGAATGCATATGTCAATTGCCTGTTCGGCATCTCCACTTGGAAGACGGGCGTCTTCAACCTAACATGGCCCAGACGGAAGCTTGAATGAATGACCTGTTTCCCAAGGTCTTCCCTGTCTCAGTAGATGATAGGACCATGAATCCAGCCACGCAGGCCAGAAACCTACAAGTCATGCAAGATTCTGCTCCCGTCCTGACATCCGGTACATCAACAAGTGGTGACGTCAGCCTGGAAGCACATCCTTAGCTGCCACCCTATCCAAGCCACCACAAGCTCTGCCCCAGCTGCTATCCTCAGGCCCTGACTGGCCTCCCTGCTTCTGACCGGCTTGGCCTACATCCTGTTCTCCTCAGAGCAGCCTGGGCAATCTTTTGAAAACAGAAATCAGATGATTTCATTCTCCTGTCAAGAACTATCCAATGAATAGTTTTTATTCTAATAGTCACTTAGTAGCTGTCTTGACGATCAGGTGGACAGATCACAAGAAGGGTGAGTATGGCACAATATGATATTTTGAGAGAGAGATAAATTTTATTACAATATATTTTTTAAATTGTTCTATTTTATTATCAGTTATTGTTGTTAATCTCTTACTGTGCCTGTTTTCTAAATTAAACTTTACCATAGGTATGCACGTATAGGGAAAAACACAATATATATAGGGTTTGATACTATCGGTGGTTTCAGGCATCCACTGGAGGTCTTGGAACATGTCCCCCTTGGATAAGGGGGGACCACTGTGCTCTATGAAACATCATTTTCTTTCTTCCTATCACATCCTGTGGCCACCTATAATTATCTTATTCATTTCTGTGCTTACATGCTTTGGGGTCTCTTGTCCCCACTGGTATGAAAGCAGTGACCCCATCTGCTCTGTTCACTGCAGTACCCCGACAACCACTCGTCCAGGGCATGGAAGGAGCTCGAGACATGGTGTTAGGGGAGTGAATGTGGATTAAGAGGGTTTCAGGGCTGAGACACGGCCTCTGGAAGTACTGTTTGCCTTTTAATAGGGACTCTGCTCTAGAGGACTTTTTGGATTAAGGAGACTAAAGCTGAAGGCCCAGGGCCTTATTGTTTACAAAGCACTTGCCCATGTGATGACTCATTCATTTATTCAATATTCCTTGCATTGCTACTGTGAGCCAGTCACTTACAGATGGGATGGTATTGGGGGCAGGTCCTCACAGTTCATCACCTGGGGAGCCCAGGGGCCATTGGTGGGATGCGTCAGAGCTGGCTCCCGAGGCCTGTTGCTGAGATGGAATGCAGCACCAAGTTCAGAAGGTTTGTGTCCTGACTCTGCTGCTCCAGGCTGTGTGACCTGAGGCACATTGCTTAGCATCTCTGAGCTCATGTGGAAAACAGAGCTAATAATAATAAAGTGCTTACAGGACTAAGGTTCTCCTTCAACCCCTCTAGCCTCCTCTGTGTCCACCTTCCATGTTCCCAGTTCTCCTGAGTTCTCTGGACTGCTCAGGAGAAATTCTTCTTCTCTCAGTGCCCAGAGAGGGCTTGTACCTGCTCACCACAGGCCCTTTGCACGAACTGCTCTTCCATCATCACTTCCTTCCACATCTGGTCTGTGCCTCCTAACTCCTAAAAATCTCAGGTCCTTCCCAAGACTGCTGTGGCTTCTCTCTTCTGCTCTCCTCATCAGATTGTGGCTTTTTCGCTGGCGTGTGGTGATTTGCTTAACGTTTTTCTCCTCCTCTAAATGTAAGCTTCATAATCAGGATTGTTTGCTCGATACTGATGCTAAGTTAATTATGTTGAGAGCAATGCCTGCATGAGCAGGGAGAGAACGTCAGAGCCAGCCGGGACGCTTGGGAGAGGGTCAGGGGCTTGATGGCTGCCAGGACTGTTCACCTCATCTGTGCCTGGCCAAGCCTGGGCATGCCTGGAAAAGCTGGGCCTAGCATGGCCACAGCCACAGGGGTGCAGCTGTCCTCTCCTTTCACGCTGAGGCAGAGATCCAACACCTGACAGAGGAGCGGACGTTCCACGTGCAGGAGGTTTCTCTGCATGAAGACCACACCTGAACACATCATGGGTGTATTAGTTTGCTTGGGCTGCCACAACAAAATACCACAGACTGGATATTAAACTATGGAAATTTATTTTCTCTCAGTTCTGGAGGCTAGATATCTAAGACCAAGGTACTGGTAGGGTTGGTCTCCTGAGGCCTCTCTCTTGCCTTGTAGATGGCCACCCTCTTGCTGGGTCCCCACCTGGCCTTTGCTCTGTGTGTGTGCACACCCTTGGTGTCTCTTTGTGTCCTAATCTCCTCTTCTCATGGGGATGCCAGTCAGCTTGGATTAGGATCCTCCCTAATAGCCTCATTTTAACTTAATCACCTCTTTAAAAGGTCCTATCTCCAAATGCAGTCACATTTGAGGTACTGGGGGCCAGGATTTCAACATATGAATTTGAAGGTGTAATTCAGCCCACAACAGTGGGTTATGCAAGTGTGCTATGATTTGACCCCAAACCACAAGAGGAGACATGCAGAATAGAAGGCAGACCCTGACACGGACCTAGATTATTTTTGAATAAGACTATGTACAACATTTTCAGCTCCATGACCAAACTTCTGCCCTGCAAAGTACCACAATATGGCCAGGGAGCAGGTCATCAATGTCACACCCCAGCCCTGTTCCCTCATCAGTTCAGGTCGCTGCTCCACTGCCAGGACAAGGTACCAGGCTGGGAAGTGGTTCTACCTCTGCAGCCCGAGGCCTGGCTCCCCAGGGGTAACAGGGAGGTTACCTGTCAGGCAGACACAGCATCCTCCTCACTCTGCTCATCCAGCTCAAACTGCTCCTTCTCAGAGGGGACAGGGGGACAGACACTTGGCTGTTGGAAAGCTGATCTCCTTTTCTGTAGAAGGAAACTTCAGGGCTGGCTTCCCAGACAATGGGCTCCTCAGAGAAGTGGGGTTTTTTAGGAGAAGTTTGCAAAAGGCATTAGTGTTAGTTTGGAAGACAAAGGGGAGGCATCTCTGCAAGGGATGGGCAGTGGAGCTGTAGAGAAGTGTCACTTGGGGAAGCTCAGAGAGCAGACCCCTGTGGGAAGCCTGGCTGTTGTAGGAGTTGCAGGGACAGGGTCCATAAGCAGGGTGAAGAGGGAACCCATGCTCAGAAAAAGTCAGGATTCAGCATTTTTATTGATTTCATCTTCCTCCAGGTGAGAAGAGTCTATGCACACACATGGTGTTTACCAAATGCCTACCATGGGCCAGGCCCTGGGGATGCTGAGATGAGGAAGACACGGTCTCCGGCTTTGAGGAGCACCACTTAGCTGGGGGGACAGATGGGCACACAGAGTGCCGCCCACTGTGGTTGGAGCGCCCGGCATGGAAACTGTGATGGAGACGGCCACCTCCCCCTGGAGAGGTGGGGAAGGCTTCCCAGAGGAGTCTGAGGAGGAGTCGGCCAGGCTGGGGGTGGGAAGAACAGCTCATCCCAGGCAAAGGGACAGCCTTTGCAAAGCCAGGGAGCAGCCCCATGGTGTGGAACAGTAGATCCACACACAGGTTGGCATCCTGTGGGCCTTTTCTAATTGTGGCCGACGTCTTACTTCAGCCTTCTGTTTGTGCTTCTGGCCCCATGCATTCCAGACCTAATTGGCCATGCCTGCTTGGACGGCCCTTTATTGGGTGCACAACCCTGCCAGGCTTCTAAGGACCATGTGACGGCGAGTTTGGTATTAAGCTGTATTATTGAGTTCACAAACTCAACTTTCAGAAATCTAACCAAACAAGGGATTTGCAAAACAGTTTCAAACAGAGCAGAGCCGACTACATTTCCCATGACAATCAGCTTGTTTACCACCCCAAGGTACACTCTAACCGCTGTTGACATGCTCATTTGCATGCCAATACCCAGGATGCCTTTCTAGCCCTACTGCACTTGGATCCCGCCAGTAAGCTGAAAGGTTTATTTACACATACAATACATGACAACTTCATTTTCTGAAGCATCTTTCATATAAACCGTATCCCCAAAATACCTTAAGTTGGTGAAAGAATTCCAAAATCCTTTTAGAGTTTAAACCCTTCTTTCTGGGTTGAAGTGGAATTAACTTATGCATGCCCAAATTAACATTTTAATTAAAATGGGAAAATGGGATTTCAGTTATTCAGCCATGTGTAATATTATGCTTGGTATATTAGGCCAAGGTTATGAAGAGAAACTATATGGCCACAGATAGATTAGTGGTTGTTAGGGCGATACAAAGAGCTCCATGTGCACATTAGACTGCACTAGGATCACCAGAGGGATTGTCACTGGTCAACTTTCTTACAGCTGGATTCCCTTGCACTGTGGCGCATGAGTTGACATTAATAAGGGGGCATTGAGCATAATGGCACAGGTGATAGAAACATGAGATGTGTAGCCAGACTGTTACCCTGGGTGGGCAACAAATTAACAGCCTCATAAACTGGTTAGTAGGGAAGAGGCAGCATTTTGAACAAGTTAGAAACACAGACCCTCAGCTGGAATCCTAGGGTCTCCACATGCCAAATGATCTTTGGGAGTCATTTAATCTCTCTGTGCCTCAGTTTCTTCAACTATGGAATGGGGATTACAATACTTCCTACCTCATAGGGACATGATGAGTATTAAGAGGGTTAATACATATCTGGTAGTGCTGGCTGCTATTGCTATTAAAACATTACAATAGCCCATTGCAAGCTTTGGTCTTGAGATTCCTTTTACACTCTTAAAAAGTATTGAGGACTCCAAAGAATTTTTGGTTTTGTGGGCTATCTCTATTAAAACTTAACTATATTTGAAATTATAGCAAAATTTGAAAGTATTTACTAATTTATTTTAAACAATAATAAACCCATTACCTTTTAACATAAATATTTATAGAAAAATAATGGTAATTTCTAAAACAAAAAAAATTCAGTGAGAATAGTGGCATTGGTTTGTATTTTTGCAAATCTCTTTAATGTCCAGCTTTTGTTTTCTTTTTAATATATATATTTTACTTGCACAAATTTATGTGATAATGTCTGGCTTAATAGAAGATAGCTCAATTTTCCTAGCTCCCTCTGCATTCAATTTTTTGTGATGTCTTGTTTTCCTTGAAATATATGAAGAAAATAAGTCTCATGCAGATAAGTAGTTTAAAAAGTAGAGGGGTATTTTAATAGCCTTTTCATATAATTGTGGATTTTTTTTTTGTTCTACTACCAAAATTTGAAATTCTTAAATGTTAGTTATAATGTGGAACCTGGAATCATATTTTAAAAAATTTTGTACTCTGTTACCCGAAAATCTGCTAATCTACTTGAAGTTTGAATGGATCTTTTATCTGTGCATAATTTTGTAACATCATACCTTGGTCATCTGGAGATACTGATTCACTGAGTTAATAAAAATCATCTATATGTTGGCACATTTCATTATATAATTTTAAAAAATCACATTTGTTAATGTGACCACTGATCTTATCAGAAAAGTCTTTAAGTATTAAGAAGCTGTCAGTTTCGCAGTGATGAATACTTGTACTCTAGCATTCCGATTTTTGATTGAAACCTCAAATTTTATAATTGACAACAAATACTGTCAGTGTTTTTCTTAAAGTAACAGGCTCACTTCATTTGTTTTCAAGAAAAGGGCTACTAAATACCCAAGTCTGAATAACCAGTTTGTCTGTCAGTCCTTTCAAGTAAAATGGTTTTCCACGAAAAAAGCTAGTTTAGCTTTCACTCAATCATGTGAGTGTTTTTTTTTTTTCCTGAGGCAACTACTGTCTACATACTTTGGTTTGCAGCAGATGAAGACTTACCATTTTGTCACATAGAATATTAAAATGCCATGTCTTCAAATTTGAGCTTTAATAAAATTATCATTTTAACCTGTCATCAAGAACATTCTTATGTTCAACTGGATTTCTTTTTTACCTTAGGTGTGGGGATTCAAGAATACAGTGACTGCTACTACAGTTTATTGTCCCTGCCTTGATTTGTCTAAGGCCCCAGCAGTCTTGCCCATGGACTACTCCCTTTTGTACCATCAGTGCAAATGTCAACACAGTGAAAAAGGCAGATAATGTCTTAGTACTGTTATGAAAATAGCTTTGACCTCTTTGGCTCCCTGAGGGAAGCCTGCGGGCCCATGGTTCACACTTTGTAAACCACTGCACTATAACATGAATCAGAAATTGGTACACAGAGTGGACATCTGCAGTTTTGTCTGCTCATCATCCCTTTTTCCTTCCACCAACCCCAACCTACATTTCCTGTGATCCGGTGGGGCCTCCAATCCAAGTTTCCCCAGAGTACAACCCCTGGCCACAGCCACAGGATTGGCGTAGAACCCCAACAGTGCCAAGCAGCAGTTAGAATGGTTACCTCTGGGGTTACCACCCTGGACAATGCCTGCCATGCTTATGGGCTGCTGCCACAGGCCACTTGCCAGCATTATAGGGCTCTGGGAGAGAAAGCAAGAGAGAGATACTCTGGCTCTTTTCTTGGGCCCATTTGGCTGGGATGATATAAGCTGGTTGTTGCCATCCTGATCTTGTTTCCTTACCCTTTAACCTTCACACTCCACCTTGTCCACAGTATGGAAGAATAAAGCCAACACAGAGAAAGAAGCAAAGCCAAGGAATAAAGAGAGAGGGCCAGACACCTCAACACATCCCTGGAGCTCCCAAGGACAGCTCCACTCCAGAATGTAACTGGTTCTGTGAGTCAATAGACAGCTTTTAGCTTTTTTTTTACTCCTGGGCTTCAGGTGATCCTCCTGCCTCAGCCTCCTGAGTATCTGGGACTACAGGTGCATGCCATCATGCTCTGCTAATTTTTAAAATTTTTTTGTACAGATGGGGTCTCAATAAGTTGCCCAGGCTGGTCTTGAACTCCTGGCCTCAAGTGATCCTCCCACCTCGTCCTCCCAAAGTGCTGGGATTACAGGCATGAGCCACACTGCCTGGGCTTAAAGTAGTTTCTGACACTCACAATAAAAAGTGTTGTGATTTGAAGAATTATTGGGAACCTCTAGAACATTCTTAACTACCACAGAGAGTCTTAAATATAAAGAAATTTAGGCAGTGTCTCTTCTCTGGTGAGTAAGAGCAAAGTAGCACAGAGTGAGCAGATCCAGGAATGTGTGTACAAAAGTGCATGGCCTGGGCATGGCTTCCCATGCAGGTGTGTAAAGTGGGAGGAAGCACCATTCCTGCTGCCCTCAGGAAGCCCAGTGCTGCTCCAGGGTGAGACCAGCTCATGCCTCAACTGTGACCCATGGTGACAACCACTGGATGATGAATTCTGAAACCATCAACCCAAGTGTCTTAGTCTGTTTACTGTTGTTATAACTAAATACCTGAGACTTGGTAATCTATAAAGAAAAGAAATTTATTTCTTACAGTTCTGGAGAATGGGAAGTCTAAGAGCATGGCACCAGCATCTGGTGAGGACCTTCTTGCTGGTGAGGGCTCTTTGCAGAGTCCTGAGACTGCACAGGGCATCACATGATGATGGGGTTTTCAAGAGAGACAGCCAACTTGGCTTTTTATAACAGACCCACTCCTATGATAACCCATTAATCCATCAACCCATGAGTGGATTAATCCATGAACTCAATCAACTCTTAAAGGTCCCACCTTCCAATACTGTTACATTGAGGATTAAGTTTCGACATGAGTTTCAGAGGGGACAAACATTTGAAACATAGTACCAAGTCTAAATGCTCAATGTGTCCAAAGGGAATGCATGGGCAACTGCTTAAAAGAGCCCTGGTTCAGAGAATTCTATGTGAGTAACACTGATCACCTGGTCAGAACAGATACTCGGTTCCAGGGACAGAACTGTCACACTTATCCCAGGTCTGTTCACAATTCTGTGCAGGTTCTAAATAGCTCATACATGATGTGGATTATTGCATCACTCAGAGTCCTTGGTTGCATGCAACAGAAACAAATTCTGGCTACTTAAGCAGAAAAGGTATTGAAGGGAAGGCCATGTGATAATTCATAATATCAATGGCACAGCAGGAAATGGCCTGAAACCAGGCAGGAAGGGAGGGAGGCTACAGCTAAGGCCTCATCTGTGGATGGTCCAGCTAGAGGCCACCTCTGGAGTTCCTACCCTGGACAATCTCTTCTACCACTGTCACGTGTCATTTGCCATTACGTTGAGGCTCTAAACTTCAGAGCCTTAGGAAATTCTCTCTAATTGACATGCATCTCTGTGTTACTCTCCTCTAGATTCAGACTTCTAGGGGAAATGTCCAGTTAGTCAGGCCCAGGTCTGTGCCCATGCCTGAGCTGCCAGGGGCATGAGCAGTAAACATCTAGTCTCCATTGGCTTTTGTAGAGGAAGGCTGGACCCTGCCTATGGAGAACTTCCACAGTGTGCAAATGTCTATCTCAGTGGGTACCTATTCTCTTTCAGAACTGACCTTAATTTACATTTGACAAAACAAAATCTAGATGCTATAACCAGGAGGGGGAATGGATGTTGGTCAGAAAAAAACAAAAACAGGGGGAAAAAACCCCTAAATGTCTGGTACACTCCCTGACTTTGGAGAAGGGAAACTGGGATCCAGGAAGATTATATGGTTTGTCTGCAGTTACGGAACTAGTTAGTGGCATAACGGGCTGGGTGTTGGGCTCTTGACCATCAGCCCAACACTCTTTCCTCCTACAGTCTTTCATATTCTTACAGTAGCACCAAGCTTTGGAGAGTTCGCACTCAGATCAAAACTTGCATCAGCCTGCTTGGGCTGCCACAATAAAGTACCATAGGCTGGAAGCTTCAACAACACACATTTGTGCCTCACAGTTCTGGAGCCCGGAAGTCCAAGATCCAGGTGTCAGCAGATTTGGTTTCTTCTGAGGCCTCTCTCCTTGGCTTGTAGATGGCTGTCTTCTCCCTGTGTCTTCACATGGCTTTTCCCATGCGTATCTGTGTCCTAATCTCTTCTTCTTATTAAGACACCAGTCGTATTGAATTAGGACCCCCCACATGACCTCACTGTCCCTTAATTGCCTCATTAAAGGCCTTACCTCTAATTATATTTACTTTCTGACATGCTTAGGTTACATATGAATTCAACACATAAATTTTGGATATTCAATTTAGCCCATAACAGAGCCACTCTAGAAATTCATATCATTATGGAATCCAGGAAACAGACATCTGCTTCTTTCTGGCACCTCTCTGTGAACAGCGAGCTGATGGAGGTGGCCCCTTGGCTGACCCAGCCTCCTGGGGGCCGACAGCTTGAAGCCCACTCTGATCAATGCCCCTGGACTGTGGTGATGCAGGGCAGGACTCCTGAAAGCCACACCTCCCTACCCACAACCGCCCAAAATGCAGAACATATCAAATGCCTCCCCAACATACCATGGGAGTTACTTTCTCCCTGGAGCTGGGAATGCCACTCACAGATAGACGCCTAGATGCCAGGCTGGGAGGTGTCAGGTTCAGGGCCTTGGATTTCCTTGGTAGTTTCAAAGGAGCCTCCTGGCACCAGGGCTTGGATTAATAGTGACAGCATGATCACTAAAACAGGGTATTCAACTTCAGGATCATCTGGTTCTTCTCGTAGACTCACCAACTCTTTAAAAAGTTTCCTTTTGTTTCAGCCTCTCCAACACACTCATGTGCATGCACGCACACACACACCCCCCCCATTAGTATTAGGAACTCACGTGTTGATAACCACATGCAAGGTTGGGGAAAGGCTGGATTCATGAGGTTATTGCCTCATTGGAATTGCTTTATTCCTTGCTTTGTGGGCGAAGTCCAGTTGTGAAGGTATCTAGTAAACACGATCACTCGCCTCCCCCCAAATTCAGGGGTGGGGAGCAGATGGCCTCAGGCAACACTGATTGGTGACAGTGAGACTTCCAGAACCCTCCCCCCACCCTTTTCTCGCCCCTGCACCTCCTCCGTGTACCTCATGCTCAGTCCTCAGGGCCCTTCTACACCTGTGCCCTTCCAGAGCCTTCTCTCAGAAAAAGTGAATGACTGTCAGTGCTCAATGGTTACTATTTTCAGGTGTGCTTGTATTTGAATCAAATATGAGAGGCTTTAATCAAAAAGAATTGATGTCTAGCTAATGACTTTCAGACATTAACAAAACAGATAAGGCGGGTGCTCCAGGAAGAACGATAATGGAGGTGGTGAGTGTGTGTGTGTGCGCGCATGTGTGTGTGACAGAGAGATTTGGAGGGATGCCACCTTGGGTTCCTAAAATTTTTCTGCCCAAAGATTGGCCTTGTGGGTTCCCATGGACAGAAGAGGGAGCCCAATTGTCTACAGGGCCATGAGACCTATGGATAGAATATTCTTGGAAAAGCCCTAGAAGCCCTGTAAACTCTGCTCAGCCAGCAAGCCTCTGGCTGATTCACCTGTCAACATACATGCCACAGCCTGTACAGACCCGCTGCAGGCGCCCGGCATGCAGGAAAGGCCTTGTGCCTGCTATCTCCCCTCACTACCCCTCACTTTCTCTTGCTCCTTCCTCTTCTCACCCCACATTGCGGCATAGTCTAGTACCCTGGATGTACACGGTTCAGATGTTCAATGGGATGTAGAAGGTGCACATGTCCAATGCAGGGATAACTGAAGGAAAGGTAGGAAGGTGTGCTCAGAGCTAGGCTACCAACTCCTGGCCACTGTAGACTTCAGGAAAAGTGATACTGATCTAAACCAGTTGTTTTCAGCCTGAAGTGATTCCCTCCCCCCCCCCCCCGGACTTTTGGTAAATGTCTTGAGACATTTTTGGCTGTCACAACTGGGGGAGGGTGCTACTGTCACCTAGTGGGTAGAGACCAGACGCTGCTAAACATCATGGAATGCATGGCACAGCTCCCCACAACAGAGAATTATCCAGCCCAGAATGTCAGTGGTGCCCAGCTGGAGGAACTAGTGTAAATGAAGGCCGAAAGAAGGCCCTTACGTGATTCCAGCACTTGGGTGGCACTCTGTAGAGAGGAGCATTCCTTATTCTCTGATCTGCTACCTGCAGGGAGTCCAGGAAATATCTGCACTTGCCTGCGTTCTCCACCCCCTCAGTGGTGGATTCAATCTAGGTCTGCATGTGAGTGGTCACTTCAGCATCCAGTAAATAGTTGAGCACCAACATTGCCCCAGGCACAGCTATGGGCACTACAAGTGACAATTACAGCAGCAACAACCACAATATTAGTTAACATTTACTGAATCATGGCAAACATTGTAGTTAGCACTTTACGTGGATTCTATCCATTACTATTACAATAATATTGGGGATATTAACATAATCCCCATTTACAGATGAAGAAACTGAAGTTTAGAAATGGACTAGTGGCTTGCCTAAGATTACCAGCTTGTAAGTAAATGATGGAAATGCATTGCAATCCCAGGCACTCGGATTCTAGGGCCCAAACTCTCAGCTACTAAACTGCACAGAGAAAAGAAAGAGGCTGTCCCTGAAATAAACTCAGGCGTCTGTACTTGGATTAGTCACGTTAAATGATAATTTCCAGGAAATTTCATACTGATAACCCAGTTTGCTTCTAATTTCACAATTTGCCTTGCAAGCCCCAAATTCCAGCTCAGAGTAGAGTGGCGTAAAGGCTGCATTGTGTCTCCGCAGATGACGAGGCCAGTAGCTTCCGGCCGCAATGGCACCCTGCGCTAGCCCCCAACCCAGGGAGCGGAGGAGAGGCTGTGACTCCGGCCAAGGCCTCCCGGCCCGCACTACCCAATGCCCAGCTCTTTCTGCATTCAGGCCAGGGGGGGCAGGGTGAGGAGTGTTTGATCGGAAGTGAGTTGGGATCAATCGCCGGTTGCGGCTCCTCCCGGCGCCTGCGGTATACTGAGAGCCGCGGTGCGCCGCAGCCTCCTCCACGGTCCCCAGCGCGGCGCTCCGGTCACGGCCTTGGTAACAACTGAGACTCCCACAAAGAGGCTGCATTTTTCGGCCACTGCTCGCTAGGCCAGCCCACCAGAAAGCGGGGTACTCTGGAAGCGGGGCGGGGAAGCTGAGAGGAGGAAACTTCGGTTCCTCGGAGGACCGCACCCGCGCGGACCTGACGCGCAGCTGTGGATCTGCAGATCCGCGAGCAGCTGGGAACAGGAGGGACCCCTAGGCAGGGTGGCGAAACTGAAGGATGCGGGGTGGGGACGAGACGAAGGGCGTAGGGAGGGGGTGTTCAGCCCCTTCGCATATCTCCTAGCCCCGTTTCCACTCCCCACCCCCAACTCAGCTCCCTGGCAGGCCCGAAACTGCAGTTCTGGTCGGGGGTCTGTCACCAAGCTCTGGAGAACCTATCCCAGGTGCACAAGCCCACCCCCTCCTGTAATCCAGGGGGGGGAGCTGGCAGTAAGCAAGCCCTGCCGACCTACCACGAACCTGTCGCCTGGAGGTCGTGCTGCCACCAGCCTCCAAATCCCAGCCAAAGGCAGACTGGCGGGTTTCGCCCGAGCTGAAGGATGCGCAACTACACTCACCGAAGGGCCCTAGAACAAAGCTCAGAAAGTATCAGAATCATCACTGATGATAAAACATTAGTTGGGATTCTATTCACAGTATGCCCCGAAACACCTTGACTTCATTTAGATTGGTACAATGCCGCCTCCTGGGATGGCTGAGAAGTGGTCCCCCGAGAGACTGAGGTTCAAATTGATGGACACTCTCATCCACCTCTGGCACAACTCAAGCGCCTTGCTCCAGGAGGAAGGAGAAAGGGCTTCTCCGTGGGGAGCCAGATGGCGCCCACCCTTGTTCTAAGGGAACTGGACAGACACCCCGCACTCAGCTCGATTTGAAGGAAAAGACGGAAGGTCTCAGAAATGAACCCCACAAATGTTGAGCAACCCCAAATGGAGCATCTTTCTTGCTGAAAGAGATACGTTTGTTTGCTTTGCCCAGATACCGGGAGTTTGGGGCTGCCCAGGGTGTGTTGGGTAGGGGGTGGGTATCTGGTAGGAAAAGAGATGGCCCAGGGTGTCCAGGATGCAGAATGCCAGTTTTCAGGGGACGGTGAGAATCCTGATCTGCTGTTTTCCGGGTCTCATTCCCGGACCCCAGAAATACTCCCCCTCCTGTGGCTGCGCGCTCTCGGCCTTAGCAGAACCACATGCACCTCCTTTTCCTCCTGGTCTCTCATAGCACATAAAAAGCTCCGCTGGGGCTGGGCTGCGGCGTGGATTCTAAGTCTTAGCGGGATGTGGGATTGTAATTAAAATTGGTGAGAACGCGAGGTCCCAGAGCCACGGGTCCGGCTACACAGGGCTGGAACTCCCTGAGGCGGGATCGCTCCAGGGTCCTCGGAATCCTCGCCCAGAATGGTTTGTGACCAAGGACGCCGCTAGCGGAATTTGTCTCAAAGCACTGAGCGGAGGCCTTTACTAGAAGAGGCCGCATCATCCCGAAGATTTGGAATTTTTCCCTAATGAATCGTCAATCTGAGCACAGGGAAGGACGGATTTCGTGCGCTCGCAGGGGAGTGGTTCCTGCCCTGGGACTGGCGGCCGAGATAGTGAAACCACTGGGCTGCAGGTGCAGGGAGGGGCTGGCTGAGCTGTGAGGCGAGGAGCCGGCTCGGGCTCGGACCCCGCAACTCCATCCCGCACCCGACCCAGCAGGGAGGCCCGGTCCGGGTTGACACCTGTCTAATCCAGAGCAGAGGCCTCGGGGCCCAGAGCCACGGGCATTTCTAAGAAAAAAAAGTTTATTTAAAATTTTGTACATAAATAAATAAATAAATATCTTCTGGTATGACAGAGACCGTACAATTACACAGCTAGGCCGGGACAGTGCCGGAGCGGGGAGTGGGGGGTGGGGGGTGGGGGCTAGGGGGTGGGCAAGAAGGGTCGCCAGAGGCGGAGAGCCGGGCCTGTGTTTGGGGGAACAGCAGAGCTTGTCGGTTTCCCCAATATTTACATCATGGGCATTTCTCCTATGGGAGAAGAGTTGCGGGGACTGAGGACAGCAAGGCCTGATCAAGGGACAAACGGAGGCTTCCTGAGGAGGGAAAGGGAAAGAAGTTTCAAAAATGTGTGCTGGGTCGAGGTGGCGGAAGATGTGGATAAACAACCAAGGAAAGAGGTGGGGAGGGAGAGAAAGACATTTTAAAAAGAGAGAAGTGAACGGGCATCGGGGTGAAAGGCCGAACTCGACCGTGGGCAGAGAAGACTAGAGGAAGCAAGGAAGTCCGAGCCAGCCCAGAGAGGGCGGCCGAGGAGGCGCGGGCGGCCAGCGAGGCGCTGCCCCAGGCGGGCGTGCCCGTGGGCCAGGAGCGCTGCACTGCCCAGGAGAACTCGAGCGCTTGAAGGGTCACAGTTTGGAGTTGGCTTTGGATGCGCGCGAGCCCTGGGGCAGGGATACCATTGGCAGGTCTCTGCCAAGCTCTTAGCCCTGCCCACGGCCCGGGGCCTCCGTAAAACCGCGCCAAATCCGTGCGGGGCAGTGGTTTGGCAGCGGGTGACTGGGAACCAGCGCTGCATCCCAGGACCAGTCTCTGAGGCGCAGGGAAGTCTTGGGGTGGGCGACCTAGAAAGACGCACGCCTAGGGAGTGACCGTGAGATCTCGGTCGTCCTTCCCCGAGGAAGATGGAGACACGGGCAATTCGTCGTCATCCTCGGAGCACTTGGCTGAGGACAGCGACGCGCACTTGCAGCCTTGCGGTGCGGCCGCGCCAGCACCAGCACTCCCGCTGCCGCGGTGGTTGCTGCCCTTGCCCTCCTTCTTGTGCTTCACTCGGCGGTTCTGAAACCAGATCTTCACCTGCTTCTCGGACAGATTCAGGTAGGTCGCGATCTCGATGCGGCGTAGGCGGGACAAGTACATATTGGAGGCGAACTCGCGCTCCAGCTCTAGCAGCTGCGTGCTTGTGAACGCCGTGCGCATCCTCTTGCTGCTTGGCAGCTGGTTCGAGCTGCTGTCTAGAGGGGGTGGCGGAGCAGACAGGGAAGCGGTCACACCTCTGCGCTGCGGGCTACAATCCCACCACTTTGGTCTCTCGTCCACCCCTTCTCCCCAAATACAGCCGCAGCAGCGCTACCTCAAGCGCCTCCTTGCCGAGCTGCGGGATCCTGGTTCTCCCGGAGTCACGCAGCCCTGGAACCCCTTTATGAAGAGCCCTGGACCCCAGCCCGCACTTCCCCCTGGGAGCCCCCTCCGGGACCTGGACCTTTGCCCTCACCCCTTCCTGGCATCGTGTCCCGGCCCCTTACCTGCGCACCACTCTATGCGACCCTCTCAGGTCCCCGACATGACCCTCTCAGCCCCCAGAACGCCCAGGGTCCCTCTTCCCCTATCCCTGGCACGCCAACCTGCCTCTGATCACCTGTTCCCCGTCCCCCTGCGCGGCGGTCCCGCTTACCCACGGAGATGCAGTGGAACTGCCTGGGGTCGGGCAGCGGGTAGGAGGTCTGGTAGAGCGCGGCGGCGGCGGCCGGGCCGTGAGCGACCCCGGGCGACACGGCAGAGTGCTGGCGGCCCAGGGGCGCATGGCAGTACTGTGAACCGAAGGGCGGGAAGGACGCCTTGAGCAGAGGCAGAGCGGGAGGCCCGGGGGGCCCGTGCAGCTGCGAGGCGGTAACGCAGAGCGGGCACACGCACAGCAGCCCGGCCTTGCGCGCGTGGCAGGCGCCAGGCGAGAGACCATGCAGCGCGTGCGGCGGGGGCACCGCATAGGGGAAGAGCGGCGGCGGGCTGCCCTCGGGCGCCTTCTTCTCGCCCGCCTCGCGCAGCACCAGCGAGTCCACCAGGAAGGAGCGCGGCATGGCCCCGGCGCGCGGCCGCCCGGCAGCCAGCCCGCCCCCTGCGCCCGCCGGACGTCCCGGCTCTCCGGGCGCTTTCTCGTCCTCGGCCGCCCGCAGCTGGCTGCGCCCGGGAGGCTGGAGGCGCGGCTGGGCCGGGGCTGAAACCGCCGCCGCTGTGGCCGCGGGCGCCGCCCAAAGAGCGCGGGGTGCTGGCCAGCGCTAGTGGTGCTGAAAGGCGCCGGCAGCGCCGCTTAAATAGGACTATTGCCATGTGATGGGCTACGCCAGGAGCGGCCGGGGCCTCTCAATAGGGTTTTTGTGCCTTTTCTCTTGGCATTCACTCTGCACGCTTCCTCATTATTTCACTTGTTAACTAAATGAACTGCATAATGTACTCTATTCTTGTCAACCCCACCCACGCCGTAACAGGCGCCCTCGCCCCCTCCTCTCCCTTTTGCGGGTTTATTTTCTCATTCTCCCGCGATTTAATATTCTTTTCTTTCTCTTTATTCCTTACTCCCCTTTGGCTTTGCCATGGCGATCGGCCCGTTTATCTTATCGATTTTGCACCCCCGCTGCCTCGCCTCTACAGATCCCCATGGGCGCACACCCCCATCACTTCTGTCCACTTGGACCTGATCCCCTTCTTTCTCTTAACTCCCTGCTCCCCAAAAGCATGCTGCCTCCACTCAGTTCTGTCAGCTCAGCTCTGTGCGCCCTGCGAGCGTCCCTGCAGCCGGCCTCCGATTTCCACCTGTGGAATCCCTTCTCCTCTCCCTGCGTCGGAAGCAGCAGGCCCCGGGTTCCTGCGTGAGCGAGGCGCCTGTGGGGAGGGAGGAGAGGGGTTCACTGTTCTTCACCCAGCACTAGCCCCAACGTGGTCCCTCTGTTTTCTGTTTCTCAAGTAGTCTCAACTTTGGCACTGCCTGCAACGCCCGGTCTTTGTTCCGTAGATGCCGGCCAAGCAGCCCTTTCCTTCGAATGACAGGGCCGTGCATGTAAAATAGAGAAAAGTAGTCTCTCAGAGTCACAGACAGGGACAGGGGATGGGGAATGAAAGCCTCGACGATGCACCCCACTTAAATGTGGCGATTGTGGACGTCTCTGCCCGCGCGGATCTTGCGGGCGCCCTCGCCACGCGCTCACACTCGGGTAGCGCGCTCAGAAGCCGCCGCCTTCCGGCAGTGCCGAGCGGCGCGAAGGGCAGTTGCATCCCCAGCTTCGGCTGCTGTCGCCAACGCTGACCCGGCCCCGCTCTCCCCAAGACCAGGTTTTTTCCTGCCGCCGCCTCACTCTCTTCTTTCTGGTCACACAATGGTTAAACAACTTCAAACGCCCGGCGCTGTGTACACAGCCTCGGCTTTTTAAATCGTCCTCGGCCTCAAAGCTGTCTCACTCAGGAGCTTTTTCCATACAATGGGAAATTAGCATAAATATTTCGAATTTACTGCCCGGGACTTTTCACCGGAGACGTTTACTTTCGATTTTATTGGAACCAGATCGCTGCTGTCACCTGCTCTGAGCCCTGAATGGAATTGTGCGAAACGGAGGGGAAGCTTGGGGATAGGGGGCAGCAGGGCACAGGAAAGAGGCTACCGAAACCCGACGCGTTTGCATGGGTTTTCATCCCTGGTGACATCTTTGCAATGACAACAGCAACAAATTATAACTGATTAAAAAGCAAAGAGAATTTGTTTTGGAAGGAAGAACCCCTGCTTCCATAAAAGGGAGGGGGCAACGGGGGGGTAACCCGCGTGGAGGGCATGCCGTCTAGCAGGAGCCAGGGTTCGATGTTCCCCCGGTTGCCTGGCATGAGGTGGGGGGCACGGCTGCCCCCTAAGCCTGGGTCTCGGCTCCAAGGCTCCCCTTCAAGGGTGGTGCCTGCAAACCAGCGGGAACGCATCAGTGCAGCCTAATTCCCATTCTAACTGCTCTCTGGGAAATTTGGGCCGGGCTGGAGCGCTGGGAGCCCGGCGAGAACGGGACCCGGGCGGGGAAGGGCTCCCCGCTGGGCCGGGAGCCGAGCCCCGGAGCCGCCCGCGCCCAGGGAGGAAGGGGTTAAGAGCCCCGGGATGTGAGCAAGGCCAAAGCTACTGGGAAAGAATATGGGGGGGCGGGGGGGGAGGAATAACCAGTTTCCCCCTCTCCCTCCAGCCTCTGGACCTTATTGAATGTCATTGAAGAAAGTTTTGAATGCCAGATAAAGAGAGGCGAATTAAAGTGTGTGACAGCGGAGGATAAGCAAACACAAAGAGAACTCTGTCACACTTTGGGGCAAAATCCGTGGGCTTTTTACCAAGTCTCTTCGCTATGATTGAATTAAGTAATAGGAAAACATTTTCTTTCAGTTTAGAGCCATTAGACAAAAACTTCAAAGCGAATAACACTTTTTAATGTGCGGCCCCACAATGGATCGGGTTTTGTGCTGAAATGTTTAAACGGTTTGTTGTGCAACTTGGCGCGGGACAGACCCGGGCCCAGGCAAAATAGCGTCGGTGACAGTGTTTCGGGGCGGCCCGGGACGAGCGCGCGCTCACCCGCCGCCTCCGAGTCCCGTGGGCCCCGGCCGCCGCCAGGCGCGCGCACCGGCGCCACGGCCTCGGGAAGCAAGCTCTGCGCCCCCCAGAGGGCCGGGGCCCGGCAGCGCCCGCCGGCGCCGCCCCCCGACCCCGCCGCCTCTGCCCGCCGCCTGGTTTCCTCGGCCGCAGCCCGCGTTCTGTCGCGCGGCCCCGCGGCTGCCCGGTCACAGCGCCTCCCAGGGCCCGCTTCGGCCGGGTTTGAACTTTACTCACCCGGGCAAACGCCCCCTAGGGCGGGGCGGGAGGAGGTGGCGGGATTAGCCTGACAGCCCGCGACAGGGGCCCGGGGAGCCTCTCAGCCTGGCGGGCCAGCTCTGCCCCCGGGGCTGGTTTTCAAGTGTCCATCAGGGACAGTTCAACATGGAATAATTTCTGTTGTTCCGGGCTTTTCTTCGCCTTTCATTCTGCCTCCTTTCCTGTGGGTACAGAGAACACAACATTTTTTTTTTTCTCCTGGAATCGTAGCCCTAAGATATTTGCAGCAAAAACTGCACAAATGAGGCGGTGGTGGTGGTGGTTCCCTGACCTCTTTCACGCTTTTCTTCATACGTCACATTCCTTCTCAGGGAGGCCAACGACCTTATTTAAAATACCATCTCTCTTTTTCCTTACTTTATAAGCACCTTCTGACTTTATATGTCTTTGCTCATTTGTTTTTCTATCCCCCACCCCTGAAATATGTGTCTGGGAGGACAGGGTTTTTGTCTGTCTTGTGCATTGCTGTATCCCAGCTCAGAAAATCCCTGGCACATGGTAGGTGCTCAGTGTACTTGCTGAATGAATAAGTGAATGAAAGAGCTCTGAGTCAGGAAGTGGGATGGCTAGGAGGACTTCCTGGTATGCCTGCTTAATACACCTAGACGTATAGAAGCATGGCACAGAGCACATGACCCATGAAACCCTGGAGAGCTGGGGCTGCCTGAATCTCTCCCAGCCCACTCCCCAGCCCTACCCAGTGCCCTGATTGTAACAGGAGCTCAGTGTGTTTGTTGAGTGAATGGTAGATGGGCAACTCAATGTGTGGGTCCCCAGCCCCCCATGGGAGATTCTCAAGCTCCTTCATAGATGGTTCCATTCAAGGCAGTTCCAATGTCTCTGCAGGAGTGGGAGGAACCCACTGATAGCTCAAGGCTGGGGGTTTGTCATCAAGGTCTTTACAAGGTGCATAAGAGAGGGGTTGGTTGGAAAGGGCCAACATGTTGTATATGCTCTGGAATGATCAGTGACCTCTTTTGCTTTTTCTAGCTGAAGGCAATGGAGTGGAAATTCCCACTGTACAGAGAGGGTCTGCTCCCCTGACCAGACCAGTGTGACTCAGACAACTCCCTTGGGAGAGAACAAGTTATTCAATTGCACAGGGGGACAGGGAAGCACCTGGTATGTCAGGGAATGCTGGGAGGAGCTGGGAGCCAGGAGTGGGAGGTGCCCAAGGGAGAGGTGGGGGAGTGTGGTGCCCAGACGTGGGTATGGATGGGAACTGGAGACCCAATTATGAAGTGCCATGCTAGCTGGTTTGGACTTGATCTTGTTCTGAGATTTTTAAGCAAGCGGAGTAACAGAGTTGGATTTGAACTTGATAAATATAACTGGAAACAGTAGGAAGTTCTATTGGTGGGGACAGAGAGAGGCCAGAGTAGGGTCCAACAGAGCTGGCTTGCAAATGAATATTTATTGAACCATTGAATGAACAAAGGTAGGGAAACAAGTAATGAGAAGAGAAGATTGTATTAGTTCAGGTGATGGATGAACTGGGGTAGAAGGACCAGCAAAAGGAAATATTTGGGAGAACTTGAAGGGTAATGTGTAGGACCAATTAGGGGGATGTGTGTGTGTGTGCGTGTTGGAGAGTGAGGGCATGAAAGAGAGAGGGATCAAACACACTGGAGACCACATGGCTGCTTGTTTGGGGAAACTTGTGGGTGGGGATCTTGAAGGCCGAGACAGGGAACTCAAGAGTAGGACCAACATCTGCCCTGTTGGGGGTGCAACATTAAGTCATATTTTCGATGTGTTTCATTTAAATCCTTAATGTTCAGAGCATTCTGCTGATGTCCTGTAGGTAGATGAAGATGTCAATCTAGAGATGAGTGGAGAGATTAGAGATGGAGAGAGACATCTGGAATATATGCATACAAAAATGGTAGCTTTAGTCTTAGGAAAAATGAGGACAAAGAGGGAGTATAGAGAAAAAGACAGAGGATTATAGATGCATCCCCGGAGAACTCCCATATTTAAGGAGGCAGGTGGAAGGGGGACTCTCTGCAAGACAAAGAAGACAGCCAGAGGTAGAAAGAGAAGTGAGCAAGACAGAAGAAAATGGAAAACAAGGAGATATGCCAGGGCAACCCACCCAGGCAGGGCTGCCAGATTCAATAACATACAGGCTACCCAGCTAAAATTTTAATTTCAAATAACAGCAGAAAAATTGTAATATAATTATGTCCCAAATGTTGGGTGAATGTATAGAACACACTTATATTAAACAATTATTTGTTGTATATCTGAAAATCAAATGTCTTGTATTTTATCTGGCTACTACACCCAGGTCACTGTGAGACAACTTTCACCGACAGGGCGTTTCAGTTATTACCCCATCTACAGATGAAGAAACTGAGACTCGAGGAGAGAGTGACTAGTACAGGACACACAGTTAGTAAGTGGCTGTGTGAATTAACCCAAGTTTTCTGAATGCAAGCTGGGGTTCTGCATGATGTGCTCAGCACGTAGAACAGAAGCCAACGTGGCCCTGGGAAGGTGGTTACTCACAGGCTGCTTTGAGGACTGTGACCCTATAGAAAGCAGCATCACTTTAGGTGGGGTTATTATTAAAAGACTCACCTCTGAGGGGTTCCTTGTCAGCATTAGGCCAAGGGAGGAGTGCAGTTTGCTTCAGGTCACATGCCTTTTATTTGTCTCTTTCTTCCTCTGGACTTCTAAGTCAGTTTTTTTTTTTTTTGTTTTTTGTTTTGTTTTGTTTTGGTTTGGTTTTTTTGCAGGGGTCGGGGGGAATGGAGGGTGCTGGAAAAGAACCATTTTTTAATATTTCCTTCTAGATAAAAAAATTTAAGAAAAATTTTAAATTGTGATAAGAAACACATATCATGGAATTTACCATCTTAACCATTGTAAAGTATACAGTTCAGTAGTGTTGTTACATTCACATTGTTGTGCAACAAATCTCCAGAACTTATTCATCTTGTGAAACTGAAACTCTGTACCTGTTAAACTACAAGTCCCTATTTCTCCTCTCCTTCCAGCCCCTGGTAACCACCATTCTACTTTTTATCTCTATAAATTTAACTATTCCGGGGACCTCATATCAGGGGAAAGAGGAGCAATTTTTAATTAGGGACCATAAAGCTGGATCCTCACCCAGAGGCACTGGAATAGTCATGTTTCAAGCTGCCTGGGAAGGACTGACATTTTTTACTGGCATAATATGGCCCTAGCAGACAGTATTGCTTAGGAGAATCGTGGCTATGTTTATAGGCAGCCAGTGACTTAAAAGGCTCAATTTTTAAAAATGTGGTTTTGCTGTTCACGTGAAAGTCTACAAGAGAAATGTGCAAAAAACCTTCCAGAAAGATGAGCTATACTCTAGAGATGGCTAAGAAAGATAGTTGAAACATTCCAATTCTGGAGCTCTTTTATAATTTCTAAGGTTGGGTGTTTATGTGGCTCACCATTGCTAACCACAGGTCATTGCTAACATGGCAGCTCAAAAAGGTTTGGAGAGGCCCTTTGCGTTCCTAGATCTCTAATTTTTAGAGAATAGGCAATTTTCTGCTCCTCTATTTAACTTTCTGTATTACCAATGGATGAAGTTGTTAGTAGTCTACTCAATATCTGTTCTCCCCTCCTTCCTTGGTAACAGAACCCCACTTTTATTCAGGGCAAGAGTGTGTACCAAATATCTGAGTCTTCCCTTCAACAAATGGTTGGCCAGTGAGTTGGAAGCAGAAAGCAGGGAGGTGGGGAGACACTTCAGGGGAAGTGTTATCAGCTGGCAGGCTCTCTGTTTGCTCTTCTCCTCTCCCTTTCCCCTTGTAGCATGGATGTTGCATTTTTAACATCCATCTTGGGTCATTAGATGACCTTGAAGATAGAAACTTTGTGCTGGGAATAACAGAGCAGAAAAACGGGAAGAACCAGGATCCCTGAAAGATCAAGGAGCTACCTACTTATTTTACATGAGCAAAAGGTAAATATTTAACTTTTTAATTATTATTTGAATTTTTCATTACCTGGAGCTGTATCTAATCATAAATAATATGGTCCCCAACCCCTGATCCAGCCAGATAATAAGAATAAGCCAAATGAAGGACTCAATGTAATTATGTCATAACTGCTGGGATTTCATCTTGTTTCTTCTGAATTAGATTACAAGCCCTTAAGGGCAGGGATAAAGATTTATTTATACTGGTGTCACCAATCTTTATCACAGCACTAGGCACATTGTATGTATTTAATAAACATGTAATGTTCTGATTCCAGTAAAGGAGCTGTCCTTTCTTTGCACCTATTGGATGATCATAGTTGCACTGTGATGAGAATCACAAGATTTCATAAGTGCTCAGTGATTTAGTTTTCTTACAGTAAAATTGGAATGCTACTTCACCACCTCTCTTGAAAGGATTAGAGATGATGCGAGTGTAACCTGAATGTGAGTAACCAGGTTTTCCAGGCAATGGGTGTAGGCGAAGGCAGTTAATATCAATAACCTAGAGTTTCTTTGTGAGTCCTGATTGTGCAGGACCTCTGGCCTTACTGTAAAATGCCTCCTTTTCCTATATGGTTTTTTTGGGGTCCTTTGTGGGATGCCTTACAAGTGCCCACAGGCCAGTCTATAGCTGACACCACCCTGACACCCAACACATTCTCCCCTTCCAGGGAGGTTTCTCCTGAGTCCGTGTGCTCAGCTTGGGGCAGAGCCACTGCCTCCTCCCACCTCTCACCCCGGGGACCACTGTTTATTCCTTATGAGACACTTTCCAAGACAGAGTGTGGCCTCAGTCAACACGAGCTGTGTGTTTTCTTTCCTGGGTGACAGGATGCAGGAACGTCAGTCAGTGAGGACGTCTCTGGGCATGGGTTTTCCAGCCTAACGTATTCACCCCAACCCTTTTCCTTTTCTCTTCCACCTTGACATTACTGGAAGCAAAGATCATTTCTGCAGGAATGCGGGTGTTCTCCTACTCGGGAACCTTGAACCTGAGTGTGGGATATCTTACTAAGGATTTCAGTAAGACGAGTTTGTAGATTTAAAGAAGAAGAAAACAGGGTGGGTTAGAGGCAGACAGAACAGTCTCACCTAAGGCAGTTTTCTGTTGATGAACGGACACCTCACCTTTAAAGCCTGGCCTTTAGAATCAGGCTAAAGACGTTTGTCCCTTATGGGAGACAGTGACTTTTGGGTCAGGAGGCTGGATGCATCGTCTGTGGCCTAAGGTGGGATTCCCATCAGGAAGCTTGATTCTGAGGCCTCCCAGTGTAAAGATTCCCGGTCTTTCGCCTTTTCTTTATCTGCCGCAGGAGCCTGCAGCCCGGGATCAGCCAGGTGGCAGCATAAAGCAATAAACCCGGTGGTGGAACTGTCCTGTGGCCGCTCGTTGCTCTCCACATTTTCCTCTTTCCCCATTTTATCAGAGCAAACCCAGGTCCCATCCCCTCCCCCAGCCTTCCTTTCTCTGAAAGCTTTGGCTCAAAATCACCCAAGAAAGCAAAGATAAGCCACTGGAAGGGAAGGCGCTGAGGACTTGTTCCAGGCAGAAATTCCATGGTATGTCATACAGAGCAGAGCAGAGCAGATTGGTTTTAAAAGTCCTAGGGATTCTGTGACCATCACCCCTACCTCCATCGCATCCTCAGCTAACAGCCGAGCTCCCATTTTGTTCAGCAAACTACTCAGGTTGGCATTTTCTCAGAGCCACAGTGACTGAAGCCAGCTGTTCCTAATTACTTTCCAGAAGAAAGGAACGGGCTCCCGGAGAAGGCTACTGCCAAGAGACCTTGATTCTTGCAGGGGCTGCTCTGGGACTTTCTTAGCAATGCCCCTAACCCCCGGCAGGGAGCTGAGTATTCCTACCCCTAGTTGGCACAGAGGCTGATGAACCACCAGTGGATTCTGGGGCCATGTTGTCTCACAGTCAGCGAAGTTTGTGTGATTCCAAAGGATCACATCTTCATCATTTGGCAAGGGTGCCTCATTTGCAAGAACCCTGGTGATTCTCACAAGAATGTTGCATCTGTCGTCATTACTTGAGTAATTGTAACTGCACAGATCTCTGTGTCATTTTGGAGTACTAGGCTAATGTCTGCAGTATAGCAAGACTTGTATGAAGAAAAGAAAACAGAACAGCTGGAATCCACAGATGACTGTATATCAGTGGATCTGCTCCGAGTGGGCTCCATGCCTCAGAGAGAAATCTTGTTTCCAGCTGACAGTGTAGAGTTAATGAATAAACTGAATCCCTAAGAAAACACACTTTCTTTTACTTTTCCAGCTATTAAGTGAGAGCTAACACCATGGGACACTTTGCATCAGCTAAAGCCTGAGAGCTAAGCTTAGCTGGCTTTATCCTGGGACAGCAAGGAGGTATGATTTCTGCTTTGTCTGGCTTGCACAGCAGACACAAACACTTCCCTGAGCTTTCCCTTCTTATGGAGGATCAAAGCATACATTGGAAACAACTTGTGAGGTCTCACCAACTTACTGTCCTGTCTTGGGACCTCTTGAAAAAGTCCCCTGCCCCTGCCAGGAACTTCACTTCCCATGATCACACTCTGGCAGTGACTCCATTTATGATGCAAGTGGCCCTGGATGGGGCAGATACTGCCTTATTCATCCCCACCCTCAATCTGGGGCGTCATTAATGGGGCAGGTTCTAAGACTATCCATCCCAACTTTCCAGTATCTTTGTCCTGATTTCTTGTTTCTGTGATGGGTGCAAAGATTTGTACCATACTTAAGGCTCTCGGGGCTGAGTTCTGTGGGAAGTAGCTGTGTCAAGCTGACTTCAGAAGGAGGGGTTGGCCTGTTGATTTGTTTAATACGAGCACTTCAAGAAGATGATGGTGGAAACTGATGTCTATCCTGTGACTATTTTTTTGGGTGGCAATTGGTTTATAAGAGGAAATTTTGAAAATAGTTACAAACCAAGTCAAGTAGGTTACTAAGCAAAAACTGTCCCAAGCTATACTGACCAATAAAATACAGATTTTATATTCCTAAATCAGTAGTCCATTTTATTGCTAAAATATGTTGTCATTTCTATTTTATGACAGAGTCTGAAGAAGGGAGCTTTCTTTGGAGTTTCTCAATTCTTCATTGAGATGGACATATAAAATGGTATTCAGTTTAATTCAATCAATTGATCAGAATTTAATACTTATATGCCAGGCATATGTACTATCTTATTTAATTCTCACAACAAATAAAATGAATTACAAGTTAGGAATTTAAAATATGTTTTTCTGTTATATCCTATAGTTTGGGACAGTTTTTGGTTAGTAATCTACTTAACTGGGAGTCCATATACTTGAGAAATCTGTGAGAGAGGTATGTTATTATTTCTGTTTTGTGGATGTGGCAACTGAAGCAGAGAGAATTAACCATCCAGGTGTGCACAGGCTTAGCTGGACTCTTGGATGATATAGTGGTTGTTGCTGAAATGAAGGGAAGAAGGAATAATAGGAGCAATCAGCAATTTCCGTCACTCTTCCTCTAATTCATTGAACACATCTTTCAGTTCCTGCTTTGAGCAAGATAACGTAATTGGTAAGAGGTGGGTCTCTGGGGAAACCCTGGCTATGAACTTGGGCAAGCTGCTTAACTTCTCTGAGCCCTAGTCAGTATATCTATAAAACATGGAGCACAGTAATGCTGGCTTCATAGAATCGTTGGGAGATGGAAATGAGTTCTAAGAACATTTAGCATTGTGTCTGTTACACAGTAAGTGCTCACTAGATGTTAGCTGCTACCACATGCACATTTCATACGGGCAATTTCGTGCAAGCCCCAGAGCCCAGCCATTTGCATTGCACAGGAAGGGCAAAGTCCTGTGCCAGACCCTGAGCACAATTCCAGAATAGCACAGTGCAGCATAGAGGGGTAAATTCAGAAGGCAGTTCTGAGAGATGCAATTTCAGAAGTTGCCACACAGGACTGGGGATGAACACTTTGGGTCATTACTAGGAGGCAGAACAGGGTGGAGGGTCCCAGACACACTGAACAAAAGCCACTGGGAGTGGTCCAGACAGACAGAGCCCTCACTCCAGGAAGAACCCTGAAACCATGTGGTAGGCTAAAGACCTAAACTTCCTTCCTTTCCATACCAGTGAGATGCCGTGGCAGGTATGAGCACAGCTTTGCTATATGGAACATTCCACTGTGATCTGGCCAAGGACGTGACCAGTCCACGTAAGAACAGCTAAGAAACTCCCTTGTGTTCCAGAGAAATAAGAGGAAAATGTAGATCAAACAAAAGTCAAGAGCTCAACTGGGGATGCTGGGGTCCCAGTAATGAGAACATATGCTTCTGCCTTCAGTGATTGTAGTAGATCGAGACTCAGAAAGAACTTTCTCTTTGGAGAACCTGCTAGATTCTGGTGGGGAAAGAATGAGAAAAATAATGATTTTCTTCTCCTTCCTAATTCTTTTCTTCCTGCTTTACTCCCTTCTCCACTCTCTTTTTTTCTCTTTAGCTGTCTTATCATCACTATCATCATCACCATCATCATCACCATCATCATCATCATTACCATCATCATCATCATCACCATCACCATAATCATCACCATCATCATCACCATCATCATCATCAGAAGTGTATAGTGGAAAGCACTGGAGCTTCGGACAACGATAAGGTTTAGTCGCTACTTCTATTTGTCCGTGTAGGAAAGAGAAACCACTCCAGATGGGTCAGCAGACTCCAGCCTGGGCCTTCAGGGAGTTCAACAACACCTGACTAGCCTGCCACGGTCAAGAAAGAGGGGAGTCAGGAGGCTGCCACAGGAACAGTTGAGCTCAAAATCACAGTGTCATAGCTGTGCCCTGAGTAAGGAATTTGAGTTTCTATAACTTCCTTTGACACCATGAAGCTAGCGATTGGACTCTGGAATGCTGCTGTAGAAAACCCCTAATCTGCATGACCATCCTTGCCAAAAGCAACAGCCAGCAGCAGGAAGATGGTCTTGTTGGGAGACGATTTTCCATGGGTCTGTTGTGTTTTGCACATCTTGTAAAGGTGAATGACTGTCTTTGTTCTGGACCATCTTTTCAAGAATGTGTTTGTGTAGCAAACAGCCTTGGATATAGAAATAGAGATAGTGTCTCCCTCCAGAGTAAAGGGTGGGCATGCCATTGTCCATTATAAAATATTAGGTTTCTCCAAGCTTAGGGTTCCTCTCTGTTGACATAACCCACTGTGTTTGCAGGTGCCACCTGGCCGTCTTCATGTTGCCCTGTGGGAAGTGGGGCTTGACGAACCAGCACAAGAAAATTCTGATATTCTAGCTATTGCTATTGCTGTCAGTAATACAGTTCTTTGTCTCTGACCCAGGAGTCTTGTGTCTTCTACCAGCATCTATGATGCTGTGGTTGACTAGTTGTTAGCTTGCGTGTAGAGTAAAACCTCAGATCCTTCACAGTTCTTTTTTTTTTTAGAGACAGGATCTCACTCAGTCACTCAGGCTGGAGTGCAGAGGCACAATCACAGCTCACTGCAACCTCACAGTCCTGGGCTCAAGCGATCCTCCCACCTCAGCCTCCCAAAGTGCTCGATTACAAACATGAACCACCATGCCTGGCCCTTCATAGTTCTTGACATATCTTCCCTCACTTGTCTCCCAAATATTGTACAAGTACATCTAATTATTGGAGCTTTATGTGTAACCTGAACTTTAGCTGCAAGGGAGTCTGAGACATGTAGGTTTAACTTTCCATCCTCTGCAGTACAGAAAAGCATCATCCCCACCACACCTCCCTCTAGGGACTTGCTATCTAGTTGGGATTCATAACAACAGCTACCACTTATTGGGTTCCACATCATCTGAAAAGTGTGATAACTGGGTTACATAAGTTATTGTGAATACCGACAACAGCTCCACAAGATAGATATTATTTCATGCATTTTAGTTATGAAGAAATGTCTACAGAGATTTAGTGACTGCCCAGGGCCATATAGGTCTGTTTCTGAGCCATATTCAGATTTGAGTCCACCTGGCTCTACTGCCCGGCTCTGTCTTGACCTGGATGCTGCTGTCACAGTGTGACCCAAGGCCATGTGTGCCAGCACAGTCTTGGTGAATGTTTTATTTCCAGAGGCATCAAAGATGAGCTCTCACTGCCCAGAGGCAGGGAGGAAATGCCTTTCTGAGGAGAGAAGCTTGAATGGTTCTTCAGGCAGGGAAGAACTTTGGTTATGGGGTGCAAATGCATGGATTGGGCGGGGAAGAGAGAGAAGTTGAAAAGGACAGTGCTAGAAGATGCACAAAAGTCTGTGTTGGGGATATAATGGGAATTTTGTGGGGATAGAGGGATAGTGTAGGAAGAGTAGACAAACAGCCCCTGTAAGGGCCTGGTATAAAGGGTATTGAATTTCAGAATAAAACTGGCTCCTGCAGATAGTGGTGGGAACACCAAATTGCCATGACATGCCCCCATAACCTTCTTTTTCCCACTAACTTCTTTTTCAACCCAGATGATTCCTGGGGAAAACAGCAGCTCATCATTTCTCCAGCCAGGGAATTCTGAGAGGGGAAAATGGCTGCCAGTTCAGTCAGGCACAGGAGCCGGGGAGACAGCCTCTTTCCCAAATTCTCCAGCAGGCCCAGCAGAAGAAAGGCGTTAGCATAAAATGGAGAGAGAGCATCGAATGTACCTCGCATTAGCAGACAATATTGCCTTGATTGCAGACAACACACATGAATTGAATTGATAAAGGAATCTTCCCATCAAAGCCAGAAATGAGTGGAAATTAACTTTAACAAAGTAAGCAACTGTGCTCAAGAGACAGATAGAAGAAACCCATTGCATACTTTGTGCGTGTCAGAGACGCAGAGGAGCAAAGTGTTCAGGCCCATCAGCGAGCACAGGAGTGATTAATAAACACTTACGGGACATTCATCTGATAGGCGACTGACAAAGCCCCACAATGATGGGGAGAAGGGGCATTTCTTCTTGATAGATGTATCTGAAATGCTCATTTTCTCCTTTTTGATGGATGTAAACGTCCAGGTATCCTCTCACCATAGAAATTGATTTAGAAATAGTGCTGGGTTCAAAATAAGGGCCAGAGATTTAACTCCATAAATGTGGAAGAAAACGTATTCGTCCTAATCATCAATGCATAGACTGTGATGTGCTGGAGTTTAACAGAGGTTTTGGGGGCAGGGTATTTATTCTTTTGAAAGTATAAAGTGAGGTAAACGGGTACAAAATCATTCTGCCTGAGATTCTGTAAATAGCGTTAGTGACTAGATACAAGTCTTTTCCTCCCTGGTCTGAAACAGTTTAAAAATTATCTATTGGATAGCAGTTCTCAAAGAACAGACACATTTGGAGCTCCACCTTGTAGATTTCTGCCATGCGCCACCCTTGCTGGAAGGGAGCTGGGGAAACGGAATTGGAGAGGGAGGTCGAGTCAGCCAAGCAGGGGTGTCTGCCACAGGTACCGCCAGCAACGACCACACGAGAGAGAATGAGGGGGCACCTCCAGAATGGAAACTGCGATCAGGGCTGATGGGAATTGTAGGGTGGGTTCTAAGTGAGGTTGACTCAAGACCCGCCACCTGAGGATGCCAAAACCCTCCCACCTGCAGGCTCACTCTTTGTTTTAATATTTGGCTCCAATAGCTTGCCTGTCCACCCCATCCTGGGAACCGTGGGATGTCCAGTGCCCTTCAAGATCTCGGGGGAACCTGCAGCCTGCCTCCACCAAAGTCCTACTCCTCTCCCCGCAAAATGCACCCCCCCAGGCTCGATGCTGTGTTTCCTCCTTTATTCTCCCAAAGCGTCATCCACACAAGGCTCTTTCATACTGTGATGTTTTCTTTTCAACTCGGTCACAGCCACCAACTCATCAGAAACCAGGTGTCCACGTAGCGTTCACTCACTTTAGTTAGCCAGCATTTACTTTAATCAACTTCTCGGTGAAGGAATAAAACAGTATTTAGGATAAAATCTTTCCCAGAATAGTGAGTCTGCATTTTAAAAGAACATTTTCTGAAGGATGATTTGACTTTTTGCATCTATAATCTGATTCTCAAGGGCTTTTCAGAGCTGGGTCTTTTTCACCTTGAGATAATTTTCTCTTTTCCTATGGAGATTTTTGGGCTGGTGTTTCTGATTGTGAACTAAATACGTAAGTGAGCACTAATTAGTCTCACAAGTTCTAAGTGGCCATTCTAACTAAGACCCAAAAGTCATATTTCTTTCAAAGAAAAAGAAGAGAATCAACATTTTATTTTGCCATCCATCACAAATATGAAAATGAACCATCTCTATTTTCTTTAGCAATAGCTAAGGGCAAAGACCACAAATTAACCTCCCTCCATTAGGCACAATCAATGGAGATTTGGAGTTTTTCCCCCTAATCTAGACTTCTGTTTGGGAACCAAGTGTTAGAATGAGGCACATTTCCTGCAAAGGCCCCCAGACAAAGGGACCTGCTGACAGCCATCCATGTGACTCCGGGAAATGCCAGGCCTGGAGCCCAGGTTTTGGTCCCTCGCATGGCAGGAGGCAGTGATGGATGGAGCTCCAGATTGAAGGTCTGAGCTATGATGAATGCTGTGCCTGCTGGGGGCTGAGTTTTCTCAACAGTCACTTCACAGCTCTCTGGAAAATCTGGTGCTGTTTCTATGACAGGCAGAACTGGAAGCTGCCATGGACATGCCGTGTTTGGTGAACACAAGCCACCATGAACTGAGCTCACTGAACGGTGGGGGCCACCACTTTGTCCAGGCAGTCAGAGGGACGTTCAGATCCAGGCTGAACCTGCTTTTTGCTCTGATGCTTCTCGCTTTGGGTACTGAGGAAAAGTCATTGCAGGAAGATAGGGATGCTGCCCGCCCAGGGGTTTGATGGGGAAAGTGGATCCTGTTCATTGTCGCTGGGAAAAACCACTGTTGTGAAAAATTTAAAACCATGAGGAGTCGCCTGATTCACCCCATCTGTACTCAGGACTATAAAAGTCACCTCGGACCGAGGGAGACTGTTGGAGTTTAAGCGCTCACTCGACCACATTTGTTGCAGGTGTTACAGGGCCCTTCCTCCATACTTCCTAGAGTGTGGTGAGGCCCAAGTCACCCAGGAGGTGGGTCATCAAGGCACCTCATTCAAACAGATTTTTAAATGTGAAAAATGCCCCTTGCAGAGTGCTGTGGTCTGAGTGTGTCCCCCAAAGTTCATGTGTTGGAAACTTGATCTTCCATAGGAAGGTGTTGGGAGGTGGGGTCCAGTGGGAGGTGTTTCAGTCATGGGGCACTGCCCTCATGAATGGATCAATGCTGTTATTGCAGGAGTGGGTTTGTTATAAGAAGAAGAGTTTGGCCCCCACCACTTCCCTCTCTCTCTCTCTTTTTCCTATGTATTGTCTTCTACCATGTTATGCATCAAGAAGGCCCTCTTCAGATGCCAGCCCTGCAATCTTAGGATGTCCCAGCCTCCAGAACCATAAGCCAATACACTTCTGTTCATTATAAATTTCCCAGTCTATGGTATTCTGTTACTGCAGCACAAAACAGACTAAGATCCAGAGGGAGGCAGCATTATTCCCATCGTATGGGTGAGAACACAGGGGCTCAGGGAGGTCTGCCTGCCCATGGTCATGGTGCTAGAAAATGGTACAACTGGGATTTGAATGCAGGTCTCTCTTGCTCCAAATCTCCACAAGGAGCTGCCCCTCAGTGAGGCACTAGGCATGTAGCGGGAGGTGGTTCTAGATCCATGCAGGGAATGGTGAAGGGATTTGGTAAAGCTCTTGAGTGAATGAAGGGGTAAGATAAAGGTGCTTCCCTTTTGTGGAGGTGCCGCCGAGGCAGCTGGGTACCCATCTTGGGCAGCTGGGAATGCAGCCCTGAGTGCTTTCACTTCCATGTCCCCCGGTGCAGCCCCGGCCCCTGCTGAGCCCCTCAAAAGAGGGAACTTGAAGTTGCAAGCATGAGGCTGCCCTTGCGAAGACCAAAAAGTTGCTCCCCTCTAGGCTAGACCATCTAAGTCCAGCTCATCCAGGACTGTAGTCATCGGGGGCAGAATGTGGGTGGGGGTGTCCCTCAGCTGCAGGAGCCATAAAGAGGCAGGTGCCGACTCCAAGGGACTGCCAGGTGCAAGTGCATGAGACTCATTGGGAAGAGAGGGGGCTGCCGGGCCAGGGACCAGGACAGGGGCCGGGGCCAGGATGTTCAGATTCACACACCATTCATTCCTTATTCATTCACTCATTTGGCAGCCACCCATTTGGCACTGCACTAGAAGCTGAGGTGAGGCAGAGATGAGCAGGACGCCATCCGTGCCACATGGAGCCTCACATACGTGTAGGAAAGGAAGGCAGCAAGTCCCCACATGGGACAGTGGGGGCCAAAAGAGGACTGGGGAGCTTGTCAGGGGAGGTGATTCTTGAGCTGAGACTCGAGCACTGAGAAGGGGTTGTTCAGGGGGGACAGTGGAAAGGCATCTCGGGCAGGGGGTGGGCTGTGGTCGAGGGCGTGGAGTCTGCACTCTGGGGACACGGGTAGATCTGTGTTTTCCCAGCCACTTGTTTATGTGTGGCCCTGAGCAATTTCTCTGAGGCTTGGTTTCCTCATCTGCAAGATGGAAATCCAAACTCATCTGGTAGGACTGTTTGGGGGATTCCACGGGGCAATATATGAAAATGGCCTAGAACAGAGCCCTGGTGTCAGCAGCACACAGTGAGCACTTGCTCCCTCCCCACCACAGCAGGCTGTGCACGTCTCGGTCCATCACAGCCTCTGCAATGCTGGTGCCCCCTTCTCCTTTTAGTCATGGCACGGTGGCTGTGAAATGACAAAGGGACCACTATGCACATAAGTGGGATGCTCTTCCCTTCCCAGAATTCTGACTTTCTGCCCTTCTCCTCCTTTCCAGAACCCAGGCCTCTGTCTCTGTTCCTCAATGTTTTCCAGCCTCAAGTTTCTCTGCAAATAAGCACAATCACAGCTGCCTCCTCCCTCCTTTTAGCAGTCACCTATTTTAGCAGGTGAAAGCTCTTTGCTAATTGCAAATTACCAGAGAAATCTCTCAGGGCCAGTCCTGTCCGGCCAGGACATCCAGGGCAGGGGTGGGGGGCTCAGGAGATGCTGGAGGGGCTGCAGGTCTGAGCAAGGGAAAAAGCCCGGAAGCGGGAAAGCACTTGTGTATTTATGGATGTTAGCATGTTAAGGAGGATTGGAAAGCTGCTTTGCCATGTTCCTGGCCATCTTCTTTTGTTGTCTCCTTGGGTTGGGTGGAATCAGTGATCATCACTTCGCTTGTTGGAAGCATTGTTATAGTCAGGACTTGGTGCCACACAGGTGCCCCAGACACTCAAGCTAAATGAAACCCAAGGAAACCCTTCTTGAATACAAAATTCTGTCTAAAAGAAATCTTGGAGACAATCTGTTCACAGGAGTGCCCGTGGGGGTAGGAAAGAAGTAAGCCCCACCTCTCCGCATCAACATGGAGCCGTTGGCAGAGCTGGGTTCCTGCTGCATCCACAGCGGCCGCATGTGTCTGTGGTCTGATTTGAGGGGCTGCCACGCCATTGGGGCTGACCCGCTGATACTCTGACACCCTTCTCATGGGCGGTCTGGTGTGAGCAGCTGCTTGGGTGTGGTGAAGAAGCCTTGGGCTTGCAGTCATTCAGATCTGTGGTCGGGAGCATGTCCTGGCACTCATTACCAGAGTGACCTTGAGCAAGTCATTTACCTTCTCTAAGCCTAACTGTTCGCAACTACAAAGCAAAGTTAAAAATATCCACTTTTTCCACATGGGATAGGTACAAAAGTCAAATGAAAGTATGTGAAAATGCTTAGTAAACAGAATCTCTGAACCAACCTGTGGTACTATGATTAATATTGTTCCATGAGGGACTGTTCAAAACTTGTGATGGGACCCCTGACAAGCAGCCTGCGGGCTGGGCCTGCACAGGGGCTCCCTGCAGCTGCCCAGGGCCCACAGAGCACCCCGTCTGGGTTCAGTGGGCATACCTTGCCCTGGGTGGTGACCCCTGCATCAGCCTCACACCTCCTGAGACACACAGGCAAATCCATTTCAGGGTGGCCAGAGTTCCAAGTCACCATGGCCAAGGGGAACCTGCTGGGCTGGACCCCACTGCCAGTGGTCTCCAAAGGGGTCCAGGCTTGTGAGTGGAAGTGGTATAAGGTCACAGATGGGGAGGCTGACTGACTTCCACAAGGTGATCATCACCAAGGTGAGTCTACCAGTGACCAGGATGTGGCTGGTTCTCTGCCTTGAAGGATCAGAAACTTTATTTGCCTTCAGAGTGAGTCAAACTTGGGTGTTATAACTCATCACAACAGGCTGATGCATAAAACTACAATATCTACTTACTAATTTACAACAAAAAGGGAGTGGTCCAGTTGACCAGATCAACACACGTTTTCACATGAGATGAACTATGAAAAAAGCAGATTTGTCGGAACTGTTGGTATTAATATGAGAAGGTTGTCTAGCAAGCTTGGGATTGGAGCACAGGGAGTTGGTTAGATGGGTTAAACAATGCTATCAGGCTAAGATGGACAGATGCAGCCTTTTCCCTGGAAGATAACCTTGCCACAAGATGGCGGCTGGATTAAGTTCTTGATTGAATTGCCCTATTCCCAGACAGAGATTGGATGGGCACTGCCAACATTTGTGGGGACTTTTCCTTTTGTAAGCTTCCATCGCAGGTCCCCCTGTCGTCTCATTGGTCTTTTCTTTCTTTAGCTAATGTTCACATTCGATCGCATCAGTGTGGGTTCTGCAGGCCTGGGGTCTGCAGTTTCCAGGTCTCTGTTTGCATCTACCCTGTTTTAATTGCATAGTTTATCTCTATGGCAATCTTGTTCCTTGTTCCAACCACTTTGGAAAGAGAGGCAGGTGGAAGATAAGTTGGGCGGGTGGAAAAGTGGTGATTCCAAGAGGTCCATCAGACTTGGAGCAAGATCCCCATGAGTAGCTGGGGACACTGGTGGGGGGCAGGACTTAGCCAAATAGGTGGGCTTACGTCAGGCCTCCAGTACCAGCAGAACGATTTGACTATACCCAGGAAACAAGGCAGAAACCTGGTCCTAAAGACTGAGCAGACCAAAGTGGGAGGTGGGAGGAGAGGCGCAGACAACAGGGTCTTGGGTCCTCCCCGCCTCCCGCCAGTCCCCAGGAGCTCACCAGTTACAGAGAGAGGAGCAAAGCCGTCTCCACACGCCACGTGCTGTTGGGCACTGGTTGGTTCACGGACTGGGAGAGGTAGACACTGCCTGTGGTTGGGCCTGAGGTTTGCAAGGATATTGGGCAATACTCTCAGCTAGGTGACACCAAGACCAGAAGAAGAAAGGAAGTTTGGAAAGTGGGTGATGCGGGCAAACACAGGGAGAAGCGATGCTAATCTTGTCGGTCAAATAAAAATTCTCTGGCGTTTTTTGGGAAGCAATTTGCCAGGTCAAAGTGGCATGAAGATCTGCCTTGTGATCCTCTCCTCCCTGATTTCTGGCCTCATCCTGGAAGATGGAGCAGCTTGCTTTGGGGACAAGCCCATGGAATCTTTCCCAGTCGAAGACTCCGTGAGAGGCCACAGCACTGCCTTGAAGAGAGACAGACGTCGTTTGAATGGCAGCTCTGCCACCTACTGGCTGTGAGACATCGTGCAAATCAGCTAACCTCTCCTGAGGCTGCCTCAGTTTCATGGTCGGTAAAATGGGAGTAATCATTTTTATTTTTGCTTCTCCGGTTTGTCGTGAGGATTAAATGCCAGTGCCTGGCATGAACAGGCTCTAAATCAATAGCTACTGACTGATAAAATGAGACGATGCTTATGAGATTCCTGGGCAGTGACTGACATAGAGTTATGCTCCGTAGATGTCTGACAACAGGAAGTGGTATTAATGGTGTCCTTTGCAGGACCGCAGAGCTCAGGGACAGCCATGTGGGCCACCTGAGCTCCCACACACAGCCATCGAGAGGAGAGTGCCACAACGTGCAGTCCCTGGCCATGAGGCCACCGTTTAAAGCTTTAGGTTCATGCAACCAGAGGGCAATTTTCAATTTTGATGGCTTGTCTAAGGTGCTCCTGGTCAGGAACCCACACCCACCCAGGAGCTGACCCAGGTTCAGCTCCCCTTCTTCCCTCCCCCTCTTGGGTGTCTGTGGGGTCTGTGTGAAAGCAAATGCCCGTGACTCACTTTCCCCACACAGCCTGGCAGCTCCCAGCATCTGAATTTGCTTCCTGACCGAGGAGGCAGGAAAGGATTGTACATACTTTTTTCTGTGGCTAAAAGGATAGAAGCATATGTCCTTCTTTCCCAGTGCTGCTCAGCCTTGAGAACTTCCATCAAACAGTCATTTTGTGTCCCAGACAGGCCTCATCTTTGTTAGGAACTGACATGCACCACACAGAAGAGCTCCCTACATGAGATGGAAGGCTGCCTCTTACCTGTGGCTAACTCCATACAGGCCCTCCACGCCCTGCCTCCAACCTGGGGTGCTCAGCCTTGCCCCCATGTGACCAAACCCCTCCTGCCCTCCCACCCCCACATCTCCAGATGGCTTTGGCCTGAGAACCAGCAAGGGTGGATACAGATGCTGCCTTGGGATTTGCAGGACCTGTGAGATGGGAGAAAGAGCATCCGGCTGTCCTAGCCTCCTGTTAAGCTGGCACCCTGTGCACAGTTAGTCTTCTGGGGGCAGTTACAGGGTCAGGGCAATGGTTGTGTCTAGAAGAAATTGGTCCCCAAAGGCTACTTTGTCCATATCATGGTGCAAGTCCACTGGTAAATTCAGAACTCATTGGTCTTACTTTCTCAGTGTTGCACAGTGAGGAGAATTTGGGAGATGATTCCCTGCCTATAGTGTTTCGACTATAAATTTCAGAGAACCTGTATTTGACATCAGCTGTCAAAAGGAGATGGCAAAAGATCACTGAGGGAGAGCACAAGCAGAGTTTTATCCACCCCACACCCACTCCTGGCCTCTTACCCGATAGAGTCCAGAGTGTGAGTGAAAATAGTTTTGAAAAGTCATCCAAAAAGTCAACTCTTCATCAAGCCAGATGCCAGCAGGTCTAAGACTATGAATACTTTGAAATGTCCAGCAAACAGAAATAGTTTTAGCCTCTGCTTACCTCTCAGGGTGAGACCCCTAAAATGATTCAATTATAATTGTTTTTTCAACTGCTCCCTTGCTGCAAAGAGGCTGGTCAGAGCCCCTCGTTCTCTCTCCTTGACTTTGGTGCCAGAGCAATATTACACTCAGGACCTGCGTCAGCACCACTTACACACCCAGTGAGTGTCTGCAAGGTGGGGGCTCTTGTAACCCTCACGACAGCCCTACGTTAGTGTTGTTCTTCCCATTGCGCAGATAAGGAGGTTGAGAGCTAGACACTTCTCCTTACTGGACTAAGACCTCCTGATTGGACCTTTTGCCTGTAGTTCCCTGTCACAGAAATGCTGCTGGAAGGGGACAGACACGAACTCCTTCCCTCTACCCTTTCCACCCTGCTCGTTCTTCTTCCTCTTGGTTTTAAAAATAGGCATCACGTACCTCTCGGATGTCAGATACCACCCTGATCCCCAAGGACTCAAAGATGAATAAGACTATCTCTGTTCCTGAGGAGCTAGGTCGTTCCTTAGACATTATCCCAATGGAAAGTGACAGGTGCTAGAATGTACGTGTACTCGGTGCCTCACAGGACAGGTGACAAACTGAGTCTTTAAAAAATATTTTTAAGTAACTGGAAGTATTAAATAGAATAGAAAAATATTATTCTATGCCTAGGGTATTAGAATATATAGATTAAAAAATAAAACATTTTCTTCTTTAAAATATTTCCAAACAAAAGGGAAACCATACTGAAAGGAATTTTTGGTTTCTCTAATTGTCTTATTTATTTTAATAATAGATTCATAAATGCATTCTTATTAGAAAAGTTCAAATAACACAGATAAAGTTACTGTCACCTTTGACTACCACCCCCATTCCTTAGTTTTATTCTTAGAGGAAACCACTGTTAAAATTTTGTTTGTATCCTTCCAGCCCTTGTGCATTCACACACACACACACGCTTTCATAATCTTCTTTTTAAAATTTGGTTCCATATAAATAAATATACTTCTATAACATCACTTTAATATCTGATTAATATTCCATGATATAGATATACCATAAGTGATTTAACCAAGTCCCTATTTTTAGGCATATAGATTTGGTACGGTCTGAATGTTTGTATTTTCCCAAGATGTGTCCTACCACCCAAGGTGATGGTATTAGGATGTGGGACCTTATGAAAGGTAATTAGGTCACGAAGTGGAACCCTCATGAACGGGATTAGGGCCTTGAAAACTAGGCCCAAGGAAACTCATCCCTTCCGCCTTGTGAGGACACAGCAAGAAGGTGTCATCTAGGAATCAGAAAGTGGCCTTCACCAGACACTGAATCCCTGGCACCTTGATCTTGGACTTCTCAGCCTCCAGAACTGTGAGAAATAAATTTTGTTTTTTAAAAGCTACTCAGTTTATGGTATTTTGTTACAGTAGCCTGAATAAACTAAGACAGGATTGTCCACAGTACTTTTGCTATTACAAACAAGGCTGCCGTGAACTATCTTGGCTATAAACTCTTTGAATTTATGATGATGCTATTGTTTAAGGACAACACTGATAGAAATAGAATTTCTAGATGAATAGATATTTACATTTTAGGGCATTTGATATGGATTCCTTTCCAGAAAGCTCATAGCAGTTTATACCCCCACCACCTCTGTACGCTTGCCTGTTTGCTCACTCCCTCAGTCTGTACTGATATTCATATTCTTTTAACCAACAGCCAAAGAATGCTTCTTACTATTGTCAGATATTGAATTTCTTTGATTACTAAAGTAGTTGCACATTTTGTGTGTTTATTGGTAATTATTTTTCTTCTTATTACAGATATGAATCCTTTGGATTTGCAAGAACTTGAACCATTTGTTGCAAGTATTCTTTACTACTGTTATTTGCACTAAAATCTTTTATAAAATAAAACATATATATCATTACAAGAAAAAAATAAGACGAATGTAAAATGTAGAGTGAAAATCCCCTATTTGGAAGGATGAGTTGTGATGTTCTTTCCGCTTTCTTTTCCCCTGTCTGTCCTGACTGTTGAGGTATAACAGTCAGTATAGCACATCAAAGTTGTGCTTTGAAAGGTGGTCGCTTTTAGCGGATCCAGAATGGAGACAAGAACAACTCCGAGGCGCCAGAACTGGGATGGGTGGAGAGTGGATGGATCGAGGGGAAGTTGTGTGGAGATCAGAGGCAGGGGGTCCCAGGCAGGGAGGGACCGCCGACCATCCATTTGAGATCGGCTCTATATGGACTGAAGGAACACTCAAAGGTATGTTTCACACCATCCTCTGGGTGTCCCGCGTGCTTGGATAGATTGCAGCAAGTTTCTTTCTAATGGCCTGAGCCTTTGTGCTCTTCCAAACATAACCGTTACAATTCCAATCTTACTTCCTAGAGAAAAGTGCTGTTAACGGCTGTGATAGGCTGAATAATGTCCCTGCAAATGTCCCCATCCTAATCTCTGTGAATATGTTACCTCACGTGGTAAAAGGGACTTTCTAGATGTGTTTAAGTTAAAGATCTTATGACAGGGAGGTTGTCCCAAATTATTCGGGTGGGCCCAATGTAATGGCAAAGGTCCTTCTAAGAGGCAGGAGGGTCAGAGTCAGCAGGAGGAGACACGACCAAGGCAGCAAGAGGTTGCAGCGACGGGACGAAGAAGCTGAGGAGTGCAGGCAGCCTCTGGACACTGAGAAAAGCAAAGAAATGATTCTGCCCTGGAGCCTCCAGAAGGAACTAGCCCTGCGGACACCTGGACTTTAGCCCAGTGAGACTGATTTTGGACTTCTGACCTCCAAAACTGAAAGAGAATAAATGTGTGTTGTTTTAAGTCATTAAGTTTATGGTAACTTGTTACAGTAGTAACAGGAAACTAATATGATGGTTGATATTTATTCAACCAGATTTTATTTTTTTTGTTTCTACATATCTAACTAAATATGAGTGTGTGTTTATATGTGTGTGTATCTTAGACACCTTTCTATGTCTGTGCATATAAATTTACCTAACTTTAGAAAAATAAACAGTGTGGATTCCTGTTACTTAATTGGAACATTACTTATCCAGCTAGTTCTCTCCAGAATAATTTTTAGGTTGTTTTCAGTTTTCTGTACCACCGCAAACAGTTTTATTGCTAAAATCCTGTACATGTATCTGTGTGTGCTAGTTTGTGTATTTCTGTAGAATAATTTAATAGAAGGTGAACTGCTGGGTCACATATTGTAAATCGTAACAGAAAACATCAAGATTTACTCCAAAAATTAGTTTCAGGTTATTTGCTTTTTGATTTTGGTTTAGGCTCATTTCATATACAGAAGTTTAAACATTTGTGAATTCAGCTGTTGCTCTCCTGATGTAACGTTTCTGCCTCTGCTGCCCCACTTAGACCTTCTTCATTAGCGAGGTCGCAGAACTATTCACCTAGAGGGTTTTCTTCTAGTGTCAAGCTGGGTGTTGAAGGATGTTTAAGGGTTTGCCAGGAAGATAAATGGATACTACCAGACCAGAATGAAACTGGCAATGACTTGGTTAAAATATCCCCCGACTGGGCACAGTGGGTTATAAGACTGATGAGCTCAATGGTCCCTGGGCCGCTGTTGCTCTGAGGAAGCTCCACGAGGGCCCTTTCTCTGTGAACGGCATCAAGTGCCTCATCTCTCACCACCATCCCCCCACCTCCCTCCCCACCCCCGTGCTCCAGCCAAACTGACCTACTTGCAGTCTCCGGAACACCTATATATTCTTTCTTGCCACCTGGTTTTCACGTATGTCCCTAACTCTGGTTTGAGCATCATTTTTTCTTCTGGTTATCAATTATTAGTGGTCTTAGCTCAGGTGTCACTTTGTCTAAGTAGCCTTCAGGACCAGCATCTTTCCTTCCCCCTTGGCATACACACACACAACACACACATCTAGTCTGGGCTCTGTGCCCCCTTCTATGTACTTCAAAAACACCCTTCACCTACCCAACTATAGCACTAATCTTACCGTATTTGCTTGTCTGTGGGCCTGTCTCCCTCACTAGCAGTGACTGCCTTAAGCATACATATTTTGTTCACCTCCATACCTCTTTTGACTTACATAGCACACAAGTACCAAATACCTCTAAATATTTGATAAATAAGTGAATGTAATAAGTGAATAAATAGACTGATAAAATTGATATTTATAATTTTTTGTGTGAATTGCTATATCCTAGTTAATCTTTTTTCAATAGATAACACAAATATAAACTTAGGTTTTGACGTTGTAAAAAGTATAAAATCTGAATAAAATTTTGATTAGTATAGAAGTACTACAATGGTTAGAAAAAACTTAACATTATTATGTTGCTCTATTTGTTGGAGTCATTTTATCATAAATATAGACTTGGGAACTTGTGCTTTCAGCCAAGATGAACAGAACCAGATTTACCCTTCCATCTGAAACAATCCCCACTCCACTGGAGAAAAACCCAAGATATTTGAAATAATGGTTTTCAAGATACCGGAAATTGGGCAATGAAGGGCAGTGATTCCCAAGAGATAGAAAAAATGAGGTGAGCCTTATGATTGCCCCAAATTACTACCATGAGAGGGTAAAGAGGCCATGACACAGGGAAGAGGAATGCATATGGGGTCTTACAGACTTCCTGAGTTGAGGAGACAGAGCTGAAAGTCTGGGGAAAGCACAGTAGCTGGAGTTCACAGAACAGAGTACTAGAAAGGGGAAAATTGCATAGAGAAAGAAATCAGAAATCTGCTGAGGATCCCCCTGGAGTGTTCAGCAGAATGTTTACCAGCACATGCATGTAAGTAAACTGCATGAGGTTTGGAAAATAACTATTCAAAGGATGAAAGGGAACAGTGTCTAGTTCCTACATAGGCTTGGGGACAATACTTGTTCCCACCAGCCAGGCTGGAAAACCTCATAATTCTCAGGGTATTAAGTGGAGTATGCTGAAGGACCTTTCTCAGTAGTGGAGAATAATTACCTCTAGACTAAACATGACTATGGTCTTGTTTAATAAATCTTAAAAGCAAGACTTGAAACTGTTTCTAAGTAACTTAACTGCATCCTGGAATAATGCTCAAGAACACTTATAGGAAAATAAATATATTCAGCACACAAATAAAAACAAACAAACAAAAAAATTTTCCAATATCTGGCAACCAAAGTTTACCAGACATGTAGAGAAGCAGAAAAATATGACTAATAATGAAGAGGAAAATTCATTAATCAAAACTCGCCCACGAAAAAAAACAAAAAACAAAAAACTCACCCAGAACACAGATGTTAAAATTAGCAGAAAAGGATATTAAGACAGTCATTATAATTTCATTACATAATTCAGAAAGTTAAATAGAGACATAGAAAGTATTTAAAAAACCCAAATCAAACTTCTGAGACGAAAATGTCACGCTTGAAATGAAAAATACACTTGATAAGATTAATGGCAGATTATTTAGTTTAGAAAAAAGAGAATTTAAAGACATAGAAATAGAAACTATCACCCCCCCCAAAAAAAATACACAGAAAAAAGAATTTGAAAAAAGTGAACATAGCATCAGTGAGTTGTGTAACAATGTTAAGTGGCCTGATGTACATGTACCGGGAGTTCTGAAAGAGGGGTACAGAAGAAATATTTAAAGAAACAATGGCCAAAAGTTCCCCAGATTTGTTGAATACAATAAACCCACAGATTGATAACGCTTGATAAAACTCAAGCACAAGAAACATGAAACAAACTATACCACAGCACCTCATAATTAACTTGCTCAAAATCAGTCACAGAGAAAATCTTAAAAGCAGCCAGAGAAAGAAGTCACATTACATGCAGAGAAAATAAGGATGGCTGGAATTTTCTTGTAAAAAATAATGCAATGAGATGATGATGAAGCAGCATATTTAAAATACTGAAAGGAAAAAAAAAAACCTTTTAACCTACAATTCTATACCCAGTGATAGCATCTTTCACAAAAGTGAAATAAAGACTTTTTCAGAGACACAAAAGCTGACAGAATTCATTACCAGCAGACCACACTACAACAATGCTGAAAGAAAGTCCTTAAAAGGAAAATGATACCCAGTAGAAATATGGGTTTACCCAAAGTAATGAGAAACATCAGAAAAGGTAACTACATAAATAACTATAAAGACTTTTTCTTCCTATTTACATCTTTTTAAAAGATATTTTACTGTTTTAAACAGAGATAACAACACATTGTGGGGTTTGTAACATATGTAGGAACAAAATGTGTGACAATGATTGCATAAAGACCAGGAGGGGAGAAGTGAATGTATATTATTGTAAGGTTCTTAGATGCCATGTAAAGTAGTACAATCTAGTTTGAAAGTAGATAATTTGAGTAATATTAAATTTAATAAGCTTAATATTAAATTTGTGTACTATAATTACTAAAGCAACCACTAAATAACACAACAGTTATAGCTAATATGTCAAGAAGAGATAAAATGAAATCATTAAAAATATTCAATTAATATACAAGAAGCAGAAAAAAGGAACAAATGAACAAAGAATAGATAAAAGAAATGGAAAACAAATAGCAAAATGGTAGGTTCAAACCCAACCATATCAATACACATTAAATATAAATAGCCTCACACCCCAAATAAAGGCAGGAATTGTTAGATTACGTAAAAAAAAAAAAAAAAAAAGCAAGATGCATTTGGAAATAGGGCCTTTGAATTAAAAAAAAAAGCAAAACCCAACTATATACTACCAAGAAGTAGCCCATTTTAGACCAAAAAACACAACTAGATTAAAAGCAAAAAGATGGAAAGAGATATACCACGCTAATACCAATTAAAAGAATGCTGGAGTCGCTACACTAATATTAGACAAAGTATATTTCAAAGTATATTACAAAGTATATTTCAGAACAAAGACTATCTCGGAACTAGGATAAAGAGGGTAATCATGTAATAATACAGGAGATGATTCATCAGGAGGACATAAGAAGCCTAAGAATGTGTGCATCTAATAACAGACTTGGAAAATACATGGAGCAAAAACTGACAGAACTACAAAGAGAAATAGAAAAGTCCACAATAATAATTAGAGATTTTATTACCTCTTTTTTAATAATTGAGAGAACAAGTAGACAGAAAATCAGTAGGAATATAGAAGACTTGAACAGCACTATAAACCAACTTGACCTAATTGACATTTATAGAATACCCCAACAAACAACAGCAGAATAAACATTCTTTTAAAGTGCATACAGAATACTGACCAAGATAGATCATATTCTGGGGCACTAAACAAGTCTGAATAAATTTAAAAGATTCGAGTCAAACTAAATATGTTCTCTGATCACAATGGAATTAAAGTAGAAATCAATAATAGAAAGATATCTGGAGGGTTCCCAAATATTTGGAAACTAAATAGCATACTTCTAAACAACATGGGTCAAATAAATTAGGATGCATTTTTAAAGTGAATAAAAATGAAAATACAATATAAAAGAATGTTAGATACTGCTAAAGCAGAACTTACAGAGAAATATATAACACCAAACACTTGTATTAGAAAAGAAGAGAGGTCTCAAATCAATGAACTCAACTTTCATCTTAAGAAATTAGAAAAAAGGTGAACAAATTAAATCTAAAGTTAAGCAGAATAAAGGAAATAACAAAGACAGGAATGGAAAGCAGTGAAATAGAAAACACAAAAACAATAGAGAAAATGAATGAAACCAGAAGGTTTTTTTTGAGATCAATAAAATTGATAAACCTCTGCCAGATTGATCAGAGAAAAGGAGAAGACACAAATTACAATTACAAATATTACAATTTGCAAATAAACATTGTATTTTATCTTATTGTAATAAAAGAAATAATAAAATTTAAAAATAAAATAATAAAAATGTACTGTAATAAAATTACAATAAATTACAATGTCAGAAATAAATAGGTGACATCACTGTAGGTTCTACAAATATTAAAAAGATAATAAGAGAATGTTATGAAAAGCCATATGCCTATAAATTTGACAAATTAGATATTGTCAACTTCCTGGAAAGATACAAACTGCCAAAGCCCATTCAACCTGAATATGTCTGTATCTACTAAAGCCATCGGGTTTGTATTTAAAAATTTTTTCTCAAAGAAAACTCTAGGCCCAGATGGCTTCACGGGCAAATTCTACCAAGTATTAAGGAAAAAATATTAGCAATTCTATACAAACTCTTCCAAGAAATTGAAGAGGACGAAATTCTTCCCAACACATGCTATGAAGCCGGATTATGGTGATACCAAAACCAGACAGACATTACAAGAAAAGAAAACTAGATGAACATATATGCAAAAAATCTTACATATTTTTTGACATTTCAAATTTAACCAGTGTATCGAAAAGGTTATACATTTTAACCTCGTGTGTTTCAGCCCAGGAATGAAAGGTTGGTTTAACACATGAAAATTAATTAACTACCTCACTATATTAATAAACTTAAGAAAAAGCACATGCTCCCTTAATGGATGCAAAAGAAACTCAACTTCCCTTCTCAATAATAATAATAATAATAATAAAACCTCAGCAAAGCAGCAATAGCAGGGAACTTCCTCAACCTGTGAAGGGCATCTACATAAATTCCACAGGCATTGTCATACTTAATGATGAAAGACTGTATGCTTTCCCCCTAAGATCAGGAATAAAACAGGCATGTCTACTCTCATCACTTCTATTCAGCATTTTACTGGAGGTTCTAGACAGTGCAATAAGGCGGATAAAAGAAACAAAAGGCAACCATCTTGGAAAGGAAGAAATAAAATTGTCTTTTCATAATGATATGATTGTCTATGTAGAAAAGCTGATGGAATCTACAAACTACTAGAAATAAATAAATTTATAAGTTTGCAGCATTTTAAGATCAATGTACAAAAATCAATTATATTTCTATATAGTAGTCATGAATAATTAAAAATCAAAATTTTTAAAATTATCCCTTTACAATGGGATAAAGATATATGAAATACTTAGGCTGAAAACTGTCTAAATAAGTGGAGAGATATACCTTGCTATGGTCAGAAAACTCAATATTGTTAAAATGTAGATTTTCTCCAAATTAATCTATAGATTTAATCCAATCCCAATTAAAATTCCAGCAGACTTTCTTTGTAGAAATTGGTAATGTGATTCTAAAATTTATGTGGAAATGTAAAAGACCTAAAATAGCCAAAATAACTTTGAAAAAGAAGAGCAAAGTTGGTAGGCTAACGCTACCTGACTTCAAGACTTAAAAAGGTACAATAATCAACACAGTGTAGTAATGGCATCAAGATAAATAAACAGATGAACAAAACAAAATAGAGAGTTAGAATTAGATCATGTCTATGTGGACAAGTGAGTTTTGACAAAGCTGCAAAGACAATTCAATGGAAAAAGTATAGTCTTTTCAATCAATGGTGCAGCAATTGGTATCCATAGGTAAGATATGAACTTCAATCCATACCTTGCACTGTACACTAATATTGACTCAAAAAGGATCGTAGACATAAAAGGTAAAATATAAAATTTTTAAACTTCTTGGATGAATGGGGGAAACATTGGTAGCCTTGGATTAGGCAAAAATTTCTTAGATATAACACTGAAAACATGATCCACAAAAAAAATGATAAATTGGACTTTACCAAAATTAAAAACTACTGCTCTTTGAAAGACAGTTAAGAGACTGAAAAGACAAGCTACTAAGAGAAAATATTTGCAAAGTATATATTAAGATACAGAATTTATATCAGACCATCATATAAAGAACCCTCAAATCTCAGTAAGAAAACAACTCAATTTAAAAAATTAAGAAACATATGAAGAGACACTTTACCAAAGACAAACGGCCCATGAAAACATGCTCAATTTGATTAATCATTAGGGAAACACAACTTAAAACCATAATTAGATACTATTAATATTAAATACTACACTCCTATTAGAAGGATTAAAATTAAAAACAAAGACCATACTAAGTGTTGGAGAAGATGTAGAGCATCTAAAGCCCTCATATACTACTGGTAGAATTGTAAAATCGTACAATTGCTTTGAAAACAGTCTGGCAGTTTCTTAAAAAGCTAAATATATGCATAGCCTATAATTCAGCCATTCCACTCCTAAGTATTTACCAAAGAGAAATAAAAGCATATTCTCATACAAAGACTTAGGTACAAATGTTCATAGTGGTTTTGCTTTAATAGTTCCAAAGTGGAAACAACCCAAATGTTCATCAACAGGTGAATGGATAAACAATGTGCTATATTCCGTAATATTCAGCAATGACAAGGAGTGAACTGCTGATTCACCTAACGATAGGAATAATGCTGAGTGAAAGCAACCAGACACAAAAGAGTATATATACTATGTTAGTCCATTCATATAAATCTCTGGAAAATGCAAACTAATCTATAGTAACAGAAAATGGCTCAGTGGTTGCTTAGGGATGGGGATGCAGAGGGCTGGGGCCAGGGGTGGATATGTGTAGGGAACTCAAAGGGGCACAAGGAAACTTCTGGGGGTGATGGATAGATTCACTATTCTGATTGTAGTGATGGATTTCATCAGTGTATGTATATGTCAAAATTTATCAAATTGTACATTTGAAATATGTGCAGTTTATTGTATGGCAATTACACTTTCAGAAAGCTGTTTACAAAAAGTAGCCCAAGGAGGGAGTTGTTGTGCCTAGAATTTAAGTGACTTCCCAGGGACCAGATAATTTTTCCAAGGCTACCCAGCTAGTGGTAGAGCTGGAATTTGAACCCAAATCTATCTGACTTTAAAAGTTATGCTCTTTTCACAGGTCTTTGCAACCTAAAGAAAGTGGGGAGGAAGCTTCCAAATCAAACACCTCCACTAACTATTAACTGTGTTGTGTCGTTTAAGAGCAACATCACAACAGCAGTTTCAAGATTCCGTTGACACTGATTTATCTGATACCTAACTTCCACTTTGTCTTTGACTTACAGATGGTATCATTTCCAGACACATTTTTAAGAAATGGTTTGTCATAACTCATCATTTGATATATCCTTTGGCCCTTTATGTGTAAGTCCCCCTCCAGAGATACCCTGTAGGAACAACTCCCATAAAATTTAGGGTGAGGATCAAGGCTGCAGCATTATTTGACAAGAGTCGTTAGGTTTCACTTATGGCTTCTTTTATTTATCTTTGGAGCACTTGAGCAAGTCTCTGACAGTGATGGAAGGGATATTCTTCACTGGGTCATGAAAATAAAATTTAAAGAGCAATGAATTCTGGACTTAGAGTTTTAGTTTCCCAAATTTTACCTATGCCCTTGAGTGATGTTTTGGAATACTATGTCTAGGTTCACATAATCATGTATCTCATTACCTCTTGGATCCATGATCCAAACAAACAAACAAACAAACAAACCCTCAAATTGTCTTAGAATGATACTCACTATGGACTTGACAGGTTTTAAAATGACATTTTCACCGACCTGTCTAATGTCCTCAGGCTGCATTAAAATTCATTTATGGGGTCATAGAAATATAGACTGTCAAGGTTGCAAGGAGCCTTAGGGCCCTGGAGACTGCTTTGTGGCAAATCCTTGAGGTACATTTTCTCATTGAATCCTCCTAGCACGAGGAACAAACTATTAGCACTGCCATTTTACAGATGCTGAAAATTAAGCACAGAGAAAAGTTAAGTGGTACTTCCTAGCTAGTTAGTGTCACGTCTTTTCGTTCCTACTGCTCTACCCTGAGAACCGCATGCCGATGATGCCGATGATAAAGACTGAAAACTGTTCTTCGAGCCCCTGTTGCTATTCTAAATGATCTTACTTGTTTTAGTCTCATTCTCATACACCCTAGTTCTTTACATTTTTACTCTGTGCCTTTCAGATTTTCTGCATTTCTCCATAGTTTGTTTTATTTGAAACACCCTAACAAAGATAGTGGCTGCTGTCGTACAGGCGTGGTCGGTTCTAGAAGGCAATACCTTTGTTTACATATCTGAACGAGTTGCTTTATTCCAGTTTGGGGTTATCATTGAGATACTTTGGAAAAGAAAATTGAATTTCTGCTCTAATTTCAGTCTCTGCTAAAAATTCCTCTAAAAATACAAGAAAAGATTTTTTAATGTATAAAACTATAAGGATGGGGAGCATGGGAGAGGAGGTGAAGCAACAAAATTTGGGGAGCTAAAAATCAGGATTTGGCAAGGATTTAGTCAGAAGTGACTTAGCAAATGAAGAAAGCTGAAACCCAAGCTTTCTTAGCAAGATGCTCATGGAGGAAGACAAGAAATTGCTCACTTTTAATTGAAGAATCCCCAGATCTCAGGGACTGGGGCACCAGATATCCTTGAAAGTGAGGGTGAAGGGGGAGCTAAACTAAGAAGGATTTGCTGAAAGCTGTTTGCAAAACACCGATCCCCTCTGTCAGCTATGAGTCAGGGACTTCCCCTCCTCAATCCCAGCAGAGGCTGGAGGTTTATTATTTGCAGCCTACACAGACTGAGGACAGGTTCACCCAAAGTCACGGGAACTACACTGAAAACAAAGAGATGAAATGTACGAATACTTGTAGCCAGGATTTGACCTTCCAGCAGAATATCTGAAGAATCTTTTCTAGGGAATCTGACCAGCATAAAAGATCTAAGGATACTGACATTAGTGGACCTGCAACAAAATAGCCCAGCATAGAAACTCAGACTTGACAACCCTCAAACTTATGCTCAGAGATTCTAATCAGCTTTTTAGTCTCTACTTTTTTTTTTTTTTTTGAGACGGAGTCCCGCTCTGTCACCCCAGCTAGAGTGCTAGAGTGCAGTGGCGTCATATAGCTCACTGCAGCCTCAAACTCCTGGGCTCATGTGATCCTCCAGCTTCAGCCTCTCTAGTAGTTGGGGGTACTGGCGCATGCCAACACGTCTGGCTAATTCTTCTATTTTTGGTAGACATGGTGTCTCGCTCTTGCTCAGGCTGGTCTTGAACTCCTAACCTCAAGTGATCCTCCCGCCTTGTCCTCTCAGAATGCTAGGATTACAGGTGTGAGCCACCACGCTTGGCCTTTACTGTTAAATATAAACAAATAAACAAACAATGACAATGCTGAGGAATGTTAGGCCTCCAACATGAAGGGCAGAACCCAAAACACACAAACAGAAAACAAAAACAAAAAAATCAAACCTTGGAGATATAGGAACTGTGTAAGAGCTAAAAACTTCAAAAATATAATTAATACCCTTAGAGAGACTGTAGAAAATACTGTTAAGTATGAAAAAAGACCAGAAAAAATATTTCCAATCTAGAATTCTATACCCAAACAAGTTCTCGATCAAATGTGAGGGCAGAGTAAAGACATTTTCAGATAGTCCAGTTCTCAAAAATTTTCCTTCTTATGCACCCTTTCTTGGGCAACTAGAAGAATGTGCTCCACTACAACAAGAGAGTAAACCAAGTAAAAAGAAATATAATGGGATACATGAACAGAACATCTAACATAAGAAGGAGGGGAAGGGACTCCTCAGGGAAGTGATGAAAAGAGAGACCCCAGGATGACAGCTAGGTACCAGCTATGACAGCAGAGCAGCCGTTTCGTATTGGAGCAGGGCAGGTACAGCAGTTTTTCAAAATGAAATTTGTAAGGCACTTAGGCAACTGAATGTCTTGAGAACAGATTTAAACAAGGTGTAGAGAGTTTGGGGTTGGATTAATAATAAGTATGTAGAATATTCTAGGCAAATGGAAAAAAGAATATTACTACCACCAGGAAAAGAAAATTTGTGCAGAAAGGAAAAGTAATTATGATCTACTACATGGCTTAGCTGTGTGTGGAGCTCACGTGATATAATAATGTTTCTTAAGCTTCTTGAATGGGTAGGTTAATGTTTTTCACTAAATTTAGAAAGTTTTTAGCCATCATTTCTTCAAAAACATTTTTTGTCCCTTTCTCTGTCTTCTCTCCTTCTGGGACTCTATGCACGTGGTTATGCTTAATGGTGCCCCACAGGTCTCTGAGGCTCTGTTCATTTTTCTTTATTCTTTCTGTGTTTCAGTTTGGATAATTTCTATTGTCTATCTTTCAGTTCACATCTTCTTCTGAGATTCACTGCTGAGACTTTCATTTTCCAGTTTCAGTCATTCTACTTTCCAACTCCAGATTTTCCACTTGTTTCTTTTTTCCTGTAAGTTCTAGCTCTATATTGATATTCTCTCTTTGATGAGTTATTGTCATCACATTTTCCTTTAATTCTCTAAACATGGTTTCCTTTATTTCTTTGAACATATTTGTAATAGCTACTTTGAAGTTTTTGTTAAGTTCAACACCTGAACCTCCTCAGAGACAGTTTATATTGACTATTTTTCCCCCTGTTAAGTATAGGTCTCATTTTCCCGTTTATTTGCATATCTTATCATTGTTTGTTGAAAACTAGATATTTGGATAATATTTTGTAGCAAATCTAGATTCAGATTCTACCTCTCCCCACCCCCAGGGTTGTTGCTATTGCTGAGGTGTTTTTGTTTGTCTGTCTGTTTGTTTAGTGACTTGCCTGTACTAATTTCAAGGAACTTGTTTCCCTTACAGTGTGCAGCAGCTAATGTCTCTTGTCAGTTTTATTTACATTCTTGTTTTTACTTTTAATCCTGGCTTCCTAGGTATCATCCTTGTGTCAGCAATGGTCCATCAGTGATTTATCAGAGTACAGAGTAGATCTGTATGGGGCTGGGGGAACACACTCAAAATTAAGGTCATTTACAAACCTGCCCTGGTTTTGTTTTTCATCAGCTCCCCATGTGCCTTCTCTCTGTTTGTGCAAAGCTTCATGTTCAGCCAGAGATGTATGGATAGGTAGGGCCCTCTTGGGTCTTTCCTGAGTATGTACACAGCCTTGCAAATATGTGCAGCTTTCCAGACTGCCAGGGATGTGTGAGGGATTGTCAAGGCCATTACGGCTGTCTTCTTCCTTGGATCTCTCTCACATTTCTGGCTAGTCTGACAGTCTGTTATTTTCCCCAACCCCAGGCCAGCGGTGATGTTGGCCTTTCCCATTTGTTTAGAATTGGGATCACTGCTGTTTCTGACAATGCTTAGGTTATGGGGTTTTTCCTAATCAAGTCACTTCACTGGTGAAGCTGCTGGTTTTCATGGCCTGTCCTGCCCTAGAACTACCAAGTCAGAGCTGGGTGTGGTTGGGAGGCCAGGTGGTAGATGGGATCAACCTAATGCTAAAATGCCATAGACATTCCACTGTTCTTATCCAAGGTTTAATAGTTTTTTTGAATAAGTATTTCTTAAGTTTTATATGCTTTGGATTGAGTTCCAGCATCCTGAAATGGTTGTTTTTGACAATTTTGCCCAACTTTGTCACTGTTTTTGGGGGACAGAGTTGGCCAAACTTCTCACTCTGCCAGTCTGCCTTGTCATAACAATGTAAACACCAAATTTAGTAGCCAATGTGTTTTTAAAAACTATATTGGAAGGATAGAAGGAAAGAGAGCTAAATCTTTATCTACTCAAGTGGGAGGTCAATTGGTAAGGCCTACAACTAAAAATTCAAGAAGTAGCAATAAATCAGCTAAAAGAATTAAAAATGATTACATTGGAGGAAGGAGAAATGGGGGGAAGGGATACCGAGTATGTTTATAGCCTTATAGAAATATATCGATTCATTAAATTACATCTAGATATAACTTTGATAAAAATAAAATAAATATTAAAAAGCTGTTAGGAAAAAGATTTAGTGAAAGAAAATTAAGGCTTAGGGTTAGTCAGACCTGAGTGTGAATGTTGGCGCCACAATTCACTAGCTGTGTGACTTTTGTCAAGGAACTTAATATTGTCAAGCCTCCATTTAGTCTTCTATAAGACGGAGATGATGGCTGCTTCCAAGAGTTATTAGCAATGACAGCACGTAAAGCTAAAATTACAAACTAGAGAATAGAATCTCTCTCCCTGTGTCCAGCTAGGACTATATGTCTATCACCCTTCTTAATAGCCCAAAGCTCTTGAGAATGGATTTTTATATCACTCTCTGGCTAATGGCTAATGAAGCCCAACTCTTTCAGGCACTGTCTCAATGGTTAATCCACTCTGCCCCCCACCTAGAATGTAATCTCCACAAGGGCAGGGACTAGTCAGTCTTCCGCACAGTTGAATTCCACTCCGAACAGAGTGTCTGACACTCTGTAGGTGATGGATAAAGTTTGTTGAATGAATCAACGAAGGCAGGCAGTCCGACAGGGGAGTATGTTCTTCAAGAAACAGTGTCTTTATCACTGTATCACAGGCTGCCCTCAACTCCTGCAGAAATGGGATGTTTTAAAAATAGAGAGGATGGGCTCAGGGGCTGGATCTGTGCCACACATGGAAAAATGTCTCAACAGCAACATTCCTTTCAGGGAACTATTACCTTTTGCTCAAAACTTTCAGACTCTATCGCTGAAATAGTTTCTTTTTTTGTCTTCATGAATCCCATTCTAACACTTTACATTGTTGTTATGGTTTAAAGTCCAGAATTAGACTCAAGAAACTAGCAAATAGCTTGTGTTCTATTTGGAGAAGTCTTGATATACCAAAATCCAAGTTTATAAAAAATATAGGCAGGGTTATGAGCACCTTAAAAATCCTGAACTTATGAAAGGAATCATCTCTGAATTCTGATAAAAAGTCAATGTTTTGGTATCCTTACTGTATTATTCAATTTCCAAAATCACTTGACTTGAGGATATTAAAAGTGAGGTTCACGTGAAGTGGCATGTACTTGCATAAAGATTTTACTGTGCCCATGAGTGTTAGTGAGCCAGCATGGCAACATCACCCTAACTTCAGCACCTTGTAATATACAACACTGAAAATTGCCGTTTTAACTTTGAGCATTATCTCTTAGGTTAAAGAAAGGAAGAGAGAAAGGAACAAAAGATGAATGTTTAGGCTCAAGTTGGCTGTTTCCAGGCCAGAGTTTATTATTTGCATGAAAATCCCTTAATGTTGGCCAAGAGTTCTCAAAGGCAACTGGCAGGCTGCTGACACCCGCCAAGGAATGGTTCCCTGAAGAAAGCGGGAACATGAAGAATTCCTTTGGGACCCTCTCTGGTTGGGTTCCAGCGGATGAGCAGAGGAGAATCCGGTTCAGAAGACCAACCCTCATCTGTCCAGCATCTTGAAAGGGCAGACAACACTTCTTACCTGCTACTGGGTCATATCTGCTGGCCCAGAGCCATCTAACTTGTCCCACTGTCTATAATTTGGTAGCATATGGCAGCAAGACCTCCGGTCTGGGTGACATGGAACAGGGCAAACTTACCGGGCTGGGTTGGGGGATGGGTGCAAGCCATTTGTCTTTATACCTCTACCCAGTGGTATAACCAATCTGAGAGCCCTTGAGACTTACTTGCTCCAGTGATCTGCCCATCAGTCAGGCTGCTTCCTCTGAGCCCACAACTTTGAGAGAATTACTTAGTGTGATGGTTCCTTTTAGGTGTCAACTCAACTGGGCTAAGGGATGTCCAAATAGCTGGTAAAAAGATTCCTGGATGTGTCTGTGAGGGTGTTTCCTGAAGAGGAGAGCACTGGAATCAGTAGACTGAGTAAAGAAGATCCACCCTTACCAATGTGGGCAGACATCACCCAATCTCTTGAGGGCCGGATAGAACAAAAACATGGAGGAAGGGTGAATTTGCTCTGTCTTCTTGAGCTGGGACGTCCACTTTCTCCTGCCTTTAGACATTGGCGTTCTTGGTTCTTGGACTTTTGGACTCCAGGACTTACATGAGGGAGGGTTTCCCCCAATTCTCAGACCTCTGGCCTTGGACTGAATTATACCACTGGCTGTCTTGGGTCTCCAGGTTGCAGACAGCAGAGTTAGGACTTCTTGGCCTCCATAATGACATGAGCCAATTCCATAATAAGTCTTTTCTTATATTTACCCCTATATATCCTATTGGTTCTGTTTTTTGGAATGACCCTGACCAATAGACTTACCTTCTCTGGTCATCTGTTGCTCTCAGACATGAGAGATGATAACGTCATCCCTCATAATGCAGCTGTTTGTAAAGTTGACAGTGATACAAGCAGCAGAGTGGAAGAAACTGCCAGGGAGGTCGCTTCCTAAGCAGGACTGTGTCTGACTTTCACAGGCCTTAGGCACTTTTGCCTTTGTGGGTCTCTTCTTCCATAAAAATATTTTTTAAATTATGTTTTATGATGGTCTTGGTATAAAGATGAATATATTAATATATATGAAAACATTTTCTTCAACCTAAAATTTCATTTTTTCCTTCTGATTTCAAAAGTAATTAAAACACTTTTGGAGACCCCTGCAAGTACTGTGAGCCCTAGGCACTGTGCCTACTGTGCCTAATGGAGAAGTTGGCTTATGAAGTGACTCTAAGATCATGATATTCCTTTCACTACATCTACTGCAACATAGTAGTTAACAGTTGGGACTTGGGAGTTAGACAGATCTGGATTTGAATCTTGGCTCTGCTATACTAGCTGTGGAACCTTGGGTAAGTTGCTTAACTTCTCTGAGTCTTGCTTTCCTTATGTATAAAATAGAGGGACTGATAGTTCCTCAATAGGGTTGATATAAAGGTTAAACACTTAACATAGTGCTTATCAGTTAGTAAACAATCAGTAAATGGAATGATAGCAATGATAAAACACTCTAAATGCATGCTGTTCTTCCAAGTGAAGTTCATCTGGGATTCTTTCTATTCCCTATTACCAGGGCTCAGAGTTCTGGAAGTGGAAGTGAATCTACAGTTCAGAGGGTTAAGGGACTATAGCAAAATCTATTATATTAATAGGAGGAGGTAGAAGGCAGGGAACAGAAAGATTATTACAAAAATCGAAGTTTATCTCATCTTGCTAAATGCCACCCAAGCAGCTGAACTGGTTATTTGGGAGACTTTCTGTTCAGGCAAGGATGGAGTGAGGCAGGGAACACAGGATCCCCTCAGTTCAGCTCTAGATTTGTGGGGATCAAGCACAGAAAACTTGTTTGTCCCATCAAGGTGCTTTATCCAAGGCAGGGCCCAGCATAGCATTAGACAAGTGACCACGAAAACCATAACGCAGGTCCAATGGTTTTAACTCAACCAATGAACTTAGGTATAAATGGTGAAAAGAGTTGACCTTCTGTATGACAGGTTCCAAGTTGCTTATGTGGTAAACAAAACAAAATAAAACTTTTCTTCCCAAGCTTAAAAGGCATGCAAATAGAGATTCAGTAGAGTGTATAAAATCCTCTTTTAAAATGCAAATAGCTAAGGGATGTTTATGGGGCTATCAATCATTCACACCTTAGTGTGAATTAGTTTAGTAGGCCTGATTTCTCCTTAACACATAAGGGAGATTTACATTGCTGCTGAATTTGGTGGGGTGAGGAAAGAGAGAGGAGAGTGTATTTTGGGCCCTAAGTACTTAGTAGAAGGACAAGTTTGGAGTTTTGCTGCGTTGAGGAACTTCCAGTGGCCAGGAGGCACCAAGAAGGCATCGGGACTGTGGGGGAGGTTGGCATGGGGTGGAGGGTAGGGCACAGCGAGAAGAGAGCATAGAGAGAGAAGTGGAAACTTTCTAACCTGGAATTTAAGCAAAATGGTGAAATCAGGGTCTTTAAGTATTTTATGAAAGGATAAATTGACACCTCCTTGGACACAATGTCCACATCAACCTCTGCTCTGAAAATTTTTGTCACATGACCTGGCAAATGTCAGGAAGCAACCTTTTTCTCATCTTTCCATCAAATTACATTTTAAAAAGTTAGTTTGAAAATATTATGCTTCTTGATTGCTTGGTAGAATTTGAACAGGGTGCTGATCCCCCTAAAGAAACATATTTTTGAGGGATTACTTATTTGATTGCAATACATTCATTTTATATGATTATTTATTTTTATACAAAAAAAAATGCATCCACATGTCTCTTACCCAGCTTGAAAGAGAATCTCTGCTGGCCTAGTAAAGTAGGAATGTAAGAAACTCCCTGGGGAACTTGCATGATTCTAGCCCAGAAACCGTGTTCTTTCTGAAAATCATCAAGATAAATTGTTATGAATATTTACTTTCACTTTACATGGGTAGGCAGAGTCAGTAGCTAACCCAGCTAATGTTGATGATGAAAGCACCACTGAAGTTGGAGAAAAGTCATCTTTTTCATTATTATTTAAACAGCAAAGCTGAATGTTGCTAGGTACATTCTCTCTCCTGCTTGTTTGGCCTCTGACTCATAAGAGATATTTCTAAGCTTTGTGATGGGGTAGTGCCTAAACCTGGTGATGATCTTGATGAAGTGGTCCAATGTCTTCCTTAGCCCCAATATTTATGCATTAGTGTCTTCTCTTTTTTACTGTCATTATATCATATTTCTGCTCCGCTGCCCCAGGATGGCTAGGCAAATTAACTATAGCCACAAATATACTACGTCTACTTTCTGAATTTTTTTCTTTAGAATTTAAATCAGCCATTTCATTAAGCTCTAAATCCCTTAAGCAACAACCTGAATAGCATTATAGGCAAAAAGGAAACAGAACAACCCATTTCTTGCTCTTTCCATGAGCAACCTGTGTTAGGGATACAAAGACACAATTATGCTTAGAATGTTTTTATTGGGCCTTAAAACAATTTCCATCCAGATAAAAGAATAGTAATATATATGATTTTGACCCATTTTAAATTTACTTTGCTAGGCTTGACAGCTGCGTCAGCCTGGTATATATTAGGGGTGTGGGGATTTTGGAGTCAGAGAGACCTGGGTTCGAATCCCAGCTCTGCCACTTACTAGCTAGTGCCACTGTGTCCGGTCCCTGTCAGTCTAGCTTTTTTGCTTGTAACAGAGAAGCAGCAACTGTAATACCCAGCTCCCAGGATGGCTGTGAAGACGACCTAAGATAAATCACACAGTGCACCTTCGAAGGCACTCAAGGATATTGATGTTGTTGGGTAAAAGCTTCTTAACACTCATAAAGGCCTGAAAGGAATAATAAGCTTTAAAAGAAATTTTGAAAAACTCTATATACCAGGCACAAAAGAAACATAAATTCAAGAAGTTCCAAGTTGGCTCAGAACTCATATATGTATAATGCCATGCAACTTAAAAATCTTGAGGAAAAAAATCATATTCTTTCCTTCATCCTGGACTTAAAGAGAACTCTATACCAGCACTTCTCAAACTTGCATGTGCATATGAGTCACATAGGAATAGTCTTAAAATGCAGGTTAAAATGTAGTAAGACTGAAGTGGGCCCAAGATTCTGCTTTTCTAACAATCTCCCAGATGATGCTGATGCTGTTGATTCATGGACCACACTGTGAGGAGCAAGACAGACCATGGCCCAGTTGCTGCTGGATCTAATAATGACATCTCTACTTGCTTAATACCCAGGACAGTTGTAAAGTATTTAATACAGTGCCTGGCATACAGCCAGCCTGTCACTATTCTGGCTTTATTATTTAATATACTATTGTTTCATAAGATCAAAACAGGGACAACATTGATTCTCATCTTCAAGGACACGGTGAGTGAGGACTCTCCCTGATCCACTGTGGGGACAGTGGCTACTTCAGAGCCAGCCTGTGAGGTCATCACCTTGCCCAGGTTTGGATGGTGAGGGGAGGGCAGGATGTAGCAGAGCTGTGGCCTGGCCTGCTGGGTCCCTGGGACAGCCTGGCTTGCAGGGAAGATCAGAAAAGCCAAGCCCAGCTTTGAGTGTACCCAGAAGCCTCAGCTCAGGCCACATCCCCAGTGGGGTGCAGCAACACCCCGTGGAAACGGAGAAAGGCATCCAGGGGCGTTTCTTCTTTCTTCTCATGATCATACCTCTGCTTCCTGGCTCGGCAGACATAATTGTCAGGCAGCACAAACACCCTGTGGCAGGCAGCATCGAAGAGCTATACCCACAGGCTAAATGGCCTGTGTATAGCTCCCATGGTCCGTGGTTTTATTTCTTTGAGGCACGTAAGCACCCCATGTCTGAACTGGAGATGGGAAAGTTGTGGCACGTGGTGTGGTGTGGAGAAGACAGTAAAGTGTATTGAGAAGAGTATGGGCACAGGGGTCAGGGAGACCTGCTCCCAGCTCCAGCTCTGTGGCTTCAGCCAACACAGTGGTTCTCTGAGCTCAGTTTCCTGATATGAGACATGAGGCTGTCTCTGTATAACTTTTGGAGTCATGAGGAATGGAGGAGATGACTTATTGTAAGATGGCACCTTTATAAAATGTCACCTTTAATGTTGTGAGTCCTGGCTAGTTTCTCAAAGGTGGCGTCCACTCAGACGGTCAGCCAGGCAAGCTCACTCGGGTTATCCACCCCCATCACGATTTCTGCAGTCACCCGTCAGACACTAGCTTGCCTCTCAGACCTGAGGGTCCTGCCTTGCAGCCCACAAGAAGGTGGCCTGGCTACCTGGGCCAGCCCTTTTCTCCTACCAAGGTTACACCCTGATGCTGTCTTTTGCTCCCGTACAGTTACAAGCCTTCTGGGATCTGCTGTCGTCTGTTGGTAGCTGGGCAAGCTGAGCAAAGCTGCTGCTCCCCTGCACAGTTGCTGTGGGTGGGTGGTCACTTGCAGCCCTAGGTCTGCCCACTCTTCCTGTTGGCCAACTGAAGAGGAAACAAAATGTTTGCACCAACAGCAGGAAAATCCAAGTTAACCCACAAAGTGACCAACCTGCTGATTTAGGCCATGAGATGGAACCAGCCCTAAAAAAGAAAATATTTAATAAAAAATGTTGAATATTATAATCCTCAGCATAGATCCTGTGGGCAAAAGGTTAAAATAGTTTTGTAGACTGGTAAAGCACTGTAACAGGTCCACTGTTCTTTACTTGTTTCAAAAATGCTTTCTGGATTGCTACAGCTGTGTACAGACGACCAGCAGATCCCAGTGCTTTCTGGACTGCACAGCTCTCGGGTGTGCATTTTGAAGGATACCAACACTTTTACCCCATACAAATCCACACACACCCAGTTGGCTAAACGTGAACCAGAATCTGTAAAAAGCATCAGGCTTTACTGTGATACAAAAAAGTCACTCATCAACCAGATTATTCATTAAATTCGATTTCAAAGCTCTCTCCCCAGCTGTAAGCCCAAATGGCTCACAGACGTTGGGTTTTGATCATTGTGTTTCATTTGGGGGGCAACCAGAGAGTCACAAGTAATAATGACGTCCTCCTGCTCTTGAATTTCATCTCCTTCCCCCGCATTCTCAATTTCCAAAGATAAATACCTCTTGTGTCCCGGGAAGCCTTCTCTTAGGTGAAAGTGGGAGGAAGGCCACACAGGCCAGGGACCTCCCAACCTCAACAGTGAGCGAATCATTCCCCCGCCTGCAAACAGAGCATGAGGCAAAGCCGTAAAACAGTGAGGACCCCAACAGTAGATCAGGGCTGCTGTCATGCTGTTTTCATATAAGGCTAATGGACACACATAGAGGGAAAGTGCCCTTCCAATCCTTTCTAAAGAAGGGAGATCGGGGAGATGCGAGCCGGTGGGGGGGGAACAGCCGTGTGCCCGGCCAGAGGTCCCCCGGGAGCCAGCGCCCAGGTAAGAGAGCTTGGCAGGGCCCCGTGAGCTGCAGCAGGTTGCACCAGACCCACATATCTCAGTATCATTCAGGCCAAAATCCTTCCCACAGACTCGCTTTCCAGTATCACTAAGAGCTTGACTTTAGGAATTCCTCCCACGCGCACCCCTACCTCTTCCTGCGTGGGGAGGAGAGCCCCTGTGCATTCTGAGGCTGGGGGAGGAGGATAGAAGGATATAAACTTGTGAAATAAACATTTTTGGGAGCTCTCCAGATTGTTTCAGAATCAGCAGGACACATGAGCCAGCCACAATAGGTTCACTTTCATGTGGATGCTGGAGCAGGCAAGACTTCCAAGTAAAAACTCTGAATGTGAATTTAGCTAGTTTTGGATAAAGACGCCTTTCAGCGTCAATAAACACCATGAATACAGCGGCGGTGGAGTTACAACTTAATGAGATGAGGGGAAGTGCACCGGGTCAGGCCTCATCTCCCGGCCTCTGTCATGCTAATCAGCGGGCAGCCGGCAGCTGAAAAACTGCTGGAATTTTTATTTGCATTTCATTTACTTGGAAGGAAATTGACCCAGATGGTCCACAAAGGCCCTAGAAGGCTGGCAAGCAGTGTAGAGCTGCACACTCCTCAGAGGGCCTGCACTTGTCTGCCCATCCCTCTTTGCGCCTAGGGCATAAAGGATTAAAACAGCGTAAGGGAATTGATTTCATGATTTTTAGATAATTTCCCCAAGATTTCAGAAAGGACCTCAAAAAACTAATTTAATCAGCCAGGAGCTCAATAGTAATTAAGGGAAGAAAAGCCAGGATAATGAAAGAGGTGGTGAGGATTTTTGCTGTTGCTGGTGGGAACCTTTCTTAATTAGGAAAATCTAAAAACTAGATGATGTTAATGGAGACAAGCCCAGGCACAGAGAGCCGGTGGCCGGCGCCCCAGTCAGCCGATGATGGATTGCCTGTCCTCTCCAAAGACAGCCCGGACAGTTGGCCACAGAGGTGCCCCGCTTGGCATTTCTGTGGGTATCTGTGAACCTCGCAGGTTGGGACCTTTTGGGGAGTCCCGGCTTTGTCTCTGCCCAGTCCCTTCCAGCGGAGGGCTCGTTCTTATCCAGGTGAGAAGTGAACCTTATCGTCACCCTCAGGTGGCACAGGACTTGGGAATGCAGGCTCTGGGGTCAGGCTGTCCTCTAAGAAGGATGGAGGGATTTTCCTCCTGGAGGGCTGAGGTGGGGGAAGGGAGGGTGAGGATGGCCGATGAGGACGGGGTGTGAAGAGTTCAGGGACTCTCTCTCTCTCTCTCTCTCAAGGGAGCCTGACCAATGATTAAGCTAATTCTACGGGGCCATCTGAGTTCTCCAGGAAGGGACTGTACGTCACTGAACACACAGGACAGTGATGTGCAACGGTTGGAATGTTTGTGTCCCCTGCATTTATATGTTGAAATCCTAACCCCCAAGGGGATGGTATTAGGAGGTGGGGACTTTGGGGGTGATTGGGTTATGAGGGTGGAACCCTCGTGAGTGGGATTAGTGTCCTTATAAAAGGAACTAGAGAGAGCTCCCTCAGCCTCTTTCTGCCATGTGAGGACGCAGCAAGAAGACGGCCGTCTGCAACCTAGAAGAGAGCCCTCACCAGAACCCGACCATCCTGGCCCCTGGTCTTGGACTTCCAGCCTCCAGAACTGTGAGAAAATAAATTTCTGTTGTTTATAAACCACCTAGTCTATGGTACTTGGTTATAACAGCTGGAATGGACTAAGACAGATGGTGAGAGGTGCCTGCCCCAGCAAGAGTACTGTTTCAAAGTGCCATAGTGGGGACAGGCTTTGCATCAGAGACCTAAGTTTCTCAGGAACTCTAGCTCCAAAGCAGGAGAGAGCTGGTAGAATGAGTACCTTAGGACAGTGTTCTCAACCAAGTGATTCTGCCACACACACTACCCCCCAGCCCCTCAGGAGAATTTGGCAATGTCTGGGGACACTTTTGTTTGTCACAACTAGGTTGGGGGATGCTACTGATCTAGAGGGTAGAGGCTGCAGATGCTGCTAAACATCCTACAACACCCAGGACAGCCCCTCCTCCCAATAAAGAGTTATCTGGCCCCAAATTCCAATAGTGCTGAGGTTGAGACACTCTGGTCTAAGGAAAGTCTTTCGTGCTTTTGCAAGAGTTGTTGGCATTGGTTACAGAGGTGGCTGGGTGGCAGTTTTGGCAGAGGATGCTGACAAAGACCATGGAGTTAGCACTGGCTGAAGGGCTGGCCAAGGTGGGGATTGGCTCCCGAAGACAGAGGAGCATGTCCCATAGCCATACTGTTAAGCATATAGACTTTGCAGGTAGTGACCCAGAACTTACATCCCATTCTCCTTAATCAATAGTTGGGAAAATTAACCTAAGCATCAGTTTTCTATTCTATAAAACAGGAGTGATAGTCTTACTGCCTCCCAGGGCTGTTGTGAGGAGTAAATGACATAACATATGGTGGTGTGTTCAACATAGGGAACCTCCGCCTCTGCTAGCCTCCTAAGCAGGGTCTCCCTGCAGGAAGCAATGCCGGGACTGGAGTGGCAGCAGTCACTGGAGTGTCAGGAGCTGGAGCAGACTGTGGGCATAGGCGATGGAGCCAACAAGGGTGTGAGGAGGAGATGCTTGAAATGTTTTCCTCTCCTTGGTGGTGAGAGGACTCAGTCATTGCCCAAAAAGGACCAAAGGATCACAGTTGGGTGGGACATTGAGGCTGCCAGGGAAGAGGTCTCCTTGTGAGGTAGGGACTCGTCTGGAGTCAGAGGCACTGTTGATAGCATCTTGCAATCTCCTCAGAGTCTCTCTTCTCCCAAAGAAATTCGGGTTACCTTTTTGGAGCTGCCCTGCAATTCCCCAGGGATTGGCCCCATACTCACCCAGTGCCGGTGTCACAAGGAGTGTCAACACACCTCCCAGCCCAGCTGCCACCCTCCCCCTGGCTGGCCAGGCCTGCGGGTGATGCGCTGGAGCACCATCACGAAGTGAGAAGCAATTGTAGGAATTACTTCTAGGGCCACTGGATGAACCCACTGTTCTGCCCTAGATGTATCAGACACAAAGGCTAGAAGGATGAACATGCTTTATGGTCATTAGAGACAAGAACCAGATCATTAAAATGGGATCTAGTCTTTTCATGGTCACCACTTGTTCTACCTGAAAAGGCCACCCCCTGGAGCACGGGTCTCACACGTTCTGCAGGGTGCAGGGTATGCGCTGGCGCCAGGGGAATCCCTTGGGAAGACCGTGTGAGTGACGGAGGAGGTGGGTACAGCTGCTGGGGCGTGTCTGGATCTGGCAGAGAGATGCAGGTGGCCTCACAAGGCCTGACCACAGCCACCTCTTCCAAGTTCTGCCCCTTTCTTGCTGTTAGAAGGCTGGACCCAGGTGTTCCACTGGGCTCTCCATTTGCTCTAATGGGGGAAAAAGCGAACACACTCCAGCCTCCTTCCTCCTCCAGTGCTTTGTTCTGGGGAACTCCACCTCCTGAGCCCTAACAGCTTTTATTCTCAGGGTCGCTAGTGCCCAAGAAGCAGACAAGAGTTTAAAACGGAAGCTGATGGCGACGGCAATAGTGTTGTTTTCTTTTCTTTTCTTTTTTATTTCAAAATATTAAGGGGGTACAAATGTTTTAGGTTCCATGGATCGTTTCTGTAATACTTGAGTCCTGGCTATACGTGTGCCCATCACCCAAATAGTGTTCATAGTACCCATTAGGTTGGTTTATTCCCCTCCCACTTGCTCCCTCCCCGCTGGTTGCTTTCCACTGAGTTTTACTTCCCTCTGTGCACATGTTGCTCATTGGTTCCAATTTAATAGTGAGCACATGTGATGTTTGTTTTTCCATTCTTGCCACACTTCATTTAGGAGAGTGGTCTCCAGTTCCACCCAGATTGTTGCAAAAGGTATCAATTCATCTTTTTTTATGGCTGAGTAGTACTCCATGGTGTACATATACCATATTTTATTAATCCACTCATGAATTGATGGGCACTTGGGTTGATTCCACATCTTTGCAATGTACACTGGGGAGAAGAAGCCCTATGCAATAAATGGTGCTGGGAAAGTTGGACAGCCACATGCAGAAGAATGAAACAGGACCCCTACCTCTCACCACTCACAAAAATTAATTCAAGATGGATAAAAGACTTAGATCTAAGGCATGAAACAGTGTTTTCCTTACACCAGTGAGATGGAGTATTTGTTCATCACCATCAAGTTTCTTTGTTCTTATGTTTCTACATTTTTGATACTTAGAGAAAACGTCTAGAAAGATCCAAATGTGCACAGATTTCCACACTTAGCTGGACTGAGACTGAGTAGGATACCGTGCTGTAGGAACTGTATATCCTGGATTACTTACTTATAGGGGTTTAGTGTTTCAGAGTGTTAAATATACCACATATCACCTGATAGCAATATTTGATAGGAATAAAGGAAAAAAATCAAGTTCGTCTGCTGGTTTTATCAGCTAATAAGGACAGACCTGTCATCCCAGGAGGGAGGTGCATTGGGAGGTGTAGTGGAGACGGCATCTGGAGACTGGAGGGCACACGAAGTTCTCGTGTACCTTTGTCAAGACGGGAGATGGCAGCAGACGCGCTGAAGTCCTGGGCCTCCCTGAGGGGGCTGGTTTCCCGTGTCTCCCACACAGCTGGTGACGCTCCACAGATCCACACCCCAAACATAAATCAACAAGGACTGCGGGAGGGAATAATCACATATCTTGAAAAAAGAGTAAGATATATTTTTAATTACTCCCAAATTTTCTTTGAGCACTCTAATTTGTTATACCTATCATTACCCTTAAAACAAGAGATTTTTTTCCTGTTACCAAAAATTAGGAATGTTTCTTATACTATTTAAATAAAACTAATCTGTTTGATTGGAGCCTCTCATGAGATCACCAATATAGGGGCCGTTGGTCCTCTTAATTTACATTGATCAGCTGGAGGCTTTGCACTGGCCTAGGCTTGCTTGTACCCATTGGCACCTGTCCTACATATATCACTTAACTTTTCTGGCCAGGCTTTAATTTTCTCATGTGTCGAACAAGGTTGCATGATCTTATGGGTGTATTGTTTTGAAGATTTTACAAAAAAGACAGGGAACAAAGAAGCAGAGTGGTGTAGTGGAAAGCAATGCTCTGTCGCCCAGGCTGGAGTGCAGTGGTGTCATCATAGCCCACTGCAACCTCAAACTCCTGGGCTCACGCGATCCTCCTCCCTCAGCCTCTCAAGTAGCTGGGACTACAAGTGCACGCCACCACACCCAGCTAATTTTTCTATTTTTTTTTGTAGAGACGAGGTCTCACTCTTGCTGGGGCTGGTCTCCAACTCCTGGTCTCAAGTGATCCTCCCACCTCGGCCTCCCAAAGTGCTAGGATTGTAGGCATGAGCCACCGTGCCCGGCCCTCAGTTGACCCTTGAACAACGCAGGGGTTAGGGGAGCTGGCCCCCCCATACAGTGGAAAATCTGTGTATAACTTTTTACTTCCCTAAAACTTAACTACTAATAGCCTACTGTTAACTGGAAGCCTTACAGATAATATAAACAGCTGATTATTAGGATTAACACATACATTGTATGTTATATGTATTATATACTGTACTCTTATAATAAAGTAAGCTAGAGAAAAGACAATATTATTAAGAAAATCATAAGGAAGAGAAAATATATTTACCATTTATTAAATGGAAGTAGATCATTATAAAGGTCTTCACCCTCATTGTCTTCATGTTGAATAGGTTGAGGAGGAGGAGGAAGAGAAGGGGTTGGTCTTGCTGTCTCAGGGGTGGCAGAGGCAGAAGAGGAGGAGGAGGTGGAAGGGGAGGCAGGAGAGGCAGGTAAATTTGGTATAAGTTTTATTGAAAAAAATCTCTGTGTAAGTGGACCCACACAGTTCAAACTCATGTTGCTTAAGGGTCAACTAATTATATTGGAAAGGAAGAAGAAAAATCATCATTATGTATAGATAATGTCATTTCCACTTAGAAAATGCAAGAACTAAAAAACTATCAAAATTAATGAAGTAATTTACCTAGGTGGCAGGGTATAAGATAAATATAAAAATGAATAGCATTTTTCTACCAAAAAATGATCAATTAGAGTATATAATGGAAAAAAAATCTCTTCATGTCAGAAACAACCTTGCCCCCTCCACACACAGAACCTAGGAACACTCTTACAAGAAACGTAGGATTTATACAGAAAATAATAAACTGGAAATTTTTATTCAGAGATACAAATTATACTATGAGCCAATAGTGAGATACACTATGTCACTGAATAGAAAAAGCACATTTTGTAAACAAGCAATTCTTTTCAAATTATTAACATATAGGTTGAGTGTTATTCCAACCAAAATCACACTATTACCTTTCCTTTGGAACTCAAAAAAAAGGACAAAGTTTAGGTAAAATAATAAACACGTGAAAGGATAAATAAGTTCAAGAGATCTATTGTACATCATGGAAACTGTAGTTAATAATACATATATTATATACTTGAAAATTGCTAAAAGAGTAGATTTTAACTGTTCTTACCACAAAAACATTATATGAAGTAATGTATATGTTAAGTAGCTTGATTTAGCCACTCTGCAATGTGCATATATATCAAAACATCATTTTGTATACCATAAATATATACAGTTTTTATTTGTCAATTTAAAAAATTTAAAAATTTAAATAATAAACATGAGAAAACTAAAAGTTTTTTTTAAAAAGGAGGCTGATGAGGGCTTTCCGTATGGTGACGTATACACTATAATGTTACAGTAGTAGAAGTGTGCTCTACTACAGCGATACACACAAAGATGAGCCATATGTAGGGCCTAGTATACATAGAAACTCAACACGAAGATAAATTAAATATTAAAAAGTCAACAAGGAGGAGATGACTTATTTAGTAATTGGTGTAACAAAATTGGCCAAATGTGGAGAAAAGTCCACTCAGATCTCACACCAAACATAAAAATAAATTTCAGATAGATTAAAGAGTTACATTAGAAAATGAAACCATAATAAACTAGACTAATTATCTGATTTCTAGATGGAGAATGACATTCTTTTGGGGGGGAATGCTTTTCTTTTTCTCTTCTTTTTTTAAATTTCAAAGTAATAAGGGGTACAAATGTTTCTGGTACATGGGTACTTTGTATGATGCTTGAATCGGGGCACTTAGTGTGCCCATCAGCAGAATAGTGTTCATGGTACCCAATAGGTAAGTTTTTACCCCTTACCCCCCTCCCACCTCCCCCCCTTGGTTTCCCATGACCTTTATATCTCTTTGTACCTGTGTGTGCCCATCACTTAGCTCTAGGTTATTAGTGAGAACATGTGGCATTGGTTTTTCCATTCCTGAGACACTTCACTTAGGATAATGGTCCCAAGCTCCAGCCAAGTTGGGCAAAAGATGTTAATTCATTCCTTTTTATGGCTGAGTAGTACTCCATGGTATATACAACACATTTTCTTAATGCACTCATGAATTGATGGACACTTAGGTTGATTCCACATTTTTGCAATTGTGAATTATGCTGTGTTAAACGTTCAGGTGCAGGTGTCTTTTTCATAAAATGACTTGTTTTCCTTTGGGTAGATACCCAGTAGTGGGATTGCTGGATCAAATGGTAGGTCTACATTTATTTCTTTGAGGAATCTCCACACTGTTTTCCATAGAGGTTGTACTAGTTTGCAGTCTCACCAACAGTGTAAGCTTTCCTTTCTCTCTGCATCCATGCCAGCATCTATTGTTTTTGGACTTTTTAATGGCCATTCTGACAAGGGTAGGATGGTATCTCTCTGTGGTTTTAATTTGCATTTCCCTTATGATTAGCGATGTTGAACATTTTTTCATATGTTTCTTGGCCATTTGTCTATCTTCTTTTGAAAAAATTCTGTTCATGTCTTTTGTCCACTTTCTGATGGGGTCGTTTGGTTTTTTTCCTTGCTGATTTGCTTGAGTTCTTTGTAGGTTCCAGATATTAGCCCTTTGTTGGATGTATAGTTTGCAAATATTTTCTTCCAGAGAATGACATTCTAAGCACTAATATCATCATATTTATCGAGCCATTTGCTACATGCAGGCACTGCTGTAAGTAAGTTACAAGTATTAACTCATTCCATCTTATTTTGCAGATGAGGAAAATGAGGCATGAAAAGATTTAGTAACTTCCCCAACATCACATAGTAAATGGAAGAGCGCAATTCACAACCTGCTCCTAGAGCCCACAGACTAAACCACTGAGCAATGCAGGAACAGATAGTCGGTCACCACGAGGTGGACTAGTAGACCTCCTGTTACCGGGAGCAGAATTGACCGAGGGCCCCAGCTGCCACACTCTGCCTTCATCACTGCACTTGGGGCAGCCTGCACTTCCCATTTGCTGCTTCAGCCAATGACAGAGCACAGCAGGGATTCTAAAGCAGACCCATCCCGGGGGACACATGGCACTCCTCTGATGGCTTGCTTTTTTTTATTATTAGCTCTCCCTTATTTCTTTTTTAAATTGAAATGACACTTGTATAACATAAAAGTAGCCACTTCACTGTGAACAATTCAGTGAATTAGCATGTTCACAGTGTTGTACAACCACCACTTATATCTAGTCCGAAAATGTTTTCATCACCCTAAAAGGAAATCCCGTATCAGTTAAGCAGTTTCTTCCCATCAGCCCCTGCCAACCACCAACCTGCTTTTTGTCTCTATGGATTCACCTATTCTGCATGTTTCATAAAAATGGAATCATACAATATGTAACCTTTTGTATCTGGCTTCTTTTACTTAGCATAATGTTTTCGAGGCTCATCCATGCTGTAGCGTGTATCAGTACTCCATTTCTTTTTATGGCTGAATAGTATTCCATCGTGTGCATATATCGCAATTTGTTTATTCACTATCTGTTGCCTGGCATTTGGTCTGTTTCCATATCTTGGCTGTTGTGAATAGTGCTGCTATGAACACGCCTGTGCGTATATTTGAGTCCCCAGGAGTGGAATTGCTGGGTCATATGGTAATTATATGTTAAACTTTTTGAAGAACGAACAAATTGTTTCCCATAGCAGCTGAATCATTTTACATTCTCACCATCAATGTACAAGGGTTCCAATTTCTCCACATCTTCACCAGCACTTGCTATTTTCCATTTTTTAAGTTATTGTTATAGCTATCCTATTAGTGGGTGCACAGCGGTATCTCATTGTGGTTTTGCATTTCCCTAATGACTAATGATGCCGAGCATCTTTTCATGTGTTTATTGGCCATTCATACATCTTTTTTGGGGAAATGTCTATTCAAATCCTTTTGCCCATATTTCAGCTGGGTTATTTGTCTTTTTATTGTTGAGTTCTGAGTTCTTTATATATTCTGGATACAAGTCCCTTATCAGATATGTGATTTTTAAATATTTTCTCACATTATATAGGTTATATTTTGGCTTTCTTATGTCCTTTTGTGCACAAAATTTCTTAATTTTGATGAAGTCCAATTTTACCTATTTTTCTTTTGTTGCATGTGCTTTTGTTGTCATTTTAAAGGATTCATTTCAAACCCAAGGTCTTGAAGATTTACTGCTTTGCTTTCTTCTAAGAGTAACAGCTGCCTTTGACTCAAGAACTCCAATACGGTTTTGCCAAACCTTCCTTAGACTCCACGGGAGCCTGGGAGGAACCTTTCCTCCAACCCCTCCTTCCTCTCTCCCTCACTCAGGGTCAGATTTGAATCACCGTCTGCCAGCCTCCCTCCGCGCCCTCCCAGGCCAGCCCCCTAGTTTCTCCCATTCCCCTTAGTAATCTTCTTGCATATTTAGTCCCATCTTGGTACTTGCTTCTCAGAGGACCCAGACTAAAGCGAAATGGAAAGATTTCTCCATTTAAAATTTTAAAATTTCCCTATATCAAAAATAAAATGAAAGATACATTTCAATACCAGAAAATATTTCAAAATTTGTCAATATTTACCAAGAGTATTATTAATTTCATTTCTAGGATTCTATCTTCAGAAAAACTGGTAATCACAGATGCAAACAAAACGTAAGCTTATGTAGAAGGTTGTTTCAAATCATTCAGTCTGGCATTCTGATGAGCATGTGCACCAGGTGTCCTGGCACTTCCACCACATATATTTTGCACAAGTGTTATGGATGGGGAGGCTTCATAACTCTCGGAGGTTTGGGTGCTCAGGTGTCTGGGCCAGAGGCAGGTGACAGGAACATGGAGGACAGGTATACTCTCCTCTCTCTACATGGAGTGCATGGCCCTGGTGTTGCAGGAACGCTGGAGAGCACTGTGGCCACTTCCAGGGGTGAATACACTGAGAGCTCCAAGGCACGACACATTTGGTGGGGTCAGCTTGTCCCAGGGCATACCAGCAGCAGTGGCCAGGCTGAAGACCCTCCCCTAAAGGACTTGTGGGTAAGCAGACACCCCTTAGGAGGATGGAAAAGAAAAAAAAGTGTGCAGACAGCCCCAAGTACATGTGACTCCTCCACTGGAGTCTCGCAGGCACAACTGGAGGGGACTCTGAAGACAGGCCCAGGTGAGGCCCAGGTGCGGACCAGCTGATGAGCGCCGCTGAGCCTCTAGAATGAGGCAGCTCTATTAGGGCACTTCTGGCAGCAAGTAACAGAAAGCCTTGTCCCACCCGGCTCAACATTAGGACTTGCGTTATTGCACATGGAGAAGCCCGGGGGTGGGACAGCCCCTGGTGGGGCACTTCAGGCTTCAGCCTGGTTTCCCGGCCATCCTGCGGGCTCTGCCTTCCTCTCTGTGCCATCTCGTCCCCAGCCTGAGCCTGAAGGTTCAGGAAAACATGGGCTGACCTTCTCTGGATGTTTCATGTCCTGGATTTAAAAAAGGAGACACTCTCTCTTCTGAGAGTAAGAAATCTTTTCCTGGAAGCTCCAGCTGATGTCTCCTCACATTTTTTTGGCCAGAACTCTATCTTGAGGTATAGCCTTAAACTACTCATTGACAAACATTTGATTTGCTTAGACTACTCAGGTTCTACTCTGAAGCTGAGGTGGGATTTACTCCCCTACTTAATCATGTAGGGGAGGGGAGAATTGTCCAATAAAAACAGAGATCTATTAGGTAAAGGAAAAACAAGATTCGGGGTAGACTGTCAACAGAGCTCATTAAATGATTAATTTTAATGTTACCTCATTTGGGGCTTGGAAATATGGGTTACATTCATGCTAGCAAAACATCAGAAGGAGCCTAAACGGATGCTAGGACGATGGCAAAATCTTCCCCAAAGTGCCCCCCTCCTCCATTTGTGCACCCCACCATCTATCCGCCATGGCGTAAGCAGAGCCATGCTCACAAAACACGGACGAGACCCCATCCCTCCACTGCTCAAAACATTCCAGTGGCTTTCCATCCCGGGAGCAATATCAATAATAAAAATAGTACTCATGATAATAGCTATAATAATATGCTTTGCCTGCTGGGCCTACACCGTCTGCCTCCAGCCTCCTTTCTGACCTTTGCTCTCTGCCTTCCCCACCATTTGGTTTTTCTTTTCTCTCTCTCTGTCTTTTTTTTTTTTTTTTTTTTTTGCTGTTCCCTGAAAATACCAGGCTCATTCCCATCTCAGGATGTTTGCACCTGCTGTTCTCTGCCTGGCTTATTTGGCATTTGGCATTGCTTGATCTTTCATTCTGGTCTCTGCTCAGCTGTCACTTCCTCAGAGAAGGCTTCGCTGACCACCACGTCTAAAACAGCCCTTGCCCATCACTCTTCTAACCCCTGCCTTGCTTCTCTCCCTCTCTAAAATATTTTTTATTTATTATTTTATTTTGTTTTATTTTACAGGCAGGGTCTCACTCTGTTGCCCAGGCTGGAGTGCAGTGGTGTGATCATAGCTAACTTGCAATCTCGAACTCCTGGGCTCAGGCAATCCTCCCACCTCAGCCTCCCAAGTAGCTGGGACTACAGCGCTCACCACCACACCCAGATTTGGGGGTTTTTTTTTGGTAAAGAGGGGGTCTCGCTATGTTGCCCAGGCCGGTCTTGAGCTCCTGGCCTCAAGCAACCCTTCTGCCTCGGCCTCCCAAAGTGCTGGGACCACAGACATGAGCCACTGTGTCCAGTCTTTAAAATATTTTTAATTGAGAAATATATCCCACACAGAGAAGTATATAAATGTATATTTATTATTAAAACAACAATATTAAGTGAGTACTAATGTGCCCATCACCTAGATTAAGGAATAAAAAACTGCTAGTACCTTGTGCGTGCTTCTTTCTCCTTTCCAGAGTTATCCATATCCTGACTTTAATCATTCTTTTGATTTTCTGATATTTTAACACCTGTGTATGTATCCTAAATCATATATTGGTTTAGTTTTGAAAAACTGAGTAGCGGGAGCTCTCTGAACCTCTACTGATCCAGGGTGTTGCCCAATTCATGAGTAGTTCCTTGCTCAAATAAACTCTGATAAATTTAATTTGTCTAGAGTTTTTCTTTTAACAATATACTATGTTTTTCCTTCGAAATCACTTCTATAACTTCACTGTGGTAATAACAGACTAATTGTTGTTTGTTATATTAATATAATCCATAAATAGTTTGCCAATGTAAATTTCAAACTCCAAAAGTGAGTTTAGGAGTATTAAATATTTCAACTACTGTCCACTTCCCAGCTTCCTTTACTGATTTCTCTTTTTGGTGTAATGGTATGAGCATGGACTCTGGAGATACTGTCTTGATCAAACTCTGGGCCTGCCCCTTATTAGCTGTGTTATCTTGGAGAAGTTACTTAACTTCTCTGCGGTTTGGATTTCTCATCTGTAAAATGTATATATTAATGTTAATCATATTATAAAGGGGGGAAAAAAGAAAAAACTGCATAGCAAATTAGTCGTATAAGGAAAGGGCAATATCATCAGTGTTAGATGAAGGCTGTAAAGGGAAGACGGTGGTGTCAGTTTCTCCGTGAGTGGACAAGCTGCAGGCACTTGGCAGGGCTGCAGTATGGACCAGGTACTGTATCCAGCAGGAAAACGGTCACAGGGATTGGGCTGCTCTGTATTTTCTGCTTCTAAGTTCAGCATGCCCGACCTCCATCTCACAAGGGTAGATCAAAGCAGAATACTTCCATATACTGCAATGAATGTCCTTGGCTGATCCAGGCAGCAGCAGCGCATGGAAAGGCATAGAAGGATGGACGATGATTCCTAAATTTTTATCTCTAGCCTGGACTTCTCCCTTGTATTCCAGACTCATGCATCCAACCACCTAATGATATTTCTACCTGGATGCATAAGACGCATCTCACATTTGCTAGTTCCCAAATCAAGTTCCAAATCCTCACCACCCCTCCAAAAAAAATCACTTCTCTCTGAGTTTGCGCTATCTCTTAAATGACAACTCCTTTCTTCCAGATTCTCTTGTAGTTATCTATAGCTCATCATCATCTCCTCCCTTTCATACTCTACCTCTCATTTATGAGCAAATCTGATCAGCCCCACCCTCAGATTACAGCCAGAGTCTGACCTCCTTCCACCATGTTCCCCACCTCCACCCAGCCCAATCTGTCAATAAAATCCTCTTGCATAACTTCAGTAGCTTTCAAACAAGAATGCTCCACGAAGGAAGGAGTGTTTTGTCAGTTTTGTTTACAATTTTATCCTCAAAGTCTAAAATATTGCCTGGCACATAGTAGGCACTTAGCATATATTGATTGAATGAATGGGCCAATTATACTAGGCACTGCATGAACCTTTCGTTCTGTAAATGCATGTCCATCAATTCCAACATTTTCTTAAAATAGTTCATTGATTATTTCCTCCCCTCTGTTATCTCTGTTTTTTCTGGAACTCTTATTATTTTCAGGAGTTGAACAACCTAGAATTGTACTCCACTTCTACCTTCTGTATCTTTGTCTTTTTTCCTCTGCTTTTTGGAGGATTTACTCAACTCACTCTTCTGACCATTTCTTTAAATTTTTCATTTCCACGATCCTGTTTTCAACTTCCAGCTGCTCTTTTTTCTTCCCTTGATTTTTTTTTTCTTCCTTAACAGCTGTGCTGTTTCATGGGTATAAGGTCTTTGTTCATCCTTCTGAGAATATTAATGATAATTTTTTGTTTTGTTTTGAAGGATTCTCACTTCTTGGTCTCTGTTTTACCCCAGATGACTTTCCTATTTGTTTGGGTCCTCAGGCGTCTGCTAATCCTCGATATCTGTTGATGATTTAGAGTTGGGTTGGCAAAGCTGTTTGGAAACTCTGTATGAGGGAGCTGGTTGACTTTGAGTTTTGTTGTACAGTGCTCTTGATGACTCTATTTTCGAGGAACATCCAATGTCAGTATTTTCATTTTATCCTCTTGGGCTTTAAGATCTCCCCATCTCCTGCCTGGGGGGTAAGGGCCCGGCTGCTGGTGTTCTGGGAGCCAGGAAGGAGCATGTACCCGGTGAAGGTGGGATGGGGAGGAGGGTGGGGTTACTTTCAGCATCCCGCATTCACTAAACACGTGATCACCTCCTCCTCCTCTTCTCAGAACAGCATGGTCATGTCCTTGTGTCCAGAGGTCCTCTGCAGAGAACAAAACTGCAGTCTTCTTTCATGATGGGGGAGCGCAGATGCCCAGTGGAGTGCAATGGGGGTGGGGGTCTTGGGACAGAATGAGTCCATAAATGGGTACACCTGTCCTTCTTTCCTTAATTCTTCTCTTTCCCCCCTAGTTCCAGAGATACCTGGTTCTTCCAGTCCCTCTGCCTTTTGAGGGTTCTGTGACATAAACTGAGCTGGTCTGGGAATTCAGCTTGCTTAGTTTGGCAACACCCATTACTGTTTGTCTCTCTGATTTACAACTTCTAAATTTTGCTTTTGTTCCTCTCCTATTCTCCTGGATTCTACAGAGCTGTGTCTTAAAAAAAAAAAAAAATCCCTTTACTTTGGTTTTAGTGGCATTTCCAGAGGGATCAAATTGGATGCAAGTATTCATCATATTAACCTAGAGCACCTTGCTTTATCTTTTTTCATGTAACTATCATAATTTGATACCATATTATATATTTAATTGCTTATTTTTATATTTTCCCCCATTGGAATGGTAACTCTTCAAAAACAAAGACTTGATCTGTCATGTTTATTACTATATTGCTAATACCTAATATATAATATGCACTCAACAAATATACTGAATAATAAAGGTCCCAAAAGGGAATCGTTTTTGTTTGTTTGTTTGTGTGTATATATACATAGTACATATATGGAGTAAAAAATTATGTGATCATTAAAGAGGTTTCTGGTGAATTTTTAACAATGTGGGAAAATATCATGATATCATGATATCATGATATAATAGTGATTATAGTGAAAAATCACACTTTACAAATCCAACATATAGTATGACTCCAACTGGTTACATAGATGGATAGTTACATAGATGATAGGGTTTAAATACAGTGAATTTTAACAGTGGTTCTCTCAGCCTATGAGGTTACAGCTACTATTTTCTCTATAATATTTTCATATATTAAAAATATTTCATACAAAAGATATGTATACCTTTATACCAAAATAAAATAAATTATCAATATTTAAAAAAAATTACCCATATGAGTACTGGTTGAGGCTATCCTGACTTGCAAGCTGTTATACTGCAATACAATTCTGACACTAAACACCCAGAATTAGTGTAGACTCTACATGTTGAGGACACAGTCCCCAGTAACACTGTCCTCATTGGAGACATCAGCTGTAATTTTGAGGGTCTACAGGCTACTCACACCTTCTGACCAACTAACTAAAAACTGAGGGGCTCCAATGATCCTCTCAGGTGTCACTCACTAGAATGACTCACAGAACTCAGGAAAGTACTATGCTTATGATTACAGTTTTAATATAAAGGATACAGATCAGAACAAAGCAAATGAAGAGACACGGAGGGTGAGGTGTAGGAGGGTCCCTAACACAGAGCTTCTGTGCCTTCTCCTTGTAGAATCAGGCTATGTCACCCTCCTGGCATGTCAATGTGGTCACCAAACAGCAAGCTCACCTGAGCCTCAGTGTCCAGAGATTTTATGGTGGTCAGAGTTTTCACTGAGGTTTTACTATGTAGGCATGATTGATTAATCATTGGACATGTGATTGAATTCAATCTCTAGCCCTCTTCTCCTCCTAGGAAGTCAAGCTGGCTCCAAGTCCCAACCCTCTGTCACCTGATTGGTCTTTCTGGCAGTGACCATTCCCCATCCTGATATGCTTCATTAGCATAACTCAAGTATAGTGAGGGGCCCACCATGGATAACAAAGACACTTCTATTACTCAGAAAATTCCAAGGATTTAGAGGTTGTCTCTCTGGAACCAGAGACAAAGGCCAGATGAATTCTCTTACACAACATTAGCACATCAGGTAAAAAATTCTTAGGGTTTTAGGTCCTCAGTATGAGTCTGCAGTGTTTTATGGCAGCCAAAAACAATAAAAATAACAAAAACTAATTTTTAAAAATTAAACATCAGAACCATAGTTTGCTAAGTCCACAAAGTACCACAAAGTGGGTGGCTTTAAACAGCAGAAATTTATTTTCCCACTATTCTGGATGCCAGAAGCCCAAGGTCAAGTTGCTGGCAGAGTTGGTGTCTTCTGAGGCCCCTCTCTTGGCACATATGGACTTCTTCCTCCTATATCTTCACATGATTTTCCCTCTGTGCATGCGTGTCCAAATTTCCTCTTCTTATAAGGACACCTGGCATATTGGATTAGGGCCCACACTAATGACCTCATTTTAACTTAATCACCTATTCAAAGACTGTATCTACAAATACAACTACCCTTGGAGGTAATTATTCTGGGGGTTAGGACTTCCACATATGAATTTGGGGGGACACAATTCAGCCCATAACATTTTACCCTTTGGCCCCTCCCTCCAAAATTCATGTCTTTCTCACGTGCAAAGTACATTCACCCCCATCCCAACAACCCCAAAAGTTAACCCATTCCAGCAAGTTCAAAATCTCATCTAAATATCATCTAAAGAGGATATGAGTAAGGTATAATTCACCCTGAGGTAAAATTCCTCTCTAGCCAGAAACCTGTGAAACCAGACTACAAGTTGTTTGCTTCCAAAATATAATGGTGAGACAGGTATAGGAAAGCATTCCCCTTCCAAAGGGAAGAAATCAGAAAGAAGTGGGGGCAGGTCGTGGGTCCCAAACAAGTCCAAAACCTAGCAGGGCAAATTATGTTAGATTTTAAGGTTCACGAATAATCCTTTTTGGCTCCATGCTCTGTCCTTTGGGCCAACCAGAGTGGCCCTGCCTTCAGGGCCCAGCAAGGTGGTAATCCCAACTCCTGGGCCCTGGGTGGGAGCTCCAACCCCTCAGGAATTGAGGAGGAGACAGCCTTGCCCCTGGGCTTCCTGAATTAATAATTAACAGAAAAAAGGGTAACAAATCTAAAGATTCCCTCTGCATTTTAGCTCATCCGCAGAAAGGGAAGAAATTGCCTTTTTAATACAAGGTCACATACCTACTACAAGGGCAGTAAACTAAGACCAAAAGTCTCTGAGCTCCAATCTCCTCATCTCCAAAAGTTAGATACTAAACTCAAAACTCTATTCCATGAAAAATTATGGTCTGTGGAAAAAATATAAAGGAGTAACTTTCTAGAGATGTGGACTATCAGAGAGTGTTAACAATATAAGTTTTTCCTACCAGGGATTAAAAGGACCACAATCCTCAGGTCAGCAGAGAGGGGACATAGACAGGACAGGGGGACAGGGAACGGGGGCTGTGGTCATGACCCTCCTGGCTCATCTTACCACTCCTCATCCCAGTCCTGGGGACATACCCTGATAACAGCATTGAGGAGGGGTGTAGTACATGGGTGTGACTTCGGTGAGGGTGAGGATAGAGTGAACATGTTACTTTATTGGCCTACCTTCATGGACTTGTCCTATTTAAATCTTTCCCAGGAAATGTATTTTTATTCCCTTTTAAAAGATAGCCTTAGGAAAATATCTTGTATCTTACAGCAATAACTCCTCCCCCCCACCCCAAATAAGCACTTACCAATACTTAATTTCATGTGTTCTTTCATACCTCTCAGGATCTGGCGATTGGGAGGAACTTACACGAAGTTTTCCTTGCAGTGTGGACTTTGTGGTCACACAGATATGGGTTCTATTCCTCTACCTATTTGCTGTGTGATCTTGAAAAGTCCCTGATCTTTGAGTCTCAATTTCAATGTCTCCCTCAACATTTATGCTACATTATTTTACTGTAATAGTAGCTAGCAACAATTAGAAATGAGCTCTCTTGGCCAAGAGATATTTCTTCATGACTTTCAAGAACTCTGTCCCTGAAGTTTTGAGATTTCTATATATTTGCCCAATGGGCTTTCTGCATCCTTTTTGGTTTGTCATAGAGCCTTAAAATGCTCACTCAATTCTGCCTTTCCCCGGGCACTTCATTTCCACTGGGTTCAGACTCCTCAACTGCGACTCACTGGCATGTCTGGTGTCTTCTCCCCTGGCCAATTGTGTTGATAGAATTATTTTTAAAAAATCTTCAGAACTGTGGTGTCTAGCAAGGGGTAAGTGGTCTCAACAGTTCGATTTGTGCAGTCTTTCTACAATGAAGTGAACGGGTGATTTTCTGTTCTTTTTAACTGGACAAAATGGTGATGGGGGAACGATCAAGGCTAGAAGTAAGAGGGAGAGACAGCAGGCTGAAGTTATCCTGTGGCTAACGGGCACTTTTCTGGCTTTTTATTGACAGTTCCTCCTGCTCCCTTGCCAGCCCGTCCACCTCGCACACTCTAAATGGCCCTGCTTGCGACCACTTTTGCCATAAAAACACACGCAAGGAAAAGACAGGGCTTTCAAAAGCTGCCATTCCTTAATGTGTCCAAAAGAAAACTTAACCTCACTTACATCCAAAGACGCACATGGACCGAAAAAATGGCAACTCACCACCAGGGAGTTCTAGCAAGAACAGCCAGCCAGTGTAGAGCCACAGGACCAACCTCAGCTGAAGCTTCATGAGGCTGTTGTGTAAGGTAGACAAAACCAGCTCTTTGGGAAGAAAATCGAATTCAAGACAATAGGCTTCCTTCAACTTTAGCATTTGTTCATCCTTGTATAAAATGAAAAACAAACCCAAACTTTTCTTCAAAAAGGTACATGAGCAAAAATGCTTGTCCAGCCACAAGCCAGACTTCAAACAGCCCCGAACCGTCCTTTGCCTACATACCAGATAGTTAAAGGAAGCCGAAAAGTGCCCAAGGGAAGATTTTGTATGGGAACTTTAACTTCCCATTCCGTTTGACTTTTGGTCTTTAAAATACAGGTCAAATCAATGAATTTAATGAAGGCCGGTTGACACAATGGCTTCGCCTTGCATTTTGACCCACATAAAGGGGAGGCAGTCCGGGGCACAAAGCTTCAGCAGAACTTTAAGTGGTTAGTACACAAATGTGACAGAACATTTAGAATCCCAGAGACTTGCAAGACCTATTGACAAGCAGTTAAAAGTATTTGAAATAGCTGCATGAATGAACTTTGATAAGGTAGCACTATTGTCTTCCATTGTCTCTTTCTCTTCATACGAAAACTCCCCCAAAAGAACAAGAGTCAATGAATGTGAAATGTAGTGTCAGTTTTACTGGACTCCGGACGCCTTTCAGCACCGTGACTTTTTGTGGCGAGTTCATGCTATTTAAAAGTATTCTTCCCTCTGGGTTTCAACTCTCGCAAATGGCGACTTCTCAGTTCACTACCCACCCAAGTCTTTTCCAACTGCTTTCACGCCATGAATAGCTCTTTAAGTTAAAAGCAGGGAAGATTAATTTCAGTATTTTTGCTGCTTCTCGACGCTTGGATTTTTCAAGAGGGAGGCTTAAGCGCCCAGCCCTTGGCTCCGTGGAGGGGTGTGGGGTGGAGCAGAGGGAAAGGAGACTTGTCCTGCAACCTAAAGAAGGTTCCCCTTCACAGCAAGGCACGCAGCTCCGTTCCAGAAACTGCCAAATCACCTTTAGACTTGGGAGAGTTGAGGAGGCTTAAATAAATTCTAAGTGCCAAATTTTAAAGAAGTGTGTGGTGAAGGGAACGCGGGTGGGAAGAGGGGGTCTTTTCAACCCAAAACAACTCCTTGTGAATTAGTGTGAGCCAGTCCCTCCGTTTCAGGGAAGTCCTGTCTCCAAGGGTCATCCCTACCTGTCTTTTTATGTTTTTTATCAGCAAACATCCATTTTTGAAAGCTGTGTCTAAAATATCCTTTCCCGGGGGGCTCCACCATTGTTTGAAAACATCCTCCCCGCTCCCATCCGCAACTTGCGTGAAAACAGTGGTGGGATGTGAAACATCTACAAAGAGCCATGTGTTAGTTTCACAGGGTTTCATAGTACTAAGATTTGCTAAATATGCTTTGGGGGGTTTTCTCAGTAAATCTCTATAGATAGATTTTATTGTATTTTACCCTTTTGTCTGTTTTTTTGTGTTTGAAATTTCTCCCTTATTCATTGACCAGTAACTTTCTGTCACCCATCTTTGACTTTTCTCCTTACATCTGCATTTAAGCTGTCATTTACTTCTGCCGTTCCCTCCTCTCAATATCTGACAGCCAAAGCCTCCGTGCGCTTTTATCCCTTTGTGTTTGCATTATGACATAACCTGTGCAAAGTGGCCCAGCTCCCCAATTCTTGTATGTAAAATTTGCAACATTTTTTGAGACGGGTCAGTGCCCATTTTTGGGATCCTTTTCTTTATCTGAGTACCGTGTTAAAACTTTTTGCAGATGTGGCCTATTCAGGAGCAGGCTGCGGCTGCATGCAGAGATGGGGAAAAGAAGAAAAGGCCTTCCTATTTTGTGATTGCCATAGTAACTCAAACATTGCCAGTGTGTTTGCTGGTCCGGTCAGCCACAGCCTGGGAGCTTGATTTCCTGTGCAATCAAGCCCTCTACTGGAGATCATGGCTTGTGTGACACAGGGCTACACAGAGGACAGTGTGCTTGTTAGGCCTGAAATTAAGCATTTCACTTTAAAATAATACCCATTTGTATCCATTTTGTTCAACATAACAACAGCTGCTGTCCCTGGAATGACAGACTTGCCTTTTTAACCAAAGCTTCATATGACATTTATGAATGAGGCTGGCTCCATTCATTTGAGGTTTGAATTCACAGTAGTTATTTTTGCTGTTTTTTTTTTTTACCCCTTCCCCAGCATATGGGTGAAATTCAACATTATTCAAGTAATTATATACACAGTTCACGAGGAGGAAAAAGCCTGCTTTGTTTGTATCACTTCTTTTAAACTAGTTAGTGGGCTTTAGTTCTTTTTTATTTAAAAGAAGGCAAAATATAGAAGACGAATTGATGGTAACTTTAAAAATGCTGATTGATTGCCTCGAAATAGAAGGAAAGAAGAGGCAATGTTGTCATTAGGTTTTGTTTATCTATTTTTGGGATAAACAACTAAAAGCATCAATCCAAGTTGCTCAATGGGAAAGGGGCAGGGAAATCCTGGCAGAACCCTCCTGCTAAAGTCATTAAAAAACTATAGCTCTGCAGTCTTGTTTTGCCTGCCAAGTGCTCGGGGCCCAGAAAAATGCACAAAACTACAGGGCATTGCCCTGGTGAAGATGCCTGACTTGGCACAAAGGACCAAAGTATCCTTTTAGGATACCCTGCACTTTCACAATATTGCTAGTATTAATTAAAAGGATTGACATTTATTCACCACATTAACCAATAGACGCAGTGTAATGGCGATGCAGGAATAACAGTGCCATTGATAGCTCTCTCCTCCCCCTCCTGCCCCTCCTCCTCCTTCTTGATCACCATCATCATCAGATCCACTAACTCTGGCAGAAGATGTCACTTCTGCACACTTTTCATACCACATCACCAAAAGCCTTCTATCCCAGCTTGAGAATTCAACAGCAATAAGAACTCAACCTATTTGCACCTAATTCCCCCATTTGTGAATTCATTCCAGCTAACAAGAATTTGGCCCTGTGAATTCAATATCACTTCAACATGCTGTCCTCATCTCAAAATAAAAAGAGCCTGAAAAGATGATTTTCATAATCTGGAAGCTTCCATTTCTCTCAACATGTAAGAACACATTTGGAAAATTAAAACATCTGTCTTGAGTCACAAAGTTTGGACAACTTATTCTATCCTCTCTCCCTACCCCCAGTTTGTAGAAAATAAGGTCCACAAACAGCACCAGTAGGGCCAATTTCTGTGGAAACTGTATTTCTTTGGGATCCATAGCATTTGTTTTCTACCTCTTTTGAAGGTATCTATTTTATAGAAAATCATTGTATTAGCACAAGCTATAAATATAAGAAGGAAAACTTCTGTTCTTAAATTCACATAATGGTCTTGGTTTGTGTAAGAAATTGACTAAGTATATTATACAGTTATGCAACAATAAATAATCAAGAGTCCACTCATTAAAAGGGGGTGTGTATGTATATGTGCACGCACACACAATGTATCTAGACTATAGTAAGTCAGGGATAAAGTCTGAAGTAGAAATTATTCTAAATCTAAAGCGCTTAGAGATGAGTTTGGCGCAAGGCAAGTACCGTAAAGTGCCAGTTATTTTTATTATACTAGTAATTTTATCTATTCCTTTATTCAAAAGTCACATGAAACTAAAATGGGATGGGCAACTCTCCAACTACTTATTTACTTAAGAACCAATGGGCTTCTTAATTTTTACCTATGGACACAGTGGCGGGTATTTCTTGAGGCACTAATTCATTCAGAAACTTCATCAACTGCCTAAGTGTAGCACCATGCTAGGCACTGAGGCCAAAGGATCAAAATGTCCCTGGGACTCCTGAGCGGGCACCGCAGAGGGAGGTGGCACGATAAAAAGAGCTGCCCCAGCCGTGTGGCCCCTGCAGGGATGGAGTGTGGCCAAGGTGTAGGGAAAGTGCCTGACTCTGAGGACGGGAAGAACCTCACTCAGCTAACATGGAGGAGGCTGCAGTTTGATATTTGGGTCCTTGGAGAGGAATAGAGAACAGGAATGAGACAAGTACTCAAGGCAGACAAAAGCAAATGTGCAAGAGCCTGGAGACATGAGAGAGCACGAGCCTTTGGGGAAATAGGGAATTCAGGATAGTCGGAGTATTTTGTAGTTCTTCCCCAAATTTTTCTGTGTAAGTAAATCATGTTTATTTAATTTATGCAGCGAAGATTTGTTGCATTTCTACTATAAGCACGTTAGTTACTTTGTCAATAGAATAAAACAATCAGTCTCTGCCCTGAAATGATGCTCAATCTACCATTATACGTCTAATAAGGAAAAAACTGCATTTCAAAACTAAGTAGAAACTCTCTTTGGGTTTTCTGTAGCCTGGATTACCCGCACTATTGAAATGCTTAAAGATTAACTATGGTCAATTCTAACTAATGCCTCTCTTGCTGTCTCCTATCTGCAATTTGAAAGTGTATCGTGTGCCCTGCGAGCCGTCCAGTCTATGTGACACACGTGTCCTCCGTGATGTAGGGTCCTCTTTCTGATGGGGCCTGGGGGCAGAGCCTTGGGAAGGACCACATTTCTGAGGCTCTGGGGAAGCCTCGGGAGCCCCTCTGGGAGTAGTGCCAGAGCCAGCAGCCAGGTGGGACAGGAAGGACAACTCGCGGCGGGGGCTGGAGTGGGTTCCTGCCTTTCTGGTCAGCTAATGCTTCCCTCTCTGTCTGCACTCCTCATATGTCCTGTCCTCCCATCTCCCCAGCCCAACACACACACACCCCCTTCATTTCCCTACTCAGAGCCTCTTTAGTACTCATGTATTTAACATAAGTAATATTATTTCCAACTTGCAAATGTTTTGTTACTTCAAGTTCACTGGGGTTAGTCCAGCTATCTCAGCCCTACCCTGCAGGACTCTGGCAGAATATATCACTTCTGCATACACTTCATATCATATCACCAAAAGCTTTCTATGCCAGCTTGTACACTGGAGAAGCTTATTCTTCTATTGCAAATTCACTTCAGCTAACAAGAATTTGACCCTATGAATCCAGTGTCACTTAACCAGTCCTATCATGTGCTCAGGATGAATTGAGGTTGTGGGAGGGAGGGCTGGACAGGAGCTCAGAGAAGAGTAGGCACGGACCCTGGGACGCAATTGCACAACACCTTCATAGCACTTATGGACACTGTAATTTAAATATTGGCTTGGGTCATTGCTTCTGTAATCTCCATGTCCTTTGCTAGAACGTAGGCTCCGAGAGGAGAGGTTGTTTGTCCTGTTCTCTGCTGTACTTCCAGGGCTGAGCAAAGTGCCAAGAAGACAGTAGTCACTCAACAAATAGTTGTTGAATGGATGAGTGAATGCCCCCAGCGACAACCATGACTTCAAACTCTCTGGGATCCTTCAAGCAGCCACATGGCCACCTGTTATCCCCGCTGAGATTTATGTGTGGGCCTAACAGGCCCAGGCATTTCTTGTGCCACCCATGGTGCCTGCTGTGACAGACAGGCATATGCAACATCTCTCCACTTCCTAGTGGAATCAGAAAAACACATGGTTTTCCCCACTCTGCCTACTTTCTCTACCCCTCTGCTCTTCTGTTCCCAACTGTCCTGAACTGTGACAGGCCAGTGGCTGTCACATCTAAGATAAAGGGACCCTATAAATTTTGACAATTCTAACTCATCTGCATTATCTCGAGAGCAGTGACTCTCAACCCTGGAAGCACATTAAAATCACCTGGAGGAGTTTCCTGATACCCAGCTGCACCCCAGGCGAAGCAAATCAGAATCTCTGCAGACTGGACCCAGGACTCAATGTTTTTCAATGCCCGCCAGATGATTCCAACAGGTAGCAAAGGTTGAGAACTCTTTCTAGCAGGTTGTTATCACCTCTCCCTACTGGGGGGCTGTGAAGGGGAAAGAGATACAAATTCATTTTCACGTGCACAGATTCTTAGATGTCCCGGAGTTCCTGCTCTGAGCTTGACTCACAGAGCAGCCTTCACAAGCTAGTGGGACCCCGATGGTCGGGAATGAGAGGGAAATGCAAATTAAAGGAATGATAAGGTTCCAGTTTTTGCCCATCTGTTTATCAAAAATGCAGTAGAAGACTGATACCATAGAGTGCTGGCAATGGTGCAGGAATGAATATTCTCTACAGGATCGGACTATAAATTACGACATCCTTTTTGAAAAGCAAGCTGTCAATATTTATTAAAGATTTATTGAAGTTTAAAATGGGTGTTACTTCTAAAACAGAAATCCCACTTCTAGAAATCTCTGTGTCAGATATAAAAGTAGAGTACATCATGGCTTGAAATAGCAAAAAGGGAAGCAATCTGATGTGTGTCAGTTACCAATGGGACACCTTACGGTTCACGCATACTATGTGATATTTTGCTGCTATTTAAAAGAATGAAGGAAATACCTGTATATGAATTGACTTTGAGGGATGTCCATGTTACATATTAAGTGAAAAACTGAAGTTACAGAATTATAGATAAAGTACGATTTTATCTTCATCTAAGAATAACAAACAACTCTATCTACAGGTATAAATGTTTTGTGTAGTAAAATGTGGAAGAATATGCTCCAAATTGGCAATAATGGTTAAAAAGGGGCAGGGGCGAGGTTATTCATTTTACTTTAGCACTTCTATGCATTGCTTGAATTGTGACAGTGAGCATCTATCACTTTTGTAATTCAAATTCCTGAAATAAAAAATACCGAGAGACATACAAGAAGACCCAAGTAGGTGGACAGATTATACCACAAAAACAACTATTCCTGAGCATGTACAACTGCCAAACCCAGAGCTAAGCACCAAGTGGGGAGAGGGGTAGGGTAGAAAGAGAAGACACAGCTCTTGAGAGTTTTAGACTTTTATGTGGTTCTTAGCCTCTTCCTGTGGAAAATGGAGATAATTATAGCAGGCCCCCAGAGGGGGTGTCGTGAGGGTAAAAGGAGATGATGCATGCAAAGCAGAGATTCACAGGAATCACTTCATAAATGTGAACTGTGGTGAAGGAAGGTGATGATGATGATGACGATGACCTTACATATTCAAGCCAATCGCAGAAGTGTACATAAAGTCGGATTCCATTTTCATCTAAGAATAACAGACCACCCTGACTACAGGGTGTATTTGTTTATACTGCAAACATGGAAGAATATACTCCAAATCAGCAATAGTGGTTACAAGGGGGCAGGGGTTTAGAATTTTATTGGGTTTGGAGTCTAAGAATTCTGCAATCAGAGGTCCCAGACCTGTTAGATACCACTGAGCAGAGGCAGCTGTGATTGTGACCCAACTCCCCTGCACTCCCAGACTGCAGGCGCTAACGAGGTCCCCGTAAGAGGAAATGGTATGTCAAGGCTCACTGCACTACCTGCACGCAGGGGGCCTGGGCCTGCAGGGTGGCAGAGGCTCACCTGGGCTCACAGGTGAGTCTACTCTTTCTGGGACTACCTACCCTGTCAGGTCCCACCTGTCTCTCCTGAGGAGCTACTGCAACAGTGGTTGCAGGCTACCCACCAGGCATGGCGAGCCCCACCATGCTGCACACCCCCTGGCACCCTCACCAATGCAATGGCCTATTAGGTATCAGAGCTGCATGATGGCCAAGGCAGGGGTGGGACCTTAGCAGAGGGCAGGGATTTTCAACACAGGACTCTACGGAGCAGCCTTGGGGTCTGCCACAGTTTGGCGAACCTCTTGTTGAGGGAAGGCTGAGCGGGGAGAGCCCCAGTGTCTGATACAACCAGAGCAGCTCTGCTTTCAAACAGCTTATACATCAGGATCCATATTAGAGCTCATTCGTACAAAGGCTTCCTCGGCTAGGCATGAGTTTGCAATCTTGTGGTACTCACTCCTCTTAACAGGAGCAAAGTCAAGACACTGACCCCTTATCATGTCTTTAGGGGAAATCCCCCCAGCTTCCCTGATCTTTCCTCCCAAGGGACTAAGGCCTAAAGTGTTACTAACAGTAACACTTAATTCTTTTAGCGATCAATATTGTAGGCGTGCTTCTTTGGATGATCTGCCTCCTCTTAAAAAAAAGTTATTTACTTTTTAAAAATTGTGGTAAAATATACATAACATAAAACTTACCATTTTAACTATTTTTAAGTGTATGTGACATTAAGTACATTCTCATTGTCTTACAACCATCACCACCACCCACCTCCAGAACTCTTTTCATCTTGCAAAACTGAAACTCTGTAGCCATTAAGCACTAACTCCCCTCTCCCAGACCCTGGCAACCACCATTCTACTTTCTGTGTTTATGATTTTTGACTACTCTGGGTATCTCATATCAGTGGAATCATACAATGTTGGTCCTTTTGTTCCTGGCTTTTCTCACTTAACCTAACATTCTCAAGGTTCATCCGTGTTGTGGCCTCTGTCAGAATTTCCCTCCTCCTTAAGGCTGAATAATATTCCATTGTAGGCACATATCATGTTTTGTTTATCCTTTCGCCCATCGATGAACACTTGGGCTGCTTCCACCTCTTGGCTATCGTGACTAATACTGCTATGAACGTGGGTGACCATCTGCTTTTTAAGCACTTGTGGCCCCATTCCCCACCCCTGTGGGGTCTTTTTCTGCCAGTCTACTCTACCTTGGCTCAATGTGGTCTTCCTCTCCCAAATCTATGACCCTTCTCCAGCTCAGCACAGGAAGAGGACCTCAAGGGGCCTGGAAAATTCCTCCTCTGGCCCCTCCCAGACCAGACTCATTGCCGCCCCCTCCCCTGTGAGGGCTACCAGGTCGCCAGACACCCTGGCCACTGCACATCGTCCCTGCTCCCCGCCAGCGGGGAACTGCTCAGTGCAGAAAGGTAGCAGCATTTCTCACGCTAATTTGCTAACCCAGATAGGAGGCACCCATAGAATTCACATGCAGAAACAGAGAGTATTTTTAAAAAATGTAACCCTGAAACTATCACATCTAGACGACAAAATGGGAGTGAGTCTGTCCCCAACATTTTTCCTTTTTTCTTTTTTTTTGGGGGGTGGGGGCAGCACTTCTGCAAAAGCTGCAAAAGGGTTAAATACTTTGCCACGAGGTGGGATAAACTTCTCAAATCTGTGGTCCCTTGATTGTCCTGACACCCGCACTGTGTGGGACGCCCCAGCTCCTTTGTTGATCATAATAGCACATCTTCATTATTGTCCTAATACTCCTTTAAAAAAACACCCTCATCTTTCTCTGGTGCCAATGACGGCTACAATGCAGGGATGTTTTAGTTCTCGCCCCTCTGTCCTTCCCTTAACCCCCTATTGTTGCCATAGTCACGATGGGGCGATAGCGCTGGGGTAGGGGGTTTCTGTACTGTACCGCCCCGAGCTTATTGTTTAAATCTGTATTATTCTACTGTTCTGAAGATTTACATTTTTAATGGCTCATTTATGTAATCCCATAAATAAAGTAGTGAAAAAAGCATCCCACACAAATGAGTGAATCAGAGTTTGAAAAAGGCTCCTGCAGCAGGTCAGCCAGGGTCTCAGCTGCGGGGCCTTGATTGGTGTGGCCGGTGTTAGCCAGGGTGGCAGTGGGCTTAAGACCACCCAGTCAGCGCCAAAATGGGGCATTACCAAGGAATAGCGGGATGGTGCTGGAGTTCAATCTCCCCTATTTATCAGAGAACACAGTTCCACTGCAAAATCCATTTTAGTCTAAGACTCATTTACCTTATTGCTTTGACAGCTGCACCTCTCTCTGGCAGAGAAGTTTCTACGATTAGCTTTTTCCCTCCTAGCAGCTGATGTGTGTTTCCCCTGCCCCTCCTTTCTTCTTCTTCTTAACCAATATATTCCTGGGGCTGCTAAATTCTCTCTAAAGAGCCTGTGAATTCAAGCACCTGCCTCAAGAATGTATTTGACACACTGAACAGAGATATAGTTGGAACAATTCACTGCTAGGCTTCCCTCCACCAGTTTCTCTCTTCATCACCCCCCACCAGATGAAAAGCCTTAGTGAACCTTAGTGGCTTTGGGGACGTTTGTACTAATTAAGCACAGATGAAGAAAATGGCCAAAACGTAACTGAATCAGTACATATCTAACAGTGTTTGCCGGGTCCCTGCCCAGCCTAGATGCAAACCCATAAATAGCTGTTCTCCAATTTGGCAGACTTCTTGGTTCTGGCATACTTGTTTAATGGTCACTGTTAAATGCTGTCACTTGAAACATTTTTGCTTCAGGATATTATAGCAGAGTGTGCCCATGGGATCGAAGTCCTCTGTCTATATCTCTCTCTTGTGTCCCTGCATCTTTGAGTGGCTTCTGTATATGCCATTGTCAATCAGAAACACACAGTTGATAGTTTGCAAGTGGTCTGGGACCCAAATCATAGATGAACAGGAATTGTAAAGTGCTCTAAGTACACATAAATGTCCTAATATATCCAAATATAGTCAAAATTATTAATAAATTGATTAAAACAGTAGTTCCAAAGCAAGAAAGCATTCAAGTCTCCTTATTTTCTTGCCATGGAAAAAGTGACTTGTAAACTTTGCAAAATGAGGATTTTAACTTGTAATCCCTACCTTGGGGGTTTATGAGAAGGAGAAATGCATTTTTTTTCTCTTATATCTTCTTTGATGGAAAAACACTGTAAGTCAAAGAAGCAATCAAATGATTAGTCGTCCATTTTTCCCAAGAAGGACATCAGAGGCCTGGGCTTGTGTCTGGTGAACACATAGTCTCTGGGGACCCTGCTGCAAGCCCCCACTCTCCATAGCACAGATCCCAGGAGGTTAGCGGGAACTTCCCTCTATCCACTGCCGCATCCCCACCACCCTTAATGATGCCTCACACATGACATATGACACATGACATGTGACAGTCACACTGGCTGACAGAAGGAGGGAAGAACCTATCTGAGCCCCTCCGTAGTCTTCTGTGAAGCCTGTCTCTGAGTGTGTCATGAAAACCTAAGGAAATGCTGTACGTGAATGCCTCTTACAGAGCATGAAGAGGATCCCTAAACGTGAGTTATTATTCGGGTGATGACCACCTCAGTAGAAGGGACAGAAGCTGGTCTTTTCATTAGACTTTCTGTCTTTTACAGCATTTCCTTTGGGAACCTTTAAGCATCACTAATGGGGTTATTATCATTCTGTAAAAGAGAGAAGGAGATTCTGTAATGTTCTTTCATATTCAAAGGTGATGCTATTTTTTTTTTAAACTTCATTATTGGAGATGGATTTGCCCTGAATCATCTACAAGTCTTTGTAGGCCATCGCCCAACAGTGAGCTGAGATCACTGTGGCGGAAAGAAGGTTTCAGGCCAAGCCATGGAGTTGTGTCATTTTTAAAAATCTTATTATTTATGGGGATTGAATGCATGGTCATGATCTCCTCATGGTGAGTTCTGACTAGAAGAGCTAAAATAACTAACTAGTCCATACAAAATCAGCATAAATGAAACCTTGAATTTAATAGGTTGGGAAAGTGGTTAGTTTGAGGAAAACCACACTGCATTTCTCCACTCGCACGCACACGCTTCTGACACCTGATGTGGGGGGGTTTCCTCCATATACCAAGCAATTCTCCAGCAGGCACCAATGGGGTGTCCTGTAATTCAATTCAATTCTGACTTTATCTACTTGGAGATAGTATTAGACCCCACAGGTTAAAGGGCTCAGTCCCACAGGATTTCCCCCCACTTCAGATGCCAATCACAAGTCCCAGATTTCAGTCTGTGCTTCTGACCGACCGGCTATAAATTGGCGTTCTCGTGACCTCCTCCTTGCATTCAATTAGTTTGCTAGGATGGCTCATGGAACTGAGGGAAACACATTTACTGGCTTATTATAAAGGATATGATAAAGCATACAGATGAGCAGCCAGATGGAAGAGACACAGAGAGCAAGGCACATGGGAAGGGGCTCGGAGCTTCCATGCCCTCTCCAGGTGCACAACCTTCCCGTTGTTCAGTGTTCAGTTGTCCAGAAGCTCATCAAATCTTGTTTTTCAAGATCACAGCTCACTACAACCTCAAATCCCTGGGATCAAGCCGTCCTCCCTCCTCAGCCTTCCAAGTAGCTAGGACTGTAGGCGCCTGCCACCACACCCGGCTAATTCCTTTTTTATTTTCTGTAGAGAGGAGGTTTCACTCATTGCCTAGGCTGGTCTCGAACTCTTGGTCTCAAGGGATCCACCCGCTTAGCCTTCCAAAGTGCTGGGATTACAGACGTGAGCTACTATGCCTGGTCAGGAGTTTTCATAAAGTTTAATCTTCAGCTGTCCCCCACACCTTCCCAGAGCTCGGTGGGTGGGAGTAGGAGTTCCCACCCTCTAATCACTTGGTCTTTCTAGTGACCAGTCCCATCCTGAGGCTTTCTAGGGACCCCACCCTAATTCACCTCATTAGCATAAACTCAGACGTGATCAAAAGCAGGTTACTGTGAATAACAGAAGACATTCCTGTCACTCAAGAAATTTCAAATGTTTTAGGAGCTCTGTGCCTCAACCAGGGACAAAGACCAAATATATTTCTTATTATACCAGGGATAACTTGAGAAGGCAGTCACATGAACTTGGATGCAGATGGGAGACAGCTTCTCACCAGGCCACCAGAGCCTGGGGCTTTAGGTCTCGGTTTCCCTTATAAGATCAATGGCATTAATGCCATCATGCCTCACTTCCCTTCTTATTTCCAAGCCACCCAGGCCATTGTCACCATAGGAATTCTTATCCCCACAGGGTTCCATAGTGACTGAATGCTGTGGCTTTCAAACTTTTCACTCCAATCCACAGTAAGAAGTGGATTTTATGTCTACTTCCAGTACACACACACACACACACACACACACACAAATTAAACAAAACAATTTTACAAAACAATGTTTATCTAAAGTTTATCAGCTATGATCTTATATTTTTCTATTCTTTTATATACCTTCTCTTTCACTTTTTTTGTTTTTTGTTTTTTGAGAAAGGGTCTTGCTCTGTGGAGGGCTAGAGAGTGCAGTGGCATCGTCATAGCTCACTTCAACCTCCAACTCCTGGGCTCAAGCGATCCTCGTGCCTCAGCCTCCCGAGGAGCTGGGACTGCAGGTGTGCACCATGATGCCTGGCTAATTTTTCTATTTTTTGTAGAGACGGGGGTGGTGATGGGATGCAAGGTGGGGTCTCGCTCTTGCTCAGGGTGGTCTTGAACTCCTGGGCTCAAGCGATCCTCCTGCCTCAGCCTCCAGAGCACTAGGATTACAGGTGTGAGCCACTGTGCCCAGGCTCAATTTTTTTTAAAGCTCAATCATCTCCCACTAAATGGATTCACAACCTACTGAGTCACCTTCTTGCTGTACCTGAAGCCCGGCTTTCTCCTAAGGACACTGACTTCACTCTGTTTCTCGTGATCGCAGACCTTTCTCCGCCACTTCCATGCATCACACACTCCTTGTGGACCTGCAGACTCTGTCCCCCATCTTTCTTCCAACTCCCAGCTCTTTTGACATGCACACCAGTGGCCTTTGTCATCAGCCACTCCTCCTTGCCATTGTCCACCAATCTCCCCACTCCTGCCCCTCCTTTGTTGAAGACCGTGGCCTTTGGATGATGTTTTCCTCTCCAGAAGTACCCCTGTACCATGCTGAGTAATTTCAGCATCTCCGTAGATGACCCGTCCCACATGTTGACCCCTCAGTTCCTTGATGTCTTCGCTTCCCAAAATCTCTCCTCGTATTCCCCAAGGACTGCACCACCTGCTGACTCACACTTCCCATCACTGCCCATCTCCCCTCCATCAGATCACCCACGGAGCTTCTCCACGTGCTCTTCCGGGGTAGAGTCTATGGTCCAGACCCTTGATTTCCTTACCCCTCCTCTATGATTGCCTGAGGGGAACAGCAAACTCTGGTTAGATCCAGCTTTCTGCCTTCTCTGGGCTGGTGCCTGAGCAGCTGAACGTACTTCAGGAAAACGCACGCCATGCAGGCAGTTCTCACTCTGGCAATGGCACCGTCCAGCCGCCCTACTCCTTGTCTTCATCAACGTAGACTTCTGCTGTCCAGGGTGGCTGTTTTGCACATTCCCTCGTTCACTCTCAGAATTCCAATCCTGTACACACACCAACCCTGGTATCGACCTAGCTCCATATTTCATTGAAGACTGAAAGCAGATGACAAATACCTCATCTTCCTACGGGCAGATCTTTTGGCACGCCCTGCCTGTACCCCATCCGCTGCCTTTCCTCTGCTCCTAAGGCAACGCCTCCGCTTGTCCCAGAATCCCACTCTCTCTCACCTTTTTGGGGACTTGGCTCTGAAACTCCCCTCTTTGTCTCTTGCGTGATCATCTTCTCCGTCTCTGAGGGGCTTTAACCTACACATCTGCTGTTACAGTTCACATCTTAAAAGAAAGTTACTTGAATCCATGCTTCTTCCAGCTGTCACCCAATATTTTGGGTGTCTTTCATAGCAAATCTCAAGTTTCCTGTTCTCACTGTTTTTACTCTGTATCTCCCATTTTCTCTTAAACAACTCCAATCAGGCTTTCACCTTCACCCTCCACTGACACTTCCCTCATCAAGTTACCAATGCTCTCCATCTTGCCCAAATCAAAGGTCTATTCTCTATCTTTTACAGAACAGCATTGGCTTACAGTAGGCACTTAATAAATATTTGTTGAATGAATGAATATAACCCCATCTTATTAGTATACTGAATTCATGGTGGGGCATTACAAAAATAGATCAAATTCAGTGTTTATACCAAACTAGTAAATTTTCCCATTGCTGATCCACCTAGAAGGTTTTGAGTATATTTCATTCATGTCAGCGTTTAACATGTAAATCCCTAAAGCTTTGATGCCTGACCTTGTAAAATTTCAAGAAGATTTTTTCTTTTTAATGTTTTAACTTAAATGCTAAATTTTAGGACAAAGGAGCCCTGGTTGGACACATGAGCATGTATAATTTTTAAATTGGACTTCAGGTACACAGAATTGGACTAATGATAACCCAGAGTTCAAGATACTTTCATTACTGTTCATTCCATGTCCTGCTTGAAGTAATTAATTAATTAGGTTTTAATAATGTAGTAATCATTCATAAACCCACTGCCCAACAATAAAATTATCATGTGTTAATTTGACATATAAATTGTTCTAGTCATGGATCATAAGAGAAGAGGAAAAAGGAAAGACACTAATATTGTATTTGTATTTTGTATCAGACTCCATGCTGGACACTTTATCTGCATTATTTAATCCTCACAATAATTCTGATAAATCAGCATTATTATCCCCATATTGCAGATGAGAAAACCAGCTCAGAAAGATCATTTGTTCAAGTTCTCAGAGGAATAGCTAAAGCTGGAATTCAGATTTTGTTTTGTCCAGCTTTTTAGTATGGACTCTTTCTCCTTTAGCACATTGCCCATGAGAGAAGATGGCAATAAGCAGAGGATGTTGACCTGGCACGTCTGAGACCCAACCTATCCCATGTCAAGCCTTGCTAGGATTTAGACATCTGAATTCCAAGAGAGCAGGAAGATCAAAAAACTATTCTTCTATTACATATATATAAAACATAGGAATGTAACACATAAAATGAAGTAAATTAATGAGTTTAAAAGTACATACATCTTAGAAACCTTTTGTTTAAATGTATTATAAATATTATTTGAAGAAGGCCAGTCACGGTGGCTCACACCTGTAATCCTAGCACTCTGGGAGGCCAAGGTGGGAGGATTGCTTGAATTTAGGAGTTCGAGACCAGCCTGAGCAAGAGTGAGACCCCATCTCTACAAAAAATAAAAAAATTAGCCTGGCGTGGTGGCACGCACCTATAATCCCAGCTACTTGGGAGGCTGAGGCAGGAGGACTGTTTGAGCCCAGGAGCTTGAGGCTGCAGTGAGCTATGATGACGCCACTGCACTCTACCCGGGGCAACAGAGTGAGACTCTGTCTCAAAAAAAAATTTCAAAGACGTATCAGCTGTTTTGTATCATTTAGAAACATGTGGGGATATCTGAAAATAAAAAAATTATACAAACCTCGTATTTTTAGTGCTATAAAACCTGGTGATACATTTTGAATATCAATTTTCATATCAAAAATCTAAATTTGCAAGGCACGCTCATTTCCTTTAAAATGTCCACTAAAGCCAGGTGCAGTGGCTTTAGTCCCAGATACTCGGGAGGCTGAGGCTAGAGGGTCCCTTGAAGCCCCAAATTTCGAAGCTGGCCCGGACAACATAGTGAGACCCTGTCTTTTAAAAAAAAAAAAAAGTCCACTAGTTTGGTGCATTTGGTGCAATTAGAAAAAAAAAAAACTACATAAGACATCTTTAAGAGAGAACATGGTTGATCTATAGTAGTGTGGTAACCTCACTCAACTCCACGAGTGCTTGTCACAGCACCCACGGAGCTGGCGAAGTGGGGGTGGGGAAGTTCTTTGAAAAATTGCTCTGGTGTCCCTGCCTGTATGCATTTTTTTTTTAACTTCCCTGCTTGGTCTGTATATTGGAAAAGTTCTTGTCCAGCAGTCCGTGACTTTTGTTCTACACAGGTTTTCACTACATGAAATTGCTTCCAACAAAAATCATTTTTATTGCATCCTCTTTAATCTGTATCTCTTTGTTTGAAACCCGTATTTTGGGTCACATCATAAACTGGTGTTGTAGGCAAGCCTCTGAAACTCTCTGACTTTGTTTCCCCATCTATAAAATGCAATGAAAATTTCTATATTCCATTGCATTCAGTTGTCATGCCTATTTGGTCTCCTTTAATGGGGAACCAGTTCAGTTGGTCTTTGTCTTCCATGATATTTTTGAAGAGTACAGGCCAGTTATTTTGTATAATGTTCCCCAATGTGGATTTTTCTGATGTTTTCTCATGATTAGATTCAGATTATACATTTGTGGCAGGAATACCGCACAAGTGATGTTGTGTCCTCCTCAGTGCCTGTCCTCAGAAGGCATATTATGTTGCTTTATTCCATGATTGGCAATGTTAATTTTGACCTTTGCTAAGGTAGTGAGGCCAGGTTTCTTCACTGTTATTAGTTAAATAGTACTAATAGTAGTCAATGTTAAATAGTAAATTTAACTATTTCCCCCTTTGTAATGAATAAATATCTTATGGGGAGATATTTTGAAACGATGCAAATGTTTTTTTCCTCATGTTATTTTTGCCCACAAATGTTAGCATCCATCAATGAATCTTTTTTCCATTTTTAAAGTTTTATTTTGTTTTTAATTGACACACAATAGTCATACATATTTATGGGGCACAATGTGATGTTTTGATACATGTATAGGTTGTGTAATGATCAAATCAGGGGAATTAGCATATCCAGCACCTCAAACACTTGTCATTTCTTTGTGGTGAAAACATTCAAAATCCTCTCTTCTAGCTATTTAAAAATATACAATACATTGTTATTAATTATAGTCACCCTACTGTGCAATAAAACACCAGAACTTATTCCTCCTCTCTAACTGTAACTTTGTACCTGTTGAACAACCTCTTCCCGTCACCCCTTCTCCTTACTCTTCCCAGCCTCTGGTAACCACTATCCTACTCTCTACTTCTATGAGATCAACAAAGATTCCACATATGAGCAAGATTATGTGGTATTTGTCCTTCTGTGCCAAGCTTATTTCACTTAACATAATGTCCTCTAGATTCATCCATGTTGTTGCAAATGACAGGACCTTTTTTATGACTGAATAGTATTCCATTGTGAATATATACCACATTTTCCTTATCTGTTCATCCGTTGATGTATATTTACAGTGATTCCATACCTTGGCTATTATGAACAGTGCTGCAATAAATATGGGAGTGCAGATATCGCTTCAACGTACAGATTTCATTTCCTTTGGACCTATCCCCAGGTGTGGGACTGCTGGATCATCACTGATGATTCTTAACTGAAACAATTATTCCCGTCAAGTGGTGATTTTCTATTTTCACCATTCTTTCTACATTCTGACATTTTCCAGACAAAGTGGTATCAAAAAGTAAAATATTTTAAGATCCTATTATTTATTTATTTATTTTTGAGACAGGATCTTGCTCTGTTGCCCTGGCTGGAGTGCCATGGCGTCATCATAGCTCACTGCAACCTCCAACTTCTGGGCTCAAGTGATTCTCCTGCCTCAGCCTCCTGAGTAGCTGGGACGACAGGCATGATGCCCAGCTAATTTTTCTACTTTTGGTAGAGATGGGGTCTCCCTCTTGCTCAGGCTGGTCTCAAACTCCTGAACTCAAGTAATCCTCCTGCCTTGGCCTCCCAGAGTGCTAGGATTACAGGCGTGAGCCACTGTGCCTGGCTTAAAACCCAATTTTTAAATGACAAAGTTCATCGATTATTTTCAGTCTTCCCGAATCTATCAAGTATATCCAGCCCCACCATCCTTGCAGATACCCTAGCTCTGGTGAGTCAGTTCAGAAATTAAAGTGTGGCCCTCATTTCCTGAGCTCACCTCTTCCCAAACCCAACTAGGAAGCACCTTCTCGTCCCATAGCCCAATTTTTGTTTGAAATCATTGTCCTTGTTTGGGGGTCTGAAGGGTTGGAGTTGAATAGGAACAAACAAATTAAAGAGTCATACCCAACTTAGAGTGATCCACATTTTATTCTTTCTATAGTTTAAATATTAAATTCAGCCAAAGAATGAACTCATCACAGTTAAGGAATAAGCTTAATAGAGTCAAAGAATTTATGAAAGGGATAGAACTCAGGGTGTAGAGTTCTTTTCAACTAAATAACTTATTTCATACGTATATTGCAAAGTTATTGATTTAATCAATTAGTAAGTCATTAGGTAGATGTCACTAATAATTGTAAAAGATGTTTTTATGTTTAAGCTTGCCAGGTATTTTCTTCTTTATTTCCTATAAAGAGACAATTACAAATATAATCTTTAAGAAAGTTACAACAGGGAATAAAATCTACATTTGCCTGCACAAGAGTGTTTTAGAAAAAAATGCATTGTACTTTGGACACATTTTCATTCATATTCCAGGCATTTCTCACCCATTAAACAAATACCTTTTAAAAGGTTTATACTGAGAAATAGCTATTTAGTCTCCACTATTTAAAATAGCCAGCCTCCTGAAGCCATTATTTAGCTGACCATGTAGTGAAGTCATTTGAATGATTACTGTAAAACAGGATTTAACAGGAAAATAAGTGAAAGGGGAAAAGTAATTTGGGGATCATTTCAAAGCCCTGAGCACATAGGGCTGGGTGCCCCGACACAATTATTCTCACTTGCCTTTAGACACAGGAAGAGGGGGTGGATTTGCTTTGAAAAAGGAGTTCCTTCTAAATCAAGTTCATGGTCAAAGTAAACACCCGGCTGAAGATTATGTTTGAGAAACTGCTTACAACTAGTGTGAAGGCATTAAGCAAACGAGGGGCTGGGATGCAAATGCTGTGGAGTACATGCAAGTAGTGTGTTGAAAACGTCCTGTTAGGCTAGGCCATCCCGGCCAGAAGCCAGACTCTTCTGCAAGGATGTCCCACACCTTATTTATTTTGTGGTTCTCCTGAAAAATAATTATTAGGAACTACCCTAATAGAACAAACCAAATAATGTAATCAGTAACTAGCTTGCAGACAAACACACAAAAAAGATTCTGTTTGTTGGGAGAAACCCAACCCCCTCCTGCTACATTATTCCATTGATGGAAAAACATTTACATCTCCTTTGTTAGCTAGTTTTCTGTAGAAATTTTATAATCACTGGGCAACCCTATGACACTGCTCTCTGAGAAGAGACTCTGAGCAGTTAGACCCATGTTTTTATTCCACAGCCAAAAAGAAAAAAAAAATCTTTTTCTGTTTTTTTTTTTGAAACTTTAGTCTATCATACATCAAACCTGTCAAGCTTTTTCATTAAAGTTCATGGTTTTTAAGTTCATTGTAAATAACTCAAATTGATTTTACAAAAGAGGGAAGAAAAGTCTTACCCTGATGTTGGGCATTACAAACTATAATAATATCCCTTGTCAAATGGGATTTCACAAGTGGCTTTCTCAAGGGGAAAAAAGGATTTAGCTAAATAAAAATATTTTGAGATTAAGACCAATGTTATACTCTGATTGTGAGCTGACTTCTTTTATTTTCTTAGAAGTCTAGAATTTTTGCACAATATTAAAAAAAATCCAATAGCTATGTTTCTCAAGAAATACATGTTAGATTCCCAACTTGAGGTCCTTAGAGTGATTGGGTTGGAGAAGATAGCAAGCGGCTTTCCTTTGCATCTCAACAGTGAGAAAGATCCATATATTTGCTGTTATTTCTGTAAATATTTTCAAAGTAAGCAATCTCTTGGATTTACCTTTTCCAAAGTAATGAAAAAGGCATCTCCCGCCCCTACCCCTGCCTTTAATCAGACAGGATCATGGCAGCAGGCTGCAATGTATATCAGGGTTCACACAGTAAAGCAGAACCAGACTCGAGTGGGGAGTGGGCCTTTCACAGTTGTGGGAGCACGTGAATGTGTAGGGAAAGCCCTTACCTCTGTTGTCTGGGGGTGAGCATGAAGTTGCTATAGGTCGGCCAGGCCAGAAACACAATAAGTAAGACAAACCAGAAGCTGCAAGGACAAATTAAAATCTGCAAGGACCAACTGGAACCTGTGTCTGTCTTCCACTGCCTTGAGCCTTGACAGCGTGGGTGACCTACAGGAGCCGGCATTCTCCTTACTCAGCTGCATCTGTGCGTGGCCCCAAACCTGGAGGAGCTGAAGGAAGGGATCAGGTGGGCTCTGGTCCCAGCTGCTGTGCCACACCCAGAAGGAGGCCAGCACCCAGCAACAGCATTGCCTCTCCCTTGCACCAATCTTCAGAGCTTAGTGGGTGCTGCTTCACTCTTGCCTTTCATGTCATGCACATATTTTCCCTGTGGTCAACCCTAACCTGGAATCACACAGGAAGAAAATTCTGGAAAACGCAGTTCTGGCTTAGCTGTACAAAACCACCCCTGCCATTTTCTTCCAATCTCCCCAATCCCCTATTAGCTTTCCTCTTTTTCCTTGAGAAGCTCCTGATATTGTACCTGTGAGGTTGTCAAGAGGCAGCTCAAAGTTAGTACAACTGAGGATTATGTGGACATTCTTCTTGTGATGACATTATTGGGATGGCCCCAAGTTTTAGGTACTTCTCAGATTGGAAGGATACATGGTCACCCTTATGTTTATGCTTCCATCGCAAAGATTTGAAAAAACTTTAATTCAAACTCCACGTCAAATATTGCTTTCTTTCATGAAACTTTCTTGCTGCCCAGCTGATGGTGACCCCTCCCTCTTGTACACGTGGGAACTTCTTTCCTAGCACTTAGCTCATTCTGCTTTCTGCGAGAGTTATTTCTCAACTTGTCTCCTCAAACGTAGGGCACTGAGAGCGGGGACCTTGTCTCACGCATCTGTGTTTCCCCACTCCCCTTCCCCTGCTCACTCCCACCTCTAGACCCGACATCATGCCTTGCACATAGCAGACGCTCAACAAATGTTTGTTTAGCATGCTAATTAAATATTGTGACTTGCCTTTCTTGTTTTATACTTTGTTTTCATGTTGGGTCCCACTAGGCCAAGCAAAGATCATCTCCGGCCTCCAGCTTGAGTGTACAGAATCCTTTTATAGGATTCTTGCGTTTTTATACATCATCCTGAAAATTCTTACCTTATCTTACACTGGGATCTTTCTTTCTTTCCTTTTCTTTTTCTCTTTCTTTCTTTCCCTTCCTTCCTTTCTTTTTTTTTTTTTTTAGAGAATAAAACTTTTCTATCACTTTGGAGCCCCTTTGTGATGAACAAATGGTTGCTAATAAACTGTGGTAAGTGAAAAAAGCAAGATACGTGATTCTATGTAGAACGTCATTGCAACTATGTAAAAGGGCTCTGGGAGGGTGAGTGTGACCTCCAAAGATATTCAGGTCCTAATTCTTGGACTCTGAGAGTTATTAATACCTTATAGGGCAAAAGGGACTTTGTAGATGTGATTAAGTTAAGGATCCTGAGATGGGGAAGTTATCCTGGATTAGTCAGGTGGGCCCTAAATGTAATCACAAGGGTCCTTAGAAGAGGGAGGCAGGAGAAGATGTGGCTACAGAAAAGGAGAAGGCAATGTGAGGATGGAAGCAAGGATTGCAGTGATGTGCTTCTTTTGGAAGACGAATAAAATAGGTAACGTTCCAGCCCAAGACTGATCAAGAAAAAAAGCCAGAAGAACTAAATTGTCAATATCAGGAATCAGAGAAGTGATATCACTACAGATTGTGCAGATATTAAAAGTATAATCAGGGAAACAAGTTTATGCCAATTACATTGGGAAAATTGGCAAAGCTCACTCAAGAGGAAATAGACAACCTGAATGTCTCTATATTTATTAAAATAATTGAACTCTTAGTTAAAAACCTTCCTACAAGGAAAACTCCCAGCTGAAATGGTTTCTTTGAAATGGCATTTAAAGAAGATATAATACCAAATGCTATACAAATTCTTCCAGAAAATTGAGAAAGAGGTACTATTTCCTCATTCTATGCCAGCATTTCTGTATTATCAAAACTAAAGACATTACAAGAAAGGAAAATTACAGATCAATATCCCCCATGAACATAGATGGGAAATTTCTAAACAAAGTTTTAGCAAATTGAATCCAACAAGCATTGATATGTAACAAGGATAAAATATTAAGACCAAGTGAGACGTGTTTCAGGAATGCATGGTTGGTTTAACATACATACAACAGTCAATCTATGTGATTCATCATATTAACAAACCACATAACCATCTCAATAAATGCAAAAAAAGCATTTGACAAAATTAATATCCATTCCAGATTTTATAAAGCTCTCAGCAAACTATGAATAGAAGGGAGCTTCCTCAAACTGATAAAAAGCACCTACAAAAAACTTATAGCTAACTTCATACCTCCTGGTGAAATACTGAATGTTTTCCTCCTAAGTTTAGGAACGGGAAAAGGAAGTCTGTTCTCATTCCTTCTATTCAACATTACACTGGAGATTCTAGCCAGTACCATGGGGCAAGACAAAGAAATAAAAGACATCTAGTTTGGAAAGAAAAAATTAAAACTGTCTTTATTTGCAGATGACATGTAGAAAATCCAATGGAATCTATGAAAAAAACCTACTACTAGAACTAGTAAGTGGGTTTAGCAAAATTTCAGGCAAAAAAGATCAATATACAACAATCAATTGTATTTTTATATTCTACAAGTGAACATTCAGAAATTGGAATCTAAAAAGCTATCATTTACAATAACATCAAAAATATGAACTAGTTACAGAAAATCTGACAAAAGATGTAAAAGTCCCTTTCACTGAAAACTCTAAAACATTTCTAAGAGAATAAAGAAACCCTAAATGAATGGAGAGATACACCATTATTCATGGATCTCAAGACTCAAGACTCATTAATGTGAAGGTGTCAATTCTTCCTCAATGAAAGATAAAGATTCAAAACAATTGCCATTAAAATCTTAGCATAATTCCTTTTTTATTATAGTAAAACCACATAACATTAAATTTACCATTTTAACCATTTTTAAGTGTACAGTATAGTAGTGTTAAGTATATTCACATTGTTGTGCAACAGATCACCAGAACTTTTTCATTTTGCAACACTAAAACTCTACCCACTAAATGTTAATTCCCCTCTCCTCCCCCTAGCCCTTAGAAACCACCTTTCTTCTACTTTATGTTTCTGTTTTGATTACTTTAGATACTGTATATGAGTTGAATCATACAGTATATGTCCTTTTATGACTGGCTTATTTTGCTTAGCATAATGCCCTCAAGGTTCATCCATGTGACAGGATTTCCCTCTTTTTTAAGGCTGTATAATATTCCACTGTATGTATATGCCACATTTTCTTTGTTCATTCACCTGTCAATGGACATTTGGTTTGCTTCCACCTCTTGGCTATTGTGAATAATGCTGCAATTAACATGAATGTACAACTATCTCTGAGATTCTGTTTTTAATTCTTTTACATATATACACAGAATTGGGATTGCTAGATCACAGTGCAATTAAATTTAAACTATATTTGATAAATTGTTGGAGCCTCAGTATGGACATATTTGACACTTAAAAATTCCAGGGGGTCTGGTCTTATGGGGGCCCTACACTTTTGAATGTTTTACCACCAGGAGTGCTACCAGGTTCTCACAGTGAAAATCAGAGAAAAATCTGTGCTTCCAGAGGGAGAGGGGGAAAAGTAGTTATTTTGAAATATGCCCCGGGCATTGCCTCAAGGGAAACTACTTTACTAGAGCCTAACCAGCTGGAATTTTACCAGAACCGTCCAACCTGGGGAAAAGGAAACACCTAACTTCACCCTACTGTTACTTCCTATGTGAGAGAAAGAATATACCCAACTCCAGACCCTCTAGCCTTCCTTTCTGACCTGAAGGGGAGTGAAGGGGAACAAAACAAATCAAAACAGAACTGTTCTCATCAATGGATTTATGAAGGTCACAGCCCAGGGACACAGGCTTGCTAAAAGAATGAGACCTAATCATAGAACTATAGAACACTTCCCTCCAACAAACACACACCTCTTACCACCACATCAATAGAACTCCTGTATAATAATGGGAACACAACTGAAAGAGCTACACATCCCTGACCTTATTTAAGAAGACATCTCTAGGGAAACCCAAAGAAAGCAGGGGAGACATAAAACAAGGATACTAAGGGAAATTTTAGCTTCTGGTAACTATAGCTACAACAGACACTAAACACAATTTTATTCCTAGCCAGATAAACATAAAACCTCACACTAAAGGCCTACTTACCTCAGTTCCTTTTACTGAATACATCATGTCTGGCTTTTAACCAAAAATACAAGGCATACTGAAATACACAAAACACAGCTTGCGGAGATAGAGCAAGCATCAGAACCAGACTCAGATATGGCAGAAATGCTGAAAATTGAAGACAACTATGATTATCATCCTTAGGGAGCTAATGGAAAAAGTGAACAATGTGCAAGAATGGATGGGTAAGCAGAGAGATGGAAACTCTAAGAAAGAATCAAAAAGAAATGCTAGAAATAAAAAACACCACAACAGAAATCAAGAATGCCTTTGATGGGCCTATCAGTTGACTGGACACAGCCAAGGAAACAATCAGCGAACTTGAAGAAAAATCAATAGAAACATCCAAAACTGAAATGCAAAGAGAAAAAAATGAAAAGGATGGAACAGACTATTAAAAACTGTGGGACAATTACAAAAGGCATCACTTATGCATAATGAAAATACCAAAAAGAAAAGAAAAAGAGAAAGGAACAAAAGAAATATTTGAAGCAATAATGACTGAGGATTTTCCAAAATTAATGGTAGGCAGCAAACCACAGATTCAGGAAGCTCAGAGGATACCAAGCAGGATGAATGCCAAAGACAAACAAACAAACAAATCTACTGCTAATCCTCTCATATTCAAACTGCAGATAATCAAAGATAAATAGAAAATCTTGAAAGAAACCAAAGAAAAATACAACCTTACCTATAGAGAAGCAAGGATGAGAATTACATTGGACTTCTCTTCTTCAGGAACCATGCAATCAAGGAGAGGATGGGCTGAGATATTTAAATTGTTGTAAGAAAAAACCCACCAGCCTAGAATTCTGTATCCAGCAAAGTCATCCTTCAAAAGTGAAGGAGAAATAAAGACTTTCTCAAACAAACGAAAACTAAGGAAATTTGGTTACCTTGAAAGAAATGTTAAAAGAAGTTCTTCAGAGAGAACTTCTTTTAACAAGAAGAATGTTAGAGAAGGAATAAATGAGGTAAAATAAAGTCTTTTAGTTTTCTTATTGTTAGTTGATCTAACATAGAACAGTTTGTTTAAAATAATAATAACCACCATATATTTTGTGATTATAGCTATGGATAAGTAAAATAAATGACAGAAATGTTAAAAGGGATGGGATTGAGGAATTGAGAATACTTTGTTTTATGATGCTTGTGCTACGTGTGCAGTGGCATGGTGCTATTTGAACATGGACTTAGATTAGTTGTAAATGTACGTTGCAAACTCAAGGGCAGCCACTAAAACAAGATTTTTTTTTTTTAAAGTATAACTGATATGCTAAGAGAGGAGAAAAAAATGGAATGATAAAAAATGCTCAATTAAAACCAAAGAAAGTGGGAAGAATGGAAGACAAAAACCAAAAAACTCACAAAACAAAAAACCAAGAGCCATGAAAAGAAAACAGTGAACAATATGGTAGATATTAATCCACTCATATCAATACTCACTTTAACTATGATTGGTTTAATTGTATCAATTAAAAGACAGAGATTTTCATAGTAGATTAAAAAAAAAAGACCAAGCCATATGTTGTCTACAAGAAATCCACCTTAAATATAAAGACACATAGATTAAAAGTAAGAGATGGAAAAAAGGTATACCATGCTAATTCTAATAACCATAATAATAATAAGCACTAGGAGCTATATTAATTTCAGACAAAGCAGACTTCAGAGCAAGAAAAATTACTAGGGCTGAAGAGGAACATTACATAATAATAAAGAAGTTAATTCTGCAAGAAGACATAACAATCCTTAAAGGACTTAGACTGGGACATACACCATTGTCTCCCCTAGTTCTCAAGCCTTTGGACTTAGACAGGATTACACCACCAGGTTTTCTGGTTTTCCAGCTTGCAGGCAGCAGACCACAGGACTTCTAAGCTTCCATAATCATGTGAGCCAATTCTATAATTCATCATAGGAGTAATAATCAATTCCTATAAATAGGTTATCTTATTGGTTCTGTTTCTCTGGAGAACCCTAATTAACACAGGGCCATCACTACTCATCCACGGACATTGAAGGGATAATAAGGGGCCAGACAGAGTGGCTCACGCCTGTAATCCTAGCACTCTGGGTGGCCGAGATGGGAGGATTGCTTGAGCTCAGGAGTTTGAGACCAGCCTGAGCAAGAGCAAGACCCTGTCTCTACTAAAAATAGAAAAATTAGCCCGGTGTTGGGGCGTGCATCTGTAGTCCCAGCTACTCGGGAGGCTGAGGCAGGAGAATCGCTCGAGCCCAGGAGTTTGAGGTTGCGGTGAGCTATGATGACGCCACTGCACTCTAGCCAGGGCAACAGAGCAAGACTCTGTCTCAAAAAAAAGAAAGAAAAGATAATAAAGAAACAGCACAAACAACTCCGTGGCCACGGACTTGATAATTGAGATGAAATGGACAAATTTCTTAAAAGACACAATCTATCAAAACACACAGGAGAATAGATAATTGGAATAGGCCTATATTTATTAAATTGAATCAATCATTAATAACCCTCTAAAACAGAAAGCACCAGGCATGGGTGGGTTCACTGGTGAATTCTATCAAACATTTAAGAAAGAAGTTATTGATTCTCTACAATCTCTTTCAGAAAACAGAAATAAAGGGAATACTGCCTAACTATTCTATGAGGCCAGTATTACCCTAATACCAACCAGACAAATACATTACAAGAAAGGAAAACTACAGATCAATATCGCTCATGAATATAGATGCAAAAATCCTCAACAAAATATTAGCAAATCAAATCCAAAAATATATAAAAAGAATTATGCAACATGACTGAATGATATTTATTCCAGGTATGGAAGGCTGGTTCATTTGGAAAATCAATTTAATGAAATCCATTCTACATCAATAACTAAAGAAAAAAATCATATGATCATATCAATAGATGCAGAAAAGGCATTTGACAAAATCCAACACCATTCACGACAAAAACTCTCAGCATATTAGAAAGAGAGGGGAACTTTCTCAAGTTGATTTTAAAAAAACTACAAAAAACCTGCAGCTAACATCATACTTAAAGGTGATAAACTAGATACAGTCAGCCCTCCATATGTGTGGATTTTGCATTCACAGATTCAACCAACTGTGGATCAAAAGTATTTTTAAAAAAACAATAAAAATAATAATGCAACAATAAAAATAATACAAATTTGAAAATACAGCATAACAAGTATTAACATAGCAATTCACATTGTATTAGATATTATAAGTAATCTAGAGATGATTTAAAGTATATGGGAGGACACACATAGATTATATGAAAATACTACACCATTTTATATAGGGCTTGAGCATCTGTGGATTTTGGTATCCACAGGGGGTCCTGGAACAAATCCCTAATCCCCCAAGGATACTGAGAGACAACTGTATTTTCCTGGTAAGATCAGGAAGGAGACAAGGACATCCCCTATCACCAAACCTATTCAATATTGTAGTGGAAGTCCTTGCTAATGCAATAAGACAAGGCAAGGAAATACAAGCACACAGATCATAAAGAAAGACACAAAACTGTCTTTGTTTACAGATGATATGATTGTCTACGTAGAAAATCTGACAGAATCAATTTTTAAAAACCCCTGGAACTAAAAAGTAATTATAGCAAGAATGTAGGATACAAGGTTAATATACAAAAATATACCAAATATACAAAATTCAATACAAAAATCATTGTTTTCTTATAGAACAGCTATTAACAATTAGAATTTTTGAATTAAAACACAATACCATTTACATTAGCACCAAAAAAGAGAGGGAAATACTTAGGTAAGAAAATATGTACAAGATCTATATGAGGAAACCTATAACACTCTGATGAAGGCAATCAAAGAAAATTTGAATACATAGAGAGACATTTTTATGTACATGGATTGGAAAACTCAGTATTGTCAAGATGTCAGTTCTTCCCAACTTGATCTATAGATTCGATGCAATCCCAACCAAAACTCCAGTGAGTTATTTTGTGAATATTGACAAACTGATTCCAAGGTTTATGTGGAAAGGTAAAAGACCTGGAATAACCAACACAGCATTAAAAGAAAAGAATAAAGTTGGACAACTGGCACTACCTGACTTCAAGACTTACTATTACAAAGCTACAGTAATCAAAGCAGTGTAATATTTGTGAAAGAATATGCAAACAGATGAGTTTTTAGATACAACACTAGAGGAAAAATTTATAGAAGAAAAAATTGATAAGTTGGACTTCATTAAAATTAAAATCTTTTGCTCTGTGAAAGACACTGTTAAGAGAATGATAAGATAAACCACAGACTGGGAGAAAATCTTTGCAAAACAATTATTTGATAAAGAACTGTTATCCAAAATATACAAACAACATTTACAACTCAACGATAAGAAAATAAACAGCCTGATTATAAAATGGGCAAAAGACTTAGATACACCAAAGAAGATAGACAGACAGCTAGTAAGCATGCAAAAAGATGCTCAACATCATATGTCACCAGAGAATTGTAAATTAAAACAATGAGATATTACTACACACCTATTAGAATGGCTAAAATCCAGAACGTTGACAACACCAAATGCTGAGAGGGTATGGAACACCAGGAACTCTCTCCCATTCGGTGCTTGTGGGAATACAAAATGGTACAGCCACTTTGGAAGTCAGTTTGGCAGTTTCTTACAAAACTAAACATACACTTACCACATGATCCAGCAATTGTGTTCCTTGGTATTTACCCAGATGAATTGAAAACTTAGGTCCACACAAAACATGCATGTGAATGTTCATGGCAACTTTATTAATAATTGCCAAAACTTGGAAGTGGCCAAGATGTCCTTCAATAGTTGAATGAATAAACAAACTATGGTACAACCAGATAATATAAGATTATTCAACACTAAAAAGAAATGAGCCACAAAAAGATATGGAGGAATCTTAAATGTATATTGTTACATGAAAAAAGCCAGTGTGAAAAGGCTGCATGACTCCAACTATATGACATTCTTGAAAAGGCAAAACTATGAGGACAGCAAAAAACTCAATGGTTCAGGGGAGAGAGGGAGGCGTGAATAGGTGGAGCACATGGGATTTTTAGGGCAGTGAAACAATTCTGTATCATGTTGTAATGGTGGATATATGTCATTACACATTTGTCAAAACCCATAGAATGGACAACACAAAGAGTGAACTCTAATGCCAACTATGGGCTTTAGTTAATAATAATGTACCAATATTGACTCATCAATCATACAAATGCAAGATGTTAATAATGGGAAACTGTGTGAGGAGGTATTTAGGAATCCTGTACTTTCTGTTCAATTTTTTTATAAACCTAAAACTGCTCTAAAAAATAAAATATATTAATTTTTAAAATTCAATATATCATAATTTGTGGTTTAGAGGTAGAACAGTACTTACAGGGAATTTTTATGACTTTAAATGCTTATATTAGAAAAGAAGAAAAGTCTAAAAATGAAAGACCTAAAGTTCTGTCTTGAGAAACTATAAAATAGAAAGGATAAACTCAAAGTAAGTAGAAAGAAGGAAATACTAAAGATAAGAGCAGAAATCAGTGAAATAGAAAACAGACAAAATAATAGGTAAATATAACAAGATGAAATTCTGGTTCTTTGAATACATCAACAAAATTGATAAAATTTAACTGTACTGATGAAGAAATAAAGAAAGAACACTTATCATCAATATCAGGACAGAAAAATGGGTTATTACTACAAATCCTACAGACATGGAAAAGATAATAAGAGAATATTGTGAATAACTATTTCTATAAATCCAACAACTTTGGCAAAATAGTCAAATTTCTGAATAATACAATATTTAAAATTGACATGAGAAGAAACAGAAAATCTGCATAGTTCTACACCTATGAAAGAGATTGAATTATATATAATTAAGTATTAAAATTTTATATATTATGAAACCATCTGGGCTTGGAGTTTACATGGTTTCACTGGCAAATTCAATCAAAAGTTAAAGGAAAAATAATATTAATTTTTCAGAAAACTTTTCAGAAAAAAAAGGCATAGGGAACACTTACCAACATTTTCTATAAATCCAGCATTATACTAATACCAAAACCTATCACATTACCAAAAAATAAAAAATTACAGACTAATTTCCTTAATGAATGTAAAATTACTTAATCAAATATTAGCAAATCACATTCAACAATGTATATATATCAATCTGTGTCAAATCAGAAGACAGAAACTACACAGTTGTTTAAACGGGGGAAGTTAAATAATAATATAAGAAATTATTGAACTTAAATAGGAAAGTAATTATAAGTTAAGAGAATTCTAAAGGGTACCTGACGGCTGAGGGAAAGTATCCAAGGAAGGTCAGACCTTGTTGGAGAAGATGTGGCTGTAACCCATTGAGTTGCCTAGGCGACCCAAAGTTACTGGGCAAGCAGAAAGCAAGCCTTCAGTGTGCAGGTGAGCTGAGACTGGTGGGTGGACACACCTAAGAGAATCAGGGTGCCACTGTGGCCTGGAGTGTGGGGTGTCCACATCAGGAGGCATTTGGGGCCCAGCTGAGCCACTACCGGTTGGTCGGCAAGCAGGAGTCAGGGTAACACCAAAAACACAAGGCATGGATCTCATAGTGTCCATGTTGAGAGGGCCAAGGGAAGGTACATGCCTGTCTAGGTGGAGCCTGCAAGGTTGCCATGTGACCACATGTTCTGGGCATGCAGCTAGGGCAGAACACTACCAGATAACTTCACAACCACATTGCTGACTCACTGCACAGCAGTTGGAACCCATAGGAGAAGCCCCCCTTCCTCTTGCACTGTCCCTCTCTCCTGAGAAAACAGTGTGCTCACTGCAAGCGAGAAACGCTTGAAGAATCCAGTCCATTATCGCAGACCATTATTGAAGGGTTCATTTGGAGCTGAGAGGCCATAAATGACAACTGGCACAGTCCACCCCTTTGGTTACTCAGCGTCAATATGTGCTCTTCTACACATATTTGATCTCTCTTAAAACAACAAAACAACTTTGTATTTCTACCTACCATGATACAGCTACCCTTCATACAAGTGAAGAAGTTCTTACCCTTCTCTGAGATAAGGGGATGCACAGTATCAACAGTCATACTACCTATCTCTGGCTCTCTGGCTTTCTGCTCAAATTCATTCATAGTCCCCCTGAATATTCTGTTACCTAAAGACTAAATTGTAAATTTAACCTCCAAAAACTTGTATATAAAATGAAAATGAGGAGGAGAAAGAAGAATAAAATGTCAGTATATATAAATTAACACATGCATGTAACAAGAAAATATGCAAAGTTATTACAACTGCTTTTCCATAATTAGTTGTGAAGTGTAGTTGATATCTATGGCTTTATTCTTCTTCAACTTCTCATTCCATGTTTCTCCTGCTCTCGGTCAGAACCTCACCTGCTCTGTGTTCTTCACTTGGCAGAATGACCCAAATCAGCACTCCTGAAAGGCCCGAGTTCCCAATCATCCTGCCCTTATGGTCACTGTAGTGTTCCACCAACATTTATTACAGGGCATGGAAATACCAAAAGGCACCCCAGAGAGTCTCCTGCGTTCCGCACATAGTTCTCCTTTCTCTCCAATTTCAGATTGGTAATTGGAATCAATCACTTCAACCACTAGGCTAACACCCCTCCCCCCTTTTATGCATTTTGTTTCAATGGGGTAGAAGTCCCAAATGGCCTGGTGGCGGTCTTATCTTCCAATTCAGTGGAACCATTCCCCACTTCCCAACCACCACCTTGGGGACTAAGATCTCCAAACCAGCAGAACTCAAAGTTGCCGGGATGGGAGGCAAAAATTCCATGACAAGGCTGTTAGGTGTAATAGTGAGAGGATCCTCTCTCACTTTTACATCATCCCTTGGTCCCCAAAACTGCACATTTCAGTTCCGGGGGGAAACAGCACCGTATATATAAAACGGTCTCTAATTCAAATCGTGAGTAAACCACAGTCTGTAAAATAGAAACCCACTCTTTCAGGGTATTTTCTCCCAATTAGCGCCATCTCTGAAGCAACAATTCTTGTTTGTTTGTTTATTTTTAAGACCTAATATGCACTTAGCCAAGTACCAGGAACTCTTTCTAGCCTTTCAAGATAGGGACAAAATTAATGTATTTGTAAGAGAAGTAACCAATGAAAAAGTCATGACCAGAGAAACTGACTTTGGAGGAACTGACCCTGGAGAAACTGACCTTAATTTAATCTCATATTTAACATTTCTACAACTTAGCTCTTCATTGTCAACCCCTCTCTCTTTTCTGTCCTAGTCTTCCGGGTCCCAGCACCACTATTTACCCAGATGTTCAGCCAAAATCTTAGAAGTCATTCTGGATTCCTTTTTTTCTCTCACCTTTTATCTAATACATAAGAAAATTTAGTTGATTTTACCTGCAAACTACATTCTGTCCATGACCACTGCTATCACAACATCCTGATCATTACACCTGTAACCTGCAATCGGCCCCTAACCAGTCTCTCTGTCCCCTAAAGTCCATTCTTCACTTGGCAGACGGAGGAGGCTTTTAACATGTAAATGACATCGTTCACTCTCCTGCTGAAAACCCTCAATGATTTCTGTGCACTGAGAGAGTAAAATTCAAACTCCTTCCCACTCTGACAATGCTTGCTGTGATCTGCTCTGTCTTCTTCACCCACCTCACCTGGTACTACCTCCCTCTTGCTCACTTACTTCCAGCCACACTGGTTGTCTTTCTGTTCCTCCAGCTCCCCAGGCGATTTCCTGCCTCAGAATCTTCGTCGTTGCTGTTAGCTCTGCCTGGAGCCCTCTTCTAAATCTTCATGTGGCTGGCTCCTTCTGTTCAGCCACATCTTAATGAAAATGTCACCTTCTTAGAAAGGTTTTCCTGGACCACTCTCTCTAAAGTAACCGTGCTATCTCATTACTTTGATTTATTATGTTCAAAAAACTTATTATCTGAAATTATTTTGTTTATTTTTGTCTACTTATTTATGGTCTGTCTCTCCTTGCTAGAATGTGTGCTTCATGAGGACCCAGAACTATGTCTGTCTGTTCACCACTCTGTCCCCAACACCTGGAGGAATGACCGACACAGTTATTCTTCATATGTTTGTTGAACAAATGAATGATGAATGTCACAAACTGATGACTAGCCATTGGATCTAAAGCTCTAGTGGAGATGTTGTCTTCATAGAATATGGATAATTTTCCCCTTAATTTAGGAAATAGGGAGGAAATTATGCATAGAGACAGAGAAATTTCGAGTAATAAAGAGGCTTGAATTATATATTTTGAAGTGGGTAGGAAGAAAGAGAAAATCAGTAGTTTGAATAAAATTGTAAGTAACTTTGAAAACTTATTTTTATGTAGATGTATAAAAGTTTTTAAAAAGTTTTGTTGAGGTATAATTAATCTACAAAATTACACATGTTAAATGTATACATTTTGATGAGTTTGGACATATGTATACAGCTATAATACCATCACCACAATCAGGTACTAAACATCCAGCACTCCAAATGATATATAAAGGTTTAGCCGGGGGAATGGTGCTTGTCAATTTTGAGTTCAGTGTTGAATTGTAATTTTTCTGCATGGAGGGGGGAAAAAGCCATCAAACTAAAGGTGAAAAACACAATAAGATTTTTCTAAAGAACATTATTTTTCTAAAGAATTCATGCATGCTTATTTTTTTCTTCAGTAATATTTGTACCCATTTATTTCTAAGGAAAACTATACATCAATTATTCAAGGGAAATTTTAAGTATCTGGCCCAGCATGGCGGCTCATGCCTGTAATCCCGGCACTTTGGGAGGCTGAGGCAGGAGGATCACTTGAGTCCAGGAGTTCCAGGCTGCAGTGAGCTGTGATTGTGCCACTGCACTCCAGCCTGGGTGACAGATAGAGACTCTGTCTCTAAAAAGAAACAGAAAGAAAGACAGAAAATTATAAGTATTTTATTGAATGTTACAAGATCACTATAGATTATGATAAAAATAAGCTTAAGAGGTGCTTAAAAGAGTTAATTATGGAAATGATGAGTTACTTGAGATATTGTGCATTTACATAAAATAAAAATTAAAGCACATGTGATAAAATAGAGAATATGTACCATAATTTTCACTGAAAAATTCCTTTGAGTCCTGGAAATTGACAGGTGGATCAGAGATCCTTCTAGCCCCTCTTATGACTCAAATGATTCAACATCTTAGCAAGAAAATAAATTTATCAAAATTTCCATCAATAGAAATTTGAAAACTGTGCCGTGCCACTTCTTTGGGTTATTTCAAGCATCCCTCCTTGGTGACTGATTTAAAATAGGTCATAAAGAAGTAGTCACCTATCACCATTTATATCACACATAGAATATTTCAAGCAAACAGACAAAAAATAGATGTAAGGAACATCTACCCAGCTTTATCAAATTTTAATATTATGTCATATTTGTTTCCACATTACTCTTAAAATTGTTTTTGTCTTTTTATTACTTATGTGTCTATTTTTCTATTAGATTTTCTTTTTCTTATTGATTTTTATGTATTCTTTATATAGTATAGAAATAAATTCTTTCTTGGTTATGTTTCAAATAACCTCTCCTAGTCTGTGGTTTCTCTTTTTTTTAATTGAACTAAACTTTTCATTTCCAAATAATTGTAGATTCACATGTAGTTGTAAGAAATAACACAGAGATTGCTGGGTGTGGTGGCACGCACTGGTAGTCACAGCTGCCCAGAAGGTTGAGACAGGAGGATCTCTTGAGCCCAGGAGTTGGAGACCAGCCTGGGCAACATACTGAGACCCCCATCTCAAAAAAAAAAAAAAAAAAAAAAGACTACAAAGGGAGAAATCCTATGTAACACTTACCCAGTTTTCCCTAATGGTAACATCTTGCAAAACTATAGTACAATATCACAACCAGGATATTGACATTGATATAGTCAAGATACAGGACATTTCCATCACCACAAGGATCTGGTGTTGTTTCCTGTTGTTGGCTATAAATATTCTTGTACAGGTTTTTCAGAGAATATAAGTGCTCATTTCTTTGGGATAAATACCATAAGTGAAATTGCTGGGTTGTATTTTAGTTGCATGTTTAGTTTTTAAAGAAACTAGTTTTCTAGAGTGGGTTTTATATTCCCACTAGCAATGTATTGGTGATCCATTTTCTCCACATCCTTGACAGCATTTGGTGTTGTCGATATTTATAATTTTAGCCATTCTGATAGGTGTGTAGTGATACCTCCTTGTGGGTTCAGTTTGCATTTGCCTAATGGCTAATGATGTTGAATATTTTTTCATGTGCTTATTTGTCACGTGTATATTCTCTTCAGTGAAATGTCTGTTCACGTTCTTTGCCCATTTTCTTATTGGATTACTTGAGTTTTTTACTGTTGAGTTTTGAGAGTTCTTTATGTATTCTAGATACTAACCCTTTGTTGGAGAAGTGGCTTGCCAATATTTTTCCCTAGACTGTAGTTTGTCTTTTCAATCTCTTAACAGGGTCTTTTGCAGAGCAAAACTTTTAAATTTCAATAAAGTCCAATTTATCAATTTTTCCTTTAATGGATGTGCTTTAGTGTCATGTAATTATTGATATGTTAGGGCTTAAGTCTTACTATTTTTTGTTTTCTGTTTATCCTCTCTGTTTTACATTTCTCTGTTTCTTTTTTCTGCCTCAATGTGGGTTGTTTGAGCATTTTTTTAAATTCCATTTTTATTTTTCTCTTACATTTTTGAGTGTATCACTTTGCATAGCTACTTTTAGTAGTTGCTCTGGATATTACATGATATATACATATTTATCACAGTCTACTGATGTCATTATTTTTCCAGTTCCAGTGAAGCATTTAAACCTTACTACCTCTTTTATGTCCCTTTATTCTCCCCTATTTATAATATAATTAATTGTTTTAAAGATATCCCCTACATACATTCAGACCCATGTCAGGTAGTGTATTAATTTTTGCATCAGCCATCAAACATAATTTAGAAAACCCAAGAGGAGAAGAAAAATGTAGTGCATTTGTGCATTTCCCATATTTTTACTTTTTTACTATTCTTTGTTCTTATCTTTTGTTCCAAGATTCCTTCTTTTATTATTTCATTATTTATTTTGAGAATTTTCTTCAGTCATTCTAAAGGCAACAAATTCTTTTAGTTTTCTTTCATCTGAAACTATCTTGATTTCCCCTTCATTCTTGAAGGATATTTTTGCTGGATATAAGATTCTGGGTTTACAGGGTTTTTTTGTTTTTGTTTTTTCAGCACTTGAAAAATGTTGTACCACTTTTTTTGGCTGCCATAGTTTCTAATGAGAACTCCACTGTCATTAGATTCCACCCCCACCTCCGCAGGTAAAGTGTTATTTCTCTCTAACTGCTTTCAAGGTTTTTTCTTTGTCTTTAATTTTCAAAAGTTTGGCTATCACGTGTCTGGGTGTGGATTTCTTTGGGTATATCTGTTTGTATTAATCTGGCTTCTTGAATCTGTAGGTTTGTGCCTTCTGCCAAACTTGGGGAGTTTTTAGCCTTCATTTCTTTAAGTGCTTTTTCAGCCCTGTGCTTTCTCCTCTCCTTCTGAAATTCTGAAGGTGTGAATGTTAGATTTCTTTGTTATAGTCCTACAGGTCCCTGAGGCTCTGCTCACTTTTTTGATGTTTTCACTCTGTTGTTCAGATTAGGTAATTTGCAGTGTTCTGTCTTCCAGTTCACTGATTCTTTCATCTGGTTCCTCCATTCTGCTGTTGGCTCCATCTACTTATTAATTTTTAAATTTCAGTTATTGTGTTTTTCATTTCTAAAATTTCCATTTGGTTCTTATTTATGCCTTGTATTTCTTTGCTGAGACAATATATTTTTTGTTTGTAATTGTTTGTTGAGCCATTTTTATGATGGCTACTTAAAAACCTGTATCCAACACCTATGTTTTCTTGGCATTGACATCTATTGGTTGTGTTTTTTCATTCAGTTTGAGGTATCCCTAGTTCTTGGTGTGATGTGCAATTTTCTATTGAAACCTGGAAATTTAGGATATTATGTTATAAAACTCTGGAACTTATTTAAGCCTTCTGTTTTACCTGGCTTCATCTGACACCACTCCAAAAGTGGAAAGAGGGTGCTTCCTCATTACTATCAGGTGGGGATAGAAGTCCAGGTTCCTCACTCAACTTCCATTGACACCCAATGTTACTATTGCAAGGGGGGTGGAACTTCCCACTAGGCCTTCACTTTGACACCATCTCAGCAGGGAGGAGGAGGGTTGCTTCCTTACTAGGAGGTGGTGGTAGGAATCCAGACTCCCCATGTGGTCTCCAGTGACACTGCCAGGGTTGGGGGGTGGTTCAGATCTTGTTACCACCTAGTGGGGATGAAAGTCTTGGCTCCCTACTTGGCCTTCTTTGACATCACCCCAGTGGTAGTATTGGAGTGCCCCATGATAGCCTGGCAAGGGTGGAAGTCTAGGCTTTGCACTCAGCCTTTTCTGGCATTGGTGGGAGTGAATCCACAGTTTTTTTTCTATGGTGTTTGGCTAGAGTAGAGCATTTGTTGTCTAAAAGTTTTCTGTCTTTGTAGGCTGCCCCTCTCCTGGTTCTTTGGCTAGAGAGAGCAGGCTTTTTAGGTCTGCCCCCATTGGTGTTTCCTGATTGCTGCCTTCTTCAGCTCCAAGTCTGGGGTATATGAGGCAAAAGAAAACCTAGGGAACTCATTATCATGTTGTTCCTTGGGTTCCAAGGTCCTTAGCCAGTCTGTTTTCTCTACTTTTCAGAGTGTTCTTATGCTTGTTTTATATATAATGTCCAAGGTTTGTAATTTTACTTAGAAAGAGAAAAAGGGAAAAATACATCTACTCCATCTTCCCAGAAGCAAATGCAGTGGTTTGTCTTTTAACTTTGTTTATGGTGTCTTTTGTTATGCATGAGTTTTAAATTTTAATGTATTCAAATTTATAAATACCCTATTTGATTCCTTTAAAAATAATAGAAGTACTTCTCTAGTTTTAGGTTATATATTTTTCTTTTAAAGGTTTGCTTTTCCCATTTAAATTTTTAATCTACCTGGAATATATTTTGGTATGTTATGGGAGATGCAGGGATCAATTATTTTCTCATATAGATAACCAATTGTCACAACAGCACAGATTGAATAATTTATACTTTCCTCCTTGGTATTTAATGCCATGGAGGTCATACATTATTTCCTTATAAAGATGAATCTTTTTTGGGCCTCTATTCTGTTCCATTAGTCTAGCCATACCTGCAAAATTTCACAATGTATTTAATGCTAAAGCTTAATCATCAAATCTTCATATCTGGTAGATCTAAATCATCATACTTTTTCTGATTCAGAATTTTCATGTTAATTTTTGGAGCTTTGCTCTGTTGTGCAAATTTTGGTATGAGTTTGTTATCTGACAGCAAAACTCCTGCTGGCTCTCAATTGTGGTTGTTATATGATTGCATACATTTGTCAATGTTTTTTGAACTGTACAGTACACTTTTAAAAAGTGAATTTTATTGTATGTAAATTATTCTTCAAGAAACTTGACCCTAAAAAAAAAGGCCATATACTTTTGGAAAAAAATGTGTACTCTAGTGCTTCTTCCTAGTGTTTCCCCAAAGGGAAAATGACATGCAGCTATTGATTAGACTAATTGTGCTCTAGAAAACAGGAAATATCTTGCTAGGCTTGCTAGGAATTCTGGACATAGGCTAATTCCCTAGGACCCAGAACTCCACTGTGGCCCACCAGTTAGAATGGGGGTATACGGACATGAGGTGATAAATGGAATTTTGTTGAATCCTTCTCATAGCTGGTCAATGGATCCATGAACCTGTCTTGTGTGTATTGACCCTGTTCCTGAGTGAATACTTCAAATTGAACACATGACAACAGACCAAATTTCCACATTGGCTTTCTAACCCATGGAGTAAGAGTTATTATGATAGAAATGACCAAGTGGAAGGACCTGGAATTGTCCTTAATCTACAAAATAAACAAAAAGCAATACTAAATCCCTAGGTAGAATCTCAGAGATGAATACAACTACCAAAGACTTGAAAAATGCAGGAGTAACGATTCCTATCAATCTGCATTTAATTCACCTGTTTGGCTTATGCTTCAAAGACTGATGGCCTTAGAGAACAAGAGTGGATTATCATAAACTGAATGCAGTGATGACTACAATTGTAAGCTGCTGTCCCATGTGTAGTTTCTTCATGTGGGAGTAAAACCCTTGGCCCCTGTTAGTTACCTATCAATCTGACAAATGTCATTTTTTCATTACTTCCTCTAAGCAAAGAGCCCAGAGACTGTTTTTGTTTGCCTGGCTAGACCCTATGTCTCTTTGTTATAATCAAGTCCATAAAGACCATAACCCTATCATTCCATAGCACTCCAGGCTGGTCTACTACACTGATGACATCTTGTTGATAGGTGATGCAGATTCCTGGTAAGCAAGAAGTTGCAGGTAACTTAAATGTCTTGGTAAAATACATAAAAGCCAAAAGATGAAAATCTCCCTTAAAAAAATTTGGAAGCTACCACCTCTGCAAATTTTCTGGGGATCCTGAAGACTGGGGTGCCAGGATTTTTCATTTATTTGTTTGTTTCCTTATCTCTTACTCCCTGATTTTGGCCTGAGTTTAATAGGGTTTTGTTTTGTTTTGCTTTGCAACTTCACCCTGATCTCTTTTCTTCCTGACCCCACTTCTACTTGTTACAGCCATGGTTTTGATTTAGCACTTCAGCCCAGCAATATGACCTTGTTTCCTGATTTTTCTATTGCTCATCAATTCAAATCCAGTCCCTGATTTAGTGACTCCACAGGCTCTAAATTGAAAGTACCATTAGAACTTCCTGGAAGAATCTAGAAACCATACCCACATAGCACATTAAAAAGGAAGATAGTCTTCAAGTAAAATATTTCAGCTCCATGTGGAATTCTAAAATGCATTCAGCTTTGCATTCAGAAATACACACATACACACAGAGACCCATGAGTTGCGGGTTTTTTTCCTTTTTAAAAAATTTTCACAGATTTAGGGGGTACAAGTTGAATTCTTTTACATGTGTATATTGTATAGCGGTGAAGTCCAGGCTTTTAGTACCCATCACCCAAATAGTGTACATTGTATCCCATAGGTACTTTTTCATCCCTCCCCCCTTCCCCCCTTTTGAGTCTCCAGTGTCCATTATACCACTTGTGTGTCTTTGTGTAGCCATAGTCTAGCTCCCACTTATAAGCGAGAACATGTAGCTTTTATTTTTCTGTTCCTGAGTTACTTCACTTAGGATAATGACCTCCGGTTCCATCCAAGTTGCTGCAAAAGACATTATTTCATTCTTTCTCATCACTGAGTAGTACTCCACAGTGTGTGTGTCTACTTTTATGCCAGTTCCATGCTGTTATGGTTATTATAGCCTTGTAGTATTTTTATGGTTTCAGGTCTTACATTTAAGTCTATAATTTGAAGTCAGGTAATGTGATGCGTCCAGTTTTATTCATTGTGCTTAGGATTGCTTTGGCTCTTAGGGCTCTTTTTTGGTTCCGTATGAATTTTAGAATTGTTTTTTCTAATTCTGTGACAAATGACATTGGTATTTTAATAGGAATTGCACTGAATCTGTAGATTGCTTTGGGAAGTATGGTCATTTTAACAGTATTGATTCTTCCGATCCATAATCATGGCATATTGTTCCATTTGTTTGTGCGATCTACGATGTCTTTTATCAGTGATTTGTATTTCTCCTTGTAGAGACATTTCACCTCCTTGGTTAAATTTATTCCAAGGCATTTTATTGTATTTTATTTTATTGCAGCTATTGTAAATGGGATTGAATTCTTGATTTGGTTCTCAGCTTGGTCATTGTTGGCATATAGAAATGCTATTGTTTTTTGCACATTGATTTTATAGCCTGAGACTTTGGTAAATTCATTTATCAAATCTAGGAGTCTTTTGGAGGAGTCCTTAAGTTTTTCTAGGTATAAGATCATATCATTAGCAAACAGATAATTTGACTTCCTCTTTTCCAAGTTGTATGTCCTTTCTTTCTTTCTCTTGCCTGATTGCTCTGGCTAGGACATCCAGTACTGTGTTGAATAGAAGTGGTGAAAGTGGGCACCCTTGTCTTATTCCCATTCTTAGGGGAAATGCTTTCAACTTTTCCCATTCAGTATGATGTTGGCTGTGGGTTTATCATATATGGCTTTTATTATTTTGAGGTATGTGCCTTCTATGTCGAGTTTTTTGAGGGTTTTTATCACGAAGTGATGCTGGATTTTATCAAATGCTTTTTCCACATCTATTGAGATGATCATATGGTTTTTGTTTTTCATTCTGTTTATGTGGTGAATCATATTTATTGACTTGTGTATGTTGAACCATCCTTGCATCCCTGAGATGAAACCAACTTGATCATGGCAAATTACCCTTTTGATGTACTGTTGGATTTGGTTTGCTAGTATTTTGTTGCAGATTTTTGCATCTTTGTTCATCAGAGATATTGGTCTGTGGTTTTCTTTTTTTGTTGCATCCTTTCCTCACTTTGGTATCAGGGTGATACTGGCTTCATAGAATGAGTTAGGGAGGATTCCCTCCTTCTCAATCTTTTGGAAGAGTGTCACTACACTAGGATTGGTACCAGTTCTCTGTACATCTGTTAGAATTTGGCTGTCAATCCATCTGGTCCTGAGCTTTTTGTTTGTTGAGAGACATTTTATTACTGATTCAATCTTGCTACTTGTTATTAATTTATTCAGGAGTTCTATTTCTTCCTGGTTTAATCTCAGGAGTTTGTATGTTTTCAGGAATTTATCCATTTCCTCTAGGTTTTCTAGTTTGTGAGTGGTGATGGTCTTTTGTATTTCTGTGGTATCAGTTGTAATGTCTCCTTTTTCATTTCTGATTGTGTTTATTTGGATCTCTCTTCTTTTCTTGGTTAGTCTAGCTAGTGGTTTATCAATTTTGTTTATCTTTTTGAAAAACCAACCTCTTGTTTCATTAATCTTTTGTATTTGTTTTTTTTTTGGTCTCAATTTCATTTAGTTCTCCTCTTATCTTTGTTATTTCTTTTCTACTGCTAACTTTGGGTTTCATTTGGTCTTGTTTTTCTAGTTCCTTTTTTTTTTTTTTTTGAGACAGACTCTGGCTCTGTCATCCTGGGTAGAGTGCCGTGGTGTCATCGTAGCTCACTGCAACCTCAAACTCCTGGGCTCAAGCGACCCTCCTGCCTCAGCCTCCTCAGTAGCTGGGACTACAGGCACACGTCACCATGCCCGGCTAATTTTTTCTATTTTTGGTAGAGATGGGGTCTCGTTCTTGTTCAGGTTGGTCTCAAACTCCTGACCTCAGCAACCTTCCTCAGCTGGCCTTCCAGAGTGCTAGGATTACAGGCATAAGCCATCACACCCAGCTGCCTTTCTACTTTTTTACTGTAGGTGTTTAATGCTATAAACTTCCCTGTTAGCACTGCTTTTTCTGTATCCCACAGGTTTTGGTATGTTGTGCTTTCATTTTCATTCCAAAAATTTTTTTAATTTCCATCATTGTTTCTTCATTGACCCAGTGATATTCAGGAGCATGTTGTTTAATTTCCATGTATTTGCATAGTTTCTGAAGTTCCTCTTCATATTGATTTCTAGCTTTATTCCACTGTGGTCTGAGAAGATACTTGATATGATTTCAATTTTTAAAAATTTGTTAAGACTTGTTTTGTGGCCTCAAATGCGGTCTATCTCGGAGAATGTTTCATGTGCTGTATATTCTGTAGTTGTTGGGTGGAATGTTCTGTAAATGTCTAAGTCCATTTGGTCTAAAGTCCAATCTAAGGCCAATGTTTCTTTGTTGATTTTCTGTCTCAATGACCTGTCTAGTGCTGTTAGTGGGGGGTTTAAGTCCCCATTATTATTGTGTTTCTGTCTATCTCTTTCTTTAGGTTTAGTAATATTTGTATTGTGAATCTGGGTGCTCCAATGTTGGGTGTGTATATATTTATGATTATTATATCCTGTTGCTGAATCGATCCCTTTATCATTATATAATATAATGGCCTTCTTTGTCTTTTTTTACTGTTTATGATTTATAGTCTGTTTTATCTGATATAAGTATAGCTACTGCTGCTCGCTTTTGGTTTCCATTTGTGTGGAATATCTTTTTCCAGCCCTTTACTTTCAGTCTATGTGTCTTTATGGGTAAGGTGAGTTTCTTGTAAGCAGCATAGAGTTGGACCATTTTTAAAATCCGTTCTGCCAATCTATATCTTTTAAGTGGAGCATTTAATCTATTTACATTCAAGGTTAACATTGATATGTGGGTATTTGTTCTTGTCATATTGTTAATTGATTTGTAGTTCTTTTAAAGTCTTTGTTTCTTTTTCTCTGTCTTTTTGTCTTTGTGGTGTGCTCAACTTCCGTCATGTTGCCATTTAATTCCTTTCTTTTTTTGGAGACAGAGTCTTGCTCTGCCACCCTAGCTAGAGTGCAGTGGCATCATCATAGCTCACTGCAACCTCAAACTCCTGGGCTCAAGGGGTTCTCCTGCCTCAGCCTCCCAAGCAGCTGGGATTACAGGGACATGCCACTATGCCCAGCTTATTTTTCTATTTTTTGTAGAGACAGGGTCTCACTCTTGCTCAGGCTGGTCTCAAACTCCTGAGCTCAAGCAATCCTCCTGCCTTGGCCTCCCAGAGTGCTAGGATTACAGGCGTGAGCCACTGCACCTGGCCTTTAATTCCTTTTTTTCCCTCCTTTGTGTGATTGTTTTATTAGACCTTTGAGTTATATTCCCATGTGTCCTTGTAATGATAAATGTTGACCTTTCATTTCCATGATTAAGACACCTTTGAGTATTTCCTGTTGAATTCCCTCAGCATTTGCTTGTCTGGGAAAGACTTTATTTCTCCTTCATTTATAAAACTTATTCTGGCAAGATATAAAATTCTTCACTGACAGTGTTTTCTTTCAGCACTTTGAAAACGCCATCCCATTCTCTTCTGGCCTGTAAGGTTTCTGCTGAGAGGTTTGCTGTTAGATGGGGTTTCCTTTATAGGTGACTAGATGCTTTTCTCTTGCTAATTTTAAAATTCTCTCTTTTACTTTGACTTCAGTCATTTGGATCATAATATGCTGTGGTGAAGTTCTTTGTGCAATATATTTGCCTGGGGATCATTGGATCTCCTATATCTGAATGTCTAACACTCTTGCTAGTCCTGGGAAGTTTTCATCAATTATGTCCTTAAATAGGTTTTCCAAACCTTTTGATTTCTCTTCCCCCTCAGGAATACTAATAATTCGTAAGTTTGGTGGCTTTATATAGTCTGAGACCTCTTAAAAATGATTTACTCATTCTTTTTTATTCTTTTTCCCTTATTTTTGTCTGACTGGAATATTTCAAAAGGTCTATCTTTAAGTTTTGAGATTGTTTCTTCTTCTAGTCTATTCCTGAAGCCTTTGAATGTGTTTTGTATTTCCTTCAATAAGTTTTTTAGCTCCAGAATCCTGGGGTTTTTTTTTGTTTGTTTGTTTTTAAGATATCTATGTCCTGGCTAAATTTCTTATTCATATCTTGAATTGATTTCTGGTTTCTTTGTATGGGTTTTCAGGTTTCTCTTGCATCTCATTGAGCTTCCTTAGAATCAATATTTGGAATTCTTTATATGGCATTATAAGGAATTCTTTTTAATTGGGGTCCATTGCTGGAAAATTGTTGTAGCTGTTTGGTGGTGTAATATTTCCTTGCTTTTTCATGTTTCCTGTATCCTCCCATTGATTCTGTTCACCTGGTATAGCAGTCACTTTGTTCCAGTTTTTTGAAATTGCTTTCAAAGGGGAGAATTTTTTCCTGAAGATGTATAATATATATGTTGTTGGTTGAGTTGGACATTTCGGCTTTGATTTTGTGTGCCTTCAGTAGTGTGATCTTTGTATGATTTCTTAAGCAGTACACAGGGTTAGTGGTATCTGTGATTTCCTTCATGGCTTAGGGTCCAGTTATTAATTGAGGCAGTGGTGAAATCTTGCTGGGGACTTGAACACCAGCCAAGCCAGTCTTCAGGCCCCAGTAGTGGCAGCAGTGGGCTGAGTTTGCCTGATTTTAGGCCCCAGAATCACTTACCAGCTTATCCTGGCAACAGTGCTAGTGTGTCCTGGGGGCCATTTCTTGGGACTTCAGATGGCTTGCTCAGAAGCTGGTAGTTGGAGCAGAGGGCCAGGTCTGTGGGTGGGCTCCCAGGCCCCTAAGCAGCTGGTTTGATGTGAGAGGTAGTAATAGCAGTGGTGAAGACCCACTAGGACTCAAATGTGGTCCATACTGGTGTTACTGTTTGTTGCAATGGATTTGGCAGGCTAGTCCCCAGTCCCACAGCTGCCTGTGACAGGTTGGTGGGTATTGTCCTAAGTGTGCTTAGGAGAGGTTGACCTCCCTTTTCCCTTTCTGGTCAGGTGGCTGCTGCAGCACCAGGATTTTTAAAAAATACAACTTGTACTCTTTATTAGAAAATTTTTCATGCAGATAATGTCAAGGGGAGTACCTATCAGCCAGTAGCTGGATGATTAGTTACTTTGCTTTAGTTTTTTTCCCTGATAACATTTTTGAAACAGTATATTCAGGTATAGTTGATAAACAATAAATTTCACATATTTAAAGTATGAAAGTTTACAAGTTTTGACCTGTGTATACACCCGTGGAATCATCACCACAATCAAGATAACGAACATATTCATCACCTTAGCATTTCCTCATTTCCCTTTGTCCATGTCTGCCTGTCTCTCACTTCAACCCCCACTACAGGCAACCACTGATCTGCTGTCACAATAGATAAGTTTTTATTTTCTAGAATTTTGAATAAATGGAAGCAAGAACTATGTACTCTCTTTATCTAACTTCTTTCTCTCAGCATAATTACTTTGAAATTTATCCACATTCATCCATGTGATTCATGTTATTGCATAAATCAATAGTAAATTATTTTTATTGCTGAGTAGTATTCCATTGGATAAATATACCATAATTTAATTATCTATTCATTTCTTGATGGGTATTTGGGTTGTTTCCAGTTTCTCAGTATTACAAATAGAGCTGCTAGGAATGTTTATGAATAAGTCTTTGTATGGACATATGATTTCCTTTCTCTTGGGTAAAATACTTAAGAGTGGAATAGCTGTGTCATATAGTAAGTGCATGTTTATCTTGTTAACAATATGTCAAACTGTTTTACCGGGTAGTTGTATAATTTTACATTTCTATCATCAGTATATGAGAGCTGCAGTGGATACCATCTCTAATTTTAGATATTCTAATTGGTGTGAACAGGTATCTTATAGTTATTTTAATTTGCAAATAAATCCTTTCTCTCTCTACTTCTGATACTCCCATACATGTATGTTGGTGAGCTTAATGATATCCCACATTTCTTTGAGGCTCTGTTCATTTCACTTCATTCTTTTTTTCTCTGTGTTCTTTGGATTATATAATCTCTGTCAATCTACCTTCAAGTTTGCTAATTCTTTCTTCCACAAGAACTTGAGCTCTTCTAGTAAGTTTTCATTTTAATTATACTTTTCAACTCCAGAATTTCTACTTTTTCCTTTTTAGTAATTTGTATCTCTTTATTGGTACTGTCTATAAGATGCAATATTGTCATTGTTCCTTCATTTCCTTCTTTAATCATGATTTCCTTTAGTTCTTTGAATATATTTATAATGACTACTTTGAAGTCTTTGTTAAATCCAACATCTGGTCACTCTCACAGGCAGTTTCTGTTGCCTGCTTTTTTTCCCCAGTGTATATGAGCCATATTTTCCTGTTTCTTTGCATGTCTCATATTTTTTTGTTGGAAGATAGACATTTTAGATAATATATAATAGCAACTCTGGGTTCTGGACCCCTCTCCAGGGCTTGTTGTTTGGTTGCTTATTTACTTAGCGACTGGCTTTTGTTAATATTGTAGTGAAGTCTATTTACCACCACAGTGGTTTTGGCAGGACTCTCTTTAGCTGTCTGTAGCCCTGATTGCATGCAGCTACTAAGCTCCACAAACTGGCCTAATTGCTTTCTTGTTTTCAACAATGCCCTAGGGAATAAATTGATGCATAGAATAAACCAATCAAATTCCAGCTCCTTTGAAGAGATAGTTCCTAAGATCAACGGGCTGAATGACCAGGAGGGCTACTTCTGGGTATCTCTCTCCCTAGTTCTCTTCCACAAACTAGCAGCCTACTTTAGTCTATATCTTCAACAAATCTACCAATGTCCTCCCAATTGCCTTTCACCACAACCTTCACTGTTTTTGAGTGCATCCTTAGGCTTGAACTTTTCCATGCTGTTGCAAGTGAAGTCAGTTGCTTTGTGAACAGATTAAGAGCTGTTTATTTTATACCCTGCTTCTTTCCCCAGGCAAAATCTCTGAGCCCTCTATGGTGTTGAAGTTTGGGACAACTGGTGTGCTTTTCTTTGAGTGATACCTCCACTTTAGGAGTTGATCTTAAGGTGGGGTGTGGGGGACCGTAGCCTCAGGTCCTCTTGGTTTGCCTCTCCCAGCTTGGAACCATCACTTTATGAGCCAGAGCAAAGGCAATGAGGGCCCCAGAATTCGCAGTGGTGCTATGCCCATGGCTGAGCCTCTGTTCCACCAGTGGGGACTAGTGGGGAGAAGGGAACCCAACCTCTTGGCCATACTTGCCTGGAACTCAGTCTCAGCAACAGGTAGCTGGGGACAAGATGAGAAATGCTGCTGTCCTTCACCTCCTGGGAGGATAGCCCACTGACTGGGAGCTGGGGGCAGAGGGAACCCGGTATTCTTGGCTGCACGAGTGTGGAGTGGAGTTTTTGTCTCACTGAGCTGGTGGTGAATGAGGAGGGAGCAATGGTCTTGGTTTAAATACCACAGATTCTCACTGTTCTTACCAGATTTTAGTAGATTCTAAGAAAATAGATGTTTCTTTATTTGCCATATGCCCTTAAGACCATTTCTAAAGACATTAAATAGTTGTTTTAAACATAATTTTCAGCATTATGCAAGATATTCATGTAACAAAGACATTTGTACCCCCCTAATATTCTGAAATTAAAAAAAAGAAAAAAAAATAATTTTCACCATTTTCACTGGGGAGCACCTCTGCAGAGCTTCTCATGTTATCATGCTTGAAGCCCATCACCCACTAAATTGCTTTTGCACTTTTGTCAAAAGTCAATTGATCATATATGAGTGGTCTATTTCTGGAATCTCTTCTGTTCCAGTGATCTAATTATGTGTCTTGATGCCAATACTACACTCTCCTAATTGCTGTAAGTTTATAAGCCTTGAAGTGAGGTCAAATAAATCCTCCAACTTTTTTTTTCCAAAGATATTTTGGCTGCTCTAGGTCCTTTGCATTTCCATCTGAATTTTAGAAGGTGCTTGAAAAAACTTTCTACATTTTTTATTGGAATTGCATTGGATTTATATATCCATTTTGGGAGAATGACATCTTAAAAATATTGAATCTTGCACTTCATGAACATAGTATATGTTTCCATTTATTTAGATCTTTTTTAAGATTTGAGAAATCTCAGCCATATTTTGTAGTTTCCAGGGTACAGGCCTTGCATATATTTTATCAGATTTATTCCCATGTATTCCATATTTTTGATGCTATTTAATTTTTAAAAAAATTTATTTTCTGATTGTTCATTGTTAGTATTACAAATATAAATAATTTTGTATATTCATCTTGTACTCTGAAAACTTGCTAAACTTGCTTAATAGTTCTGGTACTTATTTATATATTCTATAGGGTATTCTACATAGGAAAGCATGTGAATTGTAAATCAAGAGACTTTTAATTCTTCTGTTCTGATATACGTATCATTTATTTCTTTTTCTTGAATTATTGCACTGGCTAGACCCTCCAGGATAATGTTGAATAGAAGTAGTAAGAATTAGCATCCTAGCTTTATTCATGATCTTATAGGGGAGAGCATTCAGACTTTCACTAATAAGTAACAATAAGGGGAGAGTGTAATTCAGACATTGCTTTTCTTTTTGTACATTCTCTTAAAAAATAAAAAGTATATAACTTTTGTAACAGAAAACAGTATCCAGAAAAAATCCAAAATAGTGTGCTAAATGCCGCGAAACAACAGTGCCTCGTGACCCTACTCAGTTCTTTTCCCTCACATGTGCTCACAAGGGGCTCAAGGTGGTGGCAGCTGCAGTAGGGAACTCTGATTCCATGGTTGGGAAATTCTCTCCCTAGAGAGAGAATTTCCTTGCACCTGTGTGCAAGGAAGGGCATGGCTGGTGAGGTTGCTGAGAGTGAAGATGAGGACATCAGAAGAGTATTTCAAAAGGTATTTTAACTCAATAACTAGGTGGACCAGATGACTCACTATGTAGATCTCAGTAAGTAGCTCTCCCCTACCTCTCAGTGGACTTGTGTACAAAGAGGCCATGGTGGCAGGGGTGGAGGTTAGGCATGCATGGATATTGCCATCAATGCTGATCTGGCTACCTCCACTGCGGAATGTCCAACCTAACTGTAGAGATCAATGTTAAGCCCCCATTGAACACCATGCCCTGAAGGGACCAGCCAATCTCCTAGTGGCTGGTTGATTGCGCTGGACTTCTTCCATAATGGAGAGGGCAGTAATTTGTCCTCATTAGATATGGATATAGATTTGCCTTTCCTGTCCACCATGCTTCTAGCATCTCTATCCATGGACTTACTGCATGTCTTATTCACCATCATGTTATTTCTTACAATTTTGCTTCTGGCAGAAATTTATTTTGCAATAAATAAGTGAGATGATATGCCCAAGGGATTTACTATTCTTACATTAAATCCCATCAGCTAGAGGTCATTGGTCTTATAGAGTAGTAGAATGGCCTTTTGAAGACTCAATCATAATACCAACTGGGAGATTCACAAGTGAGGTAAGAATTTTGTTCTATAGAAGAATAGCCAACATATGGTGCAGTTTCTCCCATAAGCAGAAAAAAGTGTGTCCAAGAATCAAGGAGTGAAAGTAGAAGTGGTATCTACTACAATGACATATAATGACCCCCTTGTAAAATGTTGCTTCCTATCCTGTGTTGTCGGTCCTGCTTCTTTAGAGGCCTTACAATGAAATAAGGTAGGCTTCCACAGGGGACTCAACAATGGGTCCAGTGAGACCACCATGCTGCCATTGTGGCTTCTGATGCTATCGAATCAACTGGCATAAAGTGGGAGTGCTGTGTTCGCTGAGGCAACTGTTCCTCAGTAACAAGGGGAAATAGGGCTACTGCTGCACTTTGGGGGATACAGCTATCACCAGTGGTAAAAGTTCATGAAGACCAGCTATGTGATAAGGGCATTTCAGCTGCACTCAGCATTGGCTATCCCTTTTCCCATGCTTCCTGGAGCCATTTTAGCACTAGGCAATAGCTGCAGAATCCCCTTATCCTCATATCTACTACTTCTTCCAGAAGTCTCAAATACCTGACACATTGCACCTGCAGTGCATCCCTTTTCAGAAGTCCACTCTCCTGATTCACCATGAGTGAAAGTTTTAACAATTGAAACATCACCTGTGCAAGGTATCCACATTGCCAGCTGGGCGGTGAGTGATCCAGTTCCAAATCCCATTTGATTGCCTACTTTCAGACCACTCCCAGACTCAACTGCAGCAGGCTGGATGGCTATAATCAGATGATAAGACAGAGTTTGGGGTGCAAGAAGTTTGCTAGGGATCAACACCTGTGAAAGGAAGCAGGCGGAAGCAGGATTGAAGTTGAGGAAGAGGAAGAAGTTGAACTACCATGCAGGCCAGACAGAGCCTCTGCCAACCCAGTGGGGAACTGTGAAGAAGCACAGCCCACCAGTTTCCCACGCAGAGCAGAAACAGCTGTGCTTCCATCTCGCCACTTTGCTCAATCACCAGATGCAGGCTACACCGAAGGGCACGTCTTTCTCTGCAGCTCAGGCTGACCCTGAGAAGCTGGGAGCTGGGAGCCACCTGCTGACTGCGCTCCCTGCAGCTAGGCAGGCCATCCTTCTTGAGGAGCATGTGGATGGCATTTTCATCAGGTCTACAGTTCTATGAACGTGACACATTTTCCTACTGATAGACTCCTGGGCTTTTCCCACTTTGAAACAATTATGAATTATGAACGTTAGGGACACTTTTGGACAAGTCTTACTGTGACCAAATGCTTTCATTTCTCTTGGGTAAATATCTAGGATCAGAATTGCTGGGTCATAAGGTAGGTCTATGCTTAGTGTTATAAGAAACTGATAAAGTGGTTGTACCATTTTATGCTCCCACCAACAATATGGTAATTCTGGTTGCTATAGCTCTTCACCAAGATTTGGAGCTGTCAATCTCTTTAATTTTAGCTCTTCTAGTGGGTGTGTAGTATCTCATCTTGGTTTTAATTTGCAATTCCTTGATAACTATAATGATGTTGAGCACTTTATTAAATACAGTCATGCATCGCTTAATGATGGGGATACATTCTGAGAAATGCGTCATTGGGTGATTTCGTCGTTGTGCAAACATCGTAGAGTGTGCTTACACACACCTAGATGGTATAGCCTACTTTGCACCTAGGCTATATGGTATAGTCTATTGTTCCTAGGTTATAAATCTGTACAGCATGTTACTATATTGAATATGGTAGGCAATGGTAACACAATGGTAAGTATTTGTGTAACTAAACATATACAAACATAGAAAAGGCACAGTAAAAGTATGGTATAAAAGATAAAAAATAGTACACCCATATAAGGTATTTACCATGAACGCAGTTTAAAGGACTAGAAGTTATTCTGGGTGAGTCAGTGAGTGAGTGGTGAGTGAATGGGAAGGCCTCTAGGATATTACTGTATACTACTGCAGACTTTTTAAACACTGTACACTTAGACTACACTAAATTTACAAAAAAAGATTTTTCTTCCGTCAATAATAAATTTACCTTAGCTTACTGGAACTTTTTTACATTACAAACTTTTTCTTTAATCTTTTGACACTTCTGTGTTTGGCTTAAAACACAAACACATCATACAACTGTACAAAAACATTTTCTTTCTTTATATCCTATTCCATAAGCTTTTTTTAATTAAAAATTCTTTTTTTTTTTACTTTTTAAACTTTTTTGTTAAAAACTAAAACACAAACACACACATTAGCCTAGGCCTACACAGGGTCAGGATAAATATCTCTGTCTTCCACCTCCACGTCTTGTCCCACTGGAAGGTCTTCAGGGGCAATAACATGCATGGAGCTGCCATCTCCTATGGTAACAACGCTTTAGTCTGGAATTCCTCCTGAAGGACCTGCCTGAATAAGTAGAAGGACTACACTCTAAAATAACAATAAAAATATAGTATAGCAAATACGTAAACCAGTAACACAGATGTTTATTATCATTATCAAGTATTATGTACTTTACATAATTGTATGTGCTAGACTTTTCTATGACTGGCAGTGCAGTAGGTTTCTTTACAGCAGCATCACCACAAACATGTGAGTAATGCCACCACTTTAAGCCTTTGTGAACATGTGTGAGGGAAAATAACTGAGCAGGGTGGGGATAAGTCACTAGATTTGTTCCCTACACATTTTTTAAAAACAGATTGTTTTTTGTTACAAAAGGTACATACTTTTCTATCTTATGAGTATGTACAAAAAGAAATGTGTTAATTATACTCTCTTCTGTCAACCCCAGAGGAAATCACTGCTATTATTTGATAGGTATAGCTCCAGATGGTGTTCTACGTACATACAACTATGCCATGCCCTCTCACACACGTGAGTGCACACACTAACACTAAGAAATCACACACATGGAGTCATATTTTGCTTAAAAGTTCTGCATCTTGCTTTTTTCACAATGTATGATTTCCATAACAATGCATATGTCTTAGTCTGTTGTGTGTTGCTAAATGAATACCTGAGGCTGGGTAATTTATAAAGAAAAGAAGTTTATCTGGCTCAAAGTTCTTCAGGCTGTACAAGAAGCATGACGCCAGCATCTGCAACTGGTGAGGGCCTCAGGCTGTTTCTACTTCTGATGGAAGGGTAAGGGGAATCAGCATGTGCAGAGATCATGTGGGGAGAAAGGAAGCAGGGGTGGGGGTGAGGGGGGTGTGCAGAGGTAGGGGGTGGGAGGTGCCAGGCTCTTTTTAACCACCAGCTCTTACAGGAACTAACGGAGTGAGAACTCACTCCCCACCCCGCCAGGGAGGGCACTAATCTATTCATGAGGGATCTGCCCCCATGACCCAAACACCTCCTATTAGACCCCCTTCCAACATTGAGGATCACATTTCAACATGAGGTTTAGAGGGTCAAATATCCAAGCTATAGCACCATATATATCTACTTAATTCATTTATTTAAAATAAAATAACTTTATTTTCAAAATAATGCCCATGGCTCAAAATTCAAACTGGAATAGCAAAAAAAAAAAAAAGGCCTGCCTTCCACCCCTCATGCTCTACTCTGTTTACAGTTTCTTGAGTATTGGTCCAGAAATATTCTATGCCTATGCAAGGATGTTCTGTTTTATTTTCGTACACAAATGGTAATGTGTTATATATACCATTCTGTATCTTGCTATTTTTCTTAAAATATCTAGGAGGTTCTTTTTTACCCCTTTTGATCCTTGCTTAGTTATAGTAGCTAAGGTTCTTTGGCTACAAGCAATAGAAATCTGCATAATGAATTTAATCACAAAGGGAATTTATTGGAAGGATGCTGGTGAACAGTTTCACAACCAAGCTTTGGGAAGGACAGGAACAGGATTCTCTGGGGATCTTAGCAGCAGGAACACAAGGACCATCTCTTTCAGACACTCATATCCAATGACTTCAGCTCCAGCTGTCTCCTCTCTCTGTATGTTCAGGTTCCAAACTCCTGAGAGAATCTATTGGCCTAATCTCTGTCCTTGGATGAAACATTTTTGGCTTCAGGGGTGAAGTAGTCTGTGTGATTGGCTTAGCCTGATTCATGTGCCCACCCTATGGCTTGGACAGGCTGTTACAAAACGAAGGCTAGGAAGAAGTACTGGGCGGAGAAGGACACACACACATATGCGCATGCGTGCACACACACGCGTTCCCAAATATCCCAGTCTAACCCAAGTAACTGTCCTACATACATACACACTCACTTCTTCACCAGTGGGAGAACCAGCATTGCACCCAACTACTGCTTCTAGAAGTGATGTCATGGGACCACTAGGCTCCAGCATCTCTGGCAGATTCACTTTACTTCTAGCTCTGTCTCAGTGTGTACTAACTTCTGTGGACTAAAGGATAAACCAAATCACAGCCAACACACTGAATATTCAATAGTAAGGAAAAGGAGGAAGAAAAGGCAGAAAAAAATCACTTAAATTATGAAAAGTTATAGTCTTTGTTTCTTCAACTGTCACGACAGTACAACTGGTATTTCTGAATTTTCTCCTCCACCGCTCATTCCATGATCCAGTTGCCTTCAGCACGTTACCTGGTCAGGGCTCTTTGTCTAGTGGGGTAACCTAAACCTTCATTCATGAAGTGAAACCCGTGTCAGGGCTGCTGCTTAGAACCCAAAGTGATGTAACCTGCACAAGGGTCCCCAGGGGTGGGTTAGAATGGAGGCAAAATCCAGCTTGCACTCAGCTTGTCAACACATAAAGCCACCAGACTTCAGCCACCAAAAGTGAGCACCTTGCTTTCATTCATATATGGTTTTGTATGGGCAAGGCACGCCCCTGGTCCATGCCCCTGGACACTTCTGTCTTCCACTAACCTTTACCCCTGAACATGATCTCTCATGGAGCTGTACCAGGATTCCTCTTAAGCTTCCTCTATTTCCCAAGATGGAGTGCTAACCCTGTTTTCTTTTAATACTCAGGGTCAATTTTCCATTCAACAGTGTGTTCCTAAAGAGGAGGCAGAAGTTGCCATGTGGTAGTCTTAACTTCCAATTCAGTGGTACTGCTATTATGATCCCTGGTAGGATCCTGTCTGCACTGGGTCCTAAAATAGACCTGCAGAGCTCAGAGATTCAAGGATTTACTTTTGAGAGTAAGGGCACAGTTCAGCCCATAACAAATACATACCAAAAACCAAACACAAAACCAAACTGTGAAACTCTTAGTTGTAGGATTACTTTGTTAACAAAAGAGAACATTTTAAAGATTCCTGGAAACATTGAACCGTTTTACACTCTCACAAACTGTTTTTTGAGAGTACCTGCATTACCGCACCCTTGTCAGCAGAATTACTTAAAGTGAAAACAAAACCCTCAAAATCTTTCCTAATTTGAAAGGTGAAAAAAAATCATTTTAATTTGCATTTTTTGTTTACCATTGATTCAAACACTTTTTTTTCATGTTTATTGGATGTTTGTATTTCCTCTTCCATGAAAATTTCATCTTTACCAATTTTTCATTGTGTTCCTAGTATATTTCTAGTAGTTTTACATGAGCTGGTTATATATTATATGTTGCCTGCTGTGTCTGTTAATATTTTTTGAGACTCACATACAGATTTTTAAGATTCATCAGATACATACTTTTAGAATTCATCAAAATCAAAATTTGCACTCTAACAAAATAAAAGAATCTGTACTGCTTTTGTGTTGATGAACAACCACCAACTGCTTCACCAGTATGGAAGACTGGAATACCTGTGGACAGGGCCAAAAAAAAATTATAGGAAGCAAATATTGTGCTGAACAAATACTTCTTACCTGTCAATATGGAAGACGCAAACATGGCCTAGAAGATTTTGGGGGCAAGGGTTAAATTGTCCTGTCCGGGCCCAGCATGTGCTTGTCATATGCACCTAGCTCTCTAAGTGCTCACTGAATGAGAGACCCAAGAGAAGGAACGGGTGCACCAGCGGCTTGTTCTTCATGCAGGATACAGGGTTAAAAATGAGTCTTGTGACTTTTCCTTTGCAAATTGGCACTGAGCCGTGAAAGACTATCCAGCAGACTGATGGGTCTGTAATTCAGAGTAAATAGAGGCTTGTGATTGGACAGTATATATTAGTTCATCTCGAGAGAGCTACCCCTAAGGAATTAATGAGAAAAAAACAATTTAGGAAGGACAGGAGACCACCATTGAGGGCAAGCTATACATTTATCTGGAGGAGAAATATCTCTCTCAGGCATTTTGTAAGATGTGTTATATTTGGAATTTGTTTCACATAGGGAGTTTTTATATGTTACCAAAACCAAAGGTGAAAATTAGAGGGCTATACAGATGGGAGAAATAGTTCCTCTTATGGATTATTAATGATGCTCCCAAATCTGTGTTTATTACTGGCCTTTTCATGCTAATGTTCACTGAGATTCATAATATGGTAACCCAAATAAAAATTTATTTATAAATTGCCTTTGAATTCTGCTTACAAGGTTGTCTTGCCAGTTTAATGGAAATTAATTAATTTACTTACTTATTTATGTGTTCCGGCACGTATGAGGGCAAGCTTCCGGACAATCTTTTCCCAATTGAGAACAAGGGATTCCCTTTGGCAAACTAGCCTTCTCAGTAATTAGACTCAGATGACTAAGGGGCGGGGCTCAACCTATGATCTGGCGACTTCTGAGGTGGTAGAAGTAGTTTCTCTAATTCCCTGGATTACAGAATGTTTTTTGTGGTACCGGAGAGGCCCTGCCTCTGAGACTTCTTCACTCCCAAGTCTCGCTATTCTTATGGATGAAAAAAAGGAGAGGTCAAATAAATAACCTAAAATACTGGCTTCACCTGAGGGTTTAGTTTCCCATAGATATATTCCATTGGCTGCCATTTAACCATTTAACAACAAAATTGTGAGAGTTTTTCTCTTGGATTCAGAAGGCTGTCTACATTGGCCCTTGGGAACAGTTCCCCAGTGCAAATGTGCCTTGATAGGGCTTCCACATTCAGGTTTATGGCATAAATTTCAGCCAGTAAAATGCATTGATTATAAAAGTTCTTTAGGCTCTTAAATTGGGAACCCATGAGGCATATATACATTGAGACATCCCAGTCCTGTGTTTTGCGGGAGCCAGGTTTAGGTCAAGTTTGGCATAGGGTAAAGGAAAGAATACGGGTTTTTGGTTCAGATAGTCCAGCCTTCAGATAGCATTTCTGCCACTTCCTAGCTCCATCATTTTGGACAAACTTTAAACCATTCTCAGTTTCCCCTATTTGTATGGGGATGGGGGTAATAGCACCTTCTTCATAGGGTTGTAGGATGATTACACAGTTACAGGTAAAAGGCCTAACAGTGTTTGGCCCATAGGTGATATATAATCAATGTTACTGTCTACACAGGTTCACTATAGCCCACCAATACCTTGTGGTAGTAATATTTATGGGTTTCCTAGGTTCAGCTCCTCTGGTGAGAGGTACTACCAATACCTTGTGGTAGTAATATTTATGGGTTTCCTAGGTTCAGCTCCTCTGGTGAGTGGGTTTCCTAGGTCCAGCATCCCTTACACCAGATGCTGGAACACAGAACCCTCTTTAGGGAAGTGGTAAGACTTCACTTCATCAGGAATTCACCTCATGGAATGTCTATTACATAAGCACTGTTTACCTACCAGATATTCTTTAGGATTCCAAGACAATAGCATGACCTCTAGGAGTAACAGATGTGCATGTAATTAATTATAATATAAAAACATAAGTGCCATGCCAAGTCACTTCAATAATCAATGAGAGAATGATAAATTCTACCCAATACATTTGAAGCAGGTCTGCCAAAAAAAAAAAAAAAAAAAAAAACAGAAAAAGAAAAAAAAGAAATCACAGGGAAATTCAAAACTCCATGGCTATCTTCCAGAATCAGACCTGAGGGAATGCCTTTTAGTGCTCAGCTCACTCCCGCCCCACCCTGTGTACCTCCCCTTCATGCATGGGTGGTTCAGAAAGACCAGCCATTAACAGGTGACTGGATATGGCCAGGAACCATAGCTTTTCGTTTACATTTCTTAGAGACTATGTTTTCTAAAATGAGGTAAAACTAAAAATAAATTCTACTAAGTTGCATTTAAGTCTTGTTGCTTTCAAGTAGAAGCATGAAATGCAGTTCCTAAAATTTAGGACTGTTTCCACTTCTTTCACTACCTATTCAAAGTTAGAGACTCAGTCCAAACATCTTAGTTTGCAGATGAGGAAACTGCAATCCAGGAAAGTGACACAAGTAAGGCCCGCAGCTAGCCAGAAGCAGAGGCACAACTAATATTCAGTTTCTCTAACCTCTTCCCAGGCTTTGTGATTTCGAAATATAGTTACACTGGAGATCAGATAGTCACACTGAGGCAGTGCGCCAGTATGTTAACCACAGAAGCAGGAGGTAGCTGGTGTATGTAACTCAGGACCAATCCCTCCCCTAACATGTGCTGTATATATATGGAATAAAAATGAATAATTTGCTCTTGACATTTATATACAGAGAACCATGACTGCTCTTGATAAAAGCTTTAAAGATTCTAAAAAAATTTTCCAAAATGGAACAGTGCTTTTTATTTTTTATTTATTTTTTTGAGATAGGGTCCTGCTCTGTTGCCCAGGCTGGGTATAGTGGCCTGATCACAGCTCACTGCAGCTTTGAACTCCTGGGCTCAAGTGATCCTCCTGCCTCAGCCTCCTGAGTAACTAGGACTACAGGTGTGTGCCACCACACCTGGCTAATTTTTAAAAATTTTTTGTAGAGATGGGGATCTCATTATGTTGCTCGGGCTGGTCTCAAAACTCCTGGCCTCAAGCCATCCTCTGTCTCAGCCTCCCAAAAGCACTGGGATTACAGGCATGAGCCACTGTGCCAGGCCAGGAACAGTTCTTTCTAAAGGGAAAATAGTTTTGTAGGGCACTTGTCCTTTAGCACAACTCGTGTAAGAAAGAAAAGTATGGTTAGGTTAAAAAACTTCCCTTAATTACGAGTGTTAAAAATGTGCTCATTTTAATTATTCCCTTTTAAAGGCTGACGAACTTGCCAGTTTGTTATAAATACAGAGCACATAGACAAATGATACAACTCAGCTTTATTTTTACTTAGTTATAACAAGAATTTTAAAAAACTCCACGACTCTGTGCTATTTCTAATAAATATTTAAATACAAAACATTTCAAATTTAGCACAAATAATCCAGGCTAATGTGTAACTAGATTTGACTAAAGTCAGATGAAGCAAATGATGCCTCTTGTGTGTCTGAAAGGAATGTGTGTGCTCACAAAGTCACAGGCTGAGTCCTTGGGGCCTGGGGTGGGAGAAGGGGTGGATCGAGCAAGAAGCTTTGGGTTTTTCACTCCTGAGCGGACTGAGGGTGTGGCATAGCAGCTTGTGGTGGGGAGCAGTCTATTCTAGTTTCTCTCTAACACCCCAAAGCTGACTTTTCCAATGTACTTCTTTCTAACATGTAGAAAGGGCTTTTCTTGGCTGCCGGGAAGCAGGGAGCAGGGCTGTGGTATAGTGACTATCCGGGGGCAGCCAGGCATACCCTCGCTCACTCACTGGGCACTTTGGAAAACTGGGGAGGGGGGACAGGGAGACAGAGTCTTCTTCCTTTTGTGGACTGAGGAGGGGGAGCTTGGTGACATTTTCCTGAGTACGAGGCAGGAAGGAATACAGGTTTGAAAGGTTTGTAAAAATATGCTAAAACAGATACTGAAAACTAATACTGGGGTGGGGGTGGGGGGAAGGCATTGTAAATATGCCTTTATTTAAAATGAAGATTTCTGGAACAACTACATTAATCATGGTATCATAAGTTTTTAGCCAAATAAGATCTAGCACTAAAATAATTGTGTTAATTTTAACCTGTCAGGGTTCTTTTTAAAGCACCACTTAAAACCTATATATTCAAAAAAGATTAAATACAGAAAAATCGTTCTAGCTAAGGAATGAATCTGAGAGTGCACGGGAAACAACAGCCAATTCTTTAACCTCTGGTAATTGATATGGAGCACTAAATTCAAAGCCATTTTGAGAATTTTCTTCATTGCTCACTTAAAGGAAAACAAATGTAGAGCTATCAAAGAGTTTCTTGGTATATTCCCAGCCCTGAGAGGGCCACAACTTTTTGTAAATATGGTCACTCACCAGATGATTTCTAAATTTTAAATTTGAAACCCAAAAAAGTAAAGATTTACAAGTATTTTATTTTTTGAGAAATGACAAAAAAAAATTGGAACTAGTTTTAACCATCTCTGAAAACTTTAAATTCTAGATTTGCTTATTTTGAAACTCACTTCCAAACAATATAGAATAAAAACAATACGTATGTATACTACACTGCTGAAGTAGCTTAAACTTGCCAAGACATCTTCCTTTGTCCTGGTTTCCTTGAAGAGCCGCCAGGTCATTTTTTTTTTTTTGCCTGTGGCCAGCAGCCTCTTTAAAAACAACAAAGGACCTACTGTAGCAATCAGGTGTGTGCCCCGCCAGCCACCGCCGGTCCTCCGCGGCTCAGCGCCGGCTGGGCCGCTGCTCGCGCTTGTCCCGGCTCCGCTTCCTCGGCGGCGAGTAGCTGACCGCGCCGCGGGCTCGGAAGCCGTGCTTGTAAGGGTGGCTGCGCTGCTGCTTCGGGTTTTCTTCTTTCTGGGCCTGGCTCTTTGTAGGTTCCTTACTGCCCTCTTTTTGTTCATGGTCTTGCTCTTTATGGGAGGGCAATGTGTTCTTAATTGTGTTAATGAGAAATCTTTTATTTGTACCGGCAAGAGGACACTTCATCCTGGGGGCGGGCGAGAAAAGAAAAAGGATCACAAATAAAATAGCCGAACCCACTATCATGACTAGGACCAAAGGATCCTGCTTGCACAGAATCACGTTTCTGAATGCGTTCAGCTTTCCTTGCGTGCCACCTAGTGTAAACTCTGAGTACAAGGGGGAGAATCAAGACGGAATTCCTGAGATAGACTGACCGACCCTGTCTGAATACTTTAAGCCTTTCTTCCTTACTGGGACTAAATTTCCTACCGAAGTTTATACGTACGGGTATTGCCCACAATGAATTCACAGAATCATTAAATATTTTCTTCTGAAATACTAAATGCCTGATTTGACTATAATCTGTTTTGAATTAAATTTATTGTGCCATGCTTTTTATTATCAAAGAGTGAAAATAAGTCCCTTTCTGAGGAAGAAAAAAAGTATATCCTACTATATCTTGACTATGGGAGCTAAATGATCTACTCTAGAAGTAAAAAATTGTGTAAAGAATCCATAAATATGCAATAATCTCCTTTTACTTTTAAAAGCATTCTTACACTTTGTATTTCAGGACTTTAGTCTGTGCTCTGTTGGGGAACGCTTTACTTACACTCACCCTCTGGCTAAATTTCTGTGCAGTGTATATTTAAGTTGCTTCATGATTCAAGTTCACCCAGGAGAGAGCCTGTAACTAATTAAATTGTTAATTTACATGCTTAGTTATACTTACATATTACAGTATTTATTTTATTTTTCAGGTGTAGTAAATCTTTCATTTTGGAAAAGAAAACCCTACACAAATGAAAACTGGCATATTTCTCTTGGCCTTGAGCAGTCTGCCATACAATGGGCTATTTTAGGAATATGTTGATCCCCAAAATCATGTTACTCAGGGTGGTTGGTATTAAACAAAAATGAATGTAGAATATCCATCTTTCTATAAAACTCTGGTTTACAGTGAACCTTACACAGTACTTCAGAATCAACCCAGCAGTACTCCACTGTAGTTACTGTGTGGTCTAGTACAGTGTAAGTGAAACAGAAGCAGCTGTCAGCCTAGCCTCATTTATATGGAGATCAGACTACCTCAGGCAACCAGAATGGCATTGTATCTGGCAGTAAAAGAAGGAAAGAAAAAAAAAGAAAACACCTCCTGCTGCAAGTAAGTAGCTCTTGAACCTACAAGGACAGAGAAAATATCTAAGAATCAAAGGTTACTCCCAGTGTGCTGTGCCTGGTTAATGCTCAGGCCAAGAAAAGTGACAGGGGAATGAACTAGAACAAGGGGGAAAAGAAACTTAGAGAGAAAAGGACAATGGAGTGCAGTGGAAGCAGGGAACACTCAGAGGTGGTGGTGGCACTGGAGTTTAGCCACAGTGAATGAGAGGAGGAGCAAAGAAGACAGGCGGGAACAAAGAACAAAGAACAGTTCTGCAGATGGGGGCGGGGAGAACAGGGGTGCAAACTGATGCACTCTCTGTAGCCCTACAGGGCCTCCCTGAGCCTCCAGAAAAAGCACACCAGCATTATGCTACCTTAGTAGTCCCAAAGTAAAGCCACTTATACCTCCTGGCACGTCCACATTAGGACACTCCTGTGCGTAAGGAGGGCATGTGATGAGAGGGCGAGCCGAGTTCTTCCTGCAGTGGCCTGTCAGGGTATTTCTGAATGCAGGCACTGCACTCAGCAATGATTCACTGGCATGTTCCAGAACAGCATAACACTGAGAGCCTACAGGAAAACTACCCTTCATCAAGGGAAGTAAAAAGCTTAGAGTGCCCCTCTTTGCCAACAGTGCTGGTGTTTACTGTAGGAGCAAATTCATTTTTATGAGCAAAAGGACCACATGTATCTCTTGAATATATAAGGCTGGGAATAGTTAGTGAAAAATGGTCAGCTACAGAAGAATTCTGGGATATTTTCACTGGAGTGGGCCATCTTAGTGCTGGTTAATCTGGATTAAACAACAAGGAAAGGGGACTATTCCCAGATGGGACAATAATCCAGGATGTGAAAACAAAACCTTTGGTAATTCATGGTAAACTCTACTCTATTTTTCTATCTTCAGTGTCAGATCATCTTTAAAACCATGTTTCCCTGAAGTGAGCAAAGCTCTGCTACAAAACTGCAGCATTTTGCTGAGGGAGGCAGAGACCTCTCCTACCTTTCAACTGCTAGTGTAACCCACTGGCTCAACATAGTGACCCAAAGAGTTATTGAAAGAATGAGATGGTTTTCTAGAATAATTCCACAAGAAAACTGGCATTCACATCTCTTTTAACATCAAAGATGAAATTTTTAATGTTGATTGTGCCTGGGATTCTCTTCAAGGTGAAAGGCCCGGGATGGCTTGGAGAGACCTCGGTTTACTAGGGTAGGGTGGAGATGGGGTTTGAAAGGCACACCTCTGTCCAACATGCCTGTACACATTACAGAAATGACGACATGTGCTCACTCATACTCTATTAAATAAGGCGGGGCAATGAGACAGGGGAGTAGTTGCAAACAGATGTGAAGGTACACAAAGTAAATGATTTTGTGTAAAGAAATTATAAAATCTGCACTGAATAGATGCAAGTGTAAGGACAGCAACATCAAAACGAACATCTGAGGAAATCAGTGGGGAGAGCTGCTCTAGCCTCTAATGTAGTAATTACTTTTGCTGAATCTCACAGGCAGTTGTTTCATTGTTAAGAACTCATACTACATGGTATAGTAGTTGAGCACACATGCTCTGGAATCATACTAGCTATCAGACTGAACCTTGGGCACATAATATAATCTTCCTATTGCCTCTTAGCTGTTAAATGGGGATAGTAATAGTGACTATCTTAACAGGTTACATGCAGATCAAATGAGTGAGGACATGTAATGCTTAGGACGATGCCTGACATACACACACCTTTAGTGAATTTTAGGTTTGGTTCATAGCCTACCTCTACTATTTAATTAGCTGTGTGATCATGGGCAAGTTACTTAACTCCTCTCTGCATCAGTTTCCCCCACTTGTAAAATGGGAACAACAGAGGCATCTACCTTCTAAAGCTATTGTGAGGATTTAATGTGATAATGCATAAAGCATTTAGCGTGGTGTCTGGCATGTAGCACATCTTCAATAAGTGTTACCTATGGGTCCATAATTTCTTATCCTCAATTCTAAAATTTAAAAACCTGTTAAAACTAACTTCTTCTTATAACACCAAAATTTGTCTGGCAGCAAAACTTGAGCTAACCTTATATTGGACTATTTATATATAGTCTTTACCCTATTTAGGGTAAACATTCACACGTTCTGCTGAAGAAATGACACCATGTTGAACAAGCACCCCGGGGCAGGGCAGTTGTCGTACGTGCTATATGTGCTGTAGTGCTTTTTTAAAATGTGAAAACATCTAAACTTAGAAACTTGTCTGGATCCAAGGGGTTTAAACAAGGGATCGTGGACCTTTATTATTATTATTCATGCTCTCTTCATGAGAAAGAGTACACATAGCACTCAAACAAGTTAATATACCAGGGATTTTTCCAAGATGGCAACTCAAGATATCATCTCAAAGCCTCAAATCACCTGTAATAATAATTTAATCAAGAATAGAACATAGCAAGATCCCATCTCAAAAAAAATGAATAGAGTAAAATATCTGATGTTTCTCAAGGGAAAAAAATGGTTAAGAAAAGAAAAAAATCATTAAAAAAAGCCATCATTAAAAGTTAAAGACACATTTTACAGAATTTTTCATAAAAATGGTTAAAAGTTTAACTGGTTAAAATGGTTTGACTTCTGTATGTGGAAGTTTCACTTTCCAGGACCTCTGCATTCTCCACTGACACCAGGAGCATTTGCATTTCCAACTGTTCTGTAAACTCTCCAGGACTTCCTGTCCTCAGGTGTAAACTAAAGGCTGAAATAGGCAGGTGATCTCTGAAGTCTCTTCCAGTGTTAGGATTCTCTGCTCGTGTTCTGAATGTTAACCCTTTAGAAGAGCACTCTCCTCTCATGCATCACATTAGGAAATTACTTCATTTCCTAATCTGTCTTATTTCTCAGCTCTTTCTTACTGCCATTTTTTTTCTGTATTTGAGATGGCATGATAAATTGGTATTAGATATGCAACCACTCCACAGCCTTGTTCATGTCAGCTTTGAGGTAACAATCTGAGCCCTGCAGCAGAGCACGGGCCGGGTGCCTGCTGCGTTTGCACATCTGTCACTGTCTATGGCCAGAGGTGTGCTGGGGGGAGGACCTGGAGGAGGCCACAGGACAGGGCAGTTGCTTTCCTGTCTGTGGCTCTGACCTGTAAAATGTCAACCTTTTCACCCTGCCTAGGTATTTTTTTTTGGGTTTATTTTTGGCTCTAGAAAGTTATACTAGCTCACATGGAAAGGGCCAGATTTAAGGTGCTAACAGCATAAATGGATATAAACCCTAAATATCACAAGACTGGTTAAAACTGCTTTAGAAAGTAGCCTTGACACACTGTCAGATTTAAGATCAGGCATTCTGTCTGTGTTAAAGTTTAAAAGGGAAGTGATTCCTTTCACTCTCAAATCTGTGGGCCCAGAAGCTGTGATGAAGGGTTCCAGCTGCCACAGGAGAGGCCGGCTGCTAGAGAATCTGCCATTAGACAGACTAAGATTGATTGCGGGTAGGATTAGAAGCTTCTTGTCTTTTCTTTCTTCTTCCTTCCTTTCTTTTTTTGTTTTTTTGAGCAGGTACACTGTATAAGGTAATTTGCAAAAGCAAGGTACCTGCTCCCTGCCACTAACATACTTCACTCACAAAAAATGGTAAATTATAAAACAAACCTAGAGAACAGAAAGAGGAAGGTAAATGTAATAGGTTTTGTCTGATTTTAATATTTTGTGTCTTTTGTTAAAGGATGGAGGTAGTAGTATCTAACTTTCTACAGATTTAGACCTGCCACTTTGGGCTTCTTATTGAAATAGTTTCATGAATACAGGACCCATCACAGAGCGAGATGAGCTCACTAGCCAACAGTGCACATTTATGAAGCAATCACCCCGTGCCATTACATTACCAGTGTTCCCTCGTTTCATCTCTACAACCATCACCCATTTTATGGATGAACAAAAGTGGAGGTAAAGCGGCTTATCCACAATCCCACACTAGTAAGACGTGCAGCTGGATGAAAACCACGGAGGCTGACTCTAGAGTCCTCTCTCGCACACTATCTTGAATGGGGCAGAGGGAGCAGAACAGAGAGAGACTTGCTGCATTCCAACCAGATGGCCAATTAACAGAGCAGTCAGGGAGGAAACCGCAGGCAAAAAGCTTGCCAGCACACTTGAAGCTGAGGCTTCTCCATCCAGAACAGGCACGAGGCAGCAGATCCATACAGTGACAGGTCTGCTAAGAATGGCTGGTCACTCAGGAGCCCCAGAGAATCACCAACGCGGCAAAGGACAGAGGTAGAGAATCACTCAAACACACCTGAATTTGAGATGTGTGAAGTATAACAGGCATTGGGAAATATGATTCATAAAAATGACGTTTATGGTTAGGGAGCCATGGAAGTAAGGTTCCATGCAGTGCACTTCAATTCTTTCCTCTATTCTATGGCCGAATCCATTCCCATGCCAGAAAACAGCATTTTATCTTCCATTCCATGCATTTCTTTGCACTATCATGGATGTAAGTCCAAAATAATGCCTCTAGAAAGACAGAAGCAGAAGCATAACTACATTCCCAACTCTCCATGAAACAAGGGTAATATTTTTTATCTTGATGCTATGGTTGATTACAACTCATTTTGTTGTTTAATTCTACCACAAACTACCATAACCACCCATGGTGCCACAGTTTATAATTCGGCAATCAAATGCCTCAGCATGTAGCCACCTGAAAAATGCTTTTTATAGTGTTTTAATCTCCATTACTAAACTGTTAACCCTTAATTACTCTGCATACAACAGTCCTAAGGTTCACAGTGGGTGTTCAATGACTGTCTCCAACATTCTACCTAAAAGTCATGAAAAATAGTTAGCAAATGTGTGTGTGTATATATATTTAAAAAATCTGAGAATCTTTCATATGCAAAGCATTATGCTAGGCCCTGTAGCAAAGAGACATACCAGGCTGTCTAGGTATCTCTGCTCTTCAGACTACGGAGAGGAACAGAAGGTAGGGGAGGTGGAAGTTCAGAGGCAGGTATGTGAATAGCAGTATACTCGGACAGACTGCAAGGCTCTACTGCCTCGCCTCCTTCTCGCTCAGCAACACACATCATTCACATAGATATGTGATCTAACAGCAACACATTCAGGGTGCTCTGATTCACTTTCATAACTGGATATGAAAGGAATGTGGGAAGCAGGGGCAGTAAGCACTGGCATTTCAACATGTTATCGACAATAATCCACACAAGAGAGGTGGTGTGTTTGTAGCACAAGGAGTGTTAAGCTACAGCCAGGCAAGCAAAGTTATAGTCACAGTCCCATTAGCAATTAGCTAGCTGGGGGCCTGCGGATACCTCTCTGGGCCTCATGTTCTTTGTTTATAAAGGCTTTGGATCTCTGTGGCCCTCAAACATTGCCAAGAGCCTCATCCCTGAATCATCTGAGATGCCAGCCCTCCCCGCCTTCCCCACTTGTTCTGACACAGTATTCGTGGCACACTGCATGGGATCACCTGCTCATGTGTCTGTTCCTACCAGTGGATTCAAAACTTTAAGGCCAGGAAAGTAAGTCTTCTCTACTGTTGCCCATGAGTGGCCTCTTAACATACCTCCTGGTGCTCAGTGAACATTTAAATACATAAAAAAACACATGTCTGGATAAAGACTGGAGAAATTATTTGTTTTCCAACAATCAAAAGTTGATGACATAAAACAGAAGAACAATGCAGGTGATTTTCCTCCTTATCTGCACATTGACTCCAAACCCAAACTAAAAGCATTCAAAAATGTCATTCCCCTTAAAACAACTGGGCTAAGAGAGCTGAAGAATCATTTCACTCAATTCAACCTTTGGAATGTTTTGTGCCAAAATATAAGCCTTTACAAGTATGAGGCCGTGGAAACAGGCACTAGACTCAAGAGTTATACTGCGCTATAGATAAGCTGATGTGAATGTGACCAGAATAAAAACAGCTTTGTAGACAATGAAGCTGGGCAAATTTCTGAAATTTATGCTTAAAAATTCCTTTATGTTGACTAAAAGGAAGTCATATGAGCGAATATTTCAGCTTCCCCAAGGCCTCTGACAACAACAGCTTCTAAAGAGATTCTTTTGCTGAAATACAGCCAAGGAAGTATATAGCACCAAATGGTCTCTTTCTTTATAAAATAAAAAATGGCATCCCATTTGTATTTTCTCTAGTTTAGCAAACTCTTTCTGGCACCTGCTCAACTATCTCAGTAAGATATTTCTTATGGAATATCCAAAATGAAAACACAATGTCACTCACTCTAGTTCTATTTTAAATTTTAAAGCAAATATAAAGGTTTCCTAGATGTTTAGAAAAACATACCTTGGCCCACTAGTAAGCAACAGACTGTCTACTCCTTTAAGATCTGTCCAAGAAGGTCCACTCCACAGGGATGGGTCTTGGGACTCTGGTGGCTGGACACCTGGCCAGGCTACCTAAGTGCTACCTCAGTGCAGAGGAGCTGTCTGCCCCTGGCAGGGGTGTGGGATGGCTCTGGATTCAGCAGAGCAGGTTGGTATCATTCTTTTTAATAAGCAGGGAATAGTAAAGTGTCTTCCAAATTTCTGTGCACTTTAGAAACATCTGGGTATCTTTTTAAAACTCCAAAGCCCAGGCCACACCCCAAGGTAATAATGATTGATAATGGGACCCAGGCATGAGTATTTTTTGAAGCTCTCCAGGTGATTCCAAATGTGCAGATAAATTTGGGAACCAATGACTAGTGGTTAAAAGTTTCCATTTACACATACACATTTATTTAAACAGATGGAAACCAGCTGTTCTTCCAGGATGAGTAGGATATAGGGCAGATGCTCTTTGTTCCAGCACCAGTGAGCAGAAGTAAGCCATGCTTGTCCTGGGTCCAGACCTCCTTTCATAGCCCGTATATGTTTGGATGTGCTGGACTGAAAGCTGGCCAGGAAAAAGTCAGGAGCCCCCGAAGTTCCCAAGTGCCCAGAGATTCCTGCTTTCAGAGGAACACAGTTCCTTAGTTCCTCAGTATTGCTTTCAGAGCAACACAGACAAAAAGTCAAAATGTAGAAACTTAAAGAGAGAGAGAGAGAGAAAGAAGAGCAGATAGACTTCTTTTTTATTTTTAATGCAGTAAAGTCTTCCACATGATTGATTTGCTCAAGTGTTCAGAGCAGTGCTTCCCAAACTTGGCTGATAAGCTCTTTTGGGAAGCTTTAAAAAAAATCTGTAGGACCCATCTTAGACTTCTCCACCAGAATATCCTAGGGTGAAGTAGGGAAGGAGATCTGCATTTTTAAAAACCTCTCCAGATTTTTTTTCTCATTTAAAAATCTCTATTAAAAAGTTATAAATAGCATATACACCTGTTGCATATCCCCAGTAAAGGAGCACAGGAGAGAGCACCCCTGCCTCGTGCTCTCCTTAGAGCTCACTGTCCGCAGGCCTGTCTTCTTTCAGACCTTTATGCATTACGAGGTCCCATGCCCTACCCCAACCCAGCCAATGGACAATTACACACATGGATCCACAACTCAGTTTTTCACATACTAGACATTTTCCCGCAAGGATGCATACAGCACTGACCAATTAGTGACTGTCTAGTACTCCACAGTAGGATGTACTACAGTTTATTTAACCATTTCCCTATCTATGGACATTTGGGCTGCTTACAATTTTTTACTATCAAAATGTGCTACAATAATTTTGTATTTAACAGCTCTGTGCACATTTGTGAGGTTCTCTGCAAGAGATATTACTGGGAACAGAGATACCAGGTGAAAGGGCCTGCACAGAGCTGACCACACTGTCCCCTGCAGCACAACCAAGTGCCCCTTTCCATATACCCTTGCCTACACTGGATTACTGCCTTTTTCATTTCTGCCAATCTAATGGGTGAAAAAAAATGGCACCCTGGTACTTAAGAGGAACATAAATACCTATGTATGCACCCCCACTCCCATTAGATTATAAATTCCAAGAGGGCAGGTATCTTTGCCATTCTGTTCACAGATATACCTGAGTGCTAAAATAGTACCTAGCTCTGCTAAGTGCTCAATAAATATGTTAGTTATCTGTTTACCGGCCATTTGTAGTTTTGATTCTGAAAATGTCATGTATATATGTATTATGTATATATTCATATGCCTTTCTTTTTATAAATTGATTTGTAGGGACTTTTAAAATATTGAGAGTATTAGTCTTTTGTCTGTTATATGAGACAAATAATTTCAACCAGTTCATCACCTGTCTTTTAGTAAGTTAACTTTGTATGTGGTACTTTTCCTATGTAGAAGTTTACTATTATTATGACACAGTCAAGTTTATCAATTTTTTCATTTATGGCTTCTAGGTGTTGTGCCTGGCTAAGGAAGGTTTCTACCCTATCCTAGCCAATATTATAAAATATTATCTTATATTTTCTTCTACAAGATTCATAGTTTGGTTTGTATATTTAGCTTTTTAGTCTTCCTGGAATTATTTTTTGGTATTATAGATGAACAGTCAGTTGTATTACCACCACTTCCTGAATAATCCATCCTTTTTCCACTAACACGAACCATGACCTTTTACCATGCGGTTAGTTTCTATGCACACGTGCGTCTCTAGTCTCAGTTCTCTACTCTTTCTCACTCATTTGTTTAGTCTTAACACTAACCTCATATTAATTGAATTACTATAAATTTACAGACTGTCACTGTATCTGAGCATGCAATACTTTCATCTCATTCCCACCCCCCCGCCAAAATATCTTAGCTGAAAAAAATGTCCCTTTATAATGGAGAGATCTGGTGGTCACCACCTTAACCAACAGCAACCTGACATTAAGTCCTCCTGACCTGGTGTAATTAGATGTGTAAAAACATCACCTAAGTAATATTCTTGTCAAATATGTTTAACCTGAATCTAATCATGAAAACATTATCAGGCAAATCCAAAATATGGGACATCTTCAATTGGATCCTGAGTTTGTCCCCAGAGCAAACAAAAAGCAACCATCTATAAAAGAAATTTTGGGGAATTAGATGATGATATGAAATTAATATGAATTTTATTAGATATGGTAATGATAATATGATTATGTAGGAGAATGTCTTTGGGATCTGCATGCTGCAGTATTTAGGGCTGAAGTATCAAGATGCCTACAATTAATTTTCAAGTGGTTCAGCCAAAAATTATACATTTGAATATATTACACATATCACACAAATATATATATTCACACAATTTCCTCTTTTCTCATTACATTTTCTAACTGGCTGCTGACTATATAAATAAGTAATTGATTCTGAATGTTTATCCTGTGCTGAACCACTATGGGTAGACATCCTATCTTTGACAAATGGCCCTTTTGTCTCTTCCTTTCCAATGCCTATGCTTTGTTATTTTTGTTTTGCTGCATTTACTTGTTGGAACCTCTCTAGAGCAGCAGTTCTCAAAGTGTGATCTGTGAACTCTGGGGGTCCTCCAGATCTCATGAAGGATCTACCATGTCAAAGCTATTTTCATAGTTTGATGTAATTTGCTTTTCTCCACAGGGTTGATATTTTGTACTGATGGTGCAAAAGCAACAAGTAAAACTTTGGCAAGATTCAAGGCAGTGACAACAAACTATAGCAAGTAATCATTGTATTTTTTACCACCATACACTTGCAGTTAAAAAAAGGCCAGTTTTATTTAAGAATGTCCTTGATGAAGCAGTAAAAATTATTAACTTTATTAAATTTTGACCCTTGAGCATTTGTCTTTTTAATAACATGTGCAGAAATGAGAAATACATAAAGCATTTCTGCTATTTGAGAAATATGAAGGCTGCCTCAAGGAAAAGTACTTGTGTGACTGAGTTGCAAGGTGAACTAGCTGGTTATTCAAACATGGGTGAGCCTGTCATTTCAAGGAAAACAACTTACAGTATTCACTGCCAATATAAAAACTGGAGCTTTCAGATGAAAGAAAATTAGAATTTTTTGGAAAACTGTGAATTTGACAGGTTCCCAACACTTACAAGACTTATCTGTTGAGATTAGTGGTGATATTTACAAATGTGATTTTTAAAATATTATATAATGACATGTGTTGACTTTTGGAAGATCTTTATAACTCAGTGAACCAGTATCTTCTAGGATCTAGATGACCAATGATGATGTTACAAAATCAAGAATGATCCAGTCAAAGAACAAGGTAGAACCAAAGGATCTTCTTGTAAAAGAATATCAGAAGTTCACATTATTAAAAAGAATGTTAAGAAACTACTACTCATTGAAGTTATTTGCCAAGTTTTGATGTAGTATCAAAGAAGAATATCTACAGTTTTCTGAAAAGGCTGTTGAAATATTAATACTTCCTCTTCAAAATACATATCTGTGTGAGGCATGATTTTCTTCATATACTTCAACCAAAATAACGTATTAAGGCAGATTGAATTCAGAAGCAGATATGAGAATACAGATGTGTTCTATAGTCAGACATCAAAGAAGTTTGCAAAATTATTAAACAATGTCACTCCAGTCAATATATTTTTGCAAATCGTTATTTTTCATAAAAATGTTATTTATCTTAATATGTAATTGACATTATTATTTTAAAATGAATAAATAAAATACTTTAAAAATTTCTCAGCTTTAATTTTAAATGTTTATATCAATAGATATAATCCATATAAACAAAGGTTCTTCAGGGTCCTCAATCATTTTTAACAGTGTAAAGTATCCTAAGACCAAAATGTTTGAGAACCACTGTTATAAGACAATTGAAAAAAATAACAATGCCAGCAGGAATTCTTATCTTGTAGACTAATGGGAAAGTATAAGTTTCACATAGTAAGTTTCACATAGTCCCACTGTAGAATAATGGGAAAGTGTAAGTTCCCCCACAGGATCCACCTCTTACAAATCTGGAGTATCTTACTTTGCCTGCCATCATTTATTTATTCCTTTTTTAATAAGCTACCACATCTTTCCTGGAAGAGGCTGCTAGTTGTTCCCTAATATTTGTTCTTCCTTCCTTCTATAGTAAAAAGACCCAAATATTTATCTGGCATATGGCTACCTGGGGAAAAAAAGATGAAATTTCTGGGCTTGCTGCTAGATGTAGACATGAGACTGAATTCTGGCCAATGGAGTATATGTAGAAATGGTGCGTGCAACTTCTGGCAAGTGTTCTGAAAGGGAGGGGGTGTGCCTTCTTTCTCTTCTTCCTTTCTGCTCATTGAAATGTGGATTTACTGGCTGCTACTATATTAGACCACACAGGAAAGAGTCACATCATGTGGTTGAGAGATCTGGAAAACTGGAAAGAGCCTGGGTCCCCGAATAACTTTGTGAACTGCCAACCTAACTGGTACAATACCCAAAGAATACATCAGTACCCCCATAAATCTCAAGATGGCCTGCATATGGTAACTTTCCCCAGGGGAAGCAGAGCTAGTGCTGACACACTAGTTCAGGGGTGGGGAACCTGCAGTCATAAGGCCCATGTGGCCTTCAAGATCCTTAAGTGTGGCCTTTTGACTGAACCCAAAAATCTGGATCCCCGCAGGTTCCCCACCCCTGCAACTAGTTGTTCTACTATCAGAAAATTCTACTAAGCATTGGCTTAGTGGTACTAAGGTTGTCAAGATAAATGACTTCCATCTGAGAGCTGCCTGGAAACAACTGATTCCCTTGAATACTCCTTACATAGTAAGAACTGCGACTGATATTTTCTTATTCACTTGTAAAATACATAATTTAGCTCTGTGGTGATTCTGTCACATGGGTATTCAATTGGACCATGACTACTGTCAGCCTGATGAAGGTCCTGTCTTACACCCAAAACCAGAGCACCCTGCCCCTAACAAACTAATGTGACTCACATTAGTAGAGATACCTTGTTTCTGTAAAGGACAGAAGAGGGCTGGAAAGAAGAGTAGATTTAACTAATATTTACTAAATGACTGCCACACGCCAGGAACTGTGCTAGGTCTTTTCATATACATTATCTCACCAAATTTTCACAACCATCCTCCCAGGAGGTGGGTATTTTACTGAATCTAAGATGATTACACACGTTACATACAGATTGACTCATTCACACTGGATTATTTCATTTTATTACATAATTTCATCTGTAAATACATTAGCATAAATTTCTGAAAGATAATAGCTTTTGAAAATTAAAATAACAGCAATACCATTATCACTCATAAAAAAATCAACATTAATTCCTTAATATCATCAAATACCCTTAATTGTTTCATAAATGTCTTTTTAAAGTTGTTTGGATAAGGATCTAAACAAGGCATACATTTTATTTGATGTGTGTCAAATCTATTACTTCACAGAATACTCTTCCTTCTCTTCTCCTTGTAATTCACTTGTTAAATAAACTGGGTTCTTTGTCTTATAGAATTCCCCACACTTTGAATTTCTGTGGTTGCAGCCATATGGGATCATTTAACATGTTCTTCTGTCCTCCATGTTTTCTGTAAACTAGTAGTTCTAACTAGGGACTTGATCAGATTCAAGTTCAATTTTTTGACTAGGATGTCTCATAGGTGGTAGCTTGCTCTTCTTACTGCCTCTTTTTGTGGTGTATAGATTGATCAATGTGTTCAGGTGTTGTTACTCTGACCCATTCATCAGAAAGTTCCCCGTTAACTTTTCACTTGATAGATATAGCAGCCACTGATGACCTTTGCCTAGATCCAATCTATCATTGGATTGTAAAATAACATCCTTTTAAAAAAACATCAGGTTCACAAGGTGTAAATTATATAGAATAAAATTTATCCTTTCAAGTAAACAGCTTTATGGGTTTTGACAAATGTGTGGAGTCAGGTAACCATCACCACAATCAAGATATAAAACATTCTATCACTCAAAAGTTCTGCAATAAATCCCTTTCTACCACTCTCAGCTCTTGGCAACCAATGATTTGTTTTCTGTCCCTATAGTTTTGGCTTTTCCAGAATTCCATATAAATGAAATCATACACTGTGTAAGGTTTTGTTTCTGGCTTCTTTCACTTAGCATAATGCTTTTGAGGTTCATTCATGCAGTGTGTAACAGTAATTCTGTTTCTTTTTATTGTCGAGTAGCATTGCATTTATGTATACAACCACAATTTATTTATCCATTCACTAGTTTATGGGCATTTGGGTTGTTTCCAGTTTTGGGCTATTATGAATAAAGCTGCTATGAACATTACTGTACAGATTTTTGTGTGGATTTAGGTTTTCAATTCTTTTTGGTAATTTGTTAGAAGGAGGATTCTGTATGATGAGTGTATATTTATAAGAAACTGTCAACTGGTTTTCAAAGTGGCTGTATGATTTTATGTTTCTATGAACAATGTGTGAATTTGACTTGCTCTACACATCCTTATCTTTATTTGGTCCTGTCAGTCTTTTTTAATTTTCACCATTCTAATGCATGTGTAGTAGTAATTAACTATGGTTTTAATCTGTATTTTTCTGATAACTAATGATTTGAGCATTCTTTCATATGCTTATTGGCCAATCCTATATCTTCTTTGATGAAGTATCTGTTCAAATTTTTTGCCATTTTTAAATTGGATTGTTTACCTTATTGAGTTGTTAAGAATTCAAATGATGATAATCATTCCATAATCCTTCTACATTTATTGGTTAAAATTCTTCTATAAAGTTTTCTTTCATCAATTATTTGGTGACTTTGAGGTATAATTTGTATAGAGAACAGGATACATGCTTAATTCTTCCTCTTGGTTCCCTAGCATTCTCCAAAAGGGGCTACTAGGTTTGTCATTGTGATTATCATTATGACCTTATGGATTTTAACATATTTTAGGTGTTTCAATCATTATAGTTTTATTTTTTTTGACGACCAAATTATCCTATCTTTGACTAGTGTGAGGTCTTTCAAGTTGGATCCTGAGTCTTTATGAGACTCTGAGACTACATTAGTCTTTGACAGTTTCTTTGCCTTCTGGTAAGACAAGATTTTTTAGCTCCCCTTATACATTTCCTGCCTATGCAATAAAGAGTTTGGTCTTGCCCAAAGAAAGGGCTGGTCTTTGCTCTCAGTTTCTGGAAGGTAATCTATGTCATACCTGATAGAAATGTCTTTGTTTAAGATGGAGCTAGCCACACCTAAGAGTCTTAGAGTGGGAGCTGGCCATATCAGAAAGACCGAGTATGTGATTTAGGGTATGAGTTTTGAGTTACATGGTATAGTCAACCTGGAAACTGAAAGCAACCACATAATCAAATCTACGTAATGGAGCCCCAGTAAAAGCTTTGAACACTGAGGCTCAGGTGAGCTTTTCTGGTTGGCAATATTCCATGCATATTGTCATACACTGATGCGGAGAGGGTAGCATGTCCTAACTCTGTGGGGCAGAGGACAACAGAGGCTGCTTTGGAACCCACCCAGACTCTGCCATTGTGTCTTTTATTCTGGCTGATTTTAGTCTGTATCCTTTCCCTGTAATAAACTGTTACCATGAGTATAATAGATTTGAGTGAACTGTGTGAGTTCTTCTAGTAAACTACTGAAGCTGATGGTAGTAGTTCTGGGAACTCCCTGAACTTGCAGTTGGTAAAAGAAGTGAGGATAGTCTTGGGGACCATGACCTCTATCTTTGTAGTCTGGCTACTGCTGGGCACTGCTTCAGATCTGCAATCAGTTATTCCTCTAAAGATACCTGTCTCCTTTCAGTGAGAAACGATATTTATATAACACAATCTAGGCACCAGGATTGTTCGCTGCTATGGGTGGGTGGTTATTATTGCTAGGAACTTTCTGTGAACAGAATTAGAAAATGATTTTTTCTCTCTTTTCTTTACTTATTTTTAAAAGAGAAAATCTAGCACAACTTCATACCAATATTTCCAATTCAAATTTAGGATTATAGGTAGGTATCACTTCTTTGATTTTATATTTGTATCTCTGGAAGGTAATCTATGTCATACTTGAAAACTGAAAACCTTGGTATTTATATACAGAAAATATTTACTTATTTGTTTTATCCTACTATATAATATTTTCAGAATATTTTCAATATTATTACTAATAATATGAAGACTTGTCTTTTGGAAATATAGTCAAATTTCAGATCACTTGAAATAGTTCTTTTCTATGTGGCTAAGACTTCTACTCAATGGCTCATTTAGGTCCATTTGTTTTACTTGACTTTTAGGGATTATCTTTCCCCTGTATTTTGATTTAATTTTGTTTTATATTTTATGTAAACCATGTGTATGGTTCTAAAAGTCAAATCTACAAAACGAGATGTGTTCAGATGTCTAGCTTCTACTCTTATCCCATTTTAACATTTTACTCTTTTTAATGGCCTATAGTATTCCACCGTAGTGAATTTTTAATTGTAGATAAAAGATCCAAAATTGGGATATTTATTGAATGCAAACACAATTGCTAAACTAGTGCCTAAAATAGTAGAATTAATTCTTAGGGTTAAAATTTTCCTTTGTTTATATTATTAAGTTTTAACAAGCTCTATCCTGTATAGAAACTACAAAGGTAAACTTTAGTTTTACATGGCTAAATTGTCACATAATCAAAATACTTATAGTTATTTTAATTTTCTAAAATAAACTTTAATTTACTAAGGACTAGAATGAAAACAGAATTCTTTTTTTCTTTTTCTTTTTTTTTTTTTGAGACAGGGTCTCAGTCTGTCATCCCAGCTAGAGTGCAGTGGTGTGATCATAGCTCACTGCAACCTCAAACTCCTGGGCTCAAATGATCCTCCTGACTCAGCCTCCCAAGTAGCTGGGAATACAGGCATGCCACCACACCCAGCTATTTTTAAAATTTTTTGTACAGATGGGGTCTCGCTATTGCCCAGGTTGGTCTTGAATTCCTGGCCTCAAGCGATCTTCCCACCTTGACCTCCCAAAGTGCTAGGATTATAGGCCGGAGCCACCTTTCCCGGCCCAAAACAGAAATTCTTAAATGACGAAACACTGAAATAATATTACTCTCGCATAGGTGCCTTTGGACATTGTAGTATCTATATATCTCTTGGGGACTTGCGAACCAAAGAGATGATAAAACCACAACAACATCCTCCACGTACACCCCGTTTCTTCATTTTATTTCTTCATGTTATTAGAGCTCCTCGGCATTTGGTTCTCAGCAGTTTTCTTACTCTACACTTCCCTCTGGGTGATTTCCCCTACATCTATGGTTTAACATTTCCTCCATATGCTAAAGATTTACATGTTTCTAACTCTAGCCAAAACTTTTCTCTTTAATATTTTTTTAAGTTTTAAGGAAGATTACGTAAGAACTTACCAACCCATAGGTCCCATTGTTTCTGCTCTTGTCTTCCCACGTTTTGCCTCCTTAAGCAGTTCTTCTATTGCTTTCCTGATGGGAAAAAGGATGAAATATGAGAGGTAGTCACTCCACTAAGTTCTGAAAATCAATTCGTTCCAGACATATCATATTGGGAAAAGAATGGATTTTTGAAGAATGGTCGCTGGGGCAAAAATTTTTTTAAATGGTAGATGGTTTTGAATACAAAAATTAAAAAGAAACTTTTTACATGAAGGGAAGAACCACTGAAAAGAAAATGAATGAGGAAAAAACTGGAAACATATTTGCAATATGAGACAGTTAAATTATATATGCTTAATACAATAATTCCATCCTTTTTCTTATTAAATTTTGAATAATAACCAAAAGACATGACTGGCCAAATATTTGCACCTATATTTTAAATGTTCAAATACACTATTATTCAAAGAAGTACCAATTAATCCAACAAGGATAAATGTTTCTGCCCACTTATGGAAACTCTCTGTAAATGAAATGGATATTCCCTTCTCTACTAATGGGTACTAACGCTGATATGACATTTCTGGAGGACAATGTGGCAGCATGATAAAGATCTTTAAGAATACTATATCCTAGGTGACCTAAAAATCCTGCTTTATCCTAAGAAAATATTTGAATAAGTATGCAAAACTATATGTACAAGGATCCTCATTAAACAACTTGTTAACAATTAAAGAAAAAGAATAGAAACTTAAATATTTGGTAATAAAGGATTGGTTAAATAAATCATGGCATATCCACATAAGTGAAAGATTAGCAATCATTAAAAATGAACACAAATGAATACTTGGCACAGAAAGACATTCATAACATATTCAGTATATAAAGCAGGTTATATGTGTGTATAAGATAATCTTAAATCTATTTACATGTACATATTGCATAGAAAAACATTTGTAGTTTTTATCAAAATGGTAAATGAGTTTTGAGGTGATATTTTTTTCTGTTTGCTTCTCTGCATTTTCTGTTTTTTCCTACAATGAACATGTATTGGTTGTGCAATTTTTAAAAAGAGGTAAAAAACCCAGAAAACTTATCTATCAACCATATTTTGAGATTTTACTATGTGTAAGATACTGTGCAAGGTGTTCTGGATAGCAACATAGGAAGATGATCATCCCTGGCTTGAATATTACTTATGATAAACCAATAAAGTTAAGAAAAAGAGAGGTATAAAGTTGGAAACAAATGTAACCCAAAGACAGAACTATGAACCTAATCACAAACTTTTGAAACTGGATAATTATATAGATTCTATATTAAAACACTTAATTATACTGTTATAGTACTACTATATACTATTTACATAATCCTCAAATGATATTAACATTCTATTAGTTTATAAGAATGTTTTATTTTATATTGATTTTTATTTTATCAAAGTAAAACATGCACATAGCTTAAAAAGACAAATATTATTTAAAAGACTTACAATAAAATAAAGCAGTCTTCTACATCATCCTTCCCTACCCACTAAACGATAATTTCAATTCTTTTTTTAAAAATCTGTTTCTCCTGGTATTTACCTCCATATTCCTAATACTATGCTTTCAAACTATTTTACCACCCTCTTAATCTTCAACAAATACATCTGCTTATTTTTGTATAACACCTATTTTTATAAACTCTTACAATATTGGGGTCTTCAAAAAAAAGTCTTTTCAGTTAACTCAGTGGCTTGGCACTTTCTGATCCTAAGAGGAACCACTGACTGGGTCAATGCAGAAGTGAAGCCTGTCACCGACATGAGCACCTTCTTAGCCCCTGGACTCGCTCAATCAGTTAATGTCACACAGCCCACCCTTATGGTATCACAAAGGATAAGTGCATCTGATGACCACATATCCTTCTTCTTCCAGCTCTTTAAAATAATAATACCAGCCTATTGAAATGATCTGGGGACTCTGTCTCATACAGTAGTTCTTGAAAATTTTATCTTACCTAGCTCCAAAACAGATCATTTTTCACCCTTACTGATGTAAGTAAAAAAATGAAAGGGTACAAATATTCCAGATACAATTCTCCCCTTCCCATAAATTAGGGTGGTAGTTTCTAAATAAAAACAGATAATCAATCCGACTTAGATCCACCTAGGTGATCGCATCCTGACAAAAGAAACAGTTAAAAATCATCAGGGAGAGAACTTGTTTGGCTAGTTCTCCAATTATGGGCAAAATATATACAGTTGCAAATAAACAAGAATGCATTTTCCCATAAAACGTGTGTTAAAACGTTTGTCTAGCTTTCTAGACCAGACTACGAAAACCTATTTGAGTCAGAATATGGTTGAAATGCTGCACATCTGCAGAAAACAATACTCAGTAAAGATTCTTGCAGACACCTGGAAGGCGTATTCTTGGCACCTTCAAGAACTATGAAGTTTGATGTGGATCCTTCTTTAGTTTCAATTTCACTTAAAACTATCTCCAGCACTGTTATTAATTTTACTTGGCACAACTGAAGATGCCTTCTGGTTTACAAGAATAACCAAAGAGAAAAGAAGGTATATGTATGAAGACTACCTGAGGTGAAACGGCTTCACCAGGGATGAAAGATCGTACAAGGAGCAGAGCTTGGGTGAGGCAGGCACTTTCCCGCTGGGAAAGGGGGCTTGGCTGCAGTCTACAGCCAACGTGGTACGTAGTGTCCCGTTCCTATGGTTGGAATGTCCAAGTTAGGTATATGTAATTGGTTTAACAACAACTTATGCTGGTATAGAGCTGTAAGTTTACAAAGTACTATCCTATCTGAACATGGTAACACAGTTATTACCACCAGTTTACAGATGAGGAAAGTGATATTCAGAGACCTTGACTAAGTTGCTCAAAGTAACACTGCTAACGATCAAGAAGGAAGAGGAACAAAGCAAACGAAACTCAACCCATGTTTTTAAGGCTATGTATTATCTGATCTATTATACTATATATCTCCTCCACAAATGTGTGCATCAAATCCTGAAGAAATCATTTTATCTTTATCATCAACAGGCAAAAAATAAAATAAATGAAAAAAAAAAGGCCTAATAGACACGACTGCTTCTGCATTCACACAAAGATAACTAGGGGATAGGCTGATACTGGAGAGGCAGAAGGAATGGAGGACTAATCACTGTTTTGTCCTAAGAACATTGAGCTACTTCCCACCCCAAATTCTCCTGCATAAGCTCCCTCTGCAGGGCTTTACTTCCAAATATGAAAACAACAATTCCTAACAATCATTTATATTGACCTTGAAACAGTATCACCACCTTCAAAATAACGGGAAAAAGTTAGGCAGTTTTCCCACTACTGTAGCCTCTACTGTTTCCTCTAGAACTCTCACTAATGAATTCCTGGGTAAGAAAATAGTAAATCTAGTTTCTAAAGCACATTATCACAGAGGCTAAATACTTAAATTATCAAAGATTATGAAACATCAGTGTGTGTGAAATAAGATAGTTTTTAATGAGATGATTAAACAGAAGTGTAAATTGCAAACAGATGTGTAAATTGCAAAGAAAAGCAAACAGTAGAATATATAAGAACATATAGAACTTGAACAATTAAAAAATTATTCAAATATAAATTTAGTTTTCGGTGCACTATCTTTTATACTTGGTTCCTTTAAATATCTTAACGGTTTCTTTGTAAAACAAATTCATTATATTAGAATATAAAGTTCCATGGAAAGAAGACCAAGAGAGCTGGGTCATTAAGCAGTTTTCTGGGCACAGGAACAAACCACAATCAATTTTCAATGATCCATGTGTGTATTATCTACAGCCAATTTTCCATCCTAGCTCATCTTCCTCAGGCCTGCCTATTCATTCCATTAGCCAGCTGGTACATGCTTAAGGAATGTCAACTGATCACAATAGCAGCTTAAATAAAACCCAAGTGGGAATGCAAATCTGGTGCAAAATCATCTTAAAATCCAAAGTCAAACAAATTAGTTTTGAGTTATCTGGGTCTATGTTTCTTTTCATTCACATAAATCAACTGAGAGTTATAACTATGCCAATATAATTATATAGCAAGAAATTTAAAGCAACTGAAATGATGCACCAAAAATTGAAAGGCAAATTAAATAATATAGAACATAGGAAAATGGGAATTTTACAGTAATAAAATTAGAGAAGCTAAACCTCAAGTAACTGTTCAAAAATGACAGAGAGAGAGAGAGAGAGAGAGATGGAGCTACACACACCTTCCTGCGATGGTGAAGGAAAGCTAGGAACAAAGGCTGAACTTTAGCTTTCTTCATTTGTGCCTCCCTCAGTCTTTAAAAAGTCACCTTTGATCAACTACCTGTAAAGTACAGTATCTGTCACATGATAGATGGAAAAACAGGTTCAAAAAAGGCAATAAATTGTTTAAGATTACTTTCTTGATGTGTTCAAACAAGCATGCCTTGGTGACAAGAACACAGACTTCTCAGAAAACTGGCAGAAGAAATGAGTGCAGCACCGTTTGCTGCTGTTGACTAGGAAGCCATTGAAAAGGCCCCGCGCATTATCAATGGTGTAGGCAACCGAGCCATCCACGTTATTGTAAGAGAAACTTTACTATAGCAATCTAAATTTCTTCCTATAAGGGAGTAATAAGGAGAGAAAAATGGAAAAATCTACTTGATCTTCAGTAAGGCTTTGATGTCATACCATAGAACATTCTGATATTAAAAAAAAAAAAAGGACAGATGACTGGATCACTGCAGGACATCTGCAAACAGCTGCCTATAGGCTCATAACCAGCCAGTAGTAACTAGTGGTTTAGTAATCAGGTAGATCTGTAGAAACCACAGGACAAAGTTTGGGTTCTCGTATGACTTAGTATTTTGATTATAGACATAGATAAACAAATTCAAGATATCCTTATTTAATTTCAGTAAAATATCAAATTGTCTGGGGTCATCTATCAGCTGCAAAGAAAGGTAAGAAAATTCAAATTGCAGACAGGGATTTTGAAGACAAGGTAAAATTCAATAGAACACTGAGGTCATTTGGGAAATTAAAAGAATTATTCATAGACATAAGAGGGAGGCACAAGAAATTAATTCTGTAAATTATATTAAATTTAGCTAACCTATATAAAGCACTTGCTTGATATAAGGTAGTGATTTATATGGTGAACAAGTCCCTTCCCTGAAGAGGCTTACGATTAGGGATCGTATATCAAATAAAGACCCATCTATACTTTAAAAACAAATATTGGATTACCTAGGAGAATGTGGGAAAGAAGCTCCAATATTTCTTTATTTATAATATAACAAACACAGACAGTCATAAGAAAACGTGTTTATTTTAAAAAAATAACATGTTGGTAAAAGATTGGAGGGTGACGGAGGAACATGAGTTTGAAAACAGGATTAATGAGACCTCTGGATTTCATACCAACATGGACCAAGGAGAGAGAAGAAAGTGGTATTTTAAGCAATGGTGCAAAAACCAGACAAAGATATTGTAGATTGGTTTTTACAATGATGGTAATAATTACCCTAGCTACTTTGCAGGGTTGTTAAGAGAATAGATTATTTTAATTGGATCCAAGTGTTCTGTATTTTACAAGAAGCACAAGAAATATGAAAGCTGTTTTTCACTTGACTACATTTCCAGAAGTCTGGGAACTTGTATTTCTCATCTTAGTTTTCCGTATGCCTGGCACATGTAGGTACAAAGTTAAGATTTGCAGAATAAATGGGGTGTGTATAGGACATGATAAACATGCAAGGATTTAAAGATAAAAATACTGCATCTGTAGCCAGAATAGATGATGGGTGAGATGGAAGAGGAAGAAAGACAAAGAAGGTAAAAAGAAGACAAAAGAGAAAAAAGAAAGTAAGATAATGTGTCGCTGGGCGAATGAATGTAATGGAAGGAATGGATGCTATGGGCTCCTGAGTGAGCATCTCTTGCAGTGGCCAAATGCACAAGAGTATAACAGCACCACACGTCCTTAGTGTCAACAAATATTAGGTCACACTGGGAAACCACAGACACTGACTAAGGACACAGTGAGGCAGGTTGGAATTTTTCTAGTCAGGATTGAGGACTTTGATCTCTACGGCTGCTTGAAAATCTCAGCAAGGCTTCATATCTAGAGAACACTTTTCCCATAGTGAGCTACTGATCAGAGATAAGTGGCCTTTGCTTAGCTTCTAATATTATTCTTTTATTTCCTTATACAAGAGGGTAAAAATCCACTTCACTCACATGTTATCCTCTAAACTCCATTTCTTAGTGGAGATGCCAATTGGGCTTTGAAATGAAAGCACTTAGTGTTGGAGTGGGAGGGCACTAATACACAGATGTGAGATGTCACAGTAGGGCTACTGGCCTGTCTCTGCAAAGCCTCGCCATATGGGATGCTCCCTGGGATCACCACTTTCTAGGGCCTTGGCTCTGACAGTCCTATTATGAAGCCTATTATGGCTCAGATACTCGACCAACTGCGGCAGCACATTTGTTGTCCCATGCATGGTGGACCTAAGCTTAGGCCATGCCCTGTGTCCAAATCACTCTCCACTTGCAACCCTAGCACCAGACGCTCAGTCCAATGTTACCTTCTCCACCAAGCCTTTCCTGATCTCCCTGTTTGTTCCATCTCAATAGATGTAACTACTCCTTACTTTCAGGCCTACAGAGGAGCAAATGAAGTCCCATATACCATATTTCTAAATATTTAAAAGCTATAAAATAAGCTAAAAATATTAAATAAAATATATTCCTTTCTCCTATCTTGACAAAAATTCCTTGATTATGACAAAAATAAAAGCATGTAAAGCCATTTTTTTTAAATCAGCTGAAAGTCAGCTAAATATCAAAGATGACAGAATTAACTTACTGCATACACTGATTATTCTATTAATGAGTCGTTAATATTTGGATGAATACGGAAAGGCACACATAAGTCATATATATTTACTCTGTAAAATTTATTTTCTTGTATTGATTTTAGCAAAATCCCTAAATATATTGTTATAATCAAGATTTTCACAGAAATCGAAATTTTTTTTTTCCTTGCAAATTACAGTAAAAAGATTTAGGGCTTATCTGGAAACAAAGAGTATCTAGGAATTAAATATAAAAGTTTAATATATGGCCCCATTTCTATTAAGAAAATGCTAACAAAATTGTGAATTTAGGGGTCTGATATTTCAGATGAGATGTAAAAGTATGGTCCCAAGCATGTGTATAGAAAATGCAGAGCCCCTTTTTTCTGTAAGTGTACGAGTGTACAGTTGATGTTCTGTATCTGTGAATTCAACCAACCACGGATCAAAAATATTGAAGAAAACAATAAAAATAACAATATAACAATAAATAATACAAATAAAAAATAATACGGTATAACAACTATTTACATAGCATTTAAATTGTATTAGGTTTTATAAGTAATCTAGAGATGATTTAAAGCGTATGGAAGGACGTACACAGGTGTTATGCAAATACTACATCATTTTATGTAAGGGACTTAAGCTTCCACGAATTTTGGTATCTATGGGGGGTCCTAGAACCGATCCCCTGTGGATACTGATGGAGGACTGTATGTTCTATAAACCATAATAATTTAAAAAGTGTTAAAAAATAAATTCAACACGGACAAATTTTTAAAATTACCTTAAAATGTAAAAAACTGAAAATCTAAATTTTGAATGTTTTAAAATTTTCCTGTAAAGTAATAAAATGATTGATGAATCAGTATCAAACTGCTTTCATGTTCCACGTAGATCAACACATATACAAATATAACTGGTGTTATATTACTGTAATTGTACATTGCAAAATGTTACTCAGCCTTCAGGTACAACTATTACAAGTACCGTGGTAAGTCATGAGTATGTCCAGAACCATGAACTGAAATACTATGACAAGCAAGAAAACGGAAGCTTAGCCCTAGTGGGAAACAATATTTTCTTATAGTAGGATCTTGGTATTCATGCCAACAGGGAGGGTTTGACAAATTAATGCGTCTTTTCTCTTCTAAACACTTCTGCAGTTTAAATCCTTCCTGTGCGCTAAAGCAGTGTCCACTTGAAAGTCAACAGTGGTACAATCTTCGCATATTCAAACACAGTTTCCCTTCATTCAAGGATGCAGGTCAAACATGAGGAGGTGTTTCCTGGGTTATGAATTGCACTGAGCACTGGATCCCCACTGACAGAGGCATCTACATGTTTGTGATATATGCGGATGCCCTCCTTGCCCAGGTTCCAGGCAATTCTTCTTTGAATACTGATATAATAAGCATTTAATATGCAGCACTGGGGATATGATAAAAATAATAATTGCAACAGGACGTATATACCACGTACCTTACAGCTAATCCTCACAATTCCTCTATGTAACTATCATTTCATTGATAATGAGATAAGGAGAAAATAAAAAAAAAAGTCAAGAAACTTACCCAAGGCCACAACAGCCAATAAGTGATGGGGCTGGGGTGTGAACCCATGCAGTCTGACTCTAGGACCCAGACCTTAACCCTCACACTACAGCTCTATGGAGAGGCATGCTCCCACTCTCAAGAAGCTCAGGCTACTGGGAGAGGCAAAAGAAGGGATGGCAGCAATATTTCATTGTACTTATCACAACAAGAACTGCTTTAGCAAAGGTAAAACTCTAGTCCCTTCACCTGGACTTCAACATTCTCAAATCTCTGCCGCTAATCATTTATAGGTGACCTCTGAGGCTGGGTTATTATTACAGAGAGATGACTTCTTCAGTTAATATGTGGGTTGATTCTTAATAGTTTAGCTCCTAGAGGGAAAACTTATTTCCCAGTTCATAAGACATCTACCTCACTGTAGGTATATTGACCACATTTTCAAAGCAACAAGTATTTTTACAAATATTTATTCTTAAATCCTGATACAGAAAATATAGTGATTCATTTCCAGTTCATTATTATAAGACCTAAGTAAATGTGCCATGGTAAATTTTATATAAATTATGAAGAAAAGCATCTCTTACTAAAAATAAATTTGTGGGGTTGGGGGTGGAGGGTAGGGTTACTTAGGAAACAGTAAACTCAGAATAGAAAAGCCCATGCATTATACAATACCAGGAATAGCAGATCTGTTTGATAGGTCTACTGTTAGGTTTAAAAATATTACAGTATATGCTTTTCTGAAATATTAGTTGGGGGGAATAAATCCAGACAGAAAATATAAGGTCAAATAATACTTGAGCTCTTTTACTTAATGAAAAGCATTTTGTTCTCTCTTTAACAGAACAGATGCTTTGGAGAACAAAACTGATGAAAAGAAAACTGCAAAAGAAAAAGGCGTTTAAAGTCCAGAAAGATGGGCGTGGATGGAAGCCAATATCCAAGCACAGAAAAGCTAATATGGCAGCTGCTTGAATTTAGTAAACAACAGGAAAAATGGCAGAAGACCAAAAAGCAGAAATATAAAATAAAATTCAAACTCTCCCCAAATAGCTGTTCAAAATACAAATAGGAAAAAAAAATCACAGAAATTGTACAAAAGAAAATATTACAATATAAAGCCTCTGAAGTTTGCCTCTACAGCTTTCATTAATGAGGGTAGAAGTTTGGCATACTGTCCTTTGATAAACATACCACATACCAGAAAAACCACCTCACCAAAAGCTTGGTCTGTAAATCACTCTCTTAATCCTAAAAGAGCTTTATTTTATACAAATCATCTGTAGTTCTCTGTAGACAGTCCTAAACAATACTTCAGAGTTCTTGGATCTCAGCCCCGAGATGGCCTATTCAGCAGAAAGTCCGGTCGGCCTGCTGAAGCTATTTTCCTCAGTTGTGTCAAGCCTGCAGTAATCTGCTAGAAAACAAGCTGTCCACCCCTTGTAGATCTCAGTGTCTGATTCATCAAATGATTATAAATTATACTCAGAGCTAAGAGCCAAGGAACAGGGAAAAAAATGAAGATAAAAGAAAGTTCCAGAATATGTAGGATTTTGGCATCTAATCATTTCATGCTCTTTAAAAAGTGTTTTTATTTTAAATACATGTAGAAACTAGTCTCTTGAAGGTGCTATTTTAAGATAAATAATTTACCTGTTACCATCTGAATTAAGTAGTTTTTAACTCAGGAAAAAGACATATTTTGAATTTTTAATTTCAAAAGACTTTGAAATTAAGTCTTCTAAGACTTTTAATTCTTAGAAGTCCAGCAATACACAATGAGATGGGAAGAAGAGAATGCCTGCACTCCACAGCCACCAGCTCAGTTCAGTCACTGCCCTGGGGCTTCTCAGTGCAAGGCAGAGTTCACCCTTAGAAAGCAACAGATGATGAAGAGCCAGAGATATAGAGGGCGTAGCCCACTCTAAAGCGAGTATGCGTCCCTCCTGCCCTGTGGTCTGCCAGACCAGGCCTCACCTTGACCACCAGGCATTTTCTGTCTTGCATATTCTAGGCATCAAACACAGCTTTGAGGGATATGATAATTTCCTCTAGAAAACTGGCAGGGAGAGATTTTGAAAAAACAGTACACATACATATAGACAATATTTTCTACATCAATAATTAAGTACAAAAATATATTACACAAAAATAATTTATGCCAGCATGGTGGCATGCACCTGTAGTCCCAGCTACCCAGGAGGCTGAGGTGGGAGGATCACTTGAGCCTAGGAGTTCAAGGCCAGCCCGAGTAACATAGCGAGACCTAGTCTCTAAAAAATTAATTTTAAAAAATTAATTTAAGCCAGTCAGTAAATTCTTGACTCTTTAAACCCTGCAATGTCAAATTTCAAGTTGTTTTTCAGGTGCTAATTTACATAGCAATGAAATTAAGTAGGACATGGCAATTTTAAATCCCATTTTATAATTTTAAAAAATCTTAGTTAATATACTCACAAGTGCTTTGGAAAAAAACCTCTATATTTCTATAATGTAGTAGTCAATAAAATTAAACAGTTAAACACACACACAAACCTAACTTTGGGAGCAGTGTCCCTTTGAGGAAAATGTTTACAAAAGTTCAAAGTACTGAACTTAGATGGACCACTGAACAAGTCAGCCAAAACTACAAAACTGTGCAAATAAGGTTTTGCATTTACTTTCAAAGACCCCAGAGACTCTTCCTTCTTAGCTGGCTGAAGTTGTGGAGCTCTTGTGCAATGCAGACACATTCTTACAGATGCTGAATTCAATAGCACAGGAGGAACCACTAGAAAGGCTGGAGAGAGAACTGATAGGAAAGAATAGCTTCACGGAGACTAACCTCTAAAGGAGAAAAGCACAAGTCATGGAAAATTCCATTACTGATTAATCCAACCTTTACATTTACATCATACCATATATCATACCAACAACACATCAGCTGCCAAAAGAAAGAAACCATAGAGAGATGGTAACTATCATTTCATTGACAAATTAATGCGTCTTTTCTCTTCTAAACATTTCTGCAGTTCAAATCCTTCCTGTGCCCTATGCCTGAATCACCAGTTGGCGATTCTGGCATCAGAAACCAGCTGCAAGACAACCAAGAACCAGCAAACTCTAACATAGAACTTTATCATTTAGAGACTTATGAATTACTTACATATGATAAAATAACCAAGAAGGGAAATATGAAATCATGGTCTAGAGCCATTGTTTAACTATGCATTGTTTCACTAAATATCAAAAAAACTTAAACACAGCCATTTCCTGTCACTCTGTTAATGTTATGCTTTAAGTAGCTGTACATATTAGAATCACCTCATTTACTGCTGAAACACAAACCATCCTTAGAGATGGAACAGCAGCTGCAGTTTAACTCGACGAAGCAATTCTAACAAAGAGTTTAGAACTAAGTTAAAATAGAATAGGTGCCCAATTGAGACTGCAGGGGAAAATTCTGAGAGACAGATCATGCTGATTATCCAAATAGCATAATTTGGCTTCCTCCCAAAATCTAATACACCCTTACGCTTACAAAAAAACAGGGCACTGCATTTTCAGTACAAATGCTTGGGACCATACTTTCACTTCTCATCTGAAATATCGGACCCCTAAATTTACAATTCTCTTTTAGCATTCACTTAACAGAAATTGGGCCATTTACTAAACTTCTCTATTAACTCCTACACACTCAGTATTTCTAGAGAGGCTCCAAATCAAAGTATTTACAAGGCTCTTTTTACTATAATTTGCAAGGAAAAACAGCCAAAAAGAATTAAAATGCTCAGGTAAAGAACCATTAAATACAATACTATATTATAAAAAAAAGTAAGGTAAAAGGTTTCTCAAACGTTAGAGATTATCTAGTTTAACTCTGTCATATAAAGCCAAGGAAACTATGGTTTAGAGAAATTAACAACACTAAATTATTTGCCTAACACTAAATAATTACCTTTTTTGGGAGAAAATTTAACTCAAAATTATCAATATTTCTTCTCCCCTCCCCAAACCTACAGCCACGTACGATCACTCTAGGCTGAAATTATGAGGGGACAAACTATAATTATAATACTTTAGCCCAAGGTCATTACCTTTAGAGGACAATACTACAAGAGCCAACACTAACACTATACCAATGCTATGCGATGTGTCTATGATAAATATGTTCTGAAACACACAAGTTTTAGAGCAGATTTTTCTTACCTGAAAAATCTAAACTGAATGGAATTACTCAATAATTGTTCCATCTTTATATAGTCCCTAACACATCTCTTGATGCTTTTAGAGGAGAGATTATGCAGTTCCTACTTTATAGTTTTGAATCCAGGACATAATCAAGTCAAATTTTGAAAATGAGAAGGCAGCCACAGTATAGTGGCAAGAAAATGAGTTCCAGTTCTGCTACTTACTAGCTCTGTGATCTTGTGATATTCAAGATTACAGAGCTATGTGATCTATAAAATGAAGATATTTCTATTACCCTTTCAGAATTTTTATGGAGATTAAATACAATTATATATATAGTTACTTTGTAACTATAAAGCACTGAACAAATGCAAGTTATTATATTAAGAATTTAAAATATAACCATTTTTATAGTTATAGTTTCAGTAGTTATAGTATAGTATTGATACTTGTGTATCTGTGTAAACTAAAACACACAAATATCATATAATATGTGCATAGCAATTTATAGCATAATATATATTACCTTACTGACTCTCAGAAGAACCCGTGAAGTTTCTGTTCCCCTTTTACTGGTTAGGCAACTGAGACTTAGAAAGGCTGACTTGTCCAAGATCAACCAGTAGGGGCACAGTGGACTCTAACCCAGAGCTTTCTGACTTCATATGCAGAATCCTTTCAACTAACACATACCCTTACTTTATTCAATCCATAAAAATATTTTCTGTGTTTTGAGGATGATCAAGTACTGCTTTGGCAAAACATAGATGAAAAAATTAAAATGAACATGTTTAAAGATAACACTAATGAAGTTTAACAATGTGCGAAATGATATTTTTATGAACCAAGTATTATCAGTAAGGCTATCTGGCCTTCCAAATCCAGACCCCTGCCTTCTTATGTGTATATAAACAACACACCCAATTCTTCCTACCTCAGATGGTCCCTCTGGACTCATCTACCTGGCAATATCTGTAAGATCTGCTTGGTTTCTACTTCATAGGCTCCTCTTCTAGGTTCTTAACCAGATACTCTCTAACTCAACTCCTTTCATGGTTAAGATTTACAAAAAGCAGCCTCATTTCCAACATGTTTCAGCTTGGTCAACAATTTTGTCTCAAACTGAACTCTTTGGAGCATATGATCTGGCCAAGCTTTCCTATCTTTTTACATGCCTAAGGCAGGTAACATAGGCAATATCACGTCCCAAGGAGTCGGGCAGTCCTGGGTCCATATTCACCTACTACTCATATACCTTAGGCTAGTTACTCAACTTCTCCAGGCCTCAGTTTCCTTTTCTATAAATGGGAAAAAACACTATCTACCTTGAAGGAGGAGTAAACTGGTTTTCCCACCTGGCAAGGCGAATCAGTCTTCTTACTCTACAGTCACAGTTACGTGTCTGTTAGGCTGTCTGTTTTTGGCTAGGAATAAGCCTAGTTGGTTTTCTCATGTCCTGGCTTGTTCTGATACTTCATTGCTCTCAGATGGGGACCGACTTATTAGAACAAACAAATAGTAAGGGAACCCTCTGCTTGCTTGTTACAAGTCTGGGCAGCAGACAGTGACACACCTGTAAGCTGACACTTCTAAAGACAGACGTTTTCAGCAGAACAGTTTCTATTCATAAGCCACTAGAATCCCTAATTTTTTTCCATCCATTTAAGGACAAAGCACAATGTAAACAAATAAACAAACAAAAAGCAGAAATAAAACTGTAGAACCAAGTCTGGAAGGCTTGGATTACAAGGTCTGATGCAGAACATAAATCCAACTCATTTAGTTTGACTGACAAAGAACATGATGATCATACTCTTTATTCTTTGTTTTTCAGGGAATGAAGTGATAGTTGAAGCTTATGTCCCCAATTTTATATTAATCACTTTTGAAGAAAAACCCTGTTAAGTATTCCACGCACCAGGATTTATGTTTAAGTATGCAGAACAGAGTAAGCAAGCAAACCAGGATCTGAAATAACTTTAGATGAGGAGTCTTGGTGATGTGTAATCCTTGAAATTTGAGTTCTAACTAAAATTTATTCTGAGATGCCACGTAATGTACCAAGTTTGGGGGTAAGCAATTAACAGCTGTGGACAAATGCTCATGAGGATCCAAAGAAAAACTGCAAGAGTCTGTTCATCTTATTGTGGAGCTAACACGAAAAAATGGCACAACAGACGTGAAAAAATAGAATGCTCCATTTAGTGCTTTGTTTCTTCCTTTATGTGCTATGTGCTTCAGGCCACATGAAGACTGGGATTCCTGGCAATTTTCCACCAAAGCAAAGGAAAATCCATTTCACAAAGCAATGGCAAAATAAAACTTAAGCAGTCCTACATAGATTCACCCCATTAGATTTTATTTTTTGAAATATTATTGTTCTACGAATTCCCCAAATCTGAGCCCATGTAGTAGGTATACAAAATAGAGCAGGTACTCACAAAACCAATGCTGTCTCCCTTCAGGGTCGGTTCTCACTAATGTGAGATGCACTTACATGCAGCCAAATTTGGCCTCCAAATCCAGAGCCCTGACTTCTTATGTGTATATAAACAACATGCCCAATTCTTAGCTCAGGTGACCCCTTTGGACTCACCTACCTGGCAGTATCCCTAAGATCTGCCTGGTTCCTACTGCATAGGCTGCTCCTCTGGCACTCTATCCTTGCCCGCTCTGGTCATGACCACCTTTTGCCTAAATGAACTCCCAGGTCTGACTCTGCCCAGACAGACCCAGTTTCTTGTCATCTAGATGTGACAGACTATGGAGCTAAAGACATACAACCACAAATTTGTGGTTGTCAACTCAAAGATTATGGCATAGTTATTTCAGTGTTTCAAATTCAAGTTCAGCTCTTGGGGTATTTAATGAAAAAATACAGAGTCAATCTTCTATTCATTTGATAAATATTTTTTGAACATCTACTATGGGCCAGGCACTATTCCAGGGGATGTGGCTACATCAGTGAACAAACAAAAATCTCTGCCCTCGGGGAGCTTACGTTATAGTGTGTGTTGGGGGTGGGTGGGATAGACAATATATAATAAATACAATAAAGAGGTAAGTTATATATGTATGTCAGAAGATAAGTGCTACACAGTAAGGGTGCTGGGGAAGGGGCATAATTTTAATGAGGTGGAAGAGTTGGAGGAAATGACACCTATATCCTTCAGGAATTTAATACTACACAGCTCTTTGGTCCAACCAGATTGCATACTCTGTGAAGGCAGGAGCCAAATGAGAATCATCTTTGCTTCCCTAGTACCTGGAACATAGCAGAACCTTAAATAGCTGCTGAAAATTAAAAAAAAAAAAAAAAAAGGCATGAATTCTGTATTTTTCCAAAGCAACGCTATTTGTAATAAATGGCACAGATTTATGAGACAGTTGGTTAGGGAATGGATGTAGTATTTGGCATTGAAAAAACAGCACACCTTGGAATCAAATCCATTGACTTCCACTTCATGGTACCCAAAACAATAATCCTATAACTTTTGCTCCACTACAGTTCCATGGGGACAAGATCCCAAGGAAAATCTATGTCTCTCTCCTATATTGCTGCTGCAAAATAAAAAGTTCCTTTGATCAAGTGGGAAATACCCTACCTTTTATTTTATACCAATAGGAGAATAGATTAACAGATGAAGCATGGATAAAGGTAAAGATGGCACTGTCAAAGGCTCCTGGGGACAGAGAGAAGACATAAACAAAATAGAATATAAAGTATAACCACCTTTATTGAGGCTGTCTGTGATGCTTATCACCCCAGCTCTTCCTATCATTGAAGCCACAACATAAGCATGGTTCCTTGCTCACTCACAACTTTTTGTCGTCTTCAAGCTTGTTACTGTGGTGCTGAGTATTCAAGTGTCAGCTGATAAGTGTACAAAATGTCATTACAAATCATCAGTCCTTCTCTGCAGTTTTTCCTCTCTGTTGTGGCAGTCATACCCCAACAATGATATTTGATCATGCATAATTCATTCATTCACTGAATAAATATTAACGAAAGCCTACTGTGTCCTGACCTGGTTTTAAATGCTGGGGATACAGAGGCAAACAAGGATTAAAGCCCTTGCCCTCAGGGGGCTTCTATTTAAGTTAGATAATAAACAGATAAATATATAATGCTATGTCAGCAGACAATGAGTGCTATGAAGAAATACAGCAAGGTAAGGGGATAGAAAGTGATAGAGGTTCGTATGTGGTCACACATGCTATTTTAGAGAAGGCAGCTGTGGTAGACAGCCTCTAAGATGATGTGAAGGATCCCCACCTCTTGGTATTCAGACCCTTGTGTATGCCCCTCCCCTTAAGTGTGGGCTGTACTTACTGACTCATGTCTAACAAATACAATAGGGCAAAAGTGATAGAGTGTTCCTTCCAGCAGTAGGCTATAAAAAGACTGGCTTACATCTTGGGATCTCTTTTTAATTCTATTGGAGCGCTGGCCCTCAGGGAAGCCAGCTGCCACTGCATAAAGCAGCCCCATGTGAGTGAGTTTGGAGAGGAATCCTCCCCCTTGCAAGCCTCAGGACTACAGCCCAGATGACACCTTGACTACAGCCTTGTGAGAGACCGAGTCAGAAACACGGGTCACCCAGATTCTTCACCCACAGAAACTGTGAGAAATGTTTGTTGTTTTCAGCTGCTAGGTTTTGGGGTAATTCCTTATACAGCAATGAATAACTAACACAGTAGTCAAGAATGGTCTCTCTGAGCAAATGACCTTGGAAACAGACAGATCATGTGACGATGTAAGGGAAGAGTTTCAGGTAAGTAAAGGGCAAGTGCCAAGGCCCTGAGATGGGAACAAGCTAGGCACAAATGAAAGGAGGAGGCCAGTGTGACAGTCACAGATGACATGGGAAGACAGCAGGGGCCAGCTCATGCAAGCCAGCCCTCTGACGGATGAGACACAACCAATACTGTTAAGACCATTCATCTGACCACCACTAATTGGCTTGAACAACAACCATTATCAATAGTGATAGCTAATGTTTAAGTATTTAAGTGTACTAGGAATTGTGCTAAGTGCTTTATTTCATTTATTCTTCACAACAGCCTTATGCAGTAGGTGTTATTATTAGCCCAATTTTATAGGTAAGGAAACTGAGGCTCAGAAAGGTTAAGTCACTTGCCAACATTCACAAGATAGGAAGTTTCTCCACCTTGGCAAAAAAATGTAACCCCAAACTGTTGTTTAAGCCAACTAGTTCAGTCGGCCTGATTAGATGCTCCAGGCTGTTTGATTTTCTCTTGGAATCCTTCTAACAGAATTGATTGGGGCATTATCTATATCTTTTTTGAGGTTTGACTAAAGTCAGGAAGGTGAAACTTAAGAAAAGCAGCCAGGTAGCTCTTCTTTTTGACATATGCTAAGTGCCCTGCATAACAAACAGGGAATATACTGAGGAATAGTCTTATATTAGATAAAATATCAATACAGTCTATTTTATGCAGTTTTATGATCAGCTGACCCAGATTGAGCCCTGGCTTCCTACCAATATTCCAGATACCTGGCACCAAACCAGGTCCCCATCTGCTGCAGAACTTGCTTTTCCTTCCCACTTAAACTTTATTTTGAAGCTTGGGGAAGATTATTAATGTTCCATCAGAATCTTGATTTCTCTTTGAAGAGGGGAGAAACAATTCATTTGTCTTTGATTTTTACCTACATTCTATTAATAAAAATGCCATTTTAATGTATTTTTCTTAAAAGCAACGGCTTCAACAGACCGATAACCTTCCTTCCATACAGGGGTCCTCAAATTCATATTATAGTGCTACCTTGGGCTAAAGAAAACAAAAAATAACAGACGCTACTAAGGTTTTGTGTTTCAAAGTTTTCACCTAGAAGAAATATGATCCAAACCAGCTGGTTCAACACCATCAATGATATAATAAAATTGATAGTTAATACTGATTGCGAACAGCATGCTGTAAGGGCCAGGTACTGTCCTAAGCACTCTGAATATATTATCTAAATTAACAGTTATAACATCTCTATGTGGTATTATTGTTATCCCAATCTTACAGAAGAAGAAACTCAGGCACAAAGAGGTCAAACAGCTTATCCAAGGTCACATGGCTAAACAGTCTACAGCTGGGATCAAAACCCAGGCAGTGAGATTCCAACAGCTCTTAACTCCTATGCTATACTGCCTCAGTTTACTATGCCTATGCTTACTGAAAAGACATCCAGGATTCCACACACATCAACTTCCCCTCCTAAGAAAGGTATGCTTCCCAAAAAAACAAAAAGCAAAAAACTCCATAACTCCATTAAAAACGCCCCTCAATACACATACATATATGAGCCAATCCAAAACACCTACAGTATCCTACATATCTTCCTGTCCCACAGAGTAACTCAATATTATTTACTATAATTATTAGGTAAATACATATACAGGTTAAAGACAGGTGATATAGGGCCGGGTGTGGTGGCTCATGCCCGCAATCCCAGCACTTTGGGAGGCCAAGGTGGGAGGATCGCTCCAGCCCAGGAGTTGGAGGCTACAGTGAGCTAAGATGGTGCCACTGCATTCCAGCCTGGGTGACAGAGCAAGACCCCACCTCCTAAAAAAAAAAAAATACATGATATAAATTTAGGCACTAATAAAAACCACACACACACACACACAAGCAGAAATACAAAATTTATTCCTCTAGAAAAGTTCATAATTTTGCTTTTCCATTGCTGAATAACCTAAGCTCATCTTTAAAAAAATTCTGGGCTTATTCTCATTTATCCTTGGTCTCTCTATTTCTCTGCTCAAATGTCATCTCCACAGAAAAGCCTTCCTTAACTACTCAATCTTTCAGTGTCTTCTCATGGTCATCATTCTTCTACTTCCTGTTTATATTACAACTGAAAATGGATTTTGTTTGCAATTGTTTATTTTCTATCTCTGCCACTAGAAAATAAACTACATGTGGGCCAACCTGTTCCCCGCTGTACCTAGTCCCTAAACTGTGCCTACATATGGTATGTGCTCAATGATATTTCTGCAACGAATGGATGAAATTTTCCCTGTGAAAAGAGCAACTGGGTGAGAGCAGACAGCAGCAAGAGCGAGACTGCTCACTGCCCTGCCCTCCTCTCCCACACCTAATTTTCACGTCTTTAGCTCTGGATTCACATCCTTGTAAAAGATGTGAATTCTTCTGATATGGATGGGGGAAGGGGAGGTAAGGGTGGCTGCACCCACTGACTCCGATTAGTAAGGACAGGCTGGGGAGGAGAGGAGACAGTAAATCCTGCCTTACTGGTTTTTGGTTGTGAGGGAGTGGCAGGAAAACAAAGGGGTAAATGAACATGGATTTGGGGCCTCAAAGAACTCTGGGGTCATTTTCAACCTTTCTCTCACCTTTACCCCTATTAAGAATCTGTCTCCAAGTTACTTCCTTTCTTAGCCAATTTTTTTGTATCCATCCTTTTATTTCCATTCCTATACCATATTCTCCTTATATTACACCTGGACTATGACAAATGTCCCCTAACTCACTGCTGTCTTCCAGTTTCCTCCACTCATCCATTCTGCACACAGGTATGGGATGTAAAAACTAAAATTCTATGGCATTTCCTACCCATCTTTAATGGCTCCTTTACACTGGGAAAGAGGAAACCACATATCCTGGTTATTTAACAAGTCACCAACTTTAATACTCCTTGAGTTATCAGAAGGCAGACCATGTCTGTCTTGTTTGCAATCTTCAGTGGCTGGCAGAGTGGGTGCGCATGAAACAGCCAGTACTTCAGTAGTGTCTCCCACCCATTCCATTCTGCATTCAGCATGTAATACTCTACACTGCACATTAGGGCACTTCATTGTAAATACAATTTGTTTTCTTTTTCATGTGTACAACTCTTGTCTGCCTTTTCCAAAACCACAAAAGGCTTTTTAGGACAGACTCATATTCTCTTATTTCCACCATTTCTCAGGACGGTGACACTATTAGGCACATACTTGCTGTATAGAGTTAAACAATGAGATCTAATAATCTAGGTTTGAGAAGAATGTCATTAGGAAAAAAAAAATTACAGACCCACACAGTAACTGCACCAGGACAGTTTATAAAGTAGCAAAAAAAAACCAAAAACCCAAAACCCCAAAACCAACATTAACAATTTGAACAGAAAAGGGCTGGATTTGGGGTCTTTATTAAGTACTTGAAACAGACTAGTAGATTTGGGTAACTTCCTAGGAGCCAGTTTGAAGGGTGTTACAAAGACTGTCTCTGACTCTAAATCATGCTAACAAAAAAGATGACTTTTTTCTAGTGATCTGGAGACTATTCACAATCTTAACATGTTTAAGGGAAACAAAAAGAAGGGTGGAGAATGGTGGGCCATGACATGTGATATGCTTTCGTATTTCTTGAAATGCGACTTTGGGTCAGTACTGAAGGGGCCACTTTTTATGTAGACATCTTCTCATCTCTACAGAGATTCTGCATGAACCTGTGCATTATGCCAACTAATTAGACCACTCAGATGTTACAGTTATATGCAATTTATAAATAATTAGTTTGTAAAGTGCTTTGAAAATAAAAGTGCTAGGCAGGTACTCAGAATTAAAAGCTTTTGGTATGTAATCATATTATTTAATAATTGGCTCTTTAAAAGGCATAGGACTTTACAGATGAACAGAATTTCTGATCTGGAATCATTAGCATTAGTTTAGTTAGAGTGAAATGCTATTGGAGAACAAATGAGAGACACTGATAGTTTTTTCACAGTATATGTATAAATGTATGATTCATATTCATCTCCCTCACCCTTTTTTAGACCAACTCAGCCTTCCCTCAAGTCTCTACGTACTTTATGCAATGATTTCTTCCACATATACAGGACTCTTGGTTAACCTGCCCGCTCTGCCCTCAGTTCTTTCCTTGCACCCATCTGCCTTCTGAAGGTGTTTTGCATGAACCTGTGAGTTTATGGCCACCCTAAAGAGATTCAAGACTGCATGCCACATGATCAATGACAATAAATCCTTTTAGGTGCAACGAAGTCATGAGATATGGTGGGCAGTCACCACTGGATGCATTTCCCACATGTACTATTATTAATTACTTCCATCTACTATCATCACTCTACACCTCTATGTCTACTAATTAAACTTTGTTTTCATCTTTTCACAAGTCTTGGTCCAGAGGATTTAAACTCCATGCAAATAATCCTGTTTACTATCCCCACAGTCTACCCATAGGCAAAATTTTGGAAGATGCAAATAAGTTTTTGATCCTTTTCCACACCCCTTTTGGGCTTCTTTATATCTTCAACGGCTAATTCCCTTACATTGACAATGACTTTCCAGAATCTCTATTACCCTAGGAAAATATTCTCCATCCTTGCCCCATAACATCACTGCTCCCACCTGAACTCACCTCTCCAATGTCCTTGCTATTGGAAGGACCAAACTAAGACCTCTGTATAATGAGTGTTAATGTTTACTCTTCTTAGGCAATAAACTAATGCTGCCACTGCCCAGTGACCTCCATGTTAACTCCAGATGACATTTTTCTGTGCTCATCTGACTCATTCAACTTTACTCTCCCCTACCTGAAAGCCTTGGCTTCAAATAGTTTCTGCAGACTTTCCTATCATCCCACTGGTTGCCATTCTTTGACCCAACCTTTGAATGCTGAGGTTGTCCAGAGCTTGGTCCTGAGCCCACTTCTTTGTTCCTCTCCATTGTTTAAAAAATGGGTTTACACCTTTAAGGCAAGGACTCACAAAGTTTATGTCCAGCTTAGATCTTTTCCATGACCACCAACTCACATATCCACTGCCTACAATGTTCAAAATGGAACTTTTGACTCCTGTCATCTTTTCTACCTCCCAATCTGTTTTCCCTCTTAAACTTCCCCATTTCAGTAATCAGCCCAAAACCCAGGCAGTAGTCATCCTTCTGTTCCACATCTGCTTCCTGAGGTGTACCAATTCAATTCTAAAATATACTTCAAATCTACCTTCTCTTCTCCATCATTAGCTTCCACCCTTCCAGGCCACTTCAACCCTTATTTATGGTGTATCTCTCTGCTTCTACTCTGGATTCCCTATAATTCATTCCCCCAAACTGCAATCAAAGTAATCAAGATGTTATTCCCATTGTACTTAAAACCCAAACTCCCTGCCACCTCAGCTCTTCCTTCCATCAACTCCAAAGAGAGGCCCTTCCCCCTCTTGTCTACTATGCTGCAAACATCCAAATCTTTCAATATCTTCAATTCCTCAAACCACCAGTTTTCTGCTTCCGGACCTTTGCACATGCTATTCTCCCAGAATGCATTTTCTCTTCTCTTTGCACAGCCAGCTCCTTCTCTTCTTGTAATCTCAGGAAGACCTTCCCTGACTTCCGTGCCTAAAGCAGATTCCTTTCTCATGTTTTCTATCCTGATCTTGTATTTATGTCACAGAATCACAACTTTAAAAAAAAAATGTTGCTTCTATCATAACACATGCTCTATGAGACCAGGTACATACCAGGTGCTCAATAAATACAGAAATATTTTTAAAGAATTTGACTGAGTATAGAAAATGTAGGCTCTACGGCAGGCTAGTAGGTCAGATTTGAGTGAACGAAAGTCTACATGCCATAACTCTTACAGTATTTACTTTATGAATGTCCACTACCTGTCAGGCATTGTGCTAGCTACAAGGATCATGTTGATCAGCAAGTTGGTATGGTGGGTAGACACCATGAGCACTAACAATAGCATAGTAAATGCCAAGAGCAGGAAACACAGGGTATGATGAAAGCACACAGAAGTACCCAAACTAGGCTGGGGAGTCTTACATGTAAGTTTTGACTTAGAGTATGGCAGGAATAAGACTGCTCTAGGAAGAGGGAATAGCATAAACAAAGTCCCCAAAGCACAGAGCATTGGGGGAGTGGGATGCTTGGGTTCAAGGATGAATTAAGAGTCAACTGGGGTGGGAGATAGGTATGAGAGACAAGTATGAAGAGGTAGATAGGATGGCTCTTAGATGTGATTCACTAATATTTTAAGTTTTCCAAAAAAGTTATTTCCCCCACATGGAATTTTCCTTCTCCTTAGCCTTACTTTGTCTCAAATAGTGCTTCTTCTATGAAATCCTAGGCTATACTTAGATACCTACCTAAAGCCTAAAAATCTTATCTGGGCATCCCAGTTTTCTCCTCCTATAAACTCTCTTGCCCTACTTAGCTCATGACTGAATATTTTAATAGTATTCTTAAATCCAAGTAAACTAGTATCTTTTTTATAAATGTTACAAAAATGGAGCTTGATACCACCTAAACTCCCATGCAAAACCAGAATTTGCACAATTCTGGCAAATTATCCCCCACCCTTGCCCAATCTACCAATCATAGCAAATGATGCAATTCTCTAATCAATAAAAAATGTAGCAAGAAGCCAAGTTGCCACCCCAACCTTCTCTCCTTCTTTTTTAAACCAACCACAGTCTACCTGGGGTCATGGTCTGTTGCATCTACCCTTTCCCCCACCACCCTAATCACAGACATGAATGTATACTCTAATTCCCATGATAACACTTCTTGTCTAGGCCCCTCAATTTCTCACAGCTTTCTCACTTTCAATGTTGGCTCAATCAAAAGAAAAAAAAGTCATCCTTGAGGATCATTTGGTTGCATGGAACAGAAACCACTCAAACTAGTTCAAATAAAAGAGGGAATTTATTAGAAGCATACAAAGTTTCTTGCAGGGATTCCAACAGCTGTAATGGATCAATAACTAAACCACACCTTTCTGAAGGATGGAGCATGCTGTAATCACAAACTTCTAATTCTGTTCTGCATGATCATGAAGAGAACATTCTAGAGGACACTCCCTCCTTGTATACTGCATAAGGAACTAGAATGTGGATTCATTTCTGCTTGCTTTTTGATCCTTATAGTCCTTTATGCTGGCCTCAAACTTGTCAAGCACATGTTGGCAGACATTCATGAGCTCATTCAGGCCTCTCTGAAATGGTTCAACAGCTGGAAGAGCACCTCGAGTCTGAATGCGTAAATTAATTTTGCTCTCTGAAGGATGGGTCGTAGTGTAACCACAAAACTCCACTTCTGGGTTCTTCATGATCATGTAACGCAGAGAATTTCCTAGGGTATGGTCTTCCTCGTGCAATACAAATGTCACACAGTGTCTATCTGTTCCAGCTGCCTGGACCATTTCCAGGGCTGTCTTCCTCTCGCCTTCAGCCATTGAGGTCTTCAATCCAGATATTTTTCTACACACATATTTTTTATAAAAATGAGATCATACTGAATATTGTTTTGTAACTAGCTTTTTTCCATTTACTATATCACAATTATAACACATTATTACTCTAATCTACTCCAGTTACATAGAACTATTAGCCTCTCATTTTCCTGTGTTCACAAATTCTATCAATAAATATTTAATTTATTGCCTCCAGTTTTTCTCTACTCCATTTGACCATCCACACTGGCCACAAGGGGAGTCTTAGAAAAACACAAACTAAATGTTTGCAAAAATATTCTTTTGGTAGAGTCACAAGAAAGGGATAGGGTGGGCTCTGCCAGAGGATGAAAAGAAGTTGAAAAGCTTAGAAAAACAGATTGCTCTAGCATAAAAATAGAGGCTATAGATTACCAATGTGCAGGCCCAACCATGGCTTCCATTTGAAACTAGGAGAATGGAAGGTCCGAGACAAGCAGGAGGGATAAAATGAGCTCAGCGCATAGAGGAGTGGCTTTATGAGCAGTATGCACAGAGAAGGAACGTGAGTGGTAGTTACAGGGATAAAGGCCTGACTGAACACACTAGTACCGTCACTCAGGAAACGGTGGCGTGGTTTTACACACTGCTGTTCTAATGGGGGTGGGCAGTTTGGGGACTTAACTCTGCTCTCTCAACTTGACTTCCCTCCTCGATAGCTAGCGTACCTCGGAGCGTCTCAAACCAAACACGTCCATGTCTCCTCCCCTCTCTTCCCTATCGCGCCCCGCCTCTTCCCCATCTTCTCCCTTCGCCCAGCGCCCCGAGTCAGGCCCATGTCGCCAGGCCAGGCCGCGGACGCTGGGCCCCGGCCCGGCCGCGTGCCCCTCGGCCACCCGCTCCCCTGGGGCGCGGCCCCCTCCGCCCGCCCGCCTCCTCGGCCGTTACCTCTCCAGCTCCTGGTCCTCTTCCATCGCGGGGGCGGTCTCGGGATCCTCAGGAGGCGCTGGCGGATCCGAGGCTCTGCCCCATATCTCGAAACGTGCAGGCGGAGCAGGAAGGAAGGAACGACCGACGGAAGGAGCGGAGAACGGAAGCTGGGAGGAGGAGCCGCAGCGGCGCGCCGGGGCCCGGTCGCTGGGCGGGGCGTGGAGGCTCCGCCCCCGAGGCCCCACCCCCGGCGCGAGGCCGCGGCTGCTCACCTGGCGCTCCCCCAGCAAGCCCGCCCGCGGCGGGGGGGCCCGGAAGGAGGGAGGCGGGGTCGGCGTCCACTTCACCCCCAGGCCCAGACAGGCCTGTGGGCGCCCGAGTTCAGCCTTTGGTACCTTCCCCCAGGTGGTGGCGAAGGGGGCGGAGCCTTACCTGTCGCCCCCAAATCACCCTCCTTCTAAGGGCCGCAGCCTGGCCTCTTTCCTTGCGGCTAGACTTGGCCGGAGGACGGCGTTACTGCCAGGCTGGCCCTTCCCGGGACCCTAACCCTCAGGGCCTTTCATGGGACAACAGGGTTAGGCTATAGTTGACCAACACACCTTGAAAAAGGAGGAGGGTAATGTGCGAAGAGATGAATTTCACAACAGAATGCGAAAGTTTAAGACGGTATTTGTCTCAGTAGGGACCTTGCAGCTGCATTTCCCAACTGGGTCAAAGGACAAGAGTTTGTTTTTCTCTTTGGGGGGATGAGTGAGAGTTTGGGAGAAAACTGTCCCCCACTCCACCCTTTCTACCCCTGGAGTAGTCCTTCCCCGCTATGGACGTCCTTTTCCCTTTACCCTTTTGGTTCCTTAAACCTCCTTATCTGCGAAACCTGCCTCTCACCTTTGTTCCCAGGTGCCCCAGTCCCCGCCTGGGCAACCTTTCACCACCCGGACCCGCTCTCCGCCCTCCTTCCTCAGTACCGCCCCTCTCCCCGCTCCCTCAGATGGTCTCCCTCGCCAAGCACCCCTTCTCCCTTACGCCGGCCAGCCCGTGTCCCTGCCCTACCCCAGCTGTCCTTTCGCCCAACACACCTGCACTTCTCTTCCCTGCGCCACCTGTTCTCCTTGCTCCCCCCGCCCCGCAATTCCCCTAGATGTGCACTCCCACTCCAGCTGTTCCACTCTTCTCGCAGTGGTCGGGGGTGCGCGCAGACACTTCTCCAGCGTGTCTCTTGCAGGGGAATCAGGCGAGCAGCGGGGACAGCCCAGGGCGGGCGGCGAGGGGCGGAGTGGGCTCGCTCTAACCCGGGAGTGAAGGCCCGGTCTGGCCCGCCCCCTGAGCTCTTGGATAGGCGGAGCCGCCCTCTGGCCCGCCCCCTCCCCCCCTGTGCTGCCACCGATTGGCCCGAGTGCGTGTCGGGTTGGGCCGCTCGGGTTGGGCCGCTCGGCTCCGGCTCTCGCCCCCGGGAAGGCAGCAGGGGCGGTTGAGAAGTGAAGTCTTGGCCAGAGTTTGCTTCTTGCCAGGAAATCCGCGGCGGCGGCGGCGATTCCCGGCGGAGCAGAGCCCGGCTGGCTCCCCGCTCCCTCAGCGGGCCGCGGAGAGCGGAAGCTGGCGCTGGGCTGCGGCGCCGGGAGCCCGAGCACGCCCCGGGCAGCCGCGCTTTCCCAGTGAGTAACTTTGCGGTGCCCGCCTCGCTCCGCGCCCTTCGCCGGCTCCGGGGGCCGCCTCAGGTGCGGGCGTCGGCGGGGTGTGGGGCAGCGCCGCGCCCCGAGAGCCGGCCAGAGCGGCGCCGCCGTCCTCCGCGGCTCTCCTCGCTCGCCTGGGCTGCGGGGGAACGTGGACCCGGGGGTGGGGCTGGCTGCGCTCGTCCGGGGGGAAGAGACGGCTGCCCTGCGCCCTGTGCCCGCGGCTGGGCAGGCGGATGGAAGGCGGGCGGCCCCCGGCTGGCAGCATTTGGTGGTTCCGGCCACCGTGCTGCAGATCTTGGCGTCGTTTGCTTTTTAAGGGAAGGGAGAGGTGGGGATGAGTTTTGAAATTTTCTGTGTGTGTGTGTGTTGTCGGTAATAAGAGTGGCGCTAGCTGCCTCCACGTCGGATTTTGATCCTCTCGAAAGGGATGGGGAGAGATCATTCCCTCCGCCCCAGCCTGTTGCCTATCAATTCTCACCTCTCCCTTTAGGCTGGAAAGGGTGAGAGAGATTTGATATCTTCCAGGGGGTAATTTCAAAATATGGATCTTGATTTGGGAGCTGTTGCACACAAAGCTCCATTCAGGAAATACATCATTCGCTTTTCAAAGCTTTATGCCACGTTTTAGACAAGGACTTTCGACTTACGTGGAGTGCTTCTTCTAGTATTTCAGTTTACATTTAAGGTTGTGGGTCCAGAAGTTCGTATCTGTCAAGAGCTAAGATACACTCATGCATAGGCTCCACTGTATAGATTTATCTTTTTGAAATCACAGAAATCAGAAACGAAGTTGAGTGAGAAGCAACGGCAGTGCAGGAGGAGGAAACAGTTGTGGAGCTCTGGTTTATTGGACTGCCTTCACTTTAAGAATTTCACATTCTTGCAGCAATAGTACTTACTTGTAAATTGGCCTTCTTCCCTGGACGGATTTTGATTTTTCTTTTGCAAGTACTGTGATGCAGCACCGATGAAGGTGGATCTCAGTAGATCAATTTTATTTACTTTATAGATTTGATTACCACCCCACACCCTTTTGGAAAACGGACTTTGGCAGGTAAAGAAGGAAGTAGGAATCTACTGTCCTTTTTGGCCTGTCAAAGCTTTGTTGAGCCATGAATAACAAGTTTTGCCTTTTTAGCTTGTCCAAGTCCCACATGTGAGTTTTCCCATGAGATAAAATGTAGGCCAGATCGGAACCAAAGTAGAATAACACTACTTTTAATTTGGCCCACTTGTGTGTTAACATTCTTAATTTATATCTTGTTTCATCAACTTTGAAATTTTTCAGTATTTATTAATTTAGCCACTGATAAAGTGCCTACTGCATGCCAGGCATTGATAGCAGGGGTTGGTTCCTGCCCAGAAGTTGCTCATAGTCTCTTTTGGAAACTGATCTATACCTCTGTTCCATTAGTTACCAAAAGTAATTTGAACAAAGTGCTGTGGGAGCTTAAAAGAGAGAGCACTTCTGCCTGGAGTTTGTTAGAGAAGGCTTAACGTAGGCACTTTTCAACTTGATGTGACATTTTGCCATTGTAGGCAAGTAACATGTAGGCCACTTGCAAATAAATGCATGTATCTTTAGGATATTGCTTTATGAGATTTGCATGTGGCCAGGTTGGCTGAAGGACACAGTGTCTGTGGTTGTAGTAGTAGTCAGGGGCTGGTGTATTATTCATTTCAGAGCACTTAGCACCTTGCCTTGCTTACAGTGGGCACTCAAATATTTACTGAACTGACTTGAACAAGAAAATGAGAGATTTTATATACCAAATTAAGGAATTTGGACTTTATCCAGTCAGTGATAAGGAGCTGCTAATTTTAAGCAGGAGAATGTCATGATAACATTTGCATTCCAGAAAGATAATCTGCAGCAGTCTGGAAGATTGTGGGGGTCCCGATGGAAGTTAGACAAAGTTGCAGGCTCTTACAATGGAGGGGTTAAGTGCTCAGGGGTTCTCCATTCAGATCATCTGGGTTGGAATCAGGCTCTGTCACTCACTGGGTAACCTCTTTGTTCCTTAGGTTCTTCATCTCATAGAATTTGGGGGATAAAACTTGAAAAAACACGTGTATTAGAATAGTGCTTGGAGTATAGTAAGGACTTAGTAAATGCTAGTTATTCTGTGTGAAGGCAGTAGAAAGAGAGATGATGTGGCATTTGGGAGGTACGACTAGGAGGCTGGACGGGGTAAGTGACTAGATAGGATTTGAGAGAAGGAAGATTGCTAGGTTTTTTGAGTCACTGGTGTGTGCTGATTAAATTTGCTGTGGAGTTAGAACAGGGGTTGAATTCTAATTCTATCCCTTACCTTTAGAATTACTATCCCGACTGAGCTTTGATTTCCTAACATTTAGGAAATGATTGTTGTACCCATTTAGTTGGGTTTGAGGATCAAGTGAAATTACGCATGTAATGCCCTTGGCAGAGTACCTAGCACATTCCAAGTGCTCCGTAAATATTAGTTGTTCCTTTAGATGGTGACATTAATGAGCTAGTGGAATGTTGGAGGATATGAGAAGGGGCAGTTAAAAACAATTGATGGTAAAGGTGGGGAAGAGAAGTTCAATTTGGAACCAACTCAGTGAGGTGCTAAATGGATGGTTGAGATATCTGTGATGCAGTTGTTGGATTGATGAGTCCCATAGGAGCTAGGAAAGAATAGAAAAGAAAAAGAGTTCACATAAAGCTTTTGTGGGTGTGGTAAGCTTTATGGAAGATTTGGGGTAATGGGGGGAGAGGAGGGATTTACAGTGTAACAATGCCAGAAGTGTTGACACTGAATATTAGGCATCTCTATCTTAAAATGCTTTTTGGGCACCATCAAAGAAAGGAGAACTCCAGGCTCATATAATCTGGTTGGCTGTATGCCCTTCTCCCCCTCCTCTTTCTGATTGCCACCCTAAAATCCAAATACTTTTTAATTTTATTATTCAGAACCATTTAACCTTTCCCCCCTGCTTACAGGGCCACAGTTCACTCCAGGCCCATCTTCCTATATTCAAATGCAACAAAGTTTTTGAAAGAGTCAGAGGTCTCATTTCATAGGTTCCACTCTATTTAGGAAGTAGTGTTGGTTGAAAAATAATATACACACACACACACATATATGTACATGTATATGTACAAATATATCTTGCATGTAGAATTGTAGTTGTAGAAGAAGATGGGGACTGGCCTAAATTGACCCTGTTAGAGGGTCTGGGAGTTCTATAAAACAAATCCCCTTTAGCTTTCCTGTCATGTGTTTCTTTTCCTCAGAAAGTACAAAACAGTAGAAAAATCTGTAGTTATGTAAGGTTTTTTGTTTGGTTGGTTTCAGAAAAAAGTGGTTATTTTGTGTGTTAGCCTAAGGAGAAGTTATTAAGAGGAATTTTTTAACAAGCAAGTGCTCATGATGTACATTACAATAATAAATTGTCCTCTAGTTAGTATGCTTTTAAAGAAGCAGGTGTTGTAGGTTCTATCTTTAGAATGTATGCTTCTTACAGCAGGGATCCTGTTTTGCTCACTGCAGAATCCCCAAGTACTTAGAACAATAAATATTAATATATGTATAAATGAATAAATTGGATCAATTGGCTTTGGTCTGTCTTGGCCTGCAGACTTCTCCTAATCTTTAGAACAATCACTGGTCTGAGGGAAAACAAAAGAGAGAATTGATCATCGAGGAAGCTTAAAGTGCTTCATGTACTCACAGGAAGATACTGGAACTATGACAGAATTGATGGCTATTATGATTCAACTGTTTTAGTGCCAGCTGCTATAATTATTTGCATAATTCGCTCCTTTTCCCCCCACATTTTACTGCCATACTTGTGGGGTATGGTAAGGAGGAACAGACTGGTACAGGGGTATAGCTTTCGTCAGAGGTAAACTGACAACAGCTGCGTCATAAATTTATTCTCTCTTGGTTAACAAAACTCCAGGGCAGAATCTCTAAGTCTTGATAAGGATAGCTGCAAAGGTAGGGACAGAAGTGTTGTAGGCGATAGGATTTAAACATGGTTCATACCTTTATCTTTCCAGCCTGGAGATTTAGGATTGTTACTTCTGGCAGTCACTTTCCCTAAGTGGAAAAACTATATGCAGGAAAAATTATTTTTTTCTCAAAATTAGCCTGAGTAGGAGAAACGAGAAATAGAAACAAATGCAGAAAATAAGCAATAGGCAAGTAACATACTATAAAACAATCATTGTATGTCCATTTTAAAAGTATACCACCTTTGTATATAAAACAAATGAAGCTTTAATTTTTTCTTTATTGAAAGAGTAATCTTAAAGTTTTTTTAACTAACAAATTGCCCTAGAGTGTGCAATAAGGGCCAACATAAAAAGTGTTTACAACCAAGTTTTGAGGACCTACGTCTTATGTAAAATAAGATGTGCTTGGCTATAATAAAGTATATGTGATACTGTGAAATATATATTAATATTTGCTCTTCATCCTCATTTTCCTGGCATACAACTCCTAAAATCCTTGGAATCTTCAAAGTGCTAAGTGTCTTTTTGTATGCTAATAATTGGCTGTTGACTGGCAGCCCCTAGGTAACTTTAGGGTAGAGGTGGTCCAGAGAAAGACCAAGACAGAATTAGAGGGTAGGGATTTTCATTCAGCCCTAGCCCCCAAACTCAAGAGAAAAGAGAGGGGCTGAAGGTTAAGTTGATCACTAATGGCCAGTGGTTTAATCAATCATGCCTACTTAATGAAGCTTCCTTAAAACCCCAAAAGGACAGAGTTTGTGTTGCAGAAACCTCAAGAGGGTTTCATACTAGGTCTAGTTTCTCATCACACAAAGATCCAATTATTGACACAATGAGGATTGCCAAGGAAGAAAGGAATTTTTAATATGACTGACGTCTTGTTAGGAGAACAGGAGAATCTGCTTCAAATCCGCACGGAGATCATGGGCTTTTAAAGGAGGGGCCATGTGCTTTGGGGCAGGTCTTGGTGTATCTTATAAAGAACAACACGCATTGGGGGTAGGTTATGGGGGATGGTAAATCTTGGCATCAGGAAGGCTGCTCACAGGGCTTCAGAATCTCAACTCCCTTGTCTTACAGAAAATCCACCATTTCTGGGAAGCAATTCAAAAGTTCAAGTAGTTAGTTAAGGGAGAAGATTATATAGGGGTCATTGAAATTTGTTCTGTGGGGGGCCAGTTACATCTGGAGAGCTTCCAGATTGCTGAACACATACGTGGAGGTTCTTGGAGGGTGGCTCGAGGGCATGGAAGCTCCTGCTCCTTCCCTCATACCTCTCCCTACATGTATCTTCATCTGTATCCATTGTAATATCCTTTATGATAAACCAGTAAACGAAAGTGTTTCCCTGAGCTCTGTGAGCCGCTCTAGCAAATTAACCAAACCCAAAGAGGGGTCATGGGATCCCCAACTCAAAGCTAGTTGGTTGAAGCTAGTTGGTCGGAAGTTCCTGAGGTCTAGACTGGTGTCAGGGGAGGGGGAAGGCAATCTTGGGGACTGAGCCCTCACCTTTGGGATCTGGGGCTATTACCAGGTAAAGGGTGTCAGAATTGAATTGAATTGGAGGACACCCAACTTGTGTTGCTGCTTGGTGTGTGGAGAAGCCCCACACACATTTGGTCACGGAAGTATTCCATGTTGATGATTGTCATATCAAGTGAGAGAATAGAACACTTTTAAGTGTGTTTTTTTCCCCTCTCAGAGCTTCCAAGACTCTGTTGTTGGCTATTATTTTGTTTTTTAGATAAAAGTAAAGTAAGTCTGGGAAATATTTACACCTGCCTCCCCTACCCCCCAAAACTGGGATTTGGGCTGCCAATCTTAATTTAAATTTAAGATTTGTTTATTAGAACCCTTATCAGGTAAACCACATAAATAATTCTTGAACAAATAAATTGCAGCCATTCACTTAAAGCTTATTTCAATATTGTGACCATTGCCACTTTTCTTCTGTATGATTTTAACATTTGAACTTTGACTTTTAATTTAATTGTATTCGACAAGTACCAAAGCATACATCATGTGATCAAGGCTGGGCTGTGTGGAACACAAAACATTGTCTCTGCCCTTGTAGAACTTAAAATCTTAAGAGACATGCATCTAGTTGAGGAGTTAACATTTGCAGCAGGGTGACTAATACCCTTGAATTCTAGTTCCTTGGCTCCTCAACTCTGGTGACCTTCACTTCTGTATTTTAACATTCATTTGGCACCTTGTCATTTCCCCAAATTTTCCACATTAGAGATCTTAAACTTTTATATCCTCTTGTCTGACCCCAGTCTTCTGTCCTGTCCTTCCAGCTATCTCAGTGCTCACTCCTTTCATTAGAGTGCCCTTCCCCTCACAGAGACAGTGTGCCAATCCTCTGTCCCACCCACCTCCCCTTCCCTGCTGCATGGACATCTGTTGGCCTTACTGTCTTCCCTATCCATTTTGGAAGCTATGGTTAAACACCTGGACTATCCTTCCACTGGCACTTTTGCCTCTCTTGAACTTGTCTTTATGCTGTACCTGCCAGAAAAAGTCCCTGTTCAGATTAACCTTGCTTCTGCCCCTGCACTGTTTTGGTAATACCATTAAATGGTTAGCCCTCAATGCCGGAAATTGTCTAAACCCCATCCCCTCCATTCCCCTCGATTTGCAAATGTTTATTTGGCACCTGCTGAGTGCTCTGACGCTGAGCTAAGAATACTGTGGTATCCTCTTGGAGTTTACAATTTAGAGGAGATAGACATTCGTTAAATAGTAGATACATTACACAGTTACTTTGAAGAAATAGTATGATATGATAAATGCTTTGAAGAAACAATATAGGGTTGTGCTCTCCAATACTATAATCACTATCCCCTTGTGGCTATTGAGCTTTTAAAATGTGGCTAGTTAGAATTGAAATGCCCTGTTAAGTATAAAATACACCCCAGATTTTTAAGACTTGGTACCAAAAAATCCATAAAAGATCTCAATAATTTCACATATTGATTATATCTTGACATGTTAATATTGTGGATATCTCAAGTTAAATATTTAATTTATTCACTTGTTTCTTTTTTTAAAAGTAGCTACTAGAACATTTAAAATGACACATGTGGCTCACATGATATTTCTGTTGGACTGTGCTGGCCAAGGGTATTGTCTGGGCATGTGACAAGGGGAACTACCCTAGTCTCTGGGAGATGGGATATCACTGAAGCCTTCCCTGAGGATGTTGTCCTTGAACAGGTTTCTGGCTCAGTAAACCTTCCTCAGAGGAAGCAGTTGTAGGAGGATGGCACATGGAGGGAGAGGGGGTCGGGAAGGTGGGTGAAGAGAGCTGGGACTGTGGCATGGGGTGAGACCAGGAAGGTAAACAGGGGCCTGATCATGCAGGCTTGGTTGGCCCGAATGAGGGTTTTGTTCTTCATCACTCGTGGATTATTCCAGGCTACAAACCCTTTTATCCAACTCCTACCTCTTCTGTAGTCTGCAAGTAATCTGGTCACTTCATGGAGAAGATTAGATGATCTGCAGTGATTTCTCTCAGATTTTGTCTCTCCCCTTCCCAATTTACCCTCCTAAGCCAGCTCTTTCGCAGGCTAACTTCCAAGCGTGTCATCCCATCCTTCAGAGTCTCTTTCAGGAGAGGCTTCATCAGTTAACTCCCCTCTTTTCTGTATTTAATCTCCTTCTCCCTACTTTTTTTCTCACACCAGCCTATAAATATGCCCCAGTCTTTAACTTTATAAAACAAACACAGCTCCACCGACCCTACATTCTCTTCTAGTTATTGTTCTTGAAGCATAACATTTTTTTAAAAATTTGATATTTAAAGCGATATGCTCAAAATGTATTAATGTGTTATCAATATAAAATTCTTTTCTTTTTTCTTTCAAAAAATTAATTAATGAGATTGGACATTCTTTTTTTTTCCATATTGAGTACTTGAAATCTGATGAAATATTTTGCACTTATAACACATCTCAATTTGGATGCTCAATTTTCAGTGGTTGAAGTGAAAGAAATCCTACCAAAATAGTGAATATTTAACAGAAAGCTATTTTGTGTTGCTTCAGTTTTTTTCTTTTCATTGTGGTAAAAAACACATTAAATTTACCATCTTAACCATTTTTAAGTGTACAGTGTTAAGTATATTCACACTGCTGTCAGATCTTCCAGTGGTTTCATCTGGCAAATCTGAAACTCTACAACAACTTCCCATTTCCCCTTCCCCTATCCGCTGGTAACCACCCATTTTGCCTTCTGTTTCTATGCATTTGAATACTTTAGATACCTCATATAATTGGAGTTGTACAGTATTTGTCCTTTTTTTGCGACAGGCATATTTCACTTAGCACGATGACCTCAAAGTTCATCTATGTTGTAGCATGTGATAGGATTTCCTTCTTTTTTAAGGCTGAGTAATATTCCATTGTATGTATATACCGCATTTTAGTTATGCATCCGTTAGTGGATATTTTGGTTGCTTCCACCTCTCGGCTGTTGTGAACAACATTGCTATGAACATAAGTGTATAAATGTCTCTTGAGACCCAGCTTTGAATTCTTTTGGATGTATACCCAGAAGTAGGATTGCTAGATCATATGATAGTTCTATTTTTAATTATTTGAGGACCTCTTTTCCATTGCAGTTGCACCGTTTTACAATCCCACCAACAGTGCAGAAGGATTCTAATTTCTCCACATTGTTACTGCTGCTTGTTTTTTTTTTTTTATAGTGACCGTCCTAATGGGTGTGAGGTGATAGCTCATTGTGGTTTTGATTTTCGTTTCTCTGATGATTAGCGATGTTGAGCTTCTTTTCATATGCTTGTTGGCCATTTCTATATTATCTTTGGAAAAATGTCTATTCCAGGCCTTGACCTATATTTTAATCTGATTCTTTGCTTTGTTGTTGAGTTGTAGGAGTTCTTTATGTGTTCTGGATATTAACCTATTATCAGATATGATTTGCAAATGTTTTCTCCCATTTTTTTCACTCTGTTGATGTGTCCTTTGAGGTGCAGAAGTTTTTAAGTTTGATGTAGTTCCATTTGTCCTGCTTTTGGTGTCCAAGAAATCCTTGCCAAAGCCAATGTCATGAAGCTTTTCCCCTATGTTTTCTTCTAGGAATTTTATAGTTTCAGGTCTTACATTTAGGTTTTTAATTCATTTTGGGTCAATTTTACAATTTTACATGGTGTAAGAGTTCAAACAAAATATTTTGAACATTTCTGAGACCTTCTGGCAAAGAGAGGGAGGAAAGGTCAGAAATATCTGAAATAGTTATTTTTTATTTTTAATTATTGTGGGTACATAACATTAATAGTGGTATATCTTTATAGGGTACATGTGATGTTTTGATACAGGCATAAAATGTGAATTAATCAAATCAGTGTAATTGGATATCCATCACATCAGGCATTTCACATTTCTTTGTGTTAGGAACATTCCAGTTCCACTCTTTAAGTTATTTTCAAGTATACCCTAACTTATTGTTGGTTATATAGTCACTTTGTTGTGCTATCAAATATTGTTCGTAACGGTAACTAACTAACTATATTTTTGCACCCGTTAACCATTGCACTTTATCAAAAATATGGAACGCTTCACAAATTTGTGTGTCATCCTTGCGCAGGGACCATGCTAATCTTTGTATCATTCCTATTTTAGTGTATGTGCTGCTGAAGCGAGCACTGAAATAGTATTAATTTGAGGGTATTGATGTCAGTGTTTGGGCTGGGACACAGTTCTCAACTGGTGCTTCATAGTATATTCTAGTGTGAATTTCTCTGTCCTTCTTATTTCTTATAGTTGTGAGATACCAGTATGGAAACAGTCAATAGTCTAGGTTTAGCTGAAGCTAAAATATAAAGTTAGTGGGGAGAAGCCAGGTGTCAGAGTGTATGTGGTTGCATCCTGTGCTCCTACTACTAAATACGCAATGCATTTGATCAGTAGTAGCTGTGCGTGCCCTTAGGACCATTCTTTAAAGGCTTTTTAATAGATTTCAAAGGTGTTTATAGCAATTCCCATATGAAATATTTATTAACCTCATTAATCTCTCTAATTTTAGACTTAAGATGAGATTCATTAATTGATACTTCAATAGACTAATTTCAAAACTTTGTTTAAAATAGACATCATTTTTCTGGGACACTGACCTGTTCTTTTTCTAGGTACATTTGTTAGCATATTTGAATGACTTTTCTACTTTTGAAGGCGTAGAATAACATTGAGAAACCTTGTAAGTCTGGATTTTTTTTAATGGTATGGTACCTATTTACAGAAGAGATTAAAAATGTTTTAATTCATTTTGCAGAATGCAGAGGGATGTTAAAATCTGAGTACTCTTATTAAATGTCAAAGTCAATTGTCAACTAATATATGTTGTATTAACTTTTTTTCTTATGAAATGATTACTGTTAAAAGTTGCTCAGTATGATTTTACTCATTCTAAATGTGACTGAATTTTCTCTTTCTATAGTTTAGATGCTGGCAGAAAGCAAAATTGACCATTAAGTAGTTCTTAAATTGTTTATTCATAATGTAACATTTTTTATGTCTTCATAAAGAATTACTCTTTTGGTTACTTGAACATTTTGAAAAGAAAATTGTTCTATTAATAAAAAACAAAAATTACTCTCTAAATGTACTAGGATTATGGAAGGATATCTTTCTGGAAGATAAAGCTTAATATCCTTAAAAGTAATACTTTAAATTCAATTTTAAAATAGTAATATCTCCATTTTAAAGAATATTTTTCTGTTTGATAACTCCTGGGAAGTAATACATCTGTTTGATTTGCCTCATTGCATACATCATGAACTATATGAGGGTACAAAGATATATGTGGTTTTCTTATTTTTAATCACACTGTACATTTCTTAATTATAGAAGTAATACATGCTTAATATAGAAAACTTAGGAAATCTTTATGCAAAGAAAATAAAAATTACTAAAAATCCCACCAGTTATAATTCTTCTAAAATAATTCATTTATTCAACAAATATTTGAATGTCTACTCTGAGCTGTGTACCATTCTAGATATTTGAGATATAAAAATAAGTTAAAGAAGTTCTTATTGTTGGAAATTGAGTCTAATTAGATCACAGTTTCAGTACAGTTACTCATTTTGATACAAACATATTTAGATGATAAAACTTAAGCATAGAGGTTCTTGTGACAAGGCATGATAAAAGTTAATTATTATTATAAGTTATGGGTAAAGAATAGTCTCAAGTGAAAAGAAATTTTAGCTTTTTCATGATTGTGCAGGTCCTAAGATAGCTGGTACATACGTTATATGTCTTACTTTCCCCCTTGGTATTTATTGAACACCTGTTATGTGCCAGGCACTGTTGTAGATGATGAGACTATAGCAATGAGCAAGACAGGTGGGCTCCCTGTTCTCATGGAGTTTACATGCTGCGGGGTGGGGGCAGGAGGAGAAACGCACAATAAACAGTCAAGCAATTGATGAAATGGATAATGACCAGTGCTAGGAAGAAAATAAGACAATGTGGTTAGATCTCAACAGTCTGTTATACTGGTTACTAAAATCTACAGCTGGTTCCCAGATTTCCTTTCAGTTTAAGTTTGTTGTCTTCACCAGGGAAACTTTTAAATAATACTGCCCAAAAGAAATGAACAGTGTCATCTTTGCTTCCTCTCCTTTTGTATCCTCTCCTGGAGGTTTTCCACTTAGGCTAACTGGCAAAAGTAGGAAGGAATTAAGAGGAGAAACAAGGCATCTGGAAAATCATTTCTCAGATAATTTGGCTTTTATGAAGCTGGGAGTTTGTTGAGTTTGTGTAGACTTGAGTTTGCACCTGTCAGTATTTCAGTAGTACTGTGTATGCTCTGAATTAAGAAAAACAAAAGCCTGTCAGTTATTAGGAGAGGAAAAAAGGGAAAATAATTTTATCAATCCTTATGGAATTTGCAGTTTATTTTGAAGTTTCTCACATCTCCAGAAAAAACTCATCAATGTCACCTTATAAAGAACTCTTGCTTTGTAACTTAGCTTATTAGACAATCTTTGTGATTGATGTGTAAGACTTTAGTGCCATGCTTTCTTTGGCACATAAGAGTTTAAAGTGTGACCTATGATTCATCAGTTGACGTTGTGGTGCATTTTTAGAAACAAAGAATGCCATAGCAGATTTTCCTTAAACAGCAGTAGTGGAAGTAAATCCAAGGAAACACAAATTTGTCTATATCTGTGCTGGTGTGATTACAGCTGTGTGTTACATTGATTTTTAGAAATGTGTTACAACACTGGACATTTCAATGAGTTTGAATAGAATATGTATAAACTGTGTGTCTTGCAAAAAGATTCTTAAATGTAGCAATAATTGTATTTCTCCCATTTTTATGGTAGGAAGTAACTTTGCAGATAATATATTTATTATTTAGGTTTGTATTTTGCTTATTTATTTTTGAAACACAGAAATGAAGCAATGAAGAAAAAGCGTTGTCTTGGGCATATAACTTGATTTTTAATGCTCCATAAAATTGTTCTTATTTTTGATGTGGATATCTTGTTTGTGTGCTTTGCTTTTTATTTTTAATCATGCATATAAGAACCGAGCTTGGCTGCTTTCTATTTCCTACTTTTCTTTATTTCCTTTTGTGTATGTGTCTTTGCTCCTGCCCTAATATGCTTCCATACACATACAAGTATATCTGTGCAAATAGATACTTCATGAAAAACAAGTCTCACAGAGCCCTTTACCCCAGCCACCAAATTCCCCTAGAGTTGACTACCATTAGTTTTTTTATATATCCTTCTGGGCATATTTTGTGTGTATAAACTCATGTGTATATCTATATAGAGAGATATTTTTAAACCCATGCTGTTCTGTACCTTGATTAAAATTAGTGCAAAATTCTTTTTTGCTAGTCTTTTTGAAATTTAACTTGGTCACCTTTTATTTGCTGATCTCACCTGAATTATTTTACCTTAAAAAAAAGTGAGTGTTTATCTCTTGAAAGATATGTAGACATTACCATACAGATGTTTTCTCTGCTGGATATGATTATGGACAAAACGATATTTGAGCTTTCTTTTAAAAACTATAAATCATGACCTTCTTGCATATTCATTTTTAAAGGGAATGCTGAACACAATAAAAATTAATTTAGTCATCTTCATGATAACCTAAAAGAAAATGGGATAGTTTTTTAAAAGAAAACGGGATAGTTTTTTAAAAGAAAATGGGATATCTAGGTTGCTTTGATCTAGCAAATATAGTGCAACCATGGAATAATACCTATTTGGTACACTAATTTTGCTAAAAAGCTTGGTTATTCAGGAATATTGTACAAATTATGCTGAATTAAAAATTATTTGTTTAACACATCTGCTTGCTAATTGCAAATGCCTTGGGGCATTCTACAATGTTTTATCAATTCTGCAGATTGTACCCTTACAGTATTAATGTTTGTAGTGGGCACTCTTAAAATATCTTTCGTTTTGAGAAGTATTACGTTCATCCATTTTGTTCTTCTAAAAACGGGAAGGGGAAGGTGGTCTTTTCCTTGAATTCAATTAGAATATGATGTTACCTCTAGAAAGGAAAAAAGGTAAATTGTTTTCAGTAATTTATGAGTATTGCCCTAGAAGGCCTTAATATTTTCATTGTTATGTTGCCTTCCTTTCAGTTGCAAAGTATAAGTGGACAGAATTGTGAAAATGCAGCTGAATGATTTTATAGAAACCATGGTTTCAAATGTAAAGTCTGAAAAGGAAAAGCTGGTTGTTTGCTATATCTCTCTGTCTGCCTGCCTGTCTGCCATCCATCCGTCCATCCATCCCTCCATTAGACCTAGAGAAAGGAGTAGATGTATTCTTTATATACTGCATTGACTTCTTAGGTGTTTAATTTTGGTTAGTGGTTTTAGAGCTTAAGTGGTAGAATGTTTGAAAATGAAGGGGGTTGAAGAGTAATTGGTTCTTTGTTGGAGAGACTGGGCCCTGAAAAAGTGTGTATATCTTTTGTAATGGGCTTTTGTCATGGGCTATCAGCAAGAACTCTGATTTTAGTTTATCAAACCCTTCTTGTAAAATGATACTTATCTAGTGAGATGTTTACCTGCATAGTTCTCTGTGTTTATTTTGTATGGTGTTTTCAGAAAAGGAAGTATTTTTCATTCATTAAGATTCAATAGAAAATGGCAATTTAGGAGCAAGCATAAGAAAAGGGGTTGTTACAAAAAAAGACTAACACCTTCTTAGCTGAGTTCTTTGTATCAATGCTTTGAGCCACAGGGTTTGTTTGTTTCTTAAGTTTAATTTGTAAAATAGTATAATTTTTTGCTTTTTATATTATAAAAATAATTAAATGGTAGAGCACTTGATAATAGATATTCATAGAAAATCTGGAAAATAGACAAGCATGAGTAGGAAAAAAGTGTGTAATCTCTTCCACCAAATAAACATCATATCTCTGTGCATAGTTTGTTCTTGTTCTCCGATTCCTATTGGACAGTCTTCCTAATGTTCAGTGAAGTTTATGGTGAGTGAAATTTACGATTCTTTTTGTAGTGTCAAAGGACTTCCATTAATCCCTCCTTAACTTCTTGTTTCTTATTCTTTACCTTCTCTTTCCTCGAAGGTGCCTCAGCCTGTATGGTAAAACCTTCACTTAAAATTAGAGGAATACTTATCATTCCTCTCCAGCACTATTATATACACATCTTTTGTAGTCATTACGAGTCAAAACCATTACCTTGAGTGTGAAATAAAAGACAGAGAAACCAAAGTTGAGAAAACAGTTCATTTTACAGAATGTAAATGTTTAGTTTAGGATGGTCCCATAGCATGCTCGTTAGCCCAGGAGCATTTGCACAGAGTGCACTGCTGGCTCTGCCCTGTGTGTGGATCTACTGGCCACGCCTGCTCTCCTCGTCTGAGAGTGTACTGTAGCATAGCATGCAAAAAGTATGTGTTAGCTGTGTACTATGATTTTTTTTTAAACATATATATGTGTATTTTTTTTTTTTTAGTAAGGAAAACATTTCAGAAAACAAAAACAAATTGGTGTTTTGCAGAGTGGTACTAATAAGATGTATGTGTGTTAAAATTGCAGTTGGACATCTACTTTTTATTGGGGGAATACATTAATTGTAGTCATTTTTCACGGAATTAAAGTTTATTTATCCTTGTAAGGTGTAATGACATTAAGCTAGTCAGGAAGGATTTCTTAAAAATTTGTGCCCCATTGTTGGCATTTGTATAGAAGAAAAATCAACAATAGCTATGTAGGCACTGGCTGCCTCTTGGCAGGTAAGGGACAGTGCAGAAAGAGGAATCTGGCCATGAAGCTGTTTACCTATTCAAGCACTGCTAGTGGGTTCTGTAAGCTGCTATTGTTAGTATTTCTTTGTCATCGGCAGATGGCAGTTTACTAATTTGGACAATCACCTGCTGAGTTCTATAATGGCATCGATTACATAAGCATACCCTATTGAAAATCGTCATAATATATCCAAGAGTGATTTGCTCTTGTGCTGCTTTTACAAGCTAATTCAGAATATGCAGTGGTACCAAGGTATATTTTTGTTTCTAGTTTTTAGTTTTTTTTTAGAGACAGTGTCTTCTGTCTCCCAGGCTAGTGAGATCATAGCTCGCTGCAGCCTTGAACTCCTGGGCTCAAGGGATCCTCCTGGCTTAGCCTCCCGAGTAGCTAGGACTACAGGCGTACCTCACCATGCCTAGCTAATTTTTTTTGTAGAGATGGGGTCTCAACTATGTTGCTCAGGCTGGTCTCAAACTCCTGGCTTCAAGTAGTCCTCCAGCCTCAACTTCCCAAAGTGCTGGGATTACAAAGCCACTGCACCGGCTGTTGTTATTCTAAGGAGTGGCATCAGGTGCTATTCTTGTTCCCCTAGAACTTAATTGAAGGACATTAACTACAATTCTAAGACTAAATTATGTTGGGAAAGATGACAATTCTTTTAGTGTAGAAAACAGAAATTAGATTTTAAAGGCAGACTTTGGCAGTGTTCTGTTTAACAAATGTTCATATTATTGATCGAAATTAAGGATTAAGTGAGCCATTAATTGTTGATATTATTTAGTAAGAGATGAACAGAAAGAATAGTATTTTGACACCAGTTTCATAAGTAACATTGATAATATTTGACACATAATTGTTTCATGACACTGAAAGTTTAGTTTCAATCATGTGACTTCTAAAAAGTAGAAAAATATTTATGTAAAAATTATATATAAAATCTATATTGTAATTTTTCTCAATATTGCCCTATGTTTTATGTACGTCTGTTATTCTTGTGCCATGTAATCCTCTTACAATTAGATTTAATTCAGAAGTAATTAAAATGTTAATTGATCACATATAACAAAATGGCTAAAATTAAAAAGACTGCAAAGGATTTGTAGCAACCAGAGTTTATACGTTCTTGGTGGGGATGTCAGATGATACCAAGCACTTTGGAAAAAGTCTGGTGGTTGCTTATAAAACTAAGCATATACCTACCCTGTGATTCAACCCTTCTACTCTTAAGTATTTATCCAAGAAAAATGAAAACCTATGTTCATAGGAGCTCTTGTTTATAGTCACCAAAAACTGGAAACAGCCCAGTTGTCCATCAATAAGGAGCATGATACAATGGGATACTACTGAGCAATGGAAAGAAACAGACTACTAATATATGCTACAACATGGATGAATCTCAGAAACATGCTGGGTAAAAGAAGCCTTACTCAAAAGAGCACATACTCATATGTTCCCATTTAGATGATACTTTAGAATAAGCAAAACTGATTTGTGATGGAAAGAATATCAGACCCATGGTTTCCTCTAGAGGTAATGGGAGTGGGGATTGACTGGGAAGGATGTGAGGGAACTGTCTGGGGTGATGATTCTGTTCTATATCTTAATAGTGGTTTGTGTCACATAAGTGTATGCATTTGTCAAAATCTCAATGAATGTACACTTAAGATTTGCATGTTTTTTGTATTTAAATTTTACCTCAAAAGAAAAATGTAAACAAATACGGAACTTCAGTAATGATACGCATGCTGTAATATTTAGAGAGAAGCGTACTCATTTCTCCAGTTTACTTTGAGGTGCATGGAAAGATAAAACAGAGAAGGATGGGGAAATATGTGATGAAGTCAGTAAAATGTTAATGGTGGACTCATAAAATACAGATGTTTCTATACAAATGAAGAACTTTGCTGTGTGTTTGAAAGTTTTTATAATTATTGGCAAAATATTAATTGATAATGGAACTTTTAATGGTGTGTTCATGCATGATGTGTTATTTTATAAATTTTATTTTGTTTCTCTTTGCTTCAGTGATATTTATCCTGGTTTTATATATAAACGTGGCTATTTAAGAATTTATCTGTGCTGTTATTATACTAAATCATAGTCTTATTTGAGGAGTTACAGTACAGAGAAGTGTCATTCTAGCTTATTAGTACAATTGTCTTTCTTTGGGGCTGTTATCACAGGTTTCCTCTGCAGTGTCTTCAGATAGAGTGTTATAAATCATGTGGCTTCTCTGGGATTTTATCACATGTTGCTTATATAATGCCTTTTTTGTTTTTTCTTTAATGATAGGGAAGAGGGAGGGAACAGTAAAAATTTCCCAATTTCAGGTCCCACTGGACATGGACTTTGGAATTAGATGGACCAGAGTTTGAATCCCATCTCAGTCACTTACAGCCTAGTTGTTTTAACCCCTTTGAACTTCACTTTCCTCATCTTTAAAATGGTGATGGTAACTATTTCATGGGGTTTTTTGTAAATATTAAATGAAATACCGCTTGTAAAGCAATTAGTATAGTAATAGTGAATAAATAGAGCTATTAGGGAATAGTTAAATCATTGGAAACAGACTTTCATAAGACTCTTCCAGGTTGTTTGAGTAGGAAGTAAAGCAGTAAGGTAATATACTTAAATGAAAATAAGCCAAATCTATGACTGACTCTGAATGGATACTTATAACCCAGGAACATTACCTGGGAAATCTATGGATTACTCCCTAAAGACATTAGATCAATAGGCTGCTACAGAAATAACCAATTATGGTGGTGCTTAACATTTTAGAGCACTGCTTGGAATTGAAAAGTTAAAGTAATAGACATTGTGTGTGTGTGTGTGTGTGTGTGTGTGGTGCCCAGCATCTGTTACCTTAATTCTAGCCACAGCCCGATTTGCTTTTTTGGGGTACATTCTTTCTTTATATTAGTCTGTGTGCTTCTGGGGAAGTTGACTCAATGCCTTGTTTCAGAAGTAACCCAGGTCTGGCCCATTAGACCATTACATGTCCCTGGCTACAGTGATTGGTTCAGGATAGGTACATGACCCAAACCAAGCCACCAGAGATAGGAAGACATAATTCTGGGGCTTTTGTTGACAATATTGTGGAAGCTGAACAAGGGCTATGACTCTGTGCCCCTAAAACTGTGGGGCCTGGCTGCCATGTGAAGCCTGAGAATGAACCCAATCCAGAGGAAGCAGAGTTGGGAGAAAGTCCAAGTCAGTCACACTTATTTTGTTTTTTATTTATGCCAGTTTTAGTTAGGTTTTCTATCACTTGCTGCTGAAAGAATCCTGCACACAGTTGCTCACCCAGTATGTTATCTATTAGTAGCATTGCTTAAGGGCTTCTGAGTAATTCTACAGTTATGCTTTTATGTTTCTACACCACATACACTTTGCTTGTATAGTGGTTAATCTATTGGTTAGATTTTAAGTTCTTTGATGGAAGGGACTAGTTTATTCCTGTTGTACATGCTTTTCACCCTCTTTAGAATGTCTGTATCTGTGCTGTCCAGTACAGTAGGCACTAGCTTTATGTCATTGTTAACATTTAAAATGTGACTAGTCCTAATTGAGATATGATGTAAGTATAAAATATATACTGGATTTCAAAGATTTACTGTGAAAAAAGAATGTAAGATATCTCAATAATGTTGATTCATGTTGAGATGATAATTTTAGATATATTGGATTAAATAAAATGTTAATGTAATGCTTCTTTTTTCTTTTCTTAATGTAGCTACTGGAAAATGTAAATTATATGTGCTTCACATAATATTTCTATTTGTGTCATTTGCTAATTAATGTCTTTGTACTAGACTAAGCTCTATGAGCTCTCCAAAGTAACCCTATCCCCTAGCGCAGTGTCTGGCATGCAGCATATAATCAACAAATATTTGTTGAATGAGTTGTGAATTCTCTGGTGCTTATTTTTTGTACCTGTTAGTTATGGGCCATGCTAGTTAACTGATAGGGGAAAACAAGACAAGGTGTTTTTAAAAAACACATTACATTTTACTCTTAGGTTTTCTTCATCTAGACTGTTTCCATAGAAACAGCAACCAAAAGATTGTCAGGGTTGCTGAATGTTCTTTGGGGTGATATTTATTGCCTTTGTTAACCAAGACCCACAAGCTTAAACATTTAGATACATGTTTCTTGAGTTTTAGATCCAAAGTGTAAAAATATAATTTGAGGGAAAGTTGCTAAATATTCACTTTTTTCCAGTACTCTTTTGAAGTTCTTTCTTTCCATTAAAATAGTTTGCAGGAAAGCAAAAGAGTTGCCAGAGCACGGGTGCTATTCTGTTTTTGCCAGATATCTTTGTTGTTGTTTTGGTTTATAGTGTCTATTACCAACTTATTTTTTCCTAATGATTGTAAATATGGACTACTAGTTGACCTTTACCTTATTAGAATGTAAATTATATTGTCTGTAATATAAGTGAACTTCTCTTACTAGAATCATAACTTTAGATTGCTTTGAGGATGCTAGTAGATAGGGACAGAGGCAGTTATATCCAAAATTGTTTATATAACTCAGAGCCAATTGCAAGAAAAAACAATTGGGATTTCAGATCTTGGGGCCTTAATTTACAAGGTAATAGTCAGTGGCCTTACGTGACAGTGTTGTTCCAATGAGGAAACATAAAGGCTCCTTTTGATATCTGATTCTTAAAGCCCTACAAGGAAATCTTTAAGCCTGGTTAAAACATTTTTTTATAGACCCTTTTATATATGAAGGTTGCATTCAGAGATTTGTAAAAATTTTGTGCCCCTTGACAAATATAAGTGAATGTTTTCCAAGAAGCTTTGAGAGAGATTGATGGGCAGCTCAAAATTTGAGATGTTATTTGGTTTTATGTTCATTCAAATTGATTTTGATATCTGAACACAGAAGCACAAAATTATTGGAATTTTGTAGATGTAGAAAGGAATGCCAATTTTGAAGGCTCCCATTTTATTGCAATAAAAGTAAAAAATGAAAATACAAAATTGTAAGAGATTTTTGTGAGACTAGGAAATGAGGTCCATCTAGCATTTTGGTCCTTATTAAATAGCAATGTGTGTTTTCTTCTGGAAATTAGCCTCCCTGGTGCTAACAGAACATAAATAGTTTCCTTGTGGCTCTAATTAATTTATTTTGTAAACATATATATGTACATATATACATGTAGGTGTGTGTATATACCTGTATATATGTATATGCATGTGTATATATTTTGGTTCGTGCGGCCTGTAATATACTATATACTTTAAGTATAATATGTACTTTAAAAATTATTGCTCTGAAATCGGATTACCTGATTTGAATCATGTTTCTATCAGTTACTAGCTTTGGATCTTGAGCAAGTTACTTAATCATTCTCAGTTTCCTCATCTGAAAAATGGGAGGAAGGTGAGAATACTGTCCAACTAAGGGTTATTATGAGGATGAAATCTGTTACTTCTCCATCTCAGTTGATACCATGCCTGATACATAGTAAGCATTCAATAAATTTTAGTTAGCTACTATCATCTGCCCAAATCCATTCCTTTTAGATGTCAAAATTGACCCCCTGTTTAATTTAGACTGTGTGTGACTTTATGAAATCAGTCTTATCCCCTTTTGTCTAACAACAAAAATCCTAAAATTCTGACCTTATTCCATGTTCTTGTCTTTTCACCTCTAATTTTAGTGGCCTACCTCTCAACCTTTTTCTGGCTTCACTGTGTTTTTCTTTAGGTAATTGGGCATTGATATTTCGGCCAGGTGTGGGCCATGGGTGTTTGTTAAACAGTGGTGAGACACTGCCCTGGCTCCCCCAACAAGTGGTGTGCTGGAATGTGTGAGCTGGAAGAAGCTTTACAGTGTGTCTACCCTAGTGTATTTACAGAGTAAAATATTAAATGAACTATTAAATTTTGGCTTTTTGGAGCTATCATGAAATTCTTATATTTATGAGAAACTCCTTATATTTACTGAGAAACTACTCTTGGATTATAGGGAATAGAGCTATATTTTGATGGGAAATACAAGGAAAGTCTGCTTATAATTCTTTTTTCTTTGATATGTCTGTGCTGGTTTTGGTATGCTACCACCTTCTCCCACCCTCTTGCTTCTCTCTCTCTCTCTCTCTCTCTCTCAAATTTTTATATCTTAAAGTGTTCAAATCCATTCCTCCTCTGACTGTTTCTAGTCGTTACCTTAGTTCAGGCTTCTCATGATCATTCACCTTGGCCATTGCAATAACCTCCTACTTTGTTTTATTTCATTATTGCCACACCCCTTACCTATACCACACCCTGTTGCCAGTTATCCGCCCTGACACGTAGATCTAGTCACATCATTTCTCGACTCAGAACTCTTGCCTTCTCTCTCTGTATACAGTCCAGCCCCCAGACCCTCTCCTGTCCATCTACCCCCTCACATGCTGACACCCACATGTGGTGCTCCAACTATTCCCAAAATACTTTACATTTTAAAGCTGTTGTCCCGTGTCCCCCATAACTGCCTGTTAAGAGTCCCCCTGTTGTTTCTGAGCCATTGCACTCCTCCAAGAAACTTTTCTAAATTACCACAATAGAAATTACTTTATGTGTCCATATGGGGGTCAAAAAAAAAAAGAAGTAATTCTTCTTTTCCCTATACTTTCAAAACACTTTGTTGATTTTATTCCACAATGTCTGCCTCTCCTGTGTGTCATAGCAATGCTTATAAGCTGCCATCTTTCTCAAAGTATTGACCTGATGGAGCACCTTTTTAATCATAAAATTAGGAAGACATGGGTTCAATGATGTTTGCCATCCATAAAAGGACAGGATGATTTCTTATAATCACAGGCCTTAGAGGTTTTTCCCTCTAGCAGCAATCTAATGAAAGATAAAGAAGTTTATAATTGAGACTATTAAAAACAGGGAGGCTGACAAACATTATTTTGAGGGGAAAATGCCTGTGTTTAGGGGAGGAAGGTAATCTTCAAAGAAGCACTCTGTGTTAGAGACTTCTATGTGGGCAGGTTTAAACTTTTACGTAGAGGCATCTATCTATATGGTACGACATTGGGGGTGTACTTGGAAAGTCTCCTTGGTAAGTTGGTTCCATTCAGTTACGTTTCCTTGGCAGTGTTTTAAATTAATTAAAGATTTATTCCTTTAATGTTTAGCTTTATCTCCTGTTATATACAAATGTCCTTAGAACAAGTTAGTATATTAGTTTTCATAAATCATTTGTAGATCACTTGACTGAGATTTATTTTCTTAGAGATTTTGTTTGAAAAAGAAAATAAAGGAATAAAGGTGGGTAATGGTAGAGAATGTAATATTGAAGTGGGAGGAAGGGAAGGATGTAGAAAAGGAGAGAAAAGATTAAGAAAATAAAATTTATCAAACAGACTTGATCTAGGGCTGGCCCTATCTGTAGGTTTAATGTACCTCCATGGGTGGGATCCTTTCCTTTTTACTTTCTTTTCTGTTAGAATTTGTTTTAGGTATAAAGGTGATTTTAGCTTTGTTAAAAGTAGAAAGTTTGTAATGATAAATGAATCTGTAAACGCAGGTACTAGATACTTTTCTAATCATGTAGATTAAAAGGCATCCTCACAATTTATAAATAAAACAATTACGTAAATCATATTTAATTGAAACTATTTGCTTTTATGTAGTGGATTTCTCTCTTTGCTTTAAGATTGTTCTCTATGCCAGAGGTTTTTGTTTGCTTGTTTTTTAATAGGCACTTGTACATCTATCTGCTTTCCACATTCCAATGAAATGAGTTAAAATGAAGAGTGCACATATTGGAAATGTTTTGTCTGCGAGGAACCACAAATAGAACTAAATTTTTCTTTTGATTTTTCCAATTTTGATCAAACCTGTTAGGTCTCTTGAAAACTATTGTGAAACAGACTGGTTGAAAGTGAGATTGAAATATGTTCAATTAATAGAATTCTAGATAGGTACTCAATTTTATTTGCGTGGTACAGAGCGAGCCTAGCACATAGTAGGCACTCAATAAATATTTGTTGGATCCATTTTAATTGACTACAATATAATATCAATGGTGATGAAATGTTAGATACATTCAGAAGCAATATCCTGAGGTAATATTTTGAAAAAAACTATTAAATTTCTCATAAGCCAGAAATTTCCTTCTTGTTTTTGTTATGGGTAGAGTTATTTAACTTGGCATAAAATAGGTAGCCACTATTTTAACACCTTTACATTTGAAAATCTAGTTCTCCCATGCTTAACAGAAGCTCTGATTGGTAGTTACATATTTATTTATTTATTTGTTATTATTATTATTATAAGGGTAGTTAGACAAAGTTATTTGAAATGTGGGAACTGTAGTGAGGGAGCAAATTAATTATGGGTCATTGGCCTTTGGTGGTAAGCTGATTGGGATGGATGCTAGATGGACTAAATAGTCCAAGAACATTAACAATAGGTAGTTGCTGTTGTATCTGAGATATCAAGAGGCTAAAAAGTTAATGACTGGAGTATGAGATCATAAGGGGATAGGATAACTGGGCTTAAGTATTTTGAGTTGGTCAAATAAGTTTTCTTGACTATTAGGCTCTTTCTTGGGATGCAGAGGGTCAACACAGGACCCTTCAATCTTAGGGACTTCTTCACAGTTCCATAGGCTTATAGGTCCCATTCATGTAAAAAGAGTAGATAAAACTCAGTAACCTCTTTTTGCACTAATCTTAAATATTTGGCTTAATTCTGGACTTCCTTAAGAATCTTAACTCAGCTCTCTTAACTCCTTTTCTATCAGAAGTTAATGGACTCAGTAATATCACTTTTATGTCTTTTTTACTTCTTCTTTAACTTTGAAATTTGATATTATTAATAGTAGTCTGAGGCATTTGTGAGTTATGTGCTATTAGAACTGACTCATCTGCCTTTTTGATTATTAAGCATACACTATAGCTAATATTTTCTATTTACATTTGAGTAGCTAATAACATTTTATCTACTTTAAAAACAGTATACCTATTGTTAATATAATTGCCCTAAGCCTGACTGTGAGTTAAGTTATTATATAATTAAATAATATTTTATAGGTTGTACACTTTACTTCCCCCATACATACATATGTACATAACACTTTTCAGATACGTTTTTGTACTTCTCCAGCTACAGCAAAATGTATGGCTAGGAAGGCACAGTCAGCATCCAGAAGAGAAATAAGAATATGGTATTTAACAGTTTATACCATGTTAGCATATGCCTAATAACAAGAAATGGTGTAAATATAAGGTAGTTGGTAATATAAAGTAATTGTTTATGTGATTCCATTGTTTGATTTTTTTTAAAGGGGGAAGCATAATTTTTAAGTTTCTATATTTCTTAAGTAAAAACCTAGAAAATAAAGATACTTTTCATATTTCCTAAACTAGATTTCCTACTGGTAGAAAGCCTATAGGCATTGTTAATAGTGAAGGAGCATTTCTACAGCGGTTAGGATGAATTCTGAATATATTTAGTACATTAAGGGAAATTATATCAGGCTCCATTAGTTGTAGTAAAGTGTTTTGCTTTATTTTGTACCGTAAGTGTCTTATGTTGAACATATTATTTATAGTTTATGCCCATTTATTTGTTTATTTAGAGACAGGGTCTCGCTCTGTTGCCCAGGCAGTAGTGTGATCATAGCTCTTTGTAACCTCTAACTCCTGGCCTCAAGCGATCCTTGGCCTCCCAAAGTGCTGGTATTACACGTGTGAGCCACCACACCCAGTCTTATGCCAATTTATAGTTTTTTTCTAAAAATGTTAAGGTTCTTTTTGTCTGTCTCTGGTAGTTTATAGATTAATTTGGGTTAAATCAGTTATTTAGTTTCTAGAAATATTTTTCCCCTGGGACAGGTTCTCATTTTAGGCTAGTAAGCAACAGATATTTTAAAGCAAAAAATCCTATTCAGCTTTTAATAAATGGAGAAATTTAAAGAAAGAAGCAACCATATAAAATGTTGGAGGAGTAGAAAATGATTATGCCGAATAATAGTCAGGTTTTAAAAAATAATTTAATTCTAAATTTTAAGAAGTGCTTTTTCAATAAAACTATTAGATTTTTGTGGGGGTTTTATTTAGGGCTGAGATATAGAAACAGTTAAAAATAGTGAAACCTCTTGTTTCTTGGATTGTTCCTGTCTAAAGATCTCTTGGTAGTAGGAATAAAACCATTGAAATCTCTAATGGTGTTTGTTACCATTTTTTAAAACCTTCTCATAAAAATTTGTCAATAGATAGAGGTCCCTTAACAGTGCAAAAAAGCCCAATATTTAAGAGCAAGTTCAAGAACTGTCAGTCTTTGAGAAACTCAACAAGAATCTATATCCCATATTTAAGAATAGATGTTCTACAGGAAAATTTTCCAGAAGTAACGTTATTCTACAGTATGATATAAAGATGCTTTCATCTCCTTCAATAATTTCTCTCTATATATTGTGTCTGAAAATGGCCAACCTCAATCTCATAGGTGAAAACTAACCTTTACTTTTGTAAAGTGCAGAACGGGCCAAATAAGTTGAGGAGGTGAATGGTGATGAGATAATAGCAAACAGCAAGTTGGCATTTTGGTTCATGAATGACCCACTTTTGCGTTTGGGTAGAGTGATTTATTTCATTGGAACCTAATATTCTTGAGTAAACGAGTCTAATTGAGTTTTTAAACTGGCAAAGCTAGAATACAACCATGGTAACTGAACCGTGCTTTGTCACTCTTGAGACCAGCCAGAGGCCCTGACCAATCTTAGCTTTTTTACTTCATTCTTTAAAAAGCTACTCTACGTCCTGAAGTACTATAAGGTTGACCCTTGAACAACATGGGGGGCAGGGTGCCGCATGCAGTCCCCCAGAACATAATTACTAATAGCCTACTGTTGACCAGAAGCCTTTCTGATAACATAAACAACACACATTTTGTATGTGATATGTATTGTATACTAAATTCTTACAATAAAATAAGCTAGAGAAAAGAAATTGTTATTAAGAAAATCATTAAGGAAGAGAAAATATATTTACTGTTCACTGAATGGAAGTGGATCATCATAAAATGGTCTTCATCCTCATCGTCTTCAGTTTGAGTAGACTGAGGGAGAGGAGGAAGAAGAAGGGTCGGTCTTGCTGTCTCGGGTGGCAGAGGCAAAAGAGGTAGAGGAGGTGGAAGGGGGAGGCAGGAGAGGCCGACGTACTCGGTATAACTATGGAAATACATCATAATTTCTGTCTGACTTTTTTGCTTTTTCATTTTTCTAAGAATGTTTCTATACAGTACCAATCTTTCTTCCACCATTTACTTTAGTTTCAGTGCCCAATCCTAGAAGGGTCCATGTCATAATAGAAGGCAAAAGCAGTCTGGAATAATTGGACCCCTCTGCCAGATTGTCTGATGTCAATTTGTTTCTGGCACTGCTTCTTCTATGTCATCTTCCTCGTCAGCTGGCACTGGTTCAGAAGCACTTATCTGCATCAAGTCATCTTCTGTTAATTCCTCTGTGTGTTGCTATTAGCTATCTTAAATTCCTGAGATTCATCGAACTAACCCTTCACCCCCCACTTTTTGCTTTATTCTTGAATTCTCTTGTGATTTCCTGATTTGCTCTGCAAATCCTACACAGTCATGCACACATTGGACACGTTTTGACTTCCAGCAGATTTATTATTGTTTCAGGCTTGATGGCTTTCATGGCTTTTTCTGTAACAACTAAGGCATCTTCAATGGTGTAATCCTTCCAAAATTTCATGGTGTTTTCTTTATTGGAATTCTCTTTCATAGCATTGACAATCCTTTCTATAGAGTACCGTGTGTAATGAGCTTTAAGATGCTTACGACCCCCGATCTAGAGGCTGAATTAGAACTTCGTTTGGGAGTCAGTAGATACTTTGTGGCCTCTTGATTTGAACTCATGAGATGGCTTGCAAGGCATTGTCCAATATCAAAGGAACTTTAAAAGGCAGTCCTTTACTGGCAGGGTACGTATGTCCTGACTTCCGGGACAGAGCATCGGTGGAACCAATCCAGAAAAAGGGTTCTCCTTGTCCAGGCCTTTTTGTTACATAACCAGGAGACTGGCAGCTGGTGTTTATATTTTCTCTTCAAGGCTTGGGGATTAGTAGCTTTATAGATAAGAGCAGTCCTGGTCATAAACCTGACTGTATTTGTACAGAACAGTAGAATTAGCCTGTCCCTTCCTGCCTTAAATCCTGGTGCTTGCCTCCCTTCCTTACTAATAAATGTCCTTTGTGACATTTTTTTCCTGAATAGGGCACTTTTGTCTACATTAAAAACCTGTTCAGGCAGATATTCTTTCTTTTGAATGATTTTCTTAATGGCATCCAAGAACTCGTCTCCCGCCTCTTGGTTGGCAGAAGCTGCTTCTCCTGTTATCTTGACATCTTCTAAGCCAAACCTCTTTCTAAAATTATCAAACCATCCTTTGCTGGCATTAAGTTCTCAGCTTTAGGTCCTTCACCTTCCTTTTTCTTTAAGTGGTCATATGATAACTTTGCCTTTTCTCAAATCATATTAGGCTATAGGTATGCCTTTCTTATAGCAATCCTGCACCTACATAAAAGCTGCATTTTCAACATGAGATAAGTTATTTTAAAAAAAAAAAGCACAAGGTTTTCATGTCTGCTGGTGTAGCTGCAGTGATGGCTTCACAAATTTCCTTTTCATTTTTTACAATGGTCCTTAAGCTGGGCTGCATTTATTTATCTTGAAGTGATGGGCAGTTATAGCTGCGGACCTCAATCTACAGTATATATCAAGCAATTCAACTTTTTCTTGTAATGTCATGACTTTGCTTCTTGGAAACACTTTTGGCATCACTAGTGGCACATTGTGTGGGTCCCGTGGTGTTATTCAAGGTTTACAGTACTGCACAAACCACTATGAAAACTACCTGAGAATAGTGAGAGATCACTTTTTACTGTGATACACTATTTAGTGGAAAAATAACTCACATGGAGATGATTAGCATCACATGGCATTTTAAGCAGATACTCACAACAGTGGAGCTCACCATAATAGCAACAGGAGTTGGCTGTGAAGTTATTGCAGTAGTACAGTATGTACTACAGTTAATTTCATGCAATTAGGATTTAATACTGCACCTTTATGTTTGTTCACATTTCTCTCCACTGTGAATGAGGCCATGTACAGTCTGTGTTTGTGTCAATTTTGATAAATTTTACCTTTTTATAGTAGATCTGTTTTTATATTTTATGGTAGTAAATGATAAAATAGACTAGTATCTACATTTATATTAGCTGGGTGTGGTGGCATGTGCCTGTAGTCCCTACTTGGGAGGCTGAGGTGGGAGGATCACTTGAGCGCAGGAGTTCGAGGTTGCAGAAAGCTATGCTATGATCGCACCACTGCACTGTAGCTCAGGTGACAGAGCAAGACCCTGTCTCAAAAAAAAAAAAAAAAAGATGGGGCTTGCATAAGACAAAAGAAGGCTAGAGGAAGTAGTGGGAAGAGTAAGGCAGTGTGGTGTGTGTGTGGGTGGGATGCAGGGGCAGAGTAGGCAGGAAGAGGAGGGAGTAAGGAAAAGAAAAGGAGGAGAGATATCGAGAAGATACCCAGTAAGAGAGACAAACTGTCACTGGGGACAGAGGGGTTCAAATGGTTTGTGGTGACATCTGCCTAGAGCACAGGGTTTGGGGGATTGAGGGTGAGCATATAAACAGAGACAGATATGTCCTGTTAAGATGCCTGACCTTTTTCCTATAAATAGGTTTTGGGGTTTTTTGGGGGGCTGGGGGGCAGGAGAAAAATGACAGAATCATAGTTATTTGTTAAGAGATCTGTTAGGAGATAATCAGGAAGTAACAGAAACAAACCTGAATTAGAGCAGAGGTAGTGGGAATAAAAATTCTAGAGACAAAATCAGTAGGATTTGTTGAGGCAGGTTAAAGTTGAGGACTCATTTGTTCACTCATTCCCTCTTCCAGTCCTCAGATTTCTTGTTAACCTCATCCTTGTGTCAAGCATGCTACAAGATGCTAGGCTCATAGAGATGAATAACAGAAGACTTGGTTCCTGTCTTTTAAGGGACATTCAGTCTGTAGGGAAGACACATACAAACAAGTGATTGCTAGCCACAGCGGTGAGGTACATAATAACTGTAACAATAAAGTGGTAGTAGAAGGGGCTCATAGTAAGTGGTTATGTTTGGGAGGATCAGGAAGGGCTTTGCAGCAGAGGGTTCACTTGAGCTGGCCATTAAATGGATGTGAGTTCTGCAGATTGCCATATAGGAAAGGACATTCCAGGTGGAGGGAATAGCATGCTGAGGTCAGGAAGTTGTAAGTAGTTTGGTGTAGCCAAAGCATGAAATGTGTAGAATTGTGTCAGGAAACGAAACTAGAGGAGCCAGATCTGGAAGGTTTGAGTGCCAGGTTGAAGAATTTGGCTTTAATTTTGTAGAAGCAATTGAGGACTACAAAATAGTATTTAGTGGGGAAAATGCTGTCATTGGTCTTTGGATACTAGTATTGTGAAAGACAGGTAGAAGAGGGAAAAAGACTGGAAAACCTTTTGAGTTTGCTAAAAGAGCAAGTGTAACAAATAACTCAGGCCTAAAGTGGTGGAGATAGAGGAAGGGGATAAGGAACACATTCTGGAGGTAGAATCAGTAGGAACTTGGCAACTGGGTGGGGAAAATGAGGCAAGAAGAATTCTCTGGTTCTAGTTATGGAATACTGGGAGTGTAGAAGTGCTATGAGGAAGAGGATCGTTTAGAGGGAAATAAAGACATGATTATTGAACACAGGTGAGTCAGGTATACTGTATCTGCTGGGAGAAAAATAAAGTTAGATCTATTCTCCTAGTGCATACCAATCAGAATAGAGTGACAATCAAATTTTTTTTAAAAAACTACAAATGAAGAAAATAGAGACAAATCTTTATCTCTAAGGAGAGGATAAGAGTGGTGGAAAAACTATCAAAGGGGAAAATGAATGGGTTCAATTATTAATACATGAAAATTGACAACTTCTTTATGCAAGTAGACAACTAAAAGGCAAACAGAAGGCTTGGGAAGAGTAATTATAATAATGTGATAAAGGGCTGTTATCTTAATATATTGAGTTCAAATCAGTTGCTAAGAAAAACACTACAATACAATAGAAAAAAAAATGAGGCCAAGGATATAAAGAGGCACTTTACAAGAAAAATTAGGATAATATGTTTAATTTAGCTAGAATTTAAAAGATGTAAATTAAAAGAAAAATGAAATACTACTTTTTAACTATAAGATTTATAAATATTAAAAGAAATAAAATCAACCAGGCTTAGAGCAATTTGAGAAAAGTTATCATACTTATACATTGCTAGGAGGGGTCAAAATTTTATTCACCATTTTGGAGGGCAGTTTTGTAATATAAGTCAGCCTTGTTTTCACGTTGGCCCAACAATTTAACTTTTTTGGAGTTTATCTGAAGGAACTAATTGGATAGCTGTGACAGAAGAGTGGTATTTAAGATGAGAACCAGAACAAGAGTGGTATTTTAAGCCAGCAAAGAGTTTCAAGGAGAGAGAAATCAGTGATATTGGAGAGACAGTGTGTGGGCCCGAGAAGTGGCCATTAGATTTAGACAGTTGGACTTTCATGACCACTGTGAAATCAATCTCAGGGCTGACGGAAGTGGAAGCCCTTTGGGTAAGGAGTTGGCGACTGCAAGCATGGTCTTATTTTTTCAAAAATATTGCAGGCGAAATGAAGGTGGGGGAAAGGGTAACCCTTGTAGAAGAATGTTTTGTTTTCATTTTTAAAGTTGTTGAGACATGAACATGTTTTATTTGATGGGGAAAGTGAGAAGTTGAAGAAAGATGATATAAATAATGAAGGCGGCCAAAGGGATGGACTGTTTATTGAGCCCAGGTGGAGAAGAAATTAGCCTTTAAGCAGGAGAGGGAGAGGTCTGACCAAAGAAGAAAGGAATTAAGGATGTCTATAGATACAAATAATAAACCTGATCATATGGGGGTGAAAAGTGTTTTGTTAATGGGGGTGGAGTGCTATCACCTCTGACCGTCTCAATTCCTGCCAGAATACAAGATTTCCCCCTCTTCCATATCGCGTATTTTCAAAAGAATTGTCTGTGCTCTGACTCCTCCCTTCCAATTCTTTCTTAAACTCGTTCTGAAGGCTTTTGCTCTCACCACTCCACCAAAACCCTGTATCAAGGTCACTGATGTATTCCATGTTGCCAAATCCAGTACTTAATTCTCAGTCCTAATCTTATTTTACTTGCTTGCAGTATTTGACACAGTTGGATTAGTCCCTCCTCCTTGAAACACTTTATCTGGTTTCTCCAGTTGCACAGACCAAAAATCTTGGAGTCATCCTTGACTTCTCCTCCTACCATCAGCCCATGGACACATTTTATTCATCAGCAAACCATATTGGTTCTACCTTCAAAATTTATCTAGAATTGAGTAATTTCACACTATCTTGACTATGTCCATCATGGGTCAGCCTACCATCATCTCTTGCTTGGAATACTTCAGTAGGCTTCTAATCACTTCTGCCTTTGACCCCTTCGGATTATTCTCAACCCAGCAGCCAGTGTGATCTGTTAAAATGTTTACTCAGGGTAAAAGCTAAGGCCTTTTTTTAAGCTCTTTTCTTCTCTCTGCTTTGCTCATTTCATCCACAGTGGTCTCCTTACTATTCATTGAACACACCGTGCACTTGCCCACTGTAAGGGCCTTTGTACTTACTGTTTCCTTTGCCCATAACAAACATTTTTACACCAGATACCTGCATGGCTCTGTATTCACTTCTTTTTGGTTTTAATTCAAATGCCACCTTCTCAGTGAGTTCTTCTTGATCCACCCTATTTAAAATAGCTGCCCTCCAAGTACTTTGTCTTCCCTACCTTGCTTTCTTTTGCTCTGTAATGCTTTTTAGCATCTGAGACACTGCATATTGTATTTCTTTTTCTTGTATATTGTCTATCTTCCCCTCTCCTGCTGTCCCCCCACCCACCCAAATGTAAACTTTACAAAGGCAGGGATTTTGTCTTTGTTCAGTGCTGAACTCTTAGCCCTAGAATAGTAGTGTCTGGCACATAGGAGATTCTCAGTAAATCCTGGATGTATGGATGGATAGATGGATGGATGGATGGATGGACGGCCGGACAGATAGGAGAGACAGTGGGAGGTCAGATTTGAAGGTTAGGGGAAAAGATAATTAGTTTGCTTTTGAATATGTTTTGTTTGTGAAAGTTCCCTAGTGGAGATGGCAAAAAGGGAGGTAGTAACAACATACTGTGTAAAACCTGGGATTTTGTTTGAATCAGTTTCTGAAACATGGGAAACTGATATAATTTAGAGTGTACTGTTGATCATCCCAGTGACTTCATATAGTACCGTCACTATATGAACAGTGTTTTTAGCTTTAGAGTACCAATGTTTTATTTCCAGTCATATAACAGGCATTTATATTTTGAAGGGATATTTTATTTGTGATATATCTGAATCTGAGTAATGAATTACAATATGGTGAGTATTTTCTTTCTTTTTTTCTCAGTATTAGAACTATAACTTAAACAACTTATTTTAATAAATTAGAAGAACACTTATCAGCACATGGGAAGCATTCTGGATAAATACCAAGGCCAATAAGGCTTTGGTCCCTGCCCCTGAGGCCATTGTCCCTTTAGACTTGCCTTGAGAAAGCGCAAACATCTGGCCCACTCAGTGATGGTCCTTTGAGGTCTGGCCCAAAGTCATTCTTGATCTGATCATTTATATATATATTAAGTTATAACTGGAACAAATTGAGCATCTTAAATAAAATCTGGTTTTTGTAATTATTGGTGTCACTGATTAGCTTTGAAAGCTGCAGCATTTAACTTTCTTAGATCTTGCCCATAGTTAAGATAATGAAATATGGAAATCCTAATTATTAGATTAAGACCACTGTAAAACCTATCCTGACTATGTTTAGTTCCATGTTATGCATTTTATTATGTAGGTTTGATCACAGAATAGCAGTGTCCTGCTGATTCCTTTGCATTTATTGAGGGAAATAAGACTGAAAGTTTGTTCTTCTACAGCTTTAGATTTTTTTAATGGAAGAAATACACGATTGACTTTGGAGCAAAGTCTGCTGTCTAAAACCACCTATTTATGCTACTAACAATTCCCTGTGCTTGCCTTTAATAAAATAGCCAACCAACCATTTTAGTCCTTAAGATAGATGAAGCATCATCTCCTAAGTAGCACTTTTGGAACCAGTAGAGAAAATTATTTTTATCTTGTAACATTGAGTATACTCTGTTATACCACCATAATAAAATACAGAAGTGTTTGATTATGTATCTCATACTACTACTCTCTTGTATGTATACACCTGTCTGTGAAAACAGAAAATTTCAGGTCAGGATATTTAAAGTGTACTAGACAGTGTACAAACAAACAAAAACAAAAAAGAAGTGCTCACACAAAACCTCCCCGACAACCTTTAGATTTAGATCATTTTATAGTAGACACAATACTGGATACCAGTAAAGAAAAATGTTTGTTCTGTTTTAGGTAAGAAATAAATAAAAGGAATGTGTGCTCAAAGCTCATTTCTCGAATCATAGAATTTGGGATCTTTAAGTACCTTTGGAGTTTATCTAGTGCGGCCCTCTCATTTACAGGTAGAGACTGAAAGGGCTGGAAAGGAGAAGGGGTCCTGTGCGGCCTAGGTTATTAGTTAGTTGCAGGGCTGAGAATCAGATGCAGTCCTGCTGATTAGCAGGCTGGTGGAAGAATGTGGGCTCCCAGTAATCCAGCTCATCTGTTATCTACAGCATCCTTTACAATCAGTAATTTAGTAAGAAGTTAGTATTACAATGCTTTGTGGCTTTTTTCTGGGAGTGTGACATTTTTTACTTCAGAGTAATCCTGTGTCATAAGCAAGATACCATTTCTGTTTTACACATGAGGGAATTAAGATTTGTAGATGTTTTAGTAGTATGCCACATCATTATGTCACATTGCTAGTGAGTGAGTGGCAGGGTCAAATTTTGAACCCAGGTCCCTAACTCCAAATCAGTGCTCTTTTGATGACCTTTACTTCCTTGGCTAATTGTGATCCAAAATATAGAAATTAGAGCTTGAAAAGACCCTGAAAATAAGAATTTGTCAATCATTTGAAACCAAATGTTTTCTAGACATTACTGTGGAAGAAGTTAAACCTTTGAAAGCTTTCATCCTTTAGAAGAAAAGAGAAGATTATTTAATTGATAAAAATCAGAACCTTTGCCTTTGAGTGTAATATATAGAAGAATCTAAATTATATCCAGCAGATAAACTTACCACATGCAGTAAAACAAAACTAATGAAAACTGTAGCTCCTCTCATACCCAACCCTTCATCTTTTCTGTATTATGTGACACTTGTGAATTTGTGACATTCTCAAAGATGTTAGAAATTGCCCCAGCTTACCTGGCTGGTGAGGAGTGCTGTTTTGAAGAGCCCACTTGCTGTAGGTGCTGGAGGAGTCTGTTTTCCTGGAGTAAAGTTCTTTCCACAGAGGTCTTTCCTTACTGGCAGAAGTATGTCTAGATATTTAGTAAAAATGCTTAGCATACCATTTAGTATATTTCTTTTTTGAAATAGTTTTATATAAATTCTGTTTTAGTTATTTATTTATTTTTAATTTCAATAGATTTAGTGAATACAGTGTTTGTTACATGGATGAATTGTATAATGCTGAGGTCAGAGTTTTCAGTGTACCAGATAGTGTACATTGTACTTGATAGGTAGATTTAAATGCCTCACCTCCCTCCTGCATCCCCCTTCTTAGTTTTCAATGTCCATTACACCATTCTATAACCATACATATCTCTCATTTAGCTCCCACTTATAAGTGAGAACATGCGATATCTGTTTTTCCATTCCTGAGATACTTAGGGTAATGGTCTTTTTCATTGAGTACACAAGGCCAAACTAGTTCCATCCAAGTTGCTGCAAAAGACATTATTTTATTCCTTTTTATGGCAGAGTAGTACTCCATGTTATGTATATAGCACATTTTCTTCATCCACTCATCAATTGATGGGCACTTAGGTTGATTCCGTGTCTTTGCAATTATGATTATGCTGCAGAATTCTGTTTTAAAAGTATAACTTCCAAATCACAACTTGGTAAGAAAAACAAAATATAACTTTAATATAACTGAGTGTAGGAATTGGGCATGTACCCCAGTCTGATTTAACCTTTATCCTTTTGCAATAAAAAAAAGTTTTTCATCATAGCTTAGTGATTCAAAATTAGAAAAACTAAAGGTAGAAGGACATTTGAAATTTGTAAATTCTCTACTAGCCACAAGTTGACTTCCCTTTTATGGAATATTTAAGATATTATTAAAGTTATCAAAAAATAAAAACTAACAGATACTGGGACTAAAAGGTAAATATGACATATCAGTAAGTATTTTATTGTATATGAAAAGATATAGAGTTATTAAGTATTTTAGAGTTAGATTTGAACTCCATGTATGAATATGTGTGTGTGTGTGTGTGTGTGTGTGTGTGTGTAAGATCAATTACAATTTAAGCAAAGCTGATAGTTTATAGACAGGAAGCCAAGGCACCAGTGTATATATATGTATATACATCAGCACATAGTAGACATTGGATAAACATGTAGTAAATTAAAGGATGAATTATGTAGTGACCTACATAATTACCCAGCTGGCATAGAGCTCAGGGCCTAAGTTTCGTAGTTTTTAGCATTTTTTGCTCATTTTACTAATTTTCTAGATTATTAAGTAGGAATATCTAACTATAAGTAACATCTTAAGAGTCCTTAAATCTAAAATGATTTTTCAAATATTGCTAAAAGGGGATGGGAGACAAATAGCTAAGTGTTCTGAATTACAGTTTTGTGTAGAAAAATAAGAAAATTATAAATGTGGGAACAAATATTTGATAGACTTCCTAGTGGTGTGCAATGGGAAATACGTGTTGATTAATTTGACAATAGAATTTATGTAAAGCTCCCATATAATATGCTAACTGTTTCTAAACAGCTAAATATCCATATATGCTTCTTCCAGTAGGAAAAGGCCTTGGGGAAAGAAATTTATTCCAGGAAAGGCAGACGTATACAGCAGATCTCAATCCCTACATTTTGCCGTTTTCAGTTTGTTTTTGCTTTTGTTGGGTTTTTTTTCCCCCAAAAGGATTGTTGGTTATTGACTGGTACTTCTTGTAGAAGAAGGGTTGTAGAACTCTAGTGCTCTGTGTCGGTCATTCACCCCATTCTCTCTCACTGAGTCCGCAAGGTCGAGCTATTTTCACAGTGCCTTTCTCTCTCTCATTTTTACACAAATGTCTGGTAGAATTTTCCAGAACTCACATGTGATCTCATGACAGATTGAAAACAGAAACAGATGTCAGACTCCAGACAAAAATGTAAAATAATACCTCTCTCCCACTATATTTTTTATTTTGGAAAAAAAAAAGAATTATTTTTCATAAAAATGTTAACCCAATGAGTTTGTTGTTTTATTATAAGAAGTGAATATTTAAGTTTTAATTTTAATTACTAGTACAATAAATACAGACAGATATAAACAAAAGCTATGTGGGATCTTCACTAATTTTTTAATTAAACTTTTCATTTAGAGATAATTGTAGATTCACATGCAGTTGTAAAAAGAAGTAATACAGAGAGATCCTATATACTCTTTACCTGTTTTCCCCCATGGTAGATCTTGCAAAACTATAGAGCAGTATCACAACCGGGATATTGACACTGATACAGTCAAGGTATAGAACATTTCCTTTACCACAAGGAACCCTCATGTTACCCTTTTATCAACCCCCAACTCTTCCTAGACCCTTGGCAACCACTAATCCATTTCTACAATTTTGTCACTTGAAGAATGTTATATAAATGAATCAATACAGTATGCAACCTTTTAGGATTGGCTTTTTTCACTCACATAATTTTCTGGAGATTCATTGAGGTTGTTGTGTGTATCAATAATTAATTCCTTTTTTTTTTTTTTTTTTTTTGAGACAGTGTCATTTTGTCGCCCTGGGTAGAGTGCAGTGGCATTATCATAGCTCACTGCAACCTCAAACTCCAGGGCTCAAGCGATCCTCCTGCCTCAGCCTCCCGAGTAGCTGGGGCTACAGGCGTGTACCATCACACCTGGCTAATTTTTCTATTTTTAGTAGAGATGGAGTCTCACTCTTGCTCAGGCTGGTCTCAAACTCCTGAGCTCAAGTAATCCTCCCGCCTCGGCCTCCCAGAGTGCTAGGATTACAGGCGTGAGCCACCAAGCCTGGCCAGTTCATTCCTTTTTATTGCTGAATAGAATTTCATGGTATGAATGTACCATAGTTTGTTTAACCATTCACCTGTTCAAGGACATCTGGGTTGTTTCTAGTTTCTGGCTGTTACAAATAAGGTTGCTATAAACATTCATGCACAGGTTTTTGTGTGAACGTAAATGTTTACTTCTCTGGGATAAATGCCCAGGAGTGCAGTTGCTGGGTCATATGGTAGTTGGATGTTGGTTTTTTAAGAAACTGCCAAACTTGTCCAGAGTGGATAAAGAGATTCTGAGGTCAAAAAGTTTGACAACCACTGCTTCATACAAAGGCATCTGTCAAAGCTGCTATGTGACATAAACAATAAGAAAATTATCTTGTGTTGATATCATCAAATAAGGGAACTTCTTTTCCTCAGCCTTTTGAAGATTAAAGGAAGTGATACCTTAGTCTTTGTTCATTTGTAAATTACAGGGCTGTGTCATATGTTGGTTGCTTTGCAGTGCCACAGACAAACGCACGAGATTTTCTCGTATATATTTGTATAGTGATACATTTCAGGACTCTTGCATTTCAGGTTTATATATGAACCTGAGAACCATTTTTTTTAAAGTGCATAGTATGTCCTAAGATGTGGGAATACAAAAGATAAAAAAGACACTGTCTTTACCCTCAAAGAGGAGTGGAGACAGATAAGCAAACATGCAATGTAGTAATTGCTGAAATGAAGGTATGTGTGAAGAGCAGAAGGGAAGGGAGGCACACCCAAAAGTAGGAGGAGGCCAATGTGACTCGGCAGAGGAGGCAGAGTTTGACCTGAGACTAAGGAGTGAGGAGGAGTGGGCCAGGAGGAAATGACAGGGAGGGTATTCTTAGACCCTTGGCATCATTGAGTCAAAGGAACTACAGATGTTTCCTGTCTTTGGTGGTAACCATGGCTCATTATCTTTTTCCCTGGGCTGGATCTCTTAGGTTAGGGTCAGTGAAGACCCTTTAAATGTGAGTCAAGGGTAACATCAAGAGAAATTATCTGAATAATATGTAGTTTTGGAGTATGCAAATTAATGGTGAAAAACCATAGTTCTGTGAGTCTTTGTAATGTACCAGGATATTCTTATCCCATAAGCCAGGAAGAGCAATCATGTTAATTATAACTGGAATTAGGTGTTAAACAATGTCTTATAACTCCCTTCCCATTGCACTGGCTATTTTTCAAGATACTATTATAAATGTGTTATAATAATTCTGGCCAATTTAATAGCTTCCTTCTCCTTACTATTCCTGGAATATTGTTACATAGATTATGCAATTTGTAAAGATACACATTATGCTACATTTTATCTTTATATTTTGGGAAATGTTTGAGACTATTATTTATTTAAAGGCATGTATTTTAATATTTCAAAGTGTGCTCAAAGATATTACAGATAATACCTGAAATCAAAATTATGTATAAACATGGGCATATCTTATACATAGATGTAGTTCTAGTCACCTAAACTTGCCAAAGGACCCCAGCATGAGAAGTAGTATAAGGTGGTACAGCAGACTTGCACACAAAGCTGATAGAAAAAGATCCTCCTGGGCTGGGAGTAGAAGGGTGGGATTGGGGATTGGAGAAGTGGTGTCGGGCTGCCTTTCTCCTTACAGAGCTCATACTCTGAAGCTTTTATGAAACACCTTTCCTCTTTCCTGTAATTACTTAATTTACTATTGAGTTATTTTGAAGCAAGAAAAAACTGGGTTTATCTTCCTTCTGTCTTACTAAGTAATTATACATTGTATGGCTTTGGGCAGGTCATAAAATCTGTCTGAGCTTTGGTTTCTTTGTCTTTAATAATAGCTAACACTTAGGTTGCATCTGTGATTTGCCAGGTACTGTTTTAAGTGCTGTCTATCCACACTTATGTATTCTTTATTTTGACCCTTTGAGATAGGCACTCTTACCACCCCCATTTTCCATCTGAGAAGGAAACAGACACAGAGGAATTTAGTAAGGTAACAAGGCTTAGTAAGTGAGGAGTGAGCAAGGATTTGACCTCTCTTACCAGATCCTGGGTCTGTGCTTTTAACTATTTATGCTATATGGCCTCACAGTTCATTAATCAATATTTATAAGCACATGTTAGTGATCCATCTATGATAATTTTCATTTAATGTTTGTTTCATGGTAACAGAGGTATTTTGGGTGTGGAGCTAATGCAATTATTTGGCATTTTAAATGGGAACATATTCATTTTCCTTTTGAAAAGATTTTGTGATAAAATGAAAATAATCAAAGAACTGAAGTTATTTAGAGATTTAGAAAATAGCTAAAATATAATAGTCTTAAGATAAATGCTCTCTTAGTCATTATGTGGGAGGCCAGAATTGCAGTGTATTTTCTTGAGGAAAAGAAAAATTAAAATGTTATCACAAACAAAACAGAGCAAAAGATATGTGAATTTTCCTGCTGAATAGGAACAAGCATCTGTAGAAATTCTGTATTAAAATACCTGGCTTGAACCAGTCTGTCTGCCTGAGATACATGATGTTTCTCTCCTTGATCTCTCATACCTTGCACTGACATTTAGAAAGTTACGATGCTCAAAGGGTAAAGAACAAGCTCCATGAGTTATAAAATACAAGAAGTGTTTGCTTTCTTGATGTACTGACAGGAGTTTAGATTACAGGCTGCTATTATTGTTATTTTATAATATTAGGTAGTTTCAAAAATATGAGTTAATCTGAGGCCAGCTGTCCCACCTGAATTTTATCCCACCCCCTCCTAATTCAGGGCAGTGCTTGCTAAGTCTGTTAAAACACTAATTTTTTTTCTAATAAATACTCCAAATAAATAAGTTAGCAAATACATACATGATCGAAGGAGAATTTTGTTGTTGAAATACAAATGCTAGTAACCTCAACATGGTACCTTACTCTTAACCATTCATGTGGCAAATGCCCTAAGTTCTAGAATCCCCCTGCCTAAGTGTGCTTTCTGTGCTCCAGATGTTTTACCTGCTTCATATTCCCTGAATGTGCTATGTACCTTCAAGTTCCTATTACTTAGCTGATGCTCTTCTCTTGCCTGAGATGCCCTTGTCCGTTTTTTCTCTCTGGCTAATGCTTCCTGTCACAACTCAGCAGTCCATGTTTTTTCCCCTTTTGAAAGTATTTCCGGCCACAAAGCCAAGCTGAGTTAGATGCCAGTTCTCTTCATCTTTCTCCATATTCACATAACATCCTGTGTATAACTTGCTTGGAGTACTTACATTGAAAGTTTAATAATGGGTTTTCTTAACTGTCCTCTCCCTACCTCTCCTCTATCCATGTTCAATGTTTGGTACATTCTCGAGGCTCTGTGCATATTTTCAGAAGAAGGAATACCGAGAGCTGCTGCTTTTGGAGTTGTTTTTTTAACTCCTGGTGCTTCGGCAGGGGGAAGGAGACCCTTACATGAGGGGAGCACTCTGTGCTAGGCTTGCACTGCACTGGAGGAGGCTGTTGTAAGAGTCTTGTGTTGGAGAGGGCACGTACACCCACACAAATTGCTGCTTTGATGAAGCAAGACCAAATGGAAGTGTGGAATAATTTGAGGTGGAATTTATAACACTGCTTATCTGTTTAATTGAATTACAGCAGATTTTTTCCTTTAAATGGAATAAAACTTTATGAAGTTTGTACAGATGTTATTTAATGTGTTATACAGATATATCTTTCTGTAATCTGTGTTGTATAAAGAGAATATTCAAATCATACATATTTTGGAATTCATTTTTCCTATAGTGCTTAACAAAGGTCATTTTTATTAACAGACTCTGAATTACCCTTGAGACTACATTTCAAAGACACAATCTTTGGTATAGTACTATAAATGCATAACATCAATCAGAAGCAAAGAACCGTGACTGGGATGACAAACGCAAGTGCGTTACACAATATACCTCAAATTGCGTTACTGTTAGCACATGATGTGGATTAATTGTCTTTAAAACTACCACCAAGCAGTGAAGTATTTGGAGATTTCAATCAATAAAACAAACCTATTTTTTCTTATGTCACACTATATAATATATGGTGTCTTTGCTTTTAATCATAAATTCTTTATTCATCAAGAACTTGGCAGTATAAGTCATTCTTTTTAGCCAACTAGCAAATTAGTTAATTTAATTTTTTATGACTAATTTATTACCTGATCTGAACTTTAAGTTTTTACTAAAACATGTTAATTAGTAATATTATATTGATACTTTTAACCTATCTTGATTGATACTAATTACTTTGTTTCTTTTGCTTATCTAGAAAAAACAGACCTTGGATTTAGTCAGATATATCACTGTCTATTAAAGGAAACCAACCTTTAAGTGGAAGTCCAACATAAAAGGATACAGAAACCGCTTCAGTTGATTCAAAATGGGAACAACAAGTGATGAGATGGTGTCTGTGGAACAGACCTCCTCCTCCTCTTCCCTAAACCCCCTGTGTTTTGAATGTGGCCAGCAGCATTGGACGAGAGAAAACCACTTATACAATTACCAGAATGAGGTGGATGATGACCTAGTCTGCCATATTTGCCTTCAGCCTCTGTTGCAGCCGCTAGATACACCCTGTGGACATACATTCTGCTACAAGTGCCTAAGAAACTTTTTACAGGAGAAAGATTTCTGTCCATTGGACCGGAAAAGACTTCATTTTAAGTTGTGTAAGAAGTCTAGTATTCTAGTTCATAAACTGCTAGACAAATTGTTAGTTTTATGTCCATTTTCTTCAGTGTGCCAAGATGTAATGCAACGCTGTGATCTGGAGGCACATCTTAAAAACAGGTAAGCAAAAAATATGAAAGAAAGAGAAGTAATTTCGGGTCTTATAAAAAGGTTGTTCAAACAAACAAATAACTTGGTAAAAAACACCAAAGCGCCAATAAGTAAGTAGGCAAATCGAATGCAGAAGAGATACAATAAATAAGTTGTATGGGACAGTATTTAACATTATTATTTATCAAAAACTACAGTGAGAAAGTATCATTTTATACCAATTAATATTTTTGCTGCTATAATGTGAAACTGTTATATTCAAATGGATGACAGGATATTATGATAGACTCTTTTTACACGGCAGTTAGGCAATTTGTTTTTAAAACTGTAAATGTAAGTATCCTTTTATCTAGATTATTATTCTAAGGAAATAATCCAAAAGAAGGAAAAATTGTATGTAGATAGTGTTCACTGCAACATTGTGCTTAATTTGACAAATTGGAGTCAATCTAATTAATTAAAAGTAGGAAGGGTTAAAAATATGATAGTACATAAACTCTATGGGATATTATGCAGCTAATAAAAATGATAATTTTGTTGCACCATGGAAATAAATATACATCATTTTATTTGCAAAGACCTTATAAAGATTCTGTGTTCAGGGACTAGACTGAACAAGAACTAGGGGTTAGAAAACTTTAAACATTTAGTGGGGACTTTTGTTCTCCTAATAAAAGCTTTTTAAAAGGTTAAGTAATTTATTTAGTTGGTTGGTGAGTTTTATGATTTGGTTTTGGTAAAAGACTTGATCTTTAAAATTATTTATACCCTCAGGAAGGGTTAAAATACATATCACGTCTGTAGAATCACATAAAATGGCAGAAATGTGTAGAATTCTAAACTTCAAAGTAAATCATTTGTGCAATATAAATCTGCAGTAATCTTGATTCCTGTGAAAAATAATGCATAGTGCATCATATTGGATTTAGACATCATAATGTAAGTCTGGTATAGGACAGCTTGCCATTATACTTACATATAAAATCATAGAATTTAAGGAGATTATCTAATTTAATTCCCTCATTTTATAATTAAGGAAACCAAGTCATGTTTGAGCTACTTAATGGTGTAGTTAGACTTAAGCTTTAATTTTCTTGTTTACTATTCTAATAAAGCATGCTGACTCTACCACAGGACAAATCATGTTCTCTACTACTGTGTAGCAGTCAGAGTTTCATGTACACATGAATATACACATTCATTCTGTTCGTAAATATCAGTGTTATAAAGGAGTTCCACTGTACTCGTTAGAAATAATTAAGACATACGAGGAAGAACAAAAAAAAGTGAGCTATTATTAACACGTTAGAAACATTTAGATTTATAGAGAAAGTGATTAAACTATATTGCCTAAAAATAGGAGCTAAGAAAGAGTAGGCTAGACAGACTTTTGAAAATGCATGTAACATAGCCTTATGTTTTTGTATATCTTCTGTCACCAGCAGGCATAGAATCTGAACATGATGGCAGAGGCCTTCCCAGAAATTGATGCCAGACTTTTGAATAATATACTAGTCTGGGTCAGGCCTAGTTATGGCTGAAGAATATTTTAGGCTTCTTAACTTCTCTCAATAGAACTATTCTTTTTAGGGTATAGTATTCTTTTCTGACTCTTTTATGAACGTTAGTTATGGGATATTAGAGGAACTGAACAAAGTTTCAATTCAGTTACTTATTATTCTGAGAGCAGTGACATAAAAATTTCACAGATTATTCCTTTAACATGCATTCAGGAATTTAATATGTATTTGAAGTATCACTAATCTTTTCTATTAAACCATTTGTTATGATCGTTTAAAATCTTGGGAATTGTAAACTATCCTTTACATCATTTACGGGTTGATAAAGGCTAAGCAGTTACATCCAGTTGAAAGTTCCATTTTCCAGGTATGCTTATTAATATTTGAATTACCAATTTAATCATTTCCAAAGTGTCTTAGGCCTATAACATGAAAGATACAATGAAAAGGTAGTTGATTGGAAAAGGTTGTGATTTGTCTGATATAAACACCTGAGAGTATCGAATATATAAATATGAAAAGTTAAATTATAAAATTTAATATGATTTTTATATCCCCTTTGAACTATGTGATTAAACAGTCTAATTTTTATTCTCTCAAATAAAAACATTGACATTCAGGTAGAAATGTATATTATCCAGTGCTCAACTCTAAATAATATAGTTCATTTGTTTATTCATGCAGCAAATAATGTATTATCTACTTTGTGCCAGATATTGTTCTAGCTGTTAAGTAGTCTCTGCAAGTTAGAATCTACTGCTTGGGACAGGACCGTGTCTTTACTAGTCCTTGAATTCATTTGCCCAAATTTGACACTTATTTAATGTTTGTTCAATTAAATTGTTGATCTGTGTTCCAGTTATCCATCGCTGAGAAACTAACTACCCCAAACACAGTGACATAAAGCAACAAACATTTGATTCTGTTCATAAATTCTATGAGTCAGGAATTCAGACAGGACCCAGCAGGGATGGCTTGTCTCTGCTGCTGTGTGATATCTGGGCTATGGCTGGGAAGAGCTGAAAGCCAGGGACTGTAACAGTTGGAACTGGAGAATCTACTTCCAAGATGGCTTCTTCATTCACATTTCTGGCACCTTGATGGGTATGACTAGATGCATGGGCTTAGCTAGGACTTGTCAGCTGGAGAGGCTACAGGTGGCCTTTCCAGCATGGCAGCCTCAGGGTATTTAAAGTTCTTATGTGGTGGTTCAGTGTTCTAGTGAACAAGGCAGAAGAAACTGCATGGTCTAGTATGATCTAGCCTTGAAGTCACATAGCATCCCTTCTGTTACTGTATTGGAAGCAGTCACAAGCCCACTCAGATTCAAGGGGAGGGGACATAGGTTTCACCTTGTGATGAGAGGTCAAAAAATTTGAAGCCATGTTCTAAAAACCAACAAAAATTAGCAAGAAGAATGATGTTATGAGGTACAGAATACAATTATTATGACTGTGGCATCTCTGTATACAATCTCACTTGTTTGTTAGAAATGGGTAAGTTTTGTCTGTAAATTTCATTGAAATTCTTAGAATTTCAGCATCAGCAACAATGAGTCATTTCATAAAAGTTAAGTGGCTGTCGCATGCCTTTGTTCTTGAATTTTTAGGGTTTGGAAATCTCCTAATTATTGGTAGAAATAGGGCATTAGCAGTAGTTTGCATAAATTTGGTAATTTCTAGTTTAAAATCACCTTCCTTATTTGAATGAAATTCTACTCTTAAGAAATCTGTTTAGGTTTGAAAAGAGCTGACATTTTTCTCCTATAGGGAAAAGTAAAATACCTGTGAAAGATGAATGTGTTTTTAAATGAAATTACTGTTATTAACTGATTATATATTACTAAAATGATGAAAATTTTAAGAGACATGGGCAGTGTCCATCTTCAAAAGGAGAAGTAAAGCCTTTAAGAAATATTCTATATGTTATACTAAATAGGTAACATTTTAATAATTGCTGTGTGAAATTCTGCCAGGCAACATCAGCTATAAAGCATGCTTCCTACCTTTCTCTACCCGTCATCTCCAACCTACTCTCAACAATTTAACATTTAAAGCTTATGGTAATTGTAAATATTTTTTGGTGCTAAAGTGTGCATTTGTGTTCTAGTTTATGGCAAGGTTCAGAACCACTTTTCCTTTTAAAAATTATAGTTTAATGCTATTGTAAAAAGTTTGTACAATAGAGAGAAAACCTTTAAAGAAGTGTCTTTCCACACTGGGACCTTTTCTAGTTCATTAGATGATTTTGAAACCTTTAGGGGTCAGGGTAGGCCGAGTCAAGATTTCACTTTTAAATTTATACTTTAACTTGGAGGGAAGTTTGTATTTAACACATTCTTATCAGCATTCTTTTCTCATGTATAGTGTAAAAAAGCAGATATATATTTGCAGATATATTTGCAAATTAAGTGTATTATAAGGATCTAGTATTCAGAATATATAAAGAACTCTTAAAAAGACAAATAATCCAATCTTAAGTGGGCAAAGGATTTGAGTAGATATTTCTCCAAAGAAGATATTCAAATGGCCGGTAAACACGTGACAGATGCTTAATCAACATCATTAGTTCATTTTTATATTGGATTATTTGTCTTTTTGCTAAATTGTAAGAATTCTGGATACTAGACCCTTATCAGATGTATGATTTGTAAATATTTTCTCCCATTCTATCCGTTGTCTTTTGCAACTTTAACTTTTATGAAGTGAAGTTTATCTCTTTTTGTCTGTTTGTTTGCTTGTGCTTTTGGTGTCATATCTAAGAAATCATTGCCTAATCCAAGGTCACAAAGATTTACATGTATGTTTTCTTCTAAGAACTTACTAGTTTTAGTTTTTACATTTCAGTCTTTGATCCATTTTGAATTAATTGTGATGGGAGAGCATAATGTGTATTGTTCAATCCTTTAAATTTTATTGAGGCTTTTTTTTAATGGCCTAGCACATGTTTTATCTTGGAAAATGTTCAGTGTGTACTTGAGATGAGTGTATATTCTGCAATTGATGGGTGGAGTGCTCTATATATGTTTATTAGGTTTGGTTGGTTTATAGTATTGAAAAGTCTCTATTTCCTTATTCTATGTCTGGTTCTTCTATCTATTACTGAAAGTAGAGTATCAAAGTCTCTATTATTATTAAATTGTCTATTTCTCTCTCTGTCATTTTTTACTTATGTATTTTGGGTCTCTGTTGTTTGGTGCATTTATGTTTATAATTGTTACATCTTCTTGATAGATCGAACCTCTCTTTCATCATTGTAAAACGTACTTCTTTGTCAGAGAAACAGTTTTTGTCTTGAGTCTATTTTGTCTGAAATTAGTATGCTCAACCAGCTCTCTTTTGGTTACTATTTGCATGGTATGTGTTTTTCCATCTTTGCTTTTGGTCTGTTTATGCCTTTGTATCTGAAGTGTGTCTCTTGAAGACAGCATATAGTTGGATTTTTTTTTTAACCCATCCTGCCAATCACTGACTTTGGAGTGTTTAATACATGTGATTTAGTGTAATTGCTTATTAGATAGTCATTGTGTCTGCCATTTTTCAGTTTGTTTCCATATGCCTTATTTCTCTTTTTTTCCATTTCTTCCTTCTTTTGTGTTAAATAGATATTTTTCATATGCCATTTTAATTCCCTTGTCATTTCTTTTAATTAAAATTATTTTCTTAGTGGTTACTGTGGGGGTTACAATTAACATCTTAGTTTATAACAGTCTAGTTCAAATGAATACCAACTTAATTTCACTAGTGAATCAGTCAAGGTTCTCCAGAGAAACAGAACCAGTAGGAGATTTATTATGAGGAATTGGCTCACGTGATTTTGGAGGCTGAAAATCCCCACAACCTGCTGCCTTGCAAGCTGGAGACCCAGGGAAGTCAGTGGTGTAATTCAGTCTGAGTCTGAAGGTCTGAGAACCAGAGGAGCCAATGATGTAAATCCTAGTCTGAGGGCAGGAGAAAATGAGAAAAGATGTTATAGCTCAAGCAGTGAAGGAGGTAAAAAAGGGACACACTCCTTCTTCCTTCACATTTTGTTCTATTCAGGTGCTCAGTGGATTGAATGATGCCCAACCACATTGAGGAGGGCAATCTACTTTTATACTTTACTGAGTCCACTGATTCATATGCTAATCTCATCTAGAAACACCTTGAAGACACACTTGGAAAAAATTTTTAATCTGCCCACCTCATGACCCACACAAGTTGACACATAAAAGTACCCATCACTACTAATATACAAGAACTTTGCATATGCATTAGTATATACTTTCATTCCCTCCCCCTCCTGTGTGCTGTTATTGTTATACAAATTATTATAGCTTTATATATTAAGTGCCCATCAACATAATTATAATTATTGCTTTACATATTTGTCTTGTAAAAGAGTTACAAACAAAAATAAATAAAATACTTTTATGCTTTCTTTTTATATTTACCTTTATTGACACTCTTTACTTGTTCATATGGATTCAAATTACTGTCTAATGTTATTTCACTACTGTCACATCATCCTGAAGGACTTCTTTTAGTATTTCTTATAGGTTAGGTCTGCTACCAACAAACTCTTGTTTTTGTTTATCTAGGAATGTCTTAATTTCTTCTTTATTTTTGAAGGATAGTTCTACTGGATGTAGACTTACTAGTTGACAGTCTCTTGTTTTCTCTTGCGTAGGCAAGCATGCACACTCTCTCTCTTTTTAAAAAAACTTTTGAGCATGTCATCCGCTGCCTTCTAGCTCCTGTGGTTTCTGAAGAGAAGTCAGCAGGATCTTATTAAGGATCCTTTCTATGTGATGAGTTGTTTCTCTCTTGGTTTTTTCAAGATTCTTCATCTTTGGCTTTCAGCAGATTATGATGTGTCTAAGTGTGGCTCTCTTCTAGTTTTCCTACTTGGAGTTTTTTAATCTTCTTGGATGTGTAGATAAATGTTTTTCATCAAATTTGGGAAGTTTCTGGCCATTATTTTTTCAAATATTCTTTTTGCCCCTTTCTACTTTTGGGACTCCCATTATGCACATGCTTATACTCTTAGTGGTGTCACACAGGACCCTGAGGCTCTATACTTTTATTTATTTTTTCATTCTTTTTCTTTTTGTTCTTCAGACTGGATAATCTCAGCCTATTTTCAAGTTCACTGATTCTTCTTCCTGTTCAAATCTGCTGCTTCTCTAGCGAATTCCTTATTATACTTCTTAATTCCAGAATTTCTATTTAGTTCTCTATTATAACTTATGTTCCTTTATTGATATTTTCTTTTTGGTAAGATATTATTCTTATATTTTCCTTTAGTTCTTTAGATATGGTTTCCTACAGTTCTTTGAACATATCTAAAATAAATAGTTGATTTAAGTCATTGTCTGATAAGTTTAATGTCTGGGCTTCCTCAGGACCATTTCTGTTTATTGCTTTTTTTTCCTGTTATGGGCCATACATACTTGTTTCTTTGCGTGTCTGTTAATTTTGTATTGAACAGTGGACACTTTAGGTAATATAATATGGCAACTCAGGAAATTAGATTCTTCCCCTTCCTCAGGATTTGTTGTTTGTTTGTTCACTGACTTTTATGAACTAATTCTGTAAAATCTCTGCTCAGTTAGCTTACTGGGCAGCTAATGATTTGATAGAGAATTCCTTGAATGCCTGAAATTAGTAAATCTCCCTCTTCCCTAGGGGCTCTGTGTGCACGGTGGGGCACGCCATGCCTTGGGACAGGCACTTGACAGCTCTGCCTTCGTCTTCATTTCTTGCCTTCACAGAGCTTTGGTGTCAGCCAGAATTAAGAGCTTAGGGCCTTCTCTGGTCTTCCCTGTGTATGCACATAGCCCTGGACATATCAAACCCCTATAGATGTTTCATTCCCTGGCTTTTCCTTTTAAACATTTTGGTTAGCCTTTTGTTTCTCCACCTCAGGCAACCACAGTCTTAAACATTACCTCGGATTTTCTTTTTTTTCTCCAACAAATTACTCCAGTGAAAAGGCTGTTTGCACTGGGTAAGCTCTGAGTCAGGTCAAATAAAGACAGCAATGCAAGTGGGGAACCAAAAGATAGGTCAATTAATGACAGTTCTCTGGGAGTGGGGCTTGAAGCCTCTCCAGTCTGCTCCTCCAGTGTCTGCCAGACTCTTGGTTTCCACTACGATGTGGGCTATTGCTGTTCCAGTCCACTGTGGAGCTGGGGAGGTGGGGATGGGATTAGGGCAAGGGCAAATGCCACAAAGCTCTCTATTCTTACTGAGAGTCAGCCATTTTTCTTGAATAAATGCTTTCTGCACTGCTATAATCCTTTGGCTAATTTCCAGATTCAGAAATAGTTGGTTCTGACAATTTGTTCCAGTGTTCACATTGCTTTTATGGAGGAGAGGCTTTTCAGATATCCTTAATCCACCATTTTTGCCGACATCACTTGAATTGATTTTTGTATGTTTTACTCCATAACTATTTTTATCATTTTTCTTGATTCTGTGGTGCTCACATTCTTTCAGTTTCATTAAGTGCCTGACATGGTGTGGCACTTAGCATGCATTGTTTTATTTTACTTCTACTACATTACCACCACCACCACTAATAGTGCTGATAATAATATAGTGTGTTCTGTTAACAACATATGTTTCCTAATGTGAATTAGCTCATATGCAATTGTTATCAGGGAGTGATGTCACTGTGCCATAAATCAAATTAGTTCTTATATGTAAGAACCTATATTTTCCTCCATAAGAAGGGCCAGAATACTGGGAATAGAAGAATAACCTTCAGCAGAAAAGGAAAAAAAAATCCCTCAGTTTGGGTCTTGGCTGCTGCAAGAGCCCTTTGGTTTTATTTTAAGAAAATTGAAAAACATACCTGCATTGAGAGATCCCTCCCTAGGGAGGTGCATCCCTTAGCCTGTGGCAGGTTGCATTGCTTCAGCAACCCACTGCCTCAGAGCTCAGCTTCCACCTGCGTGGTCTCAGCATGTGCCTACCCCGATCTAATTAAATGTTGCATGCATTTCTATTCTATTGTTTTAATTCATTTTTTATATCCTCTATACCTGCTTGGATAAACCGTTACCCCCCCCAATCCAATTGCAGTTGTGTTGTTATTAAATATTCCATTTCCAAAGATGCATAGGTTTTTGTTTTTGTGATTTTTGTTTGTTTTAGTGCTAACATGCTGATTGTGTTTCTAGGTACAAGTTTTTAGAAAAAATTCAATTTATGTTTTCCTAAGGCCTAGAAAAAGAACTCCATATGAATAAATTTAGTATGATACAATGGAAAGAACAGAAGCCTTTGAAATCAGAGCTGAGTTTGTTTGGATTTTGGCTCTGCAATTTAATAGCTATGTGACGTTGGCTTAGTTAAGTCTCAAGTTTCCCATTTGTTAAGTGGGGATAACAAAGTGGTTGTGAGGATACAATGAAATAATGTATATGAAGGTCCTTACACAGTGACCGGTGCAAATTAGGCACTCTACAAATGTTGGGTTTTTCCTTTCTTTTTCAGTTCCTCGTGTCTACAAACTTGAAGGATGATGGCTCTGAGCTGTCTGGTCGTGAGCTTTTCTCCATCCAAGTTTGGTCTGATCTACTCATTCCCTAATAGTATTTTTTAAAAATAGCTTTATTGAGATGTATTTCACATATCACAAAATTTACCTATTTAAAGTATACAATTCAGTGGTTTTTAGTGTTTTCACAGAATTGTGCAACCATCCTCATCTAATTTTTAGAACACTTTCAACACACCGGAAAGAAACCCCATATCCATTAGCAGCCATTCCCCATTCCCCCGATGCACAGGTTTTGAGTGATCTATCCCAACCCTCCTTTTCCCTAAAGCCCTGTAAGTTTTAGTGTGCAGTTTTTGTAGAATGCATGTGTTATGTTAGCAGAAATACTTGTATTATAATCTAGGCTTTTGCCCTCATCACTGATAGTGTTCTTTCTGAGGTCACTGTGACCTTCTAACTGCCAAATTAAAATGACACTTTTTGGTTCTTATTTGCCTCTTTTGTGTCATTTGCACAAATGGCTACTGTTTCTTTGTTGACACTCTTTTCTCCCTTGGTTAAAAGTCTTTCTCTCATAGCCTCCTTCTCTGTCTAGTTGTTTGATCTCAGTCTACTCGGCTGGTCCATCTTGTTTAGATGTGGGTGTTCCCAAAGGTTCTATCTATAGCCTTCCTCTTCTAATACTGGATGAGATCATTTTTCCATATTTTTACATGATATCATTTTTAATGTCTTTCTTCAGTTCTTGTTAGCAATTTGCTGTCCCTTTGGCAATTTGGGTATACCTGTTTCTTTACCTCTAACAATTTTAGGTTTTCCTTTTTAAACTTTTAATAAGTGTTATTAAATATTTGTGTGTTTTAATAAGTTATTAAAGTTCGTGGGGTTTAGAGTTGTTAGCTAGGCTAACTCCCAGGTGATCACATTCTGTTTGTATTTCCTCTTCATTTCCCATTTCTGGTTCATTTTTTCCATTGAAAACCAGCTGTCCCCATGTGGATGTTTGTATATGATATATATTTTGGAAATTAGATCTTTACCTATCTTTTCAGTCACAATATTTTTATGGGCCACTTTTTGCCTCAACTTTTTTTTTGAATAAAATATTTCAAAAATGTATTTCTAATTAAATCTGCTTACTTGACAAAAGTAATTTTTTCCATGATCTATTTTTCATATATATTTGTCAGACCCTTGCAAGAACATTTTCTGGATTGCTGCACAACAACACAAAAAAGAAAATCATTTGTCCCCCTTTTTTAACAAGGTATAGAGAAAACAAGAAATGAGGGAAAGGTGAATAAGGAAATTTTATAGTGAGCCTTTTGAAGAACTTGAAATCCAGGATTTAAAAGAAATCTTTAGTTCACTAGGGAAAATGTATTACGTTTGTAGTTAAGGGATAGCTTTTAGTTTTAATTGAATTTAATTCTGTACTTTATTTTGTCATAAGTTTTGGATTTTTAAAAATATTGAATGAAGGGCTGCAACCTTAGGCATAAGGTCTATGATCATTCATCCTACCCAACGTATTACCATCACTAATTACTCTAACAGTAAAAGTAGGTGGTGTCTATAGAATCATGGTAGGCCTTAGGTTTATGTGTCCAACTTTCCTCACTAATCTTGTCCTCTTCCCACTCTTCAGACTGGGCATTATTAGTCACTTTGTCTAATCAAGGTGTCCAATGGAAAGGAACTGGCACCTTAACATCATTTCTAATCTTCTTGTATAAAGCCTTTATTTAAATGTTTCATTGGTTTTGCCATCCTCATATAGCCATCTGATTTTTGACAAGCCAGACAAAAACATACACTGGGGAAAAGAATCCCTATTCAATAAATGGTGCTAGGAAAATTGGATGCCCACATGTAAGAGACTGAAACAGGACCTCACCTCTCACCTCTCACCTCTCACCTCTCACAAAAATCAACTCACAATGGATAAGAGACTTAAACCTAAGACATGAAACCATAAGAATTCTAGAATAAAATGTTGGAAAAACTCTTATAGACGTTGGCCTAGGCAAAGAATTTATGAAGAAGACCCCAAAAGCAAGCACAGCAACAATAAAGATAAACAAATGGGACCTGATCAAATTAAGAAGCTTCTGCACAGCCAAAGAAACTATTGCTAGAGCAAATAGACAACCTACAGAATGGGAGAAAATTTTTGCATGCTATACATCCAACAAACGACTAATAACTAGAATCTATATAGAACTCAGGAAAATCAGCAAAAAAAATCAAACAATCCCATTAAAAAATGGGCAAAGGACATGAACAGAAACTTTTCAAATGAAGATAGACTAATGGCTAAGAAACATATGAAAAAATGCTCAGTATCTCTAATCATCAGGGAAATGCAAATCAAAACCACAATGAGATACCACTTCACTCTAGTGAGAATGGCTTATATCAAAAAGTCCCAAAACAACAAATGTTGGCAGAGATGCAGAGAGATAGGAAACACTTACACACTGCTGGTATGACTGCAAACTAGTACAACCTCCATGGAAAATAGTATGGAGATACCCTCAAAGAACTAAAAGTAGAACTACCATTTGATCCAGTAATCCCACTACTGGGTATTTACCCAAAGGAAAAAAAGACATTCCATAATAAAGACATCTGCACTTGAATGTTTATAGCAGCACAATTCACAATTGCAAAGATGTGGAAACAACCCAACTGCCCATCAATACATGAGTGGATTAAGAAAATGTGGTATATGTATACCATGGAGTATTACTCAACCACAAAAAACAATGGTGAACTAACACCTCTTGTATTATCCTGGATGGAACTGGAGCCCATTCTTCTACGTGAAGTATCTCAAGAATGGAAAAACAAGCACCATATGTACTCACCCTCAAATTGATACTAATTGATCAACTCTAATGCGCACATGTGGAAGTAACATTCATCGGGTGTCAGGGAGGGGGGACGAGGGGATGGGTAAATTTACACCTAAGGGGTGCAGTGCACACTATCTGGGGGATGGGCACACTTGTAGCTCTGACTCAGGCAGAGCAAAGGCAATATGTGTAACCTAAACATCTGTACTCCTGTAATACTCTGAAATAAAAAAAAAAGTTTCATTGGTTTTGGGTTTAAACAAACACCAATCTTTTCTTTTTATTTGCTTAAATAAGTAAAAACAAGCAAGTTAACAGTTCCTATTTCTTGGTGCTTATGTTAAGTTTTCCAAGTACTTGGAATATATTCTTCAGGTTATATAGCATGTCTATAATTCCACTATTGAAATTCTGATTTACAAACTAGGAGATATATTTTTCTCTCCTTTTGTGTCTATCATAAAGTAAATTATTTGGGCCTTTGTTGTTCCTTCCTACAAGTTGTAAAGCTTCAAATGTATTACTACCCACTAACTAACAAGTGTGTAGTGTGGCCATGAAGAGTGTAGAAGCACAGTGGCACATTCAAGGTCTGAGTCAGGACACAATCACTCATTGTAGGAGAAGACTGCTGATTTCCACTACTGTGGCTAAGCCGTTTAACCTGTAAAAGGGTTATATAATCAGAATTTCAGAGTAATTCAGTACAGAGACAACTATTGGGGTGTTTTCTGGTCACTAGTGTATACCTGAATACATTTTTTACTGAAGTATTCTTTGGGGTATATACCAAGCCATTGTTCATACTGATGCCTTTTGCTTTTAGTTTATCTGCTATGTGGAGTGGTAAGAACTTAGTTTGAGTGGAGATTAGGATCATAACTATGTACTGCTTGTGGGTACTTCTATGTTCTTTTTGCATCAAAGCCATTGCCTTTTTTTTGTTGTGATACAAGCTATTAACCCCCCAGCCCCTTTTTTTCTTTTCAAATCATCTGTAAATCACCTGATGTTCTCTTTCTAGATGTCCTGGAGCTTCTCATCGGAGAGTTGCCCTAGAGAGAAGGAAAACTAGTAAAACTCAGACAGAGGGTGAGAATGAAAATGGACCCACTATACTAGATCCTCCAGGTACTTTGACACCAGAAACAGACTGTGCAGGGACAGGCACAGTGCCTCCCGAGCGGCACTTGACGTCAGCCTCTCTTCCCTCATGGACTGAGGAGCCTGGCCTTGACAACCCTGCCTTCGAGGAGAATGCTGGAGCTGACAGTATGTGCAGTGAAACTTCTCGTATACTTCATCTCTGTTTCATTCCGTCCCACTACTCTCCCAGCATGCACTATTTTCCTCTTTAAAAAAAAATTTATTGACATATAGTTTATATACCCTATCATTCGCCCTTTTCAGTGTACAGTTCTAACATTTTGCATTTTAAAAACAAAACCTGAAACTTACCCTGGAGACAGGCAGTCCTTCCCCATCCCTTTTCTGTTGCAGTCCGTGAACTCACTAGTCATTCACGTGATTCTTTTTGTCTGTGTATGTTCAGAAACTTGTTTTCTTCTTGACATGAGAAATCAACATCAAGAACAACAACGAGAACAAAAATAATAGCTCAAATTAAGTGTAATAATAACTATGTCAGGCACTGTACTAAACACTTTACGTGTATTACTAATTAGATGCTTGTAACAAAGTTATGAGACAGAGATATATTTTTAAAAAGAAAACTGCGGCTTGAGAAGTTAATTGGTCAAGCTCATACAGCCAGTAAATGGCTGGTTATATATCTGATTCCAAGACCATGCTTTTAACCATGTCATGCCTCTAGTACCAGCCACTGCTATCACTGTACAACCCACTAGGAAATTAACAGAAGGCCTATAGTCATGGATCTTGGGCATATGTTGGTAGCTGGCCCTTGGTATTTACTTTTTAAAATAACTTTTTTCCCCAGATTCTACTACAAATTCAAATTTTCACTGCCACAGCTGTAAGCCGTTTTCATTTCCTAAGGCTCCATTCAAGACCCACCTCTTCTTAGGAGCTTGATACTTTCTTAGCACCTGTGGTGTTTACATACCACAGAGCTAGTGTTTCCTTTATACTGCCTTGCATTATTTACATTGTTTTATCAGTGAGGACTAGGTAACTTTCTTTTAATATTTCTTAATCATATCACTGTGTCATCCCTAGCTATCTGATATGTAGTAGCTATTTATTGATCATTTACTAATCACCTTTGGAAGAAGAAATTTTTAGATAATCTTAACATACAGTTTTTTGGTCATTCTGTTTCATATTTAGTGGTATTGCTTACTTATTAATTATCTGTTAAAATAAGATGATGTATTTACCTAAAGATAATCAGAATATATAAATTGATGTTTTTCTTTTCATCTATTTTTCTCTCTCTCATTTTTAACTTGGCAGCCACACAACAGCCACTTAGTTTACCAGAAGGAGAAATCACCACTATTGAAATTCATCGGTCCAATCCTTACATTCAGTTAGGAATCAGCATTGTGGGTGGCAACGAGACACCACTGATTAACATTGTTATCCAGGAAGTCTATCGGGATGGGGTCATCGCCAGAGATGGGAGGCTCCTCGCTGGAGACCAGATTCTTCAGGTGTCAATTTTAATTATTCTGTTAACTAGTGCTTTTGTGTTTTTATTCATACATTTAGAACTTAGAAAATTGTGCTATTATGGAACCTGAATTATATGTAGGGTAGTTGTGCTGTTTTTGTACACAAAACAGATGGGAATATATTTGTAACTTGTCCTATTTTTCCCATATACATGGAATGTATTTCTTCTCCCTACCTTAATTTTAAGTCCTACATGTAGCTCGGCACATGATGCCCGGGCTCACTGGGCTAGCTAGACTCTTCCTGGCTTGGAACCCTGGCCATTCAAGGGCCGCCTTTATCCATTCTGAAATTCTCTTCTCCCATTGGCTTAATTTCATGGCCCATTTTCCCTCCCATTACCTTCATTGTTTGGCTTATCCTTCTCTCACTGATTACTAAAATCTAGAAAAGACAGAACTATGCAGCACTAGTTACTTATAATTTATACCACAGAATTTAAGGTAGAGTTCAGAAATCTTATAGTCATCTCTTATTGATTCCCTAATGCACTGACCTCAGCAAGCATTCCAACTCTGCATCTTCAATATCTAAGAAGAAATAGATATTCTCAAAAAAGAACTAGCATGGGACGAGATATTTTATTAGAGGGCATATTGAGACTGAGAGGATGGTAAGAATTCTACTGTGTAAGACTGGAGTTTATGTGAATCATACAAGGGTGATAACTGAAGTTTAAAAAAATGGATAACTTCTAGAAGGAGAGAAAAGAAATATTCGTGAACAAGAACAAATGTCTTGTAGGAACCCAAGGATTTGTTCAGTCCTTCACCATGATCTGTTGCTATCTACTCCTTACTTCCATTTTCCCTGCCCACCTCTTGAGTCTAGGCCTTCACTACTTCATATCTAATTTAGTAGAATACCCCATCAAATATCCCTGCCTCCAGCTGTCCTCCCTTACATCTAACATGATCACTAAGAGGTTAATATATCTGTAACCCCGCTTTCCTTGAAAAGATTCGACTAGATGGTCAAATCCAGACTGATTAATCCAGTAGTCAGGGTCCTCTGTGGCCTCTTGTACAACCTTTTTAATCTTAACTCTTTCTGTTATTTCAAGTGAACCAGTTTGTTCATTTATTATGATGTTCTACACACTGTGCTAGTTGCTGGGGTGACATTTAAAGTACTGTCCTGTCCTCGTGGAATGTACAGTCTAGTGGAAGAGCCAGACATAGCAATCTTTTTGCTTCCCTGAAAATAACTTATTTCCACATTTCAACCTGTTCTTATCTTGTGTTTCAATTGTTTGCCTTTATCCTTAAAGCTTTGTTCATCCATTCTCACCCATACTGACCCCTCCTACTTTACTTTAATTACTATTAGCATTCATTGTTTTCTCTTCATCACTTGGCACATAATAAATTACAATAAATTGTTTGAAATCTGGATATAATATGCTGTTCGGAATAGCCATCTTCTTTATTAATACAAAACTTGGAACCTTTAGGATTTTTAGCTCTTGAAAGGCAATCTCCAGATTTGAGGGTTGGTGGGAGGCTACAAGGGCAGCCAGGGTGACCTTTTCTTTGGGTTTTCTTGGCTTTGGTTTCCACTGCCACTTGCATGCTGTCTCTCATGGTGTATTATTCCAGAAGCCTTTAACACCCAAGCCCCAAACCCTTCCTTCATTGTCTTTAGCGTGGCTGAGACAGACTGAACTTTCAGTGTTTTTTTTACTAAATACTGAGAGAAAATACAGGAATACAGAAAGCATAACTAATCCAACTTAATATAAAACCAGGTTTCTGACCCTGTGAAGCTAGCTGTTTACTGTGTCCTAGCTATCATTTTATGATATTAGTACTCTGGCTGCACAGGCTTGGCACAACTTTGAGGACACCTTACCTGTATTCCTTACTTCCCAGCTCCTGACCTGATTCTGCATGGAGGGAATCCTACAGCTGGTTTCCTAGGTGCATCCTCCCAGACATCTTGACACCTTGGCGGTCAAAACCAGGAGAGCCAGATTACCCTTTCTGCAGCCCACCTAGTGTTCTTTCTCTCTCCCACTTCTTGCCTTTCTAGCTGTAAATTAAGGGTACACTTATTTTTGTGTTTTGTGTTTTGTGTTTTGCTACTAGCAATGTGCCAGTATTTTGGGTGTTACCATTTTTATGCATTTCTCATTCTTTTTCCAAATTTTAAAGGTAAAAACAAATGCTTTGTTTTTATTTGTGTTTCTTTGAATATAACTGAGTTTAGTTTTTCAAGTTTTGTTTGCTAATATATTTTATCAGTGGGCTCTTTTCTATTTTGGAGAAGTGTTTTGTCACATAACTGAATCTTTATACCTCAAATAAAATTATAATTATCCAAAGTTATTGACCATATTTTTGGTTATTAACCTAAAGTTATAAAATCTACAATGTAGAAATCCCTGTGCATTATTATTTACAGAGACATATATACTAATACTCTAATAATAGCAATCTTAAATCTAGTTTAATGATTCAAATTGATAAGAAAAGTCTGAGCACATAGCCTGATTAATAAAGTCACAAAGGGTCCTGCCTGTTGTAGGCCCTGACTTCTGGTTGGCTTTTAACTGGTGTGTTGGAGCTCATAAGGAATGCCACACTCCTTTCCCAAATGTGGAGAGGGACTTACGGTCATCCAAAAACAAACACTTGCAAAGAGGCCCGTTTGGTATTTTTTACTACCTGGTTACTTCCAACTTTATGTAAGCTGGATAAATAATACAGTGAACCAACTTGAAAATCCCTAAGAGGCAGTAAGATGGTTCAGTTGCATACCAGAAAGCTTGCCTATGCTTTTATTTCCACAAACCATATGCAATAACAATGTGTGGTTTTGGTTTTCCCATATTAAAAAAAAATACATATATTTATACACACACATATTATTCTATTAAATAGCCTGTTTGAAAAGGAGAACCACATGCCCTCAGGGCCTTTTGCTACTCTTCAGAGATTCATATGCAGCCTTTTGAGCAGTTTTGAAGAAAAAAAATACAGTCATCAATATCATTAAAAGTAATAAAATATTTAGACCATTATTAAGAATAGGTATTTTCAGTTTGATCAGTCATCAATAATTTAGGCATTTTCAGTTTTGAAGGAAAATAATTACAGCCACGTGTTGATTGCATTGGTAAAAAACACATTTAGCCCAAGAAATGTGAGAGAGTAGAATATGCTGATGCTATTTTTACAAAATCTAGAAAGAGTATTTTATTTGGTCTCTGCTTTCTCCAGATTTTACTGGCAACCATGCATTTGTGGAAGAAAACTCTTTTTCCATTTGTAGGATAATCCCCAACCTACTTCATAAAGGTGATGCAAGGCTACATGCTTGCACATGGCTGGAAAATATAGCTGGATTTCATCCAGACATTTCATAAGGTCATTTGTGATATATGTGATATGTCTGAATATAAGATGGAAAAATGTGAACCTAGAGGTAGGTAGCTTTTTAGCTGAATAGCCAGAAATGATGATTTTGACTAATGAATCTATGTCAGCCTGGTTTTTTAGAAGCTGCCTTCTAAACAGAACTTTAGAAGTTCTTTTCTTGACCCTATATTCAACATTTTTATCAAGGACGTGGGTAACTACCAAATGCATAGATGTTTCAAACTTGGGAGAAGTGCAAGTTTGTGTAGTGACATCCATTAATTTGATGACTGAATTTTAAAAGATATCAATAGGCCAAAATCAAGAAAATTCAAATTAGTAGTGTTCAAAACTATCAATCCTAGATAAATAGGAAGGGTGAGGTCTTGCTTAACATGGATTTGTATGAAAAAGATTTTAGGATTTAGGTGATCACAAACACCTAATCCAGAGCCTGTCATATAACAGATGTTCAGAGAATGTTGGTTTCATCCCAGACCAATTCAGAGAGGAATTGTAATTGCAATAAATGTTAAAAATTATGCTCATCTCTTCTTGTAACTAAATGAATAATTGAAGCTGGGTATATTTTCTGAGTGATGTTACATATCCAAGGATCAGTTGCTATACTTATTTCAAGGTTATAAAGTTTAATTTGTAAATGTTATATGAGTATTGAATTATGTTTAATGTATTAGATATATATTATATACTAATATACTATTACATACTACTTATATACTACAGAATTAGAATGAAATTATAATTATCTGCGTTTCTTTAAAGTAAAGATCACTCATCTAAAATAAGATTGTGTACCCAGAATGTGCCACTTTCCTTAAAATAAAACTCAATTTATTTTCTCTGGCTTTCTATTTGGAAAAAGCAAATTTGTAATCCAGTAGAACTTCAATATCTATTCTACTAGAACTAGTATTTCATTAGCACTTGCCATATGTTGATGTTGTCTATTCATTTTCATACTGATCCCACAAAGTAGGTAGTAAACACATTTTACAGATGAGGAAACACATTCAAACAAGTTCTGTAATTTGCCTGGGGTTACCAGTTAGTAAGTGGCAGAACCAAAGACTCTAACTCAAGTCTGTCATTAAAGCCTGTGATCCTAACTACTATTCTCCCCTTGATGCTAATCACTGTAAGTTAATTTTAGAAACTCTATATTTTAAAATGTCTTTAGAGTGGTTTTCTTCGTAAATAATGATAATAGAGCCTTTTCATAATTTTAATTTCCTTTGGAAATGTTATGTAAATATTTCTACAAATTGGGAAAATAAAGGATTGTCACACTTTGGTCATAATTCTTTTTTTCTAGGTCAACAGCTATGATATCAGCAACGTGTCCCATAACTATGCCAGAGCTGTCCTTTCCCAGCCCTGCAACACACTGCATCTCACTGTGCTTCGAGAGAGGCGCTTTGGCAACCGAGCATACAACCATTCTGATGGTAACTCTCCACGAGAAGAGATCTTCCACGTGGTTCTTCATAAACGGGACTCTGGTGAACAGCTTGGCATTAAATTAGTCCGAAGGACAGATGAGCCAGGTGTTTTTATTCTTGACCTGTTGGAAGGGGGGCTGGCTGCCCAGGACGGGAGGCTCAGCAGCAATGACCGAGTGCTGGCCATCAATGGGCATGACCTGAAGCATGGAACTCCGGAGCTCGCTGCCCAGATTATCCAGGTAAATGCCTCTTGGCCTTCGCTCCAAAGACTTAGCCTTAATTACCGTATAGCATTGTTTGTTTTCATTAGCAAATAATATCACAACTCAGGGGACATTTTACATTTCATCAGAAAATCAGGCATGGCTACCTAACTTCTTCAAAATCCACACTAGTATACTTCCTTGTAGATAAAGTCTTTTCTAAAACCTGTATCCTGTGAACTTTTGGGCTGGCTATTTATAGAGCGAAGGCTCTACTGTTTCACATTTATTTCTCTTAGTCTCTGGTTCCACCTATTAAGCCAGACATAATGAATGGTGGTGTCTACCTTTAACAAGAGAGGCTCAAAGGAGCTGTGATTTCTAAGGTTGTGACTTAACCTGGTCTCTTAACTCACCATCAGGATCCATGTAAGTAGGGGAAAAGTAAATTTTTATTAAGAATAATTCTTATCTCTATAGTGCTTTTTTTTTTAAAGGAATCAAAGTATTTAAAACACATCATAAAATTTATCCTTACAGTATCCTTGTGAAGTAAGTAAGGGTAGTCATTATTAGAGGAAAAAACATGTTTTCATTAAGAGCATGAAGATAGATAAATTGGAAAAATCATTCAGAGAAGATGTACAAGTTCTGCAACATGCCGTGACGTTTAATAATATGGGCACCTTCTACAGTGATAAGGGTGAAACAAAAAGGTGTTTTTCTTAAAGGAAGCACAAGAAAACACTATGAAGGAAACCAAGCATTATCTAACTGAACATCAGGAATTAAGGTAGGTTGATAGTCACTGAAAAATGTGTTTGCCACACAGAATCAAATAATAATGAAAATTTAAGACTATAAGAAAACCGCAGTCCCACCCCCTTTATTACATTGAGAGGAGATTTAGGTACTGGTCTCATTTCATAGACTTGAGGTTTAAAGAAGTTGGATGCTTTAAAATTTCCTCAAATCAAAGATAACATTTGAACCTATACCTGTGGATATCAGCCAGCTGCACTGCTGCAAACTAGTTCATCCTGTAAGAGTGGAGATTGGTTGGGGGGTTGGGGGAAAGAGGAGGAGGAAGAAAAAGAAAGCTAATTAGAGTTATAGGATCTGTTTCAGGAAATATGAGTCAAATGGACTTTATGAAGTGAGAAATCAAATCAATAAGACAGAAAGGAATAAATTGACTATATATATTTCAAGTAATATTTAAATACTCTAATTCCTAAATAGTTGGTCTTCACTAAATTTCTAACCAAAATGTGGAAAATATAGTTAAAATTTTCCATTATAGTATTTAGATTTTTATAAATAGTTGCATCATATTCTGTGCTTTAATTTTCCCCAGACTATGGAAAACTGAAGTTGCCCAATTTAAGTTTCTTTTTGAAAAAAATTGAAAGTGTTGTTGTTTTTGGATTATAAAAAATGACATGTACTCCATGTATAAAAATGAAAATAATGAAGAAAATACATGGAAAATAAAGAAGGAAGTTAAAATGACATTTACTCTAAACACCCCAAGATATCAACATTAATGTTTTAGAAAACATCATTCCAAACATTTTTTATGTATGTTTTCACAGATGTAAAATTAATTACATATTGACACAAATGCTGATACATCCACTTGTCTTGTACATTCTGAGTTTGTAGCTTTTTCTTCACATCAACAATATCTTGTGGACATCTTACCATGAAAATAAGCATAGATTCATATCGTAAGTTTTCATAGCTGTTTAATAGATACGTACCATAACTTATTTAATCATTCCCCTATTGACAGACTTTTATGTTTTGTTTTCAAGTTTAAGACGTTTTGATAAACTTCCCTCCAAAAAGATCATACCAATTTATACTCCCAACAACAGGGCACACCACTCACTTACAAATTATGAGTGTTATCATTTGGGCATCCTGCATTTTTAAAATATTGATTTTAGCAAAACTCTTTTGCTAAGTTTAAAACCCTAAAGTGTTAGATGCACAGTCTGTTTAAAATTCGCCTAAACCCAAATGTTGGTCCATCATTTAAATTCTAAATGCCCACTTCCATCACATTCACAGAATTTTGTCTTTCAAGCAATCTTGAAAGATCAAGGATTTGGTTCCATTAATAGGTTTGTGTAAGCAAGAGTATCCCAGTAAAGTTGAAATACTAATTATGGAGTATTTGGTGGTTATAAGGTGTTGAACGGTAATGAAAATGATTCTGTACATTGAAATAAAATCCCAAAGGGAGCTTCTCACCACTTCTTACAGTGCAATCTAATAATCTCAAGTGTCAGCATTTTAAATATTGGGATTCTAAACATTCTACCTTGGTATTTACCGTTTAGATCAAGTCTCCAGACTCTGCTTTGAGAGTTCAGCTGAATGTTAAGAGTTGTTATTTCAGTTATTTTGATGAACTTGTCTGAAACTATTTAGTTTAATAAAGTACTTAAATAGCATATGATTTTAGTGGGGCATTGAAGTTGTTTATCACTTATTTTCCAATGTAAGAATCAAAAATAAAGTGATTTCTTAACATTTTTACTATCATGGGAGAGGTCTCCAGTTTCTACCACAATTTCTTTAAAGGAGGCTATCATATTTTCCCACAGGAATAATAGTAAAGTTGGGGATTGTGGTCATGACCTAGAGTCAGCATCAAGTAAATCAAACCTGTACTTTAAAAGGAAAGATAAAATAACTTCTAAAAGTATAATAGATGTGAATTTATGTTTAAAATATGATAGATAACAGTCCTCTAAATTTAAGATGATAGTCATGAACCTCTAAAATAATTTAACATTTAAGGATGTGTGCGTGTGTCTTTTTATGCAGGATTTCTATAGTCATTCTTTTCGGAAGTGTTTAAGCTGACATCCTATTTTTGACTGTGACCTATAGCAGCAGAAACAAAGCTATGCAGAGTTTCATTGATTATTACTTCCAAAGTAGCCACCATGGAATTTATTTCAAAAGTCACAATGGATTTTAATCAAGTTTTAAAGGAGTTTTTCCTTTTATTTTCTTTGCTTTGCTCTTTCCCTCACAATACCAAGGCCAGCCTTCAAGTGCCAGAGAAGTATTAAAAGAAAAGTCACCAGTCATAAGGAGATGAGAGCCCACGCAGTTTGACTACTTTGCCTTGGTCATTTTGGAGGTGGGGTTGCAGAGGGCATACCCAAGATCTGTGTGTATGTGTTTCAGCCACAGAAGTTTTAAAATATTAGCTAATAAAATGAACTCATTCCTCCCTGCCACCAGGTGCTTGCAGTCACTGCCCAGATGAGGCCCTGGTACAATGACTGAGAAGTGCATTGAGGATTACACTGCCTATAATCTTTAAAATGACAAACATATTAATGACTGGTGGTGATGTATGTGTGTTTACTCCAGGCCAGTGGAGAAAGGGTGAATTTAACAATTGCCAGACCAGGGAAACCCCAGCCTGGTAACACCATCCGAGAAGGAGGAATTCACAGCAGCAGCCAGCACCACGCACAGCCACTGTATCACAGCAGACCAAGCTCACACAAGGTGAGGATTTTCTTATTTTTTAAATTTATGCCACTCTCAAAGGATCATTGTTACAAACCGGTAAGATCTAAGTGAAGACTTTTTTTTTTTTTTTTTTGAGGGAGTCTTGCTCTGTCACCCCAGGTAGAGTGCAGTGGCATCATCAGAGCTTACTGCAACCTCAAATTCCTGGGCTCAAGTGATTCTCCTGCCTCAGCCTCCTGAGTAGCTGGGACTGCAGGTGCATGCCATGACACCTGGCTAATTTTTCTATTTTTAATAGAGACGGAGTCTCGCTGTTGCTCCGGCTGAACTCCTGAGCTCTCGAACTCCTGACCTCAAACAATCCTCCTCCCTCGGCCTCCCAGAGTGCTAGGATTACAGTCATGGGCCACCGCACCCAGTCTAAATGAAGGCTTTTTTTATATACCTCAATAAAACAGTTTATAAAAGAAGATTTAAATGAAGGTTGATATTCTGTTCGAAAAGGTGAACATAGATGCTTAGGATGTGAAATGTATATGTTTTGCTACCTTGGGGAGTGACTGCATGTCTCAGTTCCTCAGCCATTAGAGATAGTTTCTTGGCAGGTTCCTGTGCCAGATGATTGACGAGAAGTGTGTGATCTTCCAGAAAAATCTTCTATTTGATTAATTGTACTTGAAAGTGGAATTTATCTTGGCTTGCTTATTTAAATGTTAAGAGTTGGTTATATGATTGAGAAAGCATAATGAAGACAAGATCAACAAGTCTATACTTAGAAATTGGGCACATTGCCTACAAAAACACAATTAGATATGTGAATACTAAACATATGAATCATGAATTTTGATAGGTACATGTATGGCTTACTTCTTTTTACGTTATATCTTAGAGGAATATTACCCCAAATCATTTTAAATTAAGATAATTAAATCATTTAAAATTATCATATGTTAAGCTTTGTTACTGTTTCTTCAGAATCAATATTTTACTGGTTTTGTAATATATTCCAAGTTCATTTATCTGTGCTGAGAATGTTGACACTGCCTCACTTTCATTCCAAAAATCATAAAAGGTGGTACTTTAGCATTCTTGATATTATTTACTTTATTTGATCTTTCATTTGAACTCAACTTGCAGTAGGCCAAGAATTTTGAAATGATGATGTGATGCTTACCCAATTATGTGAAAATGTAAGCTAAATGTGAGCTTTCAAAGTAATTCTCCTTAGGTAAAACTAAATTGCTTTACTAAACAAAAGCTTATTTATTGGTCTGCTTAAAAACCACAGGGCTTTTCCTATGTGCTAAAGTAGCCTTTTAATGTAAGTATAACATTTGAGAAAGTAATTACCTTTGGAATCTATCCCTGCTACCCTAAGAAAGCATAGCTTACAGACACAGTATTTTTGGCCCATTAGACCATCAGGTATATCTGGTTTTCTGAGTTGAAGTACTGTACAGACTTGTCACTTGGTCTTTGGTTTAGTTAATACTTAAAAGAAATTATAGTCACAGACTTTGTTCTCATTTCTGGACAAAAACCAAAATGTATGAAGGAAACCTATAATTTGGCCTTTATAATGGTAACTATGAAAAAGGAGTAATTGTTCTGAAAAGGAATTTTGAATAGGAGTTGTTTAATACAGCTGCTTTATAAGATATATACATACACACACACACAAAGAATTATAATATAAGGCAAAGGTTTATAATTGAATCTTTTATGTTATTGAAGTTTACAATAATTTGAGATATGGGTGTCTGTGACAACATTTAGAGTTTTAAGAGAGTTTAAAAAACTGTACTTAATCACGCCAGTATTCATATGGAGAATGTGCTTATTTCATTTTATTGATTTGTTTTGGGCACCTGTATTTTTCTGTCAAAAGTCTGCTAACTCTCATTCTCTTTAATTTTATATGACAATATTTTAAATAGCAATGCTGAATTTATTCTTATTCCAGGTACTCTGCAAACCTGGCTGGTTAGAACAACCACATGGAATGTAATGTGTTAATTTGGCTATTTACTACTAACATGCTTCATTTGTTATATCAAATCGTGATTTAGAAAAATAAAGGTCTCCTAGGGAAGGTAAAAACACATGAATTCACCAAAACAACCTGTTCAGATGATTAATGATAGTGAAAAATTAAAGTATACATTAGTCTTCTACCAAGCTTCTTAGTAGCATTCATAGGATATTAGAAAGTTCATTGAAGTATACTGAGTATAATCTTTGAAGTTTGGTTTGGTTCCTGAGGAAAAATTGCATACATTTTAGCCATCTAGAGTAATAAAATAACCACTCTTAATTGATTAAGTACCTAAGGGCTGAAACTGCTTAAATTAATATACTCAAGACTGAATATACCTGAGCTGTCTTCATAATAAAGTCATTTTTGCCCAATTTATGAAGGATACTAACATAAATTTCATAACTTTATATAGGAGACAGCCTTAAGATGTTTACAGGTTTTCTACTCAGTCATAACATTTTCTAGGAATGCTGTGCTGCTGTTAAAAATAGTTCCTTTGATAAAATTTCAAGAGTACATGGATTCCAGGTCTGAAAGGGTAGGTAGGCCTAGAATTCCAGCGCCTGATTTATAGATTTGGTAAATACCATCATTAACAGTTAAGTACATGTCAATTCTTTAAAATAATGTCATTTAAGGAAATGTTATAATTCTATAAATAGAATTCATACACTTTTATTTTTGATATTATTAATAATGTTAATAATTGTCTTGTTATCTACAACATTCTCGTAATAGTTGATAAGTGTTAAAACCTTTTGAGACATTAACTTCCACTGTTACACTTAATGGGATAGTTCCTGTGTGGGTGCATATATACAATATGTACACATAGTGCATCACGCTATGTGTACATACATACATATTACTGTATTACTATATAACATACATACTTCTAACACACATAAATTCAAATCCCAGTACAATCACCTATAGTTACATGATTTGAGGCAAGTTAAACAACTTGTTTCCTCATCTGAAAATGGGGCCAATGATATTAATAGCATTTACTTTTGCAGACTATTGTGAAGATTAAATGAAGTATTGCATGTGAAGCCATTAGCTCTGCATACACTAAGCCCTAATAAATGTTAATTATTATTATTATTTTACTATTAATATTGTGTGTGTTTTTTACTGAGTTCCAATTCAAAAAAGAAGTGATGATTTAAATTCTTTGTCTTACTTCCAAGAGTGTCTCAATAATAAATAGCAGTGACAAATGTCAGTAAAAATAGCTTTTTCCTGAGAATAATAGTTTATTGACAGTTTACTTCCCTGTCATTAACTTTTTTATAAATTCAGTTATTTCATATCCTTTTAGGTTTTCCTGAGGGTTTTGAAGGTAGATTTGTACCTGTTTCAGGATTGAGCCCTCAGTAAGATTCTTCTCAGTAAGAATCTTACTTCTTGTCAGTAAGAATCAGAAGATAGGTTTATAGCTTTTTTCTGGCAGTTGGCAAAATCCACACTTTACTTTTATACTACTCTGTCAACTTTTCTTTTGAAGAATTGGGGAGAAAGATGGAAGTAAAATAAATTGACTTTTCTTTAGAATCTTAATACTCAAAAATATTACTTACTTTTATACAATTGGTCACATCTTAGACCTCAAGAAAATTGTATAAATTATGTGCTCATATTACTTTGACTGCTATATGTCAGTAATCCTGAGTTTTTTCAGTTACATAAATAGGCATATGAAAATAATGTAGTCCAAAATTTGACATTGATCCACAGTATACATATTAAGAACTATGTTTTACTTTCAGTTGTTAGTAAGGGATAAAAAAATCACTTTATAAGTGCCACATAAGTTATTACCTTAGTTTAAGCTGTCTTTACTTCAGCTATCTACCATTCATTATCCAATAATTTTTTCTTTTTATGTTTTAGGATCTTACTCAGTGTGTTACATGCCAAGAAAAACACATTACTATAAAGAAAGAACCACACGAGTCCCTTGGAATGACTGTTGCTGGAGGTAGAGGAAGTAAGAGTGGTGAACTGCCCATCTTTGTGACCAGCGTGCCACCCCATGGCTGCCTTGCACGAGATGGCAGAATCAAGAGAGGTAAGACAGGATCATGAACAATTTCACCACATCTCTTTCTGAATTAAACTCACATTTTTAAAAATAAAGAGTATCTACAAAGTATCTATTAAACATGAATTTTTTTAGTCCTTTAAACTGTCCCTTACATATGAAAGCATAAAGTCTTTTTATAACGTTAGAAAAATGCCCAATATAAAGGAAAACTTTGTAAACCTTGATAATGGTTACAGAATTTGCTAACAGTTACTCAAACTGTTGGATTATTTTATCTTGGGAAAGATCCTCTAAAAAAGATTTATGCTTCTAGCATTATGGTAAACTTATATACCCTGAAGGGCCATCTTACTAAAATATAAATGTTGCTTATAATAAAGTGTCTTTGTAGCAAGGGGCTCAGAGAGGAGGTGGATCAGAGGACAAACTTAATTTTAGTGATAAACTCATTCACCATTTCGCCTATCAATGCTATATAATGTGCACAGGTGGGGTACAATTAGCCACTATTACCATGGTAAAAATAACAATCTCCATTGACTTACTTTGTTCATAAGGAAAGAAAAGTGAGTCTTAAAAGTTATTTTTCCAAGAATGAAGTTGAACCCCTACCTCACACCATATATATATAAATTAAGTCATAATGGATTCAAGACCTAAATGTAAGAGCTACTAGAAGAAAACACAGCATAAATCCTCATGACCTTGGATTAGGCAGTGGTTTCTTAGATATGACACTAAAAATATGAGCAACAAAAGAAAAAACAGATAAACTGGACTTAAAAATTACAAGCTTTTGTGCTGCAAATGACACCTCCAAGAAAATAAAAAGGTAACCTACAGAATGGGAGAAAATATTTGCAAATTATATATATGACAAATGACTTGTATCTAGACTATATAAAGAATTCTTACAACTCAATAAGAAAAAAGACAGATGACCCAATTTAAAGATGGGAAAAGAATCTGAATAGACATTTCTCCAAAGAAGATAAGCAAATGGCCAGAGCCCCTGCCCAGCGCCTGTGAACTGGTGACCTTTGCAGGTCATTGGCTGTGAAGCTCTGGTGCAGCCTGAGCAGTTGGTCCTGCACCAAGATGCTTCAGAGAATTATTAAAAATGTCTGGATCTCCATGAAGCCCTACTATACCCAAATTTGCCAGATTTGGATAGGAATGGGGTTGATGAGCATCATCATTTATAACATCAGGAGTGCTGATGAAAGAAGTAAAGCTTTGAAAGCTCCTGAGCCTGCTCATGGCCATCACTAACCAGCTCCACTTGGAGTACACATGAGACGAAGCGTCAGTCTGCCTGTAAGTAATATAAGCAGATGTAAGCAGAGTCTCACTGAGCCATCCATCTGTATGAAACCCGAGGAACTGAAGAGTATCTCTGTTGTCATAGAAGTTGGTGATCAGGATCTAGAGACACTCATTCGGATTCTACTGCTCAATAAACGTTTGTTAAACATGAAAAAAAATGGCCAATAACCACATGAAAAGATGTTCAATGTCATTGGTTATGAGGGAAGTGCAAATCAAAACCACAGTGAGATAGCACTTCATACCAGGATGACTATAATAAAATTGACAGACAGTAACAAATATCAGTAAGAATATGGAGAAATTGAAACCCTCATACATTGCTGGTAGGAATATAAAATGGTAAAACTGTTTTGGAAAACAGTTTGGCAGTTTCTCAAAGAGTTAAACTGAGTTACCATATGACCCAGCATTTCCACTCCTAAATGTAAATATCTGTCCACATAAAAACTTGTATGCCAATGTTCAGAGCAGCATTATTCACAAAAGCCAAAAAGTAGAAACAACTCCAATGTCCATCAACCGATGAATAGATCAACAGAATGTGGTCTGTCCATAGAAAGAAGTGTTATTTAGCCATAAAAAGGAATAAAGTACTGACACAAGCTACAATATGGATGAACCTTAAAAACATTATGCCAAGTGAAAGAAGCCAGACACAAAAGACAATATGTGATTCCATTTATATGAAATGTCCAGAATAGCAAATCTATAGAGACAGAAAGGAGATTAGTGGCTGCTTAGGGTTGGGGGAAGGGTAGTGACTGCTAATGGGTACAGGGTTTTGGGGGGGATGTGCTAAAAATGTTCTAAAAACTATTGTGATGGTATGCAACTCTGTGAATATACTAAAAACCATAACATTGTATGCTTTAAATGGGTGAATTAAATGGTATATGAATTAAATCTTAGTAAAGCTGCTATTAAGAAAAAGTTACTTGTCCAATTGTTGTATTTGGGGTAATTTTGTTTCCTTCTTGTTATTTTATTATGTTCTCTAAGTTTTCTACAATGAGAATGTTTTGTTTTAATACTCTGAAAAGTAGGTGATAAATTAGGAGAGGGGGATTTTCTGTAGACTTTGTCATACAAATGTCTGCTTCCTACAAAACTAATACTTTCCTTCCTAACCTTTTATATAATCCTCATTGCCCTTTTTTATTATATCACTTGGCAGAACACTTCTTTTCTTCCTCAAGCAAGGGAAGATGTTCAAATCACAAGTTTCATTTCTTTGTGTGAGCCCAAGGGTATCTTCTCTGTACCTATTCTGATTTGTTCACCCTGAGTGAACTATGCAGGGCTGTCTTTATGTATAGAACTGTGTCAATATAAAATAGAATATATTAAAAATTCATTTCTAAGAGCAAAGGAGCAAATAATTTTTGATTGGAAAGAACTGTAGAAATCTCTGAAGCTCAGAGAAGAGAAATGAACCTGCCCAGGGCCTATACACAGCTAAACTGAGACTAATGATTTGCACTTCCAGTTGTGTCAAGGTGCCTCAAGCCACACATTTTCTTAATGTATTATGACATTATTTTAAATTTTTGAATGATTTTGGAATGTTTTCTAAGTGTTGGATTTTTCCTCAGTGTTATAAAAATTACAAAGAAGTAAAAATGCTCTTTTACCTTATCTTATCTGAGTTATTGGAACTAACCTTTGTTGATTAGTTTACAAACAACAGGATTTGCAGGGAAATGATCACTTAGTAGCTCAGCTCATTTTTCTTGTCTCTTCATTTGAACAGGTGATGTGTTGTTGAATATCAATGGCATTGATCTGACCAGTTTAAGCCACAGTGAGGCTGTGGCCGTTCTGAAAGCCAGTGCTGCCTCCCCTGCTGTTGCCCTTAAAGCGCTCGAGGTCCAGATTGTTGAGGAGGCGACTCAGACCACCGAAGAGCAGCCAAGTACTTTCAGCGAAAACGAGTATGATGCTAGTTGGTCCCCATCATGGGTCATGTGGCTTGGGCTTCCAAGGTACTGATAGCTTTTTTTGTTGTTTTATGGAATAATCATACGTGCACCCTTTATAAGTGTGTAACAGTAAATTTACCCATTAGGAGAAAATAAGGCTTTAATGAAATGACAGCAACATCAAATCAAATGACAAAAGAAAGTGATAATTTTTCTTAGAGTATTACATTTTAAAAGGTAGACTTAATAACAAGAACTAAGCTATAAAGACTTATATCTGTTTCTACTGTGGTCCCCAACCCCCTGGCCAAGGACTGCACAACAGGAGGTGAGTGGCTGCAAACCAGTGAAACTTCATCTATATTTACAGCCACTCCCCATCGCTTGCATCACCGCCTGAGCTCTGCCTCCTATCAGATCAGGGGCAGCATTAGATTTTCACAGGAGCGCAAACCCTACTGTAAACTGTGCATGCGAGGGACCTAGGTTGTGCACTCCTTATGAGAATCTAATGCCTGATGATCTGAGGTGGAGCTGAGGCAGTGATGCTAGCCCTGGGGAGAAGCTGCAAATACAGATTATTGTTAGAGAGGTTTGACTGCGCAGAGATCATAATAAATCAGTTGCTTGCAGACTCATATCAAAACCCTATCAGTGAGTAGCAAGTGACAAGCTGCATCTAGTGGCAGGCTTTATAGTGGCAAGTGAGCATCTTACTGTCCCCCCCCACCCCCTGTCCGTGGAAAAATTGTCTTCCATGAAAATGGTCCCTGGTGCCAAAAAGGCTGGGGACTACTGTGTTTATAAAAACAAAGAAAGCAATTCCGTCCATTCCTACTAAGGATCGTTTAAGTGGGCCAGCCATGAGATTGGTTATTCCAGTCTTTTACTCAGAACTTAACTGTCATTTACCAACATTGATTCTGATATATGCTTAGACTTCACATGCATTTTTCACCAGAAAAACGAAGCCTTGCCCCGTCCCAGAAGCCTTTCTAAAAGAAGCCTTTCTTATCTTTTTAACTCTCCCTAAAAAGGTAGAATTTTAAACTCAGCTTTTATTGGACACAAGATTCTTTAAGCCAAACCATTGGTGTTCAAGAGTAGCTGCTCTACTGTTGTAGAGTTTGTTGCTTCATAACTGTGTGACCAGCCAAGACATTCTGCGGTTGGTCAGTATCGGGGTCACAGATGCATGTGGAACCTCCAGTGGCATCCCAGGGTACATTCCTTTCTCTAGTCAGGTGGTGGTTGTGTTGTTTGGTATTGAGATGGGAAGAATGTATATTACTATCATTATTTGTTTCCAATTGGTTTAGATTCTTACTATATATAAGAATCCTAAAATTGAACTATGATGAAGCACTTTGACTCTTGACCAAGTATGAAAAAACTGATTCTTTAAAATAAAAATAATACAAATGTGCCAGTTTCTGAGCCATCTGACTCATGTGGAATAAATTTATAACAACAACCGGCACTATGTATAGTGCTTTATGGTTTATAAAGTACTTTCCATAAGGAATAACAGAAAAAAGCAAGGATATTACTGGATTTCATTTGTTGATAACCTAACTTGCTGACTTGTTCTCTTGGTTAAAAAAAAAATTAAAGGGCCTAAAACTATAATAGAATTCATGTCTCACAGACCTGTAGGGACTTGTGGAAAGACAGATATTTATAAGATAAATATGTGTTTATTTCATACATCAAGACTAATTAATTTTTCTCATTGAAAAAGTAAACATAGGTTTAAATGGTTGCTATTAAACTCCTGTAGAACTGCTACCTAAATTGTGAGATTTCAGCCATCAGAAGGAACCTCATTTATCTTGCTCAGTATTCAGGCTGATACTTGGACCTGTCAGTTTAAACCTAGAATGGCAGAAAGGCCCTTTGCACGCAGTGGGTGAGAAGTGGTCTGCTGGGCAGTGGCCAGGTAGCGGGCGCGGACTGCAGAGCTTGCCCACACCTCTGCTGATGGGGCAGGCAGAGAGCAGTGGTGTCTTGCAGAAACGCTCGCACCCTATTGCTTCCTTTAATTTTCTTTATCCATTATGCCAGTCTAGTTTTGGAGTTGGCACACATTCACCTCTATGTTCAGAGCATTTTCTTGTGTGGCAGGCAAAATAAAAAAGGTTTTAGATGAGAAATACACAGTATAGTAAAATCTATTTTTGAGGCCAACTGTGTTGAAAAAATACCTGTCAGTAGAAGGCTACTATTCTGTGGATTTATGGCAGTCTCTGTTACATACAAACGTATATTCAAAAGCCATGTGTCCTCATCTATGGGTGCAGGTGGCTCCTAAAAGCAGGTTTCACCCCGCATAGGACAGCAGCTCTGCTTTTCCTGAAAAGGGAGATTCTTCCAATTGCAGTTCACTGGGGGTGTACCAGAGAACTGCTTGTTTGTTTGTTTCAGAAGATGCAGAATTATGAAAATAACCTACACTGTCGCTAAAAATTCAGGCCAATACATGGGACCTTGCCCCATCCCTTTTCTAAAAGCCCTTTCTTATCAGTGAGCTAAGAAACTAGATGAGATTAGAAGTTCTGGCATATTGTATATTGCTTTGCAGAATTGGCTTTATTAAGAAATCATTTTCATGGATTAAAAACAGGAAACCTTGCCTTAGATGCCTATAGATCCAGTTTTACCTAAAAGTGAAAGCTATTTCTTTATTAAAAGAGATATTTTTTCTATATCATTTAGGGTTTTGTTTGTTTTTGTTTTGGGGGGAGTTTTGGGGGGGTTTTTTTTTGGTTTTTTTTGTTTTGTTTTGTTTTTAAGTTTTTACTCACTGCTTGTTCCCAAATCCATAGAGAAATGGAAATGTAAGTAGATTTTTTTTCCTTCCTTCCTGGACAACATCCTCCAAACTGGCAGTAGCATTTTAACTGTAGCTTCTCAATGTCCATGATATAGAAAGGAAAAGAAAAAAATATTTTTTGTTAGTGTTTTCCAGATTGATTTTCCTAGTATGGCGATTAGAATCTCCCTTAAAATGAAAGCATTCTAAGTGAAGGAGGAAAGAACAAATAACTGCTCATGTAGATTAAAAGTAGGACCCTGGGGTATACCTTCAGAAAAGGGGGATAACTATCTGCTTTCTTTTTGGAAGCTACACTCCTGGTCATTTTCTTCTTTCATTTGAGTGCCGAGTTCAGCAGTACTAGACCTTCCATCCCCCTTTGTAGTTACTCTTGTAGATACAAATGATTATTAGAATTGAGGACTTTGTTGACAATGCAGTGAGCAAATATAGGCATAACCTTTTTGTACAGATTTCTGAGGTGTGATTTGTAACCAAGTTTATGTAAGCTCTGTACGTGTGTGTGTGTTTGTCTTCACTTGGGAAGAGAAGACTGAAAAAAAGTTGGAGAAATTCAAGTCTACCTAGGACTGCATCTGTGCTAGAAAAATGGGTTGTCAAAGTAATGTATTCAGAAGGAAATAAAGTGGCCCTTTTTTTTTTAAGAGTGATAAAAGTATAACATGGTATGGAGTTACAGCAAAGATGAGCTGGCTATGAAAGCCTCCACATTAAGTTTTTCTTTAATTTTGTGTTTGTTTATAGTGCCCTTCATAGCTGCCATGATATAGTTTTACGAAGAAGCTACTTGGGAAGTTGGGGCTTTAGTATTGTTGGTGGATATGAAGAGAACCACACCAATCAGCCTTTCTTCATTAAAACTATTGTCTTGGGAACTCCTGCTTATTATGATGGAAGATTGAAGTGAGTCTTGTTCTAATTAATGATGTGATTCATGTTTATTATGCTGGACATGACTTAGATCAGAGGTCAGCACCAAATCCAGCCCTCTGTCTGTTTTTGTAAATAAAGTTTTATTGCAACACAGCCAAGCTCATTTGTTTATGTACCGTCTATGGCTGCTTCCGTTCTACAGTGGCAGATTTGAGTCGTCATGACAGAGACTCTATGGTTCTTAAAGCCTAAAATATTTACCATCTATCTGAGCCTTTACAGAAAAAGTTTGCTGAACCCTGATCTAGACTGAAGGGTTACCTTTACTATCTTGTCACTTATAGCTATATTTTATTAATCTCATGACAGGCAGTAAATCTGAGTCAGTTGATTAGATACATTGTGATGTGACAATGAGCTCTGAGCAAGTTTCCCACACAACCTATGCAGGTCCAGTCCTGTCATTAGATGACTCTGCTTAATTTTTTTGCGCAGCACTCATCTCTCCCTGACATTGTATTTGTGCAAGCTCCATGAGGGAGGGATCTTGATGCATTTATTTTCATACCCCTAGCAGTCATAACAGTGCCTCACATAAAGTAAGATCTCAATAAATATTTGATAAATGAATGTATGATGGCTTACAGTATGCCAGGTGCAGTGCTAAGTGCTGCGCATGCATTATTTAATCTTCTTAACAACCTTATGAGGTAAGTGTCTTTATTATTCCTGTTTTACAAACAAGATAGCTGAGGCTTGGGAAAGTTAAGAAACTTGCCCAAGATGAAATAGCTGAATGTGGTTAGCTGGCATTTAAACCCAGGACTGTCTGGCTCCAGAGCCCTGGCCTTTAACCCCTTGCTGACTGCCACCACTGGGCAGAAAGTACTCGCTCAACCAGTGTGCAGCCTCTTTTCTTTTTAAAAGCTTAGGCACTGAGAGAAGAAAGAAAAGGTGTCATGTCAAGAGATTATCATCAACAAAGAAGATGGTTGATTCCAAGTTCTTAGTGCCTAGTTTATGATGAAAGAACCAGTTCTTAAAAAGTAAATGTTGACACACTAGACAGAATGCTGCACAAATGGGGAGTTTGCACTGTTTGCAAAGAGAAAGTGACATTTAAATAATATTGTGAAAAGATGATCAGGAGTAGTATGCTCCAGGTCAGTCTATATTGATAGAGATGAAAAACAATTATTTTAGGAGGAAAGAGTAGGGAAAAATGAATTAATTGTTCTCTTAGCTGAGTTACTCAACCAGACTAGGCCTCAGTTAATTAGTTTATAATTTGTATTCCACCTTCTTCCAAAAAGAAATTGAAGTCATTAACAACAAAATAGCATATCATTTATGGTATAAACTGAAGACCAAAAATCATAATGATAATTATAGTCATAAAGACAGAAAGGGCCTCAGATTCATCATCCATTTGTAATAATTCTGCTAAGAGGACAGTGAGTGTCTGAATAGCTGAAAGAAGAGGAAGGGTCTTATTCCCACTTTAATTCAACTCTCAGATATATGAGCTCTAAGAATGAATAGAGAAATAACAGTAACAACCACTCCCCTCCAAGTGCATTTGGTTTTTGTTTTTTTAAGACAGAGCAGATTTATTTTCCTAATTATATCTTGCTTAAGCTAATATGAAAATTACTCTACTTGTCCTAGAAATTCACCTACTGGTTATTGGAGGGATGGACAAAAGGGTTTCCTTGACAGGCTTAAAATCTATCCCAGATGTTTCTCAGAGTAGATCGTACGCCCCAATCATTGACAGTTAATTGGCGAGTGAAATTGCGATTCTCATGCTAAGCAAATCTTAGGTGGGGTAATGTTTTTAATACTATGAAAATAGTAACATTCTGTTTCTGTCCCTGTTTGTCTTTGTCCAGATGTGGAGACATGATCGTGGCTGTAAATGGCCTGTCAACTGTGGGCATGAGCCATTCTGCGTTAGTTCCCATGTTGAAGGAGCAAAGGAACAAAGTCACTCTGACAGTTATCTGTTGGCCTGGCAGCCTCGTATAGATTTTTGAAATTAGTTTTGAGTCTTGCATCTTCCTTTTTTAGGCTTTTGAAAGAAAACCCTTTTATTTCATTGTGGTTAGGAGCTACTGACACAGCTGGTATACACAGGGCCAAAAACCACTAAGATTATCCATGTATGTTTATTTAAATGGTTTCCTAAATTTAGTTACATTTCTTTTAGCTTGGAAACAGTCTTCCACCAACCCTTGTGAGTTTATATTTTCAGAATTCAGACTCACAGTTGTCCAAATATTGTGAATAGTAATGAACAAAGTCCGCCCAAACTGTGACCCAGCCAGCTGGAGTAAAGAACTTCTGGTAGATCTTTGTTTTCAATAACTGAATAATAGAATGAGTTATATATCTCCCAAGACTGGTGTCAGTGAAGCCAACAACAGCAGCCTGTACTACCACTGTTGTAACCAATGCCATGAATGGATACATTTTAAATTTGGGTGATAAATGTTCCCCATTTTTCATCCGTGCCAACATTTCAAAACTTCATACTGTTTATAAAGTGATTTTCTGGTTTATTTTATTTATACTGTAATATCTCACTACTAATAGAAGATGAAGAAATAAGTCTGACACCACTAAAGAGATTTTTTAAAAATAATGTACTATTATTAGAATAGTAGAGAATAAAAGATAATGTTATCCAGTGACAAAGGAATTTGGACAGTAATTATAGTTTAGTGCTAGAGATGGTAAAAGCTTCATTTACTTGAACAGTTCAAAAGCATTAATGCTCCATTTCCAAAGGAATGTTTTGCTATATAGGAAAATTTTGAAGTAATTTTTGCTAAAAATCATTTCTAGCGTTTGTATTATACTTACCAGCAATCTTGGCTGAAAATGTTTTTGTGATTTATGCAATTAAACTAGATGATAAAGATAAAACCATATTGCTATTAAATACACACATATATATTACAGCTAGTAGGAGAGGGGAGACCTTTTTATTTTATTCAGATAAGTCTTTCTTGAGTGTTTTAGAAAACCCTTATTTTTCCCATTATTTCTTATGAACTTAATTGTTTCAAGTAAGAGACTGAAAAGTTCTGTTTTTTATCTGAAATAGTAGGTTTTAGATGTTAATATCTTTTAATCAGCTCTTGGTCACTAGACTATTCCAAATTTTTTTGAATATTTTTTGGAAACTATGATTAGCCCATTTTATTTGTCCTTTATTCAACATGGTTATCCTTTGGAGAACACATAAGTGAGTAAGAGAAAAATATCTTTACCTTATTAATATTATGCATACTTGAAAAAAGTTTCATTTAGAAACCTAGTTCAGAATCTGAGCTAATTTACAAGTGACCTCTGTAATAAATGGTATTGATAATCAGAGAATGTATTTCAAAATCCTACAGTACAGTATATTATGAAGCATGACCACTTTATTTTCAAGCTTAGCAATTGCATTTTGGGGTTTATTGTATCTGTAGCATGTCACTAACTTCAGTTAGTTTTATAATGAGTTTTTAAAACTTATCTCTTTGGAATAAGTAAGATATGGCAACAGTAATCGCTCCTGACTTGTTCAACCCCTTAGCTACACTGTGTGATCAACATAGAACCAAGATACAGTGGAATGCCCCATACAGTATATTACTGTTACGTGATGATTGGCTTTGGAAACAATTTGATATTGAAATGCTTTGATATTCTAATTGACATGGAACACGTTTTTTTCCTGCTCCCCAAATAGAATTTTGTAACCAACTTTGCTATTTTTTTAAAGTTTGTAAAAATGTGTCATTTCTTGGGGAATAGCCATCCATCAACAAATATCCCAACTGCTACTTTGTTATATATAAAGTACTTACATTAAACCCAGTGGCATAATGAGTATTTTGAAAGAAGAAATTTTTTTCAATATTATTTTTATCATGGAAATCTTGGAATCAGCTTCAGCTGTAGCTTTTATGACAAAAGACTGTCATTTTTGGTCAAATGATATTTGGTAATGGAAGCTTGCTCATAATTTATTGTTACTGTAGAACTATTTGGATTTTCTCATTTTAAGCTCTGATAGTTAAATATTTTGATTTGTTCTGTGCCTTGTTTAAATTATTTCAGGATTTTCCAGATGTGTTTAAATAATGGTGTGATAATAATTCAGGATGGAAATAAAAGTCATCCTTTCCATAATAGCAACATTGTCTCCTTTCTTGAACAGCAGATGTTGACCCAGTCTGTTCCTTATTTTTGTTGGTGGCACCACTGTCCTTACAAGAAGCCAAGCTTTAAACCCCGGGATCACAAGTCCCCCTTCTCATTCTCCTTCCTGGGGCAGAACGCGTGAATCTCTACCTGCTCTTGCAGTTTTACCTACGCGGTACCCCTAGACCTGTGCTGTCCCGGACACGTGGCTAGTGCTACGTGTTGAAATGATAATATCCTGGATTCACTGGGTTATATAAAATATATTATTAAAATTCACCTCACCAGTTTCTTTTTGCTTTTTCTAATGTGGTTACTAGAAAATTTTAAATTGCATATGTAGCTCACCTTCTGTTTCAACTGGACAGCACTGGTCACCTCACCTCTTCATTGTCACAGCATTTGCCAAGTCAGGCAGGCCTGACACTGTGGTTTCTGTCCTTCCTATGCTTTGATCATTCCTTGCATTTTAAAAAGAAAAAAAGAAAGAAAAATTTTTTAATTGAAAGAAAGAAAGTTGTCTCCCAATTTCCTACTAAGTTAAGTTCAAACCAAGGCCTCTGTGGTCTGACCCCTAATCTGGTTTTCCAGGTGGCTCCTTGGTCCCGTTTATCCTCCATGACCTCAGCAGGCTCCTGTGACCCCAGCTAGTTCCTGCGTCCAGCACACGCTTACGGTATTTCCTCGGACTATAAAGCTTTGACTTCTCTGTAGGTTCATGTTGTTCCCCTATTTGGAGGTGTGACTTGAATGCTGCCCCATCTGTCTCCCTCTTGGCTCCCCTCCCCACTTTCCCTGCTTATGAATCTCAGTAGGCCTTTATATTTGCATTTATTATGGCCCCAGTCACTTGCTACCTAATTATTGTCATAGTTTTAAGTGTCTGTCGTCTTTGACTGCCATCTTGCAACTTTGACCACCACTGTTGCCTTAAGTCTGTAGCTCCCACAGTCCATAGCCCGAATGTCCTATTGCTTTAACGCACCTAGATCTCAGCATCTCCAAAACTTAAATCTGTGTTTTCCCAAGTATTTGCCTACTTCTGGCCTCTTCATCTTTCAATCCAAACTCTTATGCCTTCAGAGTAACTTTTCTAAACCCCAACTCTGATCATATCCTTGCCTTGTTTAAAAACCTGCATTGGTTCCACATCGTCTGCAGGATAAGTCAAAGTGGCTGGTGCAGCATAAAAGGCTCCTCGTGGTCTGGCCCCTGCTCCCCTGGAGCCTCATTCCCCACCTCTCTTGCTTCACATTTGAACCACTGCCCTCTGTGTCTACAGGGCTGACTTGGCTCAAGTGACATCATCCTTTTGGGAAATATTTACCAATCTCCTTGGGCAAGCTTTTTTTTGGCTGCTTTTAAGGATTTTATTAAATTATATTTTTATGGTCATACCTGCATGCTAGGAAGATGAAAACAAAGTTGCCAGGTAGGTGCTTGATTACCCAGTCTGCAGCAGTTTTTTAAGCTAGACAATGAATATCAGAGATTGTGCACCTTCTGAACCGCTCAAGGCATTCCGGAGGAAGAATCTAGGGCTAATGTCCTCTCTCTATTCCAGGATTCCACATCACATTTAGACATCATGTCTCCCTGGACTCCTCTTGGCTGTGCCATTTTCTCAGACTTTTCCTTGTTTGTGAGGATCCTGACGGTCTTGGTATATCGTAGGTTGCCCTCTACTGGAATTTGCTGTTTTTTCTCATGACTGGCAAATGGGTTTTTTGGGAGGAAGAGCACAAGGTAGCAAGGTAGAATGCTGTTGTCTTCATATCATATTGAGGACACGTACTGTCAGCGTGACGTGTGACTGCAGACGTGGGCCTTGATCGCCTGGCCTGTGTAGTGCCGCTGGGGTTTCCCCACAGGAATTCAGTGTGCACAGCCCACGCTTGAGGAGTGGGGAGTTACGCTCTCCCCCCTTCATTTACTGTTAAGCTGGTCAGGAAAATTACGGGGTCTCTGGTGCTGCTTAGGGAGCACCTTGTGGGTAGAAGGAAGGGAGGTGTAAATCCTTGGTTGAGAACATCAGGAGCGTATTTTCTTTTTTTAAAAAGAAAAAGCCCTCCCTTGACTCTGTTGTTCATAGTAAAATTTCCAGAAAGAGATGTCTCCATTTTGTGTTTTTTTGACTATTTTTAATTCATAACAATTTTTCCGACACAAAAAAAGTTGTAAAAAATAATATGGTAAACACTTGTGTACTTACCACCCAACTTAAATATAAAGCATGGCCACTGCTGTTGGACTTCCTTCTCCATTTGTATCCACTGTCTTTCTGGCCTTCCCATTCATTTCTTCATACTTATACTACATATTTATGTATCATTCAAGTATGGTATTGTGCGTGCTTTGAAACTACGTAAATGATGTTATGCAAATGTGGCATTCTGAAACTAACTGCTTTTGCTCCAAGATTCTTTCATGTGTTTATGTAGCCCGAGTTTTTATTGTTATTTACTCAGTGACTGACAATTTTATATCCATTCTTTAGTTGATGGGCATTTAGGTTATTTCCTTTTTTTTCCCCCCCATTAACAGTGCTGCTGCGAGTACTCAAAAACAAGTCTCCTTGTGCATGTGAGAGAGTTTCTGCAGGTCACTGACTCTCATTCAATCCTGGCTGCACATAAGAATCTCTTGGGGAGCTTTTTAAAAATACCAGTGCTGATTTAGTTGGCCTGAATGGGATGTGGGCATCAATTTTGTTTGGTTTGGCATGTTCCTCGATGAGTCTAATATGCAGTCTAATGTGCAGCGATAGTTGAAAACCACTGCTCGCGGGGTGGCATTGCTGGCTCTTAGACTAGGTGCATCTTTACAAGATGACTAATCTTAATGTACGTTTCCACTGGTAACGTTTTGTTGATCCACATTCTTGCCAACGTTCGGTGTTATCAAACTGAAGGGGGCGAAATGGCATCTCACTGTGATTTCACATTTCCCTGGTTACTGGTGAAGTCCACTACCTTCTCACATGTTTACTAGTCTTTCAAGTATTTTCTTTGGTGAATAACCTGTTTGACCATTTTCTAATGGGCTGTTTGTGTTTCTCGTATTGATTTATAGACATTCTTTATTCGGATGTTAACACTTAGTGGATTGCAAATATCTTCTCCCAATTTGTGACTTCTCTTTTCAACTTGTAATGATGTGATAAACTAAAGTTCATCATTGTAACGTAGACAAATTGCATATAAAAAGATTCTTTTTAAATCTACTTTTGGCATTTCTTCTTCTGCCAAAGCTTATCCATTTATATTATTTTGATTATTATTTTTTCTTTCCATCTCGTGTTAACTTACGACGCTCTGTGTTTTATGTTTGTTTCTACTGAGTTATAGGTCTCTTTCTGTTCACTTAGTTACCCTTGAATTTTTCTTTCTGCATATTTAACATAAAATCTCAACTTAGTCAATAGCACCGTCTGCATAGTGTGAGGACCTCAGGTGCGAGACCTCCACCCACCCCGCACTCTGACTTGGTGGCCAGTGTTGCAGCTGCTCCTTGTTCTCCTCTCCAGTTAGTCATTATTAGAATTGTTATATACTGCTAAGGTTTGATTAGATTTTATTTCTGAACTATGTAAAATACTGAAAAGCAGATGCAAGCACAGTTCATGATAGTTCTTAACATTACAAAGGACATGTGGGAAACAAGGCCAGAGTGAGATTAATGGTGACATACTGACTTGGACAATCTGGAAGTTGAAGTTGCAGTCCAGATGTAAGGAAAGATTTCATAAAAGCTTGGGATGCAGCAGCATCATCGCCATCATATTGCCAGTTTCCAAGCAGCCTGGGAATCACTACAGCAATTTGCCATTTTCCAGAGGTTGGGCGAGCAGTTCAGCAAAGATACTGTCACCCACTCTTCTAAAACAAATCCAATTTGCATTATAAATCCAGAGACATGATTTTGTAGGAAAAATTGGAAGGCACGTTTAGAGGGTTCAGTTTCTCAAGATGCAAAGTGGCCATTTTTCAAACAACTGAATCCTCCCTTTCCATCCTAGCTGTTGCATTTTTCTCACTAAAAGACCCTGAGGTCTGCTAATTCTATTGCTATAACTTCAGAACTTGATATCTATTTTTTTGTGTATTAAAGTGGGCTGTACCTTTGTGATACTTCAAAAGCTTGAAGCTTTAATCAGATAAATGGATGGTTAAAATTAAATTTGAAATTAACCTGAATTTCAGCTTCTAAGGGTACTTCACCCAATTCATCATGCCTACCACCCATGTTATAATATAGAATACCTCATTAATTCAGACTTAACTAATTTGGAATTTGAAAAGCTTAAACAGAGTTGAGGTTAACTTGGCATTTTATATAAGCAATAGGTACCCTAAATCAACACATGGAAAAATGGAGGGTGGGGTATTTTAAGCTGCATGCTAAAGTATACTATTTTCAAGTTTCCTTAAGCACTTGAAAAATGCCCATGCATATTCAAGTGATGGATATATTTCTTTCCCATGTAGTTGTTTAAACAAGAATTTATCCAGCACCATTTGCACAACACACAGTGAGATCACTTCTTCACAACACCTAATTTCATCTTTCATAATTCGGGTTTTCTTCCATTTGTCCACATTTGGTGATAAAACCATACAGATTACACCAACACAGTAAACTGCTGTCCTGGTCACAGACTAGGAATTCATGAATTGAGATTTTTCTCTTAAGTCTCTGCCTGCTGAAGGACACATTTCAGCTCCTCAGGGTCCTTGTTAGAAAGCTCTTTTGCTATTTTATGGTGTAAATCTATTCCATTTAGCTATACTACCAATTAATTTCTATGGCAACACAAAAGCTCTTAGAAGTAAAGTTGTACATGTAAGCACAGTGCCTAATAGCTATAAAGTGCCTAAGTAAAAGGTGCTAAAACTTTAATGACATACAAGATTAAAAGACTAGCACTTGGAGACCTAATACCATCCACAGATGGCAGAGAACTTGCCTCCCACCAGAAGGTGGCTCAGCCCAGGCGGCTGAGTGGGAAGCACTTAAAGATTCCCGTTTGAGCTCTATTAAATCACTCACCTGCAAACAATGCTGTGAAGATGGGCTACTTCACAAGCTTGGATCAATACTTCCTTGTTTCTTCTAAAGTTTTCCGTTTAAAGGTGAATCCACCAACGACCTCCTTCCTTGGATTACCTGAAGACTGGCCAAGAGAGGTCGAGTGAGAAACATCTGTGGCTGAGACTGACGGAAAAGGAGCAACAACTAAGTGTCCAATGTCAAGGTTGTGAGGGTGGAGGCAGCTGTTCAAGTTCTTTTTTATTTTGCCTAGATTTTATTGAAAAGTCTTCTCTCACCCATCTACTCTAGAAATAATGGGAGAATGTCTCAGGTCATGGGATATGTTTAGTCACATTCTCCCAACTGCCAGCCTCCCCCGCCAGCAGACCTCCCAAGGAAGCGACACACCAGAGTGGTTTGTGGCTTTGCCCTCTCTGTGCCTGTCCAGCCCTCAGAGTTGGAGTCCAGGATCCTTGCCTGGCCTCTGGACGGCTGCAGGGCCCCAGCTGTGCTGAGGAAGGTGGGCACATGTGGAGAGTGAAGGGTGTTCACAGCAGCAAAACTCACTCTGTGGACAATCATAAATGTCTAAGGAAAAGGAGTTCTTGTCACCTGTCATTCGTCAGGCATTCCAAAGGATATGATGTCCTCGTGTCATCCCAGTCCCCACATCGCATGTAATCTATCCCCACACTGATCCGAAATCATAGAGCCTTAGAACTGAAGCTCCCTATCCATTTTTTTGGTATAGGGATTGCTTCTATGATATGGTCATCCAGATCCTGCTTGAATGCTTCCCATGACAGGGACCTCATTGCTCCAGTCCAGGCACTTCCACTGTTGGACATGCCTGATTGTGAGTGATTTTTTTTTGTGATAATTTGTCCCCGTCCCTCTTCCCAGCTCAAGTATAGAAACCGGGGGGGGGGGGGCAGGATATCTCTTCATCTGTTACATTTAATATTTAAATGAATATTAGGCAAGCCCAAAATACAAAACACTTACTGATCCATCTTTTCTTTTTACTCCGCAGTATTCACTTAGCACGTAACAGTGTGCCGGGCACTGTTCTAGGGGCTCAGAGCCCATCGTTACCAAGACGGAATTGTTGCTATCTCTGTGCTTACATTCCAAAGAGGGACATAATCAACAGGAAGATGAAGAAATAATAGAATTTCAGATGCTGATAAATGCGTTGAAGGAAACAAAGCCTGGTAAATGGAGAACGTGGGCTGGAAGTACCCTGTGTGAGGAGAGAGGTGGTCAGGGCAGGCCAGAGGCAGAACACAACTTCTCCAGGGCATACAGGATTGTGATGTGTGTGTGAGTGTGGGATGCTTCATGACTATGGGAAGTTTTAGTCCCATTCGGTGGTGATCACTCCCTCCAGGACTGCCATGCACTAGGATGGGCTCTGGGTCGTGGCCCACTGGCTCACGACCACTCCTTTCTCTCTCCTGTTCTATAACAGAAACATGTGTCTTGGTGCACACATAATCCAAATTAGAGGGAGGTCAGTGGTATGGCACAGTGGGTGGAGCCAGACAGGCCTGGGTTTGCCCCTGCCACTTACTATCCTAAATGACCTGGGGCAATTCATGAAACCTCTCGGGTCCTCAGTTTTCTCATCTGTAAAATGGAAAGAATAATACCTACCTTGCATGGTGGTTGTAAGTTCTAGAGGTGGTGCATGTGAAGTGGGTGCCACGTGCTAAATAGGTGGTAATTGTCATTATCTGTAGACATAGAGAGAATCTGGCTAGGATTCATCATCCCTGGGAATGATCAAGAATCTCACTGCAAGTGAATTATTAAAACTACATTTAGAGGTTCCTCTGAACTCAAACTTTTGTTTACTCTCAATAGTGTGTGTTTTTTCCTAAATACCACACTGTAATCAGCAGGTTCTCTCATGCACCTTAATCACACCAGTGACTCACATTCCCTAAGCTTTCCGATGGTGATGGTGAGGCTTCTGCTCCTGCTGTGCTCTTCCAGGAATGTTTTGTCCTGCTGATTCTCCCATCGACCCCAGCCCATCAAGCCCTGCTTATGCTGCTAAAGATGCCACTGCACTGAGGCTGCACAGCACCACAGTCCCATCAGCCCCTGCTGTGCATATGTCCTCTCTGTGCCCCTCAGTGCCTGAGAGCTCCTGTAAGGTCTGGGGATTCGGCCACCCACACACCTGACAGCGCCTGCCATGTCGTGTTCGTGCGATGCCTGCTGGCTTTAATCCAGCAGTGTCAGAGCTACAGAGAAGTTGACGCTGAGAACTGAGAAACAGTCTCTGGGTCTATGTCCTTGGTGACTTTTCAGAGAATAGATTCCACAGCAGGGTGAAGCTGGGAAGTCCAATGGCAAAGGGTTAAGGAGTGGGTGCCAAGGCCACAAAGGAGTTCTCAGCCTGCTCTTGCAAAAAATCTGGCAGAATGTGCAATTGTCTGTGGATGAAATGACATGATGTCTGGGATCCGCTTTCAAACACTCCAGGAAACAAGGAAGGAAAAATGGGGGCAACAGAATAGGAGGAGGTGAGGAAATGTTTGAAAATTTCCATAATGGAAACAGAACAGCGGAAGTTCTATTGGAAGTGAGAAAAAAATTAGGCAGACCCCTGTAATGTGAAATTGATAGAATGAGTATGTATAAGAAACACATGAATGTCATTTATTTTCATTGACCTATATTGGCATAATTTCTAGGCAGTTTTGCTTCTGTTATCTTCTATACACGTTCCAGAAGTGCAAGTGGCAAGTGACTAACATATCAACACCACGCGCTTGTCTAACAGCCTTCAACACCCTCACCAAACCGTTTCACTTCCATGCGTTTTTGCAGGTTTTCCATTCGAGTCTCACAATAACTTTAAGAGAGACGTTTGGAGTAGCCTATTTGATAAACTAAAAATGCTGAGATCCGGGTTAAGAGACTTACTTTATTTGCACATAATTGGCAAGTGGGAAAATATACCCCAGTATCCAGAACCCTCAGTCACCCTTTCCTACCCACTGCCTACCACGAGATTCCACATCATTACACTTCATTAGTGTCCTGATCACACTTCCCATCCTGAAAACAGAAAATCGTTGCTCCCCAACACTTCTTACATCTGCCTTCCCCAGGAGGAGTACTTTGCCACGTTCAACATTCATTCAACAAACATGAAAATCAGTAAGACAGCCCTGCCCTCTGGGAAGTCTGCACAGAAAGTAGCAAACTCAGATGAAAAGTAAACAGTGTTACTGTACTCTGCCCGGGAGAGGCCAGGAGTTAAAAGTTGCACTGAATAGGAATTTTGCAAGGTTGCAAGCTGTGCTAAATCTCTATTCTGATTTATCTTTGACTTTGAAAAAAGATTTGCATTCTTCGTTCGTAGCGTCAAACCAGCTTATTTCAGCCCATCCTTTTTATCTGAGGATTTACTTCAAATTTTCCATTTTAATGTCTAAACAGGGAATTTCATGGGAAGTTTCTTCTTAATTCCTGCTCTTGGATCTGAAGTTGTATATCTTGGCAGAAATTCTCAAGTGTACTTGAGAATTCAGAGACTTCAGGATTCAGGGACTGTGTAAATTGAGAACTCAACACTGAAATTTAGTGAAAGATTTTGAGAACTCCAGAAATGTAGTGTCTCAATCTGAAAAAATGTCTTTGGCTTCTGTGGTGAGGTGAGATTACAAGAACTAACATCTATCAAAAACTGCCCATGCGCCAAGCATTGTTCACATGCATTTATCCATTTAGTCCTCACAACAAGCTTGCAAAGTAAGTACTATAATTATCCCAGTTCTATACTCAGAGAAGACTGAGGCACAGAGAGTGTGGGTCCCGGGGCTGGAAACTGGTGTAGCAACCTAAGCCCTGGGTTCGGAGCCCCCCATGCCGTATTCTGGCCCATGTTTATCTAGCCAGTTGTCTGCACCCACTAGATGAGGGTGCAGTTCCTTTAATTTTGTGTGTGAACACTGGCCAGGGAGTCAGAAACCTGCATTCCAACCCTGCCTTTGCTTTTGTCTTCCCATCTAACCTTTGCCTCCCTATTTGTCAGAATCCTCCTGCCACCATGTGACATGGCCAGGCAGCAAAGGACAGATTGAAAGAGTGCCCTCGTGGGACGGACTCTGCTGCTGAATCAGCCCCTCTTTGGACAGTTCCTGCCATTTGGGAAGAATCTATGATCTGCTGCAGTTGTGACTGGTTTACTGCTACTTCATGGTAGGAACTGTACTCACGATTATTTTCACTTGGTCTTCTAGATGGGGTTTCCTATTTGCAAGAAGTAAACATGAGAAAGGACTTCTTAGAAATATCATGCATTGTTGACGAAAGTGCCCATTCTGCAAATGTGCATCCAGCCCAGCCCTGGCCTCCTGCAGGTGCGAGCACCAGGCAGCCAGGCACAGGGCCCTGGAGGAGCCTGGCCTCCCCCGGCAGCCCTTCTGCCCAGCCCACCTGGGCAGTGTCTGTCTGGATCACTGCTACGTCTGCAAGGCCTTGCACTGGGTGATTAGGGGTTCAGTGAAGTCCCCTGAGGTTGCAGGAGGAATCCTTGCTGGCTTTACCTGTCTGCCCCCTACCCGGCCCCTCCTCTCCACTTAGATTCTTCCTCTCAGGCTCTTGTTTTCTGCCCATCCCTCATTTCCTTCACTTTGTCCTCACCTCTTGCTCTTTCTGTAGTTTGCTTGCTTTCACCAGCCTGAAAAACACACTGCTTTTAGCCTCACCTTCTTTGTGGTTTGTACCTCTTGCCACAGCTCTCTTCTGCTGCATATTGGCTCGGTTTCCCAGGTATTCGTGGCTGAATTTCAAGTGTCGGACTGTGCTCTCTCATGCCCGGGAACAGCAGCGCCTGGTTGTGGAGGGCCGAACCCTCCTGTCCATCCTTCTCTCTTCCCTTCCCTCCCATGTAAGATCCTCCCTGCCCCCCATCCTCCTCCCCCAGCCCCCACCATGCTCCCCAGCCAGCTCCCCGTTCCTGAGACCCCTGCCCTAGGGGAGGCCCATAGAAACTCTCCCCCTGAGCTGTGGTGTGTGGGCATGCTCCCACATTCTGTTTTTATTTTATTTTTATTGTACCGTACCTTCTCACACATGTAAGCCTTACCTTTGCGACTGTGCTCTAAGCTCCTTGAAGACAGGCACCGGGGAGTTGCTGTTTTATTTAGCCCTCCAAGGTGCCTGCCCAACCCATGCCCAGCCTTTGCTGGTAACAAACCAGCTGAATGTGGCTGATGGTCCAAGTCCCCAGGACGCAGCCTCCGGCCCTGCTGCCCAGCCCTCATGGTCTCCCAGGCCCATGTCTTGTGTACAGAACAGGCTTCTCTGTTCTAAAATCCCCAGGCTTGCCCTCCTGCTGAAAGCATTCCTCGCTAGCCCCAAGCAGGCACCCAACATTCTGCCCATCAAGAGCACAAAGGAGAAGACAGAAAGGAAAGCCAGGGGCTGGAGTGACTTGCACAGCACTTCTGGGGCAGGGGGGGAGGCAGGTGTGCACAAACCATGCTGGTCCCCCATAGCACGTCTCTCCACGCTTTTCAGATTGTGTACTCTCAGTAAGGAATTATGAACACTCCCCCCACATATAGGAATGTTAGTTTATTAAGTATCTATTACACACATATACAACTCTACTAATACAGAGACTCATTAGAAAACAAAATGTGAAAATTAGAAAAGTAGGAAAAAGATGAAATAAACAAGATTTTAAATGGTTTTAGTATATTAAAAGTATAAAATATCTTTCTCTCTCTAAAGTATTTATCAATAATTTTTAGTGAAAGCAATATGATTGGATATGCATTTTTCTTTTTTAAACCTTAATTTTGCATTTTGCGATACAGTATTAAGAAGGACTGGTTCTAGAACTTAGTTTCTGTTGGTACTTGGTTTATGGCTGTCACAGCCAAATAAGATCCCTCTTCAAGATTTATTGAGCCCGTGGAAGAAGGGCATTGCTGACTCGGCTCAGCTGTCATACTCACTTCTTGTGTCCATCCACCAATTGTACAAATTTTTACTTCAAATTTAGCCAGCACGTTTCCATCCTCTCTGATATCAGTCAGTTCTTGCATACTAATCAAAAGTGTTATTATAATTTTACACTTTTTTGACAAATGGTTTCAGTACACTGTAAGGAGATTTGGTAGCTCTTTACATAACTAGAAAGTTCTATTTCAACTTTAAGTGGGCATATATGGGAGTTTTTATCGGTTGCAACTGCAAATCTAACTTTTTTTGACAACAAAAATGGCATAATAATAAGAAATTTCTGAACATTCCATTTTCAAAACGCTCTCCCAATAGCATACATTTCCTCTGGGGAAAAAAATTACATTCTCACTTACTGTTAAAACATCTTTTCCTTGAAAGGACAGATTTGCTGGCTTTTCTAAAATAAATGATGGGTGGCCTAAGACTGTGTGTTTTCCTTTCAGGGCAGCTGGTAAAGGGCCCTTCCTAGGAGAAGAGACGCAGCAGCTCCACCACTTTCTTTGTGTTCACCTGTGCTTCCATTTCTTTGCAGTGATACTTTTTAAAGCCACCTATTCATTTTTTCAAAGTTTAATTGAGTTAACACTAAATAATGAAATCCTTAGATCCACTTATCCAGGCGCACACAAACTACAGTAAGTGACAAGGTGCTGAAAATGAATGGAGCTGTGGGGGTTCCCTGACACCCCTCTTTGAGAATCACCCTCTCTGTAGCTAGTTTATGTCACCTACTTCCTTAAGTGTGACTTTGACCTTCAGAGTGAATGAGGGTGCCAGCACCAATCTGGAGTTTAAATATTTGTAACATTTAATTTGGGATTTTTGTTTTGTTTTGTTTTTAGGAAAAAATAGAATTCTACTATTTTCTTCCCAGCATTGGAAGGCACTGCTAAGGATAACCCTCCCGCCCCCCGGGAGCCGTGTTGGCAGCAGAGGAGCACCCTGGGGGTTGGGGGTGCTTCACTATCTCCCCTCTGACCCACCCAGTGAGGGTGGCAGCAGAGGCCCGGGTGGACCTTGTGAGTGACACACCTGACCATCACCCTCCAGCTCTGCAGCCGCGGCTGGTTCCTCATGCCAGCTGAACATGGCCCAGATTCCGCTGCTGACCCAGTGCATGTGGGACCCTCAGCCACTGCACTGCCTGCCCCCACCTTCGCAGCGCACCCCACCCTCAGCTCCCCCTGGGACTTGTCCCCTCACCTCAAGCCCCTGCTCCTGCTGTCCTGCTGCAGCCCTCAGCCGGGGCCACTTCTCTGCCCAGGCTAGTTCAGAGGGCCACTCCACACCCCCGTAGCCTTTGCCCACTGCCCCAAGTCAGAATGAAACACCCCCGGTCCCTGCCTCTACGGCACTTTGGTCACCCTCCACCAGAGCGTGGGTCACTGACTGGGGCAGGTGGACACGTCTGTGTCCCTCACTGAACAGCGCATCTGGCGGCGTGTTAGTGATGCAGGCTTCAGTCTTGGACGAAGTGTCCTGTTCTCTCCTCTCGTGGTGTCTCAGTCTCCGGGCTGCCAGGGGGAGTGGCGGTGGAGATGAAGCTGAAGCTTGCCCAGGCTAGGTGACTTGCTGTCACCGCTCCGGGTCGCGCCCCTGGCCTGCTCAGCTGCTGTCCTTTCCTCCTTGGACCAGGGAACCACCTTGGTTAACTGGGCCACGTTCTAGCGCCCGCTTGTGGCCAGATGGGTGCCACCCTCACTGACACCTCCTCAGGGTTTGCAGCCCGTGGCTCCCTGGGCAGGTCACAAAAAGCTTACACATATGAGGGGAATCAGTCTGTCCCGCTCCCGTGTGGTATGAAGAGCCGCATAGTTGGAATAAAATCGAAAAGCAAAGTGTGCAAACATTGCTGATCTTCCCGGCCATTTCTCTATCCATGAGTAACTAAGATGGCAGTTTGCCTTGTTCCTTACATGTGAGTTCAGCTTCTATGGTATAGGGCTCTTTGAATGTCAATGTTATTGAGGTTTTGATAATTATGCACCCTCAAAAGATGTTCAATGTAATTCTGATCATACTCCTCTAAAAAAGCCTCAGATTAAAAGCTTTTGCTGGCTCTTTAGACTGTGGGCCTGCAATTATAGAAAATGAACTGCATTTTAGCTTTCCATTGAAATTAATAACAGCGGTCCCCCAGTTGACTCTGTGAATAGTTAATGGAACAAACAGGATACTTCAGTACAATATGGGTTGGAAAGCCATTTGAGTGAGATTCTGGGTTTCAAATGGGAAAATAATTCATACGATGCAAACCTTTTTCATATGTACTCTGTACAGTAGGTATTTCTTCAGAATAAAAACTGAACTATTTAACAAATGATTAACCAGACCTCAGTCATTGTGTACTCTGATGAAAATTGAGCTTGGGTAAATAATCTGGCACATGGTATTTAGTGCTACAAAAGACCTTAGAGGACATATAGATGGACCTTCTTATTTGACAATGAAGAAACTCAAGTTCAGTGAGGTTGAGCATTCTCCACAGACACTAAGCTGGTAAAGGACAGAGATAAAAGTGGAACCCAGTCTACAGACCCAGAGCAAAGAGAACCCTCATGGAGGGCCCTATGGAGGAGACCAACAACACTGACAAATGAGCCACCCTGGAACTGGACTTTTAACCCCCTGGCAATGCAAAGTTACCTTGTGAGTTGGGAAATCTTTGGACTATTGGGACATTGGGATATGGAGGTAGTGGGACAAAAGAATGTATGACCCAGTGTGTTCTCTGAGGCTCCCATTTCAGTTTATAAGAATAAAGTCTAAAAAGCAATTAAAATAAATAATATTTTAGAATTCATCAAGGTTGCAGGACACAAAATCAACACACAAAAATCAATTGCATTTCTAGACACTAACAATGAACAACCCAAAAAGTAAATTAAGGAAAACAATTTCATTTACAACAGCATTAAAAAAATAAAATATGTAGGAATAAAGTTGACCAAGGAGGCAAAAGATGTATATACTGAAAACTATAAAACATTGCTGAAAGAAATTAAAGAAGACATAGGTAAATAGAAAGTCATCCCCTGTTCATCAGCTGGAAGGCTTAATATTGTTAAGATGTTAACACTACCCAAAGCAATCTACAGACTCAATGCAATCTCTATCACGATCCTGATGACATTTTCTGCAGAAATAGAAAAATCCATCCTAAAATTCATATGGAATCTAGAGGGACTCAGAATAGCCAAAACTATCTTGAAAAAGAAGAATAAAATCTCATACTTCCTGATTTCAAACTTACTACAAAGTTACAGTAATCAAAATAATGTGGCAGTTTGAATAGAAGTGCTGACAAAAAAACCTCCAATATGGTAGTAACATAAAGACAGACATATAGACCAACGGAAGAGAATAAAAAGCCCAGAAATAAACCCTTGCATATATGGTCAAATGATTTTCAACAAGGGTGCCACGACCATGCAATGAGGAAAGGACAGTCCTTTCAACAAGTGGTGCTGGGGAAACTGGATATCCACATGCAGAAGAATGAAGTTGGACCATTACCTTATGCCATATAAAAAAGTTTACTCCAAAATCTAAATGTAATAGCTAAACTATAAAACTCTTAAGAACAAAGCAGGGGGAAAGCTTCCTGGCAATGATTTCTTAGATATGACACCAAATGATAGGCAAGAAAAGAAAAAAAAGATAAATTGGACTTCATTGAAATTAAAAACTTGCACATCAAAAGACATTAACAAGAGAGTGAAAAAGCAACTCACATAATGGGAGAAAATACTTGCAAATCATCTATCTGATAAATGGTTAATATCCAGAATATATAAAGAAATTCTATAATTCAACAACAACAAATAGCGAATGAAAAAATAAGTAAAGGATTTGAATAGATATTTCTCCAAAGAGTATATGCAGATGGCCAGTAAGCACATAAAAAGATGCTCTATCACTAATCATAAGGGAAATATAGGTAAAAATCATGAGGTACCACTTCACACCCATTAGGATGGCTACTATTAAAAAAACAGAATATAGCAACTATTTGAGCGTATATGGATAAAATGAAACCCCTGTGCATTGCTGGAGGGAATGTAAAAGTGTGCAGCCACTATGGAAAACAGTATTGTTTTTCCTCAAAAAATCGAAAATAGAATTACCATATGAACCAGCAATTTCACTTCTGAGTATATAACCAAGACATTTGAAAACAGGGACTCAAACAGATATTTGCACACCCATGTTCACAGCAGCATTATTCATAATAGCTAAAAGGTTAAAACAACACAAATACCTTCAATGGATGAATGGGCAAACAAAATGTGGCATATACATACAGTGGAATATATTCAGCCTTACAAAGGAATAAAATTCTGACATACGCTACAACATGAATGAATCTTGAGGATATTATACCAAATAAAATAAACCAAGTTCAAAAAGACGAATACTGTATGATTCCACTTATACCAGGTATTTAGAGTTGTCAAATTCAGAGATTGGAAGTAGAATGATGGTTGTCAGGGGCCAGGAGGAGGGAGGGAGCATGTGGAGAATTAGTGTTTAATGTGCACAGAATTTGTTTGAAGATACAAAAGTTCTGGAGATGGATGGTGGTGATGGTTGCACAACAGTGAGAATGTACTTAATGCCACTGAACTGTGCACTTTAAAATGGTTAAAATAGTAAATTTTATGTCATGTGTATTCTACCATAGTAAAACATTTTTTAAATATTGTAGAAATGTACTTATTGGCATGCAAAGATGCCTGTGATATATTAAGGGGGAAAAGCAGGATACAAACTGTGTTCAGACGTTTTACAAATGTTTTTAAAAGATTGTGTGCGTGAGTATATGTGCAATTACACATTAAAAAGGTCCGGAAGGATTTTTAACATGGTCACATCTGATTATTAGAGTGATTTTTATTGAGTTCCCTGTATTTTATCATTTTTTTGCAATGGACATGAATTACGTATGTGTGTCTCAGTAATAAAGTCAAATTGAAAGAAATATTCAGTGAGCCTGTAGTCCCAGGCACCCTGGAGGCTGAGGCGGGAGGACCGCTTGGGCCCCGGAGCTGGAGGCTGCAGTGAGCTATGATGGTGTCACTGCACTCCAGGCTGGATGACAGAGCAAGTCTCTTTAAACAAAAAAAAAGTTCAGAGTACACTCAAAGAGGAAACAATGTCTCTCTTGCAGGCCACTCATTGCCCCAGGGGGATTAAAAAAGGAACTTACTCATGGAAAATTAAATAAATTGTTTTATTTATTCCTCACAACAAACAACCCTGGAAAGTATTATCATTATCATTACTATCAAATGAAAGTAAAGTAACTTGCCCAATTTGTTCCTCCATGGCCCGCCAGCCAGGCAGCTCCTCCAGGTTAGAGACACCTAGAGCGGAGCTTGCAGGCTCAGGACAGTGCTGTCCCCTGCTTTCCCCCATCCATGGGCGTCCCCCACCCTGCTCCTAAGTCCCCGTGTCTGGTTCTGTAGTGCGCAGCGGGGAAGGGACTTCAGGAGCGCTTTGGCTCAGAACATGGGATTTCGACTCCTTCCCCACCAAATCCGAATCGCTTGCTTTATTTTGTTTGTCTGTTTGTTTGTTTTGATTTCATCATTATAGGATGTAGGCATAAGGGAGGAATTTCGAAATTAGATTGGATAAGGCGAGGGTGGTTAGGAGAAACGTAAGCAGGATAAAGATGAAAAGAATTGAAGTGACATTAAGTCAGAGGTGTAAGAGGAGGAAGCTCTTCCCGGCCCCTCCTCACTCGGGAGCTCAGCTGTGTAGGGCGCCTTCCCTGCGTATTCCAGACTGCACCTTTTCACAAGCACTTGTCCCTTATTTTCACTCGCCATGTCACACGGGGGAGAGTGAGTGACATAGAAGCATCACACCCAGGACATAGTAGAAGACCCTGGAGAAAACAGTGAGGAGCTTACAGACTTCTCCAAGGTTTGCCCACAGGGGCACTTGGCGCACGCCAGCGCGTTAGTATGAATGACAGTCCTGGCCTGTCTGAGCTGGGGGTGAAGTGGCCCAACAGCCCATCTCCCCACTCCATGGTGAAAATGATTTTTAAAAAAAGATTTCTGAGATGTGGATTAGATGTTATCACACTCAGAGCCATTAAGATATGGTTGAGGAATAACAACTAATTTCTAATGCTTCAGAGTCACTAAGAGGAGGCTGTGCAATGTCGTGGGTCAGAGCTCTGCTCTGTCCTGGGGATGGTCCTATGTGACTTTTTACCTCAAAATGACACAAAGCTGGCCAGAAAGGTTGGATGACCAAATATCAGGATTCAAAAGGTTCTTAATAAACTGAGACTGAAAGAACGAACTTCTAAAAGGTAAAGTGTTTCATTTAGGTTCAAACAATTAATCACATGTGTACAACATGGGGAAAAGGTTTAGAAATTCTACACAGCCACAAATTCAGCATGAACTATTGTGTGACTTGGCTACTGGTACAGTTTTCAGCTACGTTGACACAAGTGGAGCACTGTCTACATGGAGGGAGGGGTGGTCCCCACTGTCCTTTGTCCTTGGCACATCACATCCAGGTCTCGTGGACACTCTTCAAGGTGGACGTGGGAATCTGGACTGTGTCCAGAAGGGAGCTCGGGAAACCTTGTCACCTGAGGTATGGTTGAGGACACTGTGGACGTTTGCCCTGCAGTGACCGAGGGCATACACCGGCTGTCTTCAGAAGTTTCCAGGCCACCATGCGGAAGAGAGTTGACATTTTCTGCATCCCTACAGAGAGCTGAGCTGGTGCTCACGTTGGGAACTGCAGGGAGGCAGACTGGTGTTCAGAGTGAGGAGGCAGTTCTTAACAACGCCAAGCATTCTGGCAAGCGGCCAGCATCTCCAGAAGGTTCCATGGAGTGGCCAGGTGGGCACGAGGAGGACGCCTTTCGCGTGGGAGAGAAGTTGGACGAGGTGGCTTTTGGGATCCCCTCCAACTCTGAGAATCTGGTTGGTGCCGTCAGGACTGGGGGGGAGGTGGCGGGGGCATGCCTCTTCGCGTCCTCCAGTCTCCTTTGGGTGGGTGGGGTGGGTAGAGAGGTTTCCAGTGGGGAATATCTGAGGAAAAGCATGTGGGAGGGCAGTTAGTGCTTCAGGTCATGCGGAACAAGAGTGAAGACTTCTCCTCCCTCCTCCCGTTCTTCACAGAAGGAGGGGAAGCCCAAGAAAACGTTTGCAGGACGGAGTTGTCTGCTGCAGGGGACTTCGGGCAGTCAGCTCAGGGCACAGTTGCTGGAGACTGTTTTAGGGACAAGAAGATGTAGCTCTATTCTACAGAGTGCTTCGTTGTGCCGTCATTCCTTGGAACAGGATGTCTCTGTGCTGTCTGGGCTGGCCTTGTCTTCGTTAACTGACCTTGGCTCACAGGGACGGGGCTTTGTGCCAGAGCATCCAAACCACCGCAGGTGGCAGAGGCAGGCGGGCAGAGGGTACAAGAGGAGGAGAGGGTTGTGGGTCATGGAGCTGGCGGAGTCCCAGGATAGTGCAGGTGAAGACGGGTCAGCAGTGGATCATCCGACCAACCCCGAGTTACAGGTGAGGATACTGGGGTTCAGAGAACATAAATGACTTCCCCAGAGCTGGGCAGAGCCAGGACCAGGATCCGGTCTCCTAACTCTGAGTCTCACGCTAGCTCTACCTTCCCATACTCATCCACCACACAGGGGCTGACAGGTGACAAAACAGCAGGTGGTGAGGCCAAGGGGGAAGAAGATATCATTTAAGATGACAAAGAAAAGGGAGGACACCAAACACACACCCTCTCCTCAGGCAGGGAGCCTGAATGCCTGGTTCCTGTGGGGCTGGGAGCTGCACCTTCCAGCACCCTTGGCCTACAGGCTGTAGAGTGGAATTCCAGAGCCAGCCACACTTGGGCTCGAATCCTGTCCCTGCCCCATGCTACCTGTGTGAGCTTGGACAAGTCACGTAACCTCTTGAGCCTGCAGGTCATCAGGTCTCAATAGGTGGGCACATGTGATGTCCTTAGAGCATTGGTGTGTCCTCGCTGAGGGGCGGCCACACTGTTCTCACTACCCCTTCCCAGATGGGCTGGGCACCCCCACCCCTGTCCTGCCCTGGGGTGGCCATGCCGTAAGTATCACCGCTGCTAAGGGGGAAGCACAAGAAGAACATCCGGACAGACCAAGCATGGGGCAGAGCTGAGAGAAGAGCACTTGGATCCAGATTCAACCATGAATAGCCTTATTTCCTACTGTCTTTGTCTGTTTTGTGTTACTATCACAGAATTCCTGAGACAGGGTAATTTATAAAGAAAAGAGGTGTATTTAGCTCATGGGTCTGCAGGCTGGGTTGCTCCTGAAACATGGTGCCAGCATCTGCCCAGCTTCTGGAGAGGGCTTTCATGCTGTGTCACAACATGGCAGAAAGTCAAGGGGGAAATGGACACATATGGAGGGAGGCAAAACCGAGGGGCGTCCTGGCTTGGACAACCCACTCCTGTGGGAACTAATCCATTCCCATGAGAACTAATCCAGTCTCACCAGACTGAGAACTCACTCACTACCGTAAGCACACACCAAGACATTCACGAGGGATCCACCCCATGATCTAAACACTCCCCACAAGGTCCCACCTCCTAACACCACTACACGGGGGATCAAATTTCAACATGAGTTTTTGTGGGAAAAAACCATATCCAAACCATAGCACCTACACGCTGAAGCCCAGTTTCCTTACCTGTGAGCAGTACCTGTTTGACAAGTCCCCTTGAGCCAATGACTGGGATGAGTTTTGTGAGCCAAAGGTGTGTCTTAGTCCATTTTTGCTGCTATAACAGAATACCATAGGCTGGGTAATTTATAAAGAAGAGAAATTTATTGGCTCACAGTTCTGGAGGCTGGGAAGTCCAAGACCAAGGCACCAGCAGGTTTGGTGACTCTGATTCCAAGATGGTGGCCTGAATGCTGTGTCCTCCAGGGGGGAGAAATGCTTAGTCCTCTGATGATGAAGACAGAAAGACAAAGAGACAAAAGAGGACTGAACTCACCCTTTCTTTTTAATTGTTTTTTAAACTCATGAAGTAAAACAGCAACGCCCTTTTATAACAGCATAAATTCCACTCATAAGAGCAGAGCCCTGATGGCCCAATCACCTCTTAAAAGTCCCACCCCTTAATACTGTTATAATGACAATTAGATTTCAACATGAGTTTTAGAAGGATAAACATTCGAACCATAGCAAGGTATAACAGGATTTCCTGTGGGCAGAGGGTCAGCTGCTTGGCATCCTGGCAAACATCAGCAAATGACACCCTCAAGCACTCAGGGGCTATGGGGTAGTCTTGGGGAGTTTGCTGTAAGCCCCACCCCAGCCGTCTCACTGCTGGCAGTGCCTCCCTCCCTAGCCTTGGGCTCTGGGTGGCCATGCCGACTGTGCAAGCACAACTGAAAAAGAGTCTCTTGTGACAGTCTGCAAATTATCCTCCACTTCTAAGCCAACTTGTCTTCTGTTACACAGCTAAAAGAGGCACGCAGGGAACACTGCTTTCTATAGTCGTTGTGTGCACGTTATGTGCATGCCTCCATGTAGAGAGTTTCCTTGACCATACCTTGTTGTAAAACAAACCAAGATGTAGCTTCATGGCCCCATTCAATTGGTCACCACGGTGACATTCCACTAATTTATTTCTGGATTGAACTTCACTTGCCAGTGGTGAGCTGGGAAACTACCTCTGGTGGGGGCTGGGAGAGGGACAGCCCTAATGAGTGTCACATTGGCTGATTTTGGGTTGCCAGCATGGTGTCACTGAATGCAGAGTTGAGAAGAGACGTGCACAGTTGGCTCTTGGGAGCTGGTAGGACCTGGTTTCAGCTCACCACTGCCTAAGACATTTGTGGGGCACCAACTTGGCCAGGCCTCCGGAGGTAATGAGAAGTTCAAGGCACCTCTCAAGGAAAGTCCCTGAGATTTTCTCCAACACTAAGGCTCAGGTGTATCTGCAGAGGTAACCTGGGAACCATGGGAGTGGACTCCTGGAGGAAAGAGGCGCCTAAGGGGGACTCATCCCTGGGACACCACTGAACCCTTGCTGGCTTGGGGTTTCCTTCAAAGGCACAGCAATGCCTGGAATGTCTCCTGTCTTGGAGGACAAGGCAAAGGGAGTGCTTGGGCTCAAACACCTAGGGAGGCATTGCTCTGACCTGAGGGAATTCAGGTCTCCTTTACCTTTTCCCCACCAGGAAAGGAGGAAATCACTGGAATTGGGGCCAGAAAGCCTTGATCCAATTCAGGGTTTGCTCCTACTAGCCGCGGGCCTTGAGCAAAGCATCTCACCTTTCTGAACCTCAGTGTCTTGCTCTGTGCCACGGGATAATGAGAGCGAGCAGCCTTTCCAACCTCACAAGGTAAAAGAGGAAACATAAACTAAAAAGAGATAATGACCGTGAACATACTGTGTAAACTAGAAAGAAGCATATAGAAGCAAGGAGTGATTTTGGTGGCTGCCTGTGCTTGCTCTCTGCCCACATGCTGTGTATCACGCCTGTGGCCCCCCCAGTGGTAAGCTAGGGTCAGGGGAAGGCGTCGTATGGGTCACCCCTCATTCGGGCGCCAGCAGCCGGCCTCTGCAGTTGTTGAAGCTGTGCTGAGTATTTCGGCCGAGCATCCTGCGGCGCTGACGCCACAGCAGGCGGTACGTGGCCAGGTCTGCTGCTCCGCACGGGAGCCTGTCTGGGAGTCTGAGACCACAACACTCGGCAAAGTCCAAGCCGATGGCCCAGAGCCCCCCACGTGTGGCAGGAACCGTGGCCACCAGGAGCCAGGGGCACAGAAGCAAATGGGGCTGTGTCTAGCCCGTTCTGGAGAGACACAAACATATGAGTAGAGACTGTCATTCTACATTTAGGGGACACTCAAGCCTTTGTCACCTACTCTTCCAGCAATGGTGAGAATTTCAGTTCCAGTGTCCTTGAGTTAGTCCAGTTGGGGGTCATTAGGAAGACGAAAACCACAGGAATACAGATGGAAGGCACACTGATGGCACCCCCGGGGTGGAGGTGTTTCAGCATGAAGCTTTGAGAGGGGGATTGGGCCCAGAAGGAGATAAACACCACCTGCACGCCACGCCCCATGTCTGTTCAGGGTGAGGATGCCCGCCTGCAGTTGGGGAAATGCACTCCTGCTCTGGGCTCATCCCTGGAAACGTTCCTGAGCCAGATGCACCCTGGAGCTCCAGCCACAAAATCGAGAGAGCAGCGAGCTTTTGCATGGGGTACTGGTGACAGGGGAAAATGCCTCTATAACCTATGTCAGCCACAGAGCAGGATAGATTTATAAGGATCTTGCTGAAAGGAGATTCTGAAGTTTCTAGCAGATAATCCCTGACCCATATGAGATTCTTAACCACATTCTTAATCAGGCCACAGCCTTTTCTGTGACTTCCTTCTGCTTGGATGACTAAGAGACACCTTAGCAGATCCCTAACAAAGGATGAAGGACAAAGGAGAGATCAATAAATAACAAAGTATGTTGCAACTTGGAGTTTTCTCTCATAGATGTTGCTGATTTACTTTCGGGGGGAAAGTCTTGAAACAAATGCACGAGGAGCCTCATCATCATTAACACTAATCTCCTTAATAGTTTCCTCATTTGAAAAATGAGTGGGTTGGACAAAAGGCTGTCCAAAGTAGCGCCCAGCTCTGGCGCTAACTCAGATTTAATGCCTCTTAAATGGCGCTTCCTCTGGGTTGTGTGAGATGAAATGGTCCCAAAGACCAGAGGGGCCTCTGAGAGAATTGTGTCTTGGTGGCACGTGGGTGCACCAATGCACAGGTGGCCCAGATGCAGGAAACTCCTTACTCATTTTATTTTGCAATAAACGTTTTCTAAAACTTTAAAGACCAGATACTGGAAGGGGATAGAGGAGATAGGGCTTCTGGGGCTCTGTTAAGATGTGTTTCTTGGCCCGAGTGAGTGGTGGCTACATGGCTGTATTCACGTCGCAATGTATGTTCATGATCTGTGTGCCTTCATTTATGTGCATTATGCTTTAATAAATGTTTACATTTTTAATGTCATAAAAAGATCATATTCAATTGTCAATCCCCTTTCTAAACTTTCAGGTTTGAAAACTTAAAATACACCTAAGAAGTTGGGTGTGGGGATGATCTGGGTGAAAATCCTGGGGCTTCATTAATCACGAGGGTGGATGGGCTTTCCTGGTGGAACGGGCAGGTGCACCTGCCTGCTCCCTGCCGAGCGGCATTCTCCCCTGGCGGAGGGACACACTCCTCAGTCAATGGCATCAGGAAAGAAGCCTGGTGCTTTTCTGGCACTTCTCACGCTCCCCACCTGCAGCCAGAGCTGCTGAGCTCCGGGCAGTCTCCAGCCCCTCTGACAGCCCTGTTCTCCCTCAGCTGTCTGTCACCTCCCTCCAAGCCCAGGCTCCCCTCCGCATGTCCCTGTTTCTGTCAGGGGCTCAGGTGGTCCATTTGGAGACCCAACTACCTCCTGGAGAAGTCTCTCAGGGTTTCTAGTCATCCCACACTTCTCGTAACATCATCTTAAAAAAAAGTTTTAAAAAGATTGTGTAAACTAATTTCATACAACATTTAAGGAAAATACAAATAAATATAATGCACTTGGGGAAGAAGGTGTCCCGTCAAGGAGACAGGTAGGGTGTCTGGGGGTATTGGCAGGGAGGCTCATGCAGCAGAGGTGGTCTGTGGGCACGAGGATAGGGCTGCCTGACCTCCCCCTGGGCCTCGGGGATGGCGGCTGAGTGTTGACCCCAACCGCATGCCCTGCTTCTTAATCTCCACCTCACAGTAGAAAAGACCATGCCTCATGGCAGCACCACAGCTGAGCCTTCTCTTAGTTTTGCGGATTCTGAGCTAAATTGAGTTTGTTCGTCTTCCACACACACGTGCCGGCTCTCATCACTGGCCACACAGGTTTCTAAACCATGTGGTTTTGTACCCTGGGGCTTGGCGTTGCAAATATGGCAGGCCTGCCTGGGATAGGAAAGGAAGCTCCTGCCCTGGAGCTGGACTGGTAGGGGCACTACGATTTGAATACAAGGTGGTAAATAGGCCTTCCGGGTTGATACAGAGCTTCTTCCACACTGGAAGGCGGCTTTGGAAATGGCCCAGTGTGCCCTCCAGCCTCACAGAGAGGGGACTGGCGAGCTAGGACTGGGCAGAAGAAGAATTTATTCTACCTAGCACCGTTGCTGTGACCACAGGGAGACACAGCCAACCCCTGAGGACAACCCCGAATACAGGCAAAGCCCCTGGTGATGCACAGCTGATGCACAGCATGGACATGGCTTGGTGCCATGCCACTTCCTCCTCAAGTCCTCTACCTTTTCCCTCCAGATACAAGTTATCTCTTTCCCTCTAGAGTTTGCATAGAACTCTTAATTGCTGGTTTGCAATTAAGCCAGCAAATATTGATTAGGCCCCTGCTGTGCTCCAGGCCCTGCTGGGGTTACATGGGGCTGACAGGGGTGGGGGTGCCATAGATGTGTGCAGCCAGGGGAGGTATTCTAGTCCAGGGCTCATGCAATGCTTCTTTGAGAAGGAGCTGGAATAAGTCAGTAGGACTCAGCCATGGTACAGCAGATGGTAAGGGACACTCCAGATGGAGGGAGCTGAGCATGCGCAAGTCCAGTGATAGGAGACGTTCCCGGAACCCAAAGAACTTTCAGTAAGAGTGTCGCGTGGAGAACTGAGGGAGAGTGGCTCCAGGTACTCGGGGCTGTAGGGGTGTCAGGACCAGACAAAGGAGGTCCTTGCACATGACGCAGTTGCATTTTATCCCAGGGCCAAAAGAAAGTTCTTGAAGGCTGTTAAGCAAAGGGCATGATATGATGTGAATGGGTCCCAAAAAGACCATTTTTGTCTCCCCTGAATATTTTCTTGGTATAACAATGTCCTTTACGACTTAATAAGCTCCATGCAGGCAGAACTGTGTACCCATCTTGGCCCCCTCCAGAGCACCCACCGTTCTTAGGGAAGGTTTGTTGAGTGGCTAAATAGCATTTTCACATTACTCCCCCCACCACGTCCTCTAGATAAATTGACAAAGATCAGCAGCAGTCTTTGATTCGGGGCATACATTCCAGCTGAGAAGACAGGTGGATACTTCCATTGTCTCTTGAAAACTTCAAAAGATTTTATTTTCCTCTAGAAATACTAGAGTTTAAAGAACAATCCTCTCTGCCCATTGCTTATTTTTTTGAAAACTATCTTTAAATTTTTTAAAAATTCTGCAACATTTAATATATGTACAATAGTGCATATGATATTAATAATATGAGGCATAATAATAAAATGAACACTGTGAACCCACCATTCAGCCTGAGAACAAGAATGTGACCAAGGTCACTGAAACCAGTTGCATGTCCCTCCCGGCATTCACTCTCCTGCCTCATCCCCAACCCAGGGGTTACCACTATCTTAAATTTTCTCTTTATCCTTCCTTGCTTTTTTAAATTTACAGTTTGTATAATATGAGGTATAATTTTGCTTGATTTTGAGTTTTATAAAATATTATACTATATTCTGGCTCTTCTGAGACTTTTCTTCTATCCAGCATTGTTTCTGAGATCCATCCTTACTTTTGCATATTACTGACAGTCATCCATTTTCACTACTGTATAATATTCCATTGTGTGATCACACCATGATCAGTTCTCCTATTCATGGGCCTTTCATTTGCTCCTATTAAATAGTTTGTTTGTTTTTAGAGACAGGGTCTCACTCTGTTGCCCAGGCTAGAGTGGCTAGAGTGCAGTGACTGGGTCACAGCTCACTGCAACCTCAAACTCCTGGGCTCAAGCGATCCTCCTGTCTCAGCCTCCTGAGTAGCTGGGACTACAGGCGCACACCACCATACCCAGCTAATTAAAAAAATTTTTTTGAAGAGACAGGGTCTCTCTATGTTTCCCAGGCTAGCCTTAACTCCTGGCCTCAAGCAATCTTCTCAACTCGGCCTCCCAAAGTGCTGGGATTACAGACATGAGCCACCTCACCCAGCCCAATTGTTTCTAGTTTTTGTGTGTTATGAGAAGTACTGCTGCAAACATTCTTTCAGATGCTTCTCGGCAAAAGCAAGAGCAACTCTAGGGCATATACCTAGGAAGGGAATTGTTGGGACTCCAAATTATTTCCCATGTGTCTGTATCATTTTACTTTCCTACCAGCAGTTTATAAGAGGTTTGCTTAAATGGGATAGCATTGAGGGATTCATTTACAGTTATCTGCTTGTTAATAAGATTGTCATCTTGCCATAAGTTTATTCTTCATTTACTTCTTCTGAAATACATCTGTTCATGACTTTTGCCCATTTTATTGTTGGGTAGTATGAATTTTTATTATTCTTAGTTGCTCTTAACAATTAATCCTTTATTTCTTACATAGATTGCAAAAATCAGTTCCAGATTGTCAATAAACTTCTTATTTTGGCATAATTTTAGATTTACAGAAGAGTTGCAAAGACAGTACAGAGAATTATCATACACTAGTCACCCAGTTTCCTGTAAACTTATCATTTTAAATTACTGTGATGCGTCTTTCAAAACTATGAAACCAACATTGGTATACGTTACTATTAACTAAACTCTAACTTTACTCAGATTTCACCCGTTTTTCTAGCTATGTTCTTTTTCTGTTTCAGGGCCCAATCCGGGATACCACAGTGCAAATTCACAGTGTGAACTGTCTTTTAATTCCCTTTATGTTGTCTTTTGATGAACGAGGTTATTAATTTTAATGTAGTTGCATTTACCAATCTTTTCATTTATAATAAGTGCTTTGGGGAACTTGTTTAAAAAATTCTTCCTTATGCTTATGTCATTATGATATTCTCCTATATTTAGGTTTTTTGCCCTCACAGTTAAGTCTTTAATCCATCAGGATAGATTTTATGCATGGTGTCAGGTAAGAATCCAATTTAATTTCCCCCCTGTAATAATAGCTGTATAGTGAGTCTTTGTGTTTGATTTGAAAGTCCTGCTTTTTTCTTCTTCAGAAATTCTTTGGCTATTCCTGGTTCTTTAAATAAAAGTTTAGGTTCTGCTTGTTGCGTTCCTTGAAAAAGTCTGTTGGGATTTTGATTGGAATTGCCTTGAGTTCATTCAGAGAGAACTGACGTCTTTATAACATCTACAATGTCGATATTTCCTATCCATGAACTTCATGTTTCTCTCCATTTGTTTGTCTTTTAAAATGTGTTTCAATGCCTTTTAAATTTTTCTCTAAAAGTGGCTGCCCATCTTTTGTTAGATTTATGCCTACATATTTTATGTTTCTGCTGAGACCGTAAACAATGTATTTTCCTATTATATTTTCAAACAGTTTATTGAGGATGTATAGAAATTCAATTGCTTCTTACTTTTTAAATTGAGATAATTCACAGATCTAGAAATGTACAATTCAGTGATTTTCAGTATATTCAAAAAATTATGTAACTATCACCACTATCTAACTCCAGAACACTTTCATCACCCCAAGAGAACCCCTGTTCCCATTAGCAGTCAGTCCTCAATACCCCTTTCCCCTGGCAACAACTAATCTACTTTCTATCTCTATGGATTTGCTTATTCTGGGAATTTAATATAAATGCAATCATATGATGTGTGGTCTCTCATGTCTAGCTTTAATGTTTTTAAGGTTCATCTGTGTGTAGGATATATCAATACTTCATTCATTTTTTATGGTTGAATGTATTGTATGAATAGCCCACATTTTCTTATTCATTCAGTTAATGGACATTTGGGTTGTTTTCACTTTTTGGCTAATAGAAATAATGCTACTATGACCACTGGTGTACAGGTTTTTGCGTGGACAAATGTTTTCATTTATCTTGGGTATATACATAGAAATGGACTTGCTGGGTCATATGGTAACTCCATGTTTACATTTTTGAGGAACTGTTAAAACTGTTTTCCAAAACAGCTGCACCATTTTACATTCCCACTAGCAAAGTGTGAAGTTTCGAATTCTCCACATCCTTGAGAACATTCGTTATTATTTTATATTATTATTATAGCCATACTAGTGGGTGTGAAGCGGTATCTCATTATGGTTTTGATTTGTATTGCTCTAATGACTAATGATACTGCACATTCAAATCCTTTGCCCATTTTTAAAATTGGGTTATTTACCTTTTTATTGCTGAGTTGTAAGAGCCCTTTTATCCTGGATACAAGTCTTTGATCAGATAGATGTATGATTTGAAAATATTTATCCCCTATTCTATGGGTTGTCTTTTCCCTTTCTTGATAGTGAAGTGCAAAGTTTTTAATTGTTATAAAGTTCAATTTATCTACTTTTTCTTTGGTTGCTTATATTTTTGGTATCATATCTGAGAAACCATTGCCTAATTCAAGATCACAAAGATTCACACCTATGTTTTCTTCTAAGTTTTATAGTTTAGCTCTTAACTTTAGGTCTCTGATCTATTTTGAGTTAATTTTTGTATGATGTGAGGTGGGGGTCAAACTTCATTCTTTTGCATGTGGATATCCAGTTGTCCCAGCACAATTTGTTGATAAGATTATTCATTTCCTATTAAAATATCTTGGCATCTTTGTTGAAAATCAATTGACCGTGGAGGTATGGGTTTATTTCTGGACTCTCAATTCTATGCCATTGATATATGTCTATTCTATGCCCATAACAGTCTTTCTTACTGTAGCTTTGTAGTAAGTTTTGAAATCAGAAACTGTGAGTCCTCCAACTTTGTTCTTCTTTTCAATATTGCTTTGGCTATTCTGGGTCCTTACATTTCCATGTGAATTTTAGAATCAGCATGTCAATTTCTGAAAAAGAAACTCTCTGGATTTTGATAGGGATTACATTAAATCTACACATCAATTTGGAAAATATGGCCATCTTAACAAGATTAAGCCTCCCCATCTATGAACATGGCTGTCTCCCCATTATTTAGGTGTTCTTCAACTCTTTCAGTGCTATTTTCTAATTTCCAGTGTACAAATCTTAACCCTCCCTGGTTAAATTTATTCCTAAGTACTCTCTTCTTTTTTTATGCTTTTATAAATTGAATTTTCTTAAGTTCATTTTTAAATTGTTCATTGCTAGTTTATAGAAATACAGTTTACGTTTGTATATTGATCTTGTATCCTGTAATTTTGCTGAACTTGTTTATTAGTTGTAATAGTTTTGTGTGGATGGGGAGCCCTTAGATTTTCTAGACACAAGATCATGTCATCTGCAAATTGTTTTACTTCTTCCTTTTCAATATTTTCCTTTTCTAATTTTTGTTTCCTCCCCTAATTTTCCTGGCTAGAACCTACAGTACAATGTTGAATAAAACTGATGAGAGTAGACATCTTGAGTTGTTGCCGATCTTAGGAGAAAACCTGTCAGTTTTTCACTATTAACTATGATGTTGGCTATGAGCTTTTCACAGATGCCCTGTATCAGATTGATGACGTTTCCTTCTATTTCTAGTTTGTCGAGGCATGAAAAGGTGTTGGATTTTGCCAATGCTTTCTCTGCATTGACTGAGATGATATCATATAACTTCTGTCTTATATTTTATTAATATGATGTATTATATTGATTGGTTTTTTATGTTTAAACAACCTTGTATTCCTGGGATAAGCCCCACTAGGCCGTGTATTAATCTGAGTCTCCTCTCTTTTTCTTTTGGTCAGTCTAGCTACAGGTTTGTCAATTTCGTTGATCATTACAAAGAACCAACTTTTGGTCTTATTGATTTTCTCTACTGTTTTTTTTTTCCTTTTCTCTATTCCATTTATTTCCACCTCAATCTGTATTATTTCTTTCTTCTGCTTGCTTTGAGTTTAGTTTGTTCTTTTTTCCTTAGTTTCTCATAGTCGAAGGTTATGTTGTTAATTTAAGATATTTCTTCATTTTAAATGTAGGTTTTTATAGCTACAAATTTCCCTGTTAGCATGGCTTTAGCTACATCCCATAAATATTGGTATGCTGTGTTTTGCTTTCATTCATCTCACAGTGCAGTGTAATTTACTTTGTGATTCAATTGCTTTTCACATATTAATCTTATATGTAGGCACAAAAAATTTTACTAATTTTAATAATATGTCCATAGATCCTTTGGGTTTTCTATGTAAAAAAATGATATCCTCTGTCATAAAAGACAGATTTATTTCTTACTTTCCAGTACAGATATCTTTTATTTATTTTTCTTTTCTTATTGCTCTGGTGAAGACCTTGAATAAAATGTTGAATAAAGTATTTTAGATTTTTTTTTAAAATCCACCATTGTAATGGTGATAGGTCAGACACATCTCCCTTAAAATCAGGAGCAAGACAAGGGTGTTTGTTTGATTTAAGGGCCCCTGTCTCTCTCTGGGCCAGTTATATTACTCCACACCCCTGGCCACAGAGATTGCTTCAGGAAAGGACATATGACCCAAGCTGGCCCATCAGCCTTCTCCCGCGAGATCCGTCAAACTGGATCCGGGAGAGAAAGGAGATACCCAGAAATACCAAGCCGGTGTCTTCTGCAGAGTGAAGACAGTGACTTGCAGGAACACTGCTGCTTTTCTCTCATTATTTCTCTCTCTGGCCTTCCAAAACCTCAGTTTTCTTGCTGGGAAAATTGGCATAATTCTTACCGCATGGATTGCTATGAATATTAAATAAACTAATGATTAAAAATGTTTAGCACAAAGACTTAACTAATACTCCCTGCTAATTTTGTTAATGTTATTAATGTCATAAACAAGATTGTTCTACATTTGCAGCTTTGCCTTCTCCTTTCTCTCAGCTGGAAACCCCCCACCACCCCCCACCCAGTGTAGAATGTGGAAGGAATAACCTTCCCTCCAACTTGCAAACCTATGAAAGGAGCAAATATGACTACCTTTATTACACATCAGCAGATGTAAAATGTGTATAATTAAACATTTATTAGTGGCTTGGAGCACTACAGTTTTTTTATGCATAGCATATGTCTTACTGCACTGATAAGTTCCATCTGCTCAGGACCTGTTTCCAGAATGCCAACTCCAGCTTACAGGATTTTTAAAAATTGTTACCATTATTATTAATTATTATTATTTTGAGACAGGGTCTCGTTCTGTTGCCCGAGCTAAAGTGCAGTGGCGTCATCATAGCTCACTGCAGCCTCAAACTCCTGAACTCAAGGCATCCTCCTGCCTCAGCCTCTCACGTAGCTGGGACAACAGGCACGCACCATGATGCCCAGCTAATTTTTCTATTTTTGGTAGAAATGGGGTCTCGCTCTTGCTCAGGTTGGTCTCAAACTCCTGGCCTAAAGTGATCCTCCTGCCTTGGCCTCCCAGAGTGCTGGGATTACAGGTGTGAGCCACCGCACCATACATTCTGTGTGGTTCCATTAACATTCAAGAACAGGCACAGCAATCAAGGGTTTAAAAAAAAATCAGAACAGGAGTTAAAATGGGGGAGGGTATTTTACTGATAAGGGGCCCGGGGGAACTTTTTTAGGGTGGTGGAAATGTTCTATATCTTGATCTGGATAATGGTTACACAAATGGAAAATATGTAAAAATTCATTAAGCCACACACTTGATATGTGCACTTTAACATATGTAAGTTATAGCTTGATAAAAAATTAAAACTAGCAAATCAACAAAAATGTTATCTTAAGTATGAGTGATAAAACACTTTTTATTCATTAAACAAACACTTCTAAAAAATGCCTATTGTGTCTCACATGCTGAGGACCCCATCACTTACTGAACGGGATCATCTTTTAGGAACTCAAAATCCTGACAGGGATACAGATAAGCAAATAAACACAGAACTTCATAAAATGTGATCAGGCTGGAAGCAGGTGTGGCAGGGGTACACACAGGATGCTAACTCTGCTTGGGGCAATTAGGGAAATTTTAGCAGGAGAGGAGAGGTTTAAGTGAGGTCTTATAAGATAAGTAGAACCTACTAGAAAAGTACACCCATGAGGGTGGCTTCTATCAAAAAAACCCAAACAAACAGAAAATAACAAGTATTAGTGGTATTGGTGAGGATGTGGAGCAGTTGGAACCCCTGTGCACTGTTAGTGGGAATGTAAAACAGTGCAGCTGCTGTGGAAAATAGTATGGTAGTTCCTCAAAAGATTAAAAATAGAACTACTGTGTGATCCAGTGATATACTTCTGGGTATATATCTCAAAGAAATGCAAGCAGGCACTCAAAGAGATATGTGTACACCCATGTTCATTTCAGCATTATTCATAACATGCAAGAGGTGGAAGCAACCCACGTGTCCACTTATGGATAAGTAGATAAACAAAATGTGAGATAGATATAGATATTGTGGAATATTATTCAGCCTTAAAAAGGAAGGATTCTGACACATGCTGCAACATGGATGAACCTTAAAGACATTATGCTACATGAAGTAAGCCAGTTATAAAAGAACAAAAACTACATGATTTCACTTATATGAGATACCAAGAGCTGTCAGATTCATAGAGACAGAAAGATGGTTGTTGCCAGGGGTTCAGGGGATGGGAAATGGGGAGTTGTTTAATGGGTACAGATTTCAGTTTTGCAAGATTAAAGAGTTCTGGAGATAGCTAGTGATGATGGTTGCACAACCATGTGACTGCACTTAATGCCACTGAACTGTTCAATGAAAAATGGTTTTACCACAGCTAAAATTTTTTTAAAAAAGAAAAAAAAGTGGGGCGGGGTAGAGAATTTCCTGGCAGATAAGAGGATCCCTAAGTGTGGAGACTTGAAAGAGCCTGGTGTCTTCAAGGAATGGTAAGACATCGAGCGTGGCGAGTGCAAAGGGCACCAGTAAGGGACACAGGAGATGACCCTGGCGATGTAGAGATGTAGGCAGGGCTGGATTGGGAAGGGTCTGGGTTATCAATTAGCGAGATTGGGCTTGAAGTGATGGGAGCCTTTGAAGGGTCCCGAACAGGAGAGTGATGGTTCCATCTCTGCCCCAGCCCGGGCTGTGAGCTCCTGAGTGCAGGTGCCACCTGCTTGTCCACCACCGTGTCTCCAGTGCCCAGCTCTGTGCAGGCACTCAAAAGGAGGAGTGCATTTTGCATTCTAGAAAGACCACTCTATTGGTGGTGTGGAAAACAGAGTAGAGGGTGGGGCTGGAGCCGAGAGAGCAGGTGGAAGTTGAGGTTATGGGAATCTCAGGAAGGAAATAAGGCAATAACAGCGGGAAGGCAGACAACAGTGGCCACAGAAATGACCCATATTTACAAGGCAAGGAGGAGAGGGTTTGGGGACGGATTAGATGTGGAGTGGGAAGAAGAGGTGCACCTTGAGACGGTTTCTAAGGCTTCAGAATGGGATGCCTGGGTGGCTTCATGTTGCTTTTGAGGCCCTTATGAGAGGGACATCCTGGAGGAGGTGGCAGCAGAGAGCAAGGAACACTCAGTCCAGAGGCAGGGTGGATCCTCACTCAGTTCTTCTTGGCCAAGCACAGGAGCAGACGCATGGCACGCACTGAATAAATGTTGGGAGGGAGAGAGAAAGAAGGAGGGAAGAAGGGATGGAAGAAAATACTGCAAGGGTGGGACAGACAGAAGTGGGATCTGTTCATCACCCTGGAAGTCTTCAGCATGCAGATGGCAGCTGGAGTGGACGAGATTGCCCGTGACCAGCGTGTAGCATTGAGGCCACAGGGCGAAGTCCTAGGGGAGACCACGTTTGCACGGGCTGGAGCAGGGGGAGCAATCAACGAGGGTCAGACGCATACATGGAAAGCCAGGGGGTGTTGCAGGGAGGCCCCAGGCAGACAGAGGATGGAGAAGGAGGAACACAGAGCTGCCAGGCTGAAGGCAGGCAGGGGTGAGACGCTGACTCCGGGGCCCTGAGGTCTTCTGCGACCGTAACAAAGACGACCCTGCATGCAGGGGACAGAGGGGCGCTGGGGGCAGATTGCTGCTGGATTCTCACAGCAGCTCAGGGACCAACAGGGTGGTTGGAAGATTGTTTTTTAAGTAATTTATTTTTAGGCTTAGATGGACAGAGCCTCTCTTTAAGCTGACACCAAGGAGTTGGGGGTAGAGACGGTGGGAGATAGAGAAGCGGGAAGGGGTTGGTGTCGCGAGGTCACAGAGGTGGCATGAGCAGCCTGCGGGGCTCAGGATGTGGGGGGCGAGGATGAGGGAGACAGACACAACAGGACAGGAGTGTCTCTGTGTTGGGCAGGACCTCAAGAAGTGCTCAAGCATCTATGGGCCACTCTGGGCAAAGTTGTGAATAAGGCAAATGCGTGCACAGCGATGGGGCCATTCAGCCCTCCCAGTGAGCTGCGAGCAGGGCTGGCTCCCTGCAGCCAGGGATTGTGGCACGCCGGCCCCGGCAACATCTCCTCGGGAGCACCTGTCCCTTGGGGTGCCTCCACCAGCGGAGTTTGCATGTAGAGACTCATCTCCCCACGGACCAGGCTCGTGTGTCCGCGCTCAGGCCGCTGGCCTGTGCCATGTTGTGCCAGGTGCTCCCCACTGCACAGGCAAACAGAGCCTGCCCCCCAGTCTCCCGTGCCCTGAGTTTGAGTCCTCCTGTGTTACCAATCACCAGCCATCGAAGTAGAGCACATTACCCAGCCTTCCAAAAAGTAGGGCCCACGTGACCTGAGGCAGAGGTGTGTGGTGTGTGATAACAGAATGAATGAAAGCTACTTGGATGTGTTCAAATTTCCAATAAATGTTGTTAGCCATCACTAAAATGTACACATGTAGAGTTCACGGTACACTTAGGCATAGGCTCCCACGTAAATACCAGAGCCTGTGATCTGCCTATCACTAACCCCATTGTCAGGAAGAAAACTGAGGCTTAAAGAAGTTCAGTGACCTGCTCAAGGTCACCCACCTAATAAGAGGCCACGCCAGGGGCCAGGTGATTTGCTTTTCTCTGTATTTGTACTCACACCTTCAATAAAACCTTTCCTTCTAGCAGTAGTTTTCAGAATAGCGCTAGATCCTATTGAACAAAAACAGGCAATTGAATGTTGGTGCATGTTTTACTGAACACAAGTGTGTTTAGACCACTTGAGGCCCTTCATGTGAACTGAGGGGCTCCTTCCTCATGCTCCCTGCACTGGGAATTGTCCTCTGTTCCAGCATGACGTCTCCCCAATATACACAAATCTCCCTGAGGCAGGATCCTTGTGTTTTCCTCTTTGAGTTCCCAGCACTTAGCACAGCCTGGCACATTGTAGCTGCTCAATAAAAACTACAATGTGAAGAAATTTTGTCTAGGTTCTTTAAAATGGCCCAAAGATTTTATTTTCTTCTCATAAGGCATCTGCACCAAGCTGCAGCAATTCTTCTAACCTTGTCTGCCAAGCCTGGGGTTACCTTCATTTGCAACTTATCTCCTCTTGCTTCGCATTGGATTCAGTAAAGGTCAGAGTAATTTGTTTCCTAATCAGATATTGCTAAGCAACTCCTATGTGCCAGACACGTGCTAGGTGTTGGGGATGTGGCCTTGGAAGGGTGGCTGAGCACAGTTGTGTAGATTGTACACTGCACAATCCCAGGGCACACCATTCACAGTGTAGTCTGTGTGCTCCAAGCCTGAAGACAGAGGAGCAGATCAGACATAACACCCTCTCCCCAGTCGGGAAATGATTCCATCAAATCTAGTGCTTTAGTGCTTGGGAGACTTACTTAGATGGGGGATGGGGGTGTGGCTCAGTCACTTCAGAATCATAACTCCTAAGCCACCCGACGTTGGCCTTTGAGGACCAGGGTGCCTCCCTGGGAATATTCTTCCTCCTCAGTTCCCCACCTGGCACTAACTTTCAGCCTCAGCCAAATTTTTCCAGATGGATTTCTAACCATTGAAATGGAGGTTTCTAATGGAAATCCCTGCAGCCCTTTACTTAGAGCCGCTTTGGTGGGCACCACTGTAATTATTCAATTGCCTAATTCCATTTATCTTTCATGATCCATTATGCACCACTGACAGGCTGCGTCTTCCTTAGCAGATACATAACCTGGTCTAATGGACTCTGGGTGAAGCCAACTACATTGACTAAGGGGTTTAGCTGGTACCTAATTCCCCTAAACTATTATTTTATAAATGAGCAAGGCAGACAGACACATTTTCTGCTTTAAGATAAATATTTTATGAATTGCCCCTCTGATACATTACATTATTAGTACATTATCCTTCATCCCTCCCTGAGGTTTGAAGAGCCCGGGCACACACTCAAGAGTACATTTGGGTGATTTTATTGAACACGCTGCTTTTAAAATCTGTTTGTATCAGTGGAAAAAAGAAATAATTTTGTCTCATGAAAAAGGAAAGTTCTTTAAATGTTGATTTGCTATTTCAGTGTGAAAGTTGTCATTCAGGGACTTTGGTTTGACAGAAGTGTCTGGGATCTACTTAAGAAAAATCAGTGAGTCTCCCTTCTTGGGACTCCTCAGTAGGACCATGCAACACTGGGAAGAGCCTTGCACAATCCCAGGGAGGAACATCTTCCTTATCTAGAGAACAAAGCATCCTAAGAAAGTCGATCTTTCTTTTTTGTTAAGTTCACTTTTTAAAAAAGATGCAGTTTATAATATAAAAGCTATTTCTCACCAAATATGCTTATGTTTTCACTCTAGCCCGGATGGGCATTTTAACCTGGGGTGGGGTGGGTTGTGTCACTCAGTCTAAGAATTTGTGTCTATAAATGCTGAGTTTTCAATGTCATTCTGCCCAAATTGTAAAAAGAAACCGGCTTTGAGTTGAGATGTTCATTCCCTTATACAGGATAAATATTACATACATTTTTTTTGTTTGTAAGCCAAAACATGTACATTATTAAAACAATAAACAGCTCTAATCAGCCTCCTCATTATTTACTAACCTCCGTATCACAACAGGAGAGAAAGTAGGCGAGATGCACTTAGAAACTATGGAAGGACTGAAGCATCTGATGTTGTGGTCTCTCCCAGCCCATGATGAAATAAAAGACAAAGATTTGGAACTGAAAGTAAATATGCTAAATTCTAGGAGTTTTTCTAGTGATAAATACTCCTCCCATTTGTTCAAGATATTATGCCAACATTTCTGCTTACAGAAATAAAATTAATCATAACATTTCTTAGGGATTAATTTCAATCAAATTCATAGAGAACACCGAATAATTACCTTTGCTAAAATGCCATGCGAAGTTGAAATAGGAGCAATAGGAAAAGGGAGGAATGAACGTTGTTAATGCATTTACACCTTCTTAGATTCTCCCTTGAGTGTGTTTTACCTTTGCCATAAAATGAAAACATTTAAATTTCTTTAAAATTACATTTGACTTAATTATACCCAGGCCCTGATACCAGTAAGACCCCATTTTGCCCGCTCTTCTGTCAGATGGAGCAACCAGGCTCATCATTTCATTAAGAGTTGCTTTTCTACAGGATGTTCGCTATGTGCAGAATGTTAATAGCCAGCTGAATATGAATAGGCTCTGTGGCTCCACTTGAAATATAGAAAAATGGCCCAGACATTAAAAAAGATAAAAGGGAAAAGGGCAGTAATGAATTTAGAGGAAAATGAACATTAATGGTACTAGCATTACTCATGTTCCACATAACAAATTATTGGAAATCTGTCAAGCACACCAAATTATCTACTCGTCTGCTGCTGCGGGGCCCTCTGCAGCCATCCAAAACCAGCAAAAGCAAGACAATTTAAGCTAATTTTACTATTTATAACAATAGAACAGGCCATTAAGATAAATTAATGTCATTATCAAGTTTCTATGAAAATGACAAATACCACTATTTCGAGCAGCTCAGAGGCTGTTGACTATAATGAAATCTGCTGCACAGGTACTAAAGGAAAACACTCCAAGTAATTACTTTCTAGTAGCCTGTTTGTTTCCTGACCATTCATTTTCTTTCACCACAATTAGTTCTGTACACAATATGGTGGTAACTAAACAGTCAACACTACGCAGCATTAGGACTAATTGGGCCATTAGGACACAGTTTCCAGCCTTTTCTCCCTAAATAGAGTTGGGAGTAAACAGACCAGGGGCAAAAATGAGGGCTCCACACTGGCATGGATAACAGGATGATCAACCACACAGGGGAAAAGCTCTACACAGAACCTGATCAAATGGGCTGGATGATCATAAACTGGACAGTGCTGGGCTGTGCCCCTGGTCCCCCCAGGGGCTGCCACGCTGGGAAGACTCCTGCAGCAGCAGCTTGGGGCTTGGAGTAGTGCCACCCGGGGGGGTGAAGAGCTCCTTAGTGGTCTGAACTTGGGGGTTCGTCTTCCATCGTTTGGGTCAATGATTTCTGAGTTGTTCAGAGCCACACCACGGATAGCCCCATCTCTCTAACAGGGCTGTGCCATCTGTTGCCTCTGGGTCATTGTTTTAGGACCAAATTACTCAGAGACCATCCACAGCAGAGGTTGGCTTTCCCTAAATCAGACGTCAATGGAAAAGAATTGTCCCTGACAATCCAGGGCATGATTTATTAAGAAGAAATAGCCACACAATCACACTCTCTTGAGCTCCTCATTGTGTAAAGTAAGTTGTAAACATTATATCCAGCAGCATTCTGGCCGGGATGGGTACACACAGCACTGCCAGGGCCACGTCACCTTCCCTTACAGGGTATGTGAGTAGACGAGTCTGTGGACATCACTCACAAAGTGCCCAACTTTCCCCTGTTCCCGCTGAGATGAGGGTGCTGGTGTCTGGTCCTGCCTCCGGAAGCCCATGGATTCTCAGTAAATGTAAAACACAAACACATATGTCACAGCTCCAGAGAATTTGGAACAACATGGAAGGAGTTCAGGCAGCGACAGAACTCCCAGGAAGTAGTAAGGTGATCTGATCACTGTGAATATTACGATCCATTAGTTCACATTGCAGAGCCAGCACAGAGCCTCTTTGACCCGGTCTGGTTGGTTTCAGGGCTTGCGGTGCTGCCCAGGCTGATTACCGGCTGCAACAACCTCATTCTGCAAAAATCCCACCAGCTTTTACAGGTCTTTAGAGGAAGGAAATAGGCTAATGCACTGTTCCCCGTGTGTGTCAGCTGCCCAGTCTCTCCCTAATGGGCTCAAATTACAGTTTTACTATGAACTTAAACTCTCCTACAGACACCGCACAGGATAGGCGCCCTCCCCTCCTGTGCGTCCAGTGAAAATCAAGACAGGGGAAGACATTTGGTCCTGTCTTCGTCTTCATAGCCAGGCTGAAAAGCAGTGTGTCAAGGTGAATGTGACCTCGATGGAGCTTGGTCTGCCTAAAGGTGAGCGAGAGGGAATATGTAGGCAAACCTTCTGACTTCAGAACTTAAAGTAGCCTTGGACACAGGTCTGTCTCCCTGTGACACCCCCGGCCCTCCCATTCCCCTGCAGTCCCCATCTTGATGCCTCAGGAAATGCAAAACCGAGCTCAGGGTCCGGCTGAGGGTCGAGGGCCACATCTCAGCTGGCTGCAGCCTATTGAGCTGAGTTACCTTCCTGCCTGAGACCAGCCTCCCTGTCTGAACTCTGCTACCATATTCCCATGACAGGCTCCCAGGCTCCCTGTGCTGCTTAGATTAGTGTGATTGTTAATCAAGGGCCTTGCCATCAACAAACCGAAGTTCTGGCCAAGAACTCTTGGTAAGCTAACATTTACCAGGCTCTGCCCACAGGCACCAGCTAGATACTACACCCAGTTTTGCAACTGAGGAGACAGATCTGGACATGCTCAGTTACTTGCCCAAGGTCACAAAACTGGAGAGTGACAGGGAAGAGACAGTAACCAGGGCAATCTGACTCCAGAAGTCATACTAGTAATGTCTCTACTGTCTAGAGCCTCCAGCTAACTGGGTTCTGGTTCTGGCCTCAGCTACGCTGACCTACCCCATTAGCACCCAACACCCACCACAACAAAGCACTGGGTGTATTGGCAAGACAAGGCAAAGGGGACGCTTGTCACCAAATCCATTTGCTGTGCAGATTATTATTTTACTTGCTCTCACACTGGACCGTATGCTCCTTGGGGACAAGAACTGTATGCACTTTCCTCATTATTTTATCCCCAGCACAAGTGCCTGGCACAAAGAAGGTAGTCAGTTACAGGACTGAGCGCACCAGTGGGGTCGTGGGCATTTCTTCTGGTAGTTTCAAACATTGCCCCAGAAGGGGATCAATAAATGGTCTCCCTCTCAGTGCCCTTGGACTTTTCAAAATAGACCACATGACACTGACCATCAGTGGTCCTTGCTTTCTCATAACAGTGAAGAAAGGGCACGCCCAGTTCCAGTCAGAGCCTCTGAGCAGGGTCTGGCTAGAGTGAGCAGTTGGTGCACTCCGGGCCATTCACACATTATTTCTTCTAACTCTTAGCAAGGATTTTCTAAACACTTTTTCCTTGTTTTTAAAAATTATTTATTTATTCATTTATTATTATTTTTTTGAGACAGGGTCTCACTCTGGAGTATAGTGGCATCATCATAGCTCACTGCAACCTCAAACTCCAGGGCTCAAGCGATCCTCCTGCCTCAGCCTCCCGAGCAGCTGGGACTACAGGCGCTTGCCACTGTGCCGGGCTAATTTTTTCTATTTTTAGTAAAAATGGGGTCTTTCTCTTGCTCAGGCTGGTCTTGAACTCCTGGCCTCAAGTAGTTCTCGTGCCTCAGCCTCCCAAAGTGCTAGGATTACAGGCGTGAGCCACCACACCACCCCAACACTTTTTTTTAATTGTCCAACTCTCAATAACCGATTTCATGGAATGGACTCAGGCACGAATTTCTCCTCTCAGCCGAGAGTATAAAATGAGACGTGGTTCTCTGTCTCCTGCCTCCCCAGGACAGGTTAGGAGGGAGTCTCCGGCAGACACATAGATTTCTGTGTCTTGACGTGGCAATGCTGGTTTCTTCACTTTGCTGAGTCTGCTCCACTTGTCTAAATTTAGCAGCCTGCTTTCTCCAAAGACTAGAATCCAGCCAAGCCTAGGGCAATGGTGCCAGTGTAGTCATGCCCAGGTCCCAGAAGTGTACACGCTGGGCACTGGCAAGAAAAAAGCCAGCAGGCAAATCTCCACTCCCTCCCGGGTCATGCAGACCCAGCGTTTTCCGTCGCAGGCTGGGAGCTGGGTCTGAGCTCCATTCTGTGGTATCCACCTGGCTTTGAGCGAATATCCCAGCTCTTCTAGGCCTGGGTTTTCTCATTTGGGTGATGAACACTTGATAATCCCAAATTCCATTCTGGTTCTTTAAAAAAAAAATCTGTGATTTCAGGACCATACAGATTTTGTAATTGTGCTGGATTTTTGTGCTGGATTCAGAATGTATTTATCAGAATATCACATCTGATTAATTTAGCTTTCTAGTCGTTGTGGGTTGAGGGGGAAAGGGTCTACCTCATGTACATCAAAGTATCCCTAGAGTGTGATGGTTGACCTCCCCTCAAGAGATGTCACAGTAAGATGAGCTGGCTGGGATCTGTGTTGAGAATTGTCTGGCTCCTCAGAGTCACATCCTGAATGTCAGCACAGATCTGTGAGGTGCATGATGGTGAGTGACAGTGTGCCGGACACCCTGTGAGGAGGGAGTTTGAACCAGGTACAAACAGGTGATCTTGTCCTTCATCCCTTTCCCCCTAAGCAATAGCAACAATTGCGGAGCGCTTTTCCATTTTGATTCTGGGAACATTCAGTCAGGGGCTAAGACATTTCCATTTAACTGGATTTTATCATTAGTTTGGGTCCAGCTAATAGAAGATTTGTTAAATTATGATTTTATTGTCAAGAGAATGGTTGTAATGAATTTGAACTTTTTGTAATTTCTAAAGTTTATTGATCCAGAGTAGTTAAATTGTATTGTAGTGTGACTTCCCCATAGCTGTGCACAGGCAAGTGCTTAATAAATCCTGAGGAGAGAGCCAGTTTGGAAGGCCTGGCAATGTGTTTTCAAATCGGAGCCCAGGTTCTCACTTCATCCTTTGTTTGCCTGACTATGAAATAGGAAGACAAAGCTGACCCAGAGGATTAGTTATAAGAAGAGAAGACTTCTCTTAGCTCCTGCCATTACTGGTGTTTTTAAATGTCTGTAACCAACTACTAGCAAATTATTTCTTAAAGAAACAATGACTTTGGGGTGTTACATTTCCTGGAAGGCATTTTCTTTTAAACAGCATCATTGATTTTGCCCAGACCACACTTTGGCCCTTTCTGGCTACTCAGAGAGTGAGAAGATAGAGGCACAAAGGCACCTGGCTTGCCTTGGGATTAGAAACTGGGAGAGAAAGCCCACAGGAGAGAGGAGGTCCCCGTCCACCCTCAGGGAGGGAGAGGTCTTCCCATTTCAGGACAATAGGAGCCCCAAAGAGCTTCAGGACACTGTGGAGGTGGGGAGGGATGTTAGAGTTCTTGGACTGCGGAGAGATGAATAATACATTGGAAAGCAAACATTCTAATCAGGATCATGAAGCATTTTACAAATTAACCACTTTCCTCCGACACTTACCATATTGAGTGGCTCTAGGTAGAGCCATCAGGGCAGACTCTGCCATCTGCATTTAGAAAATTGCCTATACATTTATTAAAGTGAAATTCACCCATTAATTAATGCTGTTCTCCCTGAAGACTCTCATTAGCACATTGAGCTAATTACTGAAAACACAGGCCCAAGGGTTGGTTGGTTGTTTTTTTTTTTCTCTCTCTTTCTCTCTGTTGTGGTAAAATTCGCTCCAGCCTTACCTTTGTAGGATTTAAAAGGAGAAACAGCAGTGTCAGAATAATCTTTGGATGCTGGAAATCAATAAAGTTTCAGACCACTTTTCATGCTGGTCATCTTTTCCTTCTCTGCGGGAGGCATATGCAGCTGCTATTTCAGCAAGAAATATTTCCAGTATAAGAGAGGACTAAACATCTAGCCAGCACTGGAGTCTTCTGATAGCTCAGCGGCTGGGCTTGGATAAGGGAGGAAATGAACTTGTGTTGAATGAGACACAAGGCTAGTATCTATATAGTATGTCCTTGAATATATTTCCTTTCTCTTCTTATCTTCCCCACCATCCGTGTGGCTCCTACATGGCCTTTTCATCCAGCAGAAAACAAGGGGATCCAACTGATAAATTCTGAGGCTTTCCATTGAAAGCATCTTAAACCGTCCTGGGAGCAAGGCCCAGTGTCGGGGGAGCAGTCATGGCCAGGAGATAGGGCACGGCCTTGCACATGCCTGCTAACCTCAGTGGGTCCCTGGTATTTCAAAGAAGCCTCTTACCCCACCCTCTTTTACATTAAAGAATAATTTAAAATAAGTTCTCAGTTGCATTTATGAATAGTTTAAAATACATATTATATTAAGTGAAAAAAGCAGAACAGAAAATTGTATTAATCCCATCACTGTAATTATATAAAATTATGTCTGCATTTAGCCAAGGACAGGAGGGGAAACAGGAAAAATAAAAGTAGTTGATTGATTCAAGTAGTAGTGGGATGATTTTTATCTTCTATCCTTTCACAAGTGAAATTTTGAAGTTCACGTTCCCGAGTGCATCATTTCCTGGCATGTTGTCCCTGCTTCAAGGCCACTCACCCCGGATTCTTGTGGAGAGGCTGAACGTGGTCAGCTGAATAGTGGCCCCCGAGATGTCCACCACCTGATCCCCGGGACTTGGAATGTGACTGCATAGAGCAAAAGGACTTTGCAGATGTGACTAAGTGAGGATCTTGAGATGGGGAGATTATCCTGAATTAGCCCAGTGGACCCTAATAATCACAAGGACCCTTTCAAGAGGGAAGTAGAGGGAGACCAGACAACAAAAGTGGGAGACAGTGTGGGAAGCAAGAGGTCTGAGGGGTGTGAGGAAGGGGCCGGCAGCTGAGGAAATCGAGGAAATCAAGGAAATCGGTGGCTTCTAGAAGCTGGAAAAGGCAAGGAGATGGAATCCCCCCCAGAACATGCAGAAAAAACCAGGCTGTTGACACCTGGAATTTAGCTGAGCAAAACTGAGTTTGAACTTCTGGCCTCTACAACTGTAAGAGAATAAATGCATGTTGTTTTCAGCCAGTTGGTTTGAGTTCATTTGTTATAGCAGCAATACAAAGCTAACACGCTGGGCCACCTGAGTGTACGGTAAGGGAGCCATGCGCTGCCCTGCGGCATGTGTGCCGAGCCTGGAAGGCACCCTCGGAGCTCGCCTTTCTTGCCTTTCACAGACTGCCTGACTACAGGGTGGGATTTTTTGATATCCACAGCAGTAGCTGCAACATAACAGTACCTGAGTGTGGGGACAGGAGTAATTCAGTTACTTCGATCGTGCTTTGACCTTGAGGATTAGCTATCTTAAGTGAGATGGCGTACTTTATTATCTCCAAGCAGAACCATACTCCAAGCCTGTGTTTCCCCATCTGTAAAATGGGGATACTTAGATAATTCTCGCTGCATGATTTGTGAGGGTAAAATGAGATAATGTATCAAACCTCTAGCACACAGCACACGGTAAACATTCCTCCCTCTCCTAGAGAGCATTCCTTTAATACCCACAGGAGACGCCTCTGCAGCCACCTGCATGAGGCCCAACTCAGCCCAGCCCACAGCGGTTGGGGATGTTCTGCTGGGGGCCCAGAAGTGCCTGCACACCCCACATGTGCACCACATGTCACCATTCAACGATAGCTACTGAATGCCAACCAGGTGCTGGGGTTTAATGGTGTGGAAAACAGTCACGAAGCTTGCCCTTACCAGGCTGCCATTTTACTGAGAAAGATGGATATTTTCAAAAGTAACAACAACTGCTATGTATGAGGAGTAACAGCTCCCTGCAGTGCCTTGGGGGGCCTCTGCCACCACCTCTAATCAATTCCAAGTACACCTGCAATCTAAGTAGAAACAAACACTTCTAGAAAAGGCCTCTGAGCCCTCTTCTGAATAGAAATTCTGAAGCTGACCTTGGTGATGGGAAGTTCAGGGCACTGAGGGTCCATGAGACAGAACATCCACCCTGTCTAAGACAGGAGAGGCTTCCAGGAAGCTCTTTTGTCACCCTTGCTCAGAGCCATTGCCTCTCAGTAGACACAGACTACTTAATATGTGCACACTAGCAGCTTTTCACTGAAGACTGATTTTTCAGAGTTGGATCTCAGAATGCATTTTTACCTTTGAGATGATGTTACACGGTGTCAATCCAAGTAGGTCATCATATTTTGTGGCTGATTTGGAAACTTCACTACTAAAAAGAAATTCATCAAGAAATCCAAACAGGGGATAAATGAACCTTCAGAGTACAATCCATTTAAAAATTGGGTCCTGCCTACAATACACTTATTTTTTGAAAAACTTGCAGCCTATTACAACGCTCACTTACTGGTTCACTCTTCTGTGAATTCATGATTCATTTATTCATTCCCCAAACATTTGGTGGGTACCCACTCTGAGCAGGGTATTGTGCTAGGGGCTGGCACACAGGAGAGTGGACATCTCTGTTTTCAAGGAGTCCACAGATTGCAAATTGCAATGACAAGGTTCATGGTGCAGAGCCCACACCTGGGCCTCCTGCTTGGTGACCAAGCTGCTCAGGGTTACAGTACTAGGCTCTGATCCCATGGTGCCACAGGCAAGAGAGGGCTGCCGACCTGCGTCTTTCTCTAGAGAAGAGCTCAGAGAGGAAATGCAAACTAAAGACCCAGTTGGCATGAAGGAGAAGGGAGAAAATGCATTTTTAAAAAAATATTTAATTTTAGAAATTTCAGACATATAAAATAAACAGAATAAAGATAGTGAACCTCATGTTCCAAGTTCCCATCAACCAGCTCCAACGACTGGCAACACACTGCCATTCTTGTTTCCTCTCTGTGTCTCCGCTCATTGCCCCTCACTCAATTATTGTTATAAAATGTACACACTGAAATGCACACACAGCTTAGCAGGACAGTTTCGACAAACAGATACACCTTTGCAACCCACACCTTATACAAAATAGAACATTTTCCTTCTCCCAGAAAGCTTCCTTGTGTCTTCCCAGGTAATCCCCACATCCCTCAGACGTAGCCAGTGTTCAGATTTTTTTTCCTCCTAGGATTGTTTTTGCCTGTTCTAGATCTTCATATAAATAGAGTCACAGTATGCACTCTTTGTAGTATGCTACAAAAAAAGTAGTATGCTGGCTATATGCACTGAGCATAGCATTCATCCATGTTGTTTTATATGTCAGTAATTTGTCTTTTTTTATTGCTGAGAAGCACTCCACAAGAACACATAATTTTTTTAAAAACTTCTATTTAGTCTCCTGTTGGACAGGCCACTCTAGCAGACTCTAAGAGGGGATAATAAAGACACAGAAGACAGGATCTCTGCCACCCTAAAGAACAAGCACGCCATGCTGTGTCTCAGTCTTAGTCACAAGGAGCAAACCCAAAGTAGAAATAGAGTGTGGGCTTGAGTACAAAAGCACGGAGGGGGCCCAGAGGTCCCAGGGAAAACAGGAGGTGGGCCTGTGCAGAGAGAAGGCTTTGAAGGTTTGGAATCATTTAAAAAAATATTCGCACTGGTCCAAAAATATGGAGCTTTGTGGTTTTGGCCAGCGCCAGGGTGTCTTGTCACCCTGTCACAGCTACTCACAGGATGCAAAAAGAAGTCCTTATTTTTGGTGGAGAAACTACAACTTGAAGTGTCAACTCCCACTTCCTGGTAAGTACCAGAAAAAGAGTATCATACTATGTTAAAAAACATTTTAAGAATGCTCTATTTACGAAGAGTTTTGCAATCAAAATTTAGAATATGAATTTGATTAAAAGCAGATTTTCTATTGTGGCTGGGAGTTTTCATTCTACAAGGATATTAAAGATACAGCCCCCAAGTCTGTGCACATGTTGAGGGAACTTGTTTTGTCCTACAAACTTTTTCCCTGCCTGTATTACTCCAGGGCAGAGATTTCCAATCAGTGTCTGCAAATGGGACACAAGGGTGACTAAGAAATTGCTCCCTTCTACCCTTGAGGCAGCCAGGTGGGACTTGGGCCAGCCATTGCCCCTGGGCCAGTTGGTCTGGCTGTGAGTAGCATCAACCATGTACCCTATATGCTACACAAATATTATCATTTTCTATGTGTAACATGGCATGGAAACATTTGGGAAGCCCTGCTATAAAGGTTGTAAATGTTATAATACTAGATGCCCAGCCTTCCAACTGCCTTTGCAGCTTGGGGTAGTTGTATGACAGCCCTGGCCAATGAGCCTTAAGTTGAAGATGCTGACTCTAGCCCTCTCTTCCTTCTCTTTGAGCGTGGATATAGAATAGGGATTGGCAAACTGTGGGCTGTGAGCTGAGTTCTACCTGCTGCCCCTATTTTTGAAATAAAGTTTTTTTGGAACACAGCTATGCCCATTTGTGTACACACCTGTGTTTTGTGCTATGGTGGCAGAGTTGAGCAGCTGTGTTACAGTAGGAGGCTAGGAGACAGGGCTGAGACTGGATGCAGAGGCTTGCTGATTGGGTGCAGGTGTTAAAGTAAACAATCCACAGGCAGAAGCTAACTAGAGGGACTGATAACCACAGGCAAGCACCTACTTCAACCAGCTTGTCAGCTATCTCTGTCACCTTACATAAGCTTTGCCTAATTATAATACCATATACATTGTGGCTTTAAAATTTCTCTGCTCTTGAAATCACCATGACAGTTCGAAATAACCATATAAAGTACGAAAATGGGAAGGAACCCAATTCTAGGAATTACTACCCAAATTTTTAGTAAAAGCCAACCCTTATCCTTGAATATTCCTCCCCTCAACTAGTAAGACTTCAAAAGACCAAAAACCATTTCCTCCCAGTGCAGGTGCTCTTTTCAAGCCTCCCCTCAACTCTCAAGAGTGTACTTGCTTTCAATAAAAAAAAAAAGATGATGCTTGCTTGGCTTACATGGTGCATCTTGAAATTCTTTTCTCCCAGTGAGCACCAAGAACCTGGAGAAACCTCCACTTGGAGGCTGCTAACAGCTGTAACAAGACCCATGGCCCACATACCACTCTCTGGAACCTTCAGACAAATTTGCTGATCCCCAAGGCAGAAGATACAGAAGGTGACTCGTGGCCACAAAGACAAAAGCTACACACCAAAGACAGCAGAGCAGGGTGAGAAAGGAGCCTGAGTCCTTCATAAAACCATTGTACCCACCTGGCCTGCCCAAGTTGAGGCTGCCTGGAGCATGATGCAACTTTTTTCACGGTTAAGTCACTATAGTCAGGTTTTCGGCAATTCTATCATCTACAGAAAGTTACTGTATTTATTGGGGTGATCAGTTGCAAATAACAGTAGTGTTTAAACAGAAAAGGAATTTATTAAAGGATGTTAGGTAACTCAAGGGTCTCTAGCAGGGCTAGAAACCCAAGCTCTGGAGCTACGCAGTTAGGAACAATGCCCAACAACATCATGGGGGCTATGTTAGCAAAAACGTCACTGCCACTTGTTCAGTGATGATATTCAGGGCCAGATACCAACCCTTCACCACCACCATCTTCCAAAGAAAGAGATGCCTCTGCCAGCACGTGGCACAGACTGTGTGGCTTAAACAACAGAAATTTATTTCTCAGTTCTAGAGGCTGAGAAGTTCAAGATCAAGGCACCAAAAGGGCCTGTGTTTGGTGAGGGTCTGGTCTTTCTGGTTCCAAGATGGTGCCTTGTTGCTGCATCCTCTGGAAATAACCAAAATGTTTGGGCCTATGTTATTAATTTTTATTTATCAATAATTACTTAAACTTAACTACAGGTTTTATTGTTTATCACTGTTTCTTATCTTCATCTTTTCTGAATTATTTACTTTGATGAATTTTTAACGACTTCCTTGAGTTTTTTAAGTATTGTGTTTGCAGCACAGGAGAGATGTAGGTAGGATACCGATGGTGCCTTCCCCACACAGGATGGGTAAGTTGGGTGGATACAGAATGCCCCTCACAGTCCTTTCCTCTCGGGGCCCTGGGGACATTGTTTCATAATCTTCTAGCATTTGATGCGTAAGAAAGACGTGTGATTCTCTTTTCTATGAAGATCATTGTTTTGGGTTTGTTTTTTTTTTTTACTGTCTTGAAAAATTTTTCTCTTTGACCTTGGGATTGAGAAATTTCATCAGACCATGTCTAGGTAGTTCTTAAAAAATTCCTACTTGGCATTCGGTGGCCCCTTTCTCTCCCCTCAGAAAATAATTTACTATATATTTTCATTGTCTTGTTTCCCTCCTATTCGTTCTATTCTGTCCTTATAACATTCCTATTATACAAATATTGGTTCTCTGGATTTGTGTTTTACCACTTTTCATGATTTGCACGGCTCTTTCCTGTAATTCACTGGTTCAGTTTTCAGCTGAATTACAAGCCACAGTGGTCACTAAGGTGTTTTATTGTTGTTGTTTTTAAGAGGGGAGTTCATTCATGTTGGTCTTTTCATCCTTTTTAAAATTGCTGTATAATAATCATACAATAAAATGCACAATTTTAAGTGTACAGTTCAATTGTAATTAATGTACACATGTGACCCACATAGCCACCCCATCAAGATATAAAACATTTTTGTCCCCCAGAAAGTACCCATCACCTCTTTCCAGTCAAGTCACAACCTTGAACTTTCCAGTCCCCAGAAATCACTAATGATTTCTATCACCGCAGATTAATTTTGCCTGTTTTAGAGTTTCATATGAATGAAACCATATAGCGTGTACTCTTTTGCATCTAGCTTCTCTTGCTCAACAGAACGCATTTGAGATTCATCCATGCTATAGCATATATCAGTAATTTTTTCCTTTTTATCACTCAGTAGTATTTCATGATATGGGCATACCACCACTTGCTTCCATTTGAATTTTTTGAATTTCTAAAATATATTTCTTTCTTATCTAATTGCCCTTTTCAAAAAGTCTGCTCTTGCTTTATTGAAGAAATATCTGCTTGAATAGTTCTAAGAATGCTAATTACATGTTTTAAGTTCTATTTCTTGTTTCCTGAATTAACTGTATACATGGGGGCGGGCATTTATTTTGATTGCTTGGAATTCTTTCCTCCCTTCAAGGTGGTGATTCTTCACATATATCCAATGATTTTTTTGTTGTTATTGTCTGTTTACATATATCACACATTGTCATATACAAGTATCAGTAGCTCTCTCAGCAATTGTATCTGATTCCCCCAGTGGGCACCTCGCCCTACAACTGTGTCATGTGTGGCTGCAGGTGGCAGGCAGCAGTTTTTGCCCTGGTATTTATTTTTAATACCCTTTGAAAGTGTCAGGTGTGGAGACCAGACGTCAGGTCCGTGTTCCCTGGTTCTTGGTTCCCAGTACCAAAGAATGGTTACTAGTACCGAGTCAACAGAGCCAATGAGCAGGCCAAGCAGATGCAAGCAAGCCAAGTGCCAAAGTTTATCAAAGCATAGTACGTTTCAGAGAAGAAATGGGTCAACTACCGTAAGCGGAGGAGACCCTGAGTTTAACAAGATTTTCCTTTTTATGCCAATTCCCTAATTTTATGTTAAGTGAGGGGTGGAATATTCATGGTTTTTCTTGGAAAGAGGTGGAGAATTCCAGGAACTGGGACCCCTCCCCATTTTTAAACTTGTAAGACAATTTCTGGGGGTTGCCATGGTATTTGTAAACTGTCATGGCGCTGGTGGGTGTGATTTTTACTATGTTAATGAAGGTAGGTCACTTGAGGATACTGTCACCTTACTTGTGCACATGCTCCAAAGACCCTCTTTTGTGTCCTTAGTCATATCTCCACTTTGTGGCCTTTCTACCTCTTTCTGCTTGGTCAGTCCTTGGAGACCCTCTACCATACACCGAACATCTGTTCAGTCCTTGGAAGCCCTCTTGACATGTCATCTGTTCTTTCTTAGAAGCCTCCTCTGGTCAATTTGTTCCTCCTAGTAGACAAAGCATCTCCTAGTGCCATCTATTTCTCAATGGAAACCCCCTAGACAAAGCATTTGTTCCCCTTCCTCCTTGTCCCAACCTAACAGATAGTTCTTCTTTTTAAGCCTGAAACCCCTCCACCCATTATCAAAATAATAATTTCCCCTCTATTTTGAAGAAAAGATAAAGCTAACAAATAGTAATTAACAAATGTATTATACCAAGGTTGATGTATGCCTTTTTCAAACAGATAGATTGTATATGTGATGATTGCAAAGTTCCTACTCAAAAATGTTGCATAATGCTCTGGAGGGTGGAGCAGGCTGCAGTAGCCCCTGCGAGAGAAACTCAGGTGACAACATGCTGCCAGATGCTTCCAGCCACCCCACTCGGCCAGCCCTGTGCCTGCGGGAGTCAGGACTGTGGGGGGAGGGGCTGTACCCCTTCCCCATGGTTCCCTGGAAGGAGCCCTGAGGGGCTGAACACCTGACTTTCCAAGCTGAGCTCTGTGGTGTGGGCAGCCTGCAGTCCCCCCGCCCTGCCTCTAGGCACCTCCCTTGTAGTGGGGCCCTAGAAGCGGCCCTGACACACTTGCCCTTCAAGCCCTCCCCTTCCCTCACTGCCTCCCACGACCAGCCCAAGCCTGGGCTGGGCTGAGGAAACGTATCCAATTCTTTCTTTCCTCTTCTTTTCCTGCTTGACTTCACCATCGGTCCAGTTCCATCCGCTTTATAGCTTCCACCTGTCTATCTCACAGGGTCACCTGCATATTAAGTGACAGGATGAATGTACGGACATTGCCACAGTGCTGGGTGCATAGTAAATCCACATAGACATTATTTTTATGATATCAGAATGTCTCAACATTTCTTTTCTATCAATGGTATGTTTTCCCAATGTCTATCTCGACCATAGATTCCCCCATTGTTTACTTTTTGTTGTTGTTATTTATTTCAATAGGATATCGGGAGGCAGTGGAAGTAAACACATGACAATTTGACATCTTTAAAACAGAAGTCAGCATTATTTATTATAACTTTTAAAATATAGCAACAACCTAAAGTCCAGCAATAGGGTAATCGTTAGGTCATGGGGTGCTTAGAGGAAGAGATTTTTATTTAGAAAGAAATTTCAGGTGTAGAAAATCACACTGAAATAGATCTTCAATCTGCAAAGAATTGTGTCAATGGTCTCCTACAAACATAGGGCAAGGAGGCACCCATTTTTCAAAAAAAAGAAAAAAGGATGACATAAAACATTTTGTTTTTCTGAATGGTTTGGCAAAATCAGACATAGTCGTTGATTTGCAGAGTTGTTGGCTGGAGAAGAAGGGGGCTGGTTTGCCTAAGAAGCCCAGGGTTTCTAAGTGAGTCAACAGTTCAATCACTGCTCCCTTAAATTTGAAATTAGTAAGGTCTATCAGGCACAAAAGGGGAGCTCAAATCTAGTAGCAGGGAAGTGAACAAGACATTGAAACAGTTATCCTGAAGGAAAGGGATTCAAGTGTCATGTCCCAAGTTCATAACAGGGACCAAAGAATTAGTAGTGGACTTGATTTCAGAACAGTAAGTATATGGCTCATCTTGTAAGCACCCCAGGACCCTACAAGTCTTAGCCAGTGGCAGTGCCTCAGAGAGCAATGGCTAAGCATGGAAATGTAGACTGCAAGGGGCTGAACCAGGAAGGACATCCCAGGTAGGACATGCCAGGATGGATGGTGCAGGACTACTCTTCAACAGTGACCCCGTGTGGCACCCAAGAGGAACTGCAGTTTTGTTAGCGTGTTACCTGGAGTCCTCTTGGAGCTAAGGAAAGACTTTGTGCTCTTGGTCAACATGGTTAAGATGCAGGGAATTTTGAGAGGGAGAAATTGGGCTTTCTGCCCAAAGGGCTTGGAATGCTTCAGCAATTAATTTAAAAAGAATATGGAAGAGGCGTGACCATATTTTTATACTGTGTTTACGGTTTGTAGAGTAAGTCTTACAATCTACATTTAAATTTTTAAACCACCATTAAATGGACTACTATAAACCTACTAATATAAAGTTTTAGAAGAATACTTAAAGATTTAAACGATTTATTATGTAATGTTAATTTTAAAAAGCAGAATTTAAAACTGTGCATATGTATGATCCATTTTTATTGTATTTATCTATCAAAAAGAGGACTGTATGAGGAACTGGAAATAAATGTAAACAAGAGGCTGATTAGAGCTTATCTCTTGGCTGTTGTAAGGTATGGGTGGGTTTACGTTCTTCTACTCAGCATGCTCCAGGTGGTGACATTGGCCTTCTTTTCATCCATGACTACAACTTCATTGCCAAGGCAGCTCCCTAAGTACCCTGAATTATCTGCAAGCTTGGGGGTGGGGTGGAGGTGGGAGGAGACATCCCTCCCTCTTTCCCTTCTCTAAGGCCTGCCTTGGCTTATAAAATAGGATCTTCTACCTATGTTTGTATCACTCAGGGAAATATAAAGAGAGCTTCAATATGCTTCACCCCTTTTTTACTCCCTATCCTAATTCATTTTCTGTTGCTTATAAAGGAATTTATTTCTTACATTTATGGAGGAAGAGGAGTCCAAGGTCAAGGGGCTGCATCTGGTGAGGGATTTCTTGCTGGTGGGGACCCTCTGCAAGTCCCGAGGTGACGCAGGGCATCACATGGTGGAGGCTGAGCGTGCTAGCCTGTCTCTCTTCCTCTTCTTCTAAAGCCACCAGTCCCCTGATAACCCATTAATCCATGAATGAACTAGTTCATTCACGAGGGCAGAGCCCTCATGACGCAGTTGCCTCTTAGAGGCCCCACCTCTCAATACTTCCACATTGCGGATTAAATTTCCACATGAGTTTTGGAGGAGACAAGCATTCAAACCATCACACTCCCCCACAAGGGAGAAGTAGTAATCTGAGTGGTGAGACTCCCCCATCTGTTGGCCCACAACAGCAAGGGGTAAGGTCACCGTGCTGCAAAGGTGACACGAGGCCCCAGCTGTCCTCTCTCGCTCCTGGGATCTGTTTGTCCCTGGGGAAGCATCCTTCTGTCCTGGTTTCCTGCCTCATGAGTCACCTCCTGGGTTGGGTGACCTCCTTTCCTGGCTTCTCGTCCTGCTGGTAAGTGGACATTCAGTGTGAGACCTTGGGAGAGGGAGGACGCCTCCACCGTGTCCAGAGGCATTCTAGTTTTAAAACTAGTCCGTTGCTGTGAAGCTGATCCCCTGACCCTCTCTGGTGCCAGGAGCTGTTCTCATTTGGAGGAAATTTGGAAGCAGGTGGAAGGGGGCCGTGAGTGACCAGCATCCTGAAACCACAGTGCCCTCGTTTATGAAAACATCTAGGAGGTCCTTTAAACTAATGTAACATTTTCATTTTTGCAATTTGGCTGGTGACATAGACTAGAAAAAATTTCCTGGCATGATTCAAATCCATCCTGCTAATAGGCAGGGGCATGAGGAAGGGAGGGAGGCAGATGAGCTGTCAGTTCACTGTCCCTTTGGCCCAAGGATAGATGGTGTCCAGTCTGCAGCTCCTCTGCCCTCAGACCCATCCCTACCCACCCCCCGGCCCTGCTCTGCTCAGTGTCACAGTGGGCTTCAGGGGCAGTGGCTGCCAGCGAGTTTGGCATGGGAGGTGCTGGTAGAAGACTAGAGGGGCAAGGGGAAGGCCAGGACATTCTCCTAAGCTTGGGTCTGCCAGTAAGGCCCACCAGTGCTCCCGCTTCTGCAGGCCACACACCACACACTCCCTTTGTCCCTGCAGCCTACAGGTGGGGGGGTTTCCTGCTAGCACTAATCTCTCAGTCCTCTGTGGGCCTCTCGGCTCTTCCTCCACCTGTGAAACCAGGTCCTATATTTATTTTCCTCTGTTTTAAATCCCTGGGGACATTACCATTTTCCTGGTTGAAGCTTGACTGATAATTTCTGTTATGATCTGAATGTGTTCCCCAAAATTTATGTGTTGGAAACTTAATCCCCAATGCAACAGTTTTGGGAGGTGTGTGGGTCATGCAGGCTCTGCCCTCCTGATGGATTAGTGCCACTGTCAAAGGGCTTGATGGAGGGAGTGTGGTCCTTTTTCACCTCTGTCTTCCTCTACGTGAGGACCCAGCAAGAAGGCCCTTACCAGATGCCAGCGCCTTGATCTTGAACTTCCCCACCTCCAGAACTGTGAGAAATAAGTTTATGTTCTTTATAAATTACCCAGTCTTAGGTATTCTGTTATAGCAATACAACACAAACTAAGACAATAGCACTTTGATTGTCACCTTAAAGCCTGAGCATGGAGGTATTCCAACTGCTGGGTTGAGGGATGTCCAGGGTTCTTAGTGTCAGACCTAGGAAGTGGCGGAGGAGGAGGCTCTGTGTGTTTGTGTGTGTGTGTGTGTGTGTGTCAGAGAGAGAGAGAGAGACCCAGAAAAACACCAGTAAGAAAGCCATAGTGCTGGTGGGATAGTCCTACGTGACCATGGCCCTCCCTTCTTCACTGTCACTGCTCTGTCTCTCCCCCAACCTCAGATATTAATGCCATGTTCTATTTCTCCAACACCTTGCTTGGAACTAGCTGTTAATTAATTCCTCTGAAAATGTTGCCTGATGACTACTTAAGAATTACCAGTTTCAAGGGTATTTTTATAGAGGAAATAACATGTTTATTTCTTTTCTGATTACAAAAGTAATATAGGCTCCTATAGACATTTTGAAAAATATATAAAAAACAAACTAAAAACCAATGATGATTCCAACCGCCCCGAGATAACATCTATTAACATTATTGTGTATCAGTGTGAAGTCTTTTTTTTAATGCATGTGTGCTCAAGCTTGTGTGTGTGTGTGTGTGTCAAGATGGGGATGCACCTACAGCTGAGATTACATCTTGTATATGGTTCTGTACCCTTGCTTTTATCACTTAAGAATCAAAGACTCTTTGAAGACAGAAAGTCCCTACCTTCCACACCAAGACATGAAATTAATTCAGTTTAACAAGGGTTGACTGAATGACCTCCTGTGTCTCCTTACGAGATGCTGGGATTATATTGGTACAAAGAAAACATGGATTTGAAGACGAGCTGCCAAGCGTCACATACAGACTCCAAAAGAGTGGTCCTCTGTGTGCAAATCAAGTGACAAACTGTAAAAACGTGGTATTTGGGAGAAGTGGTCAGCAGCAGAATAGGACTGTGGGTGCCCACCCCATCCACTGCAACCTTTCCTTGTAGAGCAATAAAACATGGTCTCCCAGAAGAGAGGCAGGTGGTGGAAGCCTGCCCGGTAGGCCTCCTACAGAGAAGGAATTCTCCACCTAGAGCAGATGCATCCTCAGTAATAAGTCTCTTTTGCCATGAGCACATCTCTGCACAATTTGTTCTCAGGTTCTACCTGGTATCTGGCCCATCTCATAGATAATAAGCATAGCATTGTGTAGAGTGTGCAGGCAGGTAGAATTCAGAACTCCCTTGAGATTCCAGGGTTTCTGAATCCAGGAGTAGTTAATCTCAGGTTTATTTTGTTCTTTATTGAAAAAATAAAGTATTTTGGATGTGGATATGGCATACAATGACACACAGCAGGCAGAGGAGATGCCTCTACCTCCTTAACGAAGATGCAGGTGTCTCCTCTCTCATTGAGCTTTCCTTGCCTGCAAAATGTTTCAGAGGAGAGAGACTGGGGCAATGGCCCAGGAGATGTTATGTGAATGAAAAGCAGGATAAATGCTCAAAATGATTTGCACAGAAGGAACCTGACCCAGCTGAGTCCTTCTCAGCTTGGAGAGGGAGTCCCAGGGGAGGTGCTCCACATAATGGGCCTTCTTTTGTCGGCCCTGGATCTGAAAGAAGAGTCTGGACCTAGAAAAACAAGTTCACAGTTCTCTCTCACCCAGCCAACACTTGCCAGGCTCCATACTGGCATTTCCAATTGGAGCGATCATTCCGCAATTGCATGTGTATTTGTACTCGTGTTTGCTCTAGTAGTGCTCGGTAGCAGCTGGGCACTGCACCTCGGGGCCCAGGGATGGGGCCAGCTGCCAGAGTGTGTGGGGCTCATGGCTCTGAGCCCAGCCTGCTCAGGACAGTGGAGAAGGGACAAGGGAGTCCCAAACCACTGGTGATTTTACACACTCCTCCTGGTGGGAGTGGTTCAATTGCCAAGTTGCCAAATTCTAGGGAGAAACCCACTCCCACCCCTAGTCTGCTGCCCCTCCCCGGCTAACATCAGGTCTATGGCTGAGGGTGAGGTCAGGCGTGGTGGTGTGATGGAGTCAAGGTAGGGTGTTCAGGTCTTGCAAAGAGCATCTCTGGACCTTATCAGGTACCCAGGGCCCTGGAACCTTTCCACCATCCTTCTGTCCCAGGGAAATGCCACCTTACCTGTGAGCCAGTGCAACTGGGGGCACTTATGGGAACAAATGTGTTCTGACCTATAGCCCCCTTCAGACTGGATTTGGGTAAGAGAAAAGAAGGGCAGTGACGTCACTGAGCACTTACTATGTGCTAGGCACCGTGCTTGTGCTTTATTCTCTAAAGTCCCCCAACAAACCTGCAAGATTGATACAACTAGTCCTTGATGCAGATGGGGACACCAAAGCTCAGAAAAGCTTGGAGACTCGCTCAAGGTCATTCGAGCTGAGGTCCAAATCTGAGTCAGTCTGGTTCCAGCCCCACGTTCCTTCCAACAATCATTCTTCCATCACGTTAATGCTTGTGGAGCACCGACTGTCAGGCATTCTGTTAAATGCTAGGACTACAGGGGAGAACTAAACACTGGGCTTGGAGTCTGCTGGTGGAAGCAGGGGTCACACATGGAACCAGATGTGCAATGACAGCTCTGAGCTATCTGTGAGGAAGCATGACTTGGATGGCCCCTAGATTTGGATTGGACCTGCAGGTGAGTTAACCAGGTGAAGAGCAGTGGGCACAGCTTCCAGGCTAAGGCCTTGGAGGTATGAGAGGACACCAGGGGGCCTGGGAGACAATGCCCCAGGGATGGAGGCAGGGCAGTGATCCTTTAAGACATATAACCACATTAGCATTTTTAAAAAGAACATTCTAAAATGACCAAAGGGTCCATCAATGGATGAATGTGCAAACAAAATGTAGAATATTACTTAGCTTTCAAAAGGAAGGAAATTCTGACACATGCTATAACATGGATGAACCTTGAGGACATTATGCTAAGTGAAATAAACCAGTCACAAACACAAATCCTGCATGATTCCACTCATATGAGGTCCCTAGAGCAGTCAGACTCCTGGAGACAGAAAGCAGAATGGTGCTTGCCAGGGGCTGGGGAGGGAAGGAGGGAGAGTTGTTGTTTAATGGGGACAGAGTTTCCATTTGGGAAGATGAAAGCTCTGCAGCCAGGTGGTGGTGATGGTCACACATCAATATGAATGTACTTAATGCCAGTGACCTGAACACTTAAAAATGGTTAAAATAGTAAATTTAATGTTATGTGTATTTTCCCAAAATTAAAGAAAAAAGTACATTCTAGCTGCCAAATGGAGAACAGATTAGAGTGAGGGCTGTACAGGGAAGACTAGAACCAGATGTGACAGTTTTAGTCACCCAGGTGAGAGACGGCACTTTACGAATCTCCTTAGATGGAAATATCTCCACCTACAAATAACTAGGGGGATGTTCTCTGTTTTCCAGAGTGTCTGATTGGTGCTTGTTCCAGTGAAGGCTGCATCTTTCAACGATGAGCTCCTATGCAAACCCATCAGAGGGCCGCTGCGGCCTGAGCACTGCAGACAAGCGGAACTGGAGCTCCAGCAGCGTGAGCTGTCTGTCCTTACTTGTCAGGTAGGCTGGGCCTGGCTGTGTCTGTCATCGTAGGCCTTGAGGATGGATGCAAAAGGCTGTGGCTAGGATCCCCAGTGAATCACCCCAGACAAGTCCTTTCTACGATTTTCAGGCTTTGGTTATTTAAATATAAAAATGGCTACGTAATGTTACTTGTGGGCACGTACCCAGCACACAGTAGGCGTGTGGGAGATTTGGCTCCCTAAGCTTCACCAGACCTTCTTGGGTCTATGTTCCAGGAGGAAGAGGCCATCCCCAGGCAACATCGCCCTTCCTCCTGACCCACTGGGCCAAGGCCTGCGACGTGTCCCGGCAGCTGCACTCTCCCCAGATGTTCTCACTGGGGAGTGTCCGAGGCTGGCCTTGTGTAGTGAGGCAGCACCTGAGTGGAAGTAAATACTGCACAGGTTTTAAAATACATATCTAAGGCTTGTTCTCATAGAAGTACAATGTCCTGACTCGTAGCAAGCGTGCCCCTGGGCCTTGGTAATTCCTTGCAACTCTGCCGCCCTTTCCCATTCAAACAAAACCATAAGGATCTCTTTGTTTCAGGGATGGACGAAGCAGGGATGGATGAAGCAGGGGTTTCATGAAAGCAGAGGCCTCAGGAGTCTGTGCCTGCCTTTCTGTTTCAGAAGCCAGAGCATATGTATATCAAATGCCAATGTTGCGACGAACTCAGGCCTTAAACTCCAGATTTGGAAGAAAAGTAAGCAAAGCCAGTTTTCCACGTTCTAAAGGAGATGATGATTTATTTGGCTGAGGAAAGAAGAGAATCTGAGAGTTTGAGTCTCTCACCAACTGGTTCTGTGACAATGGGCAAGTCGAGTCACCTGTTTGGTTTCCTCAGTTTCCTCATCTATACAAAAATCCAGGGGGTCCACACCAGCCCCCAGATCCAGGGGTCACACACTATCCACTCTAGCTAGATAGTTGTTCATGGACCTTGACACTGGAAAACCCTCAGTTGGATCATTTCTTCCAGCTCTGATATCCTGAGCCTGTCTTCAAAATGCCTGTACTTCCTGCATGTTTTGGACCCCATTCTTGCCTCCATGCGGATATGCTGCCTTTGCCAGAGGGCAGCATGGGATAGTAAGAAGGACATGGCTTAGGAGTCAGGCAGAGGCAGGTTTAGAAATCTGAGCCAATCACTTGTCAGCTTTGTGGCATCAGGTAAGCTATTTAACCACTCTGAGCCCTGATTCCTCATCTGGAAAATGGGGATAAAACAATACCTTTCAGGGCCATCATAAGGACGAGAAATAAAATGGGAACCTCCCAACACAACGCCAGACACACACAGATGGGAGCATTATAGCATATTGGTTAAAACCTCAGACTCTTGGGTCAGACAGATGTGCATTTAAACCCACTTCCACCACTTCTAGCTGTGAGATGATTGGCAAGCACTAAATAAGAATCCTCACTAATTGTTATCGGGGGAGGGTTCTAACTATGTATATGGGGTAAGAGGGGCTTCGTGCTTTCAAGTGGGTTTTGAGAACAGCAGCCGTGAGTCACAGTGCATTACAGTGTTCTGAGCTGCAAAAATAGGGCACAAGAAAACTTAATCTAAAGGAGCAGGTATCACCCATAGTAGCAATTTTACGTAGATAGGCCTTCTTCAGATAAGACCAAAAGTTCCTTCCAGCTCAATAATCTCACTATCTTCTTTTTGGGACAGGATTGTTTCAGCTCTTGGGTTTTGTGCTCACAAAGCCACCTGAGAAGGAGTATATTGCTTCCAATAAAGAAGCCAGTATTAAAATCCAGGACCTACCTCACCCACAGTGCAGCCATCCACAAGGGCTAGGGTTGGGGTAGGGATACCTGGTGGTTACTGCCATCTGGACATAGGGGACTAGGTGGATGGGTGCTGCAGGGTGCTCCAGGTACACGGCACACAGGGTGCTGCTCCAGCCCACGCCCAGAGGCCTCTGCTTTGCTCCCAACCAGGAGCAGGGCCCAGGCTTGGGCCAGCCTCCCAGGTGAGGGTTACCTTTTATTGTAGATTCTGCAGACTCTGCAGGTCTGGGTAGAGACTGAGCACCTGCATGTTGCCTACGGACCCAGAGACCTCACAGGGAGATTACTTTTCCTTGATGAGTCCCAGGCAATCCAGGCAGAGGGGGCCCTGGAGCTGCCTCAGCCACATTGCGGAGACCACAGGTCTGTGCATTAGTAACAGCACACCGGACATTCTGCATCAAAAAAGAAAAACAAAAAAGAAAGAAAGAAAAAGAAAAAGGAATATTTAAAAATGGATTTAGGGAAATGGATGTATTTTTAAGAACAAAATAAAGCTATTTAGAGGGAAGTTCTGTCTCCAAAGCATCTTTAGAGGTGACCTATTCAACAATTAAGAAAACATAAACAAAAACAAAACAGAATCCCGTCCAGAATCTTCTTTGTTACTCCTCTGGGGAGAAACAACTGGAAGACAAGGATCCTGGCCCCTTTTTCAAGTTCTCCTGTGGGGCTTCCATCACACTGGAGTGATGAACTCTCTGTGTCTGTATCTGGTACTTGACAGACCTGTGTGCTTCCACAGGGGAGGTCTGCCTTCCTTCTAAGCCCGACTGTCTTATCTTCTTTCTGAAACATTCACTCTTTTGTTGATTAATTATTTTGAGAACATCCTATGTAATTCATATATATATAAAAATATGAATAATAAGCAGAAGATGCCACCTGATTATTAAAATAGAATAAAGCAGTTAATTATAATTGGATTCCACCCTGTTATTTTTTAATAGACTTTATTTTATTAGAGCAGTTTTAAGTTCACAGCTAAATTGAGTGGAAAGCACAGAGAGTTCTCATATACCCCCTGCCCCCACGGACCCACAGCCTTCCCCACTCAACATCCTGCACAGAATGGTGCATTTGTTACAATCCATGAACCTGTTACATTGACACGTTATTATCACCCAGAGTCCATAGTTTGCATTAGGGTTCACTGTTAGTGTTGCACATTCTATAAGTTTGGACAAATGTATGTACCCACCATTATAATGTCCTACAGAATAGTTTTACTGCTGTAAAAATCTTCTGTGCTCTGCATGTTCATCCCTCCCTCCCCGCCAACCCCTGGCAACCACTGATCCTTTTACTGTCTCCACAGTGTTGCTTTTTCCAGAACGTGGTATAGTCGGAATCAACTCCCTGCTGTTTTGCTAACTAATTTTCCTTACTGAATGTAAGTCAGGAACTAAAATGAAATTGGCAGATCCAAGCTGGTGTGACATTAAGACAGTTGCTCACTCTCCTCATGCTTCAGTTTCCTCATCCATAAAACGAGACTGGTGGATAACTGAACCCCGATGCACCCCAGCATTCAGACTGCACAAATCAGTTTGACTTTGCAAGCCCCTTGAAGGCAGGGCCAGTGCCATTCTTCTGTACTGTATACCTACCTGCTAAAATAGTATTTGAAACACAGTGGGTGCTCAGGAATTGAGTGTTGAATACATTTTATTTACATTTTTGGTTTAATGGTTGAATTTATCTAAACACTAAAAAATTGATACTAAAACATAATAATACCTTCCAGAGCCAAACCGTAAATTTCATCATGACTTTTCTTATTCTATTGCACAAATAATTTAGACTCAGTACTAATTTCTCTTCTCTACCAAAAAGTACAAAAATTATCAAAAAAGGTACAAGTGCATCACAAGAATAATTCATGTGATTAGATGTCAGAAAGAGGTATAAATTTTGTTTAGGGGCTACTGAACTGTTACCATTTTACAAATAAAAAGAATGGATAAAACTCACTTAGCTCATCCCCTGGCCTGCAGACATAATTACATAAATAATTCCCACTGCATTAATGCTTCACAAAATAAAGATTCACTAAGGAAGTAGTTTCTACGAGTGTCATAATTTAGTTTTAGTTCTATACTTGGTGGGCAATTTCTCCTTAGCTCCTAAAGTCTTAGTCTCAGAAAGAATTGATAAATGTGTAACCTTAGGTGAGCATTATGCTTTGCTCGAAACAGCCCCACTGGTCATGTCACACCATGATCACGAACTTCTGTGACACATGAGGTTTCCCCAACAGCAGGGCCATGTTCCTCATCAATCATTCTATCATGTATAACCTTAGATCCACAGTTGGCAGCCCAACGTCCACCCTCAGCCCAGTCACAAGTCCAGGCCTCTGGAACTTCCAACCAACCAGCTTCAAGTTGGGGTACCCATGAGCCCCTCTTTGGGTTCAATGAACTTGCCAGAGCAGTTCACAGAACTCAGGGAAACACGTTTACCAGTTTATTGTAGAGGACATTACAAAGGATACAGATGAAGCTATGCATAGGGTGAGGTATGGGAGAAGGGGTACAGAGCTTCCATACATGTTCAGCTATCCAGAAACTCTCTGAACTCTGTCCTTTTCGGTTTTTATGAAGCCTTCTTTATATAGGCATGATTGACAACCATGTAGAAATGTGATTGAACAAAAAGTGCATGATCCAAACCCAACAAGGCCTGTGTGTCCAGACTTCCCTTGGCCTCACTGTGTAGCATTCCTTCCTCCAGGGTATGGGGCAGGACCCTCTTTGGAGTGAAGGTGTTTGGATCCACAATCAGATTAGTGTGAGCAGGGGAAAGGAAGACAGGAAAAGGTCAGCGAGAGAGATTCTGTTTCCTGAGGCCTAAAGTTCCCCAACATTATAAAAAAGACTGTAACAACAGCTATGGGAGTTATGAACCAGGAACCATGGATGAAAACCCATATATATAATCCTAATATCATAGTCAGTTATTGGAACTGGGTTGCTGAGATAGACCATCACAGTCTTTGTCTGCATGGTTATATTTTTTACTTCATTTTGCCAGCCCATACATGCATTTTGTATTTCTTCACTTAACATGAAGACATAATGCTTCTGTTATACATAGTGTTCATGTTTAGAGCAAAAGCCTTCTTTACTGCCCTCCACTGAGCCAGCCACGCATGGTACCTGCCACTCTCCATGGCCTCTTTGGAGCATCTTCTCTGATGTCCCCAGTCAGGGACACCTGAGGACCGGAGGCTGTGCTCTGGTGTACACCTGCACACTTCTGCTCTCACCTGTTGGGCTGTCTTCAGACCAAAAGTCGATTGTGTTTGTCCCCAAATCTGTTCTTGCTGGTTATACTTGATATTATAATTACACAATTTAATTAAATATCACATAAAATGTGAGTGTGGAAAAATCCATAAAAACTAAGTTGCAAATCTCAATAAAAATGAGTCACTAAAAATAAAAGCTACTGAAATAGATGTAGTGAGATAAGCCTAGGGGGAGGGGAGTCTAGACGATTCTGCATTCATGTTGCTTCCCAGATGTCTCTCATTTCTCACGTCACTGTAGTATGTAGAAGTGATTATGCTCAAGACTGTGTGAAGGTGGAGGCAGCAGATTCACACTCAAACAAAAGGCTTGGGCGCTACATCAAAACGTAGGCAAATGAATGTAACGGTATATTCTTTAAGTAAAAACAAATATTTAAAATGTGTTTTTTATCACTAGTTTCAGTTGAGTTGCATAAGAGGGTTTCTATTGTATCATTTTAAAAAGCAGATTAACATTCCCATGTGTTGATGTATCATAATTTAATAAACCTATAATTAATTTTTGCTCCATTAGATTTTTTGTAAGTTTTTTAAAAATAATACTACAATGAACACTTTTCATGCATATGGGGTTTTTTTTGCTTGTTGAATAATTTTTTTAGGATAATATTAGAGAAGTATGATTTCTGTTTCAAAGGGTATAAATACCTTTCTAGATTTTGGTTAGTACTACCTTTTAACTTTCCAAAAGAATGGTATTTCCATCTCCTTAATAGTAGTCTAGTCACGCAGGGGTGGGGAACCTGCAGCCTCAAGGCCACATGTGGCCCTCCAGATCTCCAAGTGCGGCCCTTCGACTGAATCCAAACTTCACAGAACAAATCCTGTAAAATTTGGATTCAGTCAAAAGTCCACACTCAAGGATCCAGAAGGCCACATGTGGCCCCAAAGTTATGTTTTGGTTACTATTACTACATAACCAACCACCACGTAACTTCGTGGCTTAAAGCAACCACCGTTTCATTAATTCTCATGGTTCCAAGGGTTGATCGGGGCTCAGCTCTGATGGCTGATTCTTATGCTGGTTCTTACGCTGGGCTCACGTGGTTTTGCTCATTCAGCTGCAGGCAGAGAGCACCTGGGCTTGTCCTGAGAACTTGGAATTAAATCTCTAGGCTCTTACACTGCTTCCAGCCTTCTGAAAGCAAATAAACTGCCTAGGCAGAAATGGAAGGGAGGCAGGGAATTCAGGAGAAGGAAGGGTTGCCTTTCAGATCAAACATTTCAATCGACGTCCCCCCTCCCACCTCACTCCCACCCCCGCCCCAGTTCCATGGGAAGGATGAAGGATAAAAGCATCACAGTGTGAAAGTCAGAATATGGACCTGAAAACCCAAGATATGGATGGATTACAAGGGCATGAAAGTCCTTATTTATTTCCAGAACCTTGCTTTAGCTAGACGTGAAGAGGACTCCAGATTTCTCCTGAAGCAGTGGGAGTACAATGCTCATCTGAAAGCTTTTATTCTTATTCATTCTGATCCCCACATCTGGGTGTGCACTAAATAATTACTACTTTCTTTTTTAAACACTACTTCAGCAAAGCTGGAGTGTCACCAATATAGGAGGCAACTCTGAAACGAAGACCAAAATGTATAAATAGACCCTCTGAAAGCACAACAAAGGCTGGGCTGTGACCTCCACAGAGGAATCTATATTTCAAATGAGGCTCGGGGCTTCTGGGAACATGATTCTATCTAATCACCCAGCCCCATCTCCACCCTCCTCCTCACCAGCTTCCTCCCCACTTCCCACCTCCAAACAAAAGAACAGTGCAGGAAAGCTCAAATGTTGAATAAGGTCTCCAGCGCCAGGCCATGGCTCTCAGCTACGGTCTTCTGGAAGGAATGTGAGCCTTAGCAGAGGACTGTGGCATCAGCCCTGCATTAAGAAAGTCAGCAATGACTCCAGAAAGCTCTCGGAAGAGTCCCAAAATGATCAACCCATCAAAAATCCATCTCCCCCCATACTGACCTGAAATTCTCCCTGAGTGTAGAAAGAAAAGAAGAAGGTGGGGGAGAGTTATGGGTGGGAAAACAGAATTAAGATGTGGGAGAGGAGACATAGCCCTTTGTAAGGAAGCGATTTCAGGGGCCATCAGACATAAACTTCACCTACTTCTCTGAGCCTTGTCCATTCCGGCCTCAGCTGTGGTCCTGCTGAAGGCTTTCCCACTGGTCAGATACAGTGTTAATGGTCCTTCTGTAGCACTTCCAACATCACCAGTTCGTAGAAACCCTGAACCTGCCCACCCTACAGCACTTCAGGCAATATCTTATCATAAAGCAATAATAACAATAATATTGTTGTATCTAATATTTTTTAGGCATTCCAGCTATATATTAAAATCACTATCCTTGTTTTGCAGATGAATAGGAAAAGACAGAGAAGTTTGATAACCTGCCCAAGGTCACAGCTCTTCCCCATGTCACTAGGCAGCATCTGTTTGGGGAACATGCTGGCAGGAGCCCATCCAGGAGAACCCCCAGACCCAGGAGAACAGCTCACAGTGCCCACCCCTCTAAGAATGCCACAAGCACACCCTCTTGTTGGAGTTTGTCCGTTTTTCCAGGTAAGAGCAGCAGTGGCATCGGCCACTTGGCAGTGCAAGTAGGTGTTACCTAGGGCATACTGCCAAACTGAGCTTTCTTGAAGCAATATTCCGTGAGGAATGTTGTGTATGTCATTTTCGTCATGCTGTGCCCCCCATTCTGGATAGCAATGATCAGAGTTGAAAGATCAGTTTCAATAATCGATTATTACCAATACTCAGCAGGGTCCATAATCCTCAACCTTATTAGGATAACAAAAGGGTTGGTTGAACATGAGTGGACCTGCCTCATGATTGACAACTTTGTACCATTTACTATACATTCTGCTTAAATATAATTTTATACATCAAACTACAGCGATGGGAGTTGTGATATTCACTGTCATTTCTGTCCTCAGGAAGGCTGGGTGGAACACTTTACTCCCTGGAGTCAGAGAATGACCCCTCTTTCGGCTTGTCCTAGTTCTGGTGCCCCTCCCTGGGCCACTGCTCACCTTGACCCTGCCTATCTGCTGCTATGGGTTTCTTTGGTGTCTTACCATACGGATAGAGCAGGAGTCACCACTCCTAATGCAGGAACTTGAAGCTGCATCTTTCTCTCTGCTAGATAAAGAGTTGCCTGAGAGCAAGAAGGAGGTCTTGTTCACTACATCTACCCAGTGCCTTAGACACAGTGGGTGGGAAATAAATATTTACTGAGTTTAATTAACACTTGCAGATCATTTCAATAGCCACATTTGAAAGTGTCTTCCACTCAAAAGACAAAATCATCCTGTTTGCACCTTGTCTTAGTCGATTTTGCACTACTATAAAGGAATACCTGAGACTGGGTAATTTATAAAGAAAAGAGGTTTATTTGGCTCACAGTTCTGCAGGCTGTACAAGAAGGATGGTGCCAGCATCTGCTTCTGCTGAGGGCCTCAGGGAGCTTCCAATTAAGGCAGAAGGCAATGAGGGAACAGGTGTGTCACATGGCGAGAGAAGGAGCAAAAGAGAGAGAGAGGAGGGGGTGCCAGCCTCTTTCAAACAACCAGCTCTCATGTGAACTAACAGAGCACCAGCTCACTCATTACCTCGAGGAGGGCACCAAGCCACTCACGAGGGAGTCACCCCATGACCCAAACACCTCCCGGCTCTCACATTGGGGGCCAAACTCCAACATGAGATTTGGAGGGGACAAACATCCAAACCACATCACACCTCAACAGATGGATTGCTGATGACTGACAAGGAAATAGAGGCCAATGTTAGCAACTAGCACATTTCATGAGGACCGACCTCCCTCCCTCCCTCCTTTCCTCTCTCTTGCTCTCCATTCCCCTGTCTCTCATCAGCAGACACCCAGGAGTCCCTCCTAAAGTATTAAACTCTGAAGATATAGACATAAAAAATAAAGGCTTCTAGTTTAGGAGACAAACCAGACATAAAACATTTTACCACCCAGCCTGGGAGGCAGATAGAACAGGGATAGACAAAGGGCTGAGGGGGCCCAGAAGAAGTGACTGACCACAGGGAGGGCAAGGGAAGGTTTTATCTGAACAGAGTCTTGAAGGATGAACGGAGAGGGAGGAGAAAGGCTCTCAGGGAGAGAGACCAGCGGCCACCAAAGCACGAGGGCCAGAGAGAATGTCTGGCAAGAGCCATTTGGTGGAAGGAAAGGCTGGGAGCAGGGCTGAAAGTGTTCGTGGGCACCAGTGCCACGCTGTCATGGCTGTAGACTATGTTCTGGAGGCAGCAGGGTGCTTGAGTGGACACGTGAACAGAATCTTGAAAAGTTAAAAGGATTTCATTAAGAAGGGTAGAGGATTGCAGCTTTGCCTTGTCCTCCCATCACAGTGACTGGCCCTTTCTAGAGATGTTCCATAAATATTTATCAAATGAATGAATCAACTGTCCACATCAGTGCTTCTCAAACTTTAGCTAGCATCAGAAGCACCTGGAAAACTTGTGAAAATAAGACAGCTGTGCTCCATACCTGTAGTTTCAGAATCAGTAGGTCTGAGAAGGGGCCTGTGAATTTGCATTTCTGACAAGCTTCCTAGTGCTGCTGCTGCTGCAGCTGTTGGTCCACGGACCAAACTTTCAATGGCACTGGTTTACATAGCACATCTCCTCCTCAGTCTATACACAGAAATCAGAAAATACTTAGATAAGTATTTTAAGGAGGCCCAGGATCAGGAGAGTAATAATACCTCACATTAGTATATTCCTTTATACTTTCCAGTATATTTTCTCTTTTTTGATCCTTCCAATTCTATTATCTCTTTTCACAGATGAAAAAGCAGGTGTATAGAAAGTCAAAACTACTTGCTCAAGGACCCACAACAGGTAAAATACGGAGATGGGAAATAAATCCAGGTCCTCTGACTCGCACTATGGAACTCTTTCCTCCACACTGGACACAAGTAATTTTGAGAATAAAGGAAATACCAATATAAATATTCCTTCAGAGTAGGTGATTTTCATTATTGCCTTTCTAACAGCATTTTTGAGAAGTTAAGGAAGTTCTGGGATTATACTCACTTTAAGAAAGACCTAGGTAAATATTCAATTTAATAATATTATTGTTATTGCATAAATAACACAGTACAATATTATTTGGCTGTCATTTATAGCACAGTAGCTAAGAGCATAGACTCTGGAGACAGATTTCCATTCCCAGCTCTGTCACCGATTAGCTGTGTGACCTTGGAAAAGTTACTTAACCTTTCTTGCTTCAGTTTCCCTTTCAGTGGAAGGATATAGAGTAAGAACCATAATATACTTAATCGTAGGATTGTTTTGAGAACTGAATGAGTCAGTATACATAAAGTGCTTAGAAGAGAGCCTGGCGCACATAGTAAGCTGTTTATGTATGCGTGTGCATGAATACATGATATTATACATTATGGTATTATTATTAATATGTGCCCTGAAGCCATTCGCGTTCAGGTTGGGGACAAGTGTAATCTGCAGGAGGCCTTAATTCAGACCAGAACTCCTGAGTGTCGAGCTCAGTTTTCTGATCCAGAGTTTTCTTTCTCAAAAACAGGATAGAATTCCTCCATCAGAAAGACCAGAGAGGAAATGTCCCTGAAAAAGAATGTCAGGGAAGAAGTCACACTGCGCCTCTGCCCCAGCACTTGTCTTGGAGTCAGGAAAAGCCCGAAGGCCCCTGGGGGGCAGGCCCCCCGCAGGTCGGGCAAGGCCGGGCAGTTCTTGCTGGCTGAGCACCCCGGTTTGCTGCCACTCACTGCCCTCCCTGACGCATGCACATCCCTGGGTCATGGAAGGTCTGTGGCTATGTTACAGTATCGTTTCCAAGAAAGCACTGAAGCTGAAAATTAGACAGCTGGCGACAGTAGCGCAGAGTGCTCGATGCTACCACCTAGAGCACTTGCCGTCTGAGCCGGGGTGTGGCTCTCACAAGAGGCTGCTGGGCTGAGAGAGTTACTTCCCTGGGTGTAGGTAACCCCTCGTGTCCTCTGTCCTTTTTCTGACTGTTGCTGCCGGCTGACATGTCCTTTCTGCTGGCAGTTCCTCTCCTGCACGGATTTCTCATTTGTAGCTTTCCTACAGCTGCGCGTGCTGCCCCCCGCAGGAATCTCATGGGTCATTTGTCATGGAATTAGGGACAAAATTTACCAAAGCATTTAGCTCCTTTCCTCAGAAGCCAGATTCCCATTCAGTATAATATCTTGTGGGCATATAAGAATTATTCAATAGTAGCACTACGATGGAAACCCTTAAACTAGCAAGACAAGACTTTCACTAGAGTCTAATGAAAGAATAGAAATTCTAGTGGAATCTATAGGACTAATTTCCACACCCAGCTTCTTCAGGGCTCTTTAGACATTCGAACACTTTGCTTAGGAGTAATTTGAATATAAAGTGCCAGCTCTAGTTCAGCCCCTCTCATGGGAATATTTTAGACAAACAAGAAGTCTATATTCTTAATAGATATTAAGCATAGGTTAATATATGAAATAAATTCCATTTGCACATAGGCTGAATTTATAAAATCTTTCTCACTGAAACTGATTCGTATGTAACCTCATGTAAAATTTAGCTGTGTTTTAATTTTCATTTTCCATAACATTCTATCAGCAGTAACTAAAATACATTAAAGTTATGACAACTTTTAAACACAAACGTCATGAAAATCCTGCTATAACTGTTTTTTTAAATTACTAAGGCCAAAGTATAAAATCTGAGCCCCCTCAGTCCATGGGATATGGACTCATGGGGGAGGGAGGGGGACACGCAGCTGCCAAACCAGCCGAAGTTGGCTCCCCTATGCATATTGGCCACCAGCACGCTGCCACGTGGCTCTGCAGACCTCTCTACATACTTAGAATTCTCCATTGTCCTGTGTTTTCTTTTCTTTTCTTTTTTGTTTTTCTTTTCTTGTTCACACTCTGCATTCCTTCCACCTTGTCCTGTTTTCTTGTTTGAGTTTGTTACATAACAGTATTAATGTGTCCAGGAAACAGCCAAAGGCCTCGCCCACCAGGTTTTGGGTAAGACGCAGCTCCTGTGATGCCAACTGTCACTCAGAGGTTCTCTCACCCGTTCAAGAAGCAAGTGAAAGACAGGCCAACTATAAACAGAATAACTTCAAACCCATCCTAATTTGTAAAAAACAAAATCGAATAAGTAAAATCAGTGGCAACTTCTATGACTTAAACTATTATTAACGCGAATGACTTCCACACACCAGGGTGCCGTGACATCACGGTTGAGAGTGACAGGGGTTCAATGGCTACCGATTATAGCCTTTAAACGATGCATCACAATGTGAGGGCACATGCCTTTTTTTCATTAGCCCGCATTATGCAGTTGCATGCTCTCCTAGTAATAATTTAAAGTTGCAGTTATAATTACACATGGATCCATTTTATGATGTCTGGTTTCCACTGTGAGTGTTAATACCAAAACATTTGTCCATGTCAGTCATAAAATCCATTAATTATGTACAGAAAATGAAAGAAGTGCTTAGACTGGATTTTCTACTGCAGTGTGAACTGGCTTTGATCTTTCTGACTTGGGTGTAGCAAGGTCAACCCAATGTTACACATATGTGATCATTTAATAGCCCTTTTGACAATTATTATGATGATTATATTGAATGTAGGTTGCAGATTAGAGAGTCCATAATGTAGTAATTAATGCAGCGAAATCCAAAGACCTTTTTGTTTCTCCTTTATGAGACATAGACTTTCTTTCTGACTTTTTCACTTTCTCTCTGACTTTCTGTGTTGCCAGTTCAGTTATTGCATATTACTACAGTCATAAGTATGACACTTAGCATAGGAGTCTGTTTCAACAAAGAATCCCTATCTCAGCAGAATTTCTCATGGTAATTTAGAAAGTTTCCTCCTAAAACTGTAGCAAAATACCTAGTGGTTTCTTGTTAAGTACCCGCAACTCAAAGCCAGAAAAGGAAAAGGAAGCATCTAAAAGACACAAAGGCTTGCACCGAAGCTTGTACATCTTACTCAAGAGAGGGCTTCCTCTCTCTTATTTCAGAGACCATTTGAAAAGGCATTTTTGTGTATTTTACAGCACACAACTGTTCAAAAAATATTTAATGTACACTAAGCATATGCAGAGCAGTAGGCTGGCTGCTATGGGTAACACAAAATGACAGAGACCCAGAGAAGAACAGCAAGTAGTCATCAACGGCTCCGCGGTATTGGAAGGAGAGAGTTAAAGCAGTGAAGACGTCTGCTTGCAATGGACAGAAAGTTGCTGCGAAAAAAATCCAGCTAGGAGTTATCTGAAGACAAGTGATGAAGACCAGTGGTCCCCATTGCGACTGGAATTAGAAAGGTAGAAATGAAGGCTCCTTCCCCCACTTCTCACAGTGCCCCTCAGGTTCTCATCTTACTGTGTGGTTCTCTCTTCCTGTCTAATTTCATTCTCCTACTTCTCTCTGCAGACCAACGCATCTGCTTGGAGAACTTGGCTTGTACTGCGCAAGAAACAACTTATAAGACTTTTTAGTTCAAGTACCAAGTTGGTTAGGAGTAGGTTTGACTATCATATAAGAACATATTTCTCTCTCACATTCAAGAAGTCCAGAGGGTAATGAGCTCCAGGCTGGCATGCGTGCACCCAGGCTCATCTCATCACTGTCCTGTATGTGGTTTCCATTGCATGATCCCCTGGTGCTCAGCCGTCACGTCTGTCTTTCAGCCAGCAAAAAAGGAGAAAAGGTAAAAGAGCAGTCTCTCCTCTTAAGAGAACTTCCTGGAAGTAGCACATACCATATCTGCTTATTTAGGGAGACCATATAACATGTCATCTAAACTAGAACCCTTGTGTAGGTAACAGGCATACAGCAGGACTGTCCCAGGACTGATGGTTATCTGCTTCATATAGCCCATTGGCCAGAACTTGGTCACATGGCCACACCTTTCTGTAAGGGAGGCCGAACATACTGTCTTTATTCTGGGCAGCCACATGCCCACTAGAACCTGGGAAAAGGAGGACAGATATCCAATTAGTATCTCTGCCACAAGTACCCTTTGACACCTACCAAAACCATTTGACAACCCTAATCTCCCAGTGCAAAATTCACAAGTTGTCACAGTCTGTGGACTGGTTTCCTGTAGGTCAGTCTTCTACCTTGGTCCTATCAGCTATGAACAGGAAGAGGGAGTGGGGACGAGACATTTGGGCACAAGGTACCCTTTTCAGAGGCTGTGTGCAGGAGCAGAGACTCTGGGAAAGGGGGCCCGGGCAGAGCAGGCAAGTTGACTGACTCATTCACTACAGCTGGCTAGAGGTGTGTTGAAGATGGAGATCAATGCTAGAGTAGAAAATCACAATCCAGTTCAGCAGGCAGGCTGTAGAAAACCACCAAAGTATTTTTTGCAAGGAGATGGCGCAAGTGAAGCTTTACTAAGACAAGGTTACCCTGGCAGCGGTGCAGGGACTAATTTGGAATACGGCGAGATGGAGAGGTAGAAGCCCCCATAGGCAACACCTCCATCAGGCCAGGTGAGACTGAATTTGACTGTTTGGTTTTTTTTTTTCAAAATATTAAGGGGGTACAAATGTTTTAATTTACATGGATCGCTTTTGTAATGCTTGAGTTCCATCTATAGGTGTGCCCATCACCCAAATAGTGTTCATTGTACCCAAGCTACAGAATGGGAGAAAACATTCGCAAGCTACACATCCAATAAAGGGCTAATATCCAGAATCTACAAAGAACTCAAGCAAATCAGCAATAAAAAAACAAACAACCCCATTAAAAAGTGGGCAAAATGCATGAACAGAAGTTTCTCAAATGGCCAATAAACATATGAAAGACAAATGGCCAATAAACATATGAAAAAATGTTGAACGTCACTAATCATCAGGGAAATGCAAATTAAAACAAAAATGAGATATCACCTTACCCCAGTTAGAATGGCTTTTATTAAAAAGTCCAAAAACAATAGGTGCTGGCATGGATGCAGAGAGAAAAGAACCCTTATACACTTTTGGTGGGACTGCAAACTAGTACAACCCTTATGGAAAACAGTATGGAGATTCCTCAAAGAACTAAAAGTAGACCTACCATTCGATCCAGCAATCCCACTATTGGATATCTACCCAAAGGAAAAGAAGACTTTTCATCAAAAAGACAACTGCATTTGACTTTGAGCGGAACCGTAGAAGGGAGGAGAACTGTCAAAGCTAGGTAGGCAATTATAGCAATAAGAAGGGGCGGCTGACAGTATAATGGCAAGTGAGGCGTAGGAAAATCTATAAAAAGCAGAATTTCAAATTAAAAAACCATGGCAGCTTGGGCCATATAGTTGAGTGGCACTTAAAGCAAGTGCGACTGTATTATTTATATATGCCATCCTAGCATAATATACAGTCATGATGATACCCCCAGTTCTTAAAAAAAAAATCATTATACCACACTTCAGAAAGCAAGAATGTTTGTAATATGTTATGTAAAATACTTTTATTCCTAATGGCAAGAATAAAGAGGTTTTGTCTTCATTTGAGAGGTAAGCGTAGGTATCTGTAAGATACCCTTATCTGGAAACATCTTATTTGAGTCCTTAAATGAGTCCTCATCACGCCTGAAACAAACATGTTTTCCAATGTATATTATAGTTCAGCACTTAGATGTGCAGATTACATTTACCTTGCTAACCAGCAAGAGGAAGCAGGGCTCTGGAAACCCAAGTTCAGCATTCAAAAACCTCAGCTAAATGAATGGATTAAACTCATTCAAAGAAGTCAAGCCTCTTGTTTATCAGAGAAATGCAGCTAAATAACACATGAGTTTTGACACAGGACATTCAATGTCAGACCTATGCAAGCATACATATCCAATTTGAAGGGCTAGAGCTTACATGACTCTCCTTTGAAAGACCAATTTCCTTAATGGTTCAGTCCTTGAACAGAATATGTAGAGTAACAGAATTATAAGAGACAGCATAAGGATATATACAGAAATCTATGGCCATTTTTTTGCTTACATAGAAATACAATAAACAACTAGTTCTGTCCAGTATTATGCTCTAAATTTAAAGAAACACACCCATGGAAACTTAAGAGAAGGACTCTAGCAATTTTGAATAACAACTGGAAAAAGTATACTAGGATGGTTGAGAGAAAAAATATACACAAAGAATCTTCTGGAAGTTTGAGCCTCTGCATCTGATTGCTGAAGCGTTCCTCCATTTCGAATGGGGATTTTTTTTTTAAACATCCCTCCCAGATTATTTTTGACTTAGCAAAGCAGGGAGCCTATTTTAAAGCTCCCAATTTGAAAATCATGCAAGCTTTATAAAGTTCTCCACCTGCGTCTCTTTTTTAGGAACACGGTTCTTTATTCTCTAAAAGATGAAAACCTCTAGCTTATAAAAACTTTGTTAAGCTGTCACTATCAATAGGGTAAAAAAAAAAAATAACAGTGGACAAAGAAGAAACAAATTGCATCTTCGAATAAGTTTTCTTGAAGCTCTTGTTAAAAGCTATAACCTCTGATGTTAACTAAATTTAACCCACTCTGACCCTCGTAGCGGCCCTTAACCCCTTCTTTCTTCTGCTTCCTGTGGCTGCTGGAGAAAACTGGCCCAGTCATTGGAAAAGCGTTCTCTGTAGCACACAAAGGCCCAGCCTTCCTGCTACCCCGTCAGGAGGCCCCGAGTCGACCGAGGGGTCAGCACCTGTGCCGAGAAGCAGGTGACAGTGGACTGCCTGTATCCTTCTAGAGCAAGTTGTAAGAGCGTCTACCCTTCAAACATCACACTGCAGTTTCAGGCATTCAAGCCACTGAAGTTCAGGTTTTCTTTGTGAATGCAGCCTTTACACAAATTAATCTATTGCTGTTCAACTGACTGTAAAATTAGTAGATTTACTGTTGCAAAAAAAAAAAAAAAGAAGAAAAAAAACTAAGAGCTTTCACTTCCACTTTGGTAAGGTCACGGATGCGTCCTAGGCTGCCAACAAAACAGCCTTTAAAATCTTTGCAGCAGAACCTAGCAACTTGCAGGGCGAAAAAGCAGCCAAACAATGACTCCAATGTACAGTGGAAAGTCTTCCCTGTACAGTAAACACGTAAAACTCCACATTTTAGGAACTTTGCAAAATGAAATAATTTGCCATTCATTCCATTTGCTTCAAAGATGGGGACCAGTGAGAGTACTGATTTATTTTATCACTAACATTCTATTTACTGTCAGTCCTGCCTTCCTTAAATAGCCTTGTAATTAGAAGGTCTCACGTGGGTGTTTAAAAATATTATAGTATAAGGTTGTATTTTAAATGTAAAATGCTAACTCATAATTTGGTCCCATTTTGCTTTGATTTACACAGTAGTAAACACTGCACATTTTGCAAGGTTTCATGTACTTGCTCTTTGTTGTTCTGATGATGTCCTATGATGGTAATAGAAATTATTTTCATTAAGTGTTTCAAAATGACCAAAGTTAACTGAATCACCCCAAAACTCAACACCTTTGAAATGGAAACACATGGCTCTGTTGGTTTTTTTCCAAAGGAGACTTTTGAACCCACTTTCTGCTTCATTCAGTTGCACAAGAGACTTTTCACAGAAGATAAACGGACCTTCCATATACAAATACTTTTATTTAGCAGACATGAAAGCTTTTTAAAAAATTCATTACAATATGTCACTTATTTTAAACAAATTTGTTTTGCTCATTCACAAACAGCACCATGTTTTTATAACAGACACCGTCATTTTTTGACAAGAGAAATTATCAATTTGGAGTCCAATGTTATGGGAAATCTTACACATGGTAAAGAAATTTATTTGAATCTAGTAATAGTTTGAGAGCACATGAAGGGTTATATAACACAGATGTGGTCACCAGATGTTCTCTAGCTGTACTGCAGAACCAGTCTAAGTAGCAACATGATGGATTTAGGTTACGTAAACGAAAAGATTCCCTAGTCTTATAAAACATTGAAATGAGGAGCTAAATCTCCTTGCGTGGAGTTTTTTGTTGTGTTTTTTGAAATATAGGGTTGTTTACATGTTTGGAATAGATTAACCATAGTCCTGCCTAAGGATAAATAGTAGAGATTCCATAAGAAGGCTTTCAGCTTTAATAGTTTATGATAATAGACACACAGCACTGGGCTGAGAGTATCTTCAGGAAGTTTTGAACAAGTTACCTAACATACAGCCAAAGCCTCTCACACGCCTGGCTTTCTATGACCCTTTTGACAAGACTGTAAATATGAACTAAGAAGAGCATGGATCCTCTCAGTTTTTTGACTGGCATTGTAATGACAGAGTTGCAGTCATTTAAGACAATTGCTTTCAGCTAGATTCAGTTGTTGGCATTACATAGGATCTTAAGAATTATAGACTTCAATTTCCCTATTTTAGCAAAACTGCCCTGATAGGACCTTATAATCTTATGGGGGGGATTAATATAAACTAACTGTAATCCATGAACAACTATTTGTTGAAGAATATGCTGAATAGCTGAACCCACACAGGCTTTGTAGCATCTATATAACTTCGAAGTAAACCCAGGATTTTGATTAATATAAGATTAGCTTTTAAAATTAAGTGTTACAGTCATTGTGGCATTATGAAGACACAGCCTAGTATTAATAACTTCTTAAATCACCCATAGACTAATTCCTGTGTGGATCAGATATACTGTACCTCAATGACCTCGGGCTAAGCAGCTGAGTCTCATATACCTCCACGTTTTGGAAGGTTCCCTCTGCATCTGGGAAAATCGAGAGGACTTTGAAAGCTCACAAGCACCAAGAGAGACAATATTTCCATTAATCCTTCACCAGAGCATTCAATACGCATTGAATGAGAAACTTCACGGGCCTGCCATAGAAATTAATACGTGGTGGATAGCGTAGAACTTTTAGAGTCACTAGGATTTGAGTCTGAGTTACACTTTTTTATTTTGGCAAATTGTATGTAGAAATGATAAGAATTGGAAAGCTCTATACATGTCTGAGAGTACTCTTCTATGCACATAACAGATCAGACAGTTTACAGATATGTGGCATGGTAATATTACCTTCCCAAACCAAAAAGTCTTTATTCAAGGGTCTTCAAAATCTGCCGCCACCAAGCCCAAGGGTCTCAATGACTCTTTAAAAGCTGCCAAGTTCCATTTTGGCTGGAGGTCAAAGTAGAGTTCAAGGGAAAAGATGAAAAAAGCTGGCTTCTCTCCATCTGTGGGCATGTCTGTACTGTCCATACTTTTTCTGCCTGTCTCCTCCCAGGAACACTACAGCAACATCTTGTATGTGTGGAGACATCTGACAACGGCAGTCTAGAAAGCTTCTCAAACCACCTATTCTGAACACATCTGCCCTCAAAAAGGGCTGCAAATGGATGCTGGCAGGTAACTTTGGTTACCAGTGACTACTTGTATGAATTTATTCATATCATAATCTCACCAATTTTAAGTCCTTAGCTTGGGTACTAAATTCTTCAATTACTTTTACACATTTCACATCATTTAATATTTTCAAGGACTTGTAACTTCACTGCTTCAGTCACTATTTTAGCGGCTGGCACCAGGCTGCCTAGGGTTCTTATTTTTTAATCTTGATTCTGCTACTAGTTGTGTGACCTCAGGCAAATTCATTTCTTTATGCTCCAGTTCCCTCATCTGTAAAATGGGTAATAATGGTAATTAGTTCACAAGGTTGTCCTGAAGATTAAACAACTTGATATATGTTAAGTACTTAGAACAGTGTCAGGCACATAAGTAAAAGCAATGATAGATGTGGTCAATTATAATTACCAAGCACCTGACATTCCCGAAAGTGTTGTGCTACTCACTCTATCCTGGTATCTATGCCAAACAAATATATCTCGGTATTGAGAAATAATTTGGTAGAATAAAATGCATCTTTAACCCTTCTTGTTTAACTTGGAAACGGCCAATATGCAGATCTGAACTTTGGGTCACACACAGTTGTTTCAGGGTTCCCCACCTTACGGTTTTAACGGTGAGTGCCCACGCTGCCAGGCACTGTGGGCCTGATGAGGAAACGGAGACTTAGTCTTTGCCCTCAAGGAGATATTCAAGGCTGAACTAGTTTCCTCATCTGTAATAAAAGAGGAAATACCTGATTGAAGGAGTTATTTAATGAGAACTAAATAAGACCACCTGTTAGTTTCTCTTCATACAAGGACTCAAAACTATTCCCAGATTAGGTGGCTTCACTCAGCCGGGACTGTAGATTCCCACTCTGCATTGAGGAGTTTCCTACTGAAGAAAAGGAGGGGCAGGTGGTTAACACCGATCCGAAGGAGACGGCAGTCAGCAGTCCGGTGGCCCAGGAGAGAAACCAGGGGCACCGGACTGCACCGAGGTTTAGAAGCGGCTCTACTCGGACTCTGGGCAAGCCTGTTAATCACTCCGGGTCCGTTTTCCCCTTGGTGAAATTGATGACCTGTGACAACCTCTCCCAGTTATACCGCGACCTGAACCTGATGCGCCCGCCCACCCGGGGACCCAGAGCGCGCAGGTCGGAGTCCCGCCCGCCGCGTGCCGCCTGGGAGCCGGGGGAAGCCTCTTACACGCCGAGTCTGCCTGCTCACCCGTAATCGGGGACAGGACTCTTTAACTCACAATCATTACAAAAGACGTCTATGAAATATTTGGTTAAATGTTAAATATTTCATTAAATAAAAAAGACTCTTATGAAAGCTCTTTAGAAGCCCTAGTGGGAGACGTAGCCATAGCGAGATGCGCGCTGATGTAACCGGAGGAAGGGATGCTCTGATGGCTGCAGAAACTCGCCATCTCCAGCTCGCCCCTGGAGCGGCGGGAGCCAGGTGAGCAGCAATTTCCCTACGGGAAGCGCCCCCACGCGCTCCACACTTTTTGTCGGAGGAATTTAATCTCACCGGCCGAAAAGCGCCGCTCCCCACGTCACCTTTCCTTTAAAGGACGCGGGTCGAAGCCCCGCCTACTACGGAAAGCGAAGGGGTCTCGCCGGGGGGCGGGTTTCCTGGCGCCGGCTAGACCTTACAAATCGCCGACCGCGGGACAACTGATGGTGAAGGTGAAGGTGAGGGGCGCGGAGCGATGAGGGGACCTGCGGCGGGAGGACATGGTCTTAGGGGACGTGCCTGCGGAGGAGGTGGCACCGCGCTCGGCCGCGTCCCTGGAAGGTCAGGGCCACTCCGTCCCGCCCGAGCGAAGGGCGGAGAGGCCCTGCAGGCCCTGCCGTGGAGTCGAGGGTTTGGCCGGGCTCTAAAGCCGTCTTCAGGCCCAGGCCACTGCCGAGCTCCCAGGGCCACCAATGCTGCTGCTACCCTACGTCCCGCCCAGCCATTACGGCCCGCCTGCACGCACGCACTTCGGCCCTTCTCTGGCGGAGGCGTGTCGCGGTGGCCTTCCCCAGGTGGGCGTGGCCGCCGCTGCCACCCGTGACGGGGTCAGCTCCGCCCGGAAGTGCCCTGCTCCTCTGCGCCCGGGCCCCGCTCGGGCAGGGCGAGCTGGGCAACGGCACCTGCGCCAGCGTCTGCGCAGGACGGGCCAGGCATGTTTTTCTTGTTGCCACCTGCCGCTGGCGGAGGCCTTAGTGGGGAAGGTCGCGAAGTGACTGTGGGATTTCTTTTCCCATTTGTCATTTAGTAGGCTCCATGGCCTAAGACTCTTGAAGGAAGTAAAATAAGTTTTCCTACTGAGAATCCTCAGTTCCAAGTACATGTTATGAAAGGTGTTAATCTAAGAAAAGTACACAGGGTAGAGGGGAGAATCTGGAAAATCAACTGTTTATTGTGCCAGGCACAACACAATAATGAATAAATTAGTCTTGTTTCCTGCTTCATAGAGTACAGTGCAGTGAGGAAGAGCAGAAGTAATGAGATAATCATAAAATTAAAATTGTGGTAAGTGCTTTAAGGGGAAGACAAATGGCTCTATGAAGCACTTAGTGTTAAGCTCAAGAAATTGCGGAGGGTGGGAGGAGGCGGGTGGCTTAGTTTGGGAGGTAGTCAGAAGAATGCCTGAGAAAAACAGCACTTGGCATTGATCTGGCGTTTCCTAAACCAAGGGAGAGGACTGAATTTCAGGGAACTGTGGCGTAGGCAGAAAGGAGAGGCTGGAGAGGTGGAGGGGCCTTTTGGCCTGGTGAAGGTGTAAGTCTTTAATTTGGGGGCAGTTTTAAGGTGGGGAGGGCCCTGGGTGTGGTGACAGCAGTGCAATGGGGCGAACTAGTTGCTGGGCTCAATTGGTATGTTATAGCTGAGTTAGGAGACTGGCAGGAACCCCAACAAGAGATGGTTGATGTCGTAAACGAGGGTGGTGACTGGATAGAGAGAGAACTGGATGGATTTGAGTGGGGTTTAGGAAGTAAAGTTAATGAGACTTGGTATTGAGTTGGCTGTGAAAGTGAGGGAGAGAGGAGGCGTCAAAGGTAACTCAAGACTAGATGGACAGTGATGCAGAAGAGGACGTGACCATTTAGAAGATTAACATATGGAAATGAAGTTCGTTTTTTTTTTTTTGAGACAGGGTCCCACTGTCTTGCCAGGACTAGAGTGTAGTGGTGTCATCGTAGCTCACTGCAACCTCAGACTCCTAGGCTCAAGCCTCCTGAGTAGCTGGGACTACAGGTGTGCATCACAACGCCTGGCTAATTTTTCTATTTTTAGTAGAGATGGGGTCCTGCTCTTGCTCAGGCTGGTCTTGAACTCCTGGCCTCAAGCAATCCTTCCGTCTTGGCCTCCCAAAGTGCTAGGATTACAGGCATGAGCCACTGCCCCTGGCCAAGTTCAACTTTTAATACTGAGTCTTTAGCTCTGGGTTTAAAAGCTTTTTAAAAATTTTCTGGATAGTCATTAAGTTATTTGAATTTAACAGCTAAAGAAATGTGGTTAAGTAGTTGGCCAAAGGTATATGTTGGTTTTTCCCAATGTTCTAAATTGGAGTTCTAGCATGTAAACAGCTCAGCCTCATTGTGGAAAGTAGTTTGTGCTTCATTTGGAGGAGCAAAACCAGAGCCAAGGGAGGACAGCATGAAGGTTCAATAACCACATTGTAGTCCTCTGGGATTAAGGCTACGCAACCCAAGCTAGAATGGAGAAGGTGGGACAGTTTGCAGGCAGAAGCAAGGATTTTGTTAAACTCCTTCGGAAGGTGTGAAAGAGAATTCTTAGAGTCATAGGAATTGGCAAAATTATTTTCACAAATATGTAGTCTGCTAGAATCTATGTAACTTTGATCCAACCTCCCTGGAAAGAATAGATATCAATATGAATTTGTGATTTTCACCTATATGAGAAAGAAGATCAGTGAGTGAACAAGTAACAGAAGTTATATTCATCTCTTCAGTCCACATGGTTTTATTAATAAAATGCATGCAAGCAATTTAATTTCTTATAGGGCAGGACTCCCCACGCAACCCTCATGATTATATCTACTAAACCACATATTTAAATCGTGTTCCAGGAAGTTCCCTTACAAATATGTCATCAGTACCTTTGGGAGAATGCAAAATAGTGTATCATACAGGGAATGCAGCTGGCCTTTGGAGCAGTAATGGTTGTCACTTTTTTTTGGTACAAGAATGTTCACAGCAGCTTTATTCATAATAGCCAAAAACTGGAAACAGCCTAGGTGTTCATTAGCAGAAAACTAGATTTAAAAACTGCAGTATATTCATATACTGGGAAGACACTTCTCAGAAGTAAAAAGGAACAAACTAACCATATAATACAAACAACAACATGGATAAATCTTGAAAACCTTATGCTGAGATGCCTTACAACAAAGAGTACGTACTGTTCAATTCCATTTCTATGAAGTCTTAGATCAGACTATGATGGAAAAAAAATCAGAACAATGGCTGCTTCTGGGTGGGGATGGGGATTGACTTGGAGGAGGCATGAGGGAACTTTCTGGAATGATAGTGATGTTCTACATGTTGATAGGGGTTTTGGTTACAAAGGTGTATGTACTCGTCAGAAGTAATCAATCAAATGCTTAAGATATGTACATTTCATTATGTGTAAATTTCGCATCAAAAAAAATTTTAAACATATATTGAACTCTAGTTAATGATATGTATGCTGAAGTATTTGAGGATGAAGTGTACTAGTGTCTGCAATTTAGTTTGAAATGTATCCAAATGTCAATAAAATGAATAGAAAGAGGAATAAATGGATAGATGAAGCAAGAATAAAAACATGTTTAGTGTAGAATCTAGGTAGTAGGTATTGGGGTATTCACAGTAAAGCCTCAACTTTTCTCCCTGTTTAAACATTTTCATAACAAAATGATGGTGAATATAGTCCTCTAAAGAATATTGTTTATTTTAGACAACTGAAGACTAATAAGAAAATAAATGAGCACAACCCTAGGCTCACCTGAAATACATAGCATATGGAGATAGCCACGTATTTATTTCATAATTTCCCACTTTATGGTTTACGATTTAAATCATTTCGGTTTCTTATGGAATAGGTGGATCAAACATTAAAATAACTGTTTTGTGTACATTTGGAATGACGCAATTGACAGTTTTTCTTACTTACATCATCCTGGGAGAGTTAGTGATGATGCCAGAGAGGCGTCCTCATTCCTCCTCTTGGAGTTTTTCAGTGATCCAGTCTCAAGTAAATAAGGAATAAATTAAAAAAAATTATGTGTTTCTTTCTACAATGTAGAGTCAGCTCCTGAATTTAAAGCTTCGGATAGATGCAGACTCATGCAGTGCAGCCTGATTTTTATAAGGTCTGAGTAATCATCAAATCAGAAATGGGGATCTCATACCATAAAATTATGCATTATAAGTAAACTGATGTTAAGATAATTGGCTTTTAGGATATTATGGATGTCTCAGAGAGTATAGCTGTGGGAGTAAGAGTACAGCAAATGCACTGTATTGTAAGCATTTTTATTTTGATTTAGGCTACTGGTCTGTCTATTCAGCCTGGTATTATTTATCTGACAGAAGTATCTGTCAGAGAACATGGGTTCCCGTTTTACATCCACCTTGAAAGGTTAAGGGTAATCTCAGACATCCTGCCTTAAACTACCCTTGAACCACTTACATTATAAAGTTTTATTACTCACGTTCTTAAATTTCTCTCTGTGTCTCTTTTTTTTGGTCCTAACCCAGTGGTTCTTAAGAGAAGGGAGAGGAAATACCTGTGTTTTGAGACGCATGGCCAGATGATGCTGACAGTCCTCCAGTTTCTGAAAAACACTGCCCTAATATAGTCATTAACTTTTAACTGTTTATTAGCAAAAAATTGTACAAGTTCTATCTCAGACTGAAACCATCACCATTTATAATGATAAGACACTTTTAGACTTGGGTTTGATGAAAACTAGATGGAAAACTAAAGGTAATATGCATCACAAAACAATTCAGAATTTTAAGTTTGTAAAGTTCCTATTTATAGATCACTTAGACATAGGCTTGAAACTAAAAACGGGAATTTTTTTGTAAAGCTGTACAAAGCCAGAATGCCAATGTATTAAGTTACAGTGAAATTTAGAACTTGTGCAGACTAAGTAGTCATATTGACCTGACTAGTGAAGTGAACTTTTTCCTCCCTCTAGGCCAACGGTCCCCAGCCTTTTTGGCACCAGGGACTGGTTTCATGGAAGACAATTTTTCCACGGGCTGGGGGTGTGGGGAGAATGGTTTCAGGATGATTCAAGCACAATACATTTATTACATTTGCAGCCACTCCCCAGCGCTGATCTGAGAGTAGGCAGAGCTCAGGCGGTGATGCCAGTGATGGGGAGCAACTGTAAATACAGATTAAGCTTGCTTGCCCACTGCTCACCTCCTGCTGTGCGGCCCGGTTTCTAACAGGCCATGGACCGGTACTGGGGTTTGGGGACTGCAGCTCTAGGCTATGGATTGATTTCTTTTTTTTTTTAGACAGGGTCTAGCTCTGTCACCCAGCCTGGAATGTAGTGGCAAGATCATAGCTCACTGCAGTCGTGAACTCCTGGGCTCAAGTGATCCTGCCACGTAGGCCTCCCAATGTGCTGGGATTACAGGGGTGAGCCATTATGCCAGGCCTGACTGGCTTTTTAAAAACTTCTTAATTATGAAAAAAAATTTAAACATACAAGAAAATTGAAAGACTAATGATGGAACACATATATAACCATAACCTAGATTCAGCAGATGTTGCCATAATTGCATTGTCTACCTTTATATTTCCTGCTGAACCATTTCAAAGTAATTGACAGATGTCATGGCACTATCCTAATACTTCAGGATTCCTTCCCTAAGAATTCCATTTTCACACCTAAGAAAATTAGCAGTACTTCTCTAACAGTGTCTAATACCTAGCCCCTATTCACATTTTCCCTGTCATCCTCAGCATACCCCTTCAACATTTTATAATTACGTTTCCTTTATCTTTTTATTCAGGAATAGCCTCCCCCTTCCCTTTTCTTTCCCAATGACATTGACTTTTGTAGATATCAAGCCAGTTGTCCCACAGTCTGGATCTGTCAGATTATTTCCTTGCTGTGTCCTCTAATTTGTTTCTCCCGGAGTCTGGCCCTTGTATCCTCTGGAAACTGGAAGCCCGGTCCTGACACTGCATCAGGTTCAGGGTAAGCCTTTTGGCAAGGCTGCTTCAGAGAAGACCTGGTGCACTGTGGGTGGCTTCACATCAGGAGGTGTACACTGGGATGGCAGGCTGTCCCACCTTTGACTATGCTGAGTCTGACCTTTGATTAAGATGGTGACAGATAGCTGTCTCCTTGGCAGAGTATGTTTTTTCCCATTTTCAGTCTGCAAGTACTCTGTGGGTGACCCTTTGGCATCAGCTTTCTACCTAATGATTTTTTGCATCTATCCTTGTCTGAATCAGTGATTTCATTGGGGATGGCAAAATGGTAATTTTCTAATTGCCTTTACTTTTCTTTTCCATTTATTAGCTGTCATTCTCTAAAGAAGAGCTTTTCCTCATCAAGTGGGGATGTTTATAGTTCTTCCTAAAAAGGTAGGATAAATGCTCAGTTCATTTTGTTTAATTACCAGCTCACCAGTTTTCAAAGTAAGAAATCGGGGTAGTAGTCACATGCAGTTGTGGCAAATTATCATTCTTATAGATTTTTGCATATTCAGTGTGTTGAAATGAATTACAGTCATTATTCCTCGATATTTAAATTATACTAAATTTGACCAGTGGGAGTCTCTTCATGCTGCCAAACTATAAATGAAATGTAAGCAAACAAAATTATAATGCCATCAGGGAAAGCTGAAAACTAGATATTTGATGATACAGTGGAATGATTATTAATTGGGATAGTGTTATTGTGATTATTAAAAAGATAAAAGAGTAGCTCTTAGAGATACATACTGAAGTATTTACTGATAAAATAGGATTTATCTGGAAACAGGTCCTGGATGGTGGGGGAGGGAGTAGTGGAGGAGGTAGAGATGAAACAAGTTTGGCACGTGCTGTTTGTTATGCTGTTCTTCGTGTACCAGTTTGAAAAGGCTCCTAATAAAAGGTTTTAAAATTACAAATTTATGTTGATGTTTGCAATTCAAATTTAATAATTACAGGTTTTTTTAAATCTATAAGGGCCTATTTTGAAGAAACATGTATATTTGCTGATCTAAAGCCAAAATTTAGCTAGTATTAAAGCTTAATTGCAATGAACTACTTTGTCTACTGTATAAACCAAGAAAATTTGAAAGCTTTTTTAAATTTAAAATTAAATTTGAATAATGGTAAAGGACTTTGAATTAAAAAACATAGTTTCAATATTTTTCTATTCTTTTCCTTTCCCTTTTTCTCTTCCTGGAAGTTGTTTTTAAAGCTTTAAAAAAAAAATCCTGCATCATTTTTCTGAAATTGTCTTTATTTTGTAAATAAATAGAATTTATTTACAAGTATAAAAGTAATACTTATAAAAAATTTGAGAAATAATGCTGATTAGGAAAGATACGGGGAAAATCACTTTTGTCTTCAACCTCAAATAACCAGAGTTTTTATAAATTCCTTTCCATCTTTTTCTTATGTCTAGTATTTATTTGCTTACTTGTTTGGAAAAAATCTTGCATTTTGAGCCAGGTGTGGGAGCGTGCACCTGTGGTCCCAGCTGCTCAGGAGGCTGAGGCAGGAGGATGGCTTGAGCCCAGGAGTTGGAGGCTGCAATGAGCTATGATGACGCCACTGCACTCCAGCCTGGGACAGGGAAGGCTGGGGGAGGAGAAAGTTTGGCGCGGACGATTAAGAAGTGAATTTTGGACTTGTTAACTCTGGGATGACTACTACATATTTAAGTGGAGATGCTGGGTAGGCCGTTAACCCTGTAAGTGTGGAACTCGGGAGAGATTGGAGCTAGAGCTGTCAATTTGGGTGTTGAGTATTATCAAGCTAGGAAGTGAGACTATGCACGTCCATCACTTTCTATTTAATTTACCGTATTTTATTTCATACCACTCTTCAACACAAGGGGTGAGGGGTCAGTGGGTCATACAGCCTGGTGGGATCAAAGCCAGGGACCAGAGGAAATTTCCAGTTTTAAATATGCAGGTGGTTCTCATGCAGGTAGCACAGGGACCATTCTTTGAGAAGCACTACCAAAGACACCTCCTTTTCCCTCTTTCGTCTGTGGCAAGTCACGCCTCTCTCGTTTCCTGATTCCCTCATGTTTCTTAGCGTACGCTAGATGAGATGACAGGTCCTCTCGTCACTTCAGCCTGCACCTCTGAGATTCACCAAACGAGTGAATGGAAGGGGAGAGATGCAATTGGAAAATCAAAGTACAGTTTATAAGTGCTTCAAATTCAGTCTCATAGCCATGAAGTAAAACTGCTATCATCATATTTGCTGCAGTTAACATTTGGTAGCAATGCCTGAAAGATCCTTATAGTTTATGAGGCTGGCACTTTGATTTATGTCAGGCTGTTTCCTTTTTGACAGTCTCAGTTCTTCCAGTGGGTCAGCGTCCTTCCTGGAGAATCCCCTTTCCCATAATAGTATTCTTATCTTTTGTGTATCATCAGATATATTGGTAAATTGTTAACAGTTAATTTTACTAAAATTTTATGAATTGGTGTTTGTGAATCACCAATCATTTTACATACTACATTCTCATAAATAAACTCTCAAGATGATATTTGCTTTTGGATTTGATGCTGCAAGATCCATGGGAAATACAGTCAAATGAGATCATGTGCACAGAAGAAAAAAATGGAAAAACAAAGCACTGTGCAAATCCGGCTTATTCTAATAACCACTTGTGCTGGGGACAGTGCCACTATGAGTTAGCCTGGCCAAGGACACCCAATAGTCCACCTTACTGGTGTAGCTTTCCTATGCATGGATCTGGTAGTCCAGGGAACAGCATCTCCTTAACACTAGAGATAACGTAGTCTCCGCAGCCTCTCACATGCCCTGACATGTACCATAGTATCAGACCACGGGAATAAGTGATTGAATTTTAATGAATTTTTCTCACTACTTTCTTAGGATGGCTACTCTTTTTCTAAATAAGTTAATTGTACAAACCATAAAGACTGAAAATAATTGCATTAGAAGATGTTTTGGTAAATACATTGTGCAAAAGACAGCACCAGCACAGTTGTTCCCTACTGCTTCTGCCCCAAGGCTGTCCTTCCTAATTCATGCAAAGGCTTTTAGCACTGTCCAAGACATCCAGGATGAAAGCAAAAAGAAAAAAAAGGATGGAACAGTTTTTAGTAACATCGGAAGAAAAATTAGTGAGAGAATTATTCACGTACTCGATGAGAAGGGCAATGATTTGGGAAACATGCACCGAGCAGATGTGATTAGACTCCTGGATTCGCGAGACCTGAGACTGGTTCAAAGGAATCCCAGCGCGGAGCCCCCACAGTACCAGCTCATGACAGGAGTCCAGATTCATGAAGAGCGACTAAGGCTGAGAGAGAGGGAGAAGGCTAGACCAAAAACTGGTAGGTATTTTGCTGTTTGCTCCCTGAATCCTTTAGGACTTCAAATCAACAGTTTAAATTCTGGTATTTACCAAGGTGCCTGTGACAGTGGTGAAATGAGAAACTGGCAAATTCATAGTTCTACCACCATCCCCGGTGTCACTTTTTCTTCCATCCCTTATTTCTATTCCTTTTTTTCTTGCTTTTCCTTAATACCATGTCCATTGTTTCTTCCTTTAAACCTGTGTAAAATGAGGGAGAAACAGGGTGAACAAACCAAGATGGAAGCTCTTTCCCCTCTCTGGCCTGTAGCCTTGTCCCAGAGTAGCTGATGGGTGAAATTCCAAGGGATGGATGAAGTTCCTTGCCCTATCCTGGGCCGCTCATTTAACCTCTGTCCTTTTGGGTGTTTTTTTTTTTTTTCCTCATCTCTAAAGTGGAGATGTTTGGTTAATTATCCGGAAGCACCTTTTAAACTCTGAAGTGATTCATCGAGCATCTGTCATGCCAAAGTATTTTGATACAATATCGGTAGTAAAACTCATTTACATATTTGCCCAATCACCTCGTGAGGCACTTGTCATTTAAGCCTCACAGAAGCCATGAATTGTATATTAAAGGAAGATGTTTGTTTTTCATGATTCCTAAAAAGTGCTGATTGCTGTGAAAGATTGTTCAATGGACAGTGTACTGGGACAGGAGTCGTCAGAAAAGGGTCCCGGTGCTGCCGTCATGAGGTTGTGCACCTTGAGAAGACCACACATTATCTGTGGCTCAGTTTTATAAAGCCACATTTGACAACAAGGAGGTTGACTAGAAAACAAAAAAATATTCAGAAGAGACCAACCGTGGGGAAATAAAAAAACTTTTTAAAAAATTACTTTTATTTTGGAAATATAAAAGCATACAGAAAAAGATAATAAACATCTGTTACCCATCATCCCAAATGAGCAAGTGTTAACACTGTCACACTTTCAATTTTTTAAACAAAACATTACAGAAAAGTTGTTGTCTACACTCCCTTCTCCTGTCCCGTCCTCCCTCCCAGAGGTGCCCCTGCCCACACTCATGCATTCAGTGTGTTGAACTCTAGCCCATGTTGTTAAACTCCAGTTACATACAGATATATTTGTAGACAGTATATATTATTTTGTATGTGTAAAAAAAAATGGTATACTATCATTTTCAAGATCTGTCCATGTTTATGTAATAGGTGTAACTAATGTATTATATTAATAATGACCTATGACATTTCATCATGAGAATATATCATAAATTTAATGCAGTTCCACGAACATTGGGCTTGTTCTCAGTTTTTATTATGAACTCTGGGGCATACTCTAGGGTCTCTGAACCTAAGTAGGTGAAACTGCTCTCCTCAGCGGTGTATGAAATTTCTTTCTCTGCATCCTCACCCACACTTGGTACTGTGTACTCTACTTTTTGTCATGCTAACGGTGAGAAACCATATTTTATTGTTTTAATGTGTATTTCCTTTCACCATCTGAGTTTTTTCTTTTGAGTTGCCTATTCATATTCCTTTATTTTTCTTAGATGGTTTATTTTTCTTCCTGATTTATAGGATTCTCTGCCAAAGTATTTTGTTGTGTGTGATACAACCTTATCCCAGTTATATTTTACTTTGCCTTTTATTACACAGTCACATTTTTGAGATTGGAAAATTATTGGTCTTTTTCGTAATGAATTCCTTTCCCTATCCTGAAGTAATAAACTATTCTGTCTTTTCTTCTATTTGTTTTAAAGTTGCATTTTTCACTAGATAGGGAGATCTAACTTTTCCCCATCAGAAAACTCTCAATTGTCCCAACACCTTTATTGAGTAGTCTGTTCCTTCCCTGTAAAGTAATTTTCCAGTAGGCAGGACTGGAGGAGACAGAGTGCATGGACACAGGACATGGTGACACAGCCTGGCTGACCCCTTAGTAGCAAGGAGAGCATCAGAAGAGGAGTGGATGAGAAGAGTACTCCCCAGACACTGACCCACGTCAGAAAGAAAAATAAGAGAAATGAAGTTTATCATAAAGCTAAACTTTATTCTTTTAAATGACTATTCTTTTGGTGGTCTTTCATCCAATGATGATTAACAATAAATGGAAGCATTTCAGATTTTAAATACCCTTACCTGGCAGCTAAAAAATTGGCACTTTTCTGTTCCCCCATTTTAAAAAGTGCTTACTGGTCTGTGAAACTGAAATTCATACCAGGACCATTAGGTGGTAACCGAATATTCTGTGAAGTGCATATGGGAAAGTTGAGGTTTCGTAGTAGACTAGTCAATAGCCCTAGCACCAAATCTTACTGTTTCAAACTAGGACCAACCCTGACGAAGGAGCTAACTTTTTCTTCAAATATTGGACAACATGATTTGGACACAAAGAGTAAACAGATTCAGCAGTGGATTGAGAAAAAATACAAAGTTCAAATTACTATAAAAAAAGGGAAAAATGCAGATGAGCCAGAAAATAAAATGGTAAGTAAAAACAGGTATGAGTGACTGCTTGTTTTGTTTTCTAATCTAAGAATACAGTTGTAGAAAATCTGAAAACTTTAAAGGCAAGAAAAGTGACTGGTAAATGTATCCCATGATGTCAGCTTTCCAGTTTGTTTTTCAAAACGTGAGTATACTGTGTATACATTTTCCATTATAGCATATTTTGCCATATGAAAACGTATTTTATAATATAAAAGCTATATACTCTTCTATTTTACAAATTGTAGACTATCTAACCTTTAAATAGGAAAGCTAGAAACGTCATAGATTCATCTTTTGTTTCCTCTTTGTACTCATGAGAAGCATTATATAGTCAAACTGTCTTCTAGAAAGTATGTATCAGTTTATAATCCTAGGATAAGTTTGTGGAATATCTATTTCACTTTTAAAGTTAGATAACTTTATCACCCACTAAAGGCAGCATTAGTCCAGTGGTTTTGAACCCTAGTTCCACAGAAGAATCACTTAGGCCTGCGGTCCCCAACTCCATATAGGTCCGTGGCCTGTTAGGAACTGGGCCGAACCGTAGGCCAAATACAGCTTCATCTGTATTTACAGCCGCTCCCCATCGCTTGCATCACTGCCTGAGCTCCACCTTCTGTCAGATCAGCTGCGGCATTAGATTCTCATAGGAGCGGAAACCCTACTGTAAACTGAGCATGTGAGGGATCTAGGTTGCCGGCTCCTTATGAGAATCTAATGCCTGATGATCTGAGGTGGAGCTGAGGCAGTGATGCCAGCACTGGGGAGTGGCTGCAAATACAGATTATCATTAGCAGAAAGGTTTGACTTCATAGAAACCATAATAAATCAATTGCTTACAGACTCATATCAAAACATAATCAGTGAGTGGCAAGTGACAATTAAGCTGCATCTAGTGGCAGGCTCTATAGTGGCAAGTGAGTTGATGTACTTCAGTTGTACAGCTGCATCTGGTGGCAGGCTTTAAGTCAGAACCCAACACTTATTTTAGTCCACTCGTGGCCCACCCATTATTTTATTTACCACTTTCATCTGCACCTCTTTTCCGCACTGCGCATTTGTCTCAGAGTTTTGGTAAGCCCACGAGCTAACCCTAGCAAGAATGAGTAAAAAAACAAATGTCGCTGGAGAGCTTCTTTGAAAAGGGGAACAGACCCAATGATGAGACAGCAGAAGACTATAAGACTGCCAACAAAACGAAAGCTGCATTTAAAAGAAAATACCAAGTCCTACTTAAATTACAGGTTCATTGCAACAGGTGATTCACCTTCTCCAAGCCTACTTTGTATAATATGTGGTGACCAGCTATCCAATGAAGTCATGAAACCTTCAAAGCTACTTCACCACATGGAGACCAGGCACCCTACATTAAAAGACAAGCCTTTGGAGTTTTTCAAAAGAAAAAAACGCGAACACGAAGAACAGAAGCAATTATTGAAGGCCACCACTTCACCAAATGTGTCTGCACTGAGAGCATCATTCTTAGTGGCTAACTGCATTGCTAAAGCTAAGAAGCCCTTTGCTACTGGTGAAGAGCTGATCCTGCCTGCTGCTAAGGACATTTGCTGTGAACTTTTAGGAGAGGCTAAAAGGTTCAAAAGGTGGCACGTGTTTCTTTCAGCTAGTACCATAACTAGATAAGTTGATGAAATAGCAGAGGATATTGAAGCACAATTGTTAGAGAGGATTAATGAGTCACCATGGTACATAATCCAGGTTGACAAGTCTACCAGTGTTGACAAGGCAACAATGCTTGTTTTTGTGTGATATATTTTTCAGGAGGATGTGCATGAGGATATGTTATGTGCACTTTTGCTGCCAACCAACACTACAGCTGCAGAACTATTCAAGTCTTTGAATGATTACATATCACAAAAACTGAATCAGTCATTTTGTGTCAGTATATGCATGGATGGAGTGGCTGCCATGACTGGACGGCTTTCTGGTTTCACTACTTGGGACAAGGAGGTTGCTTCTGAATGTGAGTCTACACACTGTCATCCATAGAGAAATGCTGGCTAGCTGAAAAATGTCACCTGAACTAAACAGTGTTTTGTGGGATGTGATTAAAATTATCAACCACATTAAAGTACATGCCCTTAACTCACATCTGTTCATGCAGCTCTGTGAGGAGGTGGACACAGAGCACACAAGTCTTCTCTTACACACAGAAGTGAGATGGCTTTCTAAAGATAGATCACTGGCCAGAGTTTTTGAGTTACGAGAGCCACTCCAGAGGTTTCTTTTAGAAAAACAGTCACCACTGGCAGCACAATTCAGTGACACAGAATGGGTCGCAAAATTTGCTTGCTTGTGTGACATATTCAACCTGTTTAATGAACTCAATCTGTCACTTCAGGGGAGAACAACTGTGTTCAAGTCAGCAGATAAAGTGGCTGCATTCAAAGCCCAACTGGAATTACGGGGATAACGGGTGAACACTGGGATTTTTGACATGTTTTAAACATTAGCAGAGACTTTGAGAGACTGAGCCAGGGCCTTCTTTCTCCCAGCTGGTGCATGATCACCTGTCTCAGCTTTCAAGAATTTGAACATTACTTCCAAACCACAAGAAACCCCCAAATGGATCTGCAAATATCTGTGAACAAGCCAGGTGAATCAACTTTGTCCGTGCTAGAAGAGGATCAGCTGCTTGAGATTGCAAATAATGGTGGCCTTAAAAGTATGTTTGAGACAACTTCAAATCTCCATATGTTCTGGATTAAAGTCAAGGTGGAATATCCTGAGATTGCCACAAAAGCACTGAAAAGCCTGCTTCTATTTCCCACATCCTATCTATCTTTGTGAAGCAGGGTCTTCTGCAGTGACAGCAGCCAAAACGAGATTACAGAGTAGACTGGACATAAGCAACACCCTTTGGGTGTCACTGTCTCCCATCACCCCCAGATGGGACCCTCTAGTTGCAGGAAAACAAGCTCAGGGTTCCCACTGATTCTGCATTATGGTGAGTTGTATAATTATTTCATTATATATTACAGTGTAATAGTAATAGAAATAAAGTGCACAATAAATGTAATGAGCTTGAATCATCCTAAAACCATCCATCCCCCAACCCCAGGTCTGTGGAAAAACTGTCTTCCTGAAACCAGTCCCTGGTGCCAAAAAGGTTGGGAACCGCTGACTTAGGCGATTAGTCCCAGCCAATCCAGAATTTCTTGAGCCCAGGTCTCTCTTTTTTTTTTTAAGTGATTCTGTGTTAGTGAGTGGTAGAGTGTGTGTTGGGAACTGCACTAGGCTAACAATTTTTGGGATAAGGAGGTATTTTGCTGATGCCCAAACCCAGTGCTTTGTACTTGTTTTTGGGAGAGGGTAGTCTGGGGCCAAATGTAGCCCCTTAGTGCCATGACAGTGGAGATTTAAAACTATTAAGCCTTCAGTGCGTCAGTACAGATTTCAGCCAACTTAACCAGGTATGTATGAACTGATTTGCTAATCACTTAAACAGCAATTCAAGAATGCTGGGGTTTTTCTGAGTATTAGAGTATTGACACTAGAAAGCATCAAAAACACTGATTTTAAATTAATCTTTGGCTGTTTTCCTTTTTTAGGAGGAGATATTTAATCAAATACTCCAGACTATGCCTGGAATAGCTACCTTCTCATCCAAGCCACAAGCTATTAGAGGAGGAAAAGCTTCAATGTGTCTTCTTCGTCCTTTGACCAAAAAGGAAGAGAACGAATATAGAGAAACTCAAGAGACCCAGAAAAGAGACACTTTGAACAAAGAAAATGGAAATAAGGAATCAAATGTTCTACATCTGTGATTTTAATAAAGAAAAATATGCTTCTTAGAGAAAATAACTGAGCTAATTGGTCTATAGTCCTTTAAACAAAGCAATGTGGTATTTAGTCAAGGGTAAGTATTGCAACTGTTGAGAGCACCTGGTCTTGCGCACAGTTCAGAGACTCTCCATTTTTAGCCAAAGATAAGCCTTGCTCTTCTTGTTTCCTTTTAGGAGGGATATATCCACTGATACGAGAGGCCAAACTCCGTTTTTCACGAGATTTTTTTGCCTTTGGGAATAAGGAAGATAGATAGACAATTAGAAATAAAAATCAAAATTATTTAAATTAATTTTACGATAGTTGTGTGTACCAGCAGTTATAGGTATACAACACTCCTTAAGAAGGACAAGTCTTCAGTAGTAGTGCAGACTCACACAGTAGTTGAAAATATTCCAAACAGACTCCATCTGGCTTTATTTTATTATTTATTTTTTTGAGACAGAGTCTTGCTCACTGCAACCTCAAACTCCTGGGCTCAAGTGATCCTGCCTCAGCCTCCTGAGTAGCTGGGACTACAGGCATGTGCCACCATGCCCAGCTGATTTTTCTCTTCTTTTGCTCAGGCTGGTCTCCAACTCCTGAGCTCAAGAGATACTCCGCCTCCTCCCACCTGGGCCTCCCAGAGTGCTAGGATTACAGGTGTGAGCCACCATGCCCGGCCCCCAACTGGCTCTAAATAATTTCTGTTTTAAAGAAACAGCTTGCCTAAGAAGTTCAACTTACTTTGAACTTCATTTTCTTCTTGTCAGGATCATGCACAATGGCATGCCTAGTGAGACTTTGCTACAATGAAAGAAAAAAGTTACATTTTAAAAATACTGACATTTGGTTTTTATTAATATGAAAACTCCATGAGTTATTTAAACTGTCAACCTTTCTGTTATGTGCTGTTGAGGGATATGACTGCCTGATTCCTCCACCAGAGCTAAGGAAGGATTTCTTCCTCAAATCCTGCACTTAAATCATTACCTTAACTTAAATCATTACCTTTTCTAAGGATCCAGGTTAGGAATTTATATAATCCCAACAGCAGTGGCTTCTTAGTTCTTTTATAAGGGGAGCCTGTTGTAAGTGAACTATTCCAAGCCGAAGGAGGTTCTTTAACTGCACCTGTCTAAGCAGTGTTCATAAACAACAGCAGGACATCTGCCAGCATCTCGTCTTTGATGATAAAGCCAACCACCATCGACTCCCCGTGTGTTCTAATGATTTGGACCTCTGCTGAGTAAGCCTTCTCTCTCCAGTCTTCATTAAGACTCATGGTGAGAACCAGCCAGAGTGAGTCTACGGAACGGTGCAGGCCCCTCCGCTGCACGCCGTGTTCTTACCTGGCTGGCGGCCGAAACCTGGAGCAGACCCCACAGTTCTGTGCTCCCTGGCTCCTTGCTGCCCACTCCCATTCTCAGTCCCTGGTAGTGGGGGCTAAAAGGACACTCAAAGCATCAGCATGCTCTTGATAATAGCATAGGGTGCCAAGGCCACTGGTTCTCATCTCTAGAACGCCTAAAAATCCCCTAAAGGGTTTGTTAAAATAGATTCTGGTCCCGCCCTGAGTTTCTGATTCAGCAGGTGTAGGGTGGGCCCATGAGTCTGCATTTCCAACGAGTTCCCAACGGACGCTCCTGGTCGAGGGCCACACTTTGACAACCACTGGCCTTGGCAAAGCTGGTTGTCCGGTAGCCTTTAGTTAAGAACCACCCCAGCTGAAGCAAAAGTGTAAGGTGTGTCTGCAGCCCACCATGGGATCCAGGGATCCTAGTGTGACAGCCACAGACCGCAGGACTGTATGTGAGCACTTACTTTCATTGCAAATGTTTTGCCACAGCCAGCATGCTCACACACAAAAGGGCGCCTTTCCTCGTGAAAAGAGAGGATATGGCTTTGGAGATTAAACACAGTCGTGTAGGTTCTTCCACAGCCTTCTCTCGGACATCGACAAACATCCCTTTCTGGGGCATGAGTTTTCATATGTTGCTTAAGATAATCTTTGCGTTTAAATGTTTTCTGGCATACTTCACATGTTATTTCCTCTGTTGGAATAGACAAATTTAACCAATTTCCCCAGATGTTACCACACAGAAAAAATTCATACTAAATACATAAGTAAAATTTAATGCCTAAAACCTTATCATGAGACACAAAGCAGAAATTTCTGAGGAACCTAACCCCGGTTTTTATCACCTAGAAAGTCTGTTGTCAATTCTCCTAAGTTCTCACGTTACACACAGTCACTGTTCACTTGCCAAGGGGCAGAGGCTCTCAGTACAGTGGCTGTGGCAGTTTGAGAAAATGAAATAGGTGTTTGGTTTCCTTCCTTGTCTTCCAGCACGTAGGACACTGTTTCCCAAACTGTCCTGCAGAACACGAGTGCCTCCAGAGATTCTTTGCTGCACACTGCCAGAGCCTTGAAGCGGGCTAAGCATGCACAGCAGTGGTAGCTCTGAGAGACCCGGCACAGTCCTGCTCATCTGTCCTACAGCTACAGCACCCAGCATTTCACAAAACATTGTACAGAAACTTTTACTATAAAGCACAAAGTTAACATTTCACTCTGGAAAAGCACTAATCAGCTCTGTAGGGGCAGGTATTTGTATCACTCCATTCATGCCTGCCTTACCTTTATGGGTTTCTCTCACATGTTTTAGAAGTTCTGTCCATGTTTTTGCCACAAAGGAACATCCTTTTTGACAAATATAGCCTATTAAAAAAAAAATTGATTGTTGGGTGCATTGCTTAGCATGAATACCCAGTGTAAACACTGACCATAACTAGAAGGGAAACTTTCCTTCCTATATAATTTTTCTCCCATCTCCCAATAGTATTTTGTTAGGCTCTAGCGGTAGGAAGAAACATTAAGAAAGGTTTATGTTACAGTAAAACCAAACAATTGCATAACAAGGTGCTTCACATTAGGGTTTTACCTTAGCAGACTTCACAAGACCGATGGCCTTTCCCTTCCCTATTCTCAGGAAGTTGGGTGTGCTGTGTATGGACTCCAGCTGCTTTAATCCCCCCTGTCTCCAAGTCTCATTTCCCTTCCCCCTACCTACTCTGTGCTTGCCTGTTTTTTGCAAAAGTGTTTTACAGTGCTTTGTTCTTGGCAGACCACCAAAGTCTCACTAGTTACAGTGCCCACCCTCTGGCTTCCTCTAGTCTTGCCATCTTGTAAGTTTCATACTGCACAAAAGAAGTTGAGTACAGCTAAGGAAGAAAAAACTAGAAAAACCCAGAGAAAAATACTCAACAACAATGCACATGCACAGAGCACTAAAATTGGATTCATCAGTCAATATAACAGCCAGGCCAAGTCTCACCCAACTAGAAACTAAAAAGAATGAGGCTGCCCCTCACTCTCAGCTACTAATCTCTTCAAAAAAATAAATAAATAAAATTTTAAAAATCATAAATTCTAGGACCTGGGAAATTAGAATATCAAAAGTCTTCATGGAAACAGATAATAGCTTCAAGTAGTTAATATAATCAAGTCTTTTTGAAAAAAGTAACATCTGGTGGCTCTGAAAACATCAAACTATTATCCGAGCCTTTTGAATAGCCAAAAAGGAAAAGAATGGCATAGGCAGTAAGCAGAAGAGGTTAAAAACAAAGTAAAGAAGCAAAGCCTTGTCTGGAGTACCAACATGGTCATTAGTATGAAGGCACCTGTGAGCAACATTAAGTTTGAACGGCAATGACAGAGTAGTGGAAGAACAGACACATGCAGTGCCTCTTTGGACAAGAGTGTAAGACCTGAATAAGCAGAATGGTGTCCCCCTGCCCACAGAGTTCCCACCTGCTTCACATGACCACAGAATAGACTAGTATGCAGCATGCCCCTCAGAGTCAGTACACCCAGGCTGTCCACACATACCCTCATGGGTCTTGCTGTGTCGTTTCAGCTTGCTGGGTGAGGCAAAGTGCTTCCCACATCCTTCCTGGGTACACCTGCATTAGCAACACAGGAAGTATTAGCCGATCCATTTTCAGAGAGAACACCACTTAGGGCAAATGGTATTTTGTCCTATTTCTCCCACCAAAGTCTCGCCTCTTCCCACAACCAAACCTGTCTTATACAAATAAGATTTAAAATGTAGACCTAATCACAAGTGAAATTCAAGTTACTTGACTAGCCTTGGACCAAAATCCACTGTTTGAGAGGGAACAGTCATGTTACTTTTTTTGCTTATGGACCAAAATAAACACTGTTTTCATCTTTATACCTCTGAAGATGCCCTCTGCTTTCATGGCTACAGAAAAGATACTTCAAGAGGTTATCTGACTGGGTGTAGGTAAACACCACTGCCATTCTGAATCGCTTGTATCTAGTGTTCCTAATGACGCTGCACAGGGGTTATGTGATCTCAGAACACAGCAGCAGATGCATCAGCCCTGGGTGTGCAGTAAAAAGCACGTGCCACATCTGCGCTAAAGCCATCAGAACAAGAGTAAGTGGCAGAGCCGCAAGCAAGGACAGGCACCAGACACGGTCACCGCAGCAACTGAGAGGCATAGGACAGCCTGTGTGAGCCTGGAGGAAGGTGCAGCCGGCCACAGCTGTACAGAGAGCCGCCAGCCTGTTCCAGGTCTAGTCCAATGTCCAGCCTGAAGCTGGTCCCTCTCTAACTGCAGGCTGAGTCCAATTACTTTTGTTCTGCGAGAAAGTAATGAGTGTCTTCATAGTGACATTTCATATACTTGACTAGGCTCTCTTTGAACAGGTAAGTAATTTCTTAGCCTTCCCTTCAAGCTTCACCACAACTGTGATAATCTTACAAATTATTTTGAAATAAATATTTCTTTTGGAGAGACAAAAGCAAAATTAAACTTTTAAAATGTCCCTATATATAAATATGCACACACAGTACACATTGACAGAAAAACATTGATGAGGAAACTGTTTCAGAAGGCTTATTTGCAACCTTTGCATTTCTATCTTACTCACACCTAGAGTTTAAGGGATTTTCAGCCAGGTGAGTACCTACTTGAATAGTGGCTCATTGGTGTGCTGGCACTGATGTGTTTTCAGCTGCTGATGTTTCTTGAAGGTCTTCTTACAACCTTCAAAACTGCACTGTTTAGTAGAGGTTTGTTAGTCTTGAGAAAAATATTAAAAAATCAACAGTTCATAACAGAATCCTCTCAAGATAAAACTATTTTGGAGATTATATAACTGCTATGTTCAACCCATTTCATTACTGTAAAATTCTACTTTATCTCAGGAAGCTTTAAGAGTAATGACATTTCAAAAAGCAAAAATATTTCAGTTGAGGCAGTCTCTTTTAAAACACTTTAATTCACACAATGTTTGCTTCCAAAATAGAACCTTTATGATTATGACAGCTAGTGCAGACTAAATTCAGATATTTGACAGGAAAATCTGGTTGATGAGAACTTTAGAAACATAGGAAGTAAGTGTAAAAAAGATTCAAAAAATTTAAGCATTTAAATCATACTTACTACATATTGTTTTTGCTGATTTTCATGTTTGCGTTCAAAATGTTTCTTCAAGTTTGACTTTGTGTTGAATTTTTGGTCACAGCCAATAGCTGCACAACTGTAAGAAGTTGTAAAAACCAAAATATTAACAAACCAAGGGAAGAGAAGTTTTAAGATGCATATATCCTCCCACTTTAGAAAAGCTAATTATTCCAAAGAATAGTATAAAATAGCATTTAGCAAATTCCAAAGTGTTAAGCTGTACCAGGTAGGCCTCTCACAACCTGATGTGACTATCTCATAGCACGATGCTTTTTCACATTAGGCTTTTGAAATTATGCATACTGCACCAGACATCCATTACATACTGGGCAGAAAGGAAGGTGAAAACACTAGTCCCAAAGACCTAAACCCTGCTCTGGCTTAAATCATGCTTAAGTTGTTCTCAGTTTAGAATTTGATACCTTAATTTTGCTTGAAATGTCACTATAAACCGCATTTGCAAAAAGATAGCATTTAAAAAAAAAAAATCTGGTCTCACTTTATAATTAGAGGTAAAATAGATACTTAGAGCAGAACCATAAGCCATTATGCCCCCTGGCACATCACCAAGCCATTCCAGTTCCCCTTGTCTTGGCATCTTGACCTTGAATGATCTAAACCCTTTGTGAATTTTTTTTTTTTTTTTGAAAGAAAATATGTGCTTTTTGTGATGAGTCTTCCTAAGCCTGAGGGATGAAGCAGGGGGAGCCTCGATCTTAGCTACCACTCAGTGGTAACGCTGAACAACATTCATATCAGGCACATGTTAGCCCCAGAGCCGGCGGAGAAAGACCAGGCAGTGAGAGGCACAGTGCGGAGGCCCATACGTGGAAGGGTGCTGGGGCAGAGCTCACCAGAAGTCCCCCTACCACAGGGACAAAACATTGAGCGCTAGCTGGGCAGGTGGCCAACAGAAAGTTTCTCCAGCCTCCCTTGTAACTAGGGGTGGCCATGTGGCTATGTCTGGCCCACCTTGCTCAATGCCCACAAAGTGTCTAAAAAGGGGGCACATCTCTTGTGCCCCTTCCTCCTTCCTGCCGGCTGGAATGCTTATGCAACAGTTGGGCTCCAACAGGCTTCTTGGACCATGAGGGTGAAGCCTCCAGATGAGGACAGCAGAGAGACCAGTTTACAAGGACCCCCAGACCCCTCACCTTCTACATTTCGGTCACGTGGGAGAAGAAGACCCTATCTTGGTTAAGCCTGTCTTATGCTGGGTTTCCTCTCATCCTTGACTCAAACCTGACACAGACATCTAACCCAATACGCGTGTGGGGCAGGCGGCTGGGGCTAGGAAGAGTCCTAATGGGAACAAACAGCAGGTGCTGGAGCGTGAAAGACCCTGGAAAACTTGGGGTGTGGGGGGTGCACTGGACTACAATTTCATGACTGAGTCAAGCAAATGGGGCAAGATAAGCAGAAAAGGGCCAAATCACATAGGTCATTGTACGACACACTGGGCTTCATACATAAGCAATGCTTAAAACCACGGCACAGCTGTACGAAGGGAAGCATCCTGGAGGGTGCCGTGGGAGAGGCCGATCTGTGGGCTGAGAACACCCTCAGTCACTCAAGGGAGGAGCAGGGGCCTGAGATAACACGGTGGCCGCTGGAGCAGGGAGGGATCTGAGGGACAAGTTACGGGACCTGATGACCTAGTCGTTGCAGGGGATGGGAGGGAAGGATGAGACCAGGGAGCTGCCTTATCTTTGCTGGGGATCACTGGACAGACAGTCAGCCACCTACCTAGCCAAGAATGAGGAGAACACCAAAGAGGAAGGTGAGCTCAGTTTGGACTGTGAGGAATTTTGGCCACATGGAATTTAAGAAGCCACAGAGACAGCCAAGTAGCACTGTCCAGCGAGCAGCCGGCTACAGGGACCTGGAGTGTGAGCTGGGAGAGTCACCATGGTGCTGTTCCCAGCTGCAGTGTTTCCTCCATCTTGCCCCTACCCAACCTGCACTCCCCCACTATTCCCAAGACAGATGACAACGTTTTTAGTTTTGTCACGTAATGTTTTGGGTTCTTTATATAAACAGGAACAAATACAAACATAGTTTCTTCCTGCCCACCCAACAGGCCCCCCTGTGCTTTTTTAACACACAAAAAGGTAGCCCACTATAGAGGACTCTTCTGCACTTTGGTTTTTCGATTGGTGTGCCCTGGAGATTTTCTCATGGTTTCACAGAGAGCATCTGTGTTCATTTTTCTAGCTGCATAGTGTTGATACTACTTTATAGTATAGTGTTGATATACTACCTTAACCTATCCCTACTGATGAGCATTTGGGTTGATTCCAGCATTTTGCCATTATTCATGGTGTTGCACATAACCTTGTACATACATTTAACGCAGGTGTAGTGTATTTATAAATTCCCCAAAGTGAAACTTCCAGGTCAAAGACTACATCCCAACACTATACTGAAGACCACTTTGATTACTCTTTGCTGGTCTAGTTGAAGTATTTTTTGAAATAAAATAAGCTTCACTCAGGGTCACTGATTTTGATGATACACTGTGCACTTGAACAGGAATTGAAATAAAGACATCTGCCATCTGTGGTACTTGTTCCATTCCCGCTGACTAGCACGCTGGTAAGACAGGGCCTGGTTTGACTGTCCACCACTAAGGAGATGGCTCTCCACAAGGAAAAGTGACAGTGAAGTCTGTCCTGTGTCAAGAATTCACCTTCCTTGGACTGGACTTTAGTGAGACACGAGACGCTTCACATTATCATCTTTAAACTAAAAGAAATTCAACTTAGGTCATTAGAAGACCTTACTGCTCGAAAAACTGTCTCATAGAATGAAATTATGATATTAAAGCCTAACATCTGAAAAAACTGCTATAATTTCCTGATACGGTATCCTGCATAAAGCTCTGGACACCTATTGCAGTTATTCTGATTTTTCAGTGAAAACTAAATGTTTCATGGAACATTTTGGTTAGTGGTTTTCAAAGTGTGTAAGCCACACCAGCAACATCAGCACCACTGGCAACTTTCTAGAAATGCAGATTCTCTGGCCCCATCCCACACCTACTGAATCAGAAACTCTGGGGTGCAGTCCAGCGGTGTGTTTTAACAAGCTCTTAAGGTGATGCTGATGCACCCTAAATTTGAGATCCACTGTCTTAAAGAAGTAGCTGATAGGAAAGCCGGATCTCCACCCTTTCAGAAATCATCAGGAACTCCTGGAAAAATAAATTAAAACTTGTATGGTAGTGGTGCGAAGGCCTAATTCTAAGAAATACAGGATAAACTATTAAAACCTCTATTTCATGCTTGTATCTCTTATCCCAGTAGCTTATAAAGAATGGGCTGCTCATAAAGATCCTGACAACGCAGGGCCAAGAATTTTCCAGGAAACCATTTCCATCTAGTCAGAACTGTGTTTTCAAGCTTGATTTCTTGTGTTCTATGTATCTTAAAAGGAGATGAGAGGACGCAAACTCAAGAGGACTTCAGATGAACTCACTCCTGAATTTATTACACACAAATGACCCACAAAACCCCTATCCTCTTCCACACATTCAAAACCTATTCTGCTCTTACATACGAGAATGAACGAAGCTTCACATTCTTGATCTTATGAGTCAATCGATCTTCTTACCAGGTCTATATGCCAAACACAGCCCACTTCAAAGGCCTAAAAATAGTTCTCTACTTACACAAATGGCTTTTCTCCAGTATGAATCAGGACATGGCGACTCAGATGGTAGTCCCTGACAAAGGCTTTGCCACACCCTTCATAGTCACAAATGAATGGTCTCTAGCAGGAAGAAAAGAAAAAACATGTCAATCCTGCCCTAGTTAGTTATTAATTCTGGTTATTATTTAAAAGCTTAAAGTGTCTAGGAGGCAAAGCCACAGACTCCCTCTCCAGAGATGGTTTCCACTCAGAAAGTGTGTTGAGCACCTGGCTACACCAAGGCAAGACAAGGTTTTCCTGCATGAAGTTACACAACATAAATGTCACAACTTCTTACAACGTCACTGCAGCAGATTTTTGCTCTATGAACAGCATTTGAAACAAGCAGGCAGACTTCACAGTAATGACACAGCATTGTTAACCTGCTCCTAACCTGGCACCAGGCTTCCACAGCAACGCCCCCGGGGAAGATTACTTGCTGTTTGCATGGCCTGTCTGCACAGATCCCCACCACAGCATAATTTAACCCATCTAAAGAAAGCCTAAGGCAGAGGAACAAGCAAGTTCTGCCTCATCCTGGACAAGGCCAGTGTCTGTGCTAAGAGAATGCCAGGCACAGCTACAGGAAAATGTGTCACACACCTCAAAAATCTCACAGCTGCTAGGGCAAAGCAAAGAAAACAGCTCACAGTCCTAACTGCAGCCACCATTTAAGACCCAGGAGTTGGGAGGAGGGACTCCATTCTGAACCTATAAGAAAAGCCAAAACATGTCCCCCAAATAACCAGTTCTGTGCATCTAAGAAAAGCATACCAGCAAGGCATCCAGGAGGGAGGTACCAAGGCTTTAATGAGAGTACTAGGAGCAAAGCAAGTGAACAGGAAGACACGAGTGAGCTGTATTACCAGGGGCGGAGCCACAGAACCTTGCATAGCTCCAGTGGTGGAGTAGGCTTGATAAGTATTTGTCAAATTAATTAGTGTGATTTGGGACAACAAAGATGACTCCACATTCTCCAATCTCACAACCCCGGTACATGTAAGTTCTCCTCTGTACCAGCTCCAGGGGCCTGTGCTTAGTCAGGTGTCTGATGGTTGTCGGTGGTCAAACCGTGCACTTATTTACAGATTACGGGGAGGTGCCTGACTGGCCAAGACTCAAGATCAAAAAAGGGGAAAGGGTTGCTTGGCAAGCCTCGAGCCTATGGCAAGGACACCGCGGTCCCAGAGAGAAGGTCCTAGAACTTCTTGTCCACTTCCTCAGCTCCTTCCCTAAGTCCAGGACACCAGGGCTGAACACATCGCACCCGGCGGGGCTGCGGCCCTGCGCCCCGGGCACGACCGCAGTGGCTGCCCCGGGGCCACGCGCCGTCCCTGGCCGCTCGGGCAGCGCCCACCTGGTGAGCCAGCGCGCTCCCCAGTCCCGGGCCGGACGCCGCGTCTCGTTACCTCCCCCGTGTGCTTGCACAGGTGCGCGTCGAGCTTCCAGGCCTTGTTGTAATTGGCGCTGCAGTCGGGGAAGGAGCAGATGAACCTCCTGGGAAGCGCGGGGGGCGGCGGGGGCGGGGCCGGGCTCTCCCCGGCCGCGACGAACGCGTCGGCGATGGTCAGGGACGACACCGCCTCGGCGACCGAGACCGGCGGCTCCAGGGTGGCCAGGCCTCCGCGCCCCGGGCCAGGCGCGCAGCCACGTGCCGAGCCACGTGTAGCGAACCTGCGCGCGCGGCCCACGAATCGGGGCGCACCCGACGCGCGACCCCGGCACACTTCCGGGAGCGCGGCCCCAGGGGCGGGGCCTGGAGCGAGGGCGCGCGGGCAGCGGGCCCCGCCCCACGCCGGCGCCGTGGCCGCGCATGCGCCGGGAGGCCCCTGCGGAGGCCCGCGCCCCGTCCGCTGTGAGTGAGAGACGGGAGCTGCCGGGTCCCCAGAGAAGGCCGGTTGCGCCTGCGGGCAGGCAGCGCAAATCCCGAGGCACTGCTTAAGTGTGACTTGTTTCCCATCAGCCACCACCCTCTGGAAAGTACTAGCCTCACATGATTTAAGCTAGCCTGTTCTCGCCACATTACGGGTTGGCCCTCCTCGTGGATTCGGTTCCTTGCGTGCTCGGTACAGCCTGCGCCGCAAGCACCAGGACAGTGGTCCCTAAGGTCGTCTGCTAGTTAGTGTCGCGTGGAGATCTTTTCAAAATTCCAGAGCCCAGAGCATACCTGGACCAATGAAATCACAATCTCTGGGGGTGGGAAACAGGCATCAGTAGTTTCGGAAATTCCCCAGGTCATTTAAATATGCAGAAAAGTTTGGGAACCACTGCCCTAGGGTCTTGCTGCTCAGAGCGGTCTGTGGACCGTCAGCATCATTGGAAATCGGTGTCTCAGACCTGCTTGGATGAGAGAGATCTCCAGGTGGTTGTATGCGTATTAAAATTCGAGAAACACTGTGGAGAGGCCTGAATGAATAGCTTGGTTTATGAGGACCCAATGCCTAAAGAACGTCCTTGGATAACAGTGGCAGGAGGGATTGCCTGATGTTCACCACGTACGTATTTTTCACACCCTGCATCATTCCGAATCGTTAAGCCCCATCTGAATCTGATGAAAAGGTCCCTGCACACAAGTGCAGCTTTGAAAACAAGCCAGGGCTTCCTGTCCTGAGCTAGAATCCTCACTTCATACCCACTCCTGATCCTCAGCCTCCTCGTCTTGAAAGTGGGAACGATGATGATAAGGCCTGTCTCATCGGGTCTCAAGAGAACAGGACTGGTGAGAGGGCATCTGTGATGCGGGTCCACCTGTTGCTGTCCTCATTTGCTGCTCCAGCCCCTCTCCAAGGGAGAAGTCCACACACATCCCCCCTACAACTCTGGAAGTCTGAAATGGTTTCCCTTGTGCTGGTTCTGGCTTTCTCCTCCCCGTGCCCCACGAACAGGGCCAGGGTGGTGAATCTCTGAGCTCCTCTTTTGTCTTGGCCTCCTGCCCCCATGCAGTGCAGTGCAGCGCACCCACGTCTTCCCTCCTGCCTTCCTGACTCTTCCTGTCTCCTTGGCCAATTGGTCTTCCACCTTCTTAGCTTGGTACCCATGTCTTCATGCTCAGCCCTCTGCTATTATGTATTGTAGCAGGAGAGCACTGGCTTTCAGCCTCAGTCACTTGACTTTGGATTCTAACTCTAAATTTACTGACTGTAAGCCTTTGGATAAGGTTCTTTGAATCTCTTTTGCTTACCTTAAACTGGGACTGTTAATATCTATCTATTAGGGTCATTTTTAGAATGAAATGATTAACCAATAGTTCTGTTTGTTTTGTGCCACCCCCTGTGCTAGACACATTTACCACCAACCTGCAGTTCTCCCAACAACTCTCCATGTGAGGCAGCTAATGGGATCCAGGTCATGCAATACACTCAACGAATGTTGGCCTTTTTTCTTCTTTTTCTTTCCCACACACTGATCCATGATGCCACCTCCTCCCTCTCTGCAGTTTACTCCCCAGTGTGTTTTTCCAGTGCCCCACATTTCTAAATGACAAGTGTTTTGTTTTTTTTTCCTTGACTTGGTCATCAAGCAGTCACCTCAAATGCATATTATTTGTAAGTCAAACAATTTCACCACCTCTGTCTGGCCACACCGCCTTCTGCCTTCTTTCTCTCTGTCAATGGTGGTGTAATTCAGTGTCCAGCCATGAAAACTTACAGCAGTGGTTCTTAACCCCAGTTGCACATTAGAGGCACCTGGGAGCTTTTGAAAATGCTGATGCCTGGGGTCTCCACTCACACTAGAGAAATAAGTCTTTGGTTCAGAGTTAAAAACCATTGACAGGATCACCTGCTCCTTCCTCTGCCCTTCCCTAGCTGGCTTTTGCATGTGTCCTGTCCACTGTCCCCCCTCTCACCTTCTGTCAGGCTTTTCTTTGCTCTGGGCTTTGACACCTGTAACAGCCCCTCAACAGGTTTTCCTGCGTGTGGCTGCCAGCATCATCTCCCTAAAACACCTGAGACATTATACGTTTAAGCTTGCAAGACTGGTGTCTGTAAAGCATTTTTATTTGTTAGCTATTTTCTTGCAATTCAGGTAACAGTGCTTAGGAGAGAAATGGGGGCTCAGTCCCAGATCAAGTCCTACCTCCTCTAGATAAGCTTCACTTGATGACTACAGCCCTACTCACCTTTTCTGCCTTTGAACTTTTGTGGCCCTTTCTGTAGCACTGAATAGACAGTCCTGGAATGTGTTGGGCTATTTTTAACTGTTCAGGGATATAGTGCCTTATTTCCCTGATCTTGGTTTAATCTCTATAAGGGCAGGGACTGGGAGATATTCTTTTGAATCCTTAGTAGCAAGGTAATGTGCATGCACGAGGGGCTAACATTATTTGTTAGTTGAATGAACATAACCATGAACCCACTGTGTGAAATTTTAAAGATTTTACATGAATGTCTTCATCAAGGAATCTTTCATTGCAAGGAACATAATTGCGCTCAAACTGATCTAATGAAAAGGGATTTTATTGTAAGGATGCAAAGAGATCTCACTGAACCAACTTCAAAAGGCCTCAGGATTGGGGAGCTGTCTGCAGATGGTCTGTTTCTCAGTCTATCACGCGTGGATCTGCTTTCGTCTGTAGTCTGGTCCTCCTTTGCGCTCCATTCATGTCCTCTGCGCATGCACTGCTCGCCCTCTCTCTGCCTCCCTTCTGTCTCCTTCCCCTCCCTCTCCCTCTCCCCCAACCCCTACTTCCCCAGGTTTCAAGTCCTGACAGTCACAGGCCTCCCCACTCTTTCCTGTGCAGATCAGCTTCCTCTGTTAAGACTGAGTTTCTGCCCCTGTGACTGTGGTTTTCCAAGGCTTTGGCTCTACTCAAGCAGCCCAGACCTTACGTAATCTGGTCCCTTAACTTGCAGTGGCTAATGGCTCCTGAAAGAGCACCTTTGGCCCAACTGAGGTTCAAGCTCTCCCCCAGGCCCCAATAGCTTCAGCCTGGAGAGGATAAGACTGTGGGTCACAAAGGTCAAGCTCAAAGGCTACCATAGACAGAATTATGGTATGCCTGTTCTAGCTAGTAAATTACCAGCTGCCCTTTGCCATGTGACTTTGTTCCTCTCACGAAGGAGCTGGAGATATTTTCTCACCTGTGAACCCTGAGCCCATCTGCATGACTTGCTTTGGCCCTGTAAGTTGGTTCCTAGCTCAGGCCTCGAGAAACCTTGTGTGTCACTCTCTGTGCTCTGCCATTGCCACAGGCTCTGTGCGTGAGCCTGTCCCAGGGAGAAGACAGGCATGAGGGGCAAAGCAAAGCAGTCCCAGCTGAGTCCAGCACAGACCCGCCTACCAGCACCTGACCAACAGTGACCCACGGATCTGTGACCACAAACGATTATAAGTCATTGAGTTGTAGGGTGGTTTGTTATGCAGCAATTCTGTGGCAGTGGCAAACTGATACACCCTCTTTGCTGGTACTTTCCCTCAGCCAATAAACATGCTCAAGTCTCTGTCTCTCTCTCTCTCTCATCTTTTAAACAAACAACTCCCTTTTATGTCCCCGTAGTTCCAATATTCGTTACCTGATCTCACCCCTTCCCTTCACAGCCAAGTTAACTGCAAAAATTAGTCTGTGCTCGTCTTCCTCTTTGCCTATGCACACTTTTATCATCATAGAAATGTTAAGCATACACAAGAACGAAGTGAGTAGTACAAAGAACCCCTTTAGACCCATCACCCAGCTTCAACAACCAATTTTTTGTCATCTTGCTCCATCTAATGGCCTCCGTTCCCAGTCTAAGACCCACAGGCCCTCCAATGCAGCACATTCAGAACTGCCCTCCTCTCCTCCCCAGGGTCTTCTTGTCACCGTGGTGGTGCCACCATCTGCCCAGCTGACAGGAGCCAAGGCTGCTTCCCTTCTGTCAACCCCCGCATTTATTAAATGGTCCGTCACTGTCGATTTTACGTCCCCATCTTCAGTTACACCCAAGGAAGGCCGTGGTCCTCTAGTTCCCTGCTCAGCTGTGATCCCATCCGAAAAGGAGTGTTCAGGGATCAAGTGAGCCATCCCCGACCATGTGGAGGGAATTCTACTCAGGGACTGTTCTTCCCCAAACTGTTCTAGATCACCCCAGTTCTCCCATTATTCCATCCAGCCTGGACCTTCTGACACCCTCTGAGCTGCTGTGATTTTATGACCATAGCATATGGAAACCCAGCTTAGTCTCCCCTCTCACCACCCCCTACCCAATAATTTAGGAAAAATTATCTTCAGGAAGAAGTTGTATAAAATAGAAAGCCAAGATCTCTTCCAGCTCTGACATTTTTGATCCCTTGATAGGAAATAGGGAGATGGTGAGACTTTTTTTGAGTTAGAACTTGGCAATCTAAATGTGATAATTCCAGCTCTAACGTTCTATGATTCTATGATAAGAAAGAGGGAGAGAGTGATAATTTTCCAAGTCAGAGCTTGACAGGATAAATATGGTACTAAAGAGAAAGAGGGCATATATTAGGGTTAGACAGGACAGTCCTGGAATAGGAAGGCACAGTAAGAGGCTTTTATTGGCAGCAGAGTGGGAGGGGTCCAGACTCAAAAGGGTGACCATGGCACCAGAAAGAAAGGGGTAGGTGGAGACATTTGAGTGTTCAGGTAAAATGGCAGTTTGGTGATGGTGGTGGGTAGAGGCATGGGCTTTGAAGTTTGGCAGACCTGACTTTGAGCCCTGGTGCTACCATTTACTGTTTGACCTTGAACCAGTTATTTAATCCCTCTAAAGTTAACATTTTCTGGACAATGAAGATAGTAATATCTATGCCACATGGTTGTAAGAATTATAAAAGTTAATTAATGTATGTAAGGTGTTTGACAGAGAGCCCAGCATAATAAATAATCAAAAAATAGTAGCCTATTTCTTGTGATTAGATTACAAAAGGTTGGGACATCCATCTTGCTAGCAGACTCTCCTCCTTGCCACCTTGACCTTCTTGGCTTGCATACTTTGGAAACAAGCTACCCTGCTAGAGAAGTCTACAAGGCAAAGACTTGACAGTGGCTTCTGGCCAACAACCAACTAGGAACAGAAGCCCCCAGTCAGCAGCCTGGAGGAACTGAATTTTGCCAACAACCATGTGAGCTTAGAAGTGGATCTTGCCCCAGTCAAACCTTCGGATGAGACCCTAACCCTGGCTGACTTCTTCATTGCAGTCTGGGAGAGACCCTGAAAAAAAATCCATTTAAGCTGTGTCCAGATTCCTAACCCAAAGAAACTATGAGATAATAAATGTGTGTTGGTTTAAGCCGCTATGTTTTGGGGGTGAATTGTTATGCAACATAACTGATACATAGAGTCAAAGCCTTTCACTCCACAATATAACTCTGGGTCTGGTGGTTCTGAACTCACATGAAGGAGGGAGCATTTGAACAAAAGGGGGTTCTGGCAGAGGGTGGGGCTCTGACACAGAATCCAGCCATTTTAAAAGTTTCTTCCTAACCAAAAATCAGATACAATAAATCCTCACTTAACATTGTCAATAGATTCTTGGAAACTGCAACTTTAAGTGAAGCAACTTTGAGCAAAAGTTTTTTTTTTTTAATCTCATCAACATTATAACAAAATGATGTTGAAACAAAGGACCTTATTTGAGGACCTGCTGTACATCATTTCACGTAAAGTCACAGTTTCCAAGAACCTATCGATGACATTAAGTGAGGACTTACTGTACATAGTATGACAAGAATGAGTGTATTTATGGTGATAACTGGACAAAATATCTCAAATGTGGACTGTTGTGGAAAAATCTTCAATTCCAATTTTACTCTTTATCTTCCAATGTTAACTCCTCCTGGATGGTTCCAGCATAGCCAACGTGGTTAGTGAGGGCCATTGTCCTTGCAGGTCAGGCAAGGAACCAGGACATCATCCCTGAAACACACCTTAAGCTGAAAGAAGCAGAACCACATGCTCTCTTCCTTTTTTTTTATTTTTTCAATTTTTAAAAATTTTTTGTAGAGATGGGTTTTGCTACTTTGCCAAGGCTGGTTTCAAACTCCTGGCCTCAAGCGATCCTCCTGCCTCGGCCTCCCAAAGTGCTTACGGGCATGAGCCACTGCCCCTGGCCTGTTTCTTATTTTATAGGCAACATGGTATAGTAGAAAGACCTTTGGATTGGACCCAAATAGCTACTGGCTACTTGAGTGTGACTTTGGGCAACTCTTCCCAACCTGCATTGCCTCATCTACAAAATCGAGGAGATCGGCTGTACATCCCTCATAGAGTTGTTACGAGCATCATGTGAGATTTTGGCAAGTTAACCTCTCTCTATCTCATCAGTCAATCCAGGATAATAGTACCTACCCCACAGGTTGTAAGGATTAAACAAGAAAATACGTGCAAAGCACATAATGAAATGCATGGCCAAAGAGAATTGCTCAGTAAATGTTAGCATCATCAATATGATCTGTATAAACACCTTTGCCAATGACGAAGTGCTATCCATCTGTGAACTGTTTCCGACAATAGCTTCTCAGATATTGGCCCAGACAGAAAGTGAATGAGTGAATGAGCCACCACGTTGGCCAACGTGAGCTGGAAGACAAGGGTTACAAAAAGTTCTCTCCACTTTGCATCTGGATTGAGTAAGAGAGAGTCTTACCCTTGGGCCATGTTCTCGCTGGATCCCTAGTCTCTCAGGAAAGCTCAAGGAGTGACTGATTGTCGAATCACCCAGTTAGGACAGGTCCCCATGCTGTCACCTGTGTTTTGTCTTTGCTCCCAGCTTTACCATCAGCTGCTTTTGCACCCTCTCTCAGCATCTGTTCTTTGAATGTTCCCCACCGGCCCCCTTGGACATTTGCTTATCTGGAATCATCTAGTGGACAGTGTTTAGACATGGTACCATTTTGCCTTCTTATCAGCTCATCACGCGATTCCAGCCTGGTTCTCTAATTAGCCCTCTCACTTGGTGGGACCATCACATTTTCCTGCAGCTGTCTGTAATTGCCCCGCCAGGGTACTGCCACAGGCCTGTGCTTAATCACTGCCATCCACTTCAAATCCATTTTAGCCCACAGTAGCCAGATTCCATCTAGTGAGCGAAACATAATTGCTCTCTGATTACCCACAGCGTCAGGTGCTTGAATGTGCACAGAGCACATCCACAGCACAGGCAAGATTTTTGTGTTTGCTAATCTCCTCTGACAGCTTCTTTTCACTGAGCCACCAGAGATGCCCCTGGCAGAGGTGAGCAGTCACCTTTAGGGAGCCCTCGCCCCGTTTCTGGATGGCTCCTTGGCTTCCTTTAGGGGTAGCATCCACCCATCTCTCGTCGCCTCTGCTGCCACTATCCTGGTCCAGTCTGCCATGGTCGCAGCTGATCTCCAGGTGCAGCTGGGCTCTCACCCTGTCCAATCCCTTCTCCACACCACTGCTAAGGGATCCTGCCCAAATGCCAGGGATTTCAGTGGCATCCCGCAGCCTTAGGATAAAGCCCCAACTCCTTTCTACCGTGCTTGCAGGGCCTCAGAGGACCCAGCCTTCTCTCCCGGCCTCATTCCTTAGCAGTTCCACGCTGTGTCCGAGCACGCAGAGCCAAGCTTCCTTCCTGACTCACACCTGCCCATCTCTCACTCCCCTTCAGATCCCCCATATACGGTTGTCCTGCTATATTCATGGGGGGCTGGTTCCAGGACCCCCAAGGATACCAGAATCTGAGGATGCCCAAGTCCCTGAAATAAAATATCATCATATTTGCTTATAGCTTGTGCAATCCTCCCGTATACTTTAAATCATCTTTAGATTACTTAACACCTAATACAATGCAAATGCTATGTAAATATTTGTTATACTGTATTGTTTAGAGGATAATGACAAGAAAAAGTTTGTGCATGTTCAGTACAGATGCAGTGTTTTTCCCAAATATTTTCGATCCATGGTTGGTTGAATCCACAGATGTGGAACCCACAGATGTGAGGACCAACTGTGCCGTCTCTTGGTTTCTTTTACACTCTCTTTCTTGTCCCCTGCTGTCCCTCAAAACTTGCAAATGCCTACTCATCCATCAGCTGGCAGCAAAGGGGTCCATTCCTCCAAAGACCTAGCCAGACCTACTCTAGCTGGCCCGGCTCCACACCCCACAATACTCTGCACTTCCCTCCTCATATCACTTAACGTGCTTTACTGCACTTATGTAATTAATTTTTTACTGTGCTGTTTCTTTAATTAATCTTTTAATTTACTGCATTTGTTTGATTAATCTTCCCTGACAGCATGCAAACTCTGTAGGACGCGTTCATGTACCTTATTCACCAACATGTCCCCAGCAGCTGCTAGCACAGGGCCTGGCACATGGTAAGTGCCAGTACATATTTCTTCACTGAATCAACAAGCTTCCCATGAAACAAACTTCCCAAACTGCTCTGAAGCAAAACAAACAAACAAAAACAAACAAACAACAACAAGAACCCATGATTTTATGGCATTTCCGTTGGTCAAACATTTATTGGTCCAGACAACATTTCATATGAAACATTAATTTTGAGCTTGAACAAAGAATTTATTACTTTCTAGCATGCCAGTGATGTTTTTATTTACTTTTTTTATTTCTCTCACATACTTCACAAGTTCCCTGTATCCTGTGAATTGGCTTTGAAATACCACTTCCCTTCTTTTCTTCTCAACCATATTAGGTCAATTTGGGGCTGATTTCTGTATTAGGCATTTTAAATACACCATCTCATATAATCCTATGCCAAGGTTCGTGAGGCAGACATTATTATTCGTGTTCACAGGTGAGGAGGCCCGTGTCCTCGGGCAGGAAGTGCTACCTCAGCCCCACAAAGCCCATGTTCAGGGGACTCCCAGCCTCTGCGTTCATCTGACTAGCAGTGTAGACAAAAGCAGGTGATGAAAGTACAGGCTGGGCCAGCCCTTTCTCACTGTTCTCCGGGGCCAGCTTCCGACATAGGAGCCACCTGTCTTGAGGTGGAGGGTTGTGTGGAGAAGCGACGGGAGGGGAAGGGCCTCTGTGCTCGCTTGGGGCCGTGTGTGAGAACTTGCAGGATGTGTCCTGAAAAACCACTGCTGTAATTCACATGATGACACAAACTTGCCCCAGAATCTCCAAAGAACTTCTATGAGTAGTCACTTACCTGTGGAGAAGAGAAAATAGCTGGTCTCAAGTGTTCCATCTTCTAAAAATGGAGATTTGAGCAGATGTAGGGAGAGTTGCTGACTCTCCCCTCCGCACCTTGCCCCTCCCCTTCCCGGAGGGAGAAATCAGTCTAAGAAGAGAAGGCGCCTTCATCTATTTGCAGCTGGAATGGAAAGGGACAAAGTGGTTCTGTTCAGCTTTTCTCTCATCCAGGCCTTTTGTCGTTCTGTTCCCCAGTGGAGATAGGGTTAAAGAAACTGAATTATATAGGCATTTCCTTCAGCAAATGAAGTAAAAAAAAATGTACTCTGCTGCACACCAAAAGCTCTTCCTTTGTCACCCTTACACTACAACTGGGGGGCCATCCCCAGGGTTCTCTCCCAGAATATATTCACACACGTAAGCAAAAAAATATGGCACACGGTTTCATGAACTTTGGGCCCCCAGTTAAGAGTTCCTGCTCCAGAGGTGAGTACGGAAGGATTTTTCAAAAGTAACTCAGGGCCACTGAGATGAAATGGAGCCAACAACTTGGTTTGGAATTTTAGATCTTTTGGGTGTTCTTTAGTGTCACAATTTGAAGTCCTGGATCTAGTGACTATTTCCAGAGGGGGTTGTCTCCAGTGCAATGGCCTCCTGTAGCATCCCAAAGGACGGGCAGCCCAGGAGAGGCAGCACTGATGTCTAGACGGGAGCCTAGCCTGTTCTCTCGTGGATGGTTTGTGGCAATAAATCTTGTACATAAACAGGTGGCTTCACCTCCCACAGTGACTGCCACAGACAGACATTTGTGTATGGGATCGGTGATAATGGGGGTGAACCTACACACGTGGCTTCAAGTTGGTTCTTTTAGATGTTTATTGGGAATCTCCATGTGACAAGCTGTGGCAGCCCCAAGGTCATGCTCGGGGGGATGTACCACAGAGCCTTCGAGCTGCTCCTCACAGTCTAGTAAAGGCGTTGAGACAGATGGGGCCAGTGCCATTTTAGGGGTAAAAAGTGTTAAGAACATTAGATTGTGAGATCACTCCGTGTTTACAACAGGGTTGGTGAAGGGAAACTTCATGTGAGCTTTGCTCATGGCATCACATACGACCTTTTAATTAAGCTTCTATTTAGCTTATTTTTGCTTAATAAATAAAAGTGTCTAAATTTGGGAGAAATTTAGGACAGTGTCCTCTGGAGAAAATTAAAGGACCGGTTTCTGTCCTTCAAAGTTATTTTGAGCAATAAAGAATCTTTTGTTGCTGGCTTATACTTGCAAAAAAAAAGTACTCTTCAAATATTATAATTGTACTAAAATTGACTTTACTTAAGCACTATTGTTTTTACTTGAAGAAATTGTATGGGAGGTGGCAATAAATAATTAGGATAAATTTCTCAAATGTAGCCCACCTAGAAGTAGTGGCTGTCTACATGCAATGATTTCAGGGGTCCAAGAAAGAACTGCACCCCACAATGGTTCCTATCCCTCAAGCTTGGAAGTGCACAGGTATCAGGGTACCTGGAAAAGAAAAGCAAAGATTCCTGGGAAGGTGGATGGACATCAGCACCCTCCAGCCACAGACCTCTGGGAGCCCCCGTGGTTGAACAAGTTGGGTTTATCGCCCAGCCCATTTGCTGTACAAATCCGAGTCTGGCTGGAGACGCAAATTGGAGAGTATTGAACTATATTTTTAGGATCTATAGGTATTTAGAGGTCACCACCCAGATCCTCTTACATTTCTGAGGTCTGTCCCCAGCCTGCTGGGCGCCACGTTTGCGCCAGAACGTGCCCTGGGGCTGCAGGAGCCTCTCCACCTGCGGGCAGGTGCAGATGCCTGGGCCTTAGCCGGGCCACCTTGCCTGGGGCGGGGGCCAGGTCTGGCCAGTCTGGGCTGTCTCCTTCTCCCTTCCCAGTTTTCCCCTGGGAGCACTTTCTTAATAACTCACTTGCTCACAAATCCCTATCTCAGGGTCTGCTCCCGGAGAACTCAGAGTCAAATCATTTTATAAGGCTAATTATGAAAATCAACATGCCCCTGCCTCCCCGCTGGACTCCCTTCAATTTCTTGTTCTCCAGAAGCCACCATTTTACATCGTCCTATCTTTGGCGGGGGGAATGTTCCTTTACATCTTCAAATAACACTCCCGTAGTGCTTCTTCCTGATTTTTCAGTTTTGGGCATTTTCCATTGATTTTCCTGTATGGAGCATGATAGTCAAGCCCTCACCCCCACACCCAGTCCCACCCCCAACTCACTTTTTTCCCTCCATTTTCCTAATATGGTTATAAAAATAACAATACTTGGTTATGCTTATATAGAACTTATTACATGCCAGGCATTGTTCTAAACATTTTACATGTATTAATTCACACAATGTTCCTCCAAACCCTATGCCATACGTTCTGTTATGATCCCCATTTTACAGATAAGGAAACTGAGTCACAGAATGGTTAAGCAAATGGCCTAGTCACACAGCTAAGTGATGGAGACAGATTTGAACACAGGTGGTCTGGCTTCAGAGTCTGTGCTGTCCATCACCACGTTACGCTGCTGGGGTAATGCCATAATTTTAGTTAGACCAGTCTTCAGCATTTACAGGAGTATGATTACATCCATGCTAACTATGTGGTAAATGGTGATTTCTTTTTCCTTCTTGCAAAACTTTTTATTATACCCAGAGTTAAAAATTGTCTGATTTTTTTGTTTGTTTATTTATCTGGCCTTTTATGTCTTATGTACTAATCACTAATTTCACTTATCTGAATCTCTGCTCAGTATCACATCAGGTATTCGATCAATTTTATCTTTTTGGAGCAATTTCTCCTGAAGTACTTCTGACCTGTTCCCATCTGAACTGGCAGTCCCAGGACCTGCCACAGAGCCCTCGTCCTGGGCTCCCCCTTCCCTCAGCATCCCTGGGGTTCCCTTTACCCGCACCCGCTCCTGGTCCCTAGATCCTGAGTCTTCCTCTTTCTTGGTTTACTTTTTTGTCTTGGTCGAGTGCTCTGTAGCTTCCTGAGAAAGGACACGTGGGAAGCAAAATTGGGGGGATCTTGTACATCTCAAAATGTCTGTTGTCTACCCACCCTCATACTTCATTGATTGCTTGGCTGAGTATAACGTTCTAAGTTTGAAATACTTCTTCCTCCGCATTTTAAAGGCGTTGCTTCATTATCTTCTAGCTTCCAACACTAGTCTGAAGACATGCAGATTCTTGATTCTTTATATACACCTCTGTGGACTTTGTTTTTCCTTGAGGGCTCTGGAAACTTTTAGGATTCTCCCCTTCTCCTTAGTGTTCTAAAATTTCACAGTGACACAAAACGACGTGTCCTGCTGTGGCCCATTTCATCCATTGGGCTGGGTCCAAAGTGGTCTCTCGTAATCTGGAAACCCATGTCCGTGGTCCTAGGAGGTTTTCTTGAATTACTTCTAAGATGGATGCCCTGCAATCCTCTAATGTCTGCATCTTTTCATTCCTATTTTTGATTTCTTTTTCTTTTTGCTCTATTCTCTGGGAGATAGCCCCAGCTTTACCTTCTAACGCTTCTATTCAGTTTTTAAAACATTCTATAATATTTTTCTGTTTTAAAATTTCTCTTATTATGTTTTAAATTTCAAAATTTTAAATTTGATCTCTCTGCTTTTTGTTTTTTTATAGCATCCTGTTCTTGTTTCATGCACGTGCTATCTTCCCTTCTCTATTGGAGGCTATTAATGATATTTTGAAATTTTCAACTCCCTGCATAGTCTGTTTCCCCCACTTTGTTTTCTCCTCCTCATTTTGGTCCCTGTCTTACATCAGAGAGTTGTTAAGCTATGTGGTGATCTGTTGGGACTCAGGACTACATCACCCAAAAGTATGACTATAGGAGACCAGAATATGCCACCCCAAAATATAGTTCTTTGGCATATTTTGAGCTGGTTATTCTGAGAAACTATAGGCACAGGAGTAAGCTATGAAAAGCTGTCTTTTTGTTCAAGAAATTTATCTCTATAAAGAAAATATACATTAGTAAAATTATCTGTATCAGAAAGAGGGCTGCTCCAAGACAGCTTTTTTTACCTGAGAGACTTTTTATCTGCCTAAGAAGACCACCTGAATTCACCATGTGTTTCCTCCCCTCCCACTCCCCCCAGAAGCCCCAAGCCCCTGCTCCCTTCTGCAGCTCAGGATGCTATATAAGCTTCAGTCATATGGTCTTTCTTCGAGTCTCATATTTTATGGGACTCCTGAGCATGCATACGTAAGTAAACATAGTCTTTCTCCTGTTAATCTGTCTTATGGCAATTTAATTCATAGCCTAGGCAAAGAACCTAGACGGGTAGAAGGAAGCCCTTTTTCCTTCTACAGATCCCTGGCTGCTTTCTCATATTTAATTTAAAACTGATTGAAGCCCTGTACTCATGGGTGGTGACTGAGAGCTGGGCCATTTCACTGGGAACCCCAGTGTTTTTAGAACTTTCCTCTTGGGCTGGTTACAGCCCCCAGGTTCCTGCGGACAGTGCACTTCTGCTGCTGGACTCCTGGAAGCTTTGTGGAGGAAGCGAGTGGGAGTTGCCCTGCTCATTAGATAAACTTTCCCTCCGTTCCTCTACCCTCAACTGTACCAGCTTCTCATCGATCCAGAGACCCTGTGCTTTAACATCTTCATTGGGTTTAACTCCAGGCTTCTGCTGGGAAAAAGAAAGGGGAAATTGCCCACAGCAAGGAATGCGTGTGCATTTGTGTGTATGTATATTGTAAGACCTAAAACTTCATATGCTGCAATCTTAGAGCCTCACAGGGCCCCAAAAGCCTACCCATGAGTTCCCTTGCTATGCCCCGCCAAGCAGCAAAGCTTCCCGCCTGGCCAGTTGTCCTATCCTCCAGAAGAGCTACACTTTATCCCATCCTCAACCTAACAGGTTTCACCTCCTTGCCAGCTGTGGAATTAGTCAAACAAACCAATCCCACCCTCCCCTGGGAACCAGGGGCACCTCATCCTCTTGTTACTACAAAGCCTGCCTCCCTCAGCCCCCGATTTACTCTGCTCCCAGGTGCATCCCCCGTGTGGCCCTGCATGGTGTGTGCTGTCCTCCTCCCCCAAGCTGTGAGTGCATGTGGCTGATGAACTGTTGTCATCGCATCAGTCCCGTGTCGAATGTTGGGTATTTGGCCATCCCATACCGTTTAGGGCAGAGGCTCCCTCCTTCACTAAAGGGTGAATAGAAGGCAATCAGGACAGAGTGTGTGTGACTTTAAGTTGAAACCAATGCTCATTTACCATTCTGAAAATCACAGGGCCCTTAAGAATCTACTCTCCCTGTGCTTTATAAATGGAACAACAAAGCTTGGATGACAGCGCATCTGTTTATGGTATGGTTTACTGAATATCGTAAGCCTACTGTGGAGACCTACAGAAAAAGATTCCTTTCAAAATATTAGTGCTCATTGACAGTGCACTGAGTCACCTAAGAGCTCTGATGGAGATGCACAAGGAGACTCAGTGCACTGTCAAAGATTTCTCTATAGAATGCTATGCTGTTTGACAGCATTTTACCCACAGTAGAACTTCTTTCAAAATTGGAGTTAATCCTCTCAAACCCTGTTGCTGCTTTATCAACTAAGATCATGTAATACTCTACATCCTTTGTTGTCATTTCAACAATGTTCACAGCATATTCACCGGGAGTAGATTCCATCTCAAGAAACCACTTTCTTTGCTCATTCATATGAAGCAACTCCTCACTCATTCAAATTTTATCATGAGATTGCAGAAATTCAGTGCCATCACCAAGCTCCACTTATAATTCTAGTTCTCTTGCTATTTCCACACATCTGCAGTGACTTCCTTCACATAACGGTTGGAATCAACTTCTTCCAAACTCTCGTTAATGTTGATATTTTGACCTCTTCCTATGAATCACAGGTCTTCTTAATGGCATCTAGAATGGTAAATCCTTTCCAGAAGTTTTTCAATTTACTTAGCATAGATCCATCAGAGAAATCCTTATCTATTTCATAGTCTTATTAAATGTATTTCTTAAATAACAAGACTTGAATGTCAAAGTTACTCCTTGATCTATGGGCTGCAGAACGAATGTTGTGTTAACAGGCATGAAAACAACAGAAGTCTCCTTGTGCATCTTCATCAGAACTCTTAGGTGACTCAGTGCACTGTCAATGAGCAGTAATATTTGGAAAGGAATCTTTTTCTGAGCAGTAGGTCTCCACAGTAGGCTTACGATATTCAGTAAACCATACCATAAACAGATGCGCTGTCATCCAGACTTTGTTGTTCCATTTATAAAGCATAGGCAGGGTAGATTCTTAAGGGCCCTTTGATTTTCAGAATGGTAAATGAGCATTGGTTTCAACTTAAAGTCACCAGCTGCATTAGCCCCTAATAAGTGAGTCAATCTGTCCTTTGAAGCTTTGAAGCCAAGCATTGACTTCTCCTCTCTAGCTATGAAAGTCTTGGATGACATTTTCTCCCAATATAGGCTGTTTTGTCTATATTGAAAATCTATTGCATAGTATAGCCACCTTAATCAATTATCTTAGCTAGAATTTCTGGATGACTTACTGCAGCTTCTCCATCAGCACTTGCTGCTTCACCTTGCATTTTATGTTATGAAGACAGCTTCTTAAACCTCATGAAACAACCTCTGCTAGCTTCAAACTTTTCTTCTGCAGCTTCCTCACCTCTCTCAGCCTTTACAGAATTGAAGAGGATTAGAGCCTTGCTCTGGATTAGCCTTTGGCTTCAGGGAATGTTGTGGCTGGTTTGATCTTCTATCCAGACCACTCAAACTTTCTTCATATCAGCAATAAGGCTGTTTCACTTTCTTATCATTCACTTGTTCACTGAAGTAGCACTTTTAATTTCCTTCAACAATTTTCTTTGCATTCACAACTTGGCTAACTTTGGCCCAAGAGGCCTGGCTTTTGGCCTATCTCAGCTTTCAATGTGTCTTCCTCACTAAGCTGAATCATTTCTAGCTTTTGATTTTAAGTGAGAGACGTGTGATTCTTCCTTTCACTTGGACACTTAGAGGCCTTTATAGGGTTATTCATTGGCCTAATTTCAATACTGTTTTGTCTCAGGGAATAGGGAGGCCTGGGGAGAGGAGAGAGACAGTGGAACAGCCAGTCAGTGGAGTAGCCAGAACACACACGCTTATCGACTAAGTCTGCCATCTTATACAGCCACAGTTCACGGCACCCCAAAACAATAGTAATAGTAGCATCAAAGATCACTGATCACAGATCACCACAACAGATATAATAAGAATTAAAAATTTGAAATATTGTGAGAATTACCAACATGTGACACACAGACATGAAGTGAGCACACACTATTGAAAAAAGTGACGCCAATATATTTGCTGTATGCTGGATTGCCACAAACCTTCAATTTGCAAAAAACACGGTATCTGTGAAGTGCCATGAAACAAAGGATGCCTGTAAGTTAGTACATGTTAAGCACTCAGAACAGTCAAATGCAGTGAAAGTATTTTGGAGGGTTTTAGGCTGGTAGAAAAAGAAAATACTTTGGCGAGAATGAGGTAAATCCACAGACTTCCTAAAAAAAAAAGAACTGATAGCAAGCAGTTGGTACTGCCTGGGAATGGTAGGTGAACAAATGTGAACGAGGCTGACTTATTCCTTCCTGAAAGCAAGTTGTGGTTTGGGGAATCTAGAAAGGGATTATCTTAATATAAACAGCCAAAGGGAATAAATCATATATTGAAATTACATAAAACTTGAGCACCATTCCACGGGGTGGGGGAGGGTTGCAGGCAGTGCATCCCGAAATCCAACCTGGAATCGACACTGACACATGTGGCTGCTGCAGCCTCTGCTGGCAGACCCCAAATTTCCAAGCACAACCTTAGGCACTGCTCTAAGTGCTGGGAAGACAGCGATAAACAAAAGTCCCTGCAGAGGGTGCAGGATCCAGATGCTGTTTTAACCTTGGATGGAGGGAAGCCAAGGGTGCTGGGGGATTGAGGACAGAGTAGGAAGAGAAGGGTGTCACTCATCAAGGAAGGGAGGCTGAAGTCACTGGTTCAAACTGTCCAGTTTGGACAATACCATTGCTCAGAGCTTGTGCTGCCTCTCAACTGGGAATTTGCCCTGGAGCCCATGCTGTTTCAGAGAAGAAACCATACAGAGCCATCTTGTGGTGGAAAAAAAGACACACAGGTTTCACCATGAAGACTTTATTGAATTTTATATGACATTAGCAGGTGTAAATACATCTGCATACTATTGTACCCTTGAGTCCTCCCATATGGTCCGGCAGCATTTTAAAGTGGTCAGCAAATGTTTACAGCAATCTATACTTGTCCCACTAACACGTTTACCACAGGTAATTAACTTAACTACCTGATAAAAATGTAATTGGCATGTTGTAACGCCAGCTATTGTCTGAAAAGACTTTGACTGACAGTTACTTACGTTCGCTTGTTGGTTATCTTTATAGGCATAAAATCAAATCCAAATTTTATCATTATTTTGTGATTTGATTAAAGTAAACGGCCAAATTGGGTAATCATGATCCAGAAAGGTTTATTATTTGCCTCAATTATGTGGTTTGGATTTTTATATTGTTGGAACATAATAAGAAATTAGTCTGATTGCCCTCGGATACTGCCAAATGCTGTGCAGCCACACCCTCTGTGTCAAGGCTAAAACTAATTCATCAGAGATGATTCCATGAGGCTGTGGAATATCAATTTGTATGTTTCAAGGATTCACACTGCCTCTCCTGGAAGCATCTGTCATTTCATCTGAGCCTTGTATCACATTACAAACAGCAACAACACACACTGAGTTCCATGAAGACATGGAGGGTGTCCCCACCCGGCACAGGGGACAGACTTCCAGAGCACGGATTGCAAAGCAGCTGCTGCTCCAAGCACCAGTGTCACCTGCAATTACAGGGCTGTTATAAGCAGCTTGAACCACAGTGAAAAGCTTCCTGGAGTTGCTTCAGCTACGACAGGTGATGCACATGTGCCTTTGCTGCATACAAACTTTAGCCTCCTGCATAAGTTTAGCAGATTCTTCCATCTTGAACACTCATTTTAAGAGACACTTTTCTGAAATGTGACTTTTAAGGGTTCTTCTCCCTCTGCTTAGAGAGTAGTCAGGATCCACTAGGTACTTGCACTGATTTGGGTGACTTCTCGGCAGCCTGCCCAAGAATGAGTCCTTCGCTGAGCTGTGTTTATGAAGGCCCAGTCTCAAGACCACAAACAAAAGAACCATAAGAGCCTCTGCACAGTGTTGATGTTTCCAGGCACTAAGTAACAGCCCCACACCCAGTCCAGGGAGATACTCTGCTATAGATGGCTTTGGCCATGCCCTTGAAGTCAGCTAAGACAGAATTCAGTTCAATTTTTAAAACAACTAGATTTTCCTATGTTCTTAGGGCAATCCAAAATGTGTTTCCTGCTCCTCCACACCTGCCCAGCCCCCCACTGCAGCGCCAACCTGATCTTCACTCAGCAGACGCAGAGGCACCTGCCCAACCTCAGCCTGTGCCCATGAGGGCCAATTTCCTGCCGGGGCCTGCCAGGGCTTCCTGGCTCTACTGGTATTTTCCCGCTGTCTCAAGGTTTCACGTGTGCCATGAAACACCCACGTCTCCCTAGCGAGACAGTAAGTGGAACGGAGGCAGCAGGCAACAAGTGCACAGCAGGTCATGCAATGTGTGAGTTGCTTGGCAAATGCTTACTGAGGGCCACTCTAAGCCCAGGGAAGACAATGATGAATGAATAAACCCATCACATCCTAGATATGCAATCTGACGTGTGGTCCCAGGTCACCCAGGAGTATGGGGGCCAGAGATGGGAATAAAATCAGAGTCCTCAGCAGTGCAAGTCAATCATAACCCCCGGCTTCCAGCTGGACAGTGTATCACTGCGAAGTGATGTGCATGCTCAGCTGGCACGTTTGCTGCTGAGGTACAGGGTCTGGGAAGTTCGGGGGCTCCTGACATCTTAGCAATCCAGCAATTCTCACCAAATGTGCAGCTTTTGTCCCACTAGGGGGCTTGCTGAGGCTGTTCCAGGCTGCCTGCTATGCCCTGCAATGCTCACCTCAACACGGCACCCATCAGCAGGAGGAAGTTGAGGGGGTCATTTGTGCTGCCAATTTCAAATTACCCTTAACAAATACAGTTCACTTTATAGAGCAAACAGGATCACCCAGTTAATCTACAGAGCAAGGGAGAAAGAACCCTACCCGTCATTAATGTTTTACTACCTTTCTCAAAAAGTGTAACCTTTAACCCCCAAATCAACTCCAAACTGAGGCAAAGGAGGGACTACTCCCGGGGCAGTTCCGGGTGCTGGCTCTGTCCCAGTGCCAATGCTGTTTCGATCTGGAGAAACAAATAAACAGAAAGATAAGGTCTTTAAAGCACACGATGAAGCAGACCCAGAATTTCCAAACCAGAGATAGCCACCCGCTTGGCCCTCATTTGGAATGATAGATGGCTGTCTGCCAGAGCACCGCCCCACCCGGGACAGAGCTGGGCCTCAGCAATGACCAGTGGTAAGGGAAGCCCCCTTGCATGTGCCTGGGGAACAGTGTGGCAGTAAGTAGGCTTGCCTGGAGCTAACTGTAGGAATCCTGACATGGACTCAGCCCCACCTGAAGGAGGTGATGCTTCTACAAATATGCCAGACTCGTCGCCAGTAACTACCTGCAAGGATCTTATTTAGCACAAGGATTGCATTGACTTTGAAGTCTAAGTCAAACTTGGTGGTGATTAGAAATGGCCTTAAAGAAGCCTGAGCTTCAGAAAGAGAGAATTTCCGTGTGAGACATCAGTTCCCTGACACCAGCCCACCTCCTGCTAAGGAGGGAACTGATGCAAACACTCAGGTCCTTCCTTCGTGTCTCATGTGTAATTGACAGGTAGTTCCATACACTTTCATTTTTATAGATGACTAGTGCCTAATTATTTGTGACCTAAGAAGTGAGTCATTAGGAGTCAGTACAATTTATTATTCACACGCTAGAACTAGCACAGGCCTAGAATGTATTGACTTCAGTTCCTTCCCAGAGGTCTGGCTGCCATGCGGCATAGTTGGAATTCCTGCAATTTGGAGGAGGAACACTTTATTAGTGCTGTCTTGAGTTGGCCTTTTGCTTTACAGTTGCTGCTTTTTTTGCTTTTAAATTATAACTTACTGTTGGTTTCGGGTCTTTACTGCCAACTGAGTTCATCATGGGTTGTTTGGTTAGTGTGTGGTAGTGTATTTTAGCATCTGCCTATACTGCTCTGATACTACACTTTAGCACATAAATGTACTGGGGTTCAAATGTGAACCACCCATGCCCCTATTGCTAAATGAAAAATGTATATAATTCTGCCAGATGTATGTGAAGATCTCTTTTTCTATGCCATACGGAAACTGACTGAGGCAGGTAGGCCATGAGGTTTTTGGCTTCTCAAAGTTGGATGCTGTCAAAAAAGTTTTGCATGCCACTAGAAGTCTGGAATTACAAGTCACCAGTGTATGCAGTGGTGTGCTAATAGATATTTAGCAGCCAACTTATAGGGGTAAAATATGTGTGTGTGTGTATGTTCAGTATATGTTTATTATAAATTTTATTGATATAGATGTGTCACACACAATTTACAAACAAACATACAATACTCTTGATCTTAAATCCTATATAGCCAACTGATTGCCACAGAATGCTTTCAGTTGATTTTTGTTGAACTCTTGTATCCATAGCCAAACTAAATTAAAGAACAAGTGTAGTTCCAACATAAATGTCAGTTGTCATTTTGTTTATAAGTATGGCAAAAGTGAAAAAGCACAGACTGTCAAAACTTCAGTCGTTTATTAATGATGTGAGTGACTCTTTTGCTAAATCAGATAGTGTTTTCAAAAACTAGAAGAAAGTGTTTTCAATTTTTAAGCTATTCAAATTAATGGCTATGCAGATGATACACTTTTAAGTTTAATCTGCATTATTAACATTTTCTCCATCACTTTCTTAACTCTAGGCTATCAGCAAAATAATTAAGCCCTGATTTGTAGCGTTTGCCCATTTTTCTGGTGTAAACACTCTCACCATGGCTGATTTCAATGTACTGACATGACGTCACTGATCACGGAGTTGAGAAGAGATGCACAGTAATACAGTATTTCCTCTTTATTAATTAATGTAGTATTTCTGCCTTACCACAGTAGCCTAAATAACCTCAATAACATAGATTATTGTAAAATGTAGTAAAAAAGAAATTAGGAAGTGATGAGTTTTTAGTATTTTTTTGATATAATTTATTTACCTATAACTTTATATAATTTAATTATTAGTAATGGCTGTGTTTAATAACTGGCTCAAAAGATTCCTAAAGATTCTTGCCAGCTTGTACCAGCCAGCCTCAGCACACCACCTAGTGTAGCTGTGATTTAAGAAAAGCTAGTTGTCCTTTGTGTTTCCCATTCCAGCCTCTCTCAGGGTATAATTTGGCCCACATGTAAGCCTGGGCTCAACCTCTCCAATGTCAGCCTCTGCCCTCTGTCACCGTCCCCACCGTGTCCCCCTCTGGGCCGAGCTGTGGCTGTGCAGTTTGTCTGCTGCTGAGATGGGACCAGGCAGGCCCACACCTCTGGCAATGCCGAAGCTCAGCCCTGCCATAAAGAGGAAGTGCTGGGAGCAGTTTGAAAATTAAGAAGAGAGTGCCAGCCAGTGACTAAAAGCCTAGTGCAGCCATAAAAATCTGCCCCAGGTCTAGTCCTGAGAAACAAGGTGTTGGCTTTAAAAGTGTTTCATTTTCTCTCCCTTAAAAACGTAACCAAAAACTGTAATTATAGGCAGATCATAAAACTCAAATTCCAGTATCAAAGGACATTTCCAAGGACATGTACATATGATTTATGCATTTTGTAATGTTTTGTCCAATGACTAAAAAGTGCTCCCCCCCCACCGTGTAACTGCATTAGTCCTTTTATTGGTCAAGTATGGATTTTTCAAGTTTTCTTTTTCGTGGCATCTGATTCTTAATGATAACAGATCTTAATGTCTTTCAAAATGGGTCCATTTGCTTAAAAATATAACAAGAGAAACCATTTCCTCCATCTCCCACTTCCGCTTTTTTGTTGAAGTGAGCTAGGGTCCTGGAGGTGAGTGGCACTGTCCCTTTGCCCCGCTTCCATTTGGGGCTGTTCCAGACCTTTCCCCAGCCTCTGTTCCCTACCACGTGTTATTCCAGTAAGGAAATATCACAGACTTTGGAACTATTCTCTTCTCAGAAGAACTCTCACCTGGGATCTCCTTGGGAGAGAAAGCTGTTTTGCGTCATTTTGTTTTTTAATTATTAACTTGGAAACTATCCTGGAGTTTTGAACACGAAAATCTGCTCTTTGTAAAATACTACAGGAAATATATATATAAATAAGCACATTCTATTCATGGTAGATATTTAATAATATTAATAATGAGCAAAACAACAACAACAAAAAAAACCAAAAGAACAACCAATTCTTCTTGACTTAAGCCTGGAAAAGTGGGTAGAATCCTAACTTCCTTTCTTTAAGTCAGGGGAAATGGCAATGTTGAGATCCAACAGTTTGGTTTTCCAGAGGGACCTGGAGAAGTAAGAATGCAGATGGCATTGGCTGAAAAGGAACTGTCACCTACAGTTTGAGTAACTTCAATACGAATAGCATTTATGTACGTTCAAATGAACTCATTTCTTTGTGCCCAGATGGTGCATTGACATAACTGCTTTAATGAAAAGGTCTTTTGACAGGAAATGTATTTTGGTTTTTGAAGGTGGAAGTATTTCTCGCTGGGCTTAATTGTTTCTAGTAAACCTAGCTCTCAACTTGCCTCCTACTGGTAGTGACCAGGGTGCAGGAGTGATGGACTGAGTGCCTGGCTTTGCAATTCGCCCACATGTTCCTCGCTCACTGGATCGTCCTTGCTGGGGTCTGCTCCCGCCGCACCTCCATCTCCACGTGTGTTTTATGGGTCTCCTAACACAGCAGTCCCGTCTCTCCTGTCTCTGGGGAGGCTGTAAGCCTGGTAAGACTAGGCGTGTGAACATGCTTTATCTGGAACATGCTTCAGTCCTTACTCCGATTTCTCCCAGCATCAGCGTGGGGGGAGGGGGGTGTGGAGTTCTACCACTGGCTAAGAGTATAAAACTGGTTGTTTGAACCAGAGACTCTTTTATGAGCTTACGCAGGTGTCTAGAGTTGGACCACAATGAGTACATTTGTCTTTACACACTAGAAGTCCAAGTTCCTGTCTGAGGCTAGTGGAGAAGGAGGAAGAGAGATAACCCTTTCCTGGACCCCTTCTAGAATGTGGTCCTGAATAAAATGGTGTCTATTAGCAGCATTTGGGGGAGACTAGCTATGAATCAAGAATATCATTCATTCAACAAGTTATTGACTAAATAACACTTAACACAAAGTGGAAAACAATCCTCTGAATGTATGCCAAAAATACTTACAGACAAATGACTAAAGTAGTTGAAATAAAATTCTTGTTTAAATAGTCCCATCTATATTTTGACCAGATTTCATCTCTAAGAATAAAATTATGTGTTATGGTAACAACAGCCTAAATTAATAAAAGCACAGGAAAAACCTTCATAGGAGCTGAAAATTTCTGCAACCTTTGCCCAATACAGAAATTTTGGGAGATGGGCCCGAGATATCACCTACAGGATCCATAATTGAGAGCATCTCCTAGGATATTAGTAATAGATTTAGCCAAATATGATTATGATTCCTGGTCACATGGCTCCTCACTATTTTCAAAGACAAATAATCACCCTGACCACTGGGTCTAGCACACAACAAAAATGGAAATTTAATCTCTAATAAACATTTGTGATGCTAATGAGAAGAGTTTTAAATATTTGGATCAGTATGGTAAAATATCTATAGGTTTGTATCAGCCATGAGATCATTGGTCTAAAGTCCATAGAAAAATAATACTACATTTCCATGTGTTTACAGTATCTAATATAAGGCTCTCACACTCTCCGTGTCTATGGGTATATACCCTGCTTCATACTTTTAAAAGTACAACCTCATGTATTTGATCTTGGCAAAAAAAAATGTGTAAAAAAAAGTGTTGTTATTCCCAGGTGATAGGTAAATAAATTAGAACGTGGAAGTTTTTAAAATGTGGAGTGAATATAGGGGACATGATTCACCTAAAATTCTGTAATTTTGTGGTTGAGCTGAAATGATAACCCAAGTCTCTGGGCTCCTAGTTCATGGCACCCTGGAGGCCCCTCCAAAACACCCTTCGGAGAACCTTCACAGGCTGGCAAAGGCCTGACAGAGATGGGGTCCTGTCAGCCTTGCCTTCGGTCTCACCCTTTGTCCGGCACCCTGGGACTCTGAGACCAGGAGGGTTGTGAGACGTGATCTGAGAAGATATTTGGATTCCCCTAACTCCACTTTGGAGACATTTGTGCAAGGGGATGACTTTGACATTTGTAGGTGAAATAGGGAAGAATTTTCTCCCTCTAACAATTGAGAATTATTTGCAAATATTTGTGCATATACATAAATAATAGCGTGGAGATGAGGAACAACATGGGAAGAGGAGAGGGAACGGGGGCAGTGATGCTCTGCAGAGTGGGGAAGAACAGCAGGAGCCAAGATGAGAAAATAAACAGCCATTTCTGCTCTGCAGACATCAAATAAATCCAACTCCGACATCAATTCCATAATTCTTTTGACAAATATATTAATTATGTCTAATACACTCTTATGTTTGTCCTCACCAAATTAGATAATACAAGTGAAGCGCTCATAAGAGTACATTTTGATTCAATAAATATTAACTAATGATAACAACAACTGCAACAATAAAACTAGTGTCATGATGCAATTGGGTGACCATTTACGGGGGACTTTCTATTGTGGGGCACTGTGCCCACACTACCAATGATGCAAGGGCGCTAGGACACTCTCTCTGCCTTCATCACACTTACATTGTCCCTGGAGAGACAAGCATGTGGGCGCCTAAATTGCAACTTCAGCAGAAGGGAGCAGAAGCACACGCACAGACGTTCTGGAGCCCACGGGCCCTATCTCTTCCCAACTCCAGGTTCAGCGACGTCACAGGAGGGGCTTGAAATCAGGCATGGTGGGAGTGTTCACGCCACAGGGATGGCAAACACTACAAATCAGGGCTTATGTTTTTTCCCCAAAGAGCTGATCGTGAAACATCTACCCTTACTGTTCAGAGGTGAGAAGACACTGAACTGGGCTTGTGGGTGAGGAGCGAGTTCTGTGCTTGGGAAGCATCTGCTCACGCACTCTGCCCGCGCTTGCCGTTCTTCTATCAATCGTGAAGGTGCTTCTCAGCTCCAGGCTCTGAGGAAGAGAAGTAACAGTGGGGGCAGGTCTGTGGAACACCCAGGACCGGTGACACATCCCTCCCGAGTCACGTCTGAAGCGCTCGACGCTGCCCCAGAGTGCTAGGGTCACATCAAGTGAGAGGGGACGAACAGAATGTCTCCAAAGTGAGAGCAGCCCAGCCAAAAGCTGATGAAAATACAGCACTGTGGACAGGAAAACTCTCACAGTTCAACTTAACCTAAATTATCAAAATCACTAAAATCAAATCTGTCCTTCGGAGATAACGGGATGTATTGATTTGCATTAAAAGAAAAGAGGTGGGGGGTCCACAATCTCTGTTCATTTCATTTTCTTCTTGCTGTAATTATACTCACAGAAATTGCCTTTAAAACAATTATTGAACCATTAAGAATTTATGGAAAGACATTCATTGTCCAACTAAGACACTATTGCTTTTTGTAGGTCCATGCACAGTCTTAAATAGCATCAGGAGGAAACCACAGCGACGTCCTGGAAATAGGAAGGGGATGCACGCTTATTGCATATCCTCCGATGGAAGATTTCTAGCCAGCTAGAGTGTTCAGTGAGATTACTAAAACGTTCTCAGTAACTACCTATATTTGACTTTGGCACCTTTTCAAAAGTCAGAAGAGGCATTTGCGAGGAGCCATAAAAAGTCATTACATAAGCAGAACAATAGAGGCTCCCCAGCATCTGGGGAAGGCAACACATCTGTCTTCTGTCTATTTCTTCCCTAAATGTCTCCCTGAATCAACTTTTATGGGGGTGGGGGAGGTCAGAGGGTGTCGTAAATATCCCATTCTATTTGAATCCGAGAGTTAACAATACCCCCTGTGACTATAAACACAAGATGTCGCATTCAGGGGAGAGGTGCACTCAAGTAAGCAGAGATCTTTGTGACAGTGGTCTCGGTGTGGGCCACAGGCCAGCTAATCACATTACCGTGAGAGCCAAGAGGTGGCCCGCAGACAGTGAAATAAAGAGGAGGGAAAAGCAAGACTAATCTCGTTAAAAGGAAAGCTGCTTTTACACAGCTGCTTAAAACGCCCGGTTTTCCCAGGACTGGATCACCTGGGCGTCCTCGGGCTCGGGCTGGGTTCGGAGCATTGTTCAGCCAAATGCCGGAGCCTCCTGAGCGCAAGCAGACCTTGTCCTCAGAATCTGCTTTTTAAGAAAAAGCAGACATCACCCCCTCCTCCCTCTCAAAAGCCTTCTGGAGACACTGTTTTCCTTCATTATTCCTATTTTCAGTTGACTATTCCCTAATTTTCTAAAAAGACCAAGTCCTCTAAAGACTTGGGTAAAAAAGTCCAGCTTTGCCTGTCTTCTGCAACCTTGAGGAAAGATTAAACTAAATCCACTCGTCAATGGTTCTCAATCTGTGGTCCAAGGATCCTTGGGAGGCCCAAGACACTTTCAGAGGGTCCCCAAGTTTCTCACTTTTCCAACAGCGTATCTGAGTGATTGCTGGGTGTTTTTATCTATCTCAACCCAACAATATGTTACAATGGATGGAAACAGATGTGGGAACCCAGCTGTTAAAAGGATGTGCAATCTAGAAAGCAAGACATTGAAGAGATTTGCAAAAATGAAAAGCAATGCTATTCTTTTCACGAAACTATATTTTTGACAAAAATACGTTAGGTATGTTATCATGTAAGGGATTTATTACTGTTATTTTAAAGTGAATGAATAAATCAATATTTTCAAATTCCTCTGTTTTTGTTTCTAATTCAGTAAATATGGGTAGATGTAACCCACACGTGCAAAAGCTCTTTGGCATAGAAAGAAGTCCTAGACCAAAAAATTTCAGAAGTCCTGCATTAGAAAGACATGAAAATGCTCAGGTGTAAGCGTTGTTCATTGCTGTACACCTTAGTTTTGAAGACCATGGCTGACCTGAACCTTTGAACCACGGTAGGGATTTTCCTCAATGTGCTCATCTGACCTTCTAAGGCCAAAGCCTTAAATTAGCCTTTGACTGAAGACATGCGATGTTCAAAGAATAAACTGTAGAAATCCAGCAAAGCCAGGAAAATGACAAATAGGCAAGATAAGTCATTTACCAAAGAAGAAGGCCCTTCCCAGCCGCAGCCACTTCCGCCCAGTCCTCACCCTGCTTAACCCTTGGCAATCACTGATCTGTCCTTCACTTCTGTACTTTGGTCGTTTCGGGAAGGCAAAGTGAACAGAATCCTGCAGCATGTAGCCTTTAGGGATTGGCTTCTTTCACTTAGCACAGTTCTCTGGAGACTCGTGCAAGTAGTTGCGTGTGTCGGTGGTTTATTTCTTTTTATTGCTGAGTAGTAGTCCATGGTACAGATGTACCACAGCTTTACACATTCACCCACTGAAGGACATCTACGTTGGTTGCAAGTTTTTGCTGTTACAAATAAAGCTGGTATAAACATTCATGTACCAGTTTTTGTGTGAACATAAATCTTCATTGCTCTGGGATAAATGTCCAGGACCCAATCGCTGGGTCATGTGCATATTTAGTTGTTTAAGAAATTGCCAAAATGTCTCCCATGGTGGTGGTGCCATTTTACGTTCTGCCCAGCAGCGTGTGAGAGTGACCCAGCTTCTCTGTATCCTTGCTAGCATTTGGTGTTGTCACTGTTTTTTATCTTAGCCATTCTAAAAATTTCATAGTTCTTCATTTTATATTTAAGTACAAGAGCCTTTTAAAAATAATTTTTGTATTAAGATGTGACAATCAGGTCAGGGTTCTTTTGTTTTGTTTTGTTTTGTTTTTGCTCTAACACTGTTTCTAGAACCATTTGGGGTTCTCCATTTGTTCCATTGATCTAGATGTCTGTTCCTCCACCAACACCAGCCACTCTTGATTACCATAACTATATAATTATATGAATAAATATATTCATTCAAGCATCTGCATTTTCTTGACATCTTGTCTATTATCACAATTTACTTTTTTTATCATGCAATTCATACTTTCCCCCTGATTCTGCCACTTACTTTGTGCAGGTTACTTTACCACCCCGAATCCCAGTTTCCTCATCTGGAGAATGGGGGAGAACCATCCATCCTTTGACTTTTGTACATACTTTGCAGGAGGTAGTAAGATTGTATGAAACTACATGTGAAAGCAACTAGCACAGTGCCAGGCATGCAGTAAAGTATAGGTACCTCTGTCCTCGTTTCTCTCTCCTCAGAGCCATTCTGTTACTTATGCTGATGATATGTGAATTGTTTGTTGCATTTCTGCAACTTGCTCTCATTTCTCAAACCCAGCACCACATACACGATACACAGCTCTTGTGTAATGATGCATCATGCAAAGGTTATGTATATATTAATAAATGTAAAAATCTAGAAACGCATCCTAAATGAGTTATTGACTGGCTGCTAGCTGGGAATATCTGACTCTCGAAAGGACTCCCCTGGCTGCCGAGAACAGGGCAGATCCATAGAGGCCTCTAGAGGATCACTTCAATAAGAGTAATGTCATTTCCTCTCATTACTCAAAAGAGCCCCTCTGCCTTGCCCTACACCCCGCCCCCCAAGTACAAAAGAGGGATTTTATTCTAAGCACAAAAAAGAAAGAGCAATGTACTCTTGGGGTTTTGGGGGGGAACAATTTCAATTTCCCCCCTACAAGCACTATTTTCTCCATTGTACGTTTCCCTTTACAAATAATTATTTAACCTGGATGCACAGATGTGTATTTCCAAACTGCTAGTGCAGTGGAAAACACAGCCATGAACACATTTAGGTTTCTCACCTCCCTTATCTCTCTCCTGCATCCTTTGCGTAAAAATGGGCTACATGATCCAAGAGCTTAGTGACTTTACAATCATGTCCACAATGGCTATTGTACAGTGATGTATTTTCACTTATAGACAATACAAAGGAAAATGTTTCCCATACATTTTTAAAAGCCACTTATTTAACTTTTAAACTTTAACCTGTTAAATTGAGAAATGTAAAGCATATCCAGAAAAGTACATGTAAACTAATGTTTGGTTTAATAAATAATTTTCATTGTATACTTGCACACTCACCAACCAGGCCGATAAATAAGACATTTCCAGATTCCAGATGTTTCTATGTGTCCCTTCCTGTTTAGTGCCCCCTCCTTACCATGGTAACCACAATCACATCCTTTATAGTTGATCACATGATGATCACATCCTTTATAGTTGATTGTGGAGTTTAACACATTTCTATTTTGCACTCTCCTGTTTGTGGTTTTCTTTATTTTAATATCTATGTATACATCTGTTAGCATAGTTCATAAATAATATATACGTATTCTTGTTTTTTTTCACCAACGTTACTTTTGTAATACTCATTCATGTTACTGGATGTAACTATGGTTTATTCATCTTCATTGCTGTATGATTATCCAATACATCAATATTCAAGAACGTATGTATCCGTTTATCTGCCACTGAACATTTGTATCATTTCCAGTATTTGGCTGTTGTGAACAATCTTGTTAGCAAGCTCTTTTGTACTCATGTCCAGGTGGACATGTGCACACATTTCTCTGAAGTCTATTTCAGAGCCTGGATTTCTGGGTTGTAGCATCTATACCTACATCTTTACCTTCAGTCAATGTAGAGTTGTTTTTCAAAATAGTTATATCTATTAATGTTTTACAGGTAACATATGTACCTAGAATTGAATTTAAAAGGAACCAAAGGTATGTACTTGTTTTCCTCCTTCCCTAACTCCAGTTACCCAGTTCTATCTGTTTTTCTTTTTTCACACAATCTTTAAAGTTTTGAAAAGGACTCGAAAAATGCTAACTCCTGATGAGCAAAGACCTCGACCTCCCAGTCCTCAGACTGTGAAATCAGCAGAGGGTGTCAGGCTGTGGGATTGAGTGCCAGTGTTAAGCACTGAACCACATTTACCTTCCTAAGCGCTGACATGTGGAAAGGGCAAATTAAGGGAGCTGTTGTCTGGAATCCATGTTTCTTTATTTCTGAAAAACACATTGCTTAAATAGAAAAGAAGCTGTGTAAAAGCGACCTTTATGATATCTTATTTTTTTTATCCTTTTGAAACACTTAAGAAATTTCAAGGACCCCCAGAAGCAAACACTGAGCAAGGTGCCAGGCTGACAGTTACAAAACACAAAGTTTAAACCCAACTTCTCGGGAACTCATCCGGTATGTAAATCTGGGCACACATATAGTGGACCTTTAAGTTCCATTAAAGGATATAGTTCAGGTACAGGTAAACATTTAATGGAAAAAATGGTCAGCAAATGCCCCCGGCTCTGAGCCAAGTTACTTCCTTTCCACTGAACCCTCTTCTGACTGCAAAATTCCTTATGCAAAGCATCCACTCCTTGCTAAATCCAGTAAAAAAAAGTCTTATATTTCCCCATATTTCAAAACCATTAGAACTTGAGTCCCCTTTCTCTTTTTTAAGGTATGGGAAATTTTAAACATAAATAAAAGTAAATACAATGATAATATGAGTCTCAGGTACCCATTATCCAGCTTCAGTAGTTATCAATTTATGGCCAATTTTGTTTTATCTATATCTTTCCCCTCATGCCTAACTGGAATTACTTGGAAGCAAATGTATGTTATGATTTAATCTGTGGTCACTTCACTATGTGTCTGTAAAGGGTAAAGACTAAACACACACACACATGCACACCCAGCTCAATACCATCATCTAACATACAAAAAATGATAATTCCTTAATTTCATCAAATCCACAGTCAGTATGGGCATTTCTTTGGCTTTGACACAAATATTTTTTTAAATAATTTTTTTGTTGGAATGAGGATTCAAACAAAGTCCAAGGTCCATATATTGCAATAGGGTAAATTCTTCTGAAAACTTTAAAAATATGGTTTGTACACAAGCAAGAATAACTAGGAAGATCCTGGAAAAGAACAAGGATGGGGAGAAGGGACAGCCTTACTGTATACAAGAGTATGTAATAAAGCTTCTGTAATTAAAGCAGTTTAATATTGGCCTAGGAATAGACAGACCAATGGACCAGAAGAGAAAATCCAGATACAGACCCAAGTGTCTATGGGAATTTAGTATACTTAAACCCATAAACCAGAAATGGGGGAAATGTTCCTAACTATGTTTCAAAACCATTAGTAATGAGGGATTGATAAATGTGCTTATATAAAACAACAACAACAAAATACTTTTTATATGGCATTACAAAGTAAAAAGACAAAAGACAACTTAGGAAAAAACGTTTGCACTCATATCACAGAGGGTTTTACAACCTACAGGAAAATGGGTGAGAAATTAGAACACAGTTCACAGGAAAAGAACTGCAAGTAGCTCTGCAAGACACGAAAAATCCTCAACCTCGCTCACACTGAAGAGAAACCCAAAGTAAATTACGCTGAGACACGGTTTTTCTGCTAGCTGCTTATAGCTGCTCTATAAAACTTGGTATGTGTAAAAAGCCTACCTTTATCCCTGCATCCTTTGTGTCGTTCTCTCCCTCCAGTAGTCAGCATCAGAAAAACACAAAAATAACCGCAAGCACAGCCTTACATGGCTCTCAGGAATCATGTTGTTGATGGTCACGTTGATATTGTTGTTCTGAGACTGTCTTCTGTGTATTTGTGGGACAAATCAAATGAGTAATTATGACGGTGTCTTTGAGAACTTTTCACTGTGGTTGAAAGGAGATACAGTGTAAGGTGGACGAAGTACAATCCCTGTAATCCTGGTTTGAAATGAAGTATCCGAGCAAGATCTTACGGTGAGTTTCACCTTTAACAAAGTATACATATTTTCTAGCTCTGTCCACAGAAAAGGCCTAGAAACGACACCCACCTGGGGGTAATTAACACTCCCGGTAGTCAAATCATGATCTCTACACAGCATTTCCCACTAAAAGTGCCCAGGAATCCTTGGAGAAATGGCCCATTGCAGGTCTGGGGCAGAAAATGTACCATATTTTCTCATACCAGAAAGCAAGTAAGCTATTAAGTCTACTTGGGTGGTACCAAAAGACTTGGAGCCAAGCTTGAAAAGGCTCTCTTTGGCCAAAGATAGGACAATTTGAACATTTTTAATAAGAATAAAAACTGCAGTGGATTGATACAGGTCAAATATATTGAAGTGTTTGCGTTCACAGTAATACAAAGACCACCACCACCACAACAGCGGCTTAACTGGTCTCTTTGGATGATATTAAGGGACCAGATCTTTCTTCATTTTTGAACTGGTAAATCAAGGCAAAGAATCAAGCATTTGTCCCTCCATTTTCTATAAGGTCTGGACCTCAGGGTAACCAAAGGGTTGATGAGGGAAGCTTTGCTTTATAGTATTTCAGCTAATAGATGAAGAAGGAATGATAGAATATCGTCGTTTTACAATTCCAAGTAAATGAATGGACCCAGGCAATGATCATCAATGGCTACTAACATTACACAAAGAAAGGAAAACAGGCATTACGTACTTGCTAGTGAGGATGCACACACACCTCCTATGAAGCTGTCTTGCACACTCACAACACACACACCCCTGACCAAGCCTCTAAGTCTGGGGAGACAAGGAACAGAAGTGTAAGTTAAAGGACACCACAAGAATTCCAGCAGCAAAACTCAGCCTGCAGGAAACACTAGAGGAGAAACAACTTGGTTTCTAAGAGAGAGAGAGAGAGAAGGGGGGGGGTGTGCGCACAGGGGGAACCTATAGATTAAAAGATATTCAAGACATATCCCAGTGCACAGACCTTATATGAATCCCAAGTCAAACAAGCAAACCATAAAAAATTAATAGGCAATTAGAGAAACGTGAACATTGATTTTTTTGAATGATGTTGGGGGATTGCTGTTAATTTTTTAGGTGAGATAATACTGTGGTTATATTTTGTAGAATCTTTAGCATTTAGAAATACCTATTAAAATATTTAGAAATGATGAGCTCTCTGGGATTTGCTTCAAAATAATCTGGGTGGGGGTGGGGTGGGTGGGGAAATAGACTTGGCCAGGAGCCAAACGCCGGGAAGCTGGAGATGGGTGAGTGGGCGTCATCATATGATTTTCTCTGTTTACGAACATTCTAGCCTCTCAACAACTCAAGCAAGGCAGACGTAGTAGTAGCTCCACCGCCGAGGAGGTCAGACAGAAAAACAGGGTGGTCTGCGTCCTTCCTCCTGGGCTGCAATCAGGAGGCTCTCTGGCCACCCAGCCTGTCCCTGGGGCCCAGCCCCGTGCCTGGCCCACGCACAGATAAGCGTGTGTTGAATAAGCGAATGACCAGGACTGTTACCTGTTATGCCAGGTGGGCTGTAAAGAAAGGGAAGACCAGTTAGCATCTTCCCATCAGGAGATAACAGATCTTTAAATAACTGGATAGCAATCTTAGCTCAGTTGCTGAGAGGCCTGATTTAGATACCAAAGCAGATTACAGAGGAGGCAAAGGAGGTCAAACTTGCCTGGAGAATAAAGCGATGCAAAAAAACTGAGTTTTGTTTTTATCTGCTAGAAACTGCACTTTCTCTTTCTACCTCCCACTCCCCTACCTACAACTCTCCCCTCCCCCTGCTAAACCTTCCCTCTCCCCCATCCCCCTCCCTCCCTCTCTCCCCCTCCCTCTCCTCTCCCTCCCTCCCTCTCTCCCCCTCCCTCCCTCTCTCCCCCTCCCTCTCCCCTCCTCCCTCTCCTCTCCCTCCCTCTCCTCTCTCTCCCTCCTTCCCTCCCTCTCCTTCCCTCCCTCTCTCCCCCTCCCTCTCCTCTCTCTCCTCTCCCTTTCTCAGCCTTCCACACCCTGGGTTCATGTGAGAGGAGGGTGCTGGGCAAGCACCCAGGACAGGGCAAAGTGTTCAAGTGTCTTTTTCACAAACCCAGGAGCCTGTATAGTCTCTATTCTGTTCCTCTGTCTTTTTCTCTGTGTGTATCTGTTTCTCCTTAGAATGTTTCACTGAGAACCCAAGATGACATCAGAACGACTCTACTGTTCACAAGTGATTTAATAAATGTCTCCCCCCTGCCCTGATCCAGCATCTGTTTGTAAATTTATCTCAGGAGATCACAGCTCTATTTCCAAGGAGCACAAAGCGCACATCCCCTTTTCTTTTTCTTTCTACACCTTTTCCTTAAAACAAAACAAAACAAAACAAAAAGGCAGCTGGTGTGACTGCAGCTGGAATTTTCAGAAAAGTGGACTCAGAAAAGTAGCTGTGAAGTGCCTCGGAGACTCAAGCACCAGACTGTGGGTTCTGGGTGCTCCAGCCGCCTGTCCCTCTGCGGCCACAAGGGGTTGGAGCAGAGGGGAGCGAACCAGCTGGAGGCGACAGGAACCAAGAAACAGCACGAGTGCCCTCGTCTCCCCTCACCTCCTCCCAGACCCTCAGAGCTTCGCGCACTGGAGGGTGCAGCCTGCACAGCGGACAGTTACCAATCACACATGACTTAGAAGGTAATATGAAGCAAGCAAATGGCATGTCACATAATTTAGGCTAAATTAAGAAAGAAGTCTGTAGACGCCCAGCCGCCTTCCCCCATCCCCTGCCAACCCCCACCTCTCTCTCTCCCTGTACTAATTGGCCCAGAATCTGCTTCTAGAACTGCAAGATGCTACTAACCCACAGAGTGCTAAGATGCTACTAACCCACAGAGTGCTTGGCACTCTTTAGCCCCACACAAGCTGCAACTCAGGTACTAGTATGTGAATGCAGAAACTAAGGCCCAGTGAAGTCGTGTAACATCCCAAGACTGCACAGTTCCAAAGAGGCCGAGCCAAGATTTGAAGTGGCTGAGTGTTCTGGAGTTCACGCTCCTAAACCTTTGCTCCTCCTGTGGCCCAGTCATGGCTCCCACTGCGTCCCCCATGAAATCCCAACTTTGTGTCCCAATCTTGCCATCAGCGGTTCATCTCCTCCCCCAGCAGTCTTCCCCGAACCCAGCCTCCTGTCATCCACACAACCCTGGGACACCATGCCTCCTCTGCACTCACCACACCCACCTCTCGCAGGGGTGCTCCCGTGGCCCCTCGGGGCCTGTAGACCTCCCTGTTGTATTCCTAATGCTTGTCACAGCATTCAGCACAGATCAAGTCGCTTTCTGTGTTCATGTCCTGTGATGTGCAAGGCACACTGAATCAAAGGGCTGGTGGCTCTGAGTTGGAGTGCCCGGAGAGCTGGGATGACACAGGCACTTTGGGTGCAGGGAAGGGCACACAGCCTGAGACAGACTGATGCAAACTTCAGATGTCTTTGAAGATCATGTTTTATTCTTAACGTCCACATACATGTTGCATTCTACTCCATGACACCTTCATTTTGATTGAGTATAAAACTGAAGTTGACATGATGTTCTCTAATGAAGAGAGGAGGACTGAAATTTACCCCATTTGCCAGCTGGTTGCTCGAGTCCCCTGTGCAGTACCCCACTGAGCACATATGGCAAGTGGTATGAAGTGTGCTGGCTTGGCAAGCACAGGTGTGCAAAGAATGCAGTGCCTGCAGGTGGAGTTGCTCAACTCCTGGGCTCACTGGGTCTCGGGGACTGGTTTCTCAAAGTCCCAGCATCCCCGACTGTCAGAGGGACCACACCCATCTCCAGAGTCCATGTCACCATCCACTGGGATCGTGCCCGGCTTGCAGTAGGTGCTTACTAAATGCTGGGTTTCTTCATTTCCTTCTTTCTCTCTGGGGCCCATCTCCCAAGTACCGTCAAGCTGGGACCGTCAGTGGAGCCTCAAGAGAAGAAACGTCCAAGCAGAACATGGGGGGAAGGTGGCCAATCTGAGAAGATGCCTCTGGATCTTGCATCTCCTTCGCCATAGCTAAAGTTCTCCCCTAAACTGCCCATCCTGGACCCACTCCCCAATTAATACTGTCAGAAAAGTACCCCTCTTCTCTGATAAGCACTATTGCAAAATGCTTCATAGAGATACGTCATTGATGTCCATCCAAGAGCAAATTTTGTAGTCCCAATATTCTACACGTAGAAAGGACTATGGACTCGCAAAGAAGGGAGGCCCCTAGAATAATTTAATGGCTCAAAAATTAGAAGCTTTGTAAATGAAAAGCCACATCGTTTCATTATACTATTGGTGTACTCCAAGCCTAGCTTGAGCTACTTTGATTATAATTGTTTTTTTACTTATTAGAATTCAAGCTCCTTGGAGGATGGGTCATTTCTTATTCATCTTTATGCATTGTGTCTCCACATCTGTGCAATTTCACAAGCAGACACCCCTAAATGTTTGTCGAGAGAACTTACAAAGTCTTATTCTTATTGAATCTACCACTAATTATTTCTAAATCATTTTTCTTGATATTTAGTTGACATATCTTGAAAGTCTAGGGATTTATTTTATATAGAAGGCCCCCCTGTATCCAGAAGACTTACCTAACCAGGAACCCCATTCTCTCCAGCTTCTCCAGTGCCTTCTCCAAATCCATTGCACCTTTGAAATCACCTGCATCTGTGTTCATTCGTCTTGTGGTTAAGGACAATGTCATCCATCTTCGTATCTCCACTGTCTGTTCCAGTGCTGAGCGTATGGTCAGCACTATACGAACGAACTGGAAGTCCCAACCCAATCCCACTCAGGATATATGGACAGTGAAATTGCATTCCATTGATGAAGGAATTTGAAATATTTCATAAGCAAACAAGAAGGGTTCATTTATTGGGCCTAGCACTTTTGATAGGAGAGTTTTTCATGTTATAGAATTTGTGGGGAGTGATACTAAATTTTGCTTCACTGGAAGAAAGGAAGGAAGGAAGGGAGGGAGGGAGCAGCCATAATGCCAGGAGCTCCACCTACACCAACGCGTGTAATCCTCATAATAAGATTCTGGAGGGGGTAATATCATCCTCATTTTACAGATGAGAAAATCAAGGAACAGACATGTGAGGTAACTTGTCCAGTTACTAAATTGCAGAGACAGGATTCAAAGCCAGCTCTGATTTCAAAGCTTGTGCATTTTCCCTGCACTGTGTTTTCTCTGCTCATAAAACATGGCCTTTTCAGGCCCCAGGAGGCGTAATCTCCGTGTATTCGCTCTGTCAAGATCGCCTGAGCTGGGCGAGCTGACCTCCAGTTCTCCTGATGGTTGGGTCCCCTCAGGTAGCTGTTCATCTGAGAGGCACCTGGCACCACAGGTCAGCCACAGGGTGGAAGGACCAGCACTCCCGCCCCGCAGTAGCGATGGGAAGGCCCTCAGGAACCAACAGGGCAAAGGCAGCAAGACTCTGGCCATCAGAGAAGAAGCCTGCTGCCACCTTTTGGACCTCACAGAGCACGGGAAGAACAGGTCCTGGGGCTTCTCTCCCAGGGAGCTGAGCTTTGGGAGAGTAGAGCTGTTTGCATCAAATGCTGAAAGAGTCCGGGAGACCAGTGTCTCTTACACCAGGATCCCATAAATGGTGTATGTCACCAAATGCTCAGAGGGTGCAAAATGCTTCCTAAATGTGAATTGGATGGATTCCCACCAGTACAATTGGCCAGGCCACTTTGTTACTTAGACTCTTACTTGTTTGACTTTGTTGTTAGCTAAGCAGGAACATAGATATCATAAATTAGCTAATTTTACAAATAAGGAAACAGTCCTAGTGAGGTCACCAGAGTGGCGGAGCTTGAAGTAGAATGTGTTTGGAATCAAATTATAGAAAATACAGGCATTTTAAAGATGGAACGGACATCTTTGCTTATTTTCTGACCTGCTGTCCGAATGAAGAAAGCATATTGGGTGTTACAGACAAAGGTCATCTCTTTAACCGGCAAGGCTGATCCAAGAATTGAATACATGAATGTCAGAAGACACATTTTCACCTGGACATTTGTCATTAGGAGGGCCCCACATAGTTGCTCCACTGCCACAAATGTTGCAAGCTAAAGAGCCACACAAATATTTTAAGGCGAAAAAGGGCCCTGAGACATCTGCCATGTGCCTCTGATTACTCATTTTCCTTATTGGTATGGATGTGGCACTTGAGTGATTTTTTGCAAAAAAGTCTGGCAACCTTTCCTGCTGAGCACAAACAACAAATTATGCTGGGAGGACACCAGCACAGTATGCTTCCAAGAATCGTATTAGCTTTATTTAGTGCTGCCATCTTCCAGATGCTTCACGTTGCGTGACAGCCTCGGATATTCTTGGGGAGGATTAGTCATTTTTAAAACATGAGTATATATGCATTTACATGTCCTGAAAATATTATTGCTAGCTATCCCCAAATTGCTCCACTTTCAGGACAGGGAGTTATATCTTTGTAGCCCCTGCCCTGGTCGTCTGACTTACAGGAGGGACCCGTTAAGTTAGTTGAATGAATGACTGACTGTGGGATGGTCATGTATTCAGCACTGCTCATCAGAGCAGAGGACGGAAGCTGGTGGGAGGTGTGTGGGCACTGCTTGGGGCTGGTGTCTTTCACACACGTCAGGTACAGCCCCCATCAGCCTCCCTTTCTCAAACGTCCATCTTCCTCCTCAGTCCCACTGCACCCATGCAGCTCCCCTGAGGAATGTCGTTCCCTCGGGTCCCTGACCCGAACCTTCCTAGCCTGATAAGTCAGGCCTAGGAGGCATTTCTGTGGGAAACAACTGTCTTCAAACCCTCTTCTTAGTGTAACTCCTCAAGTCCATTATAAAGGAATTTGCAGAGGAGTAGAGAAGCTGGCTGTAAGATCTGTGGCCTCGGGCGATGAATCCCTAGATGTCACAGGGCCCCGGCATCCTGCCCTGCTGTCCCCCCCAGGTTGGAATGTGGGATTGTCCCTGGACTCCTGGAGTTGGTGGGGGAGGGCCCGCCCCGCCTTGGAGCCTGTGCTGTTGGAGCCCCTGCATGAAGAGGAAGCTGGTGTTCTGTGAGCACAGGCCAGGCCCGGCCCGCTCCCCCTTTGAGCCGGGCCAAACGAATCCGCAGCACCTGGCTCTCTCTTGCTGTAAACACTTTTATTTTCCCTTCGGTTTATGGCCTCCCCTTCCAAAGGATCACAACTTGTTTAAACCGGCTCTAAACAAAGGGCTCTCGTGATTACAGATATGCTGCTGGTTTTATGGTGGTCTTCCTTTGTCTAATTTTCTCCCTCTCTCTTCCTTCCTCTCCACCTCCCACCGCCAGGTACCCAGGCCTTTTAAGAGAGGCCTTGCAGCCAGCAGCTGGGCAGGCTCCCAACATCTGGTTCCCCTCAGCCGCAGGTTAGCTGCTCTGACAGGAGGGGGGAGCAGGATGGGCAGGAATCTGAATGTCCCCGAGGTCAGGCCTCAGCCTGTCCCCTTGCCCCCAGGAGTGAGAAGGGGGGTCTGAGGATGTCCTCAGGGGGTTCACCTGCCTGGTGTCTCTGCCACCCTCCCTCAGAGGGGCCTGGCCCAGCTGAGCTGGGATAAGGAATGACACCCCTGGTCCTTTTCTGTACCCTCCGCCATCCTCACAAAGCCCACACGCCAGTCAGCGTTCGGGGAACCTGGAGGCAGGCAGGACTCCTGGCCAAGCCAGCGCCGCCTGGCCCATGGTGGGGCCACCCCCAGGCACCAGGTCCTAACAGGCTGCACACAGCACCCTTCTTCATTCTCTGGCTCCTGCTCTCCTCAAGTCAGCCCTAATTCCTCCTGGAGCACTGGGATGGGTAGAAGTGCTGAGGGAGCCTGAGGGGCCTGAGAACAGGAAGGTTCTAGGTTCGTTTGGGCTCACTCGGCACTCGGGAGAGTGCACCGCGGCTCTCGGGTCATGGCGCCGGCTCTGCTGGCCACCGGCCACCGGCCACCGTGTGGGTGCAAGTCTCCCTCCCAGGGCGCCGCCTGGGCTCCCTGAAGACCTGGGCGGAGCAGAGAGACTCGTGAAAAGGAAACGGGGTCACATTTACTCCTCTCTGGTTCAGCCTGGGGACGCCTGTTTGGCAAAAGGCATTTGTTGAGGGGATTCCAGTGGAGGCCCGTGAAGGAAGCGACGGGGCGGGGAGTGTGGAGAGGAGCTGTCAGACCCTCGCATTTGCCAAACAGCCTGACCCAGAGAGAACGAGGATTGTCTCCCACCCGTGCCCTGGTCACAGAAACACACACATGGCCTTAGGTTAGCTCAGGACGTGCTCCAGGGAACTGCTGATGCCTTTTCCCCATTGGCAAGTCTGGGCACCTGCTCTCCAGGTGTGCCACTCTACACAGAGCAGGCGGAAAGACAGACGTACCCAGAACTGGGTCTGACACAGTGGGCGTGTTTGAAAATAAATCCTACGTGATTCCCTCCTCCGTTTCTGGTCTACAAAGCAACAGATGCCAGAAGGCAAGCACACAGACAATGCTCAGGAGCAATATGGTGCTCTCTGGGGATTGGACAGGAACATCATCGCAGGAGAATCCCCAGCCCCTTTTCCCTTCTCCCTGAACACCAGCCTCTGAGTTAGAAGCCAGCCCAGCTTCTAACCAGCCCGACAACCTGGGTCCAACAGCAAGCAAGTAGATTCCAGGGCCGCTCCATCCTTTCAAAAACCTATTGTAAGGGCCGGGCATGGTGGCTCATACCTATAATCCTAGTACCCTGGGAGGCCAAGGGAGGAGGATTGCTTGAGGCCAGGAGTTCGAGAACAGCCTGGGCAACATAGCAAAACAATGCCTCTACAACAAATTTCAAAGGCGTGGTGGTGTGCACCTGTCGTCCCAGCTACTCAGGTGCCTGAGGCAGGAGGAGCTTGCGCCCAGGAGCTGGAGGCTGCAGAGAGCTCTGATCCCACCACTGCACTCCAGCCCCGGGTGATAGAGCGAGACTCTGTCACTTAAAAAAAAAAAAAAACATTGTCGGCAAACTTTGCACCAGTCCTGCCATGCGTTCTTCCCATTTTATGATAAAAATCCAGCATTTCTATAGCTTTTTTTTTCAGTTTATAAATGCATTGTTTTGCAATGCTCATGATTGCTCAGTAAGTATTTTTTGTCTTTTTTTTCAGAAGAGGAATGCAGGACTTAGAAAAGTTAAATGACTTGCTTTCCAAGTGAACTACAGGTTCAATACAATCCTAATCAAAATGCCAGCAGTTTATTTTTTGTTTAGAAATCGACAATCTGCTTCCAAAATATATATGGAAATACAAAGGTCCAAGAACAGGTAAGACATTTGTAAAGAAGAATAAAACTGAAGTTTCTACACTACCAGAAATCAAGACTTATTATAAACATATAGTAATGAAGACAATGTGGTATTGACACAGGATAGAAAAATAGGCAATGAAACAGAATAAAGAGTCCAGAAATAAATCCACACATACATAGACACTGGATTTATGACAAAACTTCCAGCTCAGAGGACAGAGAAAAAGATGGTGTCCATAAATGGTGTTAGGGCAATTGGTTATCCATTTTTTTCTTAAAAAAAAGAAAGAAATCTTGGCTCCATCTCACACCATACATGAAAATCAGTTACAGATGTATTGATAATCTAAATGCGAAAGGTAAAACAATAACGTTTCTAGAATAAAACAGGAAAATATCTTCCTGGTCTTGAGGTAGAGATAACTTATCTTAAACAGGACATTGAAGTCACTAGCCATGAAAGAAACAGATAAATTGAACTATATTAATATGAAGAACTTACTGTTCATCAAAAACACAGTTAAGAGAGTGAAAAGGCAAGCCACAGAGTTCAAGACATTATTGGTAATACATATGAAAGATAAAGTTCTTATATCCATAATATTTAAAGTACTCCCACAGATCAAAAGGAAAAGACCACTCACATTGCCCTAGTGTTGGGTGGCATGGACTGGGCACAGGCATTTTTGGGACCCTGCTAAGGGGAAACTCAGCAGGGGTGCACTTCAGTGGGGTTGGTGAGACGTATCTTTGTCGTGAGCAGTCACTTCTGGGCACAGTTGTCATCACTAGCTGTCCTGGTGTAAGAATGGCTTCCAGGAATGTGTTCACTGTCCGTTGCCTAGCATTCCCTACATCAGGGCACAGGATGGGACATTCTTCTAATTACAATGTGTAACATTTTTAGAACAGAAGTCAGTGTTCAATGACATCACGTCAAAACAGAAGTTCTCTCCCCTCAGGAATATACTCAATAATGCAAAGACTATAAATTGATTGCATCATAAGTATTTTTACTTTTTATGAGAATCAAGTATTTATCAGGATTACTGGGTTCACAGGACAGAAGTCTGTAGCAGTATTATATATAGTGAATGTGTCTGTGTGAAGTCATATATCTTATGAATCCCAACCACTGTGCTAGACGAAGTGCTGAATTTTCATTGTATGGAAAATACCACAAAATCATTGACATGTGAAGAGGATATCAAAAAGTATGAAGTCAAAAAATTGTAGGAACTACTTCTTCCTTATTAGGATGGCTATTATCAAAAAAGATGAAAACAAGCTTTGGCAAGGAGTGGAAAAATTGAAACACTTGTGCATTACTGGTGTGAATGTAAAATGGTGCAGCCACTGTGGAAGATGGTGTGGGGACTCTTCAAAGAATCAAACTTAAAATTACCATATGATCCAGCAATTCCACTTTGAAGTATATACTCAAAAGAAGTGAAAGCAAGATATCTGAACAGATATTTGTACACTTATATTCATAGCAGCATTATTCACAATAGTCAAAAGGTGGAAGCAACCCAAGTGTCCATCAATGGATGAATGGATAAACAAAATGTGGAATATACACACAATGGAATATTACCCAGCTTTAAAAACCATGCTGCAACACAGATAAACCTTGAAGACATTATGCTAAGTGAAATAAGGCAATCCTAAAAGGACAAATACTACATGAGTCCACTTGTATGAGGTACTCTAGAGTAGTCAAAGTCATAGAGAAAGAAAGTAGAATGGAGGTTACCGGGGCTGGGGGGAGGGGGCATTGGAAGTTATTGTCTGGTGGGCACAGAGTTTCTGTTTGGAAAGATGAAAAAGTTCTGGAGGTGGGTGGCCGTGATGGCTGCACAACAATGTGAATGTACTTAATGCCATAGAGTGTATACTTAAAAATGGTTAAAGTGGTAAATTTTAAGTTATGTAATTTTGACCAAAATTTTTTTAAATGTAGGAAAAAAATCTCGTAGAGGTATTTTAGGTAGTTAATTAATTTAAATGTTACATTATTTTCCTGGATTTTAAAGTAGCTATTTGTCAGCTCTTTAACGTTTATAATTTTGTGATTTCTTCCAAGATTAATGCACCGGCAAAGGAAAAAAAAAAGAAAAAAATATATATAATTTTGTGATTTCTTTTCTCATTCTAAATAATGTTCTTTTCCATGTCTCATGGTTTTCAATGTCATTTATTATTTATGTTGAATTTAATTTCCTTATCTGAAAACGGGGCCGTCATATGTAATTTACAGAGTTAGTATGAACACTGAATGAGTTTATATGTATGTATAAAATAAATATAATATCTATTAATTACAATATACCAAATTAAAATATGTATAAAATAGATCTTACAATTTTTAAGAGAGGCGTGACTTATGGCCAAGTACTCCTATGTGCCATTATCAAGGGGGAAAGGAGCTATAAAATAAAAACAAACTCAGGAAAAAAAAAAGGTGCTGTCAACTCTGACGGCTGAGCCTCTCCCATGTCATTTTTAAGTTATCCAAACCCATCGCAGTGGGTTCTCAGCGCGTTGCTTCCTGCAGCCCTGACCGCGTTTCTCCGGAGGGCCGCAGTGTTTGCGGAGTGCCCTGATGTTCCGCACTGTGCTAGGCGATCGGGCGCACAGACGCAGAAACGCTTGTGATACAGCGGAGTTGGTGGGCTGTGCTTTTCCACCTGTTGCTCCCCAACGCTTTAATGGCTAGATCATAGTCTAGGTGAGAAACAAGAAAGGGGAACCCTTTTGTGGGGAAGAAAATGGGGGAGAGTGGATGGAATCTACAGGTGAGGGGCTGGGGGGGACGTCTGGCAGAAAGGAGTGGCGCCCCCTGGTGGGCGCAGGTGGTAGGGGCTGCGGGGGCGGCCGAGGCCCGTTCCAGCATAAACAAACACCTGGGACAACGGCACGAGGGGTCCTGGCCTAGAAAGTGGTGTTGTTTCAACGACCACTCCCCTCTCCTGGCCCTACTATGGCAGTTCATAGTCTGCAAAGCCCTTTCCCACATGTTGTCTAATTTCATTTCATCTCTACTGACTTGGTTTGCACACGTTGGGTACAGTTATCTTTTGAGGGTACAGTTTTTTCTTTCACTTTGTTGTTTTGTTGTTGGCCCCCCAATTTTATTATTATTGGCACCAAAATTGTTCCTACTCCATGTTAGGTCAATGTAAAAACTAGAAACAAGACTGCTACATATTGTTTTCTAATGTTTTTCTTCAGGAAATTTAGGTTTTCAAAAATAGATTCATGAAATACTTTGTTTTTAACACAGTGCTTTCCTATCAGAACCTAAACACGTGCACGTGCAATTAAAACTTTATGTTCTGAGCTTATTTGAAGAAAATAGACAGATTTTCAAACTAATTGAGGATATGTAGGAGTATAAAGAGTTGGTGGCAATGTCATTTAGTGATTTGACCCAAATAAATATATTCATTGTCACTTCAGCAAGAAGGAAATAGCCATTGATCATTTCAATCAGAAAAGATCCTGCTAAATGTGTTGCCCTGACTTTGTGAAGATGGTGTGGTTACACAGCAGTTTCCACCCCATGTTCTGGTCCAGGTACAAGGTGGGTTGAGGTAGATTTCAGGAGTTGATACAGCCTGGCACCAGCCCTCTGCAGGTAGAGCAATCCGCCAGGTAGCAGAGGCCCTGGGGGCACCAGAACCACAGAGCCTTGAAGGTGCTTTGTGGCTGCACAGTGACCCCTACTGCTTGTCACAGGAGTAAGGAAAGCCCCAAGCGAAGTCAGGAAAAGCAAGTGCAGATTCCGAAGCCTAAGAGAACTAGAGAAGTAGGTGGGGTTGTACTATTTTATCTGCACCTTATGAGCATAATAGTACCTCAAGGGAATGGCTGCGTCTACAAATACCTACCAAACGGAAACCATGAAATAAACCAAATGGGAGGCTCATGGCAGGTGCTGCCTCCACCAGAGCAAGTCTGGGCCAGGGTGAGTCAGGGAGAACATGGGATTGTCACTAGAGAGGCCGGGCATGTGTTTGCTCAATGGGACAAGAGCCGATTGAATCGGGAACAGCAGGTAGAAACTGACCCTCTCTTCACCTTTGCCAGTAAATGACACTTCTAGGCACCAGAATGTCTGGGGCTGGGCTTGGGAACTGGGGTGTGACGAGCCTATTGCTCACTGGCAGAGCTCCCGTCTTCCACTCCTTTCCAAAGAAGAATCGCTGGGGATGTTTCAAAGTCTCTCTCCTCCCTTGCCCGGTCAGGACTTTGCTGGGCACTCCCCAGAGAAGGTGTGGCATTGGACCCTCATGGCTGAGGGAAGAACGGCTTGGTGTGACCGAGGAGGAGGCTGCAGGTGCAGGTCACCAGCACTGAGGCAATGCACACCTGAGAAGCAGCTCATTGTCCCGTGGGCCGTATTTAATGAATTCCACTTTATTTTGCTGCTGCTTAAAGCTATGTATCTGTAGAGGCCTTGCCTGACATCCAGGCAGCAGGGCCACTGGCAGTCTACTGTGGAGGGTCCAAGGATACCTAGTTTAGCACTTAAGTATCCATTAGGGACTTGCAAGATGGCACAAAATAACGTAAGAGGAAATCTTTGAACTACACAAATGTAAGAATAGTGGGATATATAGACAAATGCTACCTTACTGGGTCAGGAAATGGCTCCTGGGCTGTGCTAGGGAAGGGTGGGGGAGATGCTCCGAGGAGAAAAATGCAACAGAAGTGAGAGCAGAGCCAGAGGCCGGGGCAGCCAGATGTCATCATTACTCAGCTTCTCTGGGTCAGGAACTGTGTCTTCCTGTTGCAGCCAAACTCGCCACCATGTCTGTTAAGCAGAGGTCCTGACAAACATTTCACCCTGCCCGTTTTTTGTCCTGAAGAATCCTCACTCTGGAAATAAGATGCCACTACCAACACTGACGACATCATGACTCAGTGCTTTTAGCCAGCAGCAAGACAAATAAATGCTAACATTTAGCAAGAGTTTATTGTGTACCAGACCTTGTTCTAAGTACCCTATACTTATTGGCGTATTTAATGTCCCCAACGGAATTCTTATCCCCATTTTACAGGTGAGGAAACTGAGCTGTAGAAAGGTTAAGCCACTTGCAGGGGAAACCAGGGTATTAATCCAGGCAGTCTTGCTGAGATTGTCTTCCTTGCTCTGCTGAGCTTCTTTCTGCAGGGAAAGAGGACGGTCTGGCAGAACAACAGCCAAGCGGCTGCTATGTGGTGGGTATATTATTGTTCCTTCCGTTCTACGTAGACCGCGTTGTGGACTTCTGTATGAATGCCTTATTTCTCGATAGAGTTTTTGAAATGCTGGACCCAGGGAGCCGTCTGTTAAGGAGAAGCCGGGAGAGTCTTCCGTGTGCCTGCTGCTCCCGTCCCGGGCCGAGAAGCGCTCCCGGTGGCTTGTTCAAGGCGGTCTGTTTGCTGACAACGTACAGTGCAAACAAGGGCTCTGGTGGGGACGTCAGGGGAGCAGCTGCTCAGTGTCTGGGAGAGCTTGAGTGTGGTTTGCAAAGTAAACGGACTCTAATTTGGACAAATACTGCTGTGGCCCGGGATCTGTGAAAGATAAAGCAGCAAGGAAGTGTTGACATGGACGTTTCCATGGGCTTAAGTAAGGAAATAGGGGAGCGGTCCAGGAATGTAAGGGCTGTTCTCTCCTCGACCCTGAGTCCACCCCTGTCAAGGACTCTGTCGGCTGGGACCCACGAGGAAATCAACCTGCAGCCATTTGACACTTTTGGTATTTAAGGGGAACGTGTGGCAAAAGGGAAGGTGAAGGCTACTTGGGAGGAGACGGTGCTTCGTCAAGGGGTTGTTTAAATGTTTTTACCAGGTTCACAACCTTGTAGGTTAGCAAGGCCCAAATCTCACTAAAGTAAGCTGATGAAAGCAAAAATTATTTTGAGAGAGAGAGAGGGAGGGAGGGAGGAGAAAGGTCTCAACGTACTTTGTCTAGTTTAGGGCTCCTCGGACTTTAATGTGCAGGTGTATCACCTGGGATCAAGGCAAGCAGATTAGGTTTGAGCCTTGGCATTGCCTCCTTAGCTGTGCATCTTGGGCAAGTCACTCAGCTTTTGGGGACATCAATTCTTCGTTTGACAGTCGCCACCAACCTCATAGGGGTGTGGCAGAGACTGAAATTGTGCAAGCAAAAGACAGAGCACAGGCCTGGCACAGAGTGAACATTCACAAAATGGCAGCTAATTTTGTTTTCATCATTACTATTAACAAGTGTGCATTGAACAGATACTTACCCGTGCTGTAGTAGATGCTCCTGGTTCCTGTCACCCCAGGGATGTGAGTGCTGGCTGCTGACAAAGCCGCCACCTTCTCCAAAGAGCTGCCTCCACTGAATGGCATTGCATCACCTGGATACACCTGGAAGGTTATATCCAATGATTGACTCAGGCAGGTACAAAAACCTGGCCCCCTGACACACAGTGGGACAACTTAGTGGTGCATTCCAGAACTCTCCAGGGGGATCAGGCTAAGGCTAGACTTCAACTGAAGCCACATTTTTGCTTAGCTTTTTCCCCTACCTCCCTGTGGATTTCTCCTGCGGCTCAGACTTTGCCTCTAGGGGGCCTGGCCTGAGACAGGTGCTCACCGTTGCAGGATGAGCAGGGCTGAGCAGTGACGAAGCAGTGGCCCCTGCCCCGAGGAGCTTATGTTCTGCCTGGGGAAAGTGACCAGTAAAGGGACAATTAATTATTGTAAGGAATTCCACAGAGGTAACTCTGGGGTGGCACCAAAGCTCATACGATGCTACTATAGGAAGCAACACCTGACCAGGAGGTGCCAGCCAGGCAGGCAGCGGTGAAGGTGTGCAGGGCAGAGAGAAGGTACCTGCAGGGCTCAGAGAGGGCAGGACGGGTTTATGGACTTAAAGAGGCCCCGTGACTAAGGAAAGGGGTTACTGGCCCCAAAGTTGTCCAGAATCCTTCCCTTCCATGGACTGCAAAGATGACCCCTGGGCAGAATCACCATGGCAACACAGCCTGCATTCTCTGAGGCTGACTTTTGGGCTGATGCTGTCAGGATAAAGTAGGAAAAGTGACCTCCACACAGATTTATTCCTTCCCCATGAGTCACGAGTACCCCCAACCCTCCTTCCCACTCACAGCAGAAAGAACAAGGCTACTGGCACTGCGTGACAAACACCGTGTGATTGCACTCATATACAGCACCAAGGGACAACTCACAGAGACAAACAATAGAAGGGTGGTTGCTGGGGGCTGGGAGAGGGAGAATGGGGAGTTGTTTAATGGGTGCAGAGTTTCAGTTTTGGGGAAGATGCAAAAGTTCTGGAAGTGGATGGTGGTAATGGTTGCACAACAATGTGAATGTATTTAACACCACTTAATAATGGTTAAGATGGTGAGTTTTATGTTATGTGTATTTTTCCACAATAAAAAAAAAGCATAAGGCTATTGTCTAAATTTAAAGTCAGGCAGTGGGTGATGTTGTGTCTTACAGTATAGGACTAAGAATTTACCTGAGGCAAAACACCATTTAGTACCAGAAAGCTGGAAGACAAGATGAGCGGACAAGGGCGGCCGCATGTCTGTGGGTGGTGCTGCTGCCTTTCCCAGCAATGGCAGCCAAGCCGCATCTGTGATGCTTCATCTGCCCTAGGAAGCCCCCTTTGGCACCTCTCTCCTCCTTGTCTTCATCTGTCTTTCTAGAACAGAGCTGAAAGCAATACGAAAAACACTGACAATGATTTCTGGTTTGAGTTCACAAAACATCTATGTCATTTTGGGAGCTTCATTTGTTACAGCCAGAATAGAAATGACAACACCCGCATCCATGTGAGCTCCAGCATGGCACGGTCGTTTCTTATTGGTCTTGGTTTCCCCAGTGTCCAGCACAGGCCCTGGCACATAGGAGGTGCTCAGAGAATGTTGTGGAAGGAGGAAAGGGAGGGATTGGGGGGGGCTCCCAGACCCTCCTTGTTCAGATAAAGGGAAGTTTGCCCGAGCCAAAGAGGTTAAGTCCAAAGTCACATGCTGTCGTAAGTCAGTGGTGACCCTGGCTGGGGTCAGAACCAGGCCTCCCAGTTCCTAATCCAAGACTACTCCCACCGAGTTATCCTAAAACTTGACAATCCAGACGCCATTTGATGACTTTAGTTAAGTCCAATTAACTCCCACCTGGAATAATTGAACTTTTGTGTTTCTCTTATTTGCTTCTTTGATACCTAGTGTTTGCCCAGGTAAAGTAAACTTTTCAAAGATATGGAGTGGGGTTAGAGGCCTTGCTTTCTACACACTGGTAAGTATAGCAGAGTGCCTGTGTCTCCATGGGGTTCATTTGACTAACAAATTGAGGTTTCATTAATCTGTATTATACTCCAAAACTGCTCCCTTACGTTGGCCCCAAAGGAAGAAAGAAACAAAAAAATTATTGAGCACTGCCAAGCGCTGGTCTTGTGACATTATTCATTTAACCCTCATGGAAACTCAGAGGCGGCATTGTCTACCTCGTTACAGGTGAGGCCGCCGTGGCTTAGGGGCTTAAGGAGCTAGTCCAGCTCACCCCATGGTTGTCTTCCAGTGAGTGGCACAGCCGATATTTAGGCTGCACAACGCCTGACATTCAGCAGGCCCTCAACAAATGTTTGTCGAATGAATAAACGCATTCATATCCATCTGTTTATAACACCATACTCTTGCCCCATTTCCCATACCTGTTGTCATTATTTGGAAGGTGCTATGTGAACCTTAGAGATGCCTCAGTCCCAACCACCAGGGTGACAAAGTAGTCAAATAGGAGACAAAATATCTGAAAGAGGAAAAAATAAGCAAGGTTATTTCTGCTTTATTAATCAGGTTTTATTAATCTTTTATTATTAAAAGATGGGGGTGAGGGGTTGAGGAGGGGGTTGCACAATTAATTAAATGGTTAATTTGTGTTGAAACATCAAATTTTAAAACAATGAAGAGAGAGGGGAAAATCCATGTCTGCATGTCACTGGGCAGTCATTGTTTCTGTCACAAAGGGTAAGGACCAGAAATATTGTTTTTAAGTCAGAGAGCAGCATGCCCAGGAATGTAGGCTGATAAGACAGGGTCCCTCTGAAATAGCGCCCAGGGTTCTCCTTGCCTTTTCCCACAGTCGGGACAGAATCTAAAACAGAAAGAAGCTCAATGAAGACTTGGAAGCCCGTCCATCTAGAGAAGCCCTCTGGGGCAGGAATGCTGCGTTTGCAGGGCTCTGGGGGGACCCGGCGGCTCCTGTTGAGGTTTACGGGGCAGCTTCTCAGTGAGCTGCGAAGTGATCAATCAGGAAGAGCTGCCCCAGTACCTGGGCCCACCCAGATGTGCCTTTCATTGCTGCCTTCCCCAGGATTCAGCTATGTATATCCCTGGCATCAGGAAATCTTGGAAAAGTTATTTCAGCTGAAGGAGGAAATGTGCTATTCCAGCAAAACACAGTCGGGATTTGGTGACATGGGAGTTTGGCAATGATCAACTACCCTGGTGTAAAACTTTAAATTTGTTTCAAAAGTGGGGATGTGGGGGGAAGGAGGTGGTGAAATCGATACTTCACATTTGTCCTGATTGGATGGGGTGTGTGCCTTCTTTTCTACCCTAGTTGTTGTTGAAGCTGTTTATTGAAAGCTTGTGCAAATATGAGTAGTCAGCTCCAAGGCCATTAATAACCTTCTGGACAGGGGTGGCTCCATCCCAATTGATTTTTGAATTTTTGAAAATGTCGAATTTCTCTAAGCAGAGATGAAAGTCCCAGAGGGGTTGGCGTGGAAGAGTGAGAGCTTTGCCTCCACTGGGGCTGATCCAACAGCTTCAGGAGCTGGAACGTCATTCCACCCCATTCGCTTGCCCGTCTGAATGAGTCAGGGGCCCTGCAGCAGCTCTGAAGACAGAGGGGGCATCACAGACAAATGCTCAAGGGGCAAGACTATCGTAGCAGGTTAAGGGGATGCTGCTGGTGTCCATACAATGACAGAGAGCCAGAATAAAATGGTATTTAAAAAGCAAACCTCACATACTTAAAACTCTCTCCCCACCATCCTGTCCTACCAAGAACTATTCCAAAAACTTCCTTCCAAAAACTATTAGCTGGAATATCCTGAGAAATGCTGGACAAGGTAAGATGTAGGGGCACACATGAAAGGTGGCCAGTGGTAAGAGTTCAACCTTTGGGGACAGAAAACATGGATTTATATCCCAACCTCCCAGGCTATAACTGCAACCAAATTGATCTCTTTGATATTGTTTTATAGTAATAGCAAATTGGAGATTTCATCATAACACAGTTCTTATTTCAGAAAAAGTATTTTCTCTGGATCTCGTCCATTTAAGAACTCAAATTCTAAACCTGGAGATCATCAGAGCCAAGGTCCCTATAATCTTCCATTTCTATGACTCCACAAGCAGGCCAACCATCAGAAATCTCCAGACTACCTACAAAAGAACACACACACCACTCTCTCTCTCTCTCTCTCACACATACATCCAAGAACAAAGCCATGCTTCTTCACCAACATGTTAAGACCAACAGGACACAGCCTACCTGGTCCATTCATTCAAGAGGGTCATTGACTGTATCTCCATGGAGGATGCCCCCTGAGGCTGCTCCTGCTTGTGTTTGCTCTGCCCTCGGGCCCTCCTCCACTTGGGGTTTGCCTTGGCACCTCTCAGGGCCATTGGAATTGAATGGCCACTGCAACTCTCCTCTCTCTGAGACTTTCTATGTAAACCCCTTCCTCTCCACCAGCAATTTCCTCCCTTGTTCTAATTTTCACACTGGCTTTTGAGATGCTACTCCTTCCCTCCAAGTATGCCAAGGCAGAATTCAAAATTTACAAGGATCCTGCAGAAAGAAAAATTGGGAAGAGATCACCTAGAAGAAGAAATGTCTGAGATTAAATATACTATATTAACCTCTTCTAATGTTTTAAAGCATTTTTACTTAGGGTTGGGTACTTTTTTGCCTCCAGAGTCCCACTGGAGGAGAGTATATGTAATTTCTGTAGTGTTTGTTAAAGTCCATATTTTAAAACAAAGCCACTTGCAGATGAACCTGTCCAATACAGACTGGCATGGGGGTCTGGACTATGTAGAGAGAAGGGCTTTATTTAGGACCTAAAGGAATAAAAGTTAATTTTTAATGAAAGCAACTTATATAGAAATAAAAAGTGAATTTAAAACTAGTTACTTTATCAGTAAAGTCTCAGTTTATAAAATCAACATACAAAAATCAGTAGCATTTCTGTGCACCAATAATGACCAAGCTGAGAACCAAATCAAGAACTCGATTCCATTTACAATAGCGGCAAAAAATAAAATAAAATACCTAGGAATATATTTAACCAAGGAGGTAAAAGATCTCTACAAGGAAAACTACAAAACACTGATAAAAGAAATTGTAGACAACATAAACAAATGGAAAAACATGCCATGCTCATGGATTTAAAGCATCAATATTGTTAAAATGGCCATACTTCCCAAAGTAACCTAAGGATTCAATGCAATTCCCATCAAAATACCAAAGTCATTTTTCACAGCATTAGAAGAAATAATCTTAAAATTGATGTGGAACCAAAAGAGAGCCTGAATATCAAAAGCAATCCTAAATGAAAAGAACAAAACTGGAGGCATCACATTACCTGACTTCAAATTATACTACAAATTTATAGTAACCAAAACAGCATGGTACTAGCCTAAAAGTAGACACATAGATCAATGGAACAGAATAGAGAACCCAGAAATAAAGCCAAATACCCACAACCAATTGGTCTTCAACAAAGCAGACAAAAAACATACACTGGGGAAAGAACACTCTATCCAATAAATGGTGCTGGGAAAATTGGATAGCAATATACAAAAGAATGAACCTGGATCTTTATCTCTCACCATATACAAAAATTAACTCAAGTTGGATTAAAAACTTAATTCTAGAAGAAAACATAGGAAAAACTCTTCTGGACATTGGGACTTAATTAAACTAAAAATCTTCTGCACAGCAAGATAGGGTAAATAGACAACCTACAGAATGGGAGAAAATATTCCCAACTATGCATCTGACAAAGGACTAATATCCAGAATATACAAGGAAGTCAAACAACTCAGCAAGAAAAAACTCCATTAAAGAGTGGTCAAATGACATGAACAGTTTTCAAAAGGAGACATACAAATGGCCAACAAACATAGAGAAAAATTCTCAACATCACTAATCATCAGAGAAATGCAAATTAAAACCACAATCAGATACCATCTTACTCCAGTTAGAATGGCCACTATTAAAGAGTCAAAAAACAACAGATGTTGGTGTGGATGTGGTGAAAATCACACACATACACACACGACGAAATACCACTCAGCCATAAAAAAGGATGAACTAATGCCTTTTGCAGCAACTTGTATGAAACTGGAGATCATTATCCTAAGAGAAGTAACTCAGGAATGGAAAACCAAATACTGCATGTTCTCACTTTAAAGTGGGAGCAAAGCTATGGTCATACAGAGTGGAATAATGGACATTGGAAACTTAAAAGGAGGGAGGGTGGGAGGGGGTGAGGGATGAACAATTACCTATGGTACAATGTACATTATTTGGGTGACAGGGACACCAAAAGCCCAGACTTCACCACCATACAATATATCCATGTAACAAAGCTCCATTTGTACCCCCTAAATCTATTGAAAATAAAAATAAATAAATAAATAAATAAATAAAACTAGTTAATTTAAAAACACACTGTGTTGTAACAACTCTGAACTTTAAAAGAAGTACATGTTTTAACACTCACATTAAAGTTTTTTAAAAAACAAAAATACAACTTGTTCTTAAAGTCATTTTCGTTATTGTAGTTACCATTTTATTTTTTAAAAAAACTTTGTTTTTCATATAACTCTGAATCTACCTAAGACATTAGGAAAGAAATGCCTTTTAAATGAAGGACAGAAAACTGAGGACAATTTGGAGAAATCTACCTATAATAATCATCTTGACTATTTCTGCTTTGTGCTATGAATGGCTTCACCCCAGAATAGCCATCACTGTCAATGTCTTCACAAAAGCAGATTCACTTTAAGAATCAAGACTGAGCCAGGCATGGTGGCATGTGCCTGGAGTCCCAGGTACACGGGAGATTGAACCTAGGAGCTGTTTTTTGGTAACCGTATAAATAAAAGGGCCTTCCCTTATCCTAGAAAGCCTAGCTTTTGCCTGGGTGATACAGTAAAAGCCCACCTATAAAACAACAACAACAACAAAAAAAACACAAAACACAAGACTGGAATTGTTGCACAGAGGTGGCAAGTTGGACTTTTTCTTCTCCAGTAACTTTAACTTATGATTAACTCAAAATATGATTGAAAAAAATCAGGGCCAACAACATGCGGAGCAGAGAAGGAGGGAAGCCAAGACCTGTAGACTGGAAGGGCTCAGAGGAGACCGCATGTGACAGTGTCAGCCATCTGTTCCAGCTGCATGCCCCCCAGGTTTGTGTCAGCTGAGCTCAACCCACTGTGGGTTGCCCTAACCAGCTTGGTAAAGTACTGTCAATTAGCCCACAACAGCTTGGATTTAATATATCTTGTAGTTTTACCTTACAAAAAAAATTACAAGGGAGAGAGTTCCTAAGGAACATGTTTTAGCTTCATTCATAATAAAAATAAAGATGACAAAGATTTGGGGAAAATTTGGAAATGTTAACAAACTCCAGAAAGAAAGCAGACTTAATTAAATTAAAAAGCTTCTGCACAGCAAAAGAAATGATCGACTACTAACGACTTTGCTTCTTTTTCTCTCTTCTAGGACAGCACGAACTCAAATGAGCAAGGACAGATTGAACAGGACACAGAAGGCAGTGAAGCTGGGGTGGGGGCGAGGCAGGAAAAAATGAGCATCCCTCATCCTCACCAGGTGTGTCCTGTTCCACCCTATGTCAGGGCTGTCAGAAGCCCTGAAAGTGACGGGGAAGGGAGGATGGGTGGGGACCCACAGTAGGTCGTTGCTGGGCAGTTTCCCGCACTCGGTACGCTACCATCTAGCATCAATGCCGTTTATCTTTGACAGACCCCAGGATGCATGACAAGCAAATGGCTTGACCACAGTGGTAATCAGGAGACCAAGTCATGCGAACTCACCCCATGTCCTTTTCTGAAGGTGAGACCAGCAGGACACGTAGACAAAATATATCCAAGAATCATAGAAAATGACACCGTGGACCCATGCATGGATGGGAAACCAAGGCTCACAGGGTATGAGGCAAAGTGCTCTGGGCACAGCTGGTGAGTGGCAGGACTTGAACTTCAGCCTCGAAGCTCTTTACTCCCTCGGTGCAGGAGAAGGAGGGAGCTGTCCTTTGAGGTGTGTTTCCTGCATGATGGGCAGTCGGCCCATTTTCTCAACCAGTCCCCACAGCAGAGGTACCATATCCCAGATGAGAGAACCAAGACTCAAAGAGGATGGAAAACTCGCTCCATGTCCACCCATAGGAAGTGGCAAGGTGGGTTACAAATGCCGCATCTTCCTGCTATATGCCCCTCCCACACTTCTTAAACCTAAGCATTTTCAATGTCTTTCAGGATTTCTTCGTGAGAAAGATGGAGAAATGTGGACTGGATGACACTGTGTAAAAGGACATACGCTGTCAGTGAGTCGGAGTGCAGACGTTCTCTCTGTAGACCGCTCTCTTCCGGAAGGTATCTGTGTTCACTCCCCTTGGTACGCGCCTCAAGCCATCCACCTGGTGGGATGGGGGAGGGGCAGGGCTGCAGTGGGAATGACAGGGACAGAGGGGGAAGCAGAGCTGAGAATGAGAACACATCTGCTGGGACAACCAGCAATGGCAAAATAACTCAGTGACTTTACTGCCACTTTCTGCAGAGCACCCGGCCCCTCTTAGCATCTCTGTCCCTCAGAGGCCACTTGAAAGTAGGCTGAGCCAGGAAAGATAACTTTCCTGCAGGCTCCAAGCTATCTTGCTGTACCAGGGGCATAAGAATTCTGCTCCATATCCATTAAAATACGGATAATTCTATGATCCTGAGCAGATGTGCTGGTGTGTTAAACTTCCACTGCTCTACTTTTAAGAGTTGTGCACAATCACAGTATATAATGAAAACTTCTTGGTTTTGTTTTGTTTTAAAGTTAGCCCCAGACATTATGACCTAGAAACACAGGCTCATGAAGGAAGCCAGAACGCAGTGAAGGTCTTCCAGCCTCAGGAAATACTTGCGCCTGCACCCATTTATTCCTGGGGGCAGTTCCTCACAGGCCTGCTCCCACCCCCTGCACAGAGAGCAGGGCCAGGCAGGGTTGGAGAGCCAGAGCCACCCCTGGGAAGCCTAGCCTGGCATCCTGGCATGGCCTAGTGTCTGCAGCAAGGGCCCCTGGGGAAGGCCACACTGTGGGTGCCGGCTCAGGGGAGCATGTCCTTAAACGGCATTGCCACCCACTGGTGTGCAGTTTATAATGGGAGTGGAGATCTGACCTCCAAGGACAGGGGGAAAAAGTCAGGGGCCAGGAAACCTCACCCCCAGAGAGCTGACCGCAGGGCTCCTCTGTCCACCCTCCCCAGGGCCCTGCCCCCTGGCTCAGGTGTGTGTGGGTTCACCTTGCAGGTGGCAATGGAACCAGGTGTCAGCTGGACTGCTTGGGGCTTCAGAAAGAAGCCAGGACAGACATGGAGAGTGGGAGGGGACTCACGAGATGATCTAAAACAGGGGGTGTTGGGGACAGGCGTGGTGGGGCAGGCCTGCCCTCCCTCCGTTTGTCTGAGGAAAAAGTTCCATCAGGCCGCACCTACCAGCACCCACACCTAAGTCTCCCCGGGACATTTGATCAGTGTGTGACCTATATGCACTATAAATTATCATATGCAGGACAGAGTTGCCAACCATGGGGTCTACAGGCCTGCCGGGCCCTGAGCAAAGCCTAGCTCTTGGCAGCCAGCCTGTGCTGCGGAAGGGACATCTAGGTGAGGCAGCAGCAATTCTTCAAGGAAGATGGGACGGGAGGCACAGTCACCTGCTTCTGCAGAGGGGCGCTCAAGTCCCAAACAGCAGCAGTGACAGGGAGGCAGGGGACAGTCTAATCTCAGAGGTCCAGGACAGACGTGCTGACGGCAAGGACCCTGTGAGCACAGCTCTGGTCACTGAGCGACACGAGGCCAGCGCAGCCGGTCTGGGCAGGCTCCGGGGAACCCAGTGTCTCCCAAGTCAGTGCCCCGTGCACTCTGGATTCTGATCACCAATAGAGCAAGGGCCAACTAATGACAAGCCCATGCCCCCAAAATAAAATAAAATAAAACAAAACAGGCTAATGAAGCTAACTAAAAGATGAATCCTGACAGCCAGGAAGCAAGATCATTTCTTTTGGTAAAGGCCAGGATACGAATGACCCAAAGAGACCATTGGGTCTCCCCTTTGTATCGGGACCAGCCCCTTCTGGTCACCCCTCCCCCTCCCGAGGCTTACCAGCGGGGCCCAGCCCCTCATGCCTTGTGGGCTGGCGACATCTGCTGGCAGTCGCTGTTACTAACTGAATGACCTCCTTGTTCCTTATTTAAAAGTTCTATGTGAGAACTGCTTAAACACAACAGTGAGGCTTTTATCCGCTGCTCCCCCACCTTCCTTTGGGCACGTTTAGTCTCCAAAGCAGCAAAAATTTCCTAAGAAGTGTCTATATCAAAACACCCTTCTTCCCCTTACCCCGCACAGGGGACGTGTGAGCGCTGAACCACACGGTACTAGACAGGAGGAAGGACCAGCATTGGCCGATAAACTTGCAAAAGGTTCTTGGAGAAGGATGTGAATCTCTTCCCAACATAATCAAAACCCAGCTTCATTGGAGACCTGCTCAGTGAGCTAAATAACGAAGCCAGTGATCTCAGAGACGATCCACACGTTCAGCAATCTCACTGCCTCCTGCAAATACCTGTTTAAGGAAGGGCATAGGCGCCTTTGTCGTTCCTCACATTCCCTGGCCCCTGGGCCAGCACAGGGCAGGCTGGGCTGCTGAGCTGACAGATGAACCCAGTTTTTAAAGGTGAAATTAAATGATTCATCCATCACCTAGGCACTGAGTGTCTCCACGGTCCAGGCACCGTATGCTGCCCATAAAGCAGAGAACAAGATGGAAAATGTAAACGTAGGATGTAAATGACAGGCTCGTGCGCAGCGTGTCTGCAGTGGGGGCATGAGGAGGAGGTAGGAGAGGAGTCGAGCAGGCTACCTGTGCAGGTATCATCCTGGAACATGACTTTTTTATACTAGACAAATGAGGTCTTCCAAACGCTACCAGGGAGTACCAGATGTGTCATGATTATGTTGCTCAAGTGGACTTTTGAAACAGTGTCTTCCCTTCAGAAAAGAATGCTTTGCCCAAGATGGAAAATCTCATTAGGACAGGAATGAACACAATTTTTCCGGGGGTTTGCTATAGAGAAAGTAAATTAGATATTGTATTTAGTTTTGAAATTATGGACAAATTCTTGTTAATAAGAAGGCAGTGGCTCTGGGCTGCAGCAAGATGGACAACCACGTGGGTGAAGCCGCCAGGTGGCGCTGTAGCCTCAAAAAAGCAGTCATGGCCCCAAACCCATGGAAATGGAGCCTGGAATCCTCGTCTTTCTCGCCTTTCCCTAGAGGGAAGTGTAGTTTTAAAACATCTCCATCTTAAATATTAACCAAGGCTTGATTTTGCCTCTTCTCTCCAAGAGCAGGAGTTCCTTTTATCCTCTTTCCCATTGTCCTGTGTCCCAGGGTCTGCTCCAGCCCTGGGGGAACGAGGTAGTGGAAGGAATGGAAAGTTTGAGAAGTCAGCCCCTCCACTCCCCACTGGAAGGAAGGCTTGCGGGAATGTGCTTGCCAGAGGTGGGGATTAAGGAAATGTGATGATGGAATACAAACTCCAGGATGGAAAGAGTTGTCTGTAATAATAATTTAGGAGTCAGACGGAAGGAGAAGCAGAAAAAGAAGCAACCAACATTCGAGTCCTTAACAATTTGCCCAGCATGGAGCCAAATGCTCTGCATGTATTTTCTCATTCTAACTGCGTAATTCCATGAGGAAGCTGCTGTTACTGGCCCCAGTAGAGATCAGAAACCCGAGGCTCAAGGAGGTTAAGCCAGTCACCCAAAGTGATGGTTTTGAATCTAGACACTCTGAGTCCAGAGCCCAGGAAATTAACTACCACATGCGAAAACCCCAAACTGGGCTTTCTAGATGGAGACAAGTGACTTCAGGCTGTTAAATCAGCTAATGCCCTCCTTGGGAGGAGGGTAGTGTCCAGAACAAGAAACACATATGGTCCCACCCCAGATCCCAGTTGCTGTCGAGTTAACCCCACCCTCTGCTAAGTTACCTCCACAGCTTGCATGCATCTCTGCGTTTCATTTCTAATGCTTCATTGAAACTGTTGGTTTACAGTATATCTCCCCTATTTACCAAGAGCTTAATAATGGCAGGAGCTGTTTTGTTTATTTTTGTATCCCCAGCTGCTATAATATCCCCAGATATTAAATAGCTGTATCCCACCTAATTAATAGGACATTTAAAATTTTAATTTTGTTATAGAAAATTTTGAACATAAATAAAGTTAAAAAAAGTTTGATAAATCCACATATATGCATCACTCAGTTTCAATAATTATCAACTTTTCAGGCCCAAGGACAGGCACACTCAACTCAATGCTGCCACCACTGGGCCTCAAAGACTAGCCTACCTGGTATCTCAGTTCCCAGCAAAACTTTACCACAGCCTGCACTAATAACTGCACCCTCAGCCACCGAGGAAATCACAGATACCACTGACACTGTTTACATATAAAGAAATCATTCAAAGACTGAATTACTGCACACATCCAGAATCAAAGCCAAAGTACCTACCCAACGAACATCACAGCTACATCTTCAGGAAAAAGTCCTCCCTTATGAAAGCAAATTCAAAAAATTGGAAGAAGCAACTGTTACACTGGATGCACAGGTATCAATGTAAGGACATAGGAAACATGAAAAAAGCAGCAAAGGAGGCCAGTGGGAGCTAGAAATGCCCCTGCCCAGCGACCTGGACCACAATGAGATATCACTTAACTCCAGTGAGATTGGCTTATATCAAAAAGTCCCAAAACAACAAATGTTGGCGGGGCGGTGGACAGATAGGAACACTCATACACTGCTGGCGGGACTACAAATTAGTACAACCTCTATGGAAAGTAATATTGAGATATCTCAAAGAACTAAAAGTAGAACTACCATTTGATCCAGCAATCCCACTATTGGGTATTTACCCAAAGGAAAAAAAGACATTCTGTAATAAAGACGTCTGCACTCGAATGTTTATAGCAGCACAATTCACAATTGCAAAGATGTGGAGACAACCCAGGTGCCCATCAATACATGAGTGGATTAAGAAAATGTGGTATATGTATACCATGGAGTGTTAGCCATAAAAAACAATGGTGAATTAACACATCTGGTATTATCCTGGATGGAGCTAGAGCCTATTCTTCGAAGCAAAGTATCACAAGAATGGAAAAACAAGCACCACTGGTACTCACCATCAAATTGGTACTAACTGATCAATACTTATGTCACACATGGAAATAATATTCATCAGGGGGCGTGTAGGCGGGAGGTGGGTGGAGGGGATGGGAAAACTCTCACTGAATGGGTGCAGGGTGAACAGTTTGGGGGATGTCCATGATTGTAGCTCTGACAAGGGCAGTGCATGGGCAATATATCTAACCAAAGTGTTGTACCCCCATAATATTCTGAAATAAAAATTATTTAAAAAGGGTAGGGGCAGAAATCTGCCTAGCAGTAGGTGGGGGATCAGGTTGCAAAGTGCCTCAGGCACCAATTGAGACATTGGGGGTTTTATCCTAAGCCATGAAAGGTTGGAGCAGAAGAGTGACATGGTGGAAACCGGGTTTCAGGAAGAATAATCCCACGGTGGATTTAGGCTTGAGCAGCAGTGGGGCAAATCTGGAAGCAGGCAGTCGCCGGAAGGATTACTGGACCAACCGAGGCCTGTGATTTCTTGTCGGTGCAGTTTGCACAGGCTGCTCCCTCAGACTGAAACTCCCGCTTCCTGCCCGCTGCCCTCCGCCCTTTCAGATCCAGCTGAAGCCTCTCCTTCCCGAGGAAGCCCTCCCAGAGCCATGCAAGCCCAGTCCAGCCCCCAGGCAGCGCACCTCGTTTGCTTTTTAAAAAATAGATCTATGTCCTTTCTAGACAATTAGCAGCTGATGTTGTGTGGGATTCCTTTTTATAACCTGAGGGCTCAGCATGACAGCTGACAGACTGAACGCTGCATCAATGATGAGAATGAATAAACGGACGCTGGATGAACGAATGAATGCATTCCGTGTGACAGCCGTGAGTGGAATGATATAAGGATTTAGGGAAAAAGAGTGGAAAGCATAAGAGATTCTCCTTTTCCCTAGCTGACCATCCTCAAAAATCCATCGGAAGCTTTCTTGGTGCTGGCTCTTCCCAGGCGCAGGCAGACGGCGGCAGCGAGTGAGCGGAAGGGGTAAGCCGCCTGCTGACTGCAGCGCAGGCCACCCCAGAGCGGCCTGTGTACGCGCACCTTGATTAAACCGGCTCTTTTTTATCAACCTTATGCTGCCTGCCGGCGCCACAGCGCCTGGGAGTTTTCTTCCTCCGGACTAGCGATTTCCTTTAGGAGACAAACAGAAATCCATATTTGTACATTGTATCATCTGTGCTTCTTTCATAAATAGCAGTTTAGACACTGTCACTTTCAAGTTTGTGTTACTGGTTCGTCCTACATCTGGACATTCTCTGTCAGTGATACTGATCTGCCTTTGTTGAGCCCTGGAAATCGAGGACAACATCCGCACCATTTCCTTCTCGGGGAAGAAGCGGAAAACAGAAGAGAAGAACACTCCAGAACTGGATGTGGCCTTTACTAGTACAAGCCCCTAACTGTTTCCCTGAATTGTTCCCTAATTAACTAACTTTGAAGGCTTCCCAGTTGGGAGAGACCAGATAGCAGAGTGGTCAAGCACTGCTCTGCTAATCACTGGCTGTGTGACCTTGGGCAAGTTACCTAACCTCTCTGAGCCTCGGCATTCTCCTCTGTCAGAATGAGGTACTTTTAGTAGCCGCACGGAGGCAGTGCACGTAAGCACTTAGCAGAGCGCTTCACAGCACTCCCGGCAGGAGCTGCTCTCATCTCCCTTCCCAGCCACCCTTTCCGCTCCCTGCCTCTGAACGTGTGGTCTCTGTTCCACAGCTGAGATGGGGCTGTTCTGGATGCTGCAGACTGATGACCGAAAAGAACCGTGAATTACAAAATCTCCGTCAGCCTAGAACGTAACCCTTTAAGTGGAACACGAGGTGTTTAAGCAGATCTGCAAGGCGGTTTCTCTTTTACTGTTGTCAAACCTGAATCACAGTGTTTGGGACTCTCCTGTGGTGATTCCAGGTGTCCTCCATGCAGCCCAGGGCCCCTCTTCTGGCACTAAAGACTTCTCTGTGACATTGTCCTTAAAGGCTGGGGTCATGCCTCCCAAATCCACATCTTCTCATGAGACATACCTCGTTCACCTTCCTTCTAAACCCCACTCACCTGATGTGGTTTCCAGGCAGAACCATACAAAGACCAGTGGCTCTGGGATGTCAGGCGCATGTGCAGCACATCACTGGCTTGGGAGCAGCAGGAACACACAAGGCCTAAGGACTCTCAGTAAATATTTAACAAACGCATTGCACTGAAGTCACAGTCCTTGACTATAGCCCTCTGGAAAAATAACAAATATTTCCCTAAACACCAAGTCAGCTTGTGTTTGTCCTCCATATAATTTTTTTAAAACCAAGATATGTATGGTTTCCCTTTGTGGTGGTTAATACTCAGCAATCCAATTACTTTGGATTCATTCCATTTGGCATAATCTCTTAAATTGGATTTTCGCCTCTCTGCCTCCTGACAACCCATCCAAGCATCTGTTTTATTGCTTCTGCTTGTAATACCGGAAGCCTTGTGCTTATTACTCAAATCGTTTCTTTGCCTCCCTGTTTCCATGCACAGGAGGAACCCGGAGCAAACTTTTCTTGGCAGGTGAGATGGATGCCTATCCTGCCTTCCTGATTACAGAATTCTCTCCTCTGACCAAGACTTCGCCCGAAGGACACAATGCCAGGGCAACGCAGCTGCGTCTGCTGTGGCAGAGCAAAGCCCATGGCCTGGGAAAGGCTGGAGCTTCCTTACTGGGACGTGTCCTCTGTGGGTGTGGTTGCCCCCATCACTGAGAGGCAGCCCGGTGGGGGGCCCGTGCCCCAGGAGCAAACACCTAGGCGTGTAGCTCAGCTCCCCGCGTGTCAGCCTGTGATGCAGGGCAAGCCACCTGACCTCAGCCTCCAGTTCCTCATCAGCAAATTGAAGGTAGCAAAGAGCACCTACCTTGCAAGGTGGTTTTACAAATTAGAGATAATTATGTTTGACCTGTGTTCCCCCAGGCCATGCCTACTGCACTTTATTTTAAGCTCCCCCATACAGTAACCCTTAGCACTTCCCTGCCTCTTTCTTTTGGTCAATGTGGCCTTCTCTCTCCACCAGAGTCTCTTCTAGTTGCTGGTCATCCCCTGGCAGGGACCCCCACCCCATCCTCATGAACATGACCCCAGCCATGGCCTGGCATTCACCATTTCCTCCCCTCTGCCTCGGCTTACTTGCATTGGGTGGGAAGACAAGGCCATTCGTTGACACTTACCCAAAGCCTCCAGGACCCACAAATCTGAAGCAGTGGAGAAACCCAAAGACCAAGTGCAGTCGAGGACACGGGTGCCATCTCCCGTGGCTACTTAAGTTACTGACTCCCAGGAAGTCTGTCAGAGACAGCCTCTGCAATGGGGAGAGCAACTCTCCCCGTTCCATCGTGTCCTCCCCTACTGAAGCTGAGTTCAGGACGGGCAGGAGGAAGCAAGGGTAGAGATGTTGTTCTTAGAACTACTCACCCGTCCATTTCCCCAACCGATGTGTGCTCAGCACCTATTCTTTACCAGACTGTGTGCCCTGCACGGGGGATGCAATGGTGAGCAGGGTGAGGGCAGACCCTGGCCTCATGGAGCTCACAGGCTAGCGGGGGATGGTCACAACCCAAAGCGGTAAGTGCCCTGATAGGGAGCACAGGTGTTCTGTCTTAGGTACCAGGCACCCCCTAAGTCAGCTTCCCAGAGGCTCTGTGCCCCAGCACCAAACTTGAGCAGGAGTTCCCTTCCCTCTAGGGAGCACTTTCCCCAGAATCCCCAAAAATAAACTCCATGCAGGGTGCTCCAGAAGTCGTACAGGCCAGCCTGGAAGTCCCTACACTGGGGTAGGTGCTGTGTAGACCTGAGCTGGGATGCTTGAGCGCATGGAAAGTGCCCAGCCCTGTGCCTGGCCCAGGGTGAGTCAGTGAAAGGGAATCCTTTTTTTACTTACAGGCTTTTAACCAAAGATAAGAGGCTTGTAGGGTTAGATTGCAGTTGTTTGCTAACTGGTCCTGTGCTCAGCTTTGGACAGGTGCGTGGATTCAAAGGCAGAGGGGGAGATAAGCCTTTGGGGACCCGGGAGGCTGGGCTGGCCCGAAGCACCGGCACAGACACTCTTCCCTGGGGTTCCCGTGAGGATTATGAACCTGTCTTCACCTGTTCCTCGAAATTTATAAGGTGTTGATCATGGTAATTTCTTACAATTTTATTTTTCTGATTGAATTGCAGTAACTTTCCTTTTCTACAGAAAGAAGCTTTTCTCTCTTTTCCTCTTATCTCTCTTGTTTGCCTCTTTATTTTTTCCTGTCCCCCAACACCTTCTCCTTCCCTTGCTCACTCAGAAGGAAAGCAATTAAGTGGGATGAAAACCCTCTTGGTAAAAAGGCATCTTGATCCACCGGCTTTGAGTGAAGGGAAATTTGCATCTCTTCAATACTTCCTAATTATTCATTTCCTTTTTCCTTTCCCAGCTTGAAAATAATTACTGCAGGAGTGGTTTTTCCCTAGATGAGAACTTGAAGCGTGAGGAGCCAACAATGATTCGGCGTAATCGTTCAGAATTTCCAGTGGATGAATTGTGTCCGAGCGTCCCCGAGAGGCGTGGCCGTGCCTCCTCCGAGTGACTCCAGAGGGAAGAGCAGCAGAGGGGTGTGCCAAGTCGTGTTCCTTCACAATTAGGTCTCCACATCGTTATTTGTAGATTTTATATTTAATGTGTATTACCCACTTCTAGTACGGTTAGTGTTCATTGGGACTATAAAAGTCCAAAGTCAATAATAACAGCAATAATTATCCCTGTGTTTAAGGAACTCGCTTCCTGGGAAGGCAGCTCCGAACATGCCGCCAAACAGAAGTCACACACTTGCCCTGCCCCACCCGCAATCCCCAACACTGGAGCGCTACTTGTTGTTGCCATGGTAACACTGTGATCCACTTCATCATTTTTAAAAACTAGAACTTTAATGCTGGTGACTCCCCATCACCATCTCTAACTCAGACCTGCCCCAAGCTGCACCTTCCTGGGCAAATCTCCACGACGTTTCCAGTCACCTCAAACTCAATCCATCCAAAGCTGAGCTAGAATCAGCCCCACTAAAACCTGCTCCTCTACCAGTCCCCTAAGCTGCAAACCTGGGAGTCACCCTCAGCTGCCACCTCACCCTCAATACGCAGGGGGTGAAGGAGCTGGAACAGTGGTCCTTTCTCAGGGCACAGCCTGTGCCGCAAGGACCGCACCCCCCCATCCCAAACCACTGCAGTACCTAGTTAGAGGAACTTGGAAACGTTGAACCAAACCCACTCCTGTCTCACCTACATCCCTGAGAGTCTCCACATGCCAAGTGTGGAGACTCAGCTAGGGTGAATAGACGCTATTCTATTGTGTGTGTGGTATGCTACAATTAAGCACAATGGGGTTAGAACCTGGAGCACCTGATCACACTCTGAAGACGAAGACAGGAAATAAATTAGTGGAACAGGTGAAAGCTAATTTTAAGGCAACTGATAAGAGAAGGTCAGCAAGGACTGGGTGTGTTGTGTGTGCTTAAAACATTAGTGTTGGGCTGGGCATGGTGGCTCACTCCTGTAATCCCAACACTTTGGGAGGCCGAGGCGGGAGGATCACTTCAGGCCAGGAGTTCAAGACCAGCCAGGGTAACATGGCAAGATCCCATCTCTACAAAAAATAGAAAAATTAGCCAGGCCTGGTGGCGTGTGCCTGTAGTCCCAGCTATTCAGGAGGATGAGGCAGGAGGATTGTTTGAGCCCAGGAGCTCAAGGCTGCAGTGAGCTATTCTTGTGACACTGTCTCTAGCCTGGGTGACAGAATGAGACCCTGTCTCTAAAAAAATAAAAAATTAAAAAATAAAAAACCATTCGTGTCGGCTGCGTGCATGAAAGCCAAAGGGATTCACAGGAAAAGTACCACTCAGGGACAAGCAGCTGTGAAAATGGTAACTCTCGAGGGCTGCACCACAACAGAACTGTGGACAGCTGCTGACGGACGGCCATGTGGTCAGAGTGGATTCCTCTCTCACTGACACGCGGGTGGATGCTGCAGAGGGACTCACTGGGCCGGTGAATGGTGGAAAAGAAATGAAGGAGGGGGATGAACAGAAGCTGGCCTGGAGAATTCTGGAACATTAGCAGTGGCCTTAGTTCCCACACCTGCCTGGCCCATGGAGCCCCGCCTGCTCCCCAACCCCCACAGTATCGAGCAGTCCATTCCAGCACCCCAGAAAGGCCTCTGCGCCTGTGACCCATCCCAACCCAGACTTTGGTTCTGAGCCAAATGCCTTCCGCCCTCCTTGGTCCCATCTTTGGCTGCACTGTAACGGTTAAATCCCCACCTGCTAGTCCCCTGCATCACCATCTTTCTCTAAATGGATGCTTTCATCTATTGACCATAGTAATTGCTTTTCCTATGAGCTTTACCCTCCAAACACAATGTGTTTACAGAGATGTACAGAATCAAAAGCCACACATGTAGTGTACAGAGTAAAGCTGCCTCTTGGGTCTGAGCTATTGCGTGCAAGGATGATCTCAAAGCCAGCTTCCCTCTGATATTTGGCATTTTTACCACAAAAGGGAAGGCTTCTTTGATTTGCTTGAGGGGAGGAGACTGTAGGGCTGGGGCGTATCTGAATCCTTAGGAGGGTCACTGCTTAATCAACTTAGGAAGCCCAGGAAGGTGAGGTGGATGGGATGGACTGGCTCATGACACCCATCCCACCCTCCGTCCAGTGTGCCTTCTGGGATAGTGCAGGCTGGAACCGACAGACTGCAGTTCCCACCTCCCTGGCAGCCAAGGTTGTGAGAGTGACCTAGGTCTGGGGACTGTGAGGTGGAGGCCGTCCTCTGGTGCCCTGCCATGCCCACCGACAAGTATGTCTCTGCAGGTGTTGGGCCTTTTCTGTGGCAGATGAGCAGAGGCTGCCCCACCCCAGCGTCTGGTCAGCAGCCACGTGGGTGTCTGTGTGTTGATGTGTGGATTGTGGCAGGTGCAGTGTGATCCGGCAACCAGCCGAGGGTCAAGGCAACTTCTTGATTATGGCCTAAACATATGGCTCTGAAGCCAGAGGCTACCTGCTTAGAAGATTTGAGGACCCTCAAATCTTAGATTTGAGCCCTAAGGCATTACTTAGCTTATAATTCATTTCTATAGATGTTGTAGTGTTTTCATAAGCAAGTTAATATCCTTTACCAACTCCCTTCCTGCCGAAATTCATTTGAAGGGATCCTGTCCTCTGCAAGTCAACCCTGCGCACGCAGGACTTGAAGACCTCAAAGCTCAAGTGTATGTGTCATTACAAAGAAGAAACTTTAAGGGAAAATGAAATTTTGTGTGTGCATGTGTGTATAAAATTACTTGTTATACCACAAATATATGAGCATTCAGAAAGACATTTTGTTTTTTATAAAAGTCATTATATAATGGATAAATCAGGCAATACCATGTCCAGGTGATCAAAATGACCATCCCCTTTGAGACGCAGATGGAGTCACACGCCTCCAGATGTGATGGTTTGAGAAGGACACATCACCTATGTGGCATCCCATGGCAAAAGCACAACCTCAGTCTCACCATGAGAAGACTTCAAACAAACACACAATTGAGCGACATTCTATTAAAAAGGGGGCTGGGGATTGAACTCTTCAAAAATGTTGATGTCCTGAAAGACAAAAGGTGACAGAAATGCTCTGGATTAAAGGAGGCTTAAGAGACAGGACAACTCAATGCAGTATCTGGCCCTGGACTGGATCCTGTCCTGCCATGGAAGAAATGCCACAGAGGACATTATTGGGTCAGGTGGCAAAAATGGAACATGAACATGAATTTATCATTCAGTTAAAAGCATCACAGCAATGAAAATTTATGAAGTTGACAACATTGGTTATGTAAGAGAATATCCCTGTTCTTGGAATATACACACTGAAGTATTTAGCAGTAAAGGGCTATGATGTATATAACTTACTCTCAAATAATTCAGAAAAAAATTGTAAGAAAGGGGTGGGGGGGCAAATGATAAAGCTGTAGAGCAGGTGGGTTAAAACATTAGCAGTAGATAAATCTAGATAAAGAGTTTATAAATGGTCCTTGTACTATTTTTTTTTTTTTTTTGCAGTTTTCCTGTAAATTTGAAACTATATCCAAATAAAAAGTTAAAACAAAAGACATTTCCTCACTACCATGTTTTAGGTTCTCAGGTGTGCCTGTGCTCTCGGGGCCAAGCCAGCTGTCACTCCCATTGTGACAATGGGAAGGAAACTGGGGACAGGAGAGGCAGAGCCCAGGTTTGCCCAGGTTTACTCTCCCTTTATTTCCCGCCTGCGATTTGCTGAGCAACGTCAGGGATTATTTGCACCGCTCCTGCCCTCTGCCTGAAGTTGGCAGGCACTGATTTTTCCAGTGCCCCAATTGTCCTGGACCCCAAAGCAGGTGTCACTCCCTCTGTGCCCAAAGAAGACACAGCAGAGCTGCCTCCCCCTTGATGCAGCGTGGGCACGGTGGGGCGAGGCCTGGTGCCCACAACTTTCTTGGTCTTTGATGGCTTTTTCCAGGAGACTGAGCTTCACCCTAATTTTAAAGGAACATGAAACAGACACAAGCAGGTTGCATATCTTAGGACTCGGTGAGACTTTGGCCCCAGGATTCCTGTCATCATCAGGATCTTGAGGGGAGACTCGGGAAAGGAACATTTGGGGAAACAGATCCAAATCCAGATGCTGAAGGTAGGTTGAAAAGCAGTAAAGCACAAGGTGTCTGGGGCACAGCAGTAGATGAAGCAGGTCCAGTCAAAGAGCTGGGTGCCCCGACAGGTGGGCAAAGCTGAGGCTGAGCATTCAGCGCGGAGGCCAGGGCAGGGCCAGGGAGCCCATCAGAGGAAACACAGCCACAGTTGGGCACCGGGTCAGGGGAGGACAGGAGGAAAGGCCAAGCCTGGGGTTAGGGCCTCCAGGACCCCTGGGCCCTTTCCAAACAGTCCTAACCCAGGACTTGGCCACAACAAGGACAGAGGGGCCCCCAGAGCCACCTTGTACTGAGACCTTGAATTCATAGGACTTTCCCCATTGCAAAGCACAGAGCCCCAGTGTGACCTAGAGAAGGGCACTGTGGGTCTCATAGACTCTGGGCTATGTATGCAGTGGAGCCCCAGAGCAGAGGTGGCACTGAGCTCAGGAACAAAAACTGGAAATGGCGTCAGAGGGAGGCTGCATCATCGTGCTGCTTCTCTCTGTGATTTGCTTTGTCTCTTTCCCTGGCTACAGATCCACTTCCTCTGCTTCTCAGTGACTTCCACATTACAGTTTAGCTACCCAGATAGAGACCAATTCTAAACTCCCGTGTTCATTTCGTAGTTTGCCCACTCCTGGACTAGTCAGCTCTGGTGGGGAGTCACGTTGCATTGCTAAAAACATGGCAGCTTCCATGAATGGAAGGATGGATGGAGGGAGGGAGGGAGGGAGAGGTGGGTGGGTGGATGGAGGGGGTCCTGGGAAGACCACCCAACAGAATGCTGTGTGGCTGGGGTCTGCTGAGGCAGGCGTGTTCACAGAAAAGCTGCAGAATTAGGGAACTTAGTTATGTGCTCCAGCTTAAGGTTTGCTTCTTTGGAACTATTTTGACAAAGCCCGAGACAGGTTGTCACTGGGCATATGATTAATAAAAAGTCTGATTAAAAATCAAAGCCTCTAAGCTCCATAGAGACAAGCTGTGAAGTAAAAGGGTTAAGATGAGGTGCCGACCTCTCTTAGGAATATGACTTCTCCTCAATATCCGTGCTCTTGCTGGCCATGAGAACACCTTAAAGAATGGTGCTTCTTCATCCGCTTCCTTGCTGGGCACCTGCAGTGCTCAGAATTGCCTGGGGCACTCCTGGAAGAGGTCCAAGTGCATCCCCTCCTGAGATGGAAAGGGACAGAGAGGCAGGCGGTGGGCCAGGTCGGGTGGGGTATGAGGATTCGGAAGGAAACAGGGAGGTGGAGTGAGGAAGAGGGGAGAGGGCCGAGGCCCTGCATGAGATGGCCCAGGTGGGCCCCCAGAAGGGCCGAGTCCTGAGCAGGGTCCCGCTCTGGAGAGTAGTGGGAGGTCTGCCTAGGGGAGGGGGAGGAGCAGGGAGAGGAAGTATTGGGGGACCTTGCCCCCCCGTGGCCAGCCTCATCCACGGCACTGTGTTCCCAGGCCACATCTCTGCATTCTGAGGGGCAAACCACAGGCCCTGATAGGCAGCCATTCATTCAGTCAGTCGTTCATTCACTGCTTAAATAGTATTTATCAAATGCTTGACATATATTGGATTCTGTGCTATGAAGTCTACTCTGGGATGGGGTTGGGAGAAGAGTCAAGTAAGTAATGCCGTCAATACTTTAAGGTAAGTATGAACAAAGTACCGGGGAAGGTGCGCAGAGGAGGTGGAGGCCCCTGGTGCCCGGGTGACTTGAGGACAGCTTTACAGAAGAGAAGTTTTAAGTCCAGTCGGAATAGGAGTTTGAAATAATCCAGCCTCCTCCTGGGGCTGTTTCTTCCCATGCAGGGCATTGCACCAATTAGGCAACCAGAGGACATCTCTCTCTCGAAGACCCTGGGCCAGATGCCCCATGCACCTTTCCCACTAGCAGACACTGCTGGCGGTCCCAGTGGTGTGTCCAAAGAGCACAGAAACCCCTGAAGCCATGAGCCAGGCCCCAGGCCTGGAGGAAGTATCATGCTTGCTTTCATTTTCTCTGCCTTTCCTGTTTACTCGTAGCTTTGGATGCCTGTCTCCCCCCGCTTACATGGGGAGCTGAAGTTACTGCATTGCCACTCTATAGTGGAGGGATTAGGTTTCTAATCAGGTTTAAATGGGAAATGGGCTCCCTAAGTGTCAGGCTGAGCAGTTTCATGTTACAACTGAGGGGAAAGAAGCCTGAACAATCATTAAACTCTGTGCTTCAGTAAAGAAAATGAGCCACAAGGGAAGGGCCATCCAGTGACTCAGTCTGCAAAATTACCAGCGCGTAGGGGAGCTTCTGGCCCCTTCAGTCAAGCAGCAGAGGAAGTAACTACAGTCATGTGCCGCATAACTGTTTCAATCGACAAAGGACCACACATATGATGGCAGTCCCATAAGATTAGCACAAAGCTGAAAAATTTCTATGGCCTAGTGATTTGTGTTACAACTGCTGTGTTCAGTACAGGAACCTGCTGCGCAGGTGTGTAGCCTGGGAGCAATCGGCCATACCATATAGCCTGGATGTGTAGTAGGCTGGGCCATCTAGGTGTGTGTAAGTACACTCTAGGAGGTTTGCACCACAAAATTGCCTAATGACATTTCCCACAATGTATACACATTGTTAAGTGACACATGACTGTATTTGGAGCAATCTTTAGCAGTTGGACATTTCTCACAGGCAGCTGGCCCCTGGCTGAGCTACAATACCTACATCTGACTGACTACTGGCCCCTCTGCTCAGATGTTCCCACAAGCACGCCAAATGAGACTTGCCCTAAACAGAACGTGTCAGCCCTTCCCACCCGTTCCCCTGCCACCCCACCCACCATGGACCCCCCAGTCTGTTAGGGGAAACCTGGGGTCGCCAGTGCTCTAAACAGTTCCCCGGTACTCAGTACAACATCAGTTGCCAAAGCCCTTGGTTTCTACCGCTTCAGTTTTTAATGACGCCATCCTCGCCTCTCCATCCTCTCGCCGGTTCCCAAGTCCAGACCCTCAGCTCTCCTCGCCTGCACCCCACGGGAGCCTCCTAACTTCCCAGCCCAGCTCTTTTCTAGGCAACCCTCGATATTGCTACTTTGGTTTTTTACATTTTTTTACATTGTGAAATATATCGTCTATAGGTTAGAAAGTCAACACAAGACTCAACACCATCTAGGTTAAGAAATAGAACATTGCCCTTTCCCTAGAGCAGCCTGTGCAGAGGGCAAGTGAGACTGGCCGGTGCAAATCCAATGAAAGATGCCTGCAAGGAATGAACGAGCTTCCAGAGAATCCAGACTGCCCCAAGGAGGGGACTTTTTTTTTTTCTAGCTGGAAAATATCTCCCTATTGAGAGAACAGTCATGGAGAGGTGACTGGCTGAAAGCTGTATATCCATCCGTCAGCTGGTGGGACCCGCCAGCTGCCCAGTACCTGGAGAAGTTGGGGGCCCCACCCAAGGGACAGTTGAAAATGTGTGTAGCCCCTGCCTCCAGGAGGGGTGAAGCCAAGATGAGAACAACCTACTGCTTGTCACCTCATTACCATGTACTAAGCACCCACCATGTGCCAGATGAAACACTAGGGGCTCCCTGCTGCTGGCTCTTACCTCCACAATAACCCCTTGAGACAGACATAATTGTTCCCATTTTACAGATGAGGAAAAAGAGGCTCCAGGGCAATTAAGCTACTTGCCCAAGGTTAGCTGACTTGCAAATGGCAGAGCCAGGATTCAAGCCCAGGTTGTGCTCTTTCCTGTGTTATACTGTGTACTAATGTAATACTAAGTAAATATTTTAAAAGGATACCAAAGAAAAGAAAATTCACAGTGTTTTAAAGACACATAACTTTCCTAATGATTAGTGTGACATGTCTTGAAGATGGACTCGCTGTCTCTAGCCAGGCCACCAACAATGAAGGTGCCCTCTTGCTTACGGCCAAAGAGTGGGACCGCAGGCACTGGGCAGAGAGCCCTGGAGCTCGCCTGAGGTCGGGGCATTGCAGTGGTTTTAGAAAGACCTTATAAAAATTTGAGAATGTATAGGTGGTGTGGTATGTGTGTGTGGTGTGTGTGTGTGAGTGTGTGTGGTGTGTGAGGGGGTGTGGATGTGTGTGATATGGGGGTGAGTATGGGTGTGTGGTGTGTGTGTGGTGTGTATGTGGGGGGGTGAGTGTGTGAGGTGTAGGGGTGTGTGTGGTGTGAGTGTGTGGTGTGTAGTGTGTCGGTGTGTATGTGTACAGTGTAATGTGTTTTGCGGGGCATAGTTCCCACACTTGGGACCACAGTGAGTGGGGAGTGGCCTTGGCTGCCTTTGGAACTGAGATATCTCCCAGCAAGGGTCATCCCCAAACTCCAGGCCCAGGCAGGTGGTCTTAAGGACTCTGAAGTGAGGGAGGGTGCCCAAGCCTCAGGGAGAAATAACCAGAAGCCCCTAAATTGGCCATCCCCCCTTGGGTTCTCTGAGACGCTTGCAACCTTTAACTATCCACAGCGTCAGTTCCACGCGCCGTGGGGACACAGGGGCGCAAGCTGAGCTTCTGTGGCCCCCACGAACCTGCGCCCATCAGCTTCAGCCAGATGGAGCCCCCAGGCCATGGGGCCCGGCCTCCCCCGCCCCGGCCTGCTCTCCAGTCACGGGAGGAGGACAAAGTGGGTCGTGGCTGCGGCTAGGTCCCTGGGAAAACAAGACTGGCCTCAATGCAGCAGGATGATCCGTCATCACTTTTTGGAGGCCGATTATAAGTCTGAAACCAGAACATCGCCAATCTTGGAATCTGCTCGGAGGACAGCAAAAAGCTGAGAAAGCCCAGCTTTCAGTTTAGCTGTGGGCAAGTGGTCCGCCACGCCGTGGCCTAGATTCCCTGGCTGTGAAATATGAATGTCAAAGTACTTGTTTAAAACTGGGCCACAATAATATTTTGAAAGGGGCTTGTGGAATCCTGAGATCTCAGAAACCTGAAGCGATCATTCGGCTCGTCCCCTACCTGCAGCTGAGCACGTGCTTGTACGGTCTGCACAGACGAGGAGGTGTTCTCGTTTCGCGGTGTTTCTGAGCACAGTTCACACTTTTGTTAGCCTGTATTGATATCAAATGGCTTGTTGGGCCCCCCACGCTGCCTCAGTTTCCACATATTGCATCCCCCAAAGGGCTCTTCTCTTGTCCTCGAGCAGCCCAGGAACTCTCACTGGGCTCGCCCTGCTGAGTTAGGTGCGCACCTGCTGCTGCCCCAGGTGATGGCCTCACCTCCAAGGCAGGAGGGCGACATCTCCTTGGGCCAAACTAGACAATCCCAAGATCTCGGACGGGAAAGGGTGTGTAAGGGACATAAGTCACCCAGCGGGGGCAGCTCTGGCTCTCAGGGCTATAATCCCTCAGGTCTAGACCTTGAAGGAGCTAACATGCTCACAGGACTCCTGGAGGTAGGAGTTAGGCAAAGGCAGTCCAGGAGCGAGGCCGAGAGGCGTCCAGGGGAGGGACCTCAAGACAACCCGAGACAGCTGCATGTCAGAAACCAGCCCGCGAGCTGCACATCACTGAACGTGCTGCGTTGTCCCTGAGGCTGAGCGTTCCCTGCGCCCTTCCCTTAGGAGGGATACTTTGATGGGAATTTGGAGCAGCACCACATCACAGCATTTCTTCTGTGAGAGTATTTTCTCTTCTCCCTGTTCATCTTGTTGATCCAAATGTTTCCTCATCCCTCTCTGATCTCTTCACTCGTTCAGCAGGTATTTACCGAGTACCCACCCTATGCTAAGTGCCGAGGACATGTCAGCGTGGCACACACGGTACCTGTCCTCATGGCGTTCACAGTCTGTGCAGAGATGTGACTCCCCGGTTCCTGAGACTGGGCTTCTGTGCTCTTCCCATGTTGTGCTCTGCCCTCCTATGGGGACACTAGCCTGCCGACCAGGAAGAAGCACCCTCTCCCTGGACTTGCTAAACATACGTGTGCTTGCTCACTGTGGGTCTGAGTGCTGGAGAGCTCCCAGCAGGACAGTCCTGTGCTGGGCCTACCAGGTGATGCTGGGAGGGTACATGGTCCAGAGGCACCAAAGGGGGCAGTGACTCCATGGATGCTGGGCCACTGCTGGGCTGGGATGACCTCTTTCAAGACAGGTCTGACTCACAACAGTCAGAATTGATGAGAGTCATCCAGTAGGCTGCTATTCCACCAGGCAGATGCCCTCATCCCTTGGCCCTCAACACTGAGTCATGGTTAATGCCCAGACTTGAATGAAATAGTAAGTCTTGATGAAACCCTCCCTACCATGAACAGTGGGTGGTAAGACAAGGGGCTGTGGTCACAGGACTGGACTTTCTGGCACACCACTAACCCTTCACTGGTCAGTCTCTAGTCACCGCTGTGGGTAGGCCATGACCTTCGTGCTGTCGCTCCAACCCCTGAGCTGAGCGTCACCCGGTGGAGGAGGTGCGAGAGGTCAACAGATCACATGGCATCAAGCAAGGCGGTGCTGGTTTAGAGGTTCGTTCCTGGCTTACCCACACAGGTGTTTTGCTTCTCTACTTTCTCTCCTCCCAGCGACACCTCTGCCTAGTATGTTTTCTAGAAGGGAGAAAGAAGAAAAAATTATTTTCTATTTCCTGTGAAGGGCTTAGAAATGATAAAACTTAAAACTTGCCTAAAATGAGGGTTTGGAATATCCTCTCAATGCTGATTATCCAACGCTTTCCCAGCGGAATGGATCTGCAGCCTTTGGCTACAGCCCTTGGTGCAAGTACAGCCCCGGGCAGACGGGTCCACTGCCTGGGCAGAAGCCTCGGGAACTCCCAGCTCAATGTGGAACATCGTGTGATGTGTGTTAGGTGTATCCTCAGACTTATCCCTCAAATTTGTAACATTCAATGTCACAATGTAATTATTTATTAGATGAGAAACAATACTGGGGAAGTCAAACTGCCTAAATCATGGCGAAAATGATGATTATTTTTTTTCTTTACTCTCATCTGTTTCATAAGAAAAAAAGTGTTAAAAAATAAACAAAAAGAATCCACTACCAAACCCCAAAGCAGCTTATGTTTCTGAACAAGTATATCCAGTGTAATGACATCAATAAATGACCATATTAAACTCTGACTAGCTAGGCTCAGGGCAATGCGCCAGGCTCGAAGCATCAGAGAGCTCCTCTCATGACCTCTTGAATCACAACATCTGCTGTGTGTGCCTGCTGTTCACCCCGGGGTAATTCAGCATTGCATCATCAGGGTCTACACCAATCCCTTCTGCACAACTCGAGAATCAGCAGGTACACTGTGTAACAGGGCACCACAGGAGTTTTTTTTCACATGAAATAAACATCTAATACACTACTTAAACAATTGCATTCTGGCCTGGAAAATTTACCTTCTGGTTTCACTGCCGGGCCAGGAGTCCTCAGAAGCAGCTGCCGCTGGTGATTTCATGACGTTGCAGCTCCTGATTTGATTCCCACTTAAACATCACTTGCTCATAATGCAAGTGACGGTGGAGAGACAATTGTCACCTTCCAGCCCACCTTCAGCTTAGTCAGCCCAAGTGATTTATTTGTATAAGTGTAACCACCCTCATCTCAAAGGGAAACAAGAAGGGAAAGCTGGGATTTATTGCTATGGTGTCTGCTTGCTGCCTCAGCCTTCCTGGCACTTTTTCTCTTCAGTCTAATGAATTGCTTTTAATTCTTTTCCTCCCACTCAAAACTGTGCACACTTATGTTCCTTTCATAGTTTCCACTGGAAACCATACTTTTTTCCCAGAGCAACATTTCTCCCATTTTTGGCCCTAAAGCCTGAGCCTTTGATTAAGTCAGTGGTTCTGGTTTAAAAACAAAAGGTTTCTGGGATTCATGGAAATCAGAGGCTAAGTTCTTCACTCAGTCATAAGGAGATTCTGACTTCTAGTTTTAGTTTTACTTGTTTAACTATTTGGGTTGTTTTGTTAGTGCTCTACAGAGTTTTTTTAATCAATTAAAACAAGAGTAAGGAGAAACAGCTAAGTCCATCCATTGGGGAGTGGCTAAGTAAACCAGAGTATACCTATACCAAATAGCCAATACCACTAAATAGCCATTGGAAAAGTGTGTATATGAAAATTCTCAAACATTTCTAAAAATCAAACTAGTTAATCTGATCTAACTTTTGTAGGTATGTGGGTAAGTGTGTATGTATGTAAAGGTGTTTAAAATGCTTTCAAATCTCCATGCCCAGGCTATATCCTGCAGAATCTCTGCAGGTGAGACTGGCACCAGCATTTTTTGATGCTCCCCAGGTGATTTCAATGAGTAAACAAGGTCAAGAAACACTGTTTTACTCTGTAAACTCCTCAAGGGTAGGATCTATGTCTGGTTGGTCTTTTTGCCCCCAAAGCACCTAAGTTAGTAACTTATGCTAACATAATAATGAGATCTTGACCTTCCTGTATTCTCAAAGGGAGAAAAAACTCATAACAACCAGGAATTGAGTAACATAGTAAAACTGTCAAAAGCACATGGATTCACTGTATCCACCAGACAGCATCACATTCCCCTGATGTGTCCAGTGGGCCAGTGGACCTCTTGGACATGCCTCTTTCTGTACAGACACACACACACACACACAAACCCCACCCCTGTGCTGAGTTCCTCCTCTGTCCCTGAGAATTTGGTGTGAGGTTTCTAGGGCCAAGTGATAACCCAGTAGAGAAAAATGAAAGCCCTCAACCAGCTGTGCCCTTCATTGATACCCACAAGAGAACTGTAAAATGAATTTCTGGATCACCACTGAGCAGAAGGCCACCTTGGAGGAACCCCTGCCCCATTACTGTGTCCCAAAGTTGATGATGTTATTCCTGAGACATTTCCAAACTGAGACTGGCCTTTCCTTGGGACTCATTAACAAGACTTCATGAAAAGAGACCTTTGAAAAATTGAAGTTCTTCAGATATACAGTCATCCCTCTGTATCTGTGGGAAATTGGTTCCAGGACCCTCCAAGGATACCAAAATCCAAGGATGCTCAAGTCCCTGATATAAAATGGCCTGGTATTCGCATATAACCTACACACATCTTCTCATATACTTTAAATCATCTCTAGATCACTTATAATACCTAATACAATGTAAATGCTATATAAATAGTTGTTATACCTTATTTTTTAGGGAATAATGACAAGAAAAAAGTCTACATATTTTGTACACATGTAATTTTTTTTTGCAAATATTTTTGAGCTGTGGTTGGTTAAATCCATGGATGCAGAACACATGGATACTGAGGGCCAGGTGTATTTTGGGTTTTTTCTTGAAGGTGATTGCAGAGGTTACTTCTTTCCCCCTGCACAGCTAATGTTTCTGGCTTTAATGGTCTCCTCTGAAATTTATTAGCTTTAAATTTTATTGATCCTTGTCCCTACCAAACCTGTTAAAAAAGAGTTAATGCTGAGTGTACAGGGTCCATTTTTATTGGGCTGACACCTGGAATTATCCATGCTTGATACGGCCCTCTGAGCAGCCCAATATTAGTTGTCTAACTGTCGATCTCCTGATGACAAGATTTAAAGGGCAGAATATCTGGTGTATGAGTGGATTATAATTCCATCATAAATATCCCTGTAATATATTAATATTAATGAGGTAATTTCTAAAATAACCCATTTAACACTCTGAATTTACCTTGTTTAATTGTTACAAGATGCTTGGAACATTGTTCCATTTTCAAACCTTCTTAGGGTGATATTTTTTTTAATCCTGTCAAGTCACCGCATTACAACAGATTTTGTGAAATCATATCACTTACTAAACCTCTAAAACAAATGATTCCATGTATTTTTTTAATTTATTTTTTACTCTGCTTTGCCCATGTATTTTTAAAATCAAGAAACTCTCTAATTATTGGAACAGTATCTGCCTTTATATCATTTAGGAGCACATATATTTTACACTTACAATTCCAAATGTAGAGAAATAATGGCATTAAATCCCAGTATTTTGGAGGAAAAGTACATTAAATTGGCTATGTAAACTGTGATATATAAATTGAATTAATTCCTCTGTCACAGTGTAAAAGTTGCAAACTTTTCATCAAGACAGAAACTGAAGTTAAGAAAAAACTCTGATCCCTCTGGTGTGTGTCCTCATAGGACGACATTTTCAGAGTCCATCTTTGCTGGTCTGGCGTCTACTCACCAGCCACACAAATGGGTTTGTTCACGTCAACTCTTGCGCAGATCTGCATCATTTAATGCACATATTTCCTGCTGTGTTTCTTCATTTGACATTTCATTCATGGTTAGTGTGGTTTCTTTCATAGTAACTCTTCATTGAAGTTTGTGCTAAAACAAAATCCTTCACTTTTCCTCTCTAGTTCTCTTGGAAGCTCTGCCTTTCCAGCAGCCTCTGTCTATTTGAGTCAACCCCACTCACCCCTTCTCTTCCGCCACTGCTCATCCTTCCCAACATCAGAATTCTGGGGAGAGGATGAATGGGAATCAGCATCAGTGTCCCCGGATAGAAGAAACCCCTGTGCAGACCAGTGGGTTAGGACCACCATCAGCAACAGTCTACATCATTCTACCTTCAATAAAGACACTACTCAATAAACATCAGAAAAATACATGAAGGACCAATATGTCGGCAGTGAATTGTGACTTTGCATTCTTGGGCAAGACTACAAGTGTCTGAACAGCACCAATTCTCTGTTGGTTCTGAAAGCTCCGGACCCTTCTCTTCCCTGGACCACCTTCTTCTTCAGGGGAGGCACAGGGATGCAGGATGCTGATTGCTCATGCACTCCGGATGGGACATTTCATGTAGGGTGCCTGGATTCATTCTTGTCAGTACTCCATCTTTAGAGGGAAGAACTATGGCTCTACTTTTCCCAAAGTTCCCAGCAAGTAAGTGGCAGAGCCAGGATTCAACCCAGAACCATCGGATTCCGAGTTCAAGTCTTTCCCTCTCTTCCCCCAGGTCACTAAAGGGGGGATTATAGCTAGTGGTGCCAGACTTCAACACACACATCAAATGGAGACTTTAAATAACCAGCAGCCTGAGCAAGTAGTTACCAGTACAGTTCATAAAACTTTGCCATTTTGAATGCTTTTCTTATGCATCCAAAAATAAAATTAAATGAAAAAGAGTTCTTAGTTTGTTCAGCATTTTACATTCAATTACAGTTTGTAGTTTGTTTTCTTTCCTTTTTTTGATGCTCAAATTTTTCCTAATTGTAATTAAAGGGAAAGAAATCAGCATTTACTATCTTTTTAGGAGCTGCAGATCCATCCCAGTTCATGAAAGAAAGCTCCTTTTTAACCAAAGAATTACAGATAATAAAGGTACAAGAAATGATAGAATTAGAAACCACCATTTTGCAACCCCCTGTGAAATAACTGATTCAGGCAAGAGCCATCAAGGCAAGTTACAACCATTGGCTGAATGGGTGTGGGGAGCTGGGATATTTGCTCATTACCAAAGTGTCACCCCATGGATGACCCCTTGCTCATTTCAAAGGAACAATATACTTCTACAAAGAAAAGCCCTGGTGGTCAACAGCTCGACCAAGGGAGTACACTGAGCATCCCTAACAATGGCACAGCCTGGTGTAGTGTGGCCTCCCAACAGGGGAAGTGTTTGGTATCACCCATGAAGTATTTTTTCCAGATACAAACCTGCAGTTTGCCAAGCCTTTAGATCTAACCTCCAGTGCACAGGAAGTACAATAGCTAGAATATCAAGTTAATGACACTACAAGGAAACAATTAGGCACCTGAGACATTCCACAAGGCAAACTGGCCAGTCTCTTCAGAAAATCGATATGGTCGCGGAAAGCAGCTCCATGGCCACCTGCGACCAGGCGCAGACAGAGAATGACTGTGGGGGGGGCACAAAGGAGCTTTTCAGGGTGATAGAAAGCTGTGTCTTCACGGGGAGGGGATGGTTACACTGGTGTGTACGTTTGTGAAAACGTATGAGCAGTGTACTTAAAATGACCCCATTTTATTGTATTTAGATTATATCTCAACACAGTGGATTTAAAAAAGAATGTTAATGTCACATACAAAAAAGTAAGACAACTGTTACCTATTTTAAAAGACTAAAGAGCCATAATAACCAGATATAAGGAGAGAAACTTGATTAGATCTGGGCTCAAAAAAAAAGAACAAGTGAAAAAGACATTTGGGGCATAACTGGGGGAATTTAAACATGGACTGGATACTAGGTCACATTGAGGTATTTTTAAATTTTTCTTATGGTTATGTAGGACAACGTTCTTATTGTTAGGAGACATTGAAATATTTAAGAGAGAAATGTCATGAGGTCTGTAACTTAATTTCTATACCAAAAGACATATGAATATGTAGAATAATAAAGCAAATACAGTCATGCGGTGCATAATGACATTTCAGTCAACAACAGGCTGTGTACACAATGGCGGTCCCATAAGATTATAATGAAGTAGAAAAATTCCTATCATCGAGTATTTACTATACTATACTTTTAATTGTTATTTTAGAGTGTACTCCTTCTACTTATTAAAAAAAAAAGTTAGCTGTAACACCCCTGTGTTTGAGGACGTCAGGTGTTGGGGAGTCCCATGAGAACACCCATTCCGCTGGGGGCTTTCACTTTGAAAGGTCTTCCTTCTTTAGAGCTGACAGTCACTCCCTGCAACTCCCACCCATGGACCGGTGTTCTGCATTCTGCACAGACACAAGAACCCCAGATCCCTTTCCCGGCATCTCCTCAAACGCCTGCAAGGTGCCCTGCTTCTCACCCACCCCCAACACCCTCACCCCAAGTGCCCCTTTTTCCCAAGTTTGCCATTCTCTGTGCCTTTTGTCATTTTGTACTTAACGTGATGTCTAGGTTCTTTCAGTAGGCTGACCGCTATCCTCTGATCTCCCTCCCCTTTGTCCATGTGATGTATCAGATGATCTTAAACAATGAGTCTCTGCCCTCAGAGACGTCTCCCTGCTCTCAGCATTTGTATTCTGTATTGGTGTCTTGTTACTACTCGGTATAGTGAGTGTTTTAGGTGTGAACATAGGCAAGAAAGACTAGAACACCAAGCAACCACTCTATAACCACACCCTGGACATCCTGTCCTGGGCAGATGCACATGGAGAAGGAGAAAACAGAAAACTTGCACAGGCTCTACGCTGGGTAGCCATGATGAAGTTCAGGTTTCTTCTTCTAGGTGAATTTGCATAAAATAATTGCTTATTTACGTTTATCAATGTGCCCATCTCATTTCCCCATCAGAATTGCGGGTTCATAGTAGACTGGGACTACAGTTAATCAAACATTCAGCGTTTTTCTATCTGCGATAGTCTCTTGTACCTTGTGAGTGAGGAATGTGTCTGTTAACTGTGGTAAAAAATCGTAGTGTTTCAATGTGAGGGCAATCTGACCGTAAAATCCATCACCCCATTTATCACTAATTGCTAATAACATCAGCTAACATTACGTAAATTTATACCACATTAGTATGATTATAATAAAACATAATAGCTGTAAAAGCACACCTCATCTCCAGAGTTAGTTATACATGTCATTTTGATAGGAGATATCCTTAAAGTGAAAGGAAATGTTTTGGGCTAAGACCAGTGTTATCAAATCTAACCAGATACTTTGAAAATTAATTAAACATTTGAGACACTTGACAAAGTCAAATGATCAACTCAAGAACTATCTGACTATGAATGAGTAGCTCAATTAATTTATATTCTGGTTAAAATCATATTCATACAATCTTTAAAAAAAGAACATTATCAAATATCAAGACCTACTAAAAAGCTATAATAAGAAAGCCCTTTTTGCCAAATGATGCTGTCATATTAAAAAGGTATCTTGTCCTTTATTTTACACTATACCAAAAAAAAATCCAAATGGATAGCAGATCTAACTTTGAAAAGCAAAACAACGAAACATTTAGAAGGAAACCTCTTTATGATCTTGAAGGAGGCAAAGATCTCTTAAACAGAGAATGAAAACACTAATAATAAAGAAAAAACAATGAATTAGATTACATTAAAATGAAGAATTTTGTTAATCAAAAGACACTATTAACAGAGTGAAAACAGGACCTATACATTGGAAGAATATTTTGCAATATATGATCAAGAAAGGACGTATGTTCCGAATATAAGAAGAATTCCAAATTGATAAGAAAAAGAATATTCAAGAAAAAAATAACGAAAGATTTGAACAGAAACTTCACAAAAGAGGATATCCAAGTGGCCAATAAACATGTGAAAATTACTCAACTTCATTAGTCACCAAGGAAAAAGGCAAACTACAATTATAATGTCATGCCATTATATGCCTACCAAAACAGCCAAAAGGAGAAACACCAAATATTATGAGGATGCAGAGCTATAAGAACTCCCTCATACTTCTGGCAAGGGTGCAAATTTGCAAAACCATTTTGGAAAACTGAATATAAACTGAATTAAAGCTGAACATATGCATACTCTGCAATCCAGCAATTCTGCTATGTATAGACACAACAAAAATGCATACTTGTTACATTCAATGCAATACCAGTCAAAATCCCAAAAAGTATCTTATGGCTATCAAAAAAATAATTCTAAAGTTTATATGGAGAGGCAAAAGACCCAGATTAGCCAATACAATCTTGAAGGAGAACAAAGTCAGAGTAATGACACTGCCCAACATTAAGACTTACTATAAAGTTACAGTGATCAAGATAGTGTGGTATTGGTAAGAGAAATAGATCAATGGAACAGAATAGAGAGCCCAGAAATAGACTCACACAAATAGAGTCCACTTATCCTTGACAAAGGAGCAAGGGCAATTCAATGGAGAAAGGGGAGTCTTTTCAACCAATGGTGCTGGAACAACTTGACGTCCACATGCAAAAAAAAAAAAAAGGATTTTAACAACAGACCGTGCACTCTTCACAAAAATTTACTCAAACTGGATCACAGACCTAAATGTAAAATGCAAAACTATATAACTCCTAGAAGATAACATAAGAGAAAAATCTAGATGATCTTGGGTTTGGTGATGACTTTTTAGATACAACAACAAAGGCACAACTCATAAAAGAAAAAAATTGATATTTGAACTTCACTAAAATTAAAAACTTCTGTGTGAAGGACAATGTCAAGACAATGAGAAGACAAGCCACAGACCGGACGGAAATAACTACAAAAGCCATGTCTGATAAAGGACTGCATCCAAAATACAGAGAGACTCTTAAACTCAACAATAAGAAAACAACCCATACGAAATAAGAAATGGACAAAAGACCTGAACAGACACCTCACTAAAGAAGATAACAAAAAAAGATGACAAATAAGCATATGAAAAGATGATCAACATCATATATCATTAGGGAAATACATATTAAAAGAACAATGAGATATCACTACACATCTATTAGAATAGCCAAAATCCAAAACACTGACAATACCAAATGCTGGCAAGAGTGTGAAACAACAGGAACTCTCACTTGTTGCTGGTTATAATGCAAAATGGCACAGCCACTTTGGAAGACAGTTTGACAGTTTCTTGCAAAATTTAACGTACTCATATAATATGATCCAGCAACTGAGCTCATTGGTATATTTTCCCAAAGGGGTTAAAAATTTATGTCCAATGTCCATATAGAAACCTGTACATAAGTATTTATAGCAGGTTTATTCATCATTGCTAAAGCCTGGAAGCAACCAAGATGTACTTAATAAGTGAATAGATAAAAATTGCAATATATCCAGACAATGGAATATTATTCAGCCCTAAAAAGAAATGAACTATCAAGCCATGGAAAGACATGGAAGTACCTTAAATATGTATTACTAAGTGAAAGAAGCCACTCCAGAAAGACCACGTACTGTATGATTTAACTAAATAATATTCTGGAAAAGGCAAAACTATGGAGCCAGTAAAAAGATAGGGGTTGCCAGGGGTTGGGGGAGAGGAAAGGAGGAGAGGCAGGGCACAGGGGATTTTGAAGGCAATGAAACTGCTCTGTATGATACTATAATGGTGGACACTTGTCAAAACTCATAGAATATAAAACACAAAGAGTAAACCCTAATGTAAACTATGGACTTTAGTTGATCATAATATGTCCATGCTGGTTCATTGATATTAACAATGAATACTCAGGCTACTATAACAAAATATCTGAGCCTGAGTAATTCGTAAACAACAAAATTTATTTCTTACAGTTCTGGAGGTGGAAAGTTTAAGATCAAGGCATCAGCACTGGTGTCTGGTAAGGGCTGCTCTCTGCTTCCTTGTTGCTATATCCTCACGTAGTAGAAGGCAGAAGGAGCTCTCCCTTCAGCCTCAAGCCCTTTTATAAGGGTGCTAATTCCATTTATGAGGATGGAGTCCTCATGACTTAATTATTTTCCGAAAAGGCTCAACCCTTAATACCACCACAATGGGGATTAAGTTTCAACACATGAATTTTGGAGGGGATGCATTCTGTCTCACCCCCTCAAAATTAGTGCCCTTTGCACATACAAAATATATTCATTCCATCTTAATAGCCCCAAAAGCCTTAACTCATGCCAGCATCAACTCAAAAGTCTAAAGTCCAGAGACTCCCTTAATTCAGACATTGGGGAAACTTAAGGCAAGATTCATCCTGAGGCAAAGCTACATTGTTCTAAAATACAATGATGGGACAGGCATAGGATAGACATTCCCATTCTAGGAAATAGGAAAGAAGAAATGAGTAACAGTTCCCAAGTAAGTCCAAAATCCGAGAAGGGAAACAACACTAAATCTTGAGGTTTGAAGATAATCTTCTTTGACCCCATGCCCCACCTTCTGGACACCCTGGAGCCAGGGTTGGGCCCCTGCCATAGCTGTCACAGGCCAGAGTTGGATGCACCTACAGATCTCCCAGACTCTCGCTGCACACTGGTGGCTCTACAGTTGTGGGGTGTTGGGGGTGGCTCCACCCCCACGTTTCCACTAGACACTGACCTGGTGGGGACTCTCTGTGGTGGGCCCACTCCCGCAGTTCCAGTAGGCACTGTCCTAGTGCTGGCTCTCTAAGTGGCCCTGACCCCGCAACTCCACTAGGCATGGCCCTAGTGGGGAATCTCTGCAGCTCTCTGCCCCTGTGACAGTTCTCTGCCTGGGCCCTGAGGTCCCTGGGCATCCTTGCAATCCAGGTGGAGGTAGCCATGCTCCTCCAAAGCTCTTGCACTCGTGCACCTGCAGAGTTAGCACCATGAGAATACTGCCAAGGTTTATAGCCTGTACCTTCTGGAGTAGCAACCCAAACTGCACCTGAGACTGTTTGAGCCACGGCTGGGGCTGCTGAGAAGTACTGCATGAGAATACAGGGAATGGAGACTTGAGGTGGCCCTGGGCAACAAGCCCCAAATTTCCACAAGTGCCCTGGGCCCCTCCCTCAAGGGCCCTGGCACTCTGGGCCTGTGATGGGAGGGGTAGTATCAAAAGCCTCTGAAACGACTTTGTGGCCATTGTTCCATTGTCTTGGTGACATCTGGCTTTCTTCTATCCATACTAATCTCCTTATCAAAAGGTTACTTGATCACATTCTTGCATTTCTCTCCTAAACATGCTTTTTTTATTCTGTAAATGGCCAGGCTGAGAATTTTCCAAATCTTTACATGTTCCTTCCCTTTTAATTATAAATTTCATCTTTAAATAATTTCTCTCTTCTTGCATTTTACTATAAGCAGTTAAAAGAGCCATGCAGCATTTTGAACACTTTTCCTAGATTTGGTATTTTCTACCAAATATCCTAGTTCACTGTTCATAAGTTCTGCCTTCCACAAAATGGTAGGACATGGACAAAGTTCAGCCAAGTTCTTTGCTACTTTCCTCCAGTTTCCAAAAAGATATTCCTTATTTCCATCTAAGACCTCATCAGAATGGCCTTTACTGTCCATATTTCTACCAACATTCTGATCACTACCACTTAAGTGATCTCTCAGAAGATTCAGGCTTTCACTACAGCTCTCCTGTTTTTCTGAGCCCTCACCAGAATCATACTGGAAGTCCTAGCTAATGCAATAAGACAAGAAAAGGAAATAAAATGTATACAGATTGGGAAGAAAAATATAAAACTGTCTTTGTTCACAGATGACATGGTTGTCTATGCAGAAAATACAAAAGAATCAACAAAAAACTCCTGGAACTAATAAGCAATTATAGCAAGGTTGCAAGATATAGGTTAACATATAAAAGTCAATTGCTTTTCTATATACCAGAAATAAACAAGTGGAATTGAAATTAAAAACACAATAGCATTTACATTAGCACCCCAAAAATAAGATACATAGGTACAAGTTTAACAAAATGTGTGCAAGATCTATATGAGGAAAACTATAAAACTCTGATGAAGCAAATCAAACAACTGAATAAATGAATAAATATTCCATGCTCATGGATAGACTCAGAATTGTCAAAATGTCAATTCTCCCCACCTTGATCAACAGAATTTAATGCAATCCCAATCAAAATCCCAGAAAGTTATTTTATGGATATCAAGAAACTGATTCTAAAGTTTACATGGAGAGGCACAAGACCCAGAAGAGCCAACACAATATTGAAGGAGAAGAACAAAGTCAAAGTACTGACACCACCAGACTTCCAGACTTACTATAAAGTTACAGTAATCAAGACAGCGTGGTACTGGGGAAAGAATAGACCAATGGAAAAGAACAGAGAGCCTAGAAATACATTCACATAAATATAGTCAACAAATCTTTGACAAGGGAATAAAGGCAATACAATGGAGCAAAGACAGTCTTTTAACAAATGGTGCTGGAACAACTAAACATCCACAAGGAAAAAAAAAAAACCTAGACACAGATCTTATGCCCTTCACAAAATTAATTAAAATTGATCACAGACCTAAATGCAAAGTGCAAAACTATAACCTCCTAGAATATAATACAGGAGAAAAATCTAAATGACCCTGGGTTTGGCAATGACTTTTTAGATACAACACCAAAGGCATGCAAAAAACAATTGTTAAGCCCAACTTCCCTAAAATTAAAAACTTCTGCCCTGTGAAAGACAGTGTTAAGAGAATGAGAAGACAAGACACAGAGTGGCAGAAAATAATTGCAAAAGACATATCTGTCTAAGGACTGGTATCCAAAATATATAAAGAAGACTTAAAACTCAACAATAAAAAGACAAACAACCCAGTTAAAAAATAAACAAAAGACCTGAACAGACTCCTCACCAAAGAAGACACATAAATGTCAAATAAACATATGAAAAGATGATCAACACTGTATGTCATTAGGGAAATGCAAATTAAAACAACAATGAGATATCACTACACACCTGTTAGAATAGCCAAAATCCAGAATACTGACAAATGCTGGCAAGGATGTGGAGCAGCGGGAGCTCTCGTTCATTGTTGGTGGGAATGCAAAATGTTATATCCACTAGTTTGACAGTTTCTTACAAAACTAAAAATATTTTTACCATAAGATCCAATAATTGTGCTTCTTGGTATTTATGCATACGAGTGGAAAACTTACGTCCACAAAAAACCCTACACACTGATATTTATAGCAGCTTTATTTATAATTGCCCAAACCTGGAAGCAACCAGGATGTCCTTCAGTAGGTGAATGGATAAACAAACTGTGGTGCACCCCAATAATCGAATACCATTCAGCAATCAAAAGAAATAAGCTATCAAGCCACAGAAAGAGATGGAGGAACCTTAAATGTATACTACTAGAAGGCCATCTGAAAAGGCTACATACTGTATGATTCCAACTATATGATGTTCTGGAAAAAGGAAGCTACGGAGACAGTAAAAAGATTAGTGGTTTCCAGGAGTTAAGGGGGGGGGATTAATAGGCAAAACACAGAGGATTTTTAGGGCAATGAAACTATTCTGTATGATTCTATAACAGAGAATACGTATCATTATACATTTGTCAAAACCCATATAATGTGCAACACCAAGAGTGAACCCTAATGTAAACTATGGACCTTGGGTAATAATCACATGTAAGTGTAGGTTCATCAGTTGTAGCAAATGTGCCATTCTGTGCAGGTTGTTGATAGAGGGGAGGCTTTTTGCGTGTGGGGGCAGAGAGTATGTGGGAACTCTGTGTCTTCTGCTCAATTTTGCTGTGAATCTAAAACTGCTCTGAAAAATAAAGTCTATTTTTTAAAAAAAATTTTAAGTAGGTGAGACTGTAAAATTTATTTTTATTCATCAAGGATAGACAGTATCCTTATTCCAAGATTGACTTGGAGAATCGCCCTAACTTGGTGGTGGTCTCATATAAACCTCCAAAAAGACATAAAACGCAGCTTTCTGTGGGAATCAATGGGAAAAGACAGAACCTGTTGTCCAGCCCATGAGTGAATGATAAAAATGACACCTTGGACAATGAACAAGGAGATAATTTTGTTAAGGAAACTCTTGGGTGCAGTGGCTGCTGTGACAGCTAGAACTATTGCTGTGTGATATTTCAATTCAGTTCTCCTTCACTTCAGAAGTTCCTTCCATTTTGTGCTTTTTTTGTCTTTGTCTGCAGGATGTTTAAAAGTGTTCCAATAGTGACAAAGAGTTCTTTAAATAATTCAAACAAAATGCCACTTGAGCCACTCTGAGACTTCATCTGCTTGTGCTTTGCATCTGTCTTCACTGCTTCTGGAAAGACAAACATCATTCCAGGACAAAGCCCAGGCTCACTGAGCTCCAGAGAGGCCCCTACCCACAGAACACAGAGGCAGCCCCCGAGTCCCTTGGCTTAGTGTTGCCGAAGCCTGGGCCGTTGAAGGGTCTGGTAGATTCTGTGTATAGACAAAATGGCATAGTCAGAAGCATATATGTTGTCTATTTACAATGAAGAGAGCATTTGAGGAATATAAAAGAGATTTTGGGGAAGTTAGGATGTGGTGAGAATTGGTTATCTTTCATCCCTGGCTAGGGCAGCAGTCCCTGGGCTGGGAGGAAGGGGGACAGGGTGCCACAGGCTGTGCCTTGGGGGAGGTGGCTGAACCAGGCTGGACGGGAGGGGGAATGGGACATGGCCTAGGCTGTCTCTCGGGAAGATGACATTCCTCCACCTGGCCAGACACTCCCGAGGCCTGGCAGGACAGGCTGCCCACAACAATGGCCGTCTCAGCAGTGACCAGCATGGACAGGTCACTGGTGGCCCAGATGACCCCAACCCCCAGCTCTCTTTCGTCTTCCCTCACTTGTTGGCAAAGCAACACGATGCCCGGCACGTGGTAGGTATTCATTCAGCACGCTCTGAATGAGTGAAGAGAAAGGAACATTGTGCAACAGTGGCTTTTGTAATGGACACCTGTCCACCAAGGACCTTAAGCTTCTTTCTCTCGTCTGATACATAAACACAAAGTATCTCCTCATAAATACACACTGGTCCACTTACTCATTTCCTCTGGTCTCCTGAAGTTTTCAAATCTTGGACTTTGGCAGAAATGGTCTGCTAAGAGACTCTGGCCCTTCCCCTCAAAACTGTGGTATGTAAACAAGTGTATAATGGTTTGAAAACAAAGTGTTTTCTTCACACACAAAGATTAAAAGATATTCTACCTTAATTCTCTGGGCTCTAGTTCATAGAGTCAAATGAGCTTCTAGCTATCTGGTCAGCAAGGTGGGTGGGACCGAGAAGCAGGTCTCCCATTTATATGAATGTTTGGCTTGAGCTATGCGCAAACCGCCCAGCCGTGCTCCCCGGGGCCGTGTGGCTGGTATTTCAGGGGTCGGGTCCTGCCAGCTCCAGGCCTGACAAGCTATTAGTGCTCAGTTACAGAAGGTTATAGCCCCATTGATGGGCGGAAGGAGGAAAGATGTAATGCCCACGTCATGGACTGGCTCTGACCTGGTGTCCCAGTGACTTCTATCCATTCTTCTTTGCTTGTCCGATAGCGTCACCTGCTTCTCTGTCCTCCAGGCCTGTGCAGTCAACTAAATCCATCAAAAGGGCACTTGCCACACCCAGAACATCACCGTGCATGTCGTCAGACAGAAACCCTGTCAGCTCTGCCCGCATGTTCCCATTCCGTGCTAGGAGGGCTTGGGATTAATTCCCTCACCTGGAAGGTCCCCCAGCCTGGTGTAAGGACCTGGGACCGGTGGCACCTGTTTGTCCTGGAGGCATTGCTAGTGTGTTTGCTCCTTAGAGACCTCCACTCCCCACTGGGCAGAAAGTATGTGGGTTGTAGCCTGCTGCCCTGGCTCCCCAGTGCCACCTGGCACCCAGGCAAGCTCTTCCCCAGCAGGAAGAGGTGGCGCTGTGCCCGTTAGTACTGGTGACTGCACTAGGCATTGGCTGTCAGTCCCTCTTATACCCCAGCATGACAGTAGAAAAGTGATGTCAGCAGGCAGCCTAGCAAGCCTTCCCTTGAAGGAGTAAAGTGTGGGCAGCGGTCCTTGTCAACCCCCACGCAGTCAAGCAGGCAATACACACCTCCCCACAGTCAGGAATTCTTTCTGGAAGACTCAGCAGAATTGCTGAGAAATTGCAGAGCTTCTCTAGAAGGACAAACCCTAAGCTTTCAAGAATGGTGGTGCCTTCCTGGAGTAGAGACAGCTAGTTGCTGCCCAATACCCATTCTACTGTTTTTTCCTTAGTGGTAGAACTCCAATATCACTAGGGTGGCAACATGCCCAGAGAGAAAAATGCATTTCCCAGCTTTCTTTGCAGCTACGTGGGGCCATATGACTAAGGAGACATAAATACAAGTGTTGGGTAGGACTTCCGTAAAGGTTAATTAATGAAAGCTGGGTCATCTGGGATGCTCCTTCCTGGAACTTAAATGGCTGGCACTCCAGCAGTCATCCTGGACCATGAAGGGATCTTGACAATGGGAGCCACACACTAGCTAGTAGGACAAAAAAGAGAACAGGTTCCTGGGTCTTGGACCACTGTGGACCTGCCATTCCAGCCCTAGGTAGCCTATCCTGGACTTTTTTTTAATTAATAGACTTTATCATTTTTAAGTAGCTTTATGGTTATAGAAAAATTAAGCAGAAAGTACAGAGGGCTCCTATATATCACTTTATCCACCACCTGAAGAAATTTCCCCTATTATTAACATCTTCTATTAGTGTACTGTATTTGTTATAATCAATGAACTAACATTGATACATTATCATCAACTAAAATCAATAGTTGACATTAGGGTTCACTCTTTGTGTTGTACATTCAACTGGTTTTGACAAATACATAATGACATGTATCCACCATGACAGCATCATACAGAGTTTCACCTTCCTAAAAATCCTCTGTGCTATGTATTCTTCCCCCCTCTTCTGGAACCCCTGCAATCACTAATCTTTTTATTGTCTCCATAGTTCTGCCTTGTCCAGAATGTCATATGCTTGGAACCTCACAATATGTAGCCTTTTCAGACTGGCTTCTTCCACTTAGCAATATGCACTTAAGTTTCTTCCTTGTCATTTTGTGACTTGATAGTTCATTTCTTTTTATTGCTGAATAATATTCCATTGTCTGGATGTACCATGGTTTGTTTACCCATTCACCTACTGAAGGACATCTTGGTTGCTTCCAAGTTTTGGTAATGATGAACCAAGCTGCCATCAACATCCGTGTGCAGGTTTCTGTGTGGACATAGGTTTTCAACCCTGGGCTTATTTTATGTGAAAGAAAACTTCTCTCTTTCTTAAGCCACTTTTATTTTGGAGTTTCTATCATCTGCAGCCAAAATTACTCCTAATGGGCACACTTTCCTATGAGAAAGACGGGTGAATAGATTGGCTGAGCCTATGTCCTACTCCCCACCCCACCTGTATCGTCCCCAGTTGCAGCGTCCCCCGCTGCTCTGACTCTCCCTGCCTGGGCAAGGGGGGAGTTAATTGATAAACACTGAAAGGATTAATAGGAAATTATAGGAAGGGTGATTTGGGGAACAGGAATGTCGTAGAAATCCTGTGATGAAACTGCAAGGTTCTGCTCACCTCTGCCCAGCATGAGGGCTTCCCTATGTCAGATCATAACCAGGACAAATCACTTCCTTCCAAAAAAAATCACTCAAACTCCTCACCTCAGAGAAAGAAAGAATCAAGTGGAAAGGCGGCCCATGGAGCGGCCTTGCTAGATGAGAACTTGATGGGTTTAATCCAGCTAGTGTCTGCAGCTCATCTGCTGTGTGCTTTGCACATTGTGGGTTGGGCTGAGGATGTTTCTTCTGGTGTCCTAGAATCCTCCCTTGTGCGAGGCCCTGAACACATGATTTTCCCGGCTATTTGTCTGTGCAGCTGTGTCAGTTTCCCTCTCTAGTGGAAAGTCAGGCACACGGGCCCCTGCCCTCCCTCTGGCAGCTCCCTCACCAGGCAGGTGTTCCCGTGCCTTCTCCCTCTTGGCCCAAGCCCAATTGTTGCTAATGGTTCCTGTCATTAGGGGAGGTATCCTTGGCTTCCTTGCCTAAGCAAGCAGCTACCTTCCTTATTGAGACCCTTCTAGGTGCTGGATGGAACCTCTTATTGCTTCTCAAGCTCGTATCTCCCAACCCTCCAGACCCTGGGGACCTCATCTGCCCAGGTTAGTGCCATCTGTCCTGTAGCATTTGCTCCAGGTTGATGCAGTGCCCTCCCTGTGCTAACTGTGGTACTTCCCATCCCTGTGTGCTCTGATTCTGCTGGTCTACCTGGTCCCATCCCTGGCCCGTGTCCTCACCTGTTGTACCTGCCAATGCCCAGTTCCAGATCACACACTTGCTCCCTATCTCTGCTCTACCCCGAATGTCGCTTGTTGAGTCCAGCATGTACTTGGTCTACTTTCCTCTCAAACATGCTTTCCCGCCCAGCTGCCCACCCCATATAGCCTCAGACCAGTGTCCTATATCCCCTTGAGTGTCACTCTGAGGAGCCCACAGCAATGTGAGATGAGGAAGAACAGGTGAGGTATGTTGAAAAAGAACACTGGCACAACTTGACAAGACTTTTCCCAGCCAGGAGCAAAACTGGTGCCAAACGAGAACAGATCCCCTTAGAAGGGATTTGCTAACACTTACCAATGCATTGTCCTAGATGGTTACATCTATGTGATGGTCGATTTCTGAAACTTTTGTCCAAACACACATTAGAGCCATAAGCAATAGAAACAAAGTCTGAGTCATTCAGGAGATAAGCTCAACAACAGTAATAATGCAAATTTACTGGGCACTTACTAATACATGCCAGACACCCTGGCGTGTGCTTGATGTGTTTGTTATCTCACTTAACCCTCACACGAACCACATGAACTGAGGCACAGAGAGGCTGAGTTCCTCGATCAGGTTTACAGAGTAAGTGGCAGAGCTGGAACTCCAGCCCAGATGTGTCTGTCCAGAGCCTGTGTTCCCAGTCTCAACAGGCACGAGTCCCCAGGTGACTGAAACCAGCAAAGAGGCCCACAGAAAGGCAGAAACCCCCCTGGTTCACTCGCACTGTGATTGATCACGGGTGCCTGTAGGGATGTTCTTCAAAGTATGTTCTGGAGACCATCCGCGTCAAAACCACCTGGGCGGTTGTTTACATGCTCAACTAGTGAATCAGAATATCCAGGGTTGGTGCCCATGGACACAAATCAAGAATTTCTGGAAACTGTCAGTGGTGAAAACTTTAAGTAGCTTTTTCTTCCAGACCTTAATGAAAATGTAGAGGCAACTGGCGTCCTGATTTAGAGTGGTCAAACCATCCAAATAATCTGTGAGTATTGATGGCTCCAGCACCCCCTAACTTCCACGGTCTCTCTGTCAGCTGAACATCGTCCGGCCACACCCGACTCATACGATTGTGAAAGGACAAATATTTCCTGTCCCTAACAATTTCCATTTCTTGTCTTTCCACCCAGAGCAATTTAATTCTCATGGACCTTTCTGAATATAAATTAGAATCTAAGTTATAACTGCCCTGCCATCTCAGTGTGGCTTATGTGGTAAGTTTGTTCTCCCTTTGTGAAGGACGTTGAAATCCTCGCTAATGCTGGTAACTTGAAGCAAACCAAGAGGAGAGCATTTCAAAGGATTTGTTTGCACATAATTATGGACTTACAGCTGATGAAAGGCTCAGTTAAAATCCTTTTTATCCCTGGGATAAGAGAGAGAAACAGAGACGATGAGAGAGAGAGAGAGAGAGAGGCCTTCATATAAACTAAAATGGCAGATGAGACATTCTCTTCTGCTGGTCTCCCATGCCAGCCTAGGGAGGCTGAGCTCGGGAGCTACACGGTGAGGAAGGGTGGGGTGGAAGTCTGTCGATATTATTGCCTATGTTGTACATATTGATATTTTACAATCTTCTCTTAATGTGGGTGGGAGGTGCTGAGAGGTGAGGAAGGTAGGAGAGCAAACGTGTACACACACACGCATGCACACGCATGCACACTCACTCAGTAACACCTTTTGGGCTCCTGTTTCTGTGGCATGCTGATGGCCTTACACTGGCAGCTGTCTGTGTTGCCCTTCAACGTGATTTTCAACCGTGCAAGCAAAAGCCTTTTCTCTCCTGAAATTCACAGCCTTCACTGCAGCTAGACATTACTTAGCAAGCACGCAAGCATCCTCTGCATTAACCACAACCCACTTGTCTGCTCCGCTACATTTGTGGTACATTTTGTGTACTACTTTTTCTTACCTGCTTTTGCTATTTTTTTCCAGTCGTTACTAACACCATTGAAATTCTTTCTCTGTGAAACTAAACAGCCGAAAGAGGACATTGTACTTCAGAAGTAGAACTAAGCCATTCCATGTTCTTCTCAGGAAGAAAGACAACCATGTAATAAATTCCCACCTCGGTTTTTAAAAAACCAAACTGCTGCTATTTTTCCCCCCAGAGATTAATACTTGTAAAAGCTTTATAGTGGAGTTTCTTTTGAAGAAGCCGGCATCCAATAAGGTGACAATTCAGAACTGAGGAAAAAAATATATCACAAGTGTGGAGTCAGGGTCTCCTAAACTTTAGGCCTGAGATAATCCAGTCAGTTCTACGTGACCTTGGTGAGGCCACTCGACTTGTTCCCAACTCCTTCCCCGTCTGTCAAATGTGAGTTATCAACTGCTCCCTCCCAGTACTTTCATGAGAAATTGGGAATTTTTTAAGATAAGCATATTCTTAGGTCCATAATAAGCATTCAAACTTCTTGGAGAAGAGCTGTGCAAGCCAATCCATAAAGACAAACCTCCCTGACGATCCCCTCAGAAGTTTTGTGAATCGAAACTGCTGTGACAATTATTCCCATTGTCACTATTGTTTTGCTATTCTAAATTCTGATAACAGATAGAGCAATAAATATTCACTGGAAATTCCCAAATACTTCTGTATTATAAAGGAAAGCCACACAAAGCAGGATTTTTTTTCTTATTTAAAGCTTTTTGAAATTTGATTAAATGGAGACACAATTTTAAAAAGGAAAAAAACGCTATTAAATAAGAAAAATCCTATTAAAGAAGAAAAAAAATCAGTTTCAAGGGATGTGAAAAGTTAATATCAAATACACAGTAACCACTGGACTGACATAGAAGTTTCTCATGCAAAAAATTTTCCCAAAACAAAAACACAATCAAGGAGAAAGAGGTAGCAATAAGAATCTCCGTGCCCCAAACACGTCAATCACGTCGCTCGGAAGAATTGCTCAGGTTCTATTCTCAGCCTAATAATTCCTATTTTAAATATCTCTTTTAAAATATCTTTAGAAAAAAAATGACAGTTTTTCAAGTTCATGGTTCATTTCAAGCTGCTGTTTAGAACGATAGAGACAAGTTGAACCAGCAGATGCACCAAGGGCAAGGCCACTAGAATGCAAGCCCCTTGGGGGCAGGGCTGTTGTCACTTTGATATCTGTAGTCAAATTTGTCAACCTTTTCTTTTGCACCTTCTGTGTTGTAATGGTTAATTTTATATGTCAATTTGGCTAGGCTATGATGCCAGTTGTTTGGTCAAACGCTAGTTTAGATGTTGCCCTGAAGATATTTTTTTAGGTGTGATTAGCATTTAGGTCAGTAGGCTTTGAGTAAAGCAGATTACCCCCATAACATGGGTGGGCCTCATCCAGTCAGCTGAAGGCCTTAAGAGCAAAACTGACGTTCCCAAAAGAAGGGATTGTCCTCCAGACTGCAACATGGACTGTCTAAATTTCCAGCCTTCCAACTCAAGATTGCAACATCAACTCTTATCTGAATCTCTCTCTTTCTCTCTCTCTCTATATGTATAGATTGATTGATCAATAGATAGACAGATCTATTGGTTCAGTTCCTTTCGAGAACCCTGACTAATACATGTGTTTGTGTCATACTTAAAAAGATCTTCCCCATTCTGAGATCACTAAAACAACTTCTGTCACAATTCCTTTTCATATTCTCATGTTTTCTTTTTTTAATGCTCAATATTCTATCCATTTGTACTTTTATTTTAGTTTAACATATGAGTAGAAAGATATTTAATAATTTTACTTTATTCTCAGATAGGGAAATGCCATTGCAATTTATAAATCTGGCATAAATATAAAGTAAGGAGACTGATGGGCTTTTTGTTTTTGTTTTTGTTTTTTGAGACAGGGTCTCACTCTGCCACCCAGGCTGGAGTGCAGTGGCAAAATCACAGCTCACTGCAACTTTGAACTCCTGGACTCAAGCTATCCTCCTGCCTCAGCCTCCCAAGTAGCTGGGGCTACAAGTGCTACCACATCCAGCTAATTTTTCTTTTTAATCATTTTTTGTAGAGACAGGATCTCACTATGTTGCTCAGGCTGGCCTCAAACTCCTGGCTTCAAGCGATCCTCCCAACTCAGCCTCCCAAAATGCTGGGATTACAGGCATGAGCCACCATGCCCAGCCAAGACAGACTGATTTTACTATATGGTTTGTAAAGTGGTTCAAGAGCAATTGTAAAAGAACAGTTTAAAAACACTTTGGCAATTATTAGCATCCTTGTGGAAAATGTATTACTTCATGGGAACTCCTTTAAGGATAAAACTCACTCAGATATAGGAGTCTTGAAGTGTTCACTTAAAAAAGAAAACCAGTACCTTAAGACTAATGGCACATATGACAAACTTCATTGCCAAAATTAAATTATTTGAGGGGCTCCTGCCCTAGGCTTTAATCTGGAACTGAGCAAGGTATTTTGCCCACCAGTCCTTAATATCACTGTGTCTTGTTATTTGGGTTTTGCACCAAAGCAGTGACATCCTGACTCAAACCAGCTGGGAACTTCATACACAATATTTCTTTCTGCCCTTTATTGAATCCTAACAAGTACAGCTAAATGCTCTTTGGCAAAAGACAAATTGTATTCCAATGGGAAGACTATCTAGTGGGTGAAAGTCCTCAAGATACTGACTCGAGAGGTATGACTCTTCCTTCGGTAAATTTAGTTTGTTCTCAATGCTGTTTGAACATTGTGAATGTCTGAACATTTTGGAACTATTAGGTTATTTAGTATGGAATGTCTGATTTCCTTAAGTACTAAGTTTGACAGTTGATATCTCTGACATTTCACTTTGACACTTCTTGTTTTATTTTTATTGTGAAGGTACATCCTCATTCTTTCAAACACATGGTTTGGCTTGTGATTATCTTTCAAATTTTTTTTTAGAGCAATTTTTGTGAAACCACAGATAAGTCAAAAATTTGTGTTATTTTTTAATATGATTTCCGTTGTGGAACCAATGCAGCACAGACAGCTTGAAATATCAATGAAGTGTTTGGGAAGGATGTGGCTAATGAATGCACAGGACATCAATGGTTTGAGAAGTACCATTCTTGTGATTTTAATCTTGAGAATGAGCCATGTGGGCAACCTGAGACCAAGGTAGATAATGATGAGCTGAAAGCTATAGTGGAGCGAATCCATCTCAACCTACGTGTGAATTAGCAGCAAGGTTTGATGTTACTATTCCAACAATATTGGACCATTTGAAACAAATGAACAAAGTAAAGAAGCTGGATAGATGGGTACCGCATGAATTAAATGAGCGTCAGAAGAAAAATCGTCTGGAAGCTTGCCTTTCTTTGCTGTTACGACATAAAGGCAAACCATTTCTACACTGTATTGTTACGTGTGATGAAAAATGGATTCTTTTTGACAACCTCAAGCATTCAGTACAGTGGCTGGGTAAAGATAAACTGCCAAAACACAGTCTAAAACCCAATCAAAAAAAGCTCATGGTGTGTGTCTGGTGGTCCAGCGCTGGTATTATCCACTACAGCTTCATGAAACCTGGTTAATTGATTACAGCGGATGTCTACTGCAACCAACTGGATGAAATGATGAGGATGCTTGTGATTAAGCAGCCGAGATTGGTCAATAGAGACAGGCCAATCCTCTTGCAAGACGACATGTTGCAAAAAAACAACGCTGCTCAAACTACAGCAGGTGGACTTCGAAACTCCCTGTCATTCACTGTATTCACCAGACCTTGCACCAACTGACTACCACTTCTTCCAGGCTTTGGACCACTTCTTGCAAGGAAAAATATTCAATTCTCAACAAGCTGTGGAAAACACCTTTCATGATTTCATCACCACTCGCTCTCCAGGCTTCTTCGCTGCTGGCATAAACAAACCACCGTTAAGATGGCAAAACTATGTCAATAGTTTAGGTGCATATTCTGGTTAATTGTACTGCTTCTTGTTTGAGGTATAATAAACTTTTGATTTGAAATCGGACATTTCATATTTAGTAACCTAATACTTTCCCAACAGAGTAAAAAGAGGAACCCACTTCTATAACTATACCAAAAAAAAAATACAATAATGTCTTCGATTTGAATTCAAAGTCAAATTTTAGCTTCAACAGGTGTGTTTTTCCACTAAACGATTTGATATTGTCAAATGAATATGCATTCCAGAAAAAAGCCAAAAAGGACTCAAATCAAGCACAGTCTGAATATAATACATTTGAAATAACCGGCAAGCGCACACATAGGAGCAAACACATCCAATTTACAGTGGTTCAGGCCGTAGCACAATTGTGTCAGCACGTTTAACCCTTGGCAGTAGTTTCTTTTTTAATTAACATTTTATAGAAGTAATCAGTTTTTTTGAAGAAAAGGCATAAAATCTTATAAAAGCACAAAGAAGAAAATAACACCATAATCTTATCACCCAGAGATAAAGCCCTGTTAACATGCTCATGTGCATCCTCTTTCTTTCCTGCTATGCACATGAATACCTGCTTTCCTGTGAAACAGGATCATGGTATTCATATGGTTTCTAACCTGCTTTTTCTACTTGGCAACATACCGGGAACATTTTCATACGTTACTAAATAGTCTTCTCTACTATCATTTTGATAGCGACAGGTCTGTCTGGGCATGGCAAGGACTCCCAGTCTCTTCTCTGCTGGTTGGGCTTTCCCGGTCATTTGATGAGATCCGCATGGAGGGGGTCTTATGATAATTGCATTTTTTGGGGAAAGAAGCTTTCTGGGTCAGATAAGGAAATGCAGAGTGTCCCTCCTGTACTTGGGGGTTGGTGGGGGTGGGGTCTTTGATTTTGAGGCAGCTTCTAAAGCTCTCAGCATGTGAAAGCACCAGGCCTTGGGGTCTCACTTTCTGAGCCCCGACAAGAGCTTCATGGGGGAAACTCTCTCCGCGTGGTGCCTGGCTGGGACAGGCTGAAATGACATGGGAGATGACAGAGGATGGATTAGAGGCAGGTGGGGACCTGTCTGTCTATGGTGTTCACCACTGTACCTCCAGCAGTTCATGTAGCACCTGCCGTGTGTCAGATGCTATAAGTATTTGCTGAGTGGACAGAGGGAAGGAAGGAGAGCAGAGAGAGAGAGGGTGAAGGAGAGAAAGCAAGAGAGAGAACAAAGAACAACCTTGACCCAATTCCAGCGGTTTACTAAATGTGTGGCCTTGAGCAAATAACTCAGCCTCCTTGTCCCCAGGGCCTCAGTGTCCTCACCTGTAAAATGAGGCACCCGCTCAGGCTGTCGTGGGGACCAAATGGGCTGATCTAGGCGAGGCGCTTAGCACGAGGCCTGACCCGTACTGAGTGGCCTGTGAATGCTCCCGGGACTGCCACCGCCAGGAGTCCCAATGCCGGTGGGGGGCAAGGGCTAGAAACACCCCACTCCTCCTCTCTGCGGGTGCTTCCCTGGCGTGCCCCAGTCCCCACTGTCCTCTTAGTGGCCCTGAAACCGCCAGCCACACCGTTTCCAGGAGCTGGAGAAGCCTCTTCAACAGGGCGGCAGGCTCTGTCACACACGGAGAAGGAGCAGGCAGAACCACTGGGACACACTCAGCCTGCTCTGAGTCACCGTCCTTCTCAGCCGGCCTTGCGGTGGCATCGTCGGAAGACTCTGCTCCCGGCGCCCGGACGGCTCAGGGAGAGGAAGGGGGAGCAGGACCCAGCGTGGCCCGCTGTGCTGGGAACGCGACGCCACCCCAGATGGAGGGACACCCAGAACAGCTGACGCCAGTGGGAGGGACGGGAGCTCAGACCGCAGGAAGGAAGCCGAGGCATTGCGGGGCGTGACTCTGGGCACAGAGCGCTCAGTCGGCTGGGACTGCTCTAACAAGTCCCCACAGACTGGGCGGTTTAAACAACTGCCATCTCTCACAGTTCCGATGCCAGGAAGTCCAAGATCAAGGCTCCAGCAGATTCGATGTGTGGTGAGCGTCTGGTTCCTGGTTTGTGGATTGCACCTTCTTGCTGTGTCCTCACAGGGTGGACAGAGGAAGCAAGCTCTCTGGTGTCTCTTCTTAGAAGGACACTAATCCCATCATGAGGACCCCCCCCCCCACGACCTCACCTCACCTTAATCACCTCCCAAAGATTCCACCTCCTATGAACCATCATATTAGGGTGTAGGATTTTGACATACAAATTTTCAGGGTACACAAACATTGAGTCTATATGGCAGGTAATGACCTTCCTGGCCTACACATTGTCCTGACCATAGACAAAGTCCTCTTCATGAGAGGCGGTTATGGTGTAGTAGCTAAGAGAGTAGAGCCTGGAGCTGGACTGCCTGGGGTTGAATTTTGAGTCTGCCACTTGCCGGCTGTGTAACCTTGGACAAGCGATTTAACTTCTGTGTACCTCAGCCTCCGCATCTGTAAAATGGGGGTGATAATAATACCTTATGTCATAATAACATCCTTATGTCATAAGGATGTGAGATGTGAACCCATGCACAGTATTTCCTTAGAGCAGTGCCTGGCACCTTGTTAGCACTATATAAGTGTTTGCTATCTTAATCATACTATGTCACCAGATGAGCCAATTTAATGCCGGTGACAGGACAGCCAACAGCATACAGTTCTTAAAGTTTGCACAAGGCAGACTGGTGGGTGGAGAGAGCACAGGAGGGGTAACTAGAAGAAGGCTCTCATCCCTGCCCTACCACATCATAGTTATGAGACCCTGAGCACTGCATGTCATCCTTCTGAGCCTTAGTTTCCTCTTAAAAATGAAAATAATAGCCTCGCTCTGCCTAACCCTCAGAGTTCCTTTGGTGACTGAAGGAGGTAGCATCCAGGGGAAATGTTTGAACACTCCAGAATGCAAAGGGTGACTGCCAATGTGAGGCTCCTTTTGCTTCTAGGGATGGCCATGCCAGTGGCAGGTGGATGACCCCGGAGCCCAGCACCATCGGTCTCGTTCCTGCCCTCATCCCATGCCCTTGGCAGTGGCAAGTGTGTGCGTGTGAGCACACATGTTGGAAAGTTGAGACAAGCCACTGGAGACATTGGATCGGAGAACAGTGAGTCAGCTGGGAACGTGGGAGCTGAGTGGGTGGGGCTGGAGAGTCATGCATTTGTGATTTTCAGCTGAACAAAGGTACAGGCAAATGTGAAAATGCGTAAGGAAGGCACATGATCACTATTAATAGTTTAATGGCAAACTCTTACAGCTCCTCTCAGTTTTGAAGTGGAAACAGTCCTTTTGGGATGAACATTCACATCCTTTCAGTGAGGCTGCAGCTACCATGTCCTCCTTTGCATCCCGGTTGTGATCTGGAGGCACGGGCGGGTGGAGTGAGTGTCCTCCAGTATTAGTGAGGGGATGAGCCATGTAACCCTCCACAATAAACCTCAGAGAAGGGGTGTTAGTCAGCTCAGGTGCCACGACGAAGTACCACAGTCGGGGGCTTAAACAGCAGGAATTGATTGTCTCATGGTTCTGGAGGCTGGAAGTCCAAGATCGAGAAGTTGGCAGGGTTGTTTTCTCCTGGACCTCTCTTCTTGGCTTGTGAATAGCCATTTTCTCCCTAAGTCTTCACATCATCTTCCCTCTGTGGATCTCTGGGTCCAAATTTCTTTTTCTTATAAGGACACCAGTTTTATTGGGTTAGGGTCACCCTTAATGAACTCATTTTAATTTAATTGCCTCTGTAAAGGTCCAATCCCCAAAGTCTCATTCTCAGGTACTGGGGGTTAAGACTTTAACATGTGAATTTGGAGGGGACACAATTCAGTCCATAACAGAGGTCATTATTTCTGGAGGACAAACCCACATAATTCTGTCAGTGCCCAATATACGTATCCACAGCTACAGAAACTTAGCACAATCATGGCTATGACCCAGTGCAGCTTCTCTGAGCCCTCCAAGCAGTATGGTGGCCAGGGGAGGGGACTGAGGGTAGGAGGCAGGCAGTGGGTACAGCTGTCAGTGACACTGGCCATGCAAGGTAGGGGTCCAGCTGGGTCTGAGCAGCTCAATTATACCCTCTGCTTTAAGCACATCATACTTGAGTTCTCTGAACTTTTCAGGAAGAACTTATACAAACAACCTCTACACTTAATGCTTCCATTTAAAGGAATATTTACAAACATCAGACTTCTGGTTCCTGAACAAACTCAGGGTCAGCAAGACCACATCCTCAACTGCATGAAACAGAAGAGTTGGGGCCAAGGGGACACATATCTCCGTGTCCAGCTTCCTAGCACAGACAGAGTAGACAATGCCAAGTTAAAATTAATTTAGTCTGACCTCCGATAGCCACCAGCTGCCGTATGCTAACTTACAAAGTAACTTCACCTCCTGTGGACGGCATGTGCTCCAATATTCTGTGACTCTAAGAGTTGTTAAGAGCAACGGAAGCAATGAATCCTTCATTCTTCCCTTCATTCATTCACTCATTCGAAAAGTATTGCTCAGGCACCTACTAGGTGCTAGGCGCTGGGGGGAGGGGTGAAGAGATCAGAGGAGGCTACCTGGAGGAAGTGGCATCAGAGGCTGCCCTTGCAGACAGGCTAAGATTTTGATGAGCAGAGGAATTCCAGGTGGAAGGAACGGCACGGATAAAGGCCAGGTAATGCGAAAGACAAACCAGAGTTAGGATTAAGTCAGGAAAGAGTGGGCTACCCATCTAGATGCTCAGGTGAGAATCTGATCATGCCTAAGAGAGAGGATTCCACCTCACCATCTGTCCTTTGCCTCTGACAGGCTCGAAGTCAACCTGCAGAGGTCAAGGAGACAGGCTAGAAGAAGGCAGATCATTCTTCCTTCCGGAGAAAGGATGGAAGGAGGAAGGAAACGGTGACGATTACAAGCTGCTCTGACTATAAAAGGCATGTGTAGTCTTCCAGCTGGAACCACCGTAGCTCTAGTTCTGGCCATTCTCGTGGGCGTTCGGATTCGTGTGGGGAAAGTGACAGGACTGCCTATTTCTGAGCATCTAAATCTGTCACCAGTTGAATGATTTTGTTTGCATACCGCTCACAGGGCGAGGATTATCACTCATGCACATACGTCCTTTCCAGCATCAGTGGGTGGGAGCCAAGAGAAGCAGATACTGTACCTGCGGTGGCCTCTGACATTAGTCAGAGCTAGTGCCTATTGCAAGACCCCTAAAATTGAATCACAGGCAAACAATGTGGGCTTCCTAAAGTAGGCTGGGGTAAGGGATGATGAAGAGGGGTCTGTGGCTGCCTGACTGTCCCTTGTGTGGGGAGTTTGAACAGACTGACCAGGTCCCAGGGCAGCTGCATGGTTGAAGACAGCAGGGGCTTCCTGTCCAGTCCTGTCAATCAGGCTCTTCCTTGCCTGCTTGTGGGATTCAGAGTTTTCAGAGTACCCGGGAAACAGCAACGGGAAACTTGTAAAATGTTGTTTCCCTTCTGGAATATGAAGAAATACAAAAGGAGTGGTCTGCTTTGTGCCAAGGAAATGAGTGAGGCACTACCTTGTCAGAAAGATCTAGTGATGCTGTTCAGGCAGGTTGTGTTGAGAATTCAAAATGCTACTTGAAGTATATTATTTTCTAAAAATGCCTTTGCCAATCAGTGTTGGACTTTGGAGGAAAGGAATCTAAAAATATTAGAGCTAAATTAAAAGAGAGTAAAAAGACATAATAATTAAATATAGTATGTGACTGGATCTTTCATTAGGGAGAAAAAATGCATAAAGAGCATTACTGAATACTAGACCCTTTTCAAAACCACAACAAGGTATCACTTCACAACCGCCAGGACGGCTATGACCAAAGACAGACAATAACAAGTGTCGACAAGGATGTGGAGAAATTGGAGCCTTCACACATTGCTGGTGGGTATTTGAAATGATGCAGCTGCTTTGAAAAATAGTCCAGCAGGTCTTCAAAGAGTTAAAACAGAGTTATCACATGACCCAGAAATTTCACTCCTAGGTATGAAAACACATGTCATGTCCAGATGAAAACTTGTACATGTATGTTTGCAGCAGCATTATTCATAATAGCCAAAAAGTGGAAACAACTCAAATGTCCACCAACTGACAAATGGATAAATAAACTGTGGTACATCCAGACAATGGAATATTATTCAGCAATAAAAAGAAATGAGCTATCAAGCCACGAAAAAACACAGAGGAATCTTAAATGCATATTACCAACTGAAAGAAGACAATCTAAAAAGGCTACATACTGTATGATTCCAACTATATGACATTCTGGAAAAGGCAAAACTATGGAGAGAGTAAAATAATTAGTGGTTTGCTAGGGGTAAGAGAGGAGGGAGGGGTGAATAGGTAGAGCACAGGGGATTTTTAGGGCAGTGAAACTACTCTGTTTGATACTATAAAGGTGGATACACGTTATACATTTGTCAAAACCCAGAGACTGAACCCCATCATCAACCATGGCCTTTGGTTGATAATAATGTGTCAATATAGGTTCATCAATTGTAACAAATGTGCCATCCTACACAAATCTTCCCTGATGTTGATAGCTGGGGAGTCTATGCATGTGTGGGAGCACAGAGTATATTGGAACTCTCTGTACTTGCCACTCCTTTACTGTGAACCTAAACTGCTCTAAAAATAAAGTTTATTAAGCCAGGCACGGTGTCATGTGCCTGCAGTCCCAGCTACTCGAGAGGCTGAGGCAGAAGGATTGCTTGAGTCTAGAAATTCAAGGGTGCACTGAGCTATGATCATGCCTGTGAATAGCCACTGGACTCCAGCCTGGACAACATGGTGAGACCCTGTCCCTTATCAATAAATACATACGTAAATGAAGTTTATTTAGAAAAAAAAGGAGTGGAAGGAGGCCCCAAGCCAAGGCAGCCTCTAGAAGCTGGAGAAGGCAAGGAAACAGCTCTCCCCTCGGGCCTCTGGAAGGAACACAGCCCTGCGCACATCTTGATTTGAGGCCAGTGAGACCTATTTTGGACTTCTGACTTGCAGAACTGTAAGACTATATATTCCTGGTGTTTGAAAACACCAAGTCTGTGGTAATTTGTTACAGCAGCCATAGAAAACTAGTACAATAGCATTGTGTCAATAAATGTACCATGGTTATGTAAGAGGAAAACAATAGAAGCTGAGTAAAGACTATACAGAAAACCTCCATACTATCTTTATAATGCCTTTGTAAATCTGAATTTATTTTTCAGTAAAAGTATTTCTTATTGTTGTTGTTGTTGTTTTTGAGACAGTCTTGCTCTGTCACCCCAGCTAGAGTGCAGTGGCCTCATCATAGCTCACTGCAACCTCAAACTCCTGGGCTCAAGGGATCCTCCTGCCTCAGCCTCCCGAGTAGCTGGGACTACAGGCACACGCCACCACACCCACCTAATTTTTCTATTTTTTGTAGAGACAGGGGTCTCACTCTTGCTCAGGCTGGTCTCGAACCCTTGACCTCAAGTGATCCTCCTGCCTCGGCCTCCCAGAGTGCTAAGATTACAGGAATGAGCCACTGTGCTTGGCCAAGTGTGTGTGTGTGTGTGTGTGTGTGTGTGTGTGTTTAAAGAGGCTAAGATTTGCCAAAAATAAACAGGTAAAGCCACTCAAACCCCGGGTTCCATGCCGCAGGCCCTGGAGACTTTCTCCATCCGATCCCATCCCACCTCTTCACAAGGATCCAGGACAGAGAAACCAGAGAGAAAGAAAACCAACAACGTCCTAAAGGCACTGCCCGGGGGGAACCTAAACAACTGACCATCTGCCAGTTTTAAAGAAGAGGCAATTCCTTTGTACCAGTGACCTGCAAGCCCCTTGCAAGAGAAAAACTGGGTAATTACTCACAGATTTAAAGGTTCAGCAGTAACAAACATCTGGTACATGCTTAATAGATCTGGTTATGGACAAAAATGATGCTCTCCCAGCCCTACATAGGTGCACTCAGTAAACACAGAAATTGTTCATAGATTTAAAAAGACTACTACTTTTTGTATTGCATACCTATTCCTTGGTTTGAGAAAAGTAGAATCTTAACAACATAGATTCTCCTTTTTCAAAATTTTTATTTACTTATTTATTTTTTTAGATTCTCCTTTTTTAAAAGTTATATTATGATTATTATGAAATTAAGCAACTCTACAGGGGAAAATAATTAGCATTAAATTCTAAGCTATTTGCACCACCCTGCCTGCTCCTTCGGTGTGAGGAATAATCACATTCTCATGGGCAACTGCCTCCAGCCCAGGGCCTTCAAAAGGACTCACTCTGCATCACCCTGACTTACCTTCTGAGTTGAGAGCATCTTCGTATCTCCTCAATTCAACTTCCTCCTCCACCCAGCCCGCTGCCAGAGTTCCTTCCATCGGGAAAGAATATTTCTTTTCATCCACTCTCCTGCGCTGGGTCACCTTCCACACCTCTGTCTTCTTTACTCTAAACCTCCAGGTTTTAGATGCCTCTTTTTTGTGGATTCTGCTTTTCAACCATGTCTCTTGCATCTGCCACGTCCTGTCTGTTCCCTCTGCCCTGGTCCGGGGACTATGCAGATGGCCACTGTTAGGGTAGAGAGGCCAGTGCACATGGGTTTTGAGAAAGATTTCTCCAGACAAAGGTTAGGATAGAAAGAAGAGGTTTATTTACGTTTCCCTGGGGGGAAGGGATAGGGACCAGCACGGAGGTGGAAGGAGGAAGAAGGTGCTGGCCCTGAAAATGAGCTATCTATTGGGGCTTTTTAAAGGGGGTTGTGAAATGGCAGGGTACAGTCCAAAAACTGCTGCGTCCGCTCCTTCCTTTCTTCTTGGTGGCAGGTAGATAACAAAAACTGCGAGGATGTCAAAGTCCAAGAGTTGGCTCTCCGGCCTTTCCCCGGAGAAGGGATTATCACAGGAGATGTGACTCTGTCCTCAAGATCTGGTTGAGGCTTGGAGCTGTTCTTTCAGGAACTATTTAGGCTGTAAAAAGCAGATTCTCAAAAACAATTTTGAAAGAGAGAGATTTACAGCTCTTTTCCATTCATTCAGCTCTTTTCAGAAGTTGTGCAAAACAGAACTCCTGCAGGGTGCCTGTTAGTGAGAGAACTCACTTGATCTTTAACCTCACTGGGGACGTGGTGGGATTAGGTATTTTCCTGTTATTTTTGCAGGGCCGCCCCTTTCAGCCGCAGCGTCCTTGTCTCTCTGAGGCATCCTGCAGATGCTGCCTGTGCACCATGGGCAGCCCCAGAGGTTGCAGACTCGCCTCCCCTCCCACTGACCCCCTCTTACACATGCCCGCACACACACCGGCCAAACCAAAGGGCCCTTGCACCCAGGACTCTGCGCTCAGGCCACTCCCCCAGGCTGGAAGCTCCCGCCTCCCTGACCCTTGACATGCTCCTCACTTTTGTTTTTCTTTTTGAGACAGAGTCTTGCTCTGCTGCCCTGGGTAGAGTGCAGTGGCATCCTCACAGCTCACTGCAACCTCAAGCTCCTGGGCTCAAGCGATCCTCCTGCCTCAGCCTCCCGAGTAGCTGGGACTGTGGCTGGGACAGCAGGTGTGCACCACCACAATGGCAGGCTAAGTTTTCTATGTTTAGTAGAGACGGGGTCTCGCTCTTGCTCAGGCTGGTCTCTACCACATGCTAGATTCTGTGGACTACTAACGTAATCCAAACTTTTCATTTTAAAAATGAGGAACTTGAGGGCTAGGGAGATGAAATAACTCACCCGAGTTCAAAAATAACTCGCTTGCATGATGATTTGTGATATAGAAAAAATTTAAAAATAAAAAATAAATCTTAAAAAAGGACTCAAATAATTCACTATCTAGTCTACCTTTAATCCTTCACAGGTTTGAACAAGCCCAAGCAATGCCAATAAAGTTTGATTCTCAGATGCCTTCCCCACCCAGGGGTGCTTTGACCTCGTGGGCAGCCCAGAGGGGACCAGAGCCTACGGAACTGGCCTAGAAAGGAAGCCCAGCTTTGGGCACTCGACCTATCTCCTACATCTGCAGAGAGAGGACCAAAGCCCTTGAATTACCACTCTGCTCATTGCCTCCATCCAAGCTCCCCAAGTTCATAAATAAAGACAACTTTGACTATCAGGTTTATTCTTCAGTCTGACCACACGCAGCTGGGGCAGGGGACCTTGCTGTGATTTGTGTGGGTGACCCAGGAGAAGCTGAGACAGGCGCCCAGGAGTCTCCAGGCTTCTTGGGACCAGGAACAGAGAAGCCACTGAGAGGACACAGAGCACAGCCATTTGGGAGCAAACTTCCACTTCCTTCTTCAGCCAGACTTGAAGGAAAATCTACCCTCCTCTTCCTCATCCCCTACCAACCTGAAAACCCCGGGGAACTCTGTCTTACAATATTCTCTCCTCCGTACATAAATGAATCGTAGTGGAATTTTCAGCTGGACACAAGCCACCGGGCTAGAAAGGGCATTTCTCAGTCACGCAGAAGGGATGTGGTTAATTACAGGGCCCTGCCTTAAAGGAGAGGAGCCCGCCCTCCGCTGGCCCTCCCCAGCCCTTCCTGCTGTCTGGGACGTGGACATGGCTGAGAGCCATCTCAGACCACGGGAGTGAGAGCACCCAGCAAAGGCATTGGAACAGAGGGGGGTGCCTGGGCCCCCGGGAATCCTCAGAGCAGAGCCACAGTGCCCAGCTTGCCCTCATGTGTGGGAGAAACACACTCATCTCTCATGGAAACCATTTGGATTTCATGTCAGCGAAACTTACATCCTAATCCAGAATTCAAGAATCCAATACAGAATCACATTTCCTTCTGCCCTGGGCTGCCCAGGCCTGGAGCAAGGTATGTGTGGATAGAGCACTGGCTTTTCCACTTAGACAGATCCAGGCTTGAATGTGGGCCCTGACATTTCCTACCTGTATCTGTTAGCTGGGGCTGCAGTAACAAAGTACCCCAGACTGGGCGGCTTAAACAGCAGACGTTCATTGTGTCCTGGGTCTAGAGTCTGGAAGTCTGAGATCAAGGGGCAGGCAGGGCTCCCTCTGAAGGCGCTGGGGAAGGATCTGGCCCAACCCTCTCTCCTGCCATCAGAGAAAGTTAATTAACCTCTCTGAGCCTCATTCCCCTCCTCTGTCAAATGGTGATGATAATAATAGAATTACTTAATAGAATTGTTGGAAAGTTGACATGGAAAACCCTGACTAATATACTGTAATGCACAGAACAACAGTGCGTACTCAGTAACTGCGGTAGCTAATTGTTAGTTTTATTATTATGCTGCAAATGACGGCAAGCACAAGGCCCCAGCCACAGCCCCTCAAACATTGTGGCAGCATCCTCATATTTTCCCCAAGTCGGGGGAAATTCACTGGCTTTTATTTTTAAACCCTAAACCTGTTACCTCTCCCTTGCCTCTCCCAGCACATGACAGGTGACAGGTGAATGTGCACACACACACACACACACACACACACAGACACGCACAGACACACACACAGGCATGCAATTCCTGGAGACAGTGCTGGACCAGATCAGTGGGGTTCCAGGGTGGGGTGGATGTGAGGGAGGGGGGCATAATGCTTTTAGCTCTCAAATGTGGGTTGTGAATTTCTGCTTCTGGCATCTTTCTTGTCTGTAGTAAACCATTCACTCCCACAGCCCCTGGGATGCTGGGATGCGATTCAGTCACCCTCATCACCACAGGGTGTAACCTGCTGCCCCCCCGCCCCCGGAGAAAAGAGACCCATGAATCACTGAGGGCTGCCCCAGAGCCTGCTTCTCAGGGCACAGGTCAGAGAAGAGTCTGAGGAGAGAAAGTGGCCAGGGGCAGGGTGTCCCTGACTTAGATAATGCCTGCCACCCCTGTCTACTGCCCACTGCTCCTGCCCCATCATGGCTCTCAAAGAGGTGACTCAGGATCACCTGGTCGTAGAGAAGGATGCAGCTCTGCAGGCTGGAGCTGGGGAGGCCTGAAGCTGGATGCAGCTTGGCTAGGCCAACACCCCGGCACCCGGCCTCACAGCAACACAGCAGGCAACTCCCAACCATCAAGGCTCTTGCTTGTCCCTTCAAGTCTGACTGCCCCCTGGATGAGCAAGAAGCCTGGGTGAGTCCAGACTGGGATCTTGCTTACAAGGTCCAAACCTGAGACATCACAGGCATCAGTGCCAAGCAGGAAGCCTGTTAAAACTCAGATTTCTCCCCCACAGCCCAAAAACATAGCAACAGAATCCCTGGGATTGGACCCCAGAAACTGCATTTTTAACAAGTTCCCCAAAGATGCTGGCAGGCACAAAGGCCTGGCCAGAAAAGACAGCCCTGAGCGGAAGAAGATTCTTTTCCCTTCCTGGAGCCAGACCTCCTGGTTTCTTGGTTTATGTGACTTTGGGCCATTGCTTGACCTCTCTGAGCCTCAGTTTCCTCATCTGAATATGGGAGTGATAATAGTTCTACCTTGGTGGATTATTGAGAAAATTGAAGTGCCCAGCCTACTTTAATGCTAGGCCCTTTATTTTTTATTGATAAAGGATCAATAATTGTTAGGTATTATTATTGAAAAAAATAACTGCTCTCCTGCAAAGCTTCCTTTTCCCAAATAGGAAATGAGAAAATCACATCTTCCAAAGCAACTACTGTATCTTTTAGAGTATACAAGTAAGCCCAAGAAGCCTCATTTCCCAAAAACAACTTCATAATACACCAATGTATTTTATCTTTATTTTTATTTTTTATTTTCTAGAAATGGGGTCTTGATATGCTGCCCAGGGTGGCCTTGAACTCCTGGGCTCTAGCAGTTCTCCTGCCTCAGCCTCCTGAGTAGCTGGGACTACAGGCCCAATATCCTTTAAAAAGAAAAAAAAAAGACAACCGCAACTTACTGAACACTTTATATGTGTCAGGTTGCACAAACAATTCTACCTGATGGGCAGCATTGTTTCCATTTTAAGTTAAGGAAACATATTGTACCTTGCCCGGGTCCATCAAGGCGAAGTTGGGACTTGAACCCAGACCTCACCCTGGAACTTGGCCTCCACAAAGCTGGTTAGTAACTGTCTGTTTATTGGCAGAAGCTCCTGAAACGCCCTTGTTTTCCCAGAGTTATAAATCAATGTTAGTACGCCTAGGCAAAACCTGGTTATAGAAGTAAGCCTTGCAGTTAACAATGTTCTTCTAATTTAAATAGAGAATGATGATAAGATATGGCAGTACATATCTTACAATTTTAACTCATTAATCTTCAACTGAGCACATGGCTCCAGGAAAATAAAGCTTTACAATTTGTAAAGTAAGAAACGTCCTTTTCTCAGTAAGGGTGCTTGCACACTCTGTGAGGCGTTTGCCTCTATTTCCCGCTCAGCTCTGTGATATGCACCCTCCGCTGATCCTGTCGACACCCTCAGATGGGGTCAGAGTTTTAATTCACGTCTCCCCCCAGAGTCGCACCCTCAGGCCTGGCCCCCCAGTACTCCCACTGGACTGAGTTTCTGGGAAAGGAAGGCTGTCTTGATCACAGCAACATTTAGCACAGGGCTTTGCATGAAGCAGGTTCTCAATAAACGTGATTTAAAATCACGCAAATCACTATTGTGGTTTTTCTAAAGATGTGGAAAATTGAAAGCACCTATTTTGTTTAAGTAGCTCTGGAGAATGTTCACTTTCCAGTTAAGGAAGGGGAAAGGAGATGTTTGACAGAATATAGATACCCCAATACTCAGGAGCAATACAACAATAACTTTAAAGACCCCTTAGTTTTTCTAATGGTTCAGCTTAGCCAATATTTTTGAGGACCCTGCTGTGTTCTAGATACTCCAACAGGTGCTGTGGAGCTGAAGATGAAGGTGGACTGATTTCTTACGGGGCAGAAGCAATGAGGAAATCCAGGTATGAGAGGTGACCAGATGGTTTATCTAGGACAGGCACATTTCTATTCTGTTATGCTGAAAACTGTTCCTTGATTGCAACCAAATAATCACTTACTTACATAAATTAATTTTCCCTAGAGCCTTAGCTAACTAATGGTGTGTGGAAAATTATCTTTTTTCTTAATATCATATTTTTCTTATTGAATGTCACAGTAGCTTGAGATTAATTTTAACAAAGTCTTTCAAAATATGCCACCTTTTGGAGAAAGACTAAACAGTACGAATAGCTTATTAATCACACAAAATATCTTTGCATTGTAAATTTAAACTGGTAACTTTGCATAATGAGAAGTTGAAATTGCAACATATACAAGGAGCAAAAAAGATCTTGAGCCCACAATTTATGATTAAACAGTCATCTTGTCTTTCCTATGTGCTCTGTTGTTCATTGCCGCCTTCCATGGCTATTTAATATTTTAATCCATTTCTCTAAACAGATATTAATACACTTTAGAACTTCCGTTGTGCCACTCACCTCAACACCAGCAAAACAAATTTATTTTCTTCTATTATAATTGACTTATTTTTCCATTATTTGAGTGCCTCTCATGAGTTGCATGTGAAGTACACAATGTTTGTAGGATGTGCAATCAGCCATTTGGATCACATCCATTTCTCCAGAACTACACTGATTGCAACATTAATTAAATCATTCTGTAGAATTTTATAATAGAGCAGAATCCGTGACTGAGCCTTGACCAGGAGGGTGAGTACTGGCAATGGAGGCAGGGGGCTTTCAGAGACAGATCTTACTGCTGAGGGTGGGTGGAGGGAGACCAGGGGAAGCTGCAGCCCCACCTCTCTCATGAAGATGGAGATAAATTCTCCCCAGTCATGACACTCCAGAGGTAAGGCAGAACTATTGGATAAAATGTATAGACACTGTCCATTCCACACCCACCTAAGTTTTCAACGTTCTGTCCAATGTTTTAGGGATTCTGCCCCCGCCAGCTAAATAATAACAGCCAAGGCTTTCTTGATTATGCCCTGCCCATTTTTGAGGGAAAGGGAGGCTGGTTTAGAGCTCAGCCTCCCCTGGAAGTGCTTCCTCAGCGCCCAGCTGAGCCCACATCCTATCCTCTCGTCTCTCCCCTACACACAAAACCTGCTTCCTGCCCGAACAGCCTCCTGATAACTCCACGGGCTCTTCCATCTCCAGGGCTACTATCCTAGGAGCCTTCAGATGTTCCCTAAGTACCATGATCCTTGGGAGAACCCACTGCCGATCAGCAGGAGGCCCGGGAAAGACAGACCACAGACAAGAGGTCCCTGTAAGACCAGTGAGCCAGCTCCCAGGCTGGGCCGGTTCTGGGGACCAGAGAATAAAGGAAGCTGTGAAGCCCTGGAGGTCAGTTACTTGTGATGCTGAGAAAGGAAAAATACAGGGTGAAGTGCTTTCTGTTCGTCCCATCAGCCTGCCTGAGCCCACAGAGGCTGTGAGTCCCTTTGAAACTGCCCTGGGACTCATCTTTTGACCCTTTTGGTCCCCAGCCTGCGCTCCCCTGGAAAGCTCAAGGGTACTTTCTGTTGTTACCATTCACTCACTTGAAACTTGACAGGCTGCATGGGGACATCTCTTGTCTTGTTCTTTAGCTTTTATGATTTAACTTTTCCCCCATGGGATGTTTGATCTCAGCTCCATGAGGGCGGAGGAGGCCCTGGCACCAGGTGGCAATCTGGACGTGCCGTAGGCGTGGTGACAACTAGGAGCATCAGTTGTTCTCATGTCTACACCTGCAACGTTACGATGTGTGGTAGGAAGCAGGAACGGAGAATGATAGAAAGAACTCCTTTTGTTTTGGGGGCATGCAAACCAGCAAGGAGAATTGAGGCACTTTGTAAAAGATGATAGAATCCAAAATAATGTTTTCCTTTAATTATTTGGACACTCCTTTAGAAATGCATTATCTAATTTTCTTAATCCTTCAAGCCACTTTGTATAGGTAGATTTTCCTCAACTATAGGGAAAAGTGGTGCTAACATCATAGGTCTGGACAGAGGTGTCTCTGAGTGGAAGGGTAAGGGCCTGCAATTGCAGAGCTGCATATATCAGTTCCTCTCTGTCACTGCTAATAAAGAATATATATATTTTTTTGAGACAGAGTCTCACTCTGTTGCCCCAGCTAGAGTTTAGTGGCATCATCATAGCTTGACTCTTGGGCTCAAGTGATCCTCTTGCCTCAGCCTCCTGAGTAGCTGGGACTACAGGTACATGTCATCACACCTGGCTAATTTTTCTATTTTTGGTAGAGACGGGGTCTCACTCTTGCTCAGGCTGGTCTCGAACTCCTGAGCTCTCGAAATCCTCCCACCTCGGCCTCCCAGAGTGTTAGATTAGAGGCATGAGCCATCTCGCCCAGCCCCGAGAATCTTTAACTGCTCAGAACACCTGTCCTCGTTCTGCAGAAATAACAATTTGTTTCATTGTAATCTCCCATTATTGTCCCTTGGCACCAAACAATAGTGCATTCATTCATTTATTCATCATATATTTACTGAAAATCTACCACTCTATGGGCAAGAACTGAACTAGAAGCTTGGAATACAAAGTTAGAAAATGCATTTACTGCCCTCAAGGGGGGCTCTAGCCAATGCGGGTAGCTACATTTTGGCTCTAACACAAATGCTCCAGAAATAGAGGAAGACTCAGAGGAGGCATCCCAGAGCTGAATGTAGCATGTGACATGAGTCTTGAAAGATGAGTTAGCGAGCCCTCAGGTGTAGCACAGGAACAAATATTTGAGACAGAGGGATAGTTCGTGCAAGACAGGGAGGCATGAAAGAGCCTGGAATGCACTGAGAAAGACAAATGGTCTGTTGAAACAGACTGCCCGCTGGGGGGGTGTGTGTGTGTGTGTGTGTACACGTGTGTGTGCTTTGGGAGGAGGGGATGTTGAGGCTAGAGAGGTGGTAAATAGTCTTGATGCCATGTCTCATTTCTATTTTATCCAGTAGATAAAAGGACACCAGCTGCGTTTTTTCAGTCATGCAAATAACATGATTAGGGTGGGTTTTAGTAAGTTTGTTCTTATGTTAAGAGAGAATTAGAGGGTGTCAATTCCAGAGGCCAAGAAACCTGAGTCTTGCCTAGACTCTTGCCTGCCAGTCTGGGCGAGAGCTGTAAAGGCCTGGATGAAGGGAGAGTGAGGCTTTAGAGGAAAACAGGGAGAGCAAGCCTGAGCAAGAGTGAGACCCTGTCTCTACGGGAAATCAGCGGGCGTGGTGGTGCGCGTCTGTATCCCCTACTCGGGAGGCTGGAGCAGGAGGATCGCTTGAGCCCAGGAGTTTGGGGTAGCAGTGAGCTATGATGATGCTATTGCACTCCAGCCAGGGTGACAGAGCAAGATCCTATCTCAAAAAAAAAAAAAAAAAAAAAAAAAAGAGAGAGAGAGAGAAAGCTGACAGATCTGGTGCCCTATTAGAAGGAAAGGAGAATTTTGAGGCAACTCTTAGGTAGTGGGGCCCACTTACTGACATAAGGAACACTGGAAAAGGATCTTTTGTTTCTTTAAATATGAGTAAAGAAGATAAACTTACATTTGCACCAATAAATGATGAAGTTACTCATGATTTGTAACTTTTTAGCATTGGCTCTGATGCTGTGCTGCTTCCCTTGAAAATCACAGTGTGAATTTCATGACTGTGGCAAAGTGTCCTAATTAAAGATATCCTGCAGTTATTCAAATCCCTTTCCTCCTCCACATACTTTCCTTTCTCCCACAACTGATTCCCTCTACATAAACCCCTCCCTACTGCAAGACACCAATCAGAGTTCAGATTGAGGGCAAGCATTGAGCAGTTCTGGGCTCTGGTGCAAGTATGATTTCTATAAAAAGACATTTAGAAAACAAGGAGCAATGTTGCCATTTTGCCTTTAATGGAAAAGTGGCTAGCAGTTACAGTAAAAAAAAAAAAAGTCCTTTTTATTAAAAAAACAAAACAAAACAAAAAACTCTATCCAGCTTCTAGGCAATCACTGAGTTTTCAGAAATACACACACACTTGAAAATCAATAATCTTTATAAAAATAAACTCTGAACGTGTGATTAAAAAGGGAGAAGCCCAGTCTTTTTAGCTGCACAAATACATAATAAAAAGGAACTGAGTCTGTCTGAGATGGTTCACCCCAGTGCAGAGGTGGCTTTGACTTTGGAAGACAGAGCCTGCTTGAAGCGCCTCTTCAGGTCCTGCATGTTGGGTGAGCGTGGCCGAGGGATGATGGAGGCCCTTCTCCTTTCCCCACTGAGGCTGTGCAGCTTGCTCACTTCTTTGCAGAGATGCTGAAACACATCACAGACATCTTCATAGTTTTCACTAGTGGAAATTTCAAGGAACAGGCTGCCCAGCTCGTTGGCTAGCTGAATGCCATCATGTGTCTGCACCTGCCGGGCATGCAGAAGGTCCCCCTTGTTGCCCACTATGACGACAGGGGCTTTCGAGTCAGGGTGGACCTTCCGGATGTGCTGGTAAAGGGGCCGGATGGACAGGTAGCTGTCGTAGTCTGTGATGGAATAGACCAGCAGAAAGCCTTCAGCCCACTGCACGCATCTGGACAGGGAATCAGCAACCTTGGGAAGGCTATCTTGGATCTGAGAAAAGATCAAAATGAGATCCAGTGAAGGAAGCCCTCCGGGAGAGACGGGCTCAAAATGACATCAAAGTAACCCTTGAAGAAACGCTTGAAAAAGAAATCACTAAATATACTTTTCAGGTTCTACCTATCTTCTGCAGAAGGAGGCTTTTGAAATGGAAAGGGCAAATTCTGAGGCCAACTCCCTGCCTGGATTATTTTATTAGCTGTTATCAATGCATTATTTTTAAACCCCTTGCTTGACAGGCAGTCTCTGGTGAACCATGGCTGACTGAAGAATGACCTCAAATCAGAATGGCTCAAGTTTTAGGAAACTAACTCATAATAAACAAAACTTTGAAAGTAAGCCAAGATAAATATCTATTCCCAAAACCATAAAAATATTTCTAACATGCACTTCTTGAGAATGTTACAGAAACAAATTCCTTTCTCTGGGTTCTTCCACAAGACCTTTCCTCCCCAGAAGGGAGTCACAATTAGCAACTTGTTAATCAAGTTACATTCCTGATTGCAATTACTAACTCGAGGGAACAGCCAGTAACAGAAGCACTTCAGCAGTCCTTGCCAGAGAAGACCCTCTCTCACCAGAACCCTACCTAACTTGTTTTTTTAATTTTTTTTTTTTTTAATGGTTCCATGGACTGCCCTCTAAAAGAAGTGGTGACACGTGCCTAAGTAGTGATGGCCCACTAGGGTGGCAAAGAGTAGTTAAGGTCAGGCGGCTGACAAAAGGAAGTGGCTTCTAACCACCCCTTCCCCTTTAGAGGGTTTCTAACACCCCAACCACTGGCCCCACCTGTGGACAGCCCACTCCTACATCGAAATACATAACAGCGCCTTCGGACTTGCTCAGGCCCCGGTGCCCAGCGTGGGTGGCCCACATGGTGGGTCTCCCGGGGTGGTCTGGGAGGGGTGAGCGGTTTCCTCCTGACAGTCCATACCTGGATGCCCCCAGGAGTGTCCTGGATCTGCAGGGATAGCTGGTCCCCCTCTACATAGACGAGCCGTGAATACAGTTTGCCTGGAGAATGAAGGAGAGTTTGCTTTTTAAATTCTCACATTCCAATCAGGAAAAGAAAAAATAAACATGCAGGCACAAAAGCAGGGAGCATGAAATTATTCCAACCTGTGTTCGGTTCATAGTCGCCAATGAATCTCTTGGTCAGGAAGCGCACGATCATTGCTGAAAAGGAAATAGGAATATCAAAGGAAGGAGCAGGACAAGACGGCGAAAGCCCGACACCCCCGGGGAGCTGGAGGAGCGACGGGCCGCAGAACCGCGGCGCGGCCCGCCCCCCCCCCCCAGGCTCCGCAAAGCCGGGGCACCGCGTGCTGGCCTCCCGCGGGTTCCGTGAAGGTGCGGCTGGAGGGACACTCCAACGGGCGCCGACCCGGCGAGAGCCCGGGAGTAAATGCCTCGGGAGAGCAGCCAGGGAAGCAGACCAGGACCGACTGGGGACCCTCCGAGCGCGAGAACGGCGAGGTGCCGCCTGTCGCCCGCCCTCCGGCCACCGCCGCAGCGCCGGCTCCCCGCGGGGCCCCCAGGCGTCGCGGCCGCAGCGGGTGGGAAGCGCCCGCGCGCTCCCGCCGCACTCACCGCTCTTGCCCACGCGGCCGGCGCCCAGCACGGCCAGTTTGATGTCCTTGGGCAGGAGGCAGTCCGAGGAGGACTCGGGGATGGGCGCGAGCAGAAAGTGCCCGGACATGCTGAGCGGCCGCATGGAGCGCGCGGGCCGAGCGGTCGGGGCCTCGCCCGCACCCGGAGTGCGCCGGCGAGCAGAGGGCGCGCGGAGCAGGGGGACGGCGGCGGCTGCCGGCTGGGCTGTGGAGGCCGGCGGCTTTTGAAGGGCTCGGAGCGCGGGGAGCGCGTAGGCCGCCTCCGGCTCCTCCTCTTCTCCGCCCCTTCCCCGAGCGGCGGGCGGCGGGCGGCGGGCGGCGGGGACCGGGGAGTGGCGGGGCGGCCCCCGCGGGCGTGCGCTCGCCTCGCTGCCTGACGCGCTTTGCCACGAACCTGCGGCTACGGGGGCCCGGACCCCGGCCTATCGCCAGCGTCCGGAGAGCGCACGGCGGCCCCTTGGGCGGGCCTAGCCCCGCTGGCGCCTGCACCCCCACCCCGCAGCGGCCCTGGGTCACCAGCCCTGTGGTTGAACCCTAGATCCCAGCGATGAACTGGCGGAGGAAAGACAGAGGAAAATGTGTAGTCAGTTGGATGCTTTTGCAACAATGAGAGGGTAGATTCCTGTCGAATGTTGCTCTTTTTATTATTTTCAAAAGGTGCTGAGAGGTGACATTAATATGGAAAAAGGGAGGGAGGGAGCAAAAGCCCTGAATTAGTAACCGCAGTCACTGTGACCTTGCCAGGGATAAGTGAAGTCCCCTTGGGGGCAGTAATTGTTTACAGCTCGGCACCCAAAGCCAGCCCCTTCCCCTCCCACACCAGCGAATTGAATTGACTCATTCCTGAACACTCAAGGAGCATTCCACTGTCTGGAAGCTCTGACTCTGGACTAATTCTCCATCATTAATACTGTCCTATGTGCTTGAGTCATGCACTTGCTTCACTATTCAAGATTTACTTCTAGGTGCATGGTGGTGTTTGGGGGGGGCGGCGGAGTGGGAGGAAGAGGCTTTTTTGCTGCATGATAAACCGCACAAAACCTAATGGCTTAGAACAACAATCACTTATAGTTGCTCGCAAGACTTCAGGTCAGTGCCTGAGCTCTTTGGTGCATCTGCAGAGAGATTCCAGGTTCAGTGGGAAGAGGTTGGCTGCTCTAGAGCGGCTTCACTCCGTCTGGCAGCTGGCTGTCGGCTGCCTGCAACAGGGGACAGCAGTGACTGAGTCACATGTCTCATCATCCGGCAGGTTGGCCAGGGCTGGCTCTCATGGTGGCTGAGCAGAGTCCCAAGAGAATGAGTGGGAGTGGACAAGGCCTCTTGAGACCCAGCTCCAACGTGGAACCCATCGCTTTGGCTGCATTCTGTTGGCCAGAGCAAGTCATGAGGCCAGCCCAAATGCAAGGAGTAGGGAAGTACATTGTATTCCTTTGTGGAAAGAGCAACAAAGTCACATTTGAAAGGGCTAGGATGCAGAAAGAGGTAGAGAATGGGGTCCCTGTTTGCAATTGACCACACTAATGAACGTGCCTCCATCCACCGGGTAGCCCAAGCCTGGGGGCGGTCCTTGACTCCAGCCACTCCCTGTCTTCCACATAGGTTAATCACCAAGTTCCACCACTTCACCTGCCTACATTTCTTGGCGTCTCCTCCTCTCTATCTCTACTGCTCTCATTTCTCAAATGAAGAATCTTCAATTATCTTGAAGTAGACTAGAATAGATGGTGACTCAGTTTACATGTCCCTGCCTTGGGGAAGCTGTCTCCGACCACTGCCATCATCCCCACCACTCTCTTGCAGTTACTCACTCTCAGGGAACCCTTGGCAGCACTGACCTCAACTGTCATTACTTTCTGGTGGAATATTTGTTTCATGTCTGTCTCCAGGAGGGCAGGCACTCTAGCTTGTGTCTCTAGTACCCAGCACGTAGTGGTACCTGGGATGGCAAGGCCCTTAATAAATGTTTGCTCACTGGCTGACTTTCTGAATGAATACATGGATGAATGATGTTCTCACTGTATGAACTGGAAAGGACAAAAGTTGTGTTTATGACCATTGTCCCAAAGCCTTGCTTTTGAGAGCAACCTGCTCTCAGGAGGTAGCGTCCCAGGAAACGTCCTGAGATAAACTGCCATATGTAAGTTGTACCGACTTTTGGCTGTTCACAAGGCAGTCTCCTTCCATGAAACTAAAGTTTAGCTGGAAAGACCTGAAGAAGGGTACTTCCTTCCTGATGGAGGAAAAGGCCTACACTTCTTGGTGTAGATAATGACTGTTTGGGGAACAACTGTGAAACTGGTAGGGTCCAGGGGTCGTGGTGCTGCTCTGTGATGGGCGTCTGGGCTGTTGTCTCTCAGATGGTCTTGACCTCTCCTTCTTGAATTCAAGATGGCTCCTGCAGCATCAAGTCCTCACCCAAACAGGAAGAGACAGAGGGACTCTCTTGCTTTGTCTCTTTTATTATGAAATAAAACAGTTCTTACAAGAACTCAGCAGACTTTCCCTTACATCACACTGGCCAGAGCAGAGAAGCTGGGAAAGACTCTAACAAAGATGACAGTGGATTGCCATGACTAGCTTAGACAATCATGGTTCCTCCCTGGAGCTGAATACATTGTTACCCCCATTCCAGATCAAGAACTGGAAGAGAGAATGACTACTGGGCAGCAGCCAATGAGATCTGCCATAAACGCCCTTCACTTACCTAGAGTTAAAATGCAGCACTTTCAAGGGAAAAGAGAGCCGTTTCTTGGTTGAATCTTGAGTGTCTCTGTCTCTCTTCGCCTCATTCCCTGTTTTACATTCCCTGTCTGGAATAAGATCATTTTAGTTGAAGGTCACCTAAGAAGGAAAATTTTGAAGACTGTTCTCTGCCCAGTGATAATTATGTTCCATTTTGCATTTACATTGCACCTTTGCTCAGAAGAACTCAAAATGTTATTCCATTCTCCTTGGAAAGGCTCTTTGCATGTACAAATACACAAAATAATCCGTGACCTTCTAGTGAAGACAATAAGCTACTGAATTGTAGAATTATAAATAGCCTTGGCTAAATTGTTGCTGCTTGTGTTCTGCTATCTCATTTTAGATTTCTTTGTGTCCAGAGTTATGTAAAATTGTGGTGCAACCAATATAACACAGGCATGCTGAAGTGGTTTTAAAAAGATAATAGAAATGCGTAGGCATAGATACAGATATACAAATCCGTGGGTGTTTAGAATGAGTGTGAAGGGCAGAATTTGGTAATATGCAAATAATATGAGACTTGGGAAGTTATTAACTCTTTACCAGCCAAATAAAAGCTTAAATTTTAGCCCTCAGGTAAAACTTTGCTAAGGACCCTCCTCTTCACAAATATCCCTCCCCCCATCCATAAGACAGTGTCAACCACCTTTCCTCTATATCCTAGGTCCTTGAACTTCGAGTTTACTGCCTCAGAGCCACAGCCTTTTAGGTGCTCTCCAAAGAGCAGGAGTCATGCCTCCGGCTCTCTATCAGCTCTCCACTTTATTTCAATTCAACAGTCAGAATTACTGAAAATCTACTCTCTGCAAGGTTCTATGATAGAGCTGGTGCAGAACACAAAGAACAGCAAACATTTACTGAGGGACAACAAAGTGTAAGACACTTCTGCCTGCCTTCACAGACATCCCTGCAGTGGAGAAATTAATTAAATTACTGTTGAGTTTACCAAAAAGTTCTCAAATAGTATCTTAATTCTTAATCAATCCTGTGAAATAGGTAAAGAAAATCTTCTAAACTGAAGTTCAGACAAGTTGAGTAACTTACCTAAAGTCATAGAATCATTTAATGGTTGAGCCCCCAAGCTGTCTGATTTCAAATCTTGGCAGTTTTCCAACAGAGTGGAGCGCAGGATAAAGACTACTGTGGTCAGTAAGTGGAAGGCCAGGGCAGGTCAGGGTGCAAGCTTCAACAGAGCTACCATAGGGAGAGTTAGCTCTAACTGGGTATCAGGGAAAGCTACAGGGAGGAATGAGCTGGTGTGCAAGCCTGAGTAATATTTGATAGGTGGAGACCAGGGGGAGGGTGAAGGCATGTCAAGGTGAGGGAACAGCATGTGCAAATGCTGGAGTCATTCAAGGTTTGTTGTTGTTAATTCTACTATTAGGACTTCTCGCTTTGAGGCGAACGCATTCATGAAGGTATATGGCAAGTGTGGGGAACTATGAGTACTCTCAAAAGTGAGAAGGATGTGGTGGGTGCCCCAAACGGTTGGGGACCAGACTGTGGATGGCAATGAATGCCATGCTAAAAAATTTATTGGGAGACTGTGGAAAGCGATTAAACTGTTCTTGTGGAGGACAGCTAATTCTCCAGTCTCTCTCTGTATCCAAGAGGCATTTGTTCCAGGACACACTCAAGATACGAAAATCCAAGAATGCTCAAGTTCCTGATAGAAAAGGGTGTAGTAGTTGCATATAACCTATGCACATCCTCCCAAATGCTTTCTTTCTTTCTTTTTTTTTTTTTTTGAGACAGGGTCTTGCTCTGTCACCCAGGCTGGAGTGCAGTGTCATGATCATAGCTCACTGCAGCTTCGAACTCCTGGGCTCAAGTGATCCTCCTGCCTCAGCCTCCCAAAGTGCTAGGATTACAGGCTGACCCACTGCACCCAGCCCTCCAGAATATTTTAAATTATCTCTAGACTGTTTATAATACCTAATATAATGTAAATGCTATGTAAATAGTTGTTATACTGTATTGTTTAGGGAATAATGACAAGAATAAAAGTCTGTACATGTTCAGTACAGACGCAATTTTTTTTCCTGGAATATATTTGATCTGCTGTTGGTTGAATCCACGGAGGCAGAACCCACAGATACAGAGCGCCAACTGTACATGCAACAGCATCAGTGCTAGAAGCTTAGAAAGAATAAGATATGATCTCTGCTCACAAGAATCTTAAAACTGTTTACTTACTCATCTCCTGTGAGCAATTAATTTAATCTAAACCTCTCTTCCTTCTCAGGTGGAACAAAAAAAATCCAATTGCATCTTCACTTGAGCTAAGTCATCTCATTTTACAGAGACAGCAAAGAGTACCCCATTTCACTTTCTTTTCCAATCCAAATGATTTCCATAAATTCCAGTCTTTCTGGAGAAGTACATATGAGCACATTTTCTTGGTGCCTCTTACGTTAGCGGCTTTGAAAGATGGCCTGAGAGTGGCTCCTCACCACACACTTTTGCTGTTTGAAAAGAATCACAACGCAGAACCATGGCTGCTTATTCACTGCTCTGTGCACACTTTCCAGCTCAGCAATAACAGCTGCAGATGCTGCCTCACTGTTATCATTCATAACCTAGCAGTTTGTCTAACAGATCTGTGGAGTAGGTTGTTCGCATGAACAATTCTAAATTTTTTTCCCCTTTAAGTGGGGCTGGGGATGAAGAAATATACTATAAACACTCATATTCCAAGTAATTCAAACCCAGTTTCAAATTATTTCTCTTGTGCTTAAAAAAGAGTAAGATAAACTTACCTTGTTTATATCTTAGCAATTTATTGCTAAATTTTAGCAATTGTTTATATTATATTTTAGCATTGATTCCATGCCAGTGCAGAGAAAATGCTACTACTACACTAGAGGGAATATGGAAGAGATATAAACCTATGAACTTGAGTGTTTTGTTTTTGCCACAAATTCAGAGGAAAACTTCAAAAAAGGAGTTTAATATATTTTATCCAACCCTTGAGATTGATTTCAGCTGAATGACACCAGAAGGCCTTTGAAGATACCTGCCTAGATCAGAAGAAACAGAGTTCAAAGCTCAAGAAGCCGCACAGCCTCATTTACAATCAAGGTTCTTATTAACTTAAAAACAGGGTGAAAAGTTTTTAGTTAGAATATTTTTCTTCATTCTAACTGACAAGTGTAAGTAAGGGGTTCATTTATAAATTCACAGTCTGCAGTGGTTGCTCATTATTTAAAAGGACCTATATTGCAAGGTAGACACATAATTTTATCAACACACATATTTCTCATAACTCAGAGGTTTCAACTTAATTCATCTCCCCACTTATAAAACCTTCTAATCTGTGGGACATCCAGATGGAGCTGCCCAAGAGGGAGATAGGAATACAGACCTGGAGCTTCGGAGAATGTGAGCTCTGCAATTTGAGTCTCAAGAATATCAGAGAAGGCTAAAACTTCAGAATCAGTAGGTCTGGGGTAGGTCCTTTTTTTTTTTTTTTTGGTTCTGCATTTTTAACAAGACCCCAGATGATGCTTGCGCTGCCCACTGGGAGACCATACTTTGAAAACCTCTGACTTAGCTAACCCAGCAAGAACTTACGGAGAAGGAAGAGATTGACAAAGGTGGAGCATCAGTGAGAAGCTAGAATGGGCAGAAGGGGGTGGGGAGGGTCAGATACATAGAAGAACCTGAGTAAAGTAGGATGGCAGAAGCCTCTGGAAGAGAAAAAATTTGTTGGCTCTGTCAAATATTATGGAGATAAAATTAAATTGTGAAAAGGTCTCTACATTTGTTAATTAGCAAGTTTTTGGTAACCTTTAAGAATACAGTCTCATCAGAGTGGTGGAGGCGGAAGCCAGATTTGCAGTGGGCAACCAGGAAATTTAGCTATGAAAGGGAAGAGGAAAGCATAGGAAAGGCTGCTTGGTTAATTTGCTAGTTTTCACAGATCTGTAGGCTGAAGTCAAGGAGCAGCAAGTGGAAAGGGTCAAGAATACAAGGGAGACAAGGGCAGAAACAAGAGCCCCGTCAGTACAAGCTTTCTCTCCCCTCTTCTCCGTTTATACTCCTCGAATACTTTATTTTGCCTTGTTTTATGCAGGTATCTGGGCCTTCCTGCTCCTCCCACATTGTCATCTCTTTAAGGAATAGGGCTTTACGGTGTTTGTCTCCTTTCTCCTCCTTCCCCAGTAGAATAAATATTCCCTTACTTAAAGAAAGGAGATCTAGAGATACAAGTTGGTAAAAACTCGAACCACCCAACAAAATAAAAATATATTGGGTAGTGATAAGTACTATAAAGAATAACAAAGAGATAGAAAGTGATGAAGAAAGTTTGTTATTTTTTATAGGATGTTAAGGACAGTCTTGATAAAATTCAATCAGAGGCTGAAAAAAGGAAGAGGACCTACCATGGGGATCTATGAAGGCAAAGCATTCCAGACAGAAGAAACACCAAGCATAAAAGCTCAGAGGCAAGAATGTACTTGGCATATTAAAGGCATAGCAAGGAGTCTAGTATAATTGAACCTGACTTTGGAGTTGAAAGTGGTACAAGATTAGGTCACAACGGTAGTCACAGGACAGACAATGTAAGGTTTTGTAGCCAGGGCAATCGTCAGGATATAAATGGTATTCAAAGCCGTGAGGCTAAGTATCACCTGGAGTATAAAGGCACTTCAATATTTGGAGGTCAGAAAGACAGCAAGATCCAGCAAAGACTGCAGAGGAGCTGAAGGAAACCACAAAGTGTTCCAAAACGTAACTGAAGCCAAACCCAATAATAAAGAAATGTAACATTTTCTCCCAGCAAGTTAGCAAAGACTAAATTATAATTTAATTTAAAATATAATCAATGCTGATGAGAGTCCTATGAGATGAGCATTTTCATTCATTGGAGGTTAGAGTGCAAACTGGTACAACCCTTTAGGAAATTAATTCATCAAAATGAATCAAGACTTTGGAAAACACATTATTTCTTAACCCTGTATTATGCTTGTGAGAAAACCTACCTTTACAGATTAATCTGTGCTTGCTTTAGCAGCACATATACTAAAACTGGAATGATACAGACAAGATTAGCATGGCCCCCCACACAAAGATGACATGCAAATTCATGAAAAAAAAATCCATTAAAAAAAGATTAAAATATCAAAAAATTTTATGCACATAGTATTCCCATTGATAGTTTTTTAGAAAATTGCTATGCTATATACCAAATGAAGAGTTCTCATTTTCTGAATATCTGCCCTAAGGATTATAGTTCCCCCTGCCAGTTCTATTTGTCACCCTTCCTTTTCTCAATGTCCAGCTTCATCAGCCCCCCTGAATGGAGGCATCTTACCCCCATTTTCTTTTTGACAAGTCACAGTTATACTTTATTTCACCTGGTCATGGTAAAACATGGAATCATAGACCCTAAGTGCACAAAGGACCTCTACAAATCATGTGTTCCAATCCCCTTTACTCACGTAGGTAATCATTTTACAAAAGGTGAGGGTAACAACTTGGAGAACGCACAGAGGAATGTTTGAGGTCTCCCGATCTTTCCACATCACATGGGAGATTTAACAATCCCAATTACTCATGAGCAAAATGGTTACTAGCCCTTAAAATTCAGAGAAACACTAGTTTTATAAAGTCCAAGGGAAAGTAAGATTGAACATATAGGAACATCTATTCATTTTTTTTAAAAAGAGCAGTGTTTTTCTCATTAATCCTCTCATTAATTTAAAAAGCATTTACTGAATGCTTACCATGTACCAGGCACCAGGAGCGCAAAGTTTAATAAGGCACGGTTCCTAACCTCAGGAGTAGTGGGGAAGACAGAAATTTTAAAAAATATAAACACTATAAAGAAGCAAATACATCTGTCATGGAAACAAAGATGAGGGAGATTTTATTCCATCAACTCAAACCAGAAGTAATCTCTCTCTTCTCTGATTCCAAACACTTTCTTCAGTTCTCTTCTTAAAATACTTGCATCAGGGAAGGTATTGCCTATGAGATAACAATTAAGGTGAGTGTTGAAGGACACACAAGATTTCACCACAGCAAAGTGTAGGTATTTCAGGCAAAGGAACTGGAAAAAACGTAATTTTTCCTAATAGCTAAAGCATAAAGGAGGAAAACATTAACAGGAAATGAAAGGGAAAACAATTTAGTAGGAACCAAATTACAAAGGATCACGTATGTGATGGTATCACAGGTGTTTGCACATGTCCAAACTCATCAGACTGTACACATATCAATCATACCTCAACAAAGCTGTTAAAAAAAACAGCGTGGTTTTCCAGACGTTGCCTGGCACCACCACCCACCCACGAGCACATGCAGTAACTTATTGGAGTCATTAGGTCTCCACTTGGTAGTCAAAAAGCACCGTAGTTAGAAGAACTCTTTGGCATGAGAGTATCATGGGTCCAGTCCCAGCAGTGTGAACACTGACTAGTTGTTTTCCCTTCTTGAGTCTTTTATCTCACTCATAAAACATGGTAGTCCCCACATCTCCAAGTGTCATGAGGATGAAATAGACCAAGTGGTCAAAAAATGTTATTAGGAGTATAATAACCAATCCATTAACACATCTAAAGTACGGCCTCTCAATCCTATAAATACTAGTTAGGAAAAGAATATACCATTTTCTCCCCCTCTCCCACCCCCCAAAAAGAGTGGGTCATTTATACCCTTACAAACTAAATTATTAGGAGTTTTAGACTAGCTGGAGAGCAGTGACTTAATTTTGAACTTCCAAAATACTCCTGACAGGTAGTTGTGGAGAAAACCTGCAAAGTTCTCAATTAGCAGATCATGAAATAAAAGCCTGCAGTTACTGAATACTCACCATACAACACCACGTTAAGTGCTTTACAAGTATTCCCATCTAATCCTCACGATTGCCCTTTAATGGGGGCACTTTTATTACCCCCTTTTCAGGTAAGAAAACTGAGTCACACAGGTTAAGAAATTTGCGATATAGTAACAGAATGAGCAAACGTGGAGCCTGGAAGCTGCTGTAATCAAGGGAGAAATGAAAGTGACTAAAGGACAGAGAGGGAGAAGGGCCGGAGATGAAGGATATTCAGGGAAAAAAAAAGCAATGAAAAAATGTGAAGGTTATGTAACAGTTTAAGATGACTTCACCTGGGCAGATTTTTGTTTGTGCCACAAACTTCAAAAGGAAAATACAGAAGAGGAATGGCAGCTGATGCAATAGTATCGCTTTTGGTGGTGGTAGTGAGAAATGGAGGATAAATTTCCCGTTGACCACTGCGATCATGTTTACATGCAACCTTCCACTACTAGTACGTGAATCCTCAGGGGCAGTTAACAACTACCATTTATGATGTTAGGTATTCAATGAGATCCAATTCAGGTTTGCTGGACTCCAAAGCAGTACCTGTTACCCATCTCACTTCATCAGAGAAAGCTCAAGGCTACCAAGGAGGCTCTTTCCCCCTTTCAGGAGTGGGGAACCTGCGGCCTCAGGGCCACACGTGGCCTTCTGGATCCTTGAGTGCGGCCTTTTGACTGAATTCAAATTTTACAGAACAAATCCCTTTATTAAAAGGATTTGTTCTGTGAAATCTGGATGGGGTCAAGGGGCTGCACTTGGGTATCTGAGGGCCACAGGTTCCCCACCCCTGAAAGGGGTTAGAGGAAGATCAGTGAGGATATTGTCTCAAGGACCAAGGTTAGGGTTACAGTTAATGGTTTTCAAAAACGGGCAAAAGAACACTTGAATAGGGTAAGTCAAGGTTTCCATTTCAAATAAACTGAATGCTAGGGTTTATGTCCCATCCAAAATTCATGTTTAAACTTAATCCCCATTGTGGGTGTATTAAGAGGCAGAACTTCCGGGGAAGTGAAGGCCAAACCCTCTGAATGAATTAGTATTTTACAAAACAGCTGGAGGGAACTAGGGTGGGCCACTCCCATCTGAGGGAAAAGGGATGAATGCTGTATCCTCACTTTGGAGGGGAGGACACAGTAACTAGGAACCATCTTGAAAGCACAAACCAGGCCTTCAAGAGATGCCAAACCTGCCAGTACCTTGAATCTTGAGACTTCCCAGCCTCCAGAACCATGAGAAATAAATTCCTGTTGTTTACCTAAGTCTATGGCAATTTGTTATAGGACAGCCTAACACAAACATCACGTTACTGTTTTCTGAACCCTGTTTCATGAATACCCAAAACAATTCTAAACCAGTATGTAACTCAGAGAAAAGGGTGCTCTAAACAATCTCCTTTTAAGTAGGAGACTTCAAAGGCAAACTCCTGATCCCTAAGCTCTAGCTATTCAGATTATGATACAATTATGAGAATCAACTTTCCTCAGAGCTTACCTGCAACGCAATAGATAACCTTTCCACTTATTTTTGTAAATTCTTTTCCATGATGATTTAGAGGGCCTATCTTCAAATCAGTATAAATATTTCATAAATAATATTTGGCCACTTTCTAACCAATTGAGTATATATTTTGCACAATAAGCCACCTCATACCTTTCAGCAAGACACACACTAAATTTGAATAATAAAGACCTTACACAATGAATTGGAACACAATTAAAATTTGCTTTAAATATTTCTTTGGGGAAGGGGACACCACACTTCTATGCAATGAGAGAAACATTTTTACAATACAGAAGTCTTTTATTTTTTTCACCTCTTAGACCATGAATTCATAGGGGATAGGTTCCAGCAGCTTAGGGTCCTTTCCATGGGTTCTGACAAAGTGTGCTACGCCTATGATGCCATGAACTCATAGGGAACAGGTCCCAGCACCTCATGCTTCCTTCCACTGCTTCTCACAAAGTGTGCTACGCCTATTATGCCATGAACTCATAGGGAATAGGTTCCAGCAGCTCAGGCTCCTTTCCATTGGTTCTCACAAAGTGTGCTTCTCTGGGTGGAGCAGGCTATTAAAAAAAAGGAGAATAAATTAATTATGTAAAGTATTAAAATTCAACTTTAAAGTGCTCACAGACCAATGAAATTATACTCAATTCTTTAACTTCATATAAGGGGAAATATCAGGGACCAACAGTTTTAAAAGTTCCCCAAGATCATTATCAAGAAACCGTCAGGTCAAGCTCTCACCTGGCGCTTCAGCTGAACCCAGGTACCTTTCTCTTTGGCTTCCTTCTTTTTCTGATCATTTTCTTTCACACGTTTCAGGAAGCTATCTCGGCTCTTAGAGTGCTTAATATGTTCAATACGCACATTAATCCTTTTGGCAAGAATTTTGCCCCTGAAGAGAGCAGAAATTCCCTTAAGTGCTTCATCAAAAATAAAACAGAAATGAAAAAAACTGTTTTGGCAGTATCACTTACTAAATAAATCACGAACTTTTTACCCAGATAGAATAAGTCAACAAGGTGGTGGCTTGATTTTAATTTACAATTATTAATCTTACTGGAAGAGGCCTTGAGAACATTCCTACTTTTAAGCTCTGTTCTGATGAGGTGATACCCTTTGAAACAATAATAATTTAACCAAAACCAGATCACTAATAAAATTTAAAGCTTATTAAACTTTTTTTATAGTATGAAAACTGCTTAATATCATCTTCTCTAAGACTTTCCAGTAAATCTATTTCCATTTGTTTCCTTTGACAGGATACAAGACAAACACCAGTTTGCCTGAGTTTTAAAAGGATGGTTCCTTTGCCCCACTTGAATGACCAATAAAGACATAAGTCCAATTGGCAAAGTGAAAAGGGGGTTTGAGGGAATACTAACTAGCCACAAAGAACTACGTTACTTACTTAACTTGTTTATTTACAACAATGCCAACAGCATGCTGGGTAACATTGTAGACTCTTCCAGTTTTGCCATGGTAACATTTGTGGGGCATGCCTTTTTGAACAGTACCCATTCCCTGTTAAGGAGACAAATGTTGTATTAGCATTTCCCCTTCTTTTTAAACTCTTTTATTAAAGTAATTAAGATATTCTAAGATTTCTTTTAAATGGCAACTCAAGAGCTTTCAGAGCCGGTGAAATGTGTTTTTCACATTGCTTGGAGCAATCAAAAAGACAATCATCATTAAGCTCTAGAATGCCAGGATATACTGAACTTCTATACTAGATTAAATCCAACCTCTCTAACTTCTGTAGTGTTATTTCCCCATTGTCGTAATTTACCTTGATGTCTACAATATCACCTTTCTTGTAGATTCGCATGTATGTGGCCAAAGGAACAACTCCTACAAAATAAAAAAAATTGGTTTAGTCAGTATCAAAGTCTAGAGCAAAAGAAATGCAAATTTACTAGCTTTCAACACATGCATAACTTTTGACAGTTACATAAATTTTAAAATGTTAGTGGACAATTTTGCCTGAAAGCAAAAATCAGTCTACTAAATCACAATCTCTATCCGAAGTTTAATCCTGCACTGATATTTAGTTACAAAACTACTATATTAAATTTATGCTTGATGTATTAATAAAACACAAACGTGTGCCATGCTTGCTCTCAAGGAGGGTAAAACTACTTACCATGTTTTCTAAAAGGCCTAGAGAACATGTATCGGGTGCCTCTCCGCTTTCCCTTTGTGTTGGTCATTTTGGCCAATTACTGAAACCAGAAAGTACAACAGTCAAATACAACTGAAAATTGCCATTTGCTCCTTTAAACAGAAAATCAGCAATTTTAAATGTTTGCATGTCAGTAGCAATGTGAGAATTAGGAAACAATCTAAAAAGTTGGATCACCAATTATTTCTTTTAAAAGGTAAAAAAAACTCCATCATTTTAGCAAGTAAGGTTGCTGCCAAAACTGCCTAAGTTCCTTAACATTAGAACTTCTAAGTAGCAGAAACGGATATGAGAATCCAAACCAGTATACTTTTCCTAACAGAACATAAAAACACAACAGGACTTCTACCACACTGTATCTGTAAAACCCAGTCTAGAATGCCAAGGGCACTGGGATTACTAACTAGATGATAATTTATTGGAGAACAGAATAAAATTCAGTCTTACATTTTTATGTGGTATATTAAATCCCTTTTCTTATCAACCAAATTTTCTGATAGGGATTCATCTATTTAACTGTCAAAAATCTCTCAATTCATTTCATACCCACTTACTAGGAAATGTATACAGGATAGAAGGAGGGGAACCCAGGCTTTATAATCATTGACCTAAATGACATACGATCTGCCCCTTACTTGCTAGGAGACAAACGTTTAAGCTCTCATCTTCATCTGTAAAATGGAGTCAACACTTTTATAACTGAGGTGATGTCTACAAAGAACTCAGCAATTCTTGGCACATGTAAAGTGCTCAATAGTAACTAGTAGCTAATTATCATCTAAAATTTCACCTATAGGCATTCAAAATTGAACATTTCCTGTTTCCCAAAAGGTCCAAACAATTATTTTGATGGCTCTCTGGTAATCCAAGGGTAAAAGTGCCATTCCTGGTCATTACTCCTACCACTAAGGCAAAATATACCAGCCAGGCCTAACTTGTTGACAGTTTTCTAATATAAATTGCTCTCTTAATTTATTAACACTCCTTAGTCTTAAAGTATAACTACCAAAGTACCTTATTTATAAAAATTGTGTGACAAGGAGACACAAGAATGTTTTACCTAGCCCACCAAAGCCAAACTATTGTTACAACAGACACATATTTTACTTAAAAAAAAGACAACTAAGCAACTATTAAGTATCAGGTACCCTGTTCTAATTACCAATGTTTCTGCATTCGTATTAAGCTCATAAACTTGTGTTAAGTTCGTAAACAAAAAGTGATGCTCTGCAGATATGAGTCACTTTGTGGAGCCACAAAGTGACAGACCAGTAATGTCCATGCTCCTCAACTAGACCCACTTTCCTGAGTTAAAAAAAAAAATCCATTTTCTGTCTAGTCCCCATACACATAAAATTGAATATACTTCTCAAGACAATTCTTAACGTGGGAAGCAAGGACGCTCTAGAGTCTATACCAGCACCGAAAATTATGCCAATTAGGATCCACTATGGGGTGCAACCTGCAGTTTGCTCGACTCTGGTAGCTGGCTGTTAATACCCAAAGTAGACAAAAAGATGAGGAACTACGACTAAGTGTTTGTTAAATAACTTATCCCCTGAACTTCTAAACCAGACATGCAGCTGTTCCGGAATCCCTTTACTCAACACATGCTGCCCTAGAGTTCGCAAAACAATTACGTCCTCTTGGAAAACACTGGCGTTGTAACCTTAAAGTTTATTTTCCCTTTGTTCCATCACCATCCGGGGCCAAAATTAAAACCCGTCCCTACCCGACAACAAACATCACAAGGTTAGGAGTTAAAAAAAAAAAAAGCCACAGTGAAAGGAGTTCCAAAGGCTTTAGATCACGCGGCTCCACAGTCTAACCGAGAGGGCCACCCACGATACCGGGGCTGAAGCCATCGGGACACAAGAGGAAGACGAAGTCTTTTCCAAGTTAACCCTAATCGCCTCACCCCCAGTGACTGGACCGTGTCCTTCTGTTCCCCTGCACAGCCGCGACATCGGAGCCCGGCCCAGGCCCGACCCGGCGCACGCTGTTCGCGGTCTGGCAGGACATGGTTGCACCCGCCCACTCCAGTGGACCCCAGACAAGCTAAACAGTCTCTCTACGGCCCCAACGCACAACCTCCCCAGCGACAGGGTTGCGGCTCACGTGCGCCGAACGCGGGGTACCGGGAGCCACGCGCAGGCCCTACCTGGAAGATGGCGGCTCCGGCCGAAAGGAAGGAGGCGGGGCCGCGGCGCGCGCCTTACAAGGGCCTGCGGGCTGCCCACGGCGCTGCCTGAAGGAAAGACACTGGCGCTGCCGGCTGAAAGAGACTCTTTTCTAGGGAAGAGGAGTGTCCCGGAGAACAAGAAGAATCTGTGAGGATATTTTCCTTTCTTGAGAAAGTGAGGCAGTCAGCCAACACAAGCTGACGTTTGCATCGTGTCAGACGGTCTGGAGGCCTTCAGCAAGGACGCCGACGCCGAGAGCGGGCCTGTGCTGCGTTCCCGACGACGAGCGGCCGGTCTCGGGCGTCTCGCCGACTGAAGGCGGCCGGTCGGCGTGGGTTTTGCGAAGTGGTGTGTGGTCAAATATGCGTAGGACAAGTAACTATATGATGAGGTTTTCTAGTTTGTATGTCTTTAAAAAATTTTTTTTCCTTACGCGTTAAACGTACTTACCTGCTGGTAGGTGCGCAAATGTTAAAACCACTTTGGAAAGCAATTTCGCAAAATCTAGTAAAACTGAAGATTTTCCAAATACTGGGCCCTAGTATTCCTCTCTTAAGTGTATCTCCTGTAGAAACTTTGGTATGTGGGCAAGGATGTACATAATAGGACTGTGGGTAGAAGCAAAAAGTTAGAGATGCCCGTCAATAAGGGAATAAATACATTACGTGATGTTAGTAGGATGGAATATTATATGCCAGTAAAACGAGACCGAACTAAAAAATACGATGGGACAAAAAGGGGAAGATGTAAAAGAAATAGTGTGACAATTCATATACATACAATTAAAGCATGTAAAACAATATTGTGTGTTGCTTAGGTATATTTATATGTAGTTAAGTCAGATAAAAGGTCAAGAAAAAAATTAAAATCTATTGTAGAAAGGGAACATATGCGGAGGAACATAATTGGCATTTAACTGGTGGCATTATAGTGGGCATTGTTACTATTAGCCTTTTTATTCTTTTCTTTAAAAAGGTTTATTTCTTAAAGTTTTTATTTAATTGTTTAAGATTATTTTTAAAGTTGAAAATTCCAGCATCTATTATTAACATCTTACACTAGTATGGTAAATTTGTTGCAATTAATGAACCAATATTATACAGTAGTATCAACTCAAGTCCACATTTTATTTAGATTTCCTTAGCTTTTAACTAATATCCTTTTTCTGTTTCAGGATTCCATTCAGGATATCATGTTACACTTAGTTATCATGTCTCCATGTGTGCCTCTTGGCTGTGGCAGTTTCTCCAAATTTCCGTATTTTTGATGACCTTGACAGTTTTAAGGAGTACTGGTCAGACATTCTGTAGGATGCCCTAATATTGGAATTTGATGTTTTTCTCATGAGTTATGTATTATTTTTAGGATGCATTTTTAAAAAATCAGCTAAGTGACATAAAAACCTTATCTGATTGAATGTAAAAGTTATCCCGCTGTTTTTGAAATTTTCATTTCTTTCTTACTCTCCTGATGCATCTAGAGCTTGAAATTTCTAAGAACTACATCAGCTCCAAATTTTTGAATTTATACATTCGGTGACCCCACGCTTCAGACCTTAAGTCACTTTCTCAATAACTTGAATAGGATTCTGTCTTTATTCCTTCATTACACTGACTCCTCCACCTTCACTGTAACTGTTAGCCCCCTTTAGCTTCTATATTCATCTTTATTCAACTTAATTTTCTGTACTTTATCATTACAATCACTACGTTTCCACTACCTCTAGTCACTTTTTCTTTCATCTCACTCCCTTAGCACATACACAACCTTGGATAAATGCAACCATCCATCATCTCCATGACAGTACCTCTACAGTTGAGCATTGTTGAAGAAAATCTTGTGAACAGGCCAACTGGTGTGACTACAAATCGCAAACTGTTCATCTCTGGGCTATATTTTTTGCACTCAGACATGTTTTCTTCAGTCTATAGAGTGTTTTGTAAATTAAGATATATCACATTTTTTAAAAATCAAAATTTCTGGCTTCCGTTGAAAAATCAGGACATCTGGCAACATAGGGCTATCAGTCTTTTTTTAAGAGACAGGATCTTGCCCTGTCACCCAGGCTGGAGTGCAGTGGCCTGATCATAGCTCACTGTAACCTCAAACTCCTGGGCTCAAGCAGTCCTCCCACCTCAGCCTCCCAGGTAGTTAGGACTAGACGCACCCAGCTAATTTTTTTTTTTTTAGAGATGGGGTCTTGCTGTGTTGCCCAGGCTGGTCTGAAACTCCAGGCTTCAAGCAGTCCTCCTTCCTTGGCCTCCCAAAGTGCTGGATTACAGCTACTACACCTGACAGTCTTGATGGCAATGCAGTGGCTGCCCCTTTAGATGGGGCATGTATTCTTGAGTTCCTTGGCCACTCAGCCTGCTTCAGTTATTTACCTGCTTGGCCCCTGTAGGCATTTGAGTTTCTAACCCCTGCCATACATTCATGATCAATCATTCTCAAATGGGTACTCAATACAGTTAAGACTCTTGAACAACACAGGTTTGAACTGTGCGGATCCACTTACATGCAGTTGGAAAATACAGTATTTGGGGGATGCGAAACTATACTGTGGAGGAAGGCTGACTTTTCGTATGTGAGGTTCCACAGAGCCCACCGCAGGACTTGAATATGCAACGATTTTGGTATACATGAGGGTGGGGAGCTAGAACCAATCCCCCATGTATGTCAAGGGATAACCCCAGTGTTTAGCATCCTTGCTGTGGTTCCAGAGTTAGTGTGCTTACCCACTGTCTTTAGAGATTATTTCACGTCACTCCTTTGATTGTCAAGTCTCCCATCCCTTCTCCTCACCTTTCTTTTAGCTGATGACTGCCTCAGTTTTTCAGTACAAACGTGCTCTGGTCTTTCCACCCAAAACTCACAGCCCTCCCCTTTCTGGTTGTGCTTGACCTCATATTCACTTCCAACTACTGCCCCATATTTTCACTTTTCGTCTGTCATACTAAAAAGAGTCATATGAAATTACTGGTTTTATACATCAAAAACTGCCAGATTTCAGCAGTGTCATATAGTTTAAATGACTATATGAACACTGTCATCTCTTGCTCATCTCCCATTCTGTTTTCAGTTTAATCTGACTTCTTTTCCAGTCACACCACTAAAACTGCTCTTATCAAGGCGTCAGTTGCTTCCATGTTGCCAAAACTAAAAGACATTTCCTATTCTTGTCTTTCTTGATCTCTCAGAAGCATTGGACTCTGTTGGCCACTTCCTCCTCCTTGAAACGTTACCCCTCCTGACCACCCCACAGTCTATTTTACTGGTTTTCCCTCTTCTCTCTGTCCTCTAGAGAACAGATTTCTCTGGGTCTTGGAACTAGGTCTCCTGCTGTTCTCTTTCTACATTGTCTTAGGTAATTTCATTTACTCCCATAATTTTAAATTTCATCTCTATGCTGCTTAATACCAGATTTATTTCTTTAATTCCAGCCTTTCCTCAAAGCTTCTACTTAACTTGACATGTATTCTTGGATACCCCCTTACCATCTCAAAGTTAACATGTTTAAAATAACACTTTTGATTTTCACCCTGAAGCCTGTTTGTGTTCCAGTATTTCCCATGTCAGTAAATAACATAAGCAAGAAACCTTGGATTCATCTTTAGGTTTTCCATTATCCCCTTCATATTGAATCTATCAGCAAGTTTTGTTCCAGTTCCACTTGTAAAACATATCTCCAGTTGGCCTACCTCTTTCCATCTCTGAGGCCATCACCACTGGCATCTCTCATTCTGAACTATAGTAATGGTGCTTTTATGGTCACTTTTTTCTCTCCTGCTCCTGCTCTATCCATTTTCCACATAGTAGCCAGAGTAAATGTACATCTTTTAAAAATGTAAGCCTGACTGTATCACATCCTTGCTTAAAACACTCCACAGGCTTTCCATGGCTCTTAGAATAAAATCTAAACTCCTTACCTTGGCTTATAAAGTCCTGCATGAACTAGTTCTTGACTATCTCTTCAGGTTCACTTGGTGGCTCCCCCTTCCTCCCTCACTTCCTTGTATCTCCCACTGCCTTCTTCGGTTCCATAAACACTTCAAGCTCTTTCCAGCCTCAGCATCTTTATGCATGCTGTTCCCTTTCCCCTTCAAATAGCTCAGTCTTTCTCATTTTCTCGCTTCCTGAAAGAGGCTTCCTAAAAGAAGTGATGCCGAAGAAATGAAAACGTAAGTAGGAGTTAGATGAAGATGATTAAAAGAGCATTCCAAGTAGAAACAGTGTGGGATGTGCAGGTAAGCACAAGCAGTTTGGTATTGCTGGTGCAAGACAAGCATGATGAGAAATAAAACTGGAAAGGGTAGATTGTGGTGCTTAAGAATGCTGAACCTTTTTCTATAGATAGTTTAGAATGCATCTCAAGTTTTAACCAGAGACGTGGTTAGAGGCGATAGCTAATATTTACTGAAGGCTTAGTCTATGTGTCAGTAAGTACTTTACAAATACTATCTCATTTAATTCTCACATGAACCGTAGGTGGTAACTAGGGCTGCCTGTTTCTATGTCTTTAAAAGATTCTACAGTGTAAAAAGGGTTGCTTTTCAGCTTTTTGTATTGCTGTTTTGGGATTCAGCTTTCTCAAGTCAGGTAAGTAACTGGAATTTGTCCATCAGCTTTCAAAATTTTGTTGCTGTTGTTTTGTACTCTCCCCATACTTGTGGTTCGAGTCTTTAGACAAACACACACACACACACACACACACACACACATGCACACATCTTTAACAGGCTTTCAGCAGGGAACAAAATTAGGTGAGGGTATTTAATCTATCATTTTAACCTGGAAGCTCCTAGGGATGAATTATTTAGAAGGAGGATACTTAATAATCAGGTTAATTTATATTATTTTAGCTGAATTGGATGTTGAGGAGTTCAATACTGGATAAGCAGTTGGGTTTTGAAGTGGATATTATTGTTTTTTAGCTACTCAGATCCATTCTTCCTTCCTAATAGATCTCTGTTTACTTTGGGGGCCTTAACTCCTGTCCCATGTGTGTATTCTTCTTAAAAAGGTAATCTCCACCCACATCAAAACCAAGAACCAGACTCTCCTCCCTACTCCAGTTTAACCATAGGGTAGACACTGACCGAAATTTGAGTAGCTGAATGCCATATGTTTCATCTTTAAGTTCTGGAGTGAATGATGCAAGGACAGAAGTAATGGCTAGAGGTGTGATTATGGCAGGGTCACACTTACCAGACTGTTCCTGACTAGAAATGTCATCTGTTCCTTTGGCCTGCTGCTTCTGCCGGTTTCCAAGCCTAGTTCTTGATTGTTCATGAATTCTGAAAGACACCAATACTATTTCAATAAACCTCAATAATAAATCAAGTAAATTCCAATAAAATCCAATAAATGACTTTTGCTTAAGTCAGCCAGAGTAAGGTTCTGTTACTTGAAACAATCTCCATTAATACAAACTAGAAGATAACCTTCCAACTCTAAGACTATAATGACGTTGCAGGTTTATCTCACAGTAGGTGAAAAACTAACCTGACCAAAATAACCAGAAATTTAATAAGAGGCTTCAATTATAGAGCAAATCTAAATCTAAATGCCTATGACCAAAGTATTTACAATTACTTTTATTTCAGTCAACTCTTTTTTATCCTTGTCATAGCAAAATTTTAATTCCAAGTCATTTTTTCTGTTTTTTAACATATTATTTATCTCAGTGGATCTGGGCTAAGTGTAACCAAACAGATATTACTATTATCCTAAGAAAAGCATAATTGAGAAAATAAAAGTAATAGTACACCAAAATGAATTCCAAAATTAAATGTGTTCTTGTTATGGCTTATTTTAGACTTTGTACATTGCTTTTACTGTCTTAGTGTAAATAACAGAACACCAATGTGTGTATATGTACATTTGTGCATATATATGCACATGTACATACATGTGTGTATATATGTATGTAGATACATAGATTGGGAAAGAGTTTTTAAAAATCTATACTAAAATGCACAGATCTTAAGTGCACAATTGGACTATTTTTACTAATGTATATAGCTTTGTAACCAACACCACTAATAAAGATATAGAAAATTGCCATCTATCTCTCTGGAAAGTTCCCTGATACTTTCCAGTTTATTCCCTCCCCTACCAGAACCATACACTATTCTCATTTCTATAACCATAAGTTAGTTTTGCATATTCTTAGATTTCATATAAAAACAGTCATACAGTATGTACTCTTTTTCTTGTCTGGCTCTTTTTGTTCAGCTTAATTTTTTTTCTTAGAGACAGGGTCTCTCTTTGTCACCCAAGTGTAGTGCAGTGGCACAATCGTAGTTCACTGCAGCCTCAGACTCCTGAGCTCAAGCAATACTCCCACCTCAGCCTCCTAAGTAACTAGGACTACAGGCGTGCACCACCACACCCAGCAAATTTCTAAAAAAAACTTTATGTAGAGATGAGATCTTGCTATGTTGTCCAGACTGGTCGCAAACTCCTGGCCGCAAGCAATCCTTCTGCCTCAGCCTCCCAAAGTGCTGGACTGCAGGCGTGTGCCACTATGCCCAGCTCAGCTTAATGTTTTTGAGAGTCAATCATGCTGAACCACTGGACTCAGTGGCTCAATCCTGTAGTACAGAGTGAGACCTTGTCTTTGAAAAAAAAAAAATCATGTTGCATGTAACTACTACTATCAGTGGTTTCAATTCTTTTTATTGCTATGTAGTATTCCACTGGATGAATATCCCACAATTTATTTTTCTGTTCTCCTCTTGATGGAAATTTAAGTTTTTACAATTTTTTCGCACTTTTGAATAAAGTGGCCATAAATATTTTTGTGCACATTTTTTCATATATATGGGGTAAATATCTAGGAGTTACATTCCGTGATCATAAGGTAGATATGTCTAACTTCATAAAATATTGCAAATGATTTTCCACAGTGAACCTCAATTTTATTTATTTAGCATTTTTCTCTCAGGAAGGTAAGGCATTTATTTTTACTACAGGCTTTGAAAATAGGTTTGTCACTGGCTCCATTATACAGCTCTGAAAACCAAAATGGTTTCCTGAGTCTCCAATGGTCAATTTATCTCTAGTTTGAGATCATTAATGTAAAGAGAGTAAAAAAGGTGTTGAAACTTCAAAAGAAATGTGAAGTAAATTAAATTCAGAGAGTAGGAAAACTCAAAATTCATTCAGTATTTATGAGCATCTAGATTAAATCAGATACTGTGCTAAGTGATGAGACTATAAGGATGAATAAAACATGATCCTTGCCCTCAAGGAATCCGCGGAGTCTGGTGGGAGAGAGAGGTGAGGCCATTACAACATTCCAAATGGTATGGTAGAGGGCACTGAGTCTTGGAGTCTTCGAGATGAGGCAGCTCTGTGGAGGAAACCACTGCACCTAAATTGCAGGAAGGGGGTGGGAAGAGAGAAGAACCTCTGCACAAAAAAGGAAGCGTCACAGAGGAGGGTTAGCTTCATGGAAGAGTAGCACTTTGAGCAGAACACAAATAGGATGTTTTAGGCAGAGGGAACAGCTTACGCAAAGGCATAGAGATGGATAACAGCTCTAAGAACTTGTAGAAATGAAAGTCATCCGCTTGTTTTAGAAAATAAGGTTAACAAATGAACAGGGATATGGCTTATTAACATAAAGAACATTTAAAATTTTGTGCTAGGCTTGAGTAAAATGCTATAAACAAAACACCACTTTAGGTCATTAGCCTAAATTTACATCTCTGTATGTACTTTTATTTAAAATTTATTTTTTTGAGACAGGGTCTCACTCTGTCCTCCGGCTAGAGTGCAGTGGCATCATCATAGCTCACTGCAACCTCAAATTCCTGGGCTCAAGTGATCCTCCTGCCTCAGCCTCCCGAGTAGCTGGGATTACAGGCCTGCACCACCATGCCCAGCTAATTTTTCTATTTTTTGTAGAGATGGGGTCTCACTCTTGCTCAGGTCTCAAACTCCTGAGCTCAAGCTAGCCTCCCGCCTCGGCCTCCCAGAGTGCTAGGATTACAGGCATGAGCCATCATGCCCTGTCCTTCTGTATTTCTATTTTTGTGTTTTCTCCTATGAAGGGATATTAACGAAGTGTATGTTTTGTTTTATTTTGGCTTTCAGAAGACATTGGCAGTTTAACTCCAGGAGGACAAATTTTCCAAGCTAAGAGGAAACATTGTTCTGTCTTTGAGGTGTGAGGCTCTAGTTGGGCACCCCATTCGAGGATCTCACCTCTCATTTATGATTTGTCCTTTGTCCTGATAGATTGTCAGGAGAACAATTTCAAATAAGAACTGATAAGGAGTTTCTAGTATATAATGAGAATTTTTGTCTCTAGAAAAATGTCATCATAATGACAGCTAAAATAATGAGGAGTAGAAATACTGTGAATAATTGAAAAACATTTCATGAAGAATAATTATATAAAATAATTAATCTTTTTTCCATGAAACTTTCATCTGAGATTCTGAGAAGCAGCAGAATGGACAGACAAAATACATTTTTTAGTCGAGCAAGGCAAAGATTGTGCTCTTCCAAAATCTGATTCTCTATCTGAAAACAGTGAGGCATAAATAGACTTGTAACCTTGTGATCTGACATTCAAATTGAATCTTAACCCCTCAACACAGGTCCTCATTGTCTACATCCAGATTTTTCTGTTCCCAAATCCTGCTTTTTTGTTCCAGCTTTGAAAATGTCTTCAACTGCCCTAGACTATAAGGCCAGTGCAACCTGAGGCAGAACCTAATCTAATACCAGAAATAGACAGGAAATGTGTTGAAGTGATGAGGACAGTTGGAGAAGTCATTGCAGTGGTTTAGGGAGGCCCAATTATGTTTAAGGAGTAAAGCACAATTTGGAAATGTGGGCACAGACACAATGTTAGACGTTTGAAGTAGGTGGGAAGCACCTAGTAGACTCTTCGGACTTGCAGTAAATACAAGGAGAGCAGCTGGTCAGTTGGAGTCAGCAATGTTCACGCCTAATAATGACGTTAGTTTTTCCAGGTAGCATCATCACCTGGAGCTATGCACATATCTTTCTGACAAAGTTACTTTTCGTATTTGTACACACTTGCTTCATAATGATGGAGATGAGGGCTGACCAACACACTGAACTTCTGTTGTTAGCCCTGATTGCTTACTGATTATGGCTACCCGCACCTGAGTTGAGAAGGTTCTAAGGCTAATTTCAGGGTCACTGAAAATTAAAGATTATTGATACCTGATGTGCTCACTGGAAGAAAAGCACTTCTACATGCTGTATTTTTGTCACCTCTGATTTAGAAAACTGGCAGGAGAAGAAGCAGTCTTCCTGAGAGGCAAGGACCTGTGCAGAAATGGAAACTGGCTAGGAGATAGCATGGGGAATATGGCTTGCTTGGAGGTACTCTGGAAGAGACAGGTCTCTATATCAAAGTTAGTAGGAAAGAAGATATCTTTTTCCACCCTGGAAACAAAACATGGGAGCCAGACTGACTAGCTTCCAACTCTCTGTTCTGTTACTTCCTCTAAGCCTCTGTTTCTTTGCCTTTAAAATGGAGGCACAAGCCAAGAGGGGCTTGGATTGATAATACCACATGAGATAATGAATGTAGAACATCTTTTCCATTTTGTCCAGCACCTGGCACCTGGTGGTTGCAAAGCATATCATCTCCCTTGCTCTCCTCTACAGCTTCTCTTCTCCTGGTCCAGGTGTTCTCAAAGTCTGGTCTGTGGAGCTCTGGGTGTCTCTGAGACTCTTGCAAGGGATCTGGGAGATCAAAACTATTTTCATAATCATATTAAGACATTATTCACCTTTAATCTCCACCCTTGAGTACCTATCTCTTTAATGTATAAAGTGTGGCAAAGTGGGAAGTATGCATACACTTGCACGTCCTAATCAGTATGATGGTTGCCTGGAGGAAAAGCACTTTGCTATTTGAGTTGAGAGTGGAACTAACCACCACTTTATTCCATTGAAGACTTTTTACTTGAAACATCAATAAACTTTGGTTTTTCAGACTTAGGTATTTAACAGATATTGCTAAAAAATGAACTAAACTGGACTGCCACTTCAATGAAAAAAACTGATGATGTTTGTTGCCAATGAAAATTTGAGCTTTTAAGTGAAAATTAGAATTTTGGAAGACTTACCTCCACCACTGTGGGCTTGATATCTCCCCCAAATTTAGGTACTTTCTGATGAGATCAGTGGTGATAGTAACAAATGTGTTTTGTTTTATATTATATAATGAAATGTGTCAACGCTTGGATGATTTGCATAACTGAGTGAACCATGTTTTCCAAATGACCACTACATAGTGTTGCAAAATAATGAATGGGAAAGCATCCATTTGAAGTATAAGACAGACCAATAGATTTTGATGTAACAGAATATGAACACTTCATTGCTAGGGTTTCAGATTTCACATTGCAACTAATCTTTTTCAAAAATCTGCCACTTGAGTGTTAGGGTAGTATCAAATAAGAATAGCCATAATTATCTAAAAAGGTTATTAAAATACCCCTCCCTTTTATTTATTACTTAATTTTTAGAGATGGGATCTTGCTGTGTTGCCCAGGCTGGACTCAAACTCCTGGACCAAAGAGATCCTCTTGTCTCAGCCTCCCTGGTAGCTGGGATTATGGGCACACACCACCATGCCCAGCTTTCTCCCTTTTATAACATAGCTGTATGAAGCTGCATTTTCTTACTATACCTGTACTTCAACCAAACAGCATATGGCAACAGATTCAGTGGAAAAGCAGGTATGAATATCCAGGTATCTTTGATTAAGCTAGACATTAAGGACATTGCAAAAATTAAAACAATGCCATGCTTTTTACAATTCTTTTTTGGAAAATAGAATTATTTGTTATGAAAATGTTATCTGTGTTAACATGTAGGATTTTATTATTTTTATATAAATGAGTATTTCTAAAAATTCTTCATGTTAACTTTTACTCTGGTAAATATTAATAGGTAAAACCCACATAAACAAAAGGTCTTATTGATGCTCAATAATTAAGAGGTAAAGGGATCCTGAGACCAAAAAAGCTTCAGAACAAGGCCCCAGTCAGCCGCCACTTCTGCTGCTGCTGGTTATGCTTTGACTCTCCCAGAGGAAAACCAGGGATGTCACTGAAGTTCCCGAAGGAATCTCCTTTTTTAGCAAACTTGGACTATTATGCTACTTGAGTGAGTCCCAGACCAAAATATGCACGTTCCCATAGTGATCTTGCTTCTACAAAGTTTTCCAGGAACATGGACTCATGGGATTATTTCTATTTTGCTTTGTGAATTCTGTACAAGTCATAGTACAATTTTGCTGAATTGCGTCAAACTGAGAGTCTTGGATTATTTAATTTTTCCTGTAATTATGCTGATTTTGCTTCACTGATATTCTGTCATGTCTTTAGATTTCTCGTGAAACAGCTTATAAATCAACCATGTCAAATTTTATGGGAAAATCAGATAAGGAACTAGCACTTGGTTATGCTTGTTAAAATTTATCTCAGGGGTACTTTAAATAAGAAACCCACAAAAGTTTTCTCATAACGGTCTTTCTGGTTGTCAAATGAAATAAGTGAGCAATTAGGCTTCTGACTGATGACTAGATTAAAAAAATTTCTGCTGACTGGTACAGTGTCCTTTCTCCACTTCAGGTACTTGGCTGTCCTCTGATGGAATAAGAAGAATCTGTGGTTGAAATATTTTGACTATGGTACTTGCTGACAAAAGACTAAAACCTTTTTAGCCATTAGAAAAATTACTATGGCTAAAGTTTAATGTATGCCAGGAATTTTTGAAATAGAATTTTTTTTTTGAAAACTGACAATACTTTTACCGTTATAATGAACCATAATGCCATTAAAACATTGCTGCAAAATAGTTGATATAAAATGCTTTTAAAAGTTTTAGCACTGGGATTTGTAGCTGAAGCATAAAATGTAATGTGAAGATTTGTCAGACGTTACTTTAATGCTGCTAATTTGCACTGAGCTTTCAAATTCTATAGGTGCAATTCCACTCCCGACTATTTTTTTTCAAACTAGTTGTCAAATACTTGTGATGCTTAAAATTTGATTTCTATAGTATAATTCTCCCTAGGTATGTGAGGGGTGATTGGTTCCAGGGCCCCCTCGGATACCAAAATCTGCAGATGCTCAGGTCCCTTATATAAAATGGTGTAGTATAACCTACACATCTCCTCCATATACTTTAAATCATATCTATATTACTTATCATGCCTAATATGATGTAGATACTATGTAAATAGTTGTTATGCTGTCTTTTATTTGTATTATTTTTATCATCATATTGCTGTTTTTAATTTTTTTTTCCAAATATTTTCCATCTGAGTTTGGTTGAATCCACAGATGTGGAGGGCTGACTGTACTTGGAAGCTGGTGTATGTACGTGAGATCGGCATGGTTCAATTTAAGTTGTTTGCTAGAATTCTATTTAATTTTAGTTGATCTAGGAGAAGATTCTTGAAACTGGGAAGTAAATTGGATAGGGAACCTCTAGGGGCAGTGGTCTGATTACTTTGGCACAGTCAATCTCAGAAAATTATAGTGTAAATTTCGTAAGGGTAGGGACTTTGTCACTACAGGCTTAACACTTTATATCCAGTGCTTAGCATACAGCAAATGATCAAAAAATAGTTAAAAAGAGAGAAAAGGAATGGAAATAGAAGGAAACAACAAGCTGGCCCAGCTGGAGCAGTGTTCGTACAGGTAATTTTAACAGCAAAAACAGAAATTTAAGAAAATGATTATTCACAGTTGCAGGCTCTTATAGTGGCCAAAGGAATTAGTGTTTAGGGTCCACTTGAGATTACCCGTGGAATCTGACTTAGTCTGCTGCCCAGCCTCAAGCAGGGCTCAGGGCATCCGTTTATTCATGAAGGTGACATTTACTGGTCACCTGCTACATGACAGGCACTGTGCTGGAGATACATGGGAATAAAACGGACAGAAATCACTGTGCTCTGAAAGTTTACGTTCTAGTGAGAAAAGATAGATAATAAATAATACATCATTTCCATGATTACATTACAATATAAACATTATGCAGATGGAGACAAGTGCTATGGAGAAAAAAATCAAGAAAAGGGAAATGAGGAGACATTACAACTTAAAATAGAGTGTTCAGAGAAGACCTCACTGAGATGGGCATTTGAGCAAAGATCTGAAGAAAGTGAGGCAGGGAGCTATGCAGCCGCCTGAGAGAAGAGCATTTCAAACAAAGCGAAGAAATGCAAAGATCCTACGGACAGTGTCTGGTATGTTTAACATTCGGGGCCAACGGGCTGGGTCGGAGGAGAAGGAGGAGGAGGAGTGTTCGGAGTGCAGTATGAGGTGATGGGATGTACTCTGTGGGACCTTTAGGCACTGCAGGTACTTTGGATTTTACTCGGAGTGAGCTGGGAAGGCAGTAGAGGGTTTTGAAGAGGAGTGATCCTACTTATTTTTGTAAAAGATCACTTTAGGATTACTGTTAAAAGTAAACAGAAGGTAATTAAAGGAAGAAGTAGAAAATTCAACAATAATAGTTGTAGACTTTTTTGTAGACAAAAATTGCTTACAAATCCATCACAAATTCTTTCAGAATATAGAGGAGGAAGGAAAGCTTCCCAACTGATTTTATAAGGCAGTGATTACCTGATGCCAAAACTAGACAAAGACATTACAAGAAAAGAAAACTACAGACCAACGTCTCCCAAATATTTAGATGCAAAAACCTTAACAAAATACTAGAAAACCAAATCTAGGAACATATAAAAAGAATTATACATCTTGACTAAATGAGATTTATCCCAAGAATACAAGACTGGTTTAACATCTGAAAATCAATTACTATAATACATTGTATATGTTTAAAAAAATATAAAAACCACATAATCATTAGAATAGATACAGAAAAGCATTTGAAAAAATCCAATACCTATTCACAATTAAAAAAAGAACCCTCAACAAACTTGGAATAGAAAGGAATTTCTTCAACATGATAAAGGAAATCTATGAAAATTCTATGGCTAACGTTATGCTTAGTGGTGAAAGACCATATAATTTTCCCTTAAAATCAGAAATAAGACAAGATGTTCACTCTCTCCACTTCTATTCAACACTATCCTGGAGGTTCTATCCAGGGTGTTAAGGCAAGAAAACATAAAGTCATCTAGTTTGAAAAGTAGGAAGTAAAACTCTGTATTTCCAGATGACATGCTCTTATATATAAAAAATCATGAATAATTCACCATAAAACTACTAGAACTAATAAACAAGTTCAGCCAAGGGTACAAAATCAATGTACAAAAATCAACTGGCAATTAACACTTCAAAAATAACATTAAGAAAATCATTTCATTCACAATGGCATCAGAAAGTATAAAATACTTAGGAATAAATTTAGCAAAAGTACCAGGCTTCTCACTTAAAATTACAAAACATTGCTGAAAGAAATTAAGGAAGACCTAAATAAATTAAAGAACATCCTATGTTCATAGATTGAAACACAATATTGTTAAGATGGCAAAAAAAAAAACAAACCCAAACTGGTTTGCATATTTAATGCAAATCCCATCAAAATCTCTGCTGGCTTTTTTTTTTTTTTTTTTTTTCATAAATTGACCAACTAAAATTCTTATGGAAATGCAAAGGAGCCAGAATAGCCAAAACAATTTTAGGAAAGAATAAAGTTTGAGGACTTACACATCCCCATTTCAAAACTTAATATAGGCTGGTCCGAAGGTAGTGAGTTGTCTCACTTAATTTTTCACAGTCAGTCACAGATCAAACTCCTTGTTCTACTCTTTACTCCTTCTCACTACTGCACTTGACTGGTCTAAAAATAAATAAAAATAAATTTTAAAAAACTTAATACAAAGCTATGGTAATCAAGACAATGTTATATTGGCATAAGGATAAACTGTATCTCAATGAAATAAAATTGAGAGTCCACAAATAAACCCTTACATTATAGTCAATTGATTTTTGACAAAGATGCTTCTCAATGGGAAAAGAGTCTTTTCAAAAATGGTGCTGTGACAGTTGAACATTCACATGCAAAAAAAGTGAATTTGGACCTTAACCTCACACCATATGCAAAAATCAACTCAAAAGGGATCACAGACCTAAATGTAAGAGCCAAAACTGTAAACTTTGGAATAAAATATAGTATGTAAATCTGAGATCTTGAGATGGGCAATGATTTCTTAGAAATGATACCAAAAGCACAATGGTAGAAGAAAGAAATAATAAGTTGGACTTAATCAAAATAAAACTTTTGCATTTCAAATAACACAACTAAGAAAGTGAAAAGACAACCCGCAGAAAGGGAGAAATATTATTATAATATTTGTAAATTTTATGTCCAGTAAGAGACATCCAAAATATCTAAAAAACTCTAACAACTCAATAATAAAAAGACCCAATATTTTAAAAATGGGCAGAGGACTTGAATAGATTATTTTAAAAAGAAGATATACAAATGGCCAATAAGCACATGAAAAGATGACTAATATTATTAGTAACTAAGAAAATGCACATCAAAACCACAATGAGATACCACTTTACACCCACTATGGTGGCTATAATAAAAAAGACATAATTTTGAGTTGATTTTTGTGTATGGTGTGAGGTTGAGGTCCAAATTCACTTTTTTTGCATGTGAATGTTCAACTATCTCAATGGGAGAAAAGACTCTTCTCCCATTGAGAAGCATCTTTGTCAAAAATCAATTGACTATAATGTAAGGGTTTATTTGTGGACTCTCAATTTTATTTCGTTGAGACACAGTTTATCCTTATGCCAATATAACATTGTCTTGATTACCATAGCTTTGTATTAAGTTTTTTAAAATTTATTTTAATTTATTTTTAGACTAGTCAATTGTTGGCAAGGATGTGTAGAAACTGGAACCCTCATATGTTGCCAGTGAAAATGTAAAATGGTGCTGCCACTTTGAAGAATAGTTTGGCAGTTCCTCAAAACGTGAAACATAGAGTTACCATGCGATCAAGCAATTTCACTTCTACGTATCTATCGAGGATAGATGAAAGCATATGTTCGCACAAAGATTTTATGTGAATGTTCAGAGCAGCAATATCCACAATAACCAAAAAGTGGAAGCAACTCAAATGTCTCTCAATTGGTGAATGGATAACAAAATGTAGCGTATCCATATAATCAAATACTATTTGACAGTAAGGAGGAGTGAAATACTGGTACGTGCTACAACATGAATGAACCTCAAAAACATTGTGCTCCATGAAAGAAGCTACACACAAAAGAACACATGCTGTGTTATTGTATTTATATGAAATATCTGGAATAGGTAAACCTATAGAGACCGGAAGTAGATTAGTGGTGGCCTGGAGCGGGGATGAGCGGGGAGATAGGATTGGCAGCTATCGGGCACAAGGTTCATTGTGGGGACGACGGAAATGGTCTAAGATTAGATTGTTGTGATGGCTGCACAACTCTGTGAATATAGTTTAAAAAACCATTAAATTCTATGACTTGGGCTATAAAAAAAAAAAAAAAGAAAAAAACCATTAAAATGGGTTAATTTTTCTGGTGTGTAAATTATATCTCAATAAAGCTGTTTAAAACAAACACTGGCTCTTTTTCTGGGAAGCCTCTACTCTTTGTGACTGTGGGAAATAATAGTAAGGTATCAATTATGCCCACTGGGACATTGCAGGCAGTGTTATGATAGTAGGGTAGTGAGTAGTGGGTTTTAGCGGTGCTTTTCTCCCCCCCGCAAATGTTTTAATTAATTTTTATGAAAAGTATAGAAGAAGAGGTATTATGGATGTTTTAGCAGTGTTTCTTTTGTCCACATTTCATAGGAAAAAATTATTTCCTATCCTAGAATTTTGAGTGGGTGGCATTTTATGTTAATGATTGAAGAATCGTGTCTTTAGGCTCCGTTTGAAGAAATTCAGGATTTTGCCACCAAGGGCCACCAGGTGTGTTGGAAAGGACTTTGGCTTAGGCATCTGGAGATTGTCATTGGCCAGGGGGATGGTCACAGGCGAATCTGCTTTTCTCCACCATGCTCCAGTCTTTTTAGGGGGAAATTTAGGGGTTTGGCTTCCAAAGTTTCCTTCAGCCTCTACAATTATACGCAATAAGTGGCTTTGTCCCTGTACTTGATAGCTGAAGTAGCCAATAATGGTAGAAGTTAGAGCCAGTGCAAGTTTCTGGTGGAGGCTGAGTCCGACATATGCCCTTCCTCCAGATGCTCTTCCTTCATGGGTGCACCTGCCCTTCTATGGTGTGTCTGGAAAAAATGCTCAAATCTCTCAAGGTTTGGGGATTTCCTCTGTGAAACTTAGCAACCTAGCTTTAAAAATTTTTTAAATTTCTTTTGGCTTTTTATTTTGAAATTATTATAGATTCATAGGAAGCTGCAAAAATAGAACAAAGAGGTCCTGTGTGCCCTTCAATTTCCCCTGTGGTTACACCTTACCTAGCTATAGCACAATGTCAAAACCAGAAAGCTGACTTTGGTACAATATATATGGATAGTTCTATGCCATTTTATCACACGTGGAGGTTCCTGCACATGTGACACACGACTGCACTCACTATATGGAATTATTCCATCACCCAACATCTCCAATAGTTACTGCACCCCTTCCTTCCACCTTACCTGGTGACCACTAATCTGTCCTTCATCTCTATAATTTCTCACAGTGAGAATGTTAAATAAATGGAACCATACAGTAGATTGGCTTTTTCAAATCTCATACGTTGCCCTTGAGACTCATCCAGGTTGTTGCATTTATCAATAGTTCGTTTCATTATATTGCTTGGTGGTATTACATGCTTTGGATCTACCACAGTTTGTTTACCAATTCACTTACTGAAAGACGTTTTGGTTCCACTTTGGGGCTATTTTATTAGTATTACCTTTTACTTATTAAAGAAGGAAAGTCTGGAACCAATGCCCTTGAAACCCAGGACACAAAAATAAGAAACTATTATGTAAGGAAGGAAAGGTAAACCTTGTTCTAACTGAATGAGAAAGACCGTTCAGTTGACAAGAAGCTGGGAGAAAATTAAGCCCTCGAACTTGAGAACCACTTGTTCCCTCATGCCCTCCCCAGCAGCATGCACATTCCCCTTCTCCGTCACCCTTCTCCATACAAATCAGAAACAAGATAATTTTTTAAAAAATTATAAGGTCCTTTTTCCATAAAAAGCTCTGTGTGTAACGTATTCACTCATCTTTTGTTAAGCAATTCATTATGTGCCTCCCTGATACTGGGAGCCTTTCCTGAGATGGACACAAAGCCCTTGCCTTCAGGGAATTACATAATCTCAAGGGAGACAGACACTACACCGTAGTTAGATTATTTAACAATAATTTTCATGTGTGCCATGAAGGACCAGCTGAGGCTGGGAGAACATCAACAGCATGATCTTTAATCTAAGAGATCAGGAAAGACTTCCCAGAGCAGGAGGCATCAAACTAATGGAGTAAATGAGAGAACAGCACAGGAACATATGTATTCAACACATTTTGAATCCTTACCTGATTTACATGATTATATCCAAACCCTTGATAAGTATTCATTTTATCAGAGGATACAAATTTTGTGAATGAGTTATTTTTATTGACTAATGATATCTGGTCTAGGAAAAAGGTATACATTTCTATAAAGCACAGGTAGATTTTTAAAAGGAATTCTCCATATCAATAATAAAAGTTGACTTTTTTAGTTTTAGTAATAAAAATATTTCCTAGTTTGTTGATCATTTTTTATCTTTGTTTTTCGGTATGTTTAACAAATTTTTAAATGTATACATATTGTGTGTGTGTGTTTGTTATGTTTAGAATGAAATACAGAACCACAAATTAAAGGGAATGTATTTTCCTATTCAATATCAAGCACACTATACTTCCTTAGGTACTTTCTACACAAAGCAGAAAGGTAAAAGTAGTAGGTATGAACTAGAATTTTGTTTGATTGAAAAAATGTGTATCCTACAAAAGTACCAATCTTAGAGTCCTACATAAGTTGATGAGTTCCCTGCCTTGTTTTTTTTCTTTTTAATTGAGGTACAATTTGCATAACTTAAAATTCCCTATAGAAACCATTTTGAGTGTATAATTCAGTGACTTTCAGTACATTAGCCACTATCTAGGTCCAGAACATCTGCATCACCCCAAAAGGAAACCCTGTACCCATTACAGTCATTCTCCAGTGTCACCATGCCCCTAGACCCTGGAAGCCACTAATGTGCTTTTTGACTCTACAGATTTGCCTATTCTGGATATTTCGTGTAAATGGAATCACATACTATATAGCCTTTTGTGTCTGTCTTTCACTTAGCATAAGGTTTTCAAAGTTCATCCATGTTGTAGCATGTATCAATACATCAGGTTTTTGTTTTTTGTTATTTTTAGGTAAAGAGGATACTTTTTTAAAATTTTATTTATTTTAATTAATTAATTAATTATTTTTTGAGACAGGGTCTATCTCTGTCACCCAGGCTGGAGTGCAGTGGCACAATCATAGTTCACTGTAGCCTTGAACTCCTGGGCTCAAGCAAGCTTCCTGCCTTAGCCTCCCAAGTAGATGGGACTACAGGCGTACACCACCACAACCAGCTAATTTACCTTTTAAAATTTACCTTATTTCCAGACTCATTAGTTGGATTAGTTTTTAAATAAGCTTACAAAAAGTCAAATATCGAAATAAGCATTTTACCCTTAAAAGTCATTTTTTAAGTTATATACTTATTCTAACAACATTGACATTTCTTGAAATATTTTTGAAGTTTTTTCTAAGAAAATTCTAAGGTATAATCCTTTTTATTGTGTTAAATATACATAACATAAAATTTACCATTTTAACCATTTTTAGGTGTGCAGTTCAATGGCATTAAGTACATTCATATAATTATACAGCCATCACCACCATTCATCTTCAGAACTTTTTCATCTTCCCAAACTGAAACTCTGTATCCTTCAAACAATTAACCCCCATGATTTCCCCCCATCCCAACAGCCCCTGGCAACCACCATGCTATGTCTTGTCTCTATGAATGTGACTACCCTAGGTACCTTATATAAGTGGAACAATACAATATTTGTCCTTGCGTGTCTGGCTTATTTCACTTAGCATGATGTTTTCAAGGTTCATCTATGTTGCAGCGTTTGTCAGAATTTCAACTCTTTTTATGACTGAATAATATCCCATTGTGTGGATATATTACTTTTGTTCATCCAGTCGTCAGCTGATGGACATTTGTGCTGTTTCCACCTTTTGGCTATTGTGAATAATGCTGCTATGAATATTGGCATACAAGTGTCTGAGTTTCTATTTTCAATTCTTTTGGGTATACACCTAGGGGCAGAATTGCTAGAGCATATGGCAATTATTTGTTTAACTTTTTGTGGAACTCCAAACTGTTTTCCACAGGAGCTGTACCGTTTTACATTCTCATCAGCAATGTACAAAGATTGCAATTTCCTACATCCTTGCCAACACTTATTTTCTGGTTTAAAAAAATTTTTTTAAATTATAACCATCCTAATAGGTGTAAAGTGGTATCTCATTTGGTTTTGATTTGCATCTCCCTAATGACTAGTGATGTTGAGCATCTTTTTATGTGTTTATTGGACATTAGAATATCTTATTTGAAGGAATATCTATTCGAGTCCTTTGCCTATTTTTTATTTGGTGGGTTTGTCTTTTTCTTGTTGAGTTGTAAGTGTTCGTTATGTACTCAGAACAATAGGCTCTTATCAGATGTATGATTTGCAAATATTTTCTCCTTTTCAATGGATCATCTTTTCACTTTCTTTATAGGGTCCTTAGATGCACAAAAGTTTTACTTTTGGTGAAGCTCAATTTATCTATATTTTCTTTTGTTGCTTGTGCTTTTTATGTCATATCTAGAAAACCATTGCCAAATCCAAGGTCATGAAGATTTACCTCTATGATTTAGAGATAGGGTCTCACTATGTTGCCCAGGCTGGAGTGCAGTGACTATTCACAGGTGCGATCATAGCACACTGCAACCTCAAACTCCTGACCTCAAGTGATCCTCCTGCCTCAGCCTCCTGACCAACTGAAACTACAGGCACGCACCACCGTGCCTGGCTTCACTTTATATATTTTAGTTATTTTCTTAGTGATTACCCTGGGGATTATGGTTAACATTATTATTTATAACAATCTAGTTTGAATTTATATCAGATAGTTTCAATATCATACAAAACTTTGCTCTTCTATAGCTCCATCCCCCCTTACGTTGCTATTGCTACAAATTATATGTTTATATGTGTGTGCTGATTAACATAGATTTATAATTATTGTTTATGCATTTTTCTTTTAAATGATGTAGGAAAAATATGAAGAGTTAATAAAGCAAAAATGCAATATACTGGTTTTTGTATTCACCTATGTGGTCACCTTTATTGATGTTCTTTCTTCATGTATGTGGCTTCAAGTTATCACATATTGTTCTTTCATTTCAGCCTGAAGGACCCCTTTTAGCGTTTCCTATAGGGGTAGTCTACCAGTGACAAATTTCCACGGTTTCTGTTTATCTGGGAGTGTCTTAATTTGTACTTCATTTCTGAAGAATGGTTTTGCCAGATAAAGAGTTTTTGGTTGACAGTTTTTCTCTTTTGGTACTTTAAATATGTCATCCGCTGCCTGTGTCCTCCATAGTCTCTGATGAGAAACCAAAGTTAATTTTATTCAGAATCTTTTGTATAAGGTGAGTTGCCTCTCTCTTGCTGATTTACAAGATTCTCTCTTTTTCTTTGGCTTTTGATAGTTTGGTTATAATGTGTCTCAGTGTAAGATCTCTGTGAGTTTATAGTACTTGGAGTTTGTTGAGCTTCTTGGGTGTGAAGAGTCAAGTCTTTCATCACATTTGGGAAGTTTTGGCCATTATTTCTTCAAATATTTTTATGCCCCTTTCTCTTTCTCCTCCCCTTTTAGAACTCTCATTATATAACATGTATGTTGGTACACTTGACGGTGTCCCACAAGCCTGTTAGCTCTGCTCATTTTTTTTTCCCTTTTTTTTCTTTCTGCTCCTCAGACTGGATAATCTCAAGTTCATTGCTTCTTCTGCCTGCTAAAATCTTCTTTTGAAACCCCTCTAGTCAATTTTTCATTTTTGTTATTATACTTTTTAATTTCAGAATTTCTATTAGATTTCTTTTAAAAAGTTTTTAAACATTTTTTGTTATTTTTGTTTTGTAGAGATGGGGTCTTGCTATGTTGCCCAGGCTTATCTTGAACTCCTGGCCCCAGGCAATCCTCTCACCTGGACCTCCCAAAGTGCTGGGATTATAGGCTTTAGCCACCAAGCCCAGCCCTATTTGATTCCTTTTTTTTTTTTTTTTTGGTGAGACAGAGTCTCACTCTGTCCCCTGGGCTAGAGTCCAGTGGCATCATCCTAGCTCACTGCAACCTCAAACTCCTGGGCTCAAGCCGATCCTCTTGCCTCAGCCTCCTGAGTAGCTGGGACTATAGGCACTTGCCACCATGCCCGGATAATTTTTCCATTTTTTTGTAGAGACCGGGTCTTGCTATTGCCCAGACTGGTCTCAAATTCCTGGTCTCAAGTGATCCTCCCACCTGGGCCTCCCAAAGTGCTAGGATTACAGGTGTGAGCCACTGCACCTAGCCATTTGATTTCTTTTTATAATTTCTGTCTCTTTATTGATATTCTGTATGTGGTAAGACATTGTTCTCCTGGTTTCCTTCAGTTCTGTTTCAATGGTTTTCTTTAGTTATTTGAGCATATTTAAGACAGTTGATTTAAAATCCTTGTCTAGTAAATCCAATGTCTGAGCTTCCTCAGGGAAAGTTTCTATTAATTTCTTTTTTCATGTAAATAAGCCATACTTTCTTTATTTTTTGCATGCTTCATAACTTTTTGTTGAAAACTGGACATTTTGAATATTATGATGTAGCAACTCTGGAAATCACTTTTTCCCTTCTCCCCAAAGTTTGTTGTTGCCGCTTGTAGTGGTGGCTTTTTTAAAATGACTTTTCTGAAGTAATTTTTTAAAGTGTATTCTTTGTCACATGTGGCCACTGAATTCCTTATTCCATTCACTTATTGGTTAGCTAGTGGTTTGGTAGAGATTTCCTTAAATGCCTGAAGCAAAACAAAAAACAAAACAAAAACAAATAAACCAAAATCCAAATTCTTCCAGTCTTTTCAGATTGGCCCTGTGTTGGGACACTCCTTCAATGCTTAGCCAGGCCATTAACGTCCTGCTTGCGTGGGCCCTAAAGGTCTGCCAGTGGTGAGAGCTCAGGGTCCCGCTCCCGTGATAACCCTTTAACCCATTAACCCATTAATCCATTAATCCATCAATAGATTAATCCATAAGGGCTCTGCCCTCATGACCCAATCACCTCTTAAAGGCCCCACCTTCCTGGGCCTGGTGGCTCACGCCTATAATCCTAGCACTTTGGGAAGCTGAGGTAGGAGGATCGCTTGAGCCCAGGAGTTTGAGACCAGCCTGGGCAACATAGTGAGACCCTGTCCCTACAAAAAATAAGAAAAATTAGCTGAGTGTGATGGCATGTTCCTGTAGTCCCAGCTACTTGGGAGGCTGAGGCAGGAGGATCGCTTGAGCCCAGGAGTTTGAGGCTGCAATGAGTTATGATGACACCACTGTACTCCAGCCTGGGTGACAGAGTGAGACCCTATCTCTAAACAAATAAAAAAACTTTTTTTTAATTAAAAAATTTTTAAAAAATGGTCCCACCTCTCAATACTGCCATGTTGGGGATTAAGTGTCAACATGAATTTTGGAGGGGACAAATATTTCAAATCATAGCAACATGTGAGCTTTTCAGAGCCCTTCCTCCCTGAAGTATGTCTACCTCTTTCTTCCCAGGCTTTTTGGTCTTTCTATTGCCTGTCCAACTGTTATCCTTTCCCACAGGCTGCAATAGCTAACACATTTGCCTTTAAACATTTTTGACGAACATCACCCCAGAAGTGCCTCAACTCTGGGGAAGCTCGAAGGCAGGTGAAAGAAAGTCCTTGAACAAATCCTTCAGGAAGCTACCATATGGGTTAAAATACAGAACCACAATTCTTTGAGAGTAAGGTCTGCATTGGTCCCTCTGTCATCAGCAACCTGCACCAGAGAAGTGGGCTTTTGTCTTCAAGTCCATAGCTGAGTTGGGGAGTGAAGGTTAGTAACCAGGTATGTTGAAATGCCACAGAGCTCTCTTACTGAAATTCAGTTGTTTTCTTCATTAAGCTTACCCCTGGTTGTTGTACGTTTTTGATTAGATTCTAGAGTCCTAGAAAAGTTCATTGTGACAAATTTTGCAAGCTTATTCATTTCTTTTGTGAAGATACAATGTTTTGGAGTTCTCTGCTCTGCCATTTTCACTGACATCTGTCCAAAGGAGAGTGGGACAGATGGATGTGATATCACCCAGTAAAAAGACAGGATCAAGTCCAGATCCCATTAGATTTGGCTGGGAGTCTTGTATAGTTGAACATTCGAATGTCCTATCACCCAGCAATTCCACTAGTGTGTATGCTACAACAACTTTGGCACACGTGGATAAAGGACATCCATAAGGACATTCATAGCAAAACTGAAACTTTGTATTTCTACTTTCTTTTCTGAAAGCACTGGATATAAAGGTCTACATCTCTGGCCCATTGCTCAAGTCTCCTGGAATTTTAGTTATATTCGTAATTCCTTGGTAAAGTGCTTAAGAACAAATAGAAAAACAAAATAAAACTACTCATTCTTTTTTTATTCTGGATAATTTTAACATATCATCTGACTGGCAAGCCACCTCTAATAAAATATAAACTGAAAATAGATTTTTTTCTTCCTTGTCTAGAGTATTTAATTTTATTCTCCTTTGTTATTGTCTAGTTCCAAAAGAATTAGCTTAGTGTGAAATTTGTGGGAAGGATGCTATTCAGAGTTTAATTTCATTATGTAGTAATCCAGTGAAAATCCAGCAGAAAGTAGATATTTCTAGAAGACAGTAAAAACTATTCGAAAAATGGAAAATTAATAGATGTAAATTTTTGAAAATAGAACATTCAATCATTAGAGTTGAAAATTGAATAAATGAATGGAAGATTGAACAAATGGTCGATTCAAATGCATCATTAATGAATTGGAAATAATCGACTATGTCAGTTGGTCCTAAAAGTATTCCTCTAAGGAATCATTAGCATTATCTGGAAGCCTTTTAAAAATGATAACCAAGCCCCAGTTAAATTGAATCAGAATCTCTAGGAGGGCTTAGCCATTAGTATTTTTTTAAGGCCCCCAGGGGGTTCTAAACTATAACAAGTTCGTACACCACGGCTCTATGTCCTTGTGGGTTAAAGTGGGGCCCAAGGACAGCATCCCCTGGGAGGCTGTTAGAATTCAGAATCTTGGTCCTCATCCAGACCTACTGAATCAGAGCCTGCATTTCAGTAAAGCCCCCAGGTTATGTGTATGCGTGATTAAAGTTTGAGAAGCACTGGGTAGTCAGAATTGCTTTCCATCCTGTGTGGCATTTCACTACAGCTTGGATCAGAAGATGGGGGACAGGTCTTTCTCTTTAAGATTCTTGTTCTCACTTTAACCTGGGAGCAGCTCAAATCACCATTTTGGTAAATCCAATCGTAAAGAAATAATCAACAGTTTACCTCCCACTGGGGAAAGTCAATTTATCCAATCTAACTCTGAGCCAACGTGTGAAGCGGTAGCCATCCTGTGTCTCTGCCCTGTCATCCTCACCCTCATCACAGACTCTCCTCTGAACCCACTTCAATCCCGAATGCTTCATACTCTCACATTACTTGCTAAAGATTTAAAAAATCTTTTTTTCTATTATAGAAAACTTCAAATACATGTAAGCTAGTATAATGCACCAGGTAGTAGTGACCCAGCATCAATAGTTACCAACTCATGGCTAATCTTGTTTTATCCATGCCAGCATCCACTTCCTCCTCTGAATTACTCTAAAGGAAGACCCAGTCATCAGCTCATTTCATCTATAAATATTTAAATATGCATCTCTAAAACAACCAAGATACTGTTATGACACTTTAAAACATTAACAATAATCCGTTAATATCATCAAATATCCAGTTAGTGGTCACATTTCAATTGTCTTATAATTTTTTAATAATCTATTTAAATCAGGATTCACATAAGGATCATTCATGACCATTTTTATGTCTTTGTAAATTTTTTATTTTTTCACAGACAAGGTCTCACTCTGTCACCCCGTCTGGAGTGCAGTGGCAAGATCATAGCTCATTGTAATCTTGAACTCCTGGGCTCCAGTGATTCTTGCATCTCAGCCTCCTGAATAGCTGGGACTACAGGCACTCACCACCATGCCTGGCAAATTTTAAATTTTTAAAATTTTATTTTATAGAGGTGGGGTCTTGCTATGTTGTCCAGGCTGGTCTTAAAGTCCTGGCCTGAAGTGATCCTCCTGTCTCAACATTCCAAATTGCTGGGATTACAGGAGTGAGCCACTGCACCCAGACTTGCATTTTATAAGTCTTTTAGATCTCTTTTAATCTGTAGGTTTCTTCAAAACCCTTTTCTCCCCTTGCAATTTATTTGTAGAATAAACCAGTTAATCCTACAGAGCATCCCACAATTTGGATTTTGCTGATTATAATACCATGGTGTTAGTTAACATATGTCTCTGTTCTTTCTGTTTCATGTGGATTGTTAGTCTAATGAAGATATAATAAACAAACTTATTAAATGTTAATAACGTCCCATTGTGTTACAGCTCCTTGGTAGGGGGTAAGAATGGTGTTGCCTTCAGGAAAGGGTCTGCATGCTGAGTTGCCCAGTTCTGCCTAGAGCTAGGATAAACAGTAGAGGCTGAGACCATCATTGTGAGGCAGGATAGTGCAGAAGAAAACTCTTAAAATGGTATGGAAGCTGCTCTTTGCCTCACCTCCTTGCAGCCTCTGTTCCTGACATCCCCTCCTCTCTCTTAGAGTGGACCAGAACATTTCTCTTTCTTTCTTCTCCTTTAGCTACATCATTTTTGGGACTTGGGAGAATCAAAAAACCAAGTAATTTGTGAGAATGTGAAAAGGAGACATTCGTAACTTTCCACTCATCTTTTAAGACCCAGTTCAAGTCTTTCATCTGCAGGGCAGTGGTCCTGGGTTCCCCACAACCACTCCCATCTGGAAGTACAGTTGATCACTCTCTCCTTGGTAGAACAGTGTGTCTCACATATACTCCTCTATTATGCATTTTTGTTACATGTCATTTCAAGCATCTCTCTACATATTGTTCCATAAAATACATGAGTTCCTTGAGGTTGAGAACCAGGTCTTCTTTATTTTTGTAATCCCAGGGCCATGCATAGGGCCTGGTTGTACCAGTCAAGTTCCCGGCAGAAAACAGATGGCACCCTCAAACTGGGTAATTGAGGATAGTTTAACAAAGCGACTATTACAAAGGTGTAGGTGGGGGGAGTGAAAGCAACAAGGAATCGTACATTATCAGAATTAATAACAACAGGACTTGGTAGAGGGGCAAAGGGAGAGATGGTTACCAAAACCCAGAGAGACGGCTGTATGGACCTTTTAATAGAGGACACAGCCAATCCATAGGGACCCAGCAAGGGGGAAATCAGGGGAATAGTTACCCCAACTTCACTTTTCTCTACTCTTTGATCTACTAATGTCTGTCATTGGCTAAATTTAACCAGAACCTACAGGGCAAGACTGCCCTTACTGCAGTCCATACAGGTCTGGCTCCCTGGTCTAAAGAGAGCTGGATGGGGCAAATGGAAGTTATCCAGAATGGTATGGCTTCAGCATCTACTCTTATCCTTTCTCCAGGTGGAGAATTTATGTTTCCAGCACAGGGTACCCACAAAAGTCCTGTCAATTGTTGTACCATTGCATGATGATTTCAGTTCAGTCATAGTCTGACCTCAAGTCTTTATTATAGCCATTGCCGGTGCCCTACAAAGAAATACGAGGTGGGGGAAGATTAAGAGACTGGGGTAGGGGGATGAAATTAAAATAATGAATATAAAACATAACTGCTACAAAGTCTATTTCTGGAACGAGTCATGAAGCCCAAGCTGATAAACATGACTTCCTTCTTCCGCCACCCGTTACTTTCTGCTGGGATAAGTGGAGTTTGGCACTTGGTAGAGTGACCCAAACCTTCATTCATGATCTGAGTCCTCAGTGAACCTGTCTTTCTGGGTTGCACCATTTTCCACTGACTGCTAGAGTAAGAGATGTCTCAGTGAATCTCTTGGGTTCCTTCTCTTGTGTAGCAGCAACTGAATTTCCTTTTAGTAAGTGGGGCCAGCACTTACTTTCTCTGCCTTTGGTTTAGCAGCATGAGGAGCCTCAAATGGCTGAGGGTCAGACTCATTCCAGCTTCCAATTGAATGGAACTTTGTGTTCCTTAAGGAAAGGACTCCTCCTAGGTTAGCCACTAAGCCCAAGGTCAAAGCAAAAGCAAGCATTCTTTCAGTGGTATAGTCAATTGTGAGAGGGGCCACTCCTGCCTCCACCCCTTGGTTCCTAGACTGATGCAATGTGATTGTGGGGGAGGTGGCATCATATGCTGGCTGCTGGCTTCAGGCATTTACTGCATTCTGCAGAAAGCAGCCCACCTTGCAGAGCACTGCCTCCCAGCTGTCACTATATCTGTGTCTTCAGGAGGCTGTTTTGCCATCCAATTAAGCCATATTTTTCTAGGAAATGAAGCACGTGATAAAACCAGTGAATTCCATGGTCATGAGCCCACTGTCGCATTGCCATCTCTGCAAGGTGTGTCCACTGTTGGGAGGAGATGTTTGAGTTTTGACACCATCGTGATAGATGAGACATTCTGTGAGTCTGTGAATGCTGGTGCTGGCAGAAGTATGGGGGCAGGGAAGGCACATCCACCCTTGGAGCAAATATCTCTGTCTGTGAGGCTAATCCTGCTTCCTCCCTGATGGGAGGGGTCCAAAGTCATCCACCTGCAACCAGATCTCGGCCTGGTTCCCTTGAAGAATTGTGCCATTTTAGGGTCTCAATGTTGATCAGCCACCGGCAGATTGGACATTCAGCTCTGGCAGGAGCCAGAACAGTCTTGGTGAGAGAAAGAGCATGTTATTGAGCTCATGCATAGCTTCTATCCCTGCCTCACGTATGCTTTGTTCATGGGCTTATCAAGCAAGTATATGGGTGGCGAGGGGAAGAGACTGACGGATATCCATAGATTGGATCATCTTGATCACATGATTATTGTTAGGAACTGAATTTCCCCCCACCCAAATCCATATGTTGAAGCCCTAACTCCCAGTGTGACTGTATTTGGAGAGAGGACCTTAGGCAGATAATTCAGGTTAAATGGGGTCATAAGGGTGGGGCCCTAATCTGACAGGATTGGTGTCCTTACAAGAAGAGGAAGAGACTTCAGAGAACCCCCTCTCTCTCTCTCCACACACACAGAGGAAAGGCCATGTGAGGACATAGCGAAAATACACCTGTCTGCACATCAGGAAGAGAGGCTTCACCAGAAACCAACCCTGATGGCACCTGATCTTGGACTTCCAGCCTCCAGAACTGTGAGAAAATAAATGTCTGTTGTTTAAGCCACTCCAACCTGTGGTCCTTTATTATGGGAGCTCAGTGACTAAAATGATTATTGACAGCCTCCTTCACAGTGGATGCTCTGATGGGCATTTCAAATATCCTCACATTCTGGGTGCAGTCCACACATCTCTCCCCCAGCCCTCCTTGTCACCAAACATGCAATTGACTTTTTCCAAGTTGCTGACCAACCTGGGGAACCTGTTAATGACTGCCCATGGATGGGAAGGTCATTCCTTAGACTCTCTTCCCTTCCACACAAAGTTAACCAGACATAAAGCTCTACCCACTGGCGAGATTGTCTTTCACCTCTCTCTTTCATGCTGTCCCTGAGTGGGATCAGTAATTCAGCAGCTTGTCCTTCCTGGCTGGTTCCATCCTACTGGGTAGATCCATTAATAAACCTGGCCCACACCTTTCCCTCCTCTATTAAGTGGCTGTAGGAGCTCCCCATAAGGCTATAGGTGTGTGTTGAGAGAATGCAATGAAGCAGTAGGAAGAGGTACCATGGAAGCCTAAAACACCTGCTCCTAAAGTTTATTTGTGGTTTCCAGATCTGTCTGAGCTTGGTGTCACATGTATTGATGTGGTACAGGAAATACTATCCCCAAATATGGCACCTTGGCATTTGAGGAAACAGCAGAAGCAGGCCATAGAAACTAGAAAGAATTCCCCTTGTCCCTTCTCCCCAAAGGGGCCACGAAACCTAGCTGAGTTTCCCCTGAAAATAGGTCACAAGATCCTTATTCTGGAGAGGTCTTCCCTATACCCAGAGGAAAGGAATGAAGACAAAGAGATGCAAAGAAGAATCTACACGAATAGGCCTTGCTAAGTTCCCCCCAGTTTCTTACCATTAGATCATAACATTTTGTCCTCTAATCATACTTCCGCAGGACTGTCCATAAAAATAAGCAGTTTCTTTGGGTTTTCATTTCTGAAAGCTCCCATGTCATATAAAATTTATATTAAATTATATATATGTTTATATAAATTTGTATGCTTTTCTCTTGTTAATCTGTCTTTTGTTCTAGGGGTCTCAGCCATGAACCTTGTGACGGGTGAGGAAAATATACTACTTTTTCTCCCCTACAATATCATTGATACTTTGCAATGACTGCTGCTGAGTAGATCTAGGTCATGATGGTCAGTTTACATCACACAGTTATCTGTGACCCAGTGTCAGATGTCCAGTCTCTAGGAGGGCCCTCTATCAGTCCTCGAGCTGCTTTTCAAGTGAAAAATAGTTGTCAGTGGGAGAGGTCATGGCTTTACTTGGGCCAGAGGTCCCACACAGTGTCTCTATCTGCCACAGATTCTTCCACTCCATGGGCTCTGCTGGTCAGACCGCTTGTAATGCAGCCTGGACTTGTTTCAGGACCTCTTTATACTCCGTGCCCACTCAAAACCGGTAGGCTTATAATTAGGTTAGAGCAGCACACCAAAAATGTGGTTTAAATTGCCTCTAAAACCCAAAGAAACCCACCAAGCATTGTGCCTCCTACATGATAAGTGGGGGAAGGTATAAGCATTGTCTTTCACTTTTAGAAGGAGATATCCCAACAGACCACTGGACCCTTAGGAATGTCATCGGTGTGGCAGGCCCCTGGCCTTCCACTGGGTTGTCCCAACTCTTTGGCATGCGTGTGTTTTACTAATGAACCTAAGGTGCTTGCTCCATCCTGGTCACCAGATCGAATTAGCGTACTGCCATCAGTGTGATGGACCAGTGTGATTTTCTGTAGAATATCAAGACAAACAAGGTTCCTCCAAATTATGTTATGACAGTGGGAGTTGCCTTAGCCCTGAGGCAGGACCATTAAGATATATTGCTGTCCTTGACACATGAAGGCAAACTGCTTTTAAACATTTTTGCTGATAGAGAAGGGGGGTAGTGAAGGAATTTTCTAGGTCATTAGTCATAAACTAGGTGCCAGAAAGTGTTGCCCTTGGAGCAGCCAATCCCCAGCAACCTTGCTGAGAGGAAAGAGGGGTAATAAATATGCCAACCTCACTTGGCTGCTGTATTAGTCAGGGTTCTCCAGAGAGACAGAACAGAACCAACAGGGTGTGTGTGTGTGTGTGTGTGTGTGTGTGTGTGTGTATGATAGATGAGTGGAGATTTATTAGGAGAATTTGCCCATGCAATTATGGAGGCTTAGAAGTCCCACAACAGGCTGCCTGCAAGCTGGAGACCCTGAGATGCCAGTAGCATGGCTCAATCCAAGTCCAAGAGCCTCAGAACCAGGCAAATGGATGGTGTAACTCTCAGTGTGAGGCTGTAAGCCTGAGCACCCAGGAGGCTGCTGACAGAAGTCCTGGAGTCCAGATGCAAGAGGACCTGGAGTTTCAATGTCCAAGGCAGGAAAAGAAGAGTGTGTCCCAGCTCCCAGAGAGAGAGAGACCAATTCGTCTTTTCTGTTTTTGTTGTACCTGGGCCCCCAGCTGATTGAATGGTGCCCATTCATAAGGCTGATCTTCCCTACTCAGTCCACTAAAGTCACATGCTAATCTTTTCTGGAAACACCTTCGCTCTAGATGTTCCTAATCCAATCAAAATTATACCTAAAATCAACCGTCACAGTTACCAGCCTTCAATCTCTTGCTGGTGCCCCCAATTAGCCAGGTCCAACTGAAAGCCAATCCTATGATCTGCCCATGGGACACAAAGCAGAGTGGAAAAGGAAGATATTGGATCTGGAGATGCAAATGGAAACCACCCACCATACTGGCACTGACATGGCACACATTCGATAAATGAATACATAGGCGGTTCCTGCTCCAGTATCAAGGGCAGGTTCCTTTCTCAGGCATAGAATTTAGGAGTCATGTCACTGGGCAGGAACTCCCTGGATCAAGTTGATTGAAGTATACGGCTCTTTCTGACTATTTAATATACAGTGGAGACAGAGATCATATACACTAGTAGGTTCAGGATCTGAGATTTTGAAAATTGTAGGGTCCTCTTGTGATTCATCACCATTTCAAAAGTCTCCTTAATGAGGCAGGCTTTCACCACGAACTAACTCCTCCCCTTCAGCTCAGGCTGGGGCACATTCTTCCTTTTGGAGATTATCAGGAAGTTATAGGATGTTAAAAAGTTATCGGCACCTATGGGTGACCTTGAGGACATTATACTTGGTGAAATACCGAGTCACACAAGGACAAATAGTGTATGATTCAACTTATAGGAGGTCCCTAGAGTAGTCAAATTCATAGAGACAGAAAGTAGAGTGGTGGTCGCCAGGGGCTGGGAGAGGGGGAGGAGGAGTTAGTGTTTAATGGGGATGTTTCAGTTTGGGTAGATAAAAAGGGTTCTGGAAGTGGATGGTGGGATGGTTGCACATCAATATGAATGTACTTAATGCCAGCGAATTGAACACTTAAAAATAATTAAAATGGTAAATTTTATGTTATGTGTATTTTACCACAATTTTTAAAATGGAAAAAATATATGGGCACCTACTGTAGGAACGCATGTAGGCCTTGGAGATACCCCAACTGATTAAAATAGCAGCATTATCACCTACTAACAGGTTAGCCCTGGGGAAGTTACCTCTCTGAGCCTCAGTCTCCTCACTTCTAAGCTGATATTGGTAATGCTGATCTCACTGGATTACTGAGAGAATCTGGGACACAATATACATATGCATTTCCAGCAGAAGCCCTTTATAGATGCCAATTCCCTCATCCTTGGAAACAAAAATAGCTGGAAAGGGAAGGTCTTTAGTAAGCAGTGTGGGTAGCTATCAGAGGCAGCTTGTTTGGGCCTCTCTTCCAGTTGTCCATCCTGTTCCTTGTTTGGGCCTCTCTTCCATCTGTCCAACCTGTCCCATTTTCCAAGGAAATTTACAGACCTTTCACGTGTCTGGCTGCTCTCACCTGCAGAGACTACAAATTTCACACGCTGTCCCTTCCAGCTGGAAGGTTTTCCTCCCTCCTTTCTATTCTGGCCACACACCTCCTCTTGCCCCAATATAACACCTGTTTATTCTTTAGATCTCAGTTTAGACATCCTTTCCTTTAGTGGTATAATAAGAAATACTTTGGTCTTTGTCCTTGAAACCCTTGGAATTTCCTGAGTGACAGGAGTGTCTTTTGTTACTCATCCTGAGCCCCTTTCATAATACCTGAGTGTGTGCAAATACAGTGATTTAGGGAGGGGTCTCTAGATAGCCTCAGAATGGGGACAGTCACCAAAAAGACCAAGTGAATGGAGGATTAGAGGGTTGGAACTTTGAGCCCCACCCACCAACCTCAAGGAAAGTGGGTGGGGCTGGAGATCAAGTTCTATTAATATAAAAACTCCTGGACAGAGAAGATTACTTCCAGGTCACTGAGCACACAGAGGTGCTGGGGAGGTGGAGCACCTGGAGAGGGCATGGAAGCCCCAAGCCCTATCCAACGTGCCTCACCCCATGCATCTCTTCATCTGGTCGTTTATCTGTAGCCTTTGTAATATCCTTTATTTAAAAACGGTAACATGTTTCCCTGAGTCCTGTGAGCTAACCTAGCAAATTCATCAAACCCAAGGAGGGGGTAGTGGGAACCCCAATTTATAGCCATTAATCCGAGGTACAGATGACAACCTACTACTTGGGATTGGCTTCTGAAGTGGGAGTGTCACCATACCAGTACAATCTGGCTCAACTTTTATGTAAGAAAGTTGTGAGTTGTTTTTCAGTTGCCATGGACCCCCAGTTGAAGGTCATGTAACATGAGCATGCCCAGATTAACCAAGCATGAAACCATGCGCAGAACCTAAGTGCTTGGGTCGGAACCTAAGTGCTTGCACCGAGGAGTGGGGACTGAATTGAGAAGCAGACACCGCGTGGCAGGATCCAGGATCCAATCAGATCGAGCCCTGGCATTACCCTATGGCAGGATCCAGTCAGATCGTTCCTCCCTGCGTCAACTCATTGCAAGATCCAATCAGATCATGCCTCATTACCCTATGCTTATAAACCGGCCCAACCCTCTTGTTGGATGACACACTGCTTTGGGAACTATCCCCAGTACACTCCTTACTTATGCCAAGTAATAAAAAACCCCTTGCTATAACCAACTTGGCTGTGTCTATTGACTTGATACCCACCGAGTGAATGCGCTCCTCTGTTGGGGAGGTAACAGGCAGTCTTGTGGAACTGAGCCCTCAACCTGTGGCATCTAACTCCAACTCCAGGTAGGTGGTGTCAGAATTGGATTATTGTGGGACACCCAGCCGTTGTGCACTGGAGAATTGCTTGGTGTGTGGGGAAAACCCCCACTCATCTGGTGTCAGAAGTGTTGTGAGAATATAATAGGAGAAAACAGTGTGTTTTCCACACCTATACAGGTCTTTTCTTTCCCACTAAATCTAGTTAGGGAGTCCTCCTGTAGCACTTATTGTGCTGATACTATGATTAGTTGTCTGTTCAGCTGTCATTGCTTATTTACTGCTCAGGAACATAAACTCCATGAGGCAGGAGACTATGTCCATCTTGTTCCCACCCAGTTGTAACCCCAGAGCTGAGCGCAGATCCCAGTGAAACAGGAAAGGATATAGAAAAACAGTATAAAGATTTGAGGGCCTTGAAAACAAGAAAGGGCACCATCCATGCACAAGACATTTTGGACGATTTATAGAACACAGAAAGCAGATGGGATCATAGCAGAACTGCAGCCCCAGCCCACCATGGAAGTAGTAGCTGTCTTTCCTGGCAGAGCTCTGGAGAAATTCCAAGACTTGGAGTCAGCAAGTTTGGAGAGAAGGAGTGATGAATTGAAGGCCTATGTATAGAAATGGCTCAGCCAGTTAGTCCCTCCCCTTCGTTAAATATCTGGAGCAACTGCAGTCCTGTGAGCTCCTCCTCCAGCCCTGTCTGCGACATCTCCTGGTGAAGGTGTGGGGGCTGAGGAGTGAGGCAGAGCTGGCACTGAGGGACTTGGGACCCCCACAAGAAGAGATCCACCCTTTTGTGTGTGTGTGTGATTTCCTTGTAATAAGCAATTATACCCCCCAAGAGGAGATTCTTATTTATTCTGGCAATGCTATGTGTGAACCCCTCCCGGGTCAGTACTCCTAGGAGAAGTCTGCCTGTGACAAGGACACACCGACTTGCAGAGAGACTTCTTACTCACCTTCTATTCTGGTGGGGCAGGAGGGGTGTTTTGGGTAATAGGGCCTACCCATTTGCAGAGGGAACTCATGCAAGTTGCCCGAGTTGAAATATATTGATAAAGATCAATATATTTCATCATTCACAAGCCATGTCAATCAAAGATCTTAAGGCATTAAAAAAACCCAAACCTAATGTCATGAAAGATCAATTTGAACAAATAGAATATATCATTTCTATTTATCTATGGGAAACAGATAATACAAGAACTAGAACTTAAAAAAAAAAATTCTAATCTAAGCCCCAGAAGACATGCCATTTGTCTATTGAAAAAAGAACAGAAACAGATGGCCACAAAAAAAAAACACTCAAAAAATAAAAAATTCTCAAAAATTAAAAACATGATTGCCAAAATGAAAACTCAAAATAGAAGGACTGAATGAAGTAGAAGATCATATAACGATCTAAAAGATGTGGACAAAGAGATATTCCAAAATATGGAGTTATAATGAGGGAAAGTTAAAAAAAAGATGGAAGATTCCACATCAATCTAACAGGAGTTCCAGGAGGAGAGAGTGTGGATGAAGAAAAATAATTTAAAGAAATAAGAGATAATTTCCCTGATCTGGAGAAAAACTTGAGTGTTCATAACGAAAAAGACAACCAGGAACAAAGATAATGGGACGAAAAAGAATCACACTTAGACATATTCTGGTGAAATTTCGGAATGCCAAGTTTAAAAAAGAAAATGCTAAAGTTTTGCAGAGAGGAAAGAAAAGTTTCTCATGTGGAAATGAAGGACAAATTGGCATCAGATATATCTAAAGCAACATTGGTTCCTAAAAGGCAATGGAACAAACACTCCAAATTTATAAGGAAAAATGATTTCAACCGAGAAATCTATATCCAGTCAAGCAAGCAAATGTGAGAATAAAATAAAAATCTTAAGCACCGACAAAGTTTATCTTTACATATTCTCTTTCTGAAAATTTAATAGAGGATGTACTCCTTCTGAATTGAAAAGGAATCCAAGAAACAAGGGAACTAACCTAGGAAATCATTGAAAAGAAACCGCAGGTGTTGTTTGTGAAACAGGCTTCGAAAGTTGTCAGCTCATATCAAAACAGGAAGCAAAAGGACTCCAAGAAGAGTATCTTTAATAAGAAAATTAATTTCATTATATACATTGAATAATTTAGGGACCTGGCAGTACTTAATAGTAAGGCAGAGACTTACCTTGCTGTTAGGGTCACTACATACAAATTTATACACACAAAAGGCAATTAGAGGGGAAACAAACGCTGTATAAGAAAGTCATGATCCAAATATGAAGCTACCTAAAACAGGACATGATTTTGAGCTATATATAGAATTTAGAAAAATATTCTATTGAATCATGGCACAGATTTAACACATTAACACAGATTAACACACTAACTACCATGAGAATTGTATTTAACTCACTCTAGTTTTGACCCTGGGGCTTTATATATGCGTGAAGCATATATAAAATCTTACTCGTTGATGTTCTTACTGTTACAATTCATATTGAGAATTTAATTCTAAAAATGTGAATTAAATGAATAGAAGTCAATACATTTCATTTTTCTATTTATGTTTACCTTTAAATTACACTTGAAGTTTTTATTCTATTTTCGTAATAAAACACTGTGGCCCCAAGGAAAAGTTTCTGGTTTTTTTTTTGTGTGGCAGTCAATGTGTTAATAACACAGAATACATTCCTTCTCCTATGGGTTTAGTTGTATTACTGATTTCTGCAATGAACCTATATACAAAGAGCAAAGACTTAATTATAGTTGAAGAACAGAATGAAGATGTGAGGGCAGTGGCAGAACTGAACAGAACTAGGGGTAGGGGAAGAGAGGTGGGAAGCCCTGCAGTTGCCTTGAAGTCCTTACCTTATAAAGTGCCTCTCAGGAGAGCTAAAAAGGGAGAGTGTTTCGCCCTGGGGAGAGGGATTGGAGAAGGGAGTCGGGGAGAGAAACCGAGTCTCTGGCTTCTCCAGGAGTCTGGCTTTGGGCCCCATCTTGGGCAGAGTACTCTTAGTCATCAGCACCCTAGAGAAGCCAGAGACTCTGGGCTACTGCTGCCTGTTTTGGGACCCACAGTCACCAGTCCTAGTTTCTGCTTCACTCGGCTCCTTCTGTTTCTGTTCTGTTTCTGTTTCTCATAAGTAATTATCCTGTTTCTGAGCCATGCTGTATCTTTTTTTTTTCTCTTTGTACATTGGCTTGGCATTGCTTACCATTTGCAGCAGATGAAATGCATCTTCCTGTGCCATCTTGACTGAAAAGCTTTTATATTAATTTTACAATTTAAAAAAACTATCTTAAAATATAGAAAAGACATTCTTCCCTACTTGTAGGAGCTCTTCTGCAATACACTGACATTGTTTAGTTATTATTTTCTACACATATGCAAACCAGAACTTATCTTTCAAATCAATATAGAGTCTTTTTCTGAACTCCAAAACATAGTTATTCCATAAGGTAAACTGAGGCACAGAGGAGCCCATAGATGTTCCGGTCGTTTACCCTCCCTCTATCCGTGCCCTGCCCCTCCAACCTGTCAACCCTCGCCTCAAGGAGGAGCACATTCAAACACCGCAGTGTTCAGACATGCCAATGTATAATCTCCACATGCAGTATTTTAACAGCCATCAGTCAGCATATTTGTCCTTGCTGGTTACCCTAAGTCATTCCTGTTCCCGTTTCCTTCTTTTCAATTCCTGGTGGGGAGGACCATCCTCCTGGTCATCCTCCTCCCTCTCCTCCTCTCCCTCCCTCCTCCTCTGTGTCAGAGTCCTTTGTCGGGCAGGAGATCATTACCCAGCCACCCTACAGCCTCTTTCCCTAGCTGACTCATTCCCTTAATGGTGCTCTAGGTTTTTGTTTTGCTCATTCGTCATCTTGGTGGCTTTTCTTTGAAATCCTCCCCAAACGCCTTCCTTTTCCTTTAAGTTGCGGAGGTCAGAATGGGTAGCACACTCTGCCAAGCACTTCCAGGAGGGCTGGAGACATAATCCTGTTTATGATTCTATCACAGTAAAATAAACCATTGGCAATTGTGCCCTAATGAATAAATAGGCAAATAAATAAATCCTGGAGCTACCCTCATATGTTTGAATATTACCGTTTTGTTTCTTGCTGAGAGCCAGTTTGCTATCCACAAGGCTGTGGGAAAGAATGCTATTTTCCTTCCTAATATCCATTCTCTCCTTTGTTTGTAATAAAATCCTCACTTATTAGTTGGGCACATGACCACCCAGAATAAAGACTGTTTCCTAGCCTACCCATAGCTAGATAAGACTATGAGACCCAGTTCCGGCCAATGGAATGTTAATGGAAGTGTTGGAAGTAACTACCGAGAAGTATTTTTAAATGGTAAGGTGCACGCCCATTTTTGCACCTTCTTCCTTCTCGCTGCCTGGAAGAGGAGATCAGATGGTCGGAGTCAGGCAACCTTCCAGGCCCATGAGGCAGCTGCAGCAAGAGGAAAGAGCAGTGCAAAGAAAGGAGCCTGGATCCAGATGATCATGCATCCATCGCAGCAGCCCTGGGCTGCCTACTTTCTAGCTCATTTTATGTGTAAAATAAATTAATTTGTTTTTCTAAACTTCTGGGGTTTTTGTACATATGTGTGTGTGTGAGGGTGGGGTGGTTATTTGATTATTTCACGTAGCTAAACCTAATCCTAACTGATTCAATGGCCTTTAGAGTGTGTTTATAGATATTTTTTGTTTTGTTTTGTTTTACTTGCATAGGATGTTATAGATGGGAAATATCTAGCTGGTTATGCTTTTCTTTCCTCTGTGTATAGAATAGCTCAAATATGCCAAATGCTTATTATATACCAGGTGTTTTTATGCCCTGTCTCATTCAATTTTGGCATAAGCCTATGATATTATTATTATTTCCATTTTATTTTATTTTATTTTTTCTACACTGTATGGTGAGACTATATTTCCATCTTAAATGAGAGTAAACTGACACTCAGAGGTTAGGTAATGTGTTCAAGTTCACACAGTTGTTAAATAGCAGACCCAAGATTTGCATCTGGACAGCCTGGCCCCAGAGCACCCCCTCTTGAGTAACTGCATAACTCTTCCTGAATACTGATTCTGTTCCTCAAGGACCTACCAAAAAGGTGTTAATAATAGGAACTTTATTGAGTCCCTGCTATTTGCAAGTACTGCACTGTACAGAAAGCACATTCTAGAAAGGCTACACTGAACTGAGTATAAGAAGAGGATGTAAGCGAAATGGCGAGAGCTGGAGAGGCTTGAATCATACTATAGCCTTTACACGTTCTGAGCACTTTTCAGCAGTGCTGGTTACTGCAATTTGCTTCTCTTCTCACTGATGTATTTTGAAATTGTGAGTGATAGCTGAGTTCTTTTTGAAGTTCAGTAATCACCCAGGTTCTTTTGTCTAAATTATTTTCTTAAATTGCCTCATCTGGACTGTCCCTTTGTCTTATGATGAGAATCTTTGGTGTCATAAAAATCTTATTCATCATATACTGATATTAATTCTGGAAAGTAGTTACAAAGAGATACATCTTGTCTTATTGATTCACATCCAAACTCATTATGAGACAAAGAATATGAGGTATAACAAAAATATGGTAATTCATCAGCTCCAGGCTAATACCCGGAGATAATTATACATGAGTTAAGTTACATATAAAGTCAAATAATGAAAAGATTTTTTAAACTGTCACTTTTATAAACTAACAGACTAACATTAAAAAAATTATCCCTTTTTAGACTAGAAACCTTTAGTAAAGTCAATATTAAATGTACTCAATAAACACTATTGATTGATGGCCTGTGAAAACAACCGTTCTTATTTGTACCCCTTACTCTTTAGCTATTCTTGAACAGGAGAAAATACGTTTCCATTTCCAACAATTAGTATGGTGAACATTCAGTCCAAATTAGACTATCCTTCCCTGAGAAATTCTATCATAAATTTGTATGCTCCTTTTATGATTCTCGAATAGCAACCTCACCATTCTTTTAGTGGAGTCTTACAGATGAAAACATGACTTAAAACCTAGAATAGATCCTACATAGTATGACATTTGCAAATTAGATTCTCTCAGCCATTTTTTTTCTTGTTGATTCATTATAATAACACAGATAACACCAGTTGCAGAATACAGGAACTACTTTTTAAAGGAAAATAAGTTATCCAAATAATAGACTATGAACTACTCAACTAGTTCTTGAATACAGAAGCAATATTGTTTCTGTGATATTATGAAGTACTATTAGAAGAAATAGTTAAAAGCAACTTAAAAAGAAACAAACTTGATAGTTTTGATCACAAAAAAATAAAAATGAACTTCTCTATGGCACAAAATGTGGCATACAAAGAAGAAAAAGCATGCTACAAAGTTGCAGAAATATTTAAGACAAAAATATAGAGAGCTGACAGAAATAACTTTAAAAAGCCCTAAGATAACAACAGAAGCCTGAGCAAAGATTAAAGATATATGATCAATAAAAAAGGGAAGGGCAAATTGCTAATAAACGTAAGAAAAGTTATTCTCCTAAGCAAGCAAAGAAATGCAATTCATTGAATACAAGTGATGTGAGTGGACACCCTTCTTTGTTCTTGATCCTGGGGGAAAGCATTGGTCTGTGTTGCTACATTTTTCACAGATGCTCTTTTTGTTTTTACTTTTTGAGACGGGTCTTTCTCTGTCACCTGGGTTAGAGTGCAGTGGTATCATCATAGCTCACCAAAACCTCAAACTCCTGGATTCAAACGATTCTCCTGCCTCAGCCTCCCAAGTAGCTGGGACTACAGGCACATGCCATCACGCAGGCTAATTTTCCTATTTTTTGTAGAGACAGGGTCTCCCTCTTGCTCGGGCTGGTCTCAAACTCCTGGCCTCAAGCAGTCCTCCCGCCTTGGCCTCCCAAAGTGCTAGGATTACAGGTGTGAGCCACCATGCCCGGCCACAGATGCTGTTGATCACATTGAGAAAGCTCTTTTCTGTTCCTAAATTCCTTTTTGTTCTGTATTTCTAAAATAATACACTATGTTGGCAACAACATGACAAGACAGACAAGCTATGCTCCATGGTGGGAGTGTAACTCTGTACATTCTGTAGAAATCGATCTAGCAGTATGTATCAAATATTTTTATGCTCTATTTTACATCAATACTTTTATTTCTAGGTATGTGACTTTAAAAAAGTAATCTGATATATAGTTAAAGATTTATTTATAAAGATACTCATCAAAATGTTATTCATAATAGTGGCAAATTGAAACTAACATAAGGTCAATATTAGAAGAATGATTAAGATAATTATGGTCAAACATAAAAAAGAATGATATGCAACCATTTAATTTCTATTTACAAAGACTTTTTAAAGCCATGGAAAAATGTTTATAAATGGGGGGAAAAAAAAGGACTATAAAGATCAGATCTGGTCCAAGAACTTGGCTTCAGAGCCAAGGAGGTGAGGCGAAGGAGTGTCAGATGATGGGGCTCTTATTTTGATCAGGGATGTGATGCTGGAATCAGATATTGGGGTGAAGAAGACTCAGTTAAGGTCACAAGACCAGAACTCTGGGTTCAGTGGGGGAAGGGCTAGAATAGGACAGGGAGAAAGAAAGAGAGAGGGTCTTCAGTGAGGGAAGGTAGAACAGAGAGATAAAGACCACACGGTCTTAACGTGGAAAACACAATGTTCTTAAGTAGACCCACCCACTCTCAGTGCCACTGTGAAACCCAGCTCTCCAGAGAAGACCCTTTTCCTATATGCAGAGAAAAAAGACAGGAAGGAACGCCATCAAGTGTTCACAGTCATTTTGTCTGAGTGGCAGATAACGAGTGATTCTTTCTTCTTTATATCTTTTTATGCTTTCAAATTTCTAAAATTCCTTGCACAAGTTCAGAAACATACCATAATGGAACAAGATGAAAAAGAAGGAAAAGACTTCAAAGTATATCCTTTTAATCTACAGGCTAGTTCCCAGTTGCTTTATAAATGGACTTTTCCCCTAAGTCTCCTCAGGACATTGCAATTACCTGCACTGTCTTGAGAATTTCTCAAATACATGTTTTCTTACACTTTTGGGTCAGGTTTGACAGTTGGTGGGTAATTTTTTTCTTTGATAGCTACTCTTAATATATTCATTCATTGATTCATTCATTCAGTCTCTGTTCCCATTAGGTGTTGAGGGTATCACAAAGATGAAGTCTCTCTACATGTCTTATGTTCAAATTCCTTATGTGGTATGTACTCTAGGAGCAGCGCAAATGGAGCAAAGCAGGAGTAGAGAATATTTCTGCCTGAAGAGATCAGGGCCAAATTTGCAGAGGAGACAACATTTGAACTTTCCATTAAAGTAAATAGAATTCCAACAGATAGAGAGGGGAGGATGCCATAATCTCTCTGAAGGCGGGAACTATTAATGTTTCTCTAGCTCACTATTGATTCCCCCTGCTATTAGCATTGTCCCTGACATCTAGTAGATGTTCCACGAATATTTATTTAATGAACGTTTGTGGGCAGGGTAGAGGCAAGAGACAGCATAATCAAATTTGCAAAGGCAGGTAAGCAAGCTCTATTCATACCAAAGCTGGTTGACTCTTGCAAAAGGATAAGCTGCATGAAGAGGAATATTGGACATTTAAACTGGAAAGCTATATTGAGTCAAGGCTAAGGAGTCCTCAGTAGATAAACACGATGGCGGGTTGGAAATAATCTGGAATGTTTTTCAAAATCAATAGGATAGATTAAAGGTGAAGAAACCAATTATAAATCTTTTAAAAGAGAATTGGGGAAATGTGGACAGGGGCTGGATATTTGAAAATGTGGAGGAATTCTTGTTCATTTTGGGGTGATAAAAAAATATTTTGGTAATCTTTTAGAGGAATATAAGAAAATATTTACTGAGAAAATAATCTGAAGTCTGAATTCTCTTTAAAATCATCCTGTGGATCTTGGGGCAAGGGGACAGATGAAACAAGCATGGCCTGTATCGCTAACTGCTAAACTCAGGGGGTGGGAAAGGAACTTTCTGATGAAAGTGATGGAAATGTTCTATATGTTGATTGGAGTGGCAGTTAAAGAAAAAATTTTAAAAATGTATTTTTTGATAATTGCCATAATATAAAGTAAAAAAAAAAACAAAGAAAAGAAAGAAAGAAAAAAAGAAAGAAGAAGGAAGAAATTTGCTGTAGTATTGGAAGCAGGAATATTATTTAAATTACAGTGGTGGCGTGGAATAAAAGGAGACAGATTAAGAGCGACAACTTTCAGGTTAAAACGGGTAATGAAACCCACTCATTTGCATTGAGTGGGTTCTGCCTCGCTGGAGGACTAACTCAGTGTCACAGTATCGCAGAAAATGGGATGGGTTGCTTTGACCCAGGCCTTAAAAGGAGAGAGCACAAAAGAATTCATTTCATCTTTTTCTGATCCAGTTCCCATTTTCTCCAACCAACTTCACTGTCAGCATCTTCCACGTGTCTGCTTGATATTCTCATCCGTAAACTTGCTACTCTCTCATCTCTCAAGGAAAAAACAGAAGAAATTTTCTTTGATGTGCTTTTGGTTATAGGATCGAGACTTTCTCAGACTACTTAATAATACGCCCAGGTGGACAGATATTTAAGGGTTTCCAGGGCAGGGCTTAATCCTAAAGGATCTAGCAAGGAGATTAGTGTCCCTGGGTGTCTTGCTTCTGTCAGAACTATATCCACAGAACAGGCCATATTGCCATTTTCCTGTCTGTAGATTTCTGTTTTAATATTTCAATGGTAGCAATCTCTCTGGGTATATTTTTCTACAGATTTAGTATTATGATGGCAAAAAATCATTATTGCTTGATGCAAAAGTTAGGTGGCAGCAGTGGTTGAGGAAAGTTTTCACGACAAGGGTGACTGGTCTTGACAAATATACACAACAGCCTCCTGGGTAGTGGGAGCAAGGGGAGCCGTTCATCCAGGGCTGTACAATAACACACCAAATTATTAAATACATTCAAATGAGGTTAAACGTGCCATCACAGAGGGACGCTGACAAGGTCCAAAGGGCATATTACTGGAGGCAACCCTAACCTGGAAGTGAATCTTTCCCCTAGTCTACCTCAAACGGCCACCACGGTCCTGGCATCTGTTCCTTGTTTCTTCCCTTTTAACAGAATGCTTGTTTCGGTCAGGATGGTCCTTATCCCTCACATAGCCTCATGCCTACAGGGAGCTGACCCCTTGCTGCGGCTCCAGGAGCAAGCCTGCTCAGCCAAAGGAAATCCCTTACGTGTACTCTCACTAGTCATTTCTTCAGAAATTAACTTCTGTCTGTTTCCCCTATGTAAACATAAACTCCAGGAGAATGTGGATGTTCATCTGCTTTGCCAAGAACCTAGAAGAGTGCCTGGCACATAGTTCTTACCTAATAACTTTAATGGTTTCATTTTTTTTTTTAACTCTTCAGAAAACATTAATTGAGCACCTACTACATGTCAGGGACTCTTCTGAGTGCTGGGGATGCAAAGGTATGTAAGACTCAAGAAGTCTGGTAGGGAAGACAGACATGTGGACAAGTGCCTAACAATACACCCTAGTAAACACTGTCATAAAGTTACACATAAAAGGCTAAGAGGGCACAGAAGGAGCTATCAATTTTCCCTGAAGGACTTGGCCAAGGGTTTCCAGAACTTCAGACTTTGGAGCAGATCTTGCAGGATGAGTAGATTTGGCAGGTGAAGGATTAGGGCAAATGTAGTCTGACCACGTAACTTTTTGCCCAAACTAGGACACTTTGGGGAATGAAGGTGAGAGTATTAATAATTATACCAGGCAATAGGTGTAAATAGAGATTAATAATTACACCAGGCAACAGGTGTAAACCAGGCCACACAATTGCTCTGGGCAGCAGGAGCGATGCCGGCGAGGGCAGAGGATGGAGGAAGCACGTGGGAAAGGCAGGAACTCCAGTGCATTAGAGCGAGGAACTAGGAGTGAGGCAGGCGGGAGGAAGGGCTGAGGCTGGAGTGGGCGGGTGGAGGGTGAGGGCACTGTCCTGGCAAAGAGCTTCAGCTTGGTCCTCCTGCCAGCAGAGCACCCATGGCCCAATGGGCAATAGCTCTGGCAGGCATGTAGAGAAAGAACTGGAGGGGCACAGACTAGAGGGGAGAGGCCGGGCAGAAGGCTGGTGCAGTGGTTATTGGGGGGATGGTGGGGCCCCCATCTCAAGCAGTATGGGGAAGGGGGTTCAGAAGAAAAGACATACCCCAGATACTTCTGAGGTGGAGCTGACTGACCTGCAGCGGGGAGGGGCGGGTTGGGAGGGAAAAGAAGAAACGGATAATGCTTATTTCCAGCCCGGTCACTCAGTGGCATTGGCTCTTTTCACCCACCTGTGGTGACAGTGAGAATGACCTCAGCTGCTTGGCTGTCTCTGAGAGTTGACCAGGAGCAGATAAAAGAAACTGTATCTTGCAGGGGCCAAGTGCCAAGCTAAGTGACCAATCCAAAACCTGAGTCACTAAATCCAAAGGGTCAGCACAGATGGAAAGGAAGGAGTCTGGGTTCTAGGGTGGTGCGGGGGGAGGGCAGAGTGAGATGTCCAGGGGTTGGGGAGAGAGCAGGGATGTCCATGGAGGAGAAGTCCGGTTTTGTGTTGATTTCCAAGCATGCTTTGTGCATGTGCATCCTGTGTACTTAGAGTCATGATTCGGAGTGCAGCAGATGGGGAAAAAGAGCCGATGCAGCAGGAGATGGCTGGGTGGACACAGGGAAGAATCAATGAGCCGCGGCCCCGGAGTGGAGGGGTAGACTGCGGGGCAGAGGAGGTGGATCTGTAAGCAAGGCAAAGTCGTGGAAGCGATGGGTGCTGTGGGGCCCAGAGGAGGAAGGAGCTCAGTACACATTAACAGATTCACATTCGTTTTGTCCACAAGTCCCTTGTGAGGTGTTTCTTTTTAGATTATTATTTTTTTAATTGAGGTAAAATATGCATAACATAATATTTATCATTTTTGCCATTTGTATATGTATAGTTTAGTGGCTTTGAATACATCCACAAGGTTGTGCAACCAGCACCATTATCTATACCCCAATTTTTTCATCATCCCCAATAGAAACTCTATACCCACTAAACAATAACTTACCATTCTCCCCTCCCTTGAGCCTCTGGTAACCTCTATTCTACTTTCTATCTCTAGGAATTTGAATATTCTAGCTACCTCATATAAGTAGAATCATACAATATTAGTCCTTTTGTGCCTGGCTTATTTTACTTAACAAAATGTTCTCCAGGTTCATCTATGTTGTAACATGTATCAGAATTTTATTTCTTTTTATGGCTGAAGAATATTCCATGGTAGTATATGTCACCTCTTGTTTATCCACTCATCTGTCAATGGACACTTGGGTTGCTTCTGCCTTTTGACTATTGTGAGTAACGCTGCTATGAACAGGGGTGTACAAATATCTGTTCAATTCCCTGCATTCAGTTCTTTTGAATATATACCCAGAAACAGAATTACTGGATCATATGGTAATTTCATGTTTAAGTTTTTGAGGAACTGCCACAGTCTTTCACGGCAGCTGTACTGTATTACATTCTCACTAGCAATGCACAAAGGTTCCAATTTCTCTACATCTTTGCTGGCATTTGTTATTTTCTGGTCTTTTTTTTTTTTTTAATGTAGCCATCCTAGTAAGTCCTTGTGAGTTTTTTTAAGGGTAAGACTCTCCTTCCCACCAAATGTGCTCCTTGATAAAGAAAATTGAATTTCAGGTCTGATGACTGAGGACTGGACCTTGGACTCCATGACCCACTCTGTGAGGCCTCGTCTGAGCTGACCTCTCTCTAAGGCTATGGGTACATGCACCAGCAAAGGAACTTATGTGGGAGTTTTCACCAATGAGTCTTACAAAACTTTTTACACGCTATACGTTGGAAAGTCTTTCAGTAGGGCGCTAGTGACGTTAAGTGGGAGAACCGAGAATAGACCCCCAAAGAGAGAGTTTATCTAGACCGTATTTCATCATTTTGCAAGGTGGCTCATAGCAGTGTCATGAATGGACCTAGGAGAGGTGCCATCATGATTTCCAAAGGCCTGGGTGTGCCTGTAACACGATATGTAGCTTAAGGAGCAAAGACAGAGCCTCACTGTGCTTTCATGCCATCCAGTTCTCATCAGATCGATGGCCACTGCATCAATGTGAAAACAGAACAAGAAGCTACTAGCCTTAGAACCATTGAACACTGTTTTAATTTTAGTTTTATTATAAAAGTAATATATTTTCTTTCCTTTTTTTTTTTTTTTAAATGAGACAGAGTCTTGCTCTGTCACCCAGGCTAGAGTGCAGTGGCATCATCACAGCTCACTGCAACCTTAAACTCCTGGGCTCAAGCGATCCTCCTGTCTTAGCCTCCTGAGGAGCTGGGACTACAGGTGTGAGCCACTACTCCTTGCTAATTTTTTTATTTTTAGTAGAAACAGGGTCTCACTCTTGCTCAGGCTGGTCTCAAACTCCCGACCTCAAATGATCCTCCTGCCTTGGCCTCCCAGAGTGCTAGGATCACAGGCATGAGCCACTGAGCCCAGCCAGTAATATATTTTCAATAAGAAATGTTGAAAATGAAATACAAAGAAGAAAAGGAAAGCCTCTGTAACTCTATTCCCCAGAGATAATCATCATTAAGCGTTTAATTTATAACCTTCCTAATTTTAGGTATAAAATTATACCTATTATCTTACATGTTACCTTGAAAGTTGCTGTGTTTTTTTTTTTAACTTAACAATAGATTAAGGATACCTTCCTGGGTCAGGACACATACACCTGTCTTAATCTTTTAGGGGCTTGGATAATATTCAGTTGTGTGGATGCATCAACATTTATTTAACCATATGCTATGACAATCAGTGCTTCCAGGGAACATCGTTGAACATATTATCTTCATGTTCTTATGTGATAAGCTTAGATTTTAAAAGAATAACAAGATTTAGCAGTGCGATTTAGGAAATGATCCGTGAAAAATCCATTAAAGGTACCTATCACTTCTTCTACGCTTTGGTGTTTATGCGACACTGTGATGAAGGCACTGACCTCCAGTTTAAGAAGTAACTGACACACTGAAAGAGTAAGGGTCTTTCCCAGGTCTAGCTCTCTAATCCTTGTACCAAACTGCCTCTCACCTTCCTCTGAAGATTCATATCGTAGATCTTGTTATTATTTAAACATTTTTAAGTGACATTGAGTACATTTCACACTGTTGTGCAACTATCACCACCTTCCATCTCCAGAACTCTTCATCTTACAAAATTGAAACTCTGTGATCACTAAACAATAATTCCTCATTCCTTTCTACCCCCAGCCCTCCAACCACCATTCTAATCTCTCTCTCTATGAATTTGATTATTCTAGGTACCTCATTTAAATGGAATCATATAGTATTTGCCATTTTATGACTGGTTAATTTCATTTAGCATAATATCCTCAAGGTTCATTCATGTGTAGGTTGGGTCACAATTGTGTTTCTTTTTAAAGCTGAATAATATTCCATTGTATGTTTATACTACATTTTGTTTATCCATTCATCTGTCTATGGACATGTGGGTTGTTTCTACCTTTTGGTTCTTGGTCTGTTGCCCGGACTAGAGTATAGTGGTATGATCATAGCTCATTGCAACCTCCAATGCCTGGGGTCAAGCCATCCTCCTGCCTCAGCCTCCTGAGTAGATGGCGCTGTAGGCGCACACCACCACGCCTGGCTAATTTTAAAATTTTCTGTAGAGATGGGATCTCTCTCGGCCTCCCAAAGTGCCAGGATTATAGGCGTGAGCTGCCACATCGAGCCCACGAGCTATTTTGACTGAATTGTCTTGCTAAGAAGAGGACAGGAAAAAGATCGTGGGTGAACGACCATGCATCCCTTTTATCGCCTTCATCCTGTGGGCCTGGTCTGGTGCTGAGAACTTATGTGCAATATCTTACTTAATCCTCCTAACAGCCTGATAAGGTGGGGGTTTGCACTCCTGCACAATGAGGAAAACAGAGCTGAGAGTGTTAAGAGCTTGTTCAGAATCACAAACTGAACATCTTGCGTGGGTGGGGGGAGGGCGGGGGGTGCTGGGGGATTCAGTCAAGCCTTCTGACGCCCTAAATCTTAACCTGAAACTCTCTAGTAATTCAGGGTCAACCATTACTACTATAGAGCTTTAGAAACTTTGACTTTCCCATATTCATTATTTTGGTGTCTATTTCCTATTTCCCAGGAATGATCAACAATGGAATCCTTAAAATGAAGAATTCTTTGCTGTTTACAGGCAGCAGAAGAGAGGAGGAGGTGGCTCTGAGGACACTGTGCACCAGTCTGCTGCAGGTTGGTCAGGGAAGCAGCCCTGGCTTAAGCGGTGAGAGACAGGTGTGCATTTCCCTGTTAACTGAAAGACCTACGTGAAAAAAATTCTAGTAAATCTGTCATTTGTGTAAACTCAAGGTTTGTGCTAGAAAGCAGATATATCTGCTCCTGTGTGCAATTTTTGTTTAAAAAAAAAAGTAAATTTCAGTGCACAACATACCTAGCAGAATGACAAGAAGGAATTGGGAAAGGCTAAAGCAAATTCGCCTAAAAAATAGCCAAACAAACCAGAGAAGGTTAAGATGGAGCAGAGCTTAGAAGGACAAGTGTTCTTCCCAGCAAGGGAAAAGGCGGCACAGGATAGCTCTGTGGGCAGGTGACAGGCATGTGATCATGTGATGGGCTGGGGATCATTGCATCTCTTTTCTGTTTGAGTCTTGGGGATGGAGTGCCAGAAACATGAGAACAGAGAGAAATTTCAGAGTTCACTTCCCTTCTTCCCACCTTCCACATAACTTCTTCCTTTTGATGGCAGCCCTGGAAAGACAACCCAAGGCTAGCCCTCTTAAAGCAGGCAAATAAATGCTTGCCCTTTCATTCACGGGTAAAGAGACTTGTTTTTCTTTACTAGGAGAGTCAGAGCCGATGAAGGCAGAAGATAAGAGCCCTAGGAGAGTCCTAAGGAAGGAGTGTTGGAGTTCGAGTGTAGATTCTACTTAGGCAGAGAGGAATCATATTTAAACTAGGCTCATAATAAGTTACTTTTAAAAAGAAAAAGTTGGGTGGGCGTGGTGGCTCATGCCTGTAATCCTTGCACTTTGGGAGGCTGAGGCAGGAGGATCGCTTGAGACCAGGAGTTCAAGACCAGCCTGAGGAAGAGCGAGACCCTGTCTCTACTAAAAACAGAAAAAATTAGCCGGACATGGTGGCATGCATCTGTAGTCCCAGCTACTCGGGGGACTGAGGCAGAAGGATCGCTCAAGCCCAGGAGTTTGAGGTTGTGCCACTGCATTCTAGCCCAGGCAACAGAGTGAGACTCTGTCTCAAAAAAAAAAAAGAAAAAATGATAAATTATGCCCTAGTAATTTAAATTACATCACATAAATCTGTCTTTTAAGTTTTAAAAACACTCAAATTTACTTAATTTTTGGAATAGTTATACATTCATCTGGTTCAAAACTCAAAAAAGTACACAGTAAAAATTCCCTCTTGCATCTTGTCCCCCGGTTCACTCATTCCTACTTCCTGGATTCCAGGAAATCACCAGCAACAGTTTCTTACATATCTGACAGGCGTTTCTTTATGCTAAATGTATTTTGGAATTTTTGCTTTTGTTTCACATTGCAACGCTTAGCTATTTCAATAGAGTATTATTTAAAAAAAGAAGAAGTGGAAGCCACGTCTATTTCTCTCAACTAAGGACGCAGCTGGAACATCACAGGAAACCCCCAGGGCGGCACACTACCCCTCGCTAGGTGCCCTGCACAGGCTGATGAAGGTCAAATGGCAGAAAGGCCCAGTGGGTGCTAAGATGCAAACTTGAATGTGAAAGTGACAGTAAAATCACAAGTTAGAGCCAAACTTTTACAATACAAACTCCAAACATGTAAACTCTGGTAAAGCATATAGAAAAACTGCTCTGAGAAATTTGGGAAATAGGAATTAGAGAGAGGGCAGACACTATATCCACAGAAAAGACTTTAAGGCACAAGTAAAGAAAATCAGAGTTAGAACTGAGGAAGTTAGATATAGGTGCTGGAGGCTTTTTGGAGTCTAGAGGATGTTGCATTTTCTTGTGCTATTTTTTTTTTTCTGATGAACTTTCTCATTAGAGTTGAGCAAATGCTAAGGCAACTCAAAATGGCAAACTCCAACCAGAAGAAGAGAGTCAGAGAAGAAGCAGGCAGAATATCTTGTAGTGCTTGAGGAGCCTTCAAATTTATTGTGTTGGTTAGAGAAGATAAAACACCTCCATGCGTCAAAATTATTTTATTTTTATTTGCTTAGGAGTTGGACACATTTAAAGTGTAGGTATTTATCAGTTTCAGTTCGCTCAGTAACAAATATTTATGGAGGACTAACTGTTCTTTCCTAGGCGTTGGGAACAGAGCTATGCAAATGACACGCTCCCGGTTCTCATGAGTTCACGCTGAGAAGAGGGGATCAGGTGTTAGGCCAGGTCTGGGAGAAGATGACATGGGAGTTGAGGTCCGATGCTAAAAGGCTACTGTGCAAGGAAGGAAGGAGAGTATTTCAGGGAGAAGGAACAGCCAATGCAAAGGCTCAGAGATGCCATGGAGTTGATGGTGTTTGGGGAACAAAATGGAGGAACACGGTGGGTGAGGGAAGAGGGCTATGAAATAGAGCGGGAAAGACAGGGAGAGAAGAAAGGAGGAAGAGCAGGAAGGAAGGCTCTAGTATGTGGCAGCATTTTTGATGACCTAAAGAAGAAACAATCGCTGTGTTCTCTAAACCCTTGTAACACTATAAATCATGCTCTTGGCACTTGTTCAATTTGAAGTCATTTGTGTACACGTCTTCTTTCTTCAATTAGATGGCAAACTTTTTGAAGGCAAGACTCTTGTTCCTTAAGTGTCTACCAGAAAGCCTTCACAAGTCAGAGGCACTCAGCAGACTAAATGAATGGAATTCAGATATACCGTACACTGCTGAATCATTGAGTGACCAGAAGGCATCTTGTTTGTGTCCAAGGTTGTCAATGTGTTCTACACTTTATGGCTCTCTCTCTCTCTCTCTCTGCCTCCCTTTTTCCACAGAAGAAAAGAGTGGCTAATGAAAGCATTTGAAAGGCATCCCTTTCTCGGGTTAAGCTCAGCAGCTTTTGAAATGATTCCATGTTGAGTCTCAACAAATTGCAAGACTAGGATTCCAAATTGATATTATGAAGAAAAAGAAACAAGTTTTTGTTTTTTTTTTTAAAGAGATAGGGTTTCACTCTGGCACCCAGGCTGGAGTACAGTGGCGTCATCATAGCTCACTGCAGGCCTTGTACTCCTGGGCTCAAGCGATCCTTTCACCTCAGCCTCCTGAGTAGCTGGGACTATAGGTGAGGGCCATCACGCTTAGCCAATTTTTAAAATTTTGTTTTGTCTTGCTATGTTGCCCAGGCTGGTCTTGAACTCCTGGCCTCAAGTGATCCTTGCATATTGGCCTCCCAAAGGGATAGGATTATAGGCGTGAACCACTGCACCTGGCCTAGGAACAGGTTTTAAAATAGGCAAATTCCACCACTTATTACTGGTGGGTAGGACAGTGGAGATCCCAGAGACTGTAACATTTGCTGGTGTCACTGAGGGTTGGGTTGTCTTCTTGGTATTCCACACTCATCATTCCACAAACTCCCTGCAACACACCCCACGCCGCAGCTGTGGACACATCCCACACTCCTTCCAGTTCGTGCTCCTGCAGGCAGCTTTCCCCCTCCTGGGAGACCACGTTCCCTCCACCCCCCACCCTCTACTTCCGGTGTGCTCAGCTTGTCCCTCCTGCAGGCAGAGCTGGTTCCACCCTCTTCAGAGCTAATAGCATTTCATTCTTCATTCTCTCAGTTCATTTTCCATAAAAATTATTTGACTAACCCAATGGACTGTATCCTTCCTGAGGGCACAGATTTCTCTTATTCATCAGTAGATGATCAATAGATATTTGTTTTAATGAATGAATCTACATTTCAGTTTCAATTAGAGTATAACAGGGTTGTGCCTTTGGCCATCTTCTTTTAAACTTGTATTTGAATAATGACTAAGTTTTAGATATATTGGCTATATGCTATCCTGCCCAGCATCTGTCAGGCATATGTCCATTATGTAGAAAACTCAGATTTACTTGTCTGAATGAGAAGTCAGCCTTGAAAAGTAAGTCACTGATTTGTTGATTCAAACTAATAAAAGAACATCACTGTTTTGATTGACATCTGCTGCTGGACAGCTGAGTGATATTAATTGACGCCACCAAGAAGGCTGATTCATTCAACTGTCAAGAGGCAGGGTAGAGATGGGGAGAGCCTCTGGGAGTGGATCCCAGCCCTGCTCTTGCTGAGTAGTGCAATGATGAATGTCATATATACAGTGTATAAAATAAGCATGAAATGATGGATCTGCAAGGTCATTGTAAGGGTTACATTGGAAAATGTATCTAAAGTACTAATTAGGTGACTGGCACATAGCAGGAGCTCATTAAATCTAAAGGAGCAAACCAGTGGCCTGAGGGCTGTATTTGCCCACCCTGACTTTTAAAATGTTAACTTTGAATGTTCATTCAAAGCTCTCCACTTTTCGTTGAGTGCCAGGCACTATTCTAAACACGTCTCCATGTTTTATTCCCCATCTTTTATCCTGGTAACATAATTACTACACTTATTTTACAGGTGAGGAAAAGAAGACAAAGAAATAACTATTTGAGTATAAATATTTTGCAGCTAAAACTTGTATGTAAGTCCCAAAGGAGTCAGTGCCTTTCAACCTCATCCAACCAGAATCAAAATGAGGTACTTTTACAAAAGCTGGTAGAGGCCGGGGCCGTGGCTCATGCCTGTAATCCCGGCACTTTGGGAGGCCGAGGCGGGAGGATCCTTCAGCCCAGGAGTTCGAGGTTACAGTGAGTTATGATGGTGCCACCACACTCCAGGGCTGGGTGACAGAGCAAGACCTGTCTCTAAACACAAAAACAAACAAACAAAAAGCCAGTAGAGCAGAGAGGACACAAGTTTGGCCTCTGGAGCCAAGTTCAAGTCCTGGTTCCATTGCTTACCAATTGTGCAACCTTGGAAAAGCTATTTCTGTGCCTGGGTTTCCTCATCTAGAAAGTGAGGATAATCATAACACCTGCTTCACTGGGTTGTTATGAGGATAAAATACCTACTGCACAGATAAATCCTTGATCCTTGTCATCATGAATGTCTTACGACCCTTCTTTCTCCCCTCCCCACCACTTTCTTTCCCACCCTATCACAAGCAAAGCTTCACTCATTTTTGTGAGCTGCTGCAAACCCACATGCCTTCAGGGAGAAGAGAGGTGGCAGAAATACATGAAGTGACCTATGGTAAACTGGAGACAGGATGAATAATAGCAAATACGAGGTGGCCTGTAAGGAATTGGAAAATGCAGGATTGTTTGAGGGTATTCAAATGAAAACACTTTAAAATGCTGTGCTAATCAAATGAATTAAGGTTGGCCCTAGTTCATTTACTTGCTTGGTCCCTGGAGGTATCTGGGTATATTCTGCAGTTTACACATTCAAAAAGGCCCAAAAGGAGTCAGTTGTACACAAACTCATCTTTTGCTAGGCACAATGAAGCTCTTTGTAAAGCGGATACAGCTGCAGCCAAAAACTGTGCTCTAAAACCAGATTACCCTTTCCAAACTCTGCGTGCAAAAGTGTGGAGTTTCAGCCAAATTTAATCTCCAACTGCATTACATATAGTAAAGACCACCCCAGTACAATACCTAGCACATAGAAGAATCTTTTTGTTTATGCCTCTGCAATCAACCGTAAGCTGGGGAGACAAGGCATTGTGAGGCTCTGCAGTTAGGTTCTATGACATTACCTGTGAATTTAGATGGCTCTAGCATCACCTGGACTCAACTCCAGTTAATTCTATCAGAAATCCATTTTTAAAAGGCCTTGTTCTTATATAAACTTGTGTGTAAAGCTGTGGCTTCTGTTCCTGTGATGTGTTAGGATGCATGAACAAGGAGGCATATTGGTGGGCAGTGTAGATGGAGGCAGGACTCAAATTCTGGCACATCAGACCTGTTTGTTGGAGCGGAATAGCAAGTGGGGAGGACAGGATGACCACAGACATTGATCAAAATGCGCGAGACACACAGAGTTCAGGGGTATGGTGACACTGGGATGAGGCCCAGGTAGGGCCTACAGGTCTAAGATGTAGAAGCTCACATCCAAATGGGGGATAGAACACAGCAAGAAAGAATTCAGGTGGGTGACACCTGCAAGTCCACAGAGGGAAGCCAGTGGCTTGGGTATCAGGGCAAAGAGGAAGGGCCCTCAGCTTCCATGGAGGCAGGTACCTGGAGAACCAGGGTGGCTACTGTGGGCCTTGGCTATATTCATTCTGCATTTTTTTTTTCCCCAAGCAAGCTTATAATGGAATCACTATGGAAACAGAATTCATGTACCAGAAATCTATTTTTCACCTAAATTTTGTTTGAACGCTTTGCTTTGTTTTTTGAATGCTTTGAGTCTGTGAGGTGAAGCATCCCTGATTTTAGAGCTTTGTCAGACCCTCAGCCCAGAAATGCACCCCATCACTAGTTCACCAATCAAAAAGTATCACAAGCTTTCTAACATAATTTATGAAGTTATTCCACTCACTCGAACTCCTTTCTCAGACAGGAAAAAATAAAGCTGAGCTGCCAGACGTGAAGAACAGGGTGCAATGACGAGTTTTATATAAGTAGAAAAGAGGAACCATCCATCAAACTGGCTAACCCTGCTGAAGTATTTCTCACAGGACATTTTCTCACTGGTGGGACTTCTTGTTTCTGGTAACATCATCACTGCTGGGTTGAGATCGTCCCTATTTTAAAGCTCAATGTGCAGATATTCAGAAATATATTCTAAATTTATGGCCAACACAGGCAGGCAGGAAGGCAGGATTCGCTCCCCTCCATTACTTGCCTTTCTTCTTAGTTCAAAGAGTTAAACCTATATAATTTGTTCTTTGCCCCTTCATTTTTATTTAATTACGTTGTCTTTTTCTAAGTTACGGTGTTTGACCCAGGTGAGTCACCCAATATATGTAAAAAGAAGCAAACCAAGTGCTTGGGACATATGCCCGAGGTATCTTAATCATACAGAAGAAGTCTCCTCCCAGCCCACCCGGAGTTATCCTCCGTTTTCTGTTTCGGCAGCGGAGGTTCGCTGTCCCTCCGCCCGTGGCAGGGCGCTGCTGGTCAGTCCCCTCCAGGAGTTACCCAGGTCGCCGCCCCCGCCCCCGTCCCCGCCCCGGCAGCGCCCGGGGACTCCCCCGCCCACGGCGCCCCCTCCGTAGCCAGCGCTCGGCCGCTGCGTCGGCTCTAGGACCGCGAGGGACGCGGGCAGGAGGCGGTGCCCGCCCCCGGCCCCGCCCCCGGCCGCGCGCGGGGTGGGGCCGGGCCCGAGTTCCCCGGCACGCGCTCCAGGGCCGCGGGGGCGGGCGCCGAGGGGTGGGCGGGGCTGCGCGCGGGGCGGTCCGGGCACGGGCGGGGCCGTGCAGCTGCGCGGCACACCGGGCATTAGGGCCTCGGCGGAGCCCGCTTCTCAGCGCGCTGGGCGGGGTGTGCGGCGGGAGGCTTCGCGGGCAGGCGCGGGCCCCGAGGCAGCGGCTGCGCCCTGCGCCGGGGCGGAGCCGGGGGCGGGCGGCCGGCAGGCGGGGGCTGGGGCCCGAGGCCGGGAGTGCCTGAGCGCCGGCGGCGACGACGGCAGCGGCAGCCCAGCAGGCCCGGTGCGTGGGTCCGGGGCGGCTCGGGGTCCGCCCGCGGGCTGCGGTGCGAGCGGGCGGCCCGGCTCCCCTCCTCCTCCGCCCGCCGCCGCTGTGATTGGGTGGAAGATGGCGCTGGGCGGATGGAAATCCTAATGACAGTCTCCAAATTCGCCTCCATCTGTACCATGGTAGGTGCTGCGGGAGCGCGGCGGGGGCGGCCCGGGACCCCTCGGGCGGGCGGGCGATGCGGCGCTGGCACTGGCCCCTCACCGCGGCCGCCCGCGGGGCCTAGCGCGGGGGCCGGCGGCCGGGGCGGGGGCGACGGGACGGCGCGCGGGGCATCAGCTGCCCCCGGTGGCGGGGGAGGGGGAGCCGCCTGGCGGGCCGGGGCTGCGCGAGGGTGGCCGTGAGGGGGCGACCGCACTGGACGTGGCGGGTGGCGGGTGCCGGCCTTCGGGAGCCCCCTGGCTTAAGTGCTCAAGCCTGCCCGCGGCGCGGGGCCGAGGGCCGAGGCGCACCCGGCCTGTGGGGGCGCGGGGGGTGGGCGCGCGCGAGCCGGAGCGCGGCCCCAGGCTGGGGTCGCGGGGACGGGGACGGGGAGCAGGGCCGTCTCCGTTTCCGTCTGGCCGTGCGTCGAGCTGGGAGGTGTCCCCGGGCGGGGCGGGGGTCTGCCGGCAGGAAGGGAGGGTCTCGGACGGGGTGGGCTGGCTCTCATTGCTGCCCGAGGACAGGACGGAAGTCAAGTGCAGATTTCCTCCGCGCGCCGCCGGCGAGGCCGCGTGTCCGACCCCGTGCCGGGGGAAAGGGGTGTGTGTGAAGGTGGAAACTTTAAATAAGTGCTGTTGAAATTTTCTCCATTTTCTACTCGCTGAGAGGCACGAGCGCTCTCGTTTCCAACCATGTGTCCAGGTGGCAGTCTTGTCACTGGGAATCCGCGTTAATCTTGAAAAGCGGCGTTAGCTTTTCTGTCATTTGTTTACTTCGATACACCAGACACGTCTGTATGTGGCTTTTACGTATGTCTGTGCGGGAACGGACTGCAAGGGCGATTATGTATTGGTTTTATTGGGGCTTTTAAATAAGGGAAAAGTGCTAATGCTCGTTGAAAGTCCCGAATTAAGCAAAACGTGGGCGCGTTTAAAACTTGGTGTTTTGTGCTTGGCCAGAAGGACTACAGTTTTCCACATGGTGAGACAAACTTGTTTCATTAGTTCCTTATGAGCTTATCTATAGGGATCCTAATTTATGAGTCATCACCGAAAAAAGTTATTCTTTGCAACGCGGGCCTAGTGGTTATGTTACTAAAGACTTCTGAAATCTTCTGTTTCACGTCTCACTGGCCCTTTTAAAAAAAATGCAACCGATTTCATATAGGAGATCCCCAAGCAATCTTCTATCTAAGGGTGCTACATTTTATATATTTTTGTTTAACGAGTGGTCAGATCAGAAAGATGCTATAAAATAATCAGATCAGAAAGATGCTATAAAAGCATATTCTTTAGTGCAGACTGAGGAACAGTATAAAACATGGCTGAAATCAGGCGGACTTAAAATCTGCAGTCTTAAAGAAATCATACTGAAGAATGAATCATTGAAGAATCTATATCCCCAAATGGATGATTGTTCTTTCTCACAATTTACATTTTAGGAAAGCATTGGTATTAAACGGACTACATTGAAATGATTTCCGAGAATTCTTTGGGCTAATTATCTTCAGATATGCCAACTATTATGTTATTCAATCTCAAAAAATGTGATAATTAGGCTTTTTACTGTGATAATTTTGCCATATTGCTGAGCTGCACCCATCATGGGGTCGTAGTTCATTGTCAGAGTCTAAGGTTTCAGGAGTGGTGTGATGCTCTTTACTGTTCATTCACTCAAGTATTGTGTATCAAGTGTACATTTGGCACCTACTAACTGCTAGAGACTGTGCTGAGTGCTGGGGATACAGCTGTGATCAAGACTGTCCCTGCTTTCATGGTGTTTACATTCTTGTTGATGGAGACAAACGATATTCAAATAAACATTAATAAATATATGCCAAAATCAGATTAGGACAGTGAGACACAGATTTGCCAAGGTCACACATTGAGTAAGTGGGATTCTGATCTCAAGGATGTCAAATGCTGAAGCTCTTTCTAGGTCATCCACTCAGGTGCATTAATTACATGTGTTGTGTGTGTATTGACAAATACAGAAAGTGCCTGGCCAAATGAGATTGTTCCAAAGGTACTATTAAAATTGGGTGTGTCTGTATTCATATTTGAATACATTCTAATCCATCCCCCAAATAGTGCTAAATATCTCAAAGTAATTTGCAGTCTTTTAAAAAATTTTTTGTAGAGATGCGGTCTTACTATGTTGCCCAGGCTCATCTGGAACTCTTGGCCTCAAGTGATCCTCCCACCTTGGCCTTCCAAAGTACTGGGATTACAGGCATAAGCCACCACGCCTGGCCTTTAGTCTTATTTTTTAAAGAAAATTGCCATCCATCTTCTGAGAGTTACAAAATTGAAAATGAAGAAAAGCAAAGATACTTACCTTTGTGCCTTTGTGGTTGCTGTTTTGCTAGGCTTGGAACACTTTCCCTGTCCTTGTCTGGCGGGTTTGTACCTGTCTCTTAAGCAGGTAGCCTTACTTGAATAAGCCTACCCCTGTCCAGCCCCACCCTCCATCCTCATGTAATTTCATTTTTGTAATCTCAGTAGTACTTACCATTATGTTGTAAAATTCCCCCTTATCTCTTATTAGATTGTGAGGGCCTTAAGGGGAAGGACTGTCATTTATTTCTGCAGTTTGTCTGGGGCACTAACCTCTGCATACAATAAAAAAATTTCCCAAAGTCCCTCATTCCTCCTACAAGTATCCTGAAGTGAGTTTGGTGAAACAGAGATGAGATTGGGGGTGTGTGTGTGTAATGGTGGAGAGAAGATGGGCTGGACTTAAAGGGAATGATACTTCTCAGAGAATCAGCAGCTGTGAAAACATTTAGGCTGAGTCAAAATTTTATTCTATAAATACTGAAGTGTGTGTAATTTTTTCATTTGTCAAAATAAGGTACCTGGGCAAATCTATAATACCTTAATTGAGTTAAGTAACTGTTAAAAACAATTCTCTTCAGCTATGTCTTATTTTAGATCACTATTCTGCTTATATGTCAAAATTAGTAAAATTTATTTTTCTTTAGTTAGTATTATAGCCTGACCCAAATGAGTGATTATGTTTAGATTGCAGTGAATAAATTTTCGAAGGTAACTCTACAGATGCTTCTTTTTGTCCATAAAATAATACATTTTCAGTATCACATGGTATTTGTTTTGCCTTTGAAGTAGTTTCAGACTTAAGGGCATGGCACAGTAGCTTCCTAATATCTAATATTAATAAGTGTGAAATAATGGGAAAAGTGGCAGAATACATGTAGAGGGACTGTTTTGCAATCGAAGTGGAGGTCATAGAGCAGTATTTGGTGGCTGGTCCGGGTGGTCCAGCATGGTTGTCCCAAGGAGGCAGGTACTGCTTAACTGCTAGCTCCATAAATGTGAACTCTGTTATCATTATTGTTTCCGCAGGGATTGTTGGGAAGGGATTGGACAAAGGAGAAGTTGCTGCAGGGGGTGGGTAGAGTTAGATCCTGGGATGGCACTGGCCTGGCTGTTTGCCTACCCCTAGTCACAAGCGGATGAGATAGATCCGTTAGAACATGGTGTTAATGAGGCCAAGGCCACAAGGTAGGTGCTAAGTGAGTCTGGCAGCCTTTGCTTCTGAGAAAGCCTGTGCCTAGCACAGCACCTTGAGCATGGTAAACTTTAAACTACTTATTGAAGGAAAGGCATAGGTGAAGTTGGCTATTTGCTTTTTCTTATTGCCTGAGACTCACTGTGGGGTCCAGGTAGGGGTATGTGTGGTCAGTGAAGGCCAGTGGGGGAAAGCGTGAAAGCCCATGCTTTGTTGGGGGTGTGTGTGTGATAGTTTCTTTATGTAGCCAGACTATTACATTAAATAATAAAATTCCTTGTTCCTTCTCAAGAAATAGGGTGGATGTAATTCTTTTATTAATAAAATATTTCATTACTTCATTAGTAAAACAGTGCTTCTATGATAGCATTCAACTGTGAGTTGCTGTTGCTTTACTTATCTAATTTTTGCTGCATATACTATAAATGTTGATTTAAGAAGAAAGCAAGCCTGAAAAATAAGGAGTCTTTTATCATATATAAATGATTGGTCAAGGGAACATCTGAGCTTGGTAGAGAGAGACCATTTAGAAAAAGTATTGTAAAAGTTTTATTTAAGCCTGCTGATCTTTTGAATCTAGCTGAAATACATTTTGGACGTTAAAAATGATACATTCTCATAGAAGAAAATCTGGGAAATACAGAAAGCAAAAAGAATATCACTCATTTTACCTTCCAGACCATATTTTGACTTTTTATAAAACTTGAGTTGTATTTCCTGCATACAATTTTACATTGTTTTCCCATAAATGATCATCCTGTTAGTTTTAAAATTTGCTCAATTTTAGGATAAGCATGGAGAGTTTAATGTTTTCAAATGATGAGGTGGCAAGATTAACTCAGGAAGGCACAGTGATAGGGTACTAAGTTGTTGACAGGTTATGTGTTTAGTGATTATTAGTGGGTAAAGTTATATGGTTAATAGAAATGGGATTTTATAAGAGGTAATGGGTTTATTCTAATATTAGGCACTTAGTTATCACAAAGGTGAGACTATTAGGATCTGAAACTTTTAAAATACTTACAAACTATGGTTTCAAATCCATATTCAGTTATGTGAAATAATCTAATTTTGCTTTGGTTTCTCTTTTAGTAGCCCTATCCAGAAATTTAATATAGTGTTTCATTATGTATTTGACAGCATGGTATAATAAAAAGAGCAGTTGGACCAGAAGGTAAATTCTAGTCCAGATTTTGACATTTAGATGTGTATGTAAGGGAAGGTCTCTTAAAACTTTCTGAGTTGATTTTTCTCATCTGTGAAATAAAGGGATTGGACTAGATGATCTTTAATAAATGTTCCTTATATATTTGTTTCCTTCTGAATCTAAAATTCTGATCCTTTGAGAGTTTATAAATGATTATTGGTACCATTGTCATCATTTTAGAAGCTCTAATTATGTTTTAAATAATATAAAGAACATGGAGTTTGACATACTTAAATATGAATTTTGCCTAGTTTCCAAGTTTTTTTTAATGTTATAGAATTTATGGAAAATTACAGTCTGAAGTAAATATATTTTTCTTCCTTTACCACCATTTACTGGAAGTTAGTGATACCACCATTTTAATCACTGACAGGCTGATCCGCAAAGCTGTTTACTTATTTTTGACACTTTTTTCTTTGCCAGTACCATTATTTTAAAAAAAGGATTTGAACTTTTTTGAGATTCCACATTTATTTCCCTAGCTATGAGTATGACCTTGGATGTTACTTCTCTTTGCCATGGTTTCCTTACCTATAAACTGGGGGTAAGATAACATCTAGTAGACTAGCACCTGGTCGTGGTAACCGCTGTGTCATGTTGGCTGTTACTGTTGTTACCCTTCTAAAGTGATTTGCTCCCCTCTGTGCGGTAAGAAGTACTCATTGGTACTACTAATTAATCTGTTAGCTGAACAAATACTTACCAAAATTGAAATTTGTTTTATGAAATACAATTATGTCAGTTCATTTTCATCATAAGAAACATCAGTTTATTAGTAATATATGCCTTTGAGAAAGTGCTAATTTATTTTGAAATTAAGTGGATGAAATTATAATATTAAAGCTATGAATGTAGATTGTCTTTCTCTGTTTTGAGTAGTTTATAGAAAGATATTTTATTCCTTTTGTCTGGGCACAAAATTAACTGGTCTAATTTGTGATATTCTTAAACATGTTTTAGAAGTTTAGATAAGTTGGGAATACTACTTTAAAAGAAAAATCTTACCTTATTTTATACTGAAAAAAAAGCACACCAGCTTTTTGTCGTTATTAGAACAAGGTGTGTGTATTAAAGTCAGCTTCAGGCCTTATTCCTTTCAGATTTTTCTGTTGTTTTCTGAGGCCATATTATTATAGTTAATTCCCCTATGCCCCTATCCTTTACTGGAATAACATCTCTTGTTAGCTTACAATGCACTTACCTACCCTGCTCTTACATATCTTATCTAAAACCTGTTCTTTCTCTTTCATGGGCTGGAAGAGGGTAATATATTTAAATATCTCTACAGTACTTTAAGGTGTTGGGAGAAAATTGTAAATGCTAGATATCATGAAGGATTATGGATTGCTGAATTGAAAACTCTCAGAGACCCAGTATTGCTGGCAATACCTATATATACCATTTGACAATTTGCTATTTTATGCACAGAATTTGTATTGGAAGGAGGTGAGAGTGATAGTTTATATAAATTGTTTTGGAAGAAAAACTATTAAGTCTTTGCTTTCACAAAAGTAATCAAGAAGACTTTTGTGATAGTGTAGAGTATAAGATATGTAATGTAGAACATGATTGACTGTGAGGTACTGTAGCCCTGTGCTTACTGGCTCATGCTTTTCTGTTGTGTCTCTGCAAGAAAGACCATTAGCTTCTTCTAAAAAGTGTATTATGTCTAAGAAGAGATGTATGAGCTTGCCTAGATTCTCCATCTGTAGTAATCCACATGTCTGAAGCTGCCTACCAATAAAAATTTATTTCCAATTTAAAACAAGAAGTGGATTTTTATTTCAGTGATAGAGGACAGATGTTCTTATTGAAATGCTTCACAGGTGCAGGAACCATCCATGCATTCCCTACTCGTAAATAGTGATTTAATCATAGCATTTTTCAGTGGAGTTAGAGTATTGTTACCTTTGATTTTTTGTAGTACTTTTTATTTTAGTAATCTAGTAAGCCTCTGCCTGACAGTGATTGAGTTTTTTCATGGGCAGAGGGGAAGAATTTTTTTTAAGCTAATAGTGGTGTTTTTTTTTGGTGGGGGGAGGGAGTAAAGAGTGGTTTTTCTTTCAGGAAGTATTCATGGAGACCTACATTATATCAGGGTGTATGTGGATTCTGAGAATGCGAAGATGACTATGGTAAGCTCTGGTCTTAGAGAGCTTCCCTTTTAGTGTGTCCTGAGTGGGTTACAGTTGTGCTGAGAAAGTGATCCTCTTGGCCCTGGGGGCAGCCAGGGAGGTATATCTGGGTTGATCAGAGACGTTCAACCACTCCCAGTCCTGTGAGAGCAGACTTGTCTGTATATTCTTGTAGGCTATCCAGATACTGTTTTCTGTATGTGCCCCAATGAGAAAAAGATTGGGAACCAGCTTTACTTTTGGTGTTGTAGAGCAGCAGTCCCCAAACTTTTTGGCAGTAGGGACCGGTTTTGTGGAAGACAGTTTTTCCACAGTTGGGGGTGGGGCGGGGCAGGGGAGGTGGAGGCGGTGCTAAGCGGTGATGCCAGGGATGGGGAGGGACTGTAAATACAGATGAAGCTTGCCTTGCTTGCCTGCTGCTCACCTCCTGCTGTGTGGAAGGTTCCTAAGTTTCGTGGGAGTTTCATGGAAGACAATTTTTCCACGGCTGGGGGTGGGGGGGTTGGGTGTGGTGGAGCTCAGGCAGTGATGTGCAGCCCGGTTCCTAACGGGGTTGGGGACTGCAGTTATAGAGGATAAACATAATACAAATGAGTGCAGTGTGCAACTTTTTATTAGTGTAAGTAATAGTAAATATATGTGAAAGAAGATTATTTCTCTCTGGGAGAGAGAAGAGGGCTTCAGGAAAATGCTTCATAGAAGAGATTTGGACTTTACAAAGTGGTCATTTATTGTGTGGATATGGAGGGATGGGAAAAACCATATGTGAGCAAAAGTATAGAGTCATGGGATAATAGGTTACTTTTCTGTTCTGTAGGTGGTTTAGCATGAAAAGGTCTTGTGAGAAATGAAAGTGGGGAGTAGGAAGGAAACATATTTAGAAATACCAAGAGAGTTTACCAACTATTGATTATCATTAAAATAATTATTAAAGTATGTGTGTAGCTAGAGGAAATGTAAGTCCAGAGGAAGGTTGTAGGGATATAAGAAACAATGGAATTGATAAAAATGTGTTGGTAAATTTAATTACATTGATTGTTAAAGATTGTATTTTTTTGAAAAAGAAAATGACAACAGTAACAGAGATGGGTGGGGTAGAAGGACTATTCAGTGGGTAGTTAAAACTTGTTAAGGGTCTTGTTTAGGAGCCAAGAAAACAATCAGTATTAGAAAATTTAAAATCATATGTGAATGTTAAAAAATTAAGGTTGAATATACACCCACACAAGAAGTGAATTTTCTTGTTTCCAAACCAGCAGAAGTTTAAACTTGTCATTCAGACTCTGAGGGCAGGACACTAGGAAAAACAAGGTGAAAAGAAAAAGAATGATAAGCAGAAAACCTGGGTGAAAGAAATAAGTTCTAGTTCTTTAATCATGATAAATCTAAATGGATTAAATTTACCTGCATTATATTAAAGGAACTATCAGATTGGATAAAAGACAGAATATTGCTTAACAAGAAACATACCTAAAACAAAAGGACAGTCTATTTAACAGTAATACAATACTGAGAGAAGAGGGCTTCAGGAAAATGCTTCATAGAAGAGATCTGGACTTTACAAAGTGGTCATTTATTGTGTGGATATGGAGGGATGGGAAACCATATGTGAGCAAAAGTATAGAGTCATGGGATAATAGGTTACAATACTGTTACCACACCTAAGAAAACTAACCATGTATAGATTTCTTTTTGAGATATTTCAAAAGCATTTCAAAAGCATTTGGTTATTTTCTTTTTTTTTTGTTAGTCTCATTCTTTATCATCTCTGTCATCTTGAAGATCTGTTCAGATTGAGAAGTTGTTAGGCAATATTAGCCCCATTTTCACAAAATGGAAAAATAAGCTTAAAGTCATTCCCACAGTGACTAGGGATGAAGTCTGGATTTCTTGACTTCTAAATCCAATACAATATTTATAGGCCAGTATGTTGCAGCTTTGATAGTTGAGACAAAATTGTTCCTTTTAAGACAAGAATTTGAGAATTTTTTCCCCTAACTTCTTAACTATGTATGTCTTGTGTGTGTGTGTGTGTGTGTGTGTGTGGCTTTGAGTCCCACTTTCCTTACTAATTATTTGTACTTGGGTAGGCCACTTAAATGGTTTCAACTATGAAATTGAATAATAGTATTCCCATTAGATCAGATGAGATGACATGTGAAAAACCTTTGTACTATAAATATATATTAAAATCACCCTTGTATTATTGGTAGGATCCCTTGCCCTCTTAAGAAAAGGATAGAAGGCACTTTAAGGTACCATGGACTGTAGGAGTTATGACAGTGCTCACAAGTTACCTTTGACAAAGTGTAGTCATTTCAAAGTTTGAAAATTGAGTAATGATCCTGGTCTTAAGATGCTCAGGTAATCAGTGAAACAAAGTTTCATATTACCTTTTAAAAAATATCTTTTTACTGTTAGAATTTATGGGTCATAGAGCTGCTGCCTTTTTTATTTTTATTTTTTGAGACAAAGTCTCCCTCTTGTCACCTGGGCTAGAGTGCTGTGGTGTCATCATAGCTCACCACAACCTCAAACTCCTGGGCTCAAGCGATCCTCCTGGCTCAGCCTCCCAAGTAGCTGGGACTACAGGCCTGCACCACCACGCCTGGCTAATTTTTCTATTTTTAGTAGAGACAGGATCTGCCTCTTGCTCAGGCTGGTCTCCAACTCTTGGCCTCAAGCAGTCCTCCCGCCTCGGCCTTCTGGGTAGCTGGGACTGCAGGTGAGCACCACCAAGCCCTGGTCTGAGGCTTGGGGGTTGGGGACCGCAGAAATAATGGACATTGGAGACTCACAAGTGGGGAGGTTGGGAAGGAGTGAGGGATGAAAATTACCTGTGAGTACAGTGTACGCTATTTGGGTGGTGTGTACACCAAAAGCCCAGATTTCGCCACTATGCAATATATCCATGTAACAATTCAACTTGTACCCTCTAAGTCTATTAAAATAAAAAAAGGGGGGGGGAATAAGGTATCTGTGGGCTTCGTTCTCTTACTGACATACATTTCTTTGCCAAGTTGTTTGTGCTGTGAGGGAGTAGTTAACTTCTGATGTTAGCTAACTCTGTAATTTCCTTCTAGTAACATTTTTTTTTAAAGATCTACAATTAAAGTGAGTAAATTGTCTTGATATGTACAGTATTAGTCTACCTGGGTTTTTCAGGGATCCCTGAAAAGAGAACTTTTGTAATTCTTTCAAATTATTAAATAGAAAGAGCCCATCTGGGCACAAGTAAAATAAGCAGTAAAGTATGTAAGTCATAGGGCAAGGAGAGAATAAAAGCCCTTTGTTCTTTGGATTGGAAAATATGCTTACAATTTGAGATTATGTAGAAGTTATTTCTACATTTTTTCTAGAATATTATTTTACAGTTTTTCTTTGCTGGTGTTGCAAGGATTCCCTGGTTGTTTAATTTGCATTGTGGAGATACTCATATGCCGGGTGATTAAGGTGGTACCTTGGGGCTGGCAACTAGTACTTTGAACTTTGCATGAAGAAGGTGTCTTGAAATAGTAGAGGAAGGACGTTCTCTTTTTTATGAAACAGGATGTAATGTTTAAAAGGTTGCAGACTTAATGGCCTTGAATAATGAAGCTTTGGTTCTTCTAAGAGCAGGTGAAGAATAGGCATCAAGTGGTTTCACCGTTCATTCCTTGATGGATTTAAGGGTATAACGCTGATAATTTCCTCAGACTGGTGTAATCAGGGCTGTTTATGTAAAGGTGAACAAAATTTGGAACAATCGTGAAACGTCAAAGTCTCAAAACTAAATATAACTGACCAAAAACAAAACCAAAGATACCGTGGTTTGATTCTGCTAGGCACTTTTATTTGGTGATTTTTGTTGTCCTTAGTTACATATGTTTCTTTAAAAAGACAGTTCACTTTTTTTTAGTTTATTAGTTAGTTTCCTTTGTTTTTATTGCATTTTTAAAATTTGAGGAGGCTTATATCTCTCCCACAGGGCACCCAGTGAACAAGGACATGCTGTGTTCACCTGATTAAAGCGGATGCCTTGACTTAATCAACTTTGCAAATGAAAACCTGACAGGAAACAACTTTCTTTTCTGGTTGTTTTTTCCCTATAAAAACCAAGTCCTAGCCGTACTTGCATATTTGCATCATTGTCTTAGTTGAAGACATTATAGATTGCCCTTTTTTTAACTAAAAAGATACAAGTGAAATCTGTCACCCTTTTTGTTCTCTATTTAGTTTATTATTTTGTTTTGAAGTTTTTTCCCCAGCTTTATTGAGGTGTGATTGACAAATAAAATTGTATATATTTAAGGTATTATTTTTGTTCCTTAAGGATTGAATAGTTGCCTTTGCTCAGGTTACTGCTCCTTCCAAGCATTCTGTGGTCTGACGTTTTAACAGTTTTTCCTTCCTTGTGTCCTTAAAGCCTCTCTTTGTTACACGGTTTCACCCCAGTTGTTAGTTGCTTTAGTAGCCTGCTTACTGTCTTTCCTTTTCACTTCTGGAACTGGGTTGTCGTTATTATACTATTTCACTGCTAACAGCCTCGTTCTGTTTTGATGTTCTTGCCATTTAATGTTAATGATGACTTAGGTCATCTTTGCAGACTTTGTAGAGTTGGTTGTGACTTCTGTAATGTTTAGTTTTCCCAAGGAACTTATCTAGGGGTCTAACATTTCTTGAGTGGCTACTTGGTGGTGCTGTTGCTAGGTACTTCACAGATTGAAATTGCACAGTGATAAAAGATACAGGTGTAGAAGGGTTTGGGTTTAGGTAAACTTATAGATAAATCTAGAATGGATTATTCAACGGAGTTAGGATATTTGGGTCCATTCTTGGTTGACATTAAAGTTAACAAGGCCCTCTGCAAATGTTAGTGGGCGTTGGTAGAGAAGGCTAGACTGCGTAGGTGTGGCCTAGTTGAGAAATGAAATTTAATGATAGAACACTTGTAAATAAGCCTGATACACATGGAATGGTGCTTGGTAAATGTTACCCTATTTTCTTACTGCCATTTTTGGGAACAGTTTATGTTTGATACTGACTTTGAAATATAATGACAGGGTCACTTTTAGAAATGGAGTGGTAGATATGCCCTGTCATTTAGCAATTAATAAATTGTTTTTGAAGTACCCAAATGAGGAGTTTAAAAGTGAATTAAATTATTCAGGTTTAACTCTACGCATTGTTAACACATTGACTGCCACACTAGAAAAGAAATTTTTTTTTTCCTTGGGGCCACAGTATTTTATTAGGAAAACAGAGTAAAAACTTTGAAAACAAAACGATCCTTTCTAATTTAATGAAAAATTTGTTATTTTTTATTGTTTTCTGTGTGTGAGTTATATGCAACTTGAAAAATAGTTCTTGCAGCTCCCAAGGTGAAGAGATGTGAGTTACATATGCTTCACGAGGCCCCGGGCTCAAAACTAGCGTGAGTTAAGTACAACCCACATAGCGGTTAATGTGTTAAAGAATAATATGACATCTTACTACCCTGGAAGTGATACTTTATTTAAATTCTGCATTTATAAAAGTTTTTTTAAAAACCCCACTTATTTAAAAAAGTACAAAATCATGTAAAGTTAAAAAAAATCTACTCCTACAAGGAGAAGGAGTGGTAGCCCCTTTCCCAAGAGGTAATTGCTAGTAAGAATTATGAGGGGGGTGTGTGTATGTTGCCAGACATTACCTGTGCATATACAAACGTATGGTATTGTGTGTGTTTGTGTCATTACCTCACAAATAAAATCAGCTGTTCAGGTTTATTTGCAACTTGCTTTTTCACTTAACTTATAATGGACATTTTTTGTTGTCATCATGTTGTTTCATTCTAGGTCAAAACTCTGTATGCATTTTAATTCTCCATTATCTTCAATGTCTATCATATTAGAAAGGTTTGGTTATATAATACTATTTGCAAGTTTTCATTTTATTAAACACCAATTGTATTAGTTTCCTAGGGCTGCCATAACAAAGTGCCAAATACTATGGTTTAAAATATAGTCAAGTGCCACATAATGACGTTTTGGTCTACAGTGGACCACAGTTGTCCCATATTATAATACTGTATTTTTACTGTATCTTTTCTGTGTTTAGATACACAGATCCTTACCATTGTGTCACAGTTGCCTACAGTATTTAGTGCAGTAACATGCTGTGCAGGTTTGTAGCCTAGGAGCAATAGGCTATACAATATAGCCTGGGTGGGTAGTAGGCTATCCCATCTTGGTTTGTGTAAGCACACTCTGTGATGTTCCCACGATGACAAAATCGCCTAATGACACATTTCTCAGAATGCTTCTCCATTGTTAAGCGATGCATGCCTGTAACAGAAATTTATTGTCTCTCAGTTCTGGAGGCAAGAATTCCAAAATCAACGTATCAGTAGGGTTGATTTCTTCTGAAAGTTGTGAGGAGAATCTGTTCCATGCCTTTCTCCTAGCTACTGGTGGTTTGCTGGCAGTCCTTGGCATGTGAATACATCATCTCTATCTTCATTTTCACATGGTGTTCTCCCTGTGTCTCTCTTTACCTTGTCCTCCCTCTTTGCCCAAATTTTCCCTTTTTATAAGGACACCAGTCCTACTGGATTTGGGCCCACCCAAGTGACTTCATTGTAACTTGATTACTTCTGTAAATACCCTATTTCCATATAAGGTCATATTCTGAGGTACTGGGGGTTAGGACTAAAACATATCTTTATTGGGGAACACCTTTCATCTCATAATACCAGTGGCACAGTCAGGTCCATTATTAAAATCAGTGTCAATAAATGTACATTATGTAGGGTTATGTACTAGACACTAGAGATACAAAGCTGTTTAAGTTCCAGTCTTTGTCCTCAAAGGGCTTGCAGACTATTTGGGGGGACCAACCTCATCCATAATAAAGTAAACAGTGATACAGACTTGATATGCTAAGTGTTCTGATGTTTAGAAGAAGATAGCCTGGCATTTGGAGTGAAGTCTGGATCAACTGAAGAAGGCTTTTGGGAGTGGTGGGGAGGGAAGCTTGGTGGGATTCGAAAGGTAATCTGAAAGAACATGAAGAAGGAAAAGGGGTTGGAGAGGAGGTGAGAAGTGAATTAAAACAACAAGGAAGGGAGGAAGGAAGGAATGAAGGAAGGAAAGAAGGAAAAGTTCACTAATTAAAATTACTTCAGTAGTTTAATGTTTCAGTAATTTTGTCCTCAAATTTGTTAAATTGATTGGGTTTGTATTGATTTAGGCAAAAGTCTCCTGTAAAGATCTGGTGGTTTTAAAAAAAGGCATGTGTATGTTTTTAAAAATCACATTTGTAGCCTGTAGAACTCATTTTTCCTAAAATGAGTTAATGAAAAGTACTTTTGATACAGTAGGTAAAGGAAAGTGGGAGAGATCATACATATGTAGAACAACCACTTCTTTTTTTCCCAAAGTAATGACAGGGTGGAAAAATCTATATAATATTAGATCCATTTCAACTATGGCACTTTTCTGTTTTTTAGCTTGCTACGTGTAAAACTTGTCGAGTGAAAAGGGATCAGAGGAAGTGGTTTACTAGAAAATTTATTGGAAGAAAAAACAAAACATGGTTAGCGTGGGTCAATCATTAGTGAAAATAACTGTTATACAGAATATATTTTTGTAGCATACCTATTGTGAAGAAACCTCACCAATATCAGTATTTACATTTCAGATCACTTTATTATTACTGGTTTATTTTTTCCAAACAGCAACTGTTAAATCTATGAAATGGGTCCATAGGGAGTAGTCATCAGTTTTACAGATGAGGAAATGGACAAATAGATTATTTCAGATTACAGTGTCTTGAATTTAGAATTCTGCCTGAGATCTTTCTATATTCAGCCTAGTGCTTTTGCTACTGGGTCATACTGCTGCTAATGTAGGTATAGACACTTATTTCCCCCTGAATACAACCAGAATATCATTCACTCCTTGCTCTACCTTCACATACAATTTCTTAATACTCTCAAATATCCAATCATGGTTGAAATTACCTGATTGTCTGAAATGGTTTTATATAGTTGGAGCCATACATTATTGCATTTGGTTGTTATAGCTCTTAAATATGGGTTCCTCCTCCTTTTTTATTATAGTTTATCTCTTGAAGAAAATGGATTGTCCCATGGCTTTTCCCATTTTCTGCACATTGCTGGTTGCATCCCCTTCGTGATGTTTAACGTGTTCTTCCATCCTGTGTATTTTCTGTAAACTGGTAGATCTAGAGGCTTGATTCAGATCCCCCCCCCACTTTTTTTTTTGGCAGGGTTGGGACAAGTGGTAGTGAAAAAACATTGGTGATGTGTACTTCCTATTACATCACATTCCGGGCGTGGAATGTCTTGTCCCTTTTTTTTTCTTTTTCTTCTTTTTTGAAACAGTCTCACTCTGTCACTCTGGCTAGAGCGCAGTGGCATCATCACCGCTCACTTGAACCTCAAACTCCTGGTCTCAAGTGATCCTCCTGCCTCAGCCTCCTGAGTAGCTGGGACTACTGGCGTGGGTGACCACGCCTGGCTAATTTTTTCTGTTTTTACTAGAGACAGGGCCTTGGGGGTCTAGCTCTTGCTCGGGCTGGTCTTGACCTCCTCAAGTGATCCTCCCGCCTCAGCCTCCCAGAGTGCTAGGATTACAGGCGTGAGCCACAGTGCCGGCCTTGTCCCTTCTTTTGTAATGGTAAGACTGACTGGGGGGTGGGGGTGGGGTGGTCCTCACATTGTCCGAATGACTCTATTATGCACCTCCTTGGCAGCATTTCACCTAATGGTGTTTAGCAACTGCTGATAATTGTTGCCTGGATCCAGTATTTCATAAGGGGTTCAGAATAGAGTTTTAACTGCTTTTGTATGTTTTTTTAAAAAAGAAATATTATAAAAAACATTTAAAGAGAGTATAGATCTATTTTTTATTATATTTGAAGCTATGTAGATATAAACTTTCTTGTATTTGCAGAATATTTTCATAGTTATACTCCCAAAATAATAAATTTAGACAGGGTAAAGCTTAAAAATAAAGTTGAACCTTTTCCATACCTAAACATAATTTTGTGATATTACAAGTGAATGAGTACATGGGGCTGTAATGAAAATTCTTGTATTTGAACTATAATGAGACTTGACTGATTGTACCCTAAAACTTGACAGAGTAGCTTTTCTTTTATTTTCCATTTTTTGGTATGTTCCATTTTGAGGTCATATACTTACTACTCCTATGCTTTTAAAAAAGCTACTTTAAATTCTTAAGCATATGACTTAGAAAATTAGATGAACTTACCAGATTCAGATACAGTCACTTTAATTTTCAGATTTTAGGGATATTAGGGTACATTTAGTTCTATTTATAGTGTTTAAAATGGACCAAAAAATTTGTGTATTAGTTTCTAAATGAGGCTATAACAAATTACCACAAATTGAGGAACTTAAAACAACACAAATTTATTATTCTACGATTTTGGAGGTCGGGAGTTCATTCAAAATGGGTCTGAATGGGCTAAAACCAAGGTGTTGGCAGGCCTGTGTTCTTCTCTGGTGGCTGATAAGGGAGATTCTGTTTCTTTGCCTTTGCTACCTTCTAGAGGCTGTCCTTATTCCTTGGCTCCCCACCCCTCCTGCATCTTAAAAGCCAACAGTGACAGATGGGTCTGTCTTTCTCACATCACAGTACTCTGACGCTGACTCTCCCGCCTCCCTCTTTCACTTACAAGGACCCTTGTGATGACCTTGGCCCCAACTGGATAATCCAGGGTAATCTTTCCAAATCAAGGTCATTTGCTTTTAGCAACCTTAATTCCTTCTGCAACTTGAATGCCCCCTTGCCACATAATGTAACATATTCACAGGTTCTGGGGATTAGGATGTGTACATTTTGGGGGGCTACTATTCTTCTGTTACCACAGTGTACATTTTTTTAACTTTAAAAAATAAACCAGAATTATATTAGATGTGGAGAATTGATTCCTGATGTGCCTGTAATGAATTTTGGGCTGTGGTGAAGTTTTGGAGGAAGTTGAATGGATTTGTAAACATATATCTTTTCTACTGAGTGAAGATTGAGGGGTGATTATTTTCTGTTCTAGTTATAGGTGTAGCAAAATGGGAATTTTTCCTTCAGGTACTGTTAGCACACCACGAGTCTCAGGAGGAGAAAAATAAAGATGCAATGGAACATTCAGGAAAATTAGCTACCAGTACTTTAACAGTTTTGACAAATAAGTAAGTATAGGCTTTGTAGCATGAGAGGTTATGAAAATGGGTAAAACCTATACTATATGGCCTATTAAACAGAGAATATGTAGAATATATTTTAGGGTTTTCAGATCAGATCAAAACTTTTTACATTTACAGTGTAATAATTCACATGATGGTTGGGTTTCATTAAAAGATAATCTTGGAATTTTTTTTTTTCCTTTTTTTTTTTTTCTTCCTTTTCTTTCTTTAGTCCAATAGGGAGAAAATCTTGGAATTTTAGAGAGAAGACTTCAAACAGACTGTGCCTTCTAAGGAAGAAAGGGCATTAATCTACTTCGTATCTTTATGTATTAATATTTCCCTACTTTGGACTTTCACGTATGCCATTGTCTAGTTTGTGGTCTTTTGTGATTGGCTGCTTTCACTTAGCATAATGTTTTAAAGGTTCATCCGTGTTGTAATAGGTATCAGTACTTTATTACTTTTAATGGACAAATATTGTTCCATTGTATGGATATACCACATTTTATTTATCTTATTCTTTGATGGACATTTGGGTTGTTTCTGTATGATTAATGCTGCTGTGAACATTAAGGGTGCATGCTTTTGTATGGACATATGTTTTCTTTTCTCTTGGATGTATATTTGGGATTGGAATTGCTGGGTCTTACGGTGCCTGTTTAATTGTTTGAGGACCTGCCAGACTGTTTTCCAAAGAGGCTGTACCATTTTATGTTCTGCCAGTGGTATATGAGCATTCCAGTTTCTCCATATACTCCTCAACACTTGTTATCTGGCCTTTTGATTATAGCCATCCTGTTGGGCGTGAAGTGGTGTCTCATTGTGGTTTTCATTTGCATTTCCCTGATGACTAATGATGTTGAGCACCTTTTCATGTACTTGCCATTTGTATATCTTCTGTGGAAAAATTAAGAGTTCTTTATATATGCTAGGTACAAGTCCCTTATTAGTTAAGTCATTTGCTAGTATTTCCTCCCATTCTGTGGGTTGTCTTCATTTTCTTGATGGTACCGTTTGAAGCACAAAAGTTTTAAATTTTGATGAAGTCTCATTTTTATCTGTCTTTTTCTTTTGTTGCTCATGCTTTTGGTGTCATGTTTTATAATCCTTTACCAAACCCTACCTCAATCCTTTTCCAACTCCTATGTTTTCTTTTAAGAGTTCTATGATTGGTAATCTTCCATATAGGTCTTTGATTTATTTAGTTAGTTTTTTTTATATATGGTGTGAGGTAAAGGTGTAACTCCATTCTTTTGCATGTGACTATCTGTTTGTCCCAGCCCCAGTTGTTGAAAAGGCTATTCTTCCCCCATCAAGTGGACTTGGCATGCTTGTCAAAAATAAGTTGACCATAGATGTATGGGTTTATTTCTGGATCCTCAGTTTTATTTCATTGATCTGTATGTCTGTTCTGCCTGTACCACACCGCCTTGATTACCATTGCTTTGTATGAAGTTTTGAAATCAGGAAGTGTGAGTTTTCCAACTTCATTCTTTTCAAGATTGTTTTGGCTATTTTGAGTCCCCTGAATTTCCATGTGAATTTTAGAGTCAGTTTGTCAATTTCTACAATATTAGCTGGGATTCTGATAGGGATCACGTTGAATCTGTAGATCAGTTTGTGGAGTACTGCCATTTTTTTAAAATTTATTTTTTATTTTTATATATTGATGGGGTACAAATGCAGTTTTGCCACACTGATATATTGCCTCGTAGTGAAGTCAGGGCCTTCAGGGTATCCACCACTGGAGCAGTGCACATTGTGCCGCGCAAGCAACCGCCCATCATCCACCCCTCCTGCCTCCCAAGCCTCCATCGTCCGTCATTCCACACTCTGCTTCCATGTGTACATGGTATTTAGTTGCCACTTAAAAGTGAGACCATGTGGCATTTGTCTTTCTGTGTCTGATTTGTTTCACTTAAAAAAACAAACCTCGGGTTCCATCCATGTTGCTGCCAAAGACAAAATTTCACTCTCATTCTTTCTATGGCTGAGTAGTGTTCTGTTGTGTATATATACCACATTTTCTTTTTTCTTTCTTTTTTTCTTTTTTTGAGACAGGGTTTCACTCTGTTGCCCTGGGTGGAGTGCAGTGGCGTCCTCATAGTTCACTGCAACGAACGCCTGGGCTGAAGCCATCCTCCTGAGTCGCGAGGGCTCCAGGTGTGCACCACCGTGCCCAGCTAATTTTTCTATCTTTTGTAGAGACAGAGTCTTGCTGTGTTGCTCAGGCTGGTCTTGAACTCCTGGCCTCAAGCGACCCTCCCGCCTCTGCCTCGCAAAGTGCTAGGATTACAGGCGTGAGCCACCACTCCCAGCCTATATTTCACGTTTTCTTTATCCAGTCTTCTGTTGATGGACACTTAAGTTGACTCCATGTCTTTGCTGTTGTGAGTGGTGCTGGGATAAACATGCAAGTGCAGGTGTCCCTGTAATAGACTGGTTTCCTTTCCTTTGGTTACATATCCAGGAGTGGGATGGCTGGATTGTATGGTAGTTCTGTTTTTAGTTCTTTGAGAAATCTTCTTACTACTTTCTGTAGAGGTTGTGCTAATTTACATTCCCCCCAACATTCAAGTGTGTAAGAGTTCCCTTTTCTCTGCGTCCTGGCCAACATCTGTTATTTTTTGTCTTTTTAATAGTAGTCATTCTGATTGGTGTAAGATACCTCATTGTAGTTTTAATTTACAATTCTCTGATGATAGTGATGTTGAACATTTTTTCATATGCTTGTTGGCCATTTGTTTGTCTTCTTTTGGAAAATATCTATTCATGTCCTTAGCCCACGTTTTTAATAAGGTTGTTTTTGTTGTTGTTGTTGCTGAGTTGTTCTTGTAAATTCTGGATATTAGTCCCCTGTCGGATGCATAGTTTGGAAACATTTTCTCTCATCCTACAGGTTGTCTGTTCACTCTGTTGATTATTCTTTTCTTGCGCAAAAGCTTTGTAGTTTAATTAAGTCCCATTTGTCTATTTTTGTTTTTGTTGCCTGTGCTTTTGAGGTCTTAGCCATGAATTCTTTACCTAGACCAATGTCCAGAATAATTTTCCCTAGGTTTTCTTATAGTTTTTATTTTTTGTTTATTTTTATAGTTTCAGGTCTTACATTCACATCTTTAATCCATCTTGGGTTGATTTTTGTATTTGGTGGCAGATAGGGATTCAGTTTCATTCTTCCACATATGGTAATCCAGTTTTCCCAGCACCATTTATTGAAGAGGGTGTCCTTTCCTCAGTGTATGTTCTTGTTGACTTGGGCAAAGATTAGTTGGCTGTAAACATGTGGATTTATTTCTGGGTTCTCTGTCTTATGCCATTGATCTATGTGTCTATTTTTATACCAGTACCATGCTGTTTGGGTTACTATAACCTTGTAGTATAATTTGAAGTCAAGCAACGTGATACCTCCAGCTTTGTTCTTTTTGCTCAAGATTGCTTTGACTATTCTGGTTCTTTTTTGGTTCCAGTGAACTTTAGAATTGCTTTTTATAATTTTGTGAAAAATAACAGTGGTATTTTGATAGGGATTTCATTGAACCTGTAGATTGTTTTGAGCAGTATGATCATTTTAACAATATTAATTCTTCTGTTCCATAAGCATGGGATGTTTTTCCATTCGTTTGTGTCATCTACAATTTCTTTCATCAGTATTTTTTAGTTTTCCTTGTAGAGCTATTTTACCTTCTTGGTTAAATATATTCCTAGGGGTGTTTGTGTGTGTGTTTTTTGGTAGCTATTATAAATGGGATTGCATTCTTGATTTGGTTCTTGGCTAGATCATTATTGGCGTATAGAAACGCTGCTAATTTCTGTATGTTAATTTTGTATCCTGCAACTTTACTGAATTCATTTATCAAATTAAGAGTTTTTTGGTGGAGTCTTCAGGGTTTTCTAGATATAAGATCATACATCATCAGTGAACAGGGATAATTTGACTTCCTCTTTTTCAATTTGGATGCCTTTTATGAATTCTTTCATAATTTTGCCTGATTGCTGTGGTGAGGAATTCCAGAACTATGTTGAATAAAAGTGGTGAAAGTGGGCGTCCTTGTCTTGTTCCAGTTGATAGGGGGAATGCTTTCAACTTTTCCCTGTTAAGTGTGATGTTGGCTGTGGGTTGTTGTATATGGCCTTTATTATTTTGGTATATGCTCCTTCTCTGCCTAGTTTGTTGAGGATTTCTATCATAAAGGGATGCTGAATTTTATCAAATGCTTTTTCTGTGTCTATTGAGATGATCATATGTTTTTTGTCCTTAGTTCTGATTATGTGATGTATCACATTTATTGTGCGTATGTTGAACCATCCTTGCATTCCTGGTACAAAACCAACTTGAACATGGTGTATTATCTTTGATGTACTATTGGATTCAATTTGCTAGTATTTTGTGAAGGATTTTTGTGTCTGTGTTCATTAGGGATATTGGTTTGTAGTTTTCTTTGTTTGTTGTGTCCTTGTCTGGTTTTGGTATCAGGGTGGTATAGGCCTCGTAGAGTGAGTGAGGGAGAATTCCCTCTTCCTCTATTCTTTGGAACAATTTCAGGAGGATTGGAATTAGTTCTTCTTTATGTGTTTGGTAAAGTTCAGCTGTGAATCTGTCTGGTCCTGGGCTTTTTTTTGTTGGGAGATTTTTTTATTACTGATTCAATCTCACAGTTCTTTATTGGTCTGTTCAGAAGTTCTGTTTTCTTCCTGGTTCAATCTCGGGAGGTTGTGTGTTTCTAGGAATTTTTCCTTTTCATCTAGGTTTTCTAGTTTGTTGGGTGTATAGTTCATAATAGTCTCTGATGATCTTTTGTATTTCTGTGGTATCAGTTACAATGAATGTCTCCTTTTTCATTTCTGATTTTGTTTATTTGGATGTTCATTCTTTTCTTGGTTTGCCTAACTAGTGGTTTGTCAATTTTGTTTATCTCTTCGCAGAACTTTTTCATTTTGTTGACTCTTTGTGTTGTTGTTTGGTCTCTGTTTCATTTAATTCTGCTCTGATCTTTGTTATTTCTTTTGCTAACTTTGGGTTTGGTTTATTCTTGCTTTTCTTGGTACTTGAGGTGCGTTGGTGGATTATTAATTTGTGATCTTTCTGCTTTTTTTATGTAGGCATTTAATGCTATAAACTTCCCTCTTAACGCTGCTTTTGCTGTATCCCACAGGTTTTTGGTATACTGTGTTTTTATTTTCATTCATCTAAAATTTTTTTAAAATTTCCATCTTGATTTCTTTATTAACCCAGTGACATTCAGGAGCAGGTTGTTTAACTTCCATGTATTTGTATAGTTTCCGAAGTTCCTCATATTGATTCCTAGCTTTATTCCACTGTGGTCTGAGAAGATATTTTATTTGATTTTGATTTTTTAAAATTTGTTAAGACTTGTTTTGTGGCCTAACGTGGTCTATCTTGGAGAATGTTTTATGTGCTGATGAAAATAATGCATGTTCTGTAGTTGTTGGGTAGAATGTTCTGTAAATGTCTAAGTCCATTTGGTCTAGAGTCCAATTTAAGTCCAATGTTCCATTGTTGATTTTCTGTCTCGATCCATCTAGTGCTGTGAGTGGGGTGTTGAAGTCCCTCACTATTACCGTATTGCTGTCTGTCTCTTTCTTTAGTTGCAGTAATATTTGTTTTGTGAGTCTGGGAGCTCTGATGTTGGGTGCATATATATTTAGGGTTGTTATATCCTTTTGCTGAATTGATCTCTTTATCAGTATGTCATGACCTTTGTCTTTTTCTTAATTGTTTTTGATTTAAAGTCTTTTATCTGATATAAGTATGGCCACCCCTGCTTGCTTTTGGTTTCCATTTGTGTGGAATGTCTTTTCTCATCCCTTTACTTTCAGTCTATGTGTATCTTTTCGGGTAAGGTGAGCTTCTCGTAAGCAGCATATAGGTGGGTCACATTTTTAAATCCATTCTGCCAATTTATATCTTTTAAATGAAGCATTTAACCAATTTGTGTTCAAGGTTAATATTGATATGTGAGGCTTTATTCCTGTCATATTATTAATTGTTTTCTAGTTGTTTTATAAATTCTTTTTCTTTTTTTCTTTGTTGTTTGATGAAATTCTATCATGTTGCCATTTGTTTCCTTTCTCTTCCTTCTTTGTGTGATGTTTATAAGACCTTTGAATTTTATATTTTCCTGTGTTTTCGTGATGATGAATATTGACATTTTGTTTCCATGTTCGAGACTTCTTTGAGCATTTCCTGTAGGGCTGATCTAGTGGTGACCAATTCCCTCAGCATTTGCTTGTCTGGGAAAGACTTTATTTCTCCTTCATTTATGAAGCTTATTCTGGCAGCATATAAAATTCTTGGCTGACAATTTTTTTTCCTTTCAGCACTTTGAAAATGCCATCCCATTCTGTTCTGGTCTGTAAGGAATATTGCCATTTTAACAATGTTTTAAGTCTTCTAATCTGTGAACATGGTATGATTTTCTGTATATTTAGATTTCCTTTAATTTCTTTCAACAGTATTTTGTAGTTTTCAGAGTATGTAGTCCCAGCTACTTGGGAGGCTGAGGCAGGAGGATCCCTTGTGCTCAGGAGTTTGAGGCCAGTGAGGTTTGATTGTGCTACTATTACACTCCAGCCTGGGTGATAGAATGAGACCCCGTCTCTTAATAAAAGAAAAAAAAATCAGACTTTTAAAAAAATTTTTGCTATTCTTCCATTCTCTAACCTCTTGGGGACCAAAACACATTTCTTTTCATTGTTTCTCCTTTTCTCTATTGATAACAAAAATTTAGTATTATAGAATTACAGAGTTTTATTCTTAAAAGAGGGACCTTAGGACAGCTAGCCCTTTAGAGTGACAAATAAGTATTGCAGGGGAACTAAGTCTAAGATGTTGATATTTCACAGTGCTGAGCAGATTCTAAATGAACTTCTTCGGCATAGTAATTTAGTTTAAAGTTATGTGGGAGCTAGTTTGAGTTTAAGTTATTATTAATTTGACCTTCCTCTTGAAAAGCTACCAAACTGGAATAACAAGCATTAGAAGAAAATTGTTATGCAGCAAGCCTTCTGCTAACAGATTGATTTCCAAAGATTCTTTTTTTAAGTCAGTTTGGAGCTTGTTAATTTTCCATGGAAGCAATGTTTAAATTCATTTTCTTAGCCAAATGGGCAAGGTGTGTTTTAGCACTATTGTTAGTATAGTTCAACATCATGGAGAGAAGTTAGTTCTTAGGGGCTACTGTTGCCATATGGAGAGAAATGTGGCTCAGAATTTAACTGTCTTTTGCCACCTGTCATTCTTCAAGAAGGAAACTCACTGGGAAGTACCTTACACTTTTATAGTTATTTGAGGAGACCCTGCCATTTGGAAGGAAGGGAGGAGGTGCGGTGAAGAGCGGGAGGGCTGCATTTGACGCAGAGGACAAGACTTGTGTTCAAGTCCCCTTTGTTGTTTATTTGTTATGGCTGTGGGAAAATAACTTTAACCTCTTTGAGTTTATTTTGTCTATAAAATGAGCCAAAATTAATATCTGTCAACAATGGAGCAGTACATACTGTGTGCTTGACATTGTTCTAAGCCCTTTACACGTATTAACTCATTTAACACATTGACTGCCATACTAGAAAAAAAAATTTTTTTTCCTTGGGGCCATGGTGTTTTATTACAAAAATAGAATAAAAACTTTGAAAACAAAATGATCCTTTCTAATTTAATGAAAAATTTGTTATTTTTTGTTTTCTGTGCACAAGTTATATGCAACTTTAAAAATAGTTCTTGTGGCTCCCAAGGTGGAGAGACGTGTGAGTTGTATATGCTTCATGAGGCCCCAAAACTAACATGGGTTAAATACAACTCACATGGCAGTTAGTGTGTTCATTCCTACAACTCTTTGAGGGTGGAACAATTATCATCTTTTATGGATAAAAATAATTTTTGGAATTTTCCAAAAATCATGCAGTAATTAAACTGGCAGAGCTAGGATTTGAATCCCTAAGTTCTGGTTTTTGTTTTTTTTTTTTAAATTTTCTTTTTTTGACAAATAGCTTTCTCAGGTTGAATGAATCCCTAAGGTTTGTATCCAGAGTCTTTGTTTATAATTATTGTACCAACTAACAGCTTGTCCAAAAATACTGCTTTAAGGGTTATTGGAAGGAATAAGTAGAATAGTGTATATGTCAAATGCCCAGTTCAGTAAATGTTAGTTCCCTTCCTCAGCTCTTCAGGTGTCTGCTAGGAACCCTGTATTTTCACAGCTGACCATGTACTCATAACCACAAATTATGCATTCCCTGCATCAGCAAAGTAAGCTTTAATGACATCTTACCTCTCTTGATGTGTCTACATATTGCCTTCTTACTGAAGGTGAAAATCCCCGGTTAAAATTTAGGGCAGTTTTTGGGTGAACGGAAAGGGGAAGAGAGAGCACAGTGGCAGTTTCAACTTGATGTCAGACACTTCTCCCATGTGGGAATTGAGGGCCTTCTCTTTTTTATTCTCAAGTTATACTTACCTCATCTCTTCCTTCCTTTAGGTTCTAATGAAACAATTTAACCCGTAGAGTAAAAGACATAGACATACTTGATGAGAGAACTGAATAGTAAGGAATTAGTAAGTAAGCAGTCCCTAGATGCATCATCTAAAAATAAGGGCATACTTACACATAACAACTCCATTTTCTTACCCAAGAAAAGTAATGGTAATTGTTGTCTAATATTCAGACCATATTCCATTTGCCCCAGTTGTTTAAAAAAAATGTCTTCTATGGTCTTTTTGTTTTGTTTTTTTGAACCACAGTCATTCAGTCAAGGTTCCTGCTTTTCATTTGGTTGTTATGTCTCTTTAGTCTCTTTTAATCGAGAGCAGTCTGTTAAGTATTTTTTTTTTTCCTCTATGACGCTGACTTTTTGAACAGACGAGGCTGGTTGTCTCATGGAAAGACCCTATCTGGATTTGTCTGAATGTTTCCTTGTGGTGTCTTTAGTTTGCTCCTCTGTCCTTTGTGTTTTCTATAAAGTAGTAACTAGGTCTAAAGTCTTGATTAAACTGAGGGTAAACATTTTTGGGGAAGAATCTTAAGTGATTTTGTGTACTTCATATTGCAGATTATCATGTGGAACGTGATGGCAACTGTATCACTGTGTGATACTGAATTTGATAACTTGATTAAAGTGGAGACCATATCTTCATTATTAGGGAAATTTTTCTTTTTGCAATTACCAAGTAATTTGAGGGATTTGGCAGTTTGCCCGTATCTTGTTCCCCAGTGTACCCTTTGATTAGGGCAATTTGAGTTATTTCATTGGGTCTGGCAAAATGTTGTTTTTCTATTATAATTCTATTTCTTCTGTTTCTTAGTAGGCATCCCTCTGTAAAGAACTTTTTCTCTCATTAACTGGGATTGAACTATAGTTCCTTCAAAAAAGGCAGAGTAGATACTTAAGTCTTCAGTTACTAGTTTTTAGAGTAAGGAATTGGTGTGATACTTTCCACCAATGCTGTGAATGAGTTTTCCCCCTGTATTTTTCTCTCTTCCCTTTTTTGTGTCATGATTGATTCTTATTTATTCAGTTTTATAATTGGCTTGATAATCAGTTACAGTCGTTCTTTTTGATACCCAGATTATTCCAGATTTGACCAGTGGAAGTCCCTCCAAGCTGGCTACTATAATTTTTTGATAAATTTTGAATTTACAGAAAAGTTAAAGAATGGTACAAGAAATTCCCAAATATCCTTTACCCAAATCTGCTGATTGATCATGTTTTGCTAAATTTGCTTGGCGAATGTATGTTTGTGTGTGTACACACACACACATGATTTTATCTGAACCATTTTGTGTGTGTGAAACCTCCAAGAAAGAGGTTTCCCTTCTGTTTATTTATTCATGTATTTATTTATAGAGCATGGACTTTTATTTTGTTCATTATGATCCATTATCCATTATTGCGATCCATTATCATTATTATTAATGTTGATGCTCAAATTGTCCCTGATTAGGCCAGTAGCTTCAAGCTGGATCCTTTGTTTCTTTGTTGTGTTTTTATCATTCTTTGAGCACTTCCTAACTTCTTGGCATAAAATAGATTCATCTTGTTCTTTCTTTTCCCCAGCCTTGCAGGTTAAAGTGTCTTGGTTCATTTTAGTGGATAATGGTATTGAGAAACTGAGATGGGCTCCAGGTGTACTCACCACTAGCAGGGTGGCATGGTTTTTAGGTTCTTTTAGTAGACATACCAAGGAAACTTTCTTTTGAAAAGTGAGTTCACGTTGATAGTTTCAAATCAAATTAACATTAGATTTTTTTCTTTGAATCTTCTTAATTGGAATAGCTACAAAAGACTTTAGAGAAATCCTTGTGTGATGTTTCTGAAGTTCTATCTAGTTTTAATATTTTGGCTAGATAGTCACTGTTAGCCAACTTGAAAATAATTGTGGACTCTGATCTCTTGTTAGAGCAAATGAACATTTTGCAATTTGAAAAATTTGAATTTCAAGTTAAAATCTTTGACTTCATTATATCTAAAAATTGCTTTATTTACATATGAAAAAAGAATAGCATTGATAAAATTTCTAGTCTGTTTAGGATTCAAAGTGCTGACTTAACAGGGACGACTTGTTTTGCTATCTATGAAATTAGGATAACATCTAAAAAGGTTATTTTGAGAATAAAATAAGATGATGTATGTAAAGTTCCCAGTGTAGTCCTTGGCCTATCCTGGGCATTTAATAAATGGTAGCTAGTCTATTATACTTTTGTTATTGTGTCCTATAGTGCCTGTAGGCATAATAAGTATGAAAAATATTTGATTAATATTCCTTGATGTAGGTTTAAGATTTCATATTCTAAAACTTTTGACTTTTCTATGTGTTTTCATAATCATACTGATTTGAAAATGAAGATTTCACCTAAGTGTAAACGTCAGTGAGTTTTCAGACTAAATACCCCTGTGTGACCAGCTCCAGTATTGAGAAACAGACCTTTTAGCACTCCTGCAACTCAGTCCTGCTCCCTGCCCCTGTCACTGCACACTGTCTTTGCTCTTGAGGGACAGTGCATGAATTTTCCTACTTTTGGTCTATTATGCCCTACCCAAAATGTAATGTATGTAATAAAACTGTTTTTGAGATTAGAATTGCATTAGGTGAGAAACTTGAAATGGACTTTGTAAATAGCTTTTTATATTGCATATTTTGATTTTTAATGTAAGTATACTAGTAATGTATAATATTTTGCAGGTAGGGCATATACTTTTAATTTGTATTTTACTCTCTTACAGGGGAATCAATAGAACCATTTTGAGAGACAAGTTTGTTAGAACATCTTTGTTACTATCACTCGTTCATTAATTGTCTGTGAATAGTAAAGGTGGAGCCTCAGTTTCCTTTTCTGTATGGATAAGTCATAACTTTGTATCACCTGTCCTTAGCATGGTACCTAGCCAAGCACACATAAGCCATATAGGAAAATGTTTTTAAAATAAATATGTCAATCGGTCTAGGCAAGTACATGTTAACGCTTGTATATGACTTCACCTGCATTTATTTATATCCCACTTACATGAAAGAATTTAGGGTGGGACTTGCATGTCTGAAATTGCTGTAGGAGAGCTCTGTCTTCCTAAAGAAATTTCAAGTATTATCCATTTATACAAGAGTGACTATTTTAGAATAGTCACTCTTTTACACAGAGTGTAATAGTCACAATTTTACACTATATTAGCAATATGGAAACTAATCACTCCTTTCAGATGTAAGGTATGAATCTGTACATAGAAAGTTCTATTAAGTGTGTCTGCATCTTAGTTATTATATCTTGATCTGTATGTTGAATGTCTTTCCCAAAGAAATCATAAATCTGGGAAAAGTCCAGCAAAATGTTACTGAAATTAGAGGTATGAAGTGGATGCAGTAGGGACAAACTGAAAAATAAGATAATCTTGCCTGGAAAGATAATACAGAAGATGTGATTATAAGGCTAAATGATCATATGATTTATCATCTAAACTGGGACACCTTGGGAGTGAAAAGGTGTGCTGTTAATTATGCCATGACAACTTGTGCAGACTGTCTCAGGCAAACTGAGATGTTTGGTCATCCTGTTACAGGGTGAAGATGAATTTCTCTGTCATATCCTAGAGTTCTAGAATTAATATTTCTCAAAGTCAAAGGAAGTAATAGTAGCATAACTAAAGAGACAAACACTACACAAAACATGGCAAATGTGGAGCTTTCAAACTGAAAATATGATTGTGTTATTTTTATATGCTGTATAACAAATTATCACAAATTAAGCAGCTTAAGCCAACTCACATTTATTATAGCTTCTGGGGGTAAGCCGTGCCCTCTGCAAGGCTGCAATCGGTGTGTTGGCCAGGGTTCAGTTCTCATCTGCACTCTCAACTGGCAGTGGATGTGCTTTCAAGCACACCTAGGATGTTGGCAGAATGCTTCCTTGCAGTTGTAAGACTGGTTGAGGGCTCTGGGTTTTGCTGGCTATCCTTGGAGGCCTCCCTCAGTGCTCAGTTCCTTGCCAGGTGGACCTCTCCATAAACCCTCTCACAGCATGGTAGCTTCCTCAAAGCCAATAAGGGAGTCAGAGAGCAAGTCTGCTAGCAATATGGTCTTATATATAATGCAGCATAGTCACAGAAGTGACAGCACATCACCTTTGCCATTGTCTGTTGGTTAGAAGCAATTCACAGGTCCCACCCCATATTCCAGGGGAGGGAATTATACAAAGGTCTGGATACTAGGGTGTGGGGGTCAGGGGGACACTTGAATTTCTGCCCACTACAGCAGTGCATTCACAGTAGCCTACCAGTGAGAAGTCTCGGTCTGACTAAGGGTGTTAATCCTCCTCTGTGTGGTAAATATCTTACTTGTGATTGTTTTTTTATATGAAGAGATGTCTCTTTCTGAACTAATGCAGTAATTCTGTCACTTATTTGGTAGTTAATCATGTATTACAATTTGTTTTAACCAGGCCTAATTTTTTTTGTTATAGAAAATCTTAAACATATATTGAGGAAGACAAAATGGAAATGGCATTATGTACCACCATGTACCTGTCATGCTTTAGCTAAAGCAAAAAACATTTCTTGACCAACCTTGTATCTTCTTTATTCTCCCCTACTTTAACTTTCTCAGATTCTTTTGGGGAAAATCCCAGATACCATTTTATTATTTAAATATTGTATGATTTAACTTTTTTTTTTAATCAGATATTTATTGATTGATTGATTAATTGAATTTATACCTTTCTATTATAAAGCACAACACAGATATGGAAAACTGCTTAAAACAAATGTATAGATTAATCATGAATTATAAGATGTAACCAGTACCCAGGTAAAGAACATGACACATTATCAGCCAATTCAGAGCTGTCTGTGTGCTCCATTCTAATTAATGTCTTTTAAAAAATTTTTAATTATTATGGGTACATAATAGTTATATATCTTTAACTGATTAAAACCTTTTTCACCCCAAATGTAACCACTATCCTAACACTTATGGTTAAATATTGTATGATTCAACTTTTTATGTGTTTGATGTAGGTGCTCCTTTTTTATACTGAATGTTCCCTGAGGATATGAACCATATATCCCATATATTAAGTTTTATCCTAATGGTGCCTAGATCAGTACATATTTGGAAAGCTATACATAAGTATACACTTAGAAGTCAGAAATTCTGTCTTCTCTAATTTAGTTTGAATTGACTCTACATACTAACCCGGGATAAGTTATTTATCTAATTTATCTACATTATTCTCTGCATTGAAGAAGAATTTTACTTTATTAAATTACCCAAAGAGTCTTTATTAAGGTCTGTTTTATTCTAGTTATTCATAAGACTTGAACTTAGAAACCTTGAAGTTTTTGGTGCTTCTCTAGCAGTCATCGTTTTTTAAACTGGAGGCAATAGATTAAGCAAAACATGGAAAACAGTTTATTATAATCATCCTAACTCCCCCACCCTCAGCAGTGTGACATAAAATTAGGGTCTGCTTAAAAGAACTATTTGCTCTCAGGGCAGGAATCATTTCAGAATCCTGCAGCAGAACTCATGCCTTCAGTGGGAAGAAAGAGTGGTGGAAGCTGCTTGTGCTGCCTGAATTCTAGACAAAATGCGCCCTGTTAAAACAAAGTTCATATTTTTTGGGATGGGATTTTTTTATTTTTTTTTAAATCTGGAAGTAGAGAAAAGCGCGCTTTCCTTCTTTGTAGGCTTCTCCCCTTACCCCCTCCCCAGCTTGCTTCTGGCAGTACATGTTTACATATGGTTATATACCTGTGTATAAAATAGCAGATTGATAATGATTATTTATATATTCCATAGACCTTCAGTATTTAAATGTTTCAGTATAAAGATGTTTAGGGATTGGGTGATATAATTAGGGGTTTACTTATATTTAATTTATAAATGTTACACATAGAGATTTGAGATCAAACAAATTCTAAATGTTTTCATTTGTTTTATGATATAATTTTATCCAAATTGTTCATAGGTATCTTCACTGTCACTGTGAAACATGTCTAGTTATTTTTTGTGAAATCTAGCATAGTTTGTTAAAACATATCCTTTTTTAAAAAAGAGAGTGGGTCTTTCTGTGTTGCCCAGGCTGAATTTGAACTCCTGGGCTCGAGCAATCCTCCTGCCTTAGTCTCCTGAGTAGCCGGGACTAAAGGTGTGTTCTGTGGCACCTGGCTCAGAACATACCATCTTTGCTTTCAGTTAAGTATATACCTATGTGCAGCACTTTAAAATTTATTTTTAATTGTGTCAGTGGGTACTGTGGCTTGGGATAACATTTCAATTTATATAATATTGACAATTTTTTTTGGTTTGTTTGCTAATTCACCACTTAATATATCATTGATTGTTGACCTAGTCTTTTTATAAAAGGGACTTAAGAAGGCTTATTTATTATAACATCTATCATGTACAGTAATGAGGTCGTATCTCTAGGCATAATTAATAAAGTGTTCAAGTTCTCTAATTCATCTTTAAAGGCACCTAAAACTACCATTTATTTGAGATTGTTTCAGACTCCTGAGACTTCCTTGGACAACCTTTTGTTCAAAATGAAATTATTGAGAGAGTATTTTTTGTAATATGAGAGACTTTAGGGGACCTGAATAGAAAGTAACTCTCTTTTTTCTGAGACACTTGGAAGAAAGTTCCTCTTATATGTGGGCATGGTGATGTATGTATTCTTATCTTGAAACTCATTGAACTCTTCTTTTCTCCCCCCTCTCTGATTGCCAACCTATTCTCCCCTTTTTTTGTGTCTCTTTTCAGAATATAACAATAGAATGAGCCTATATGGCAAGCCAAATGTGGTAGAGAAATTTTAGAAATTAGAACTGCTTTTGAACAAACACTTTAGTGTGTGTTGCTTCTCTCCAAGTTTTGTCCCATGGGTTGTTCGTAAACCTATAAAGAGTTTCTTCCTTTATAGGGTAGTGACACATTTCAGTCATAATCTGTAACTAATAAAATTTCCTTTCATAAATTAGAATAAAAATTTGAAAAATTTTCTGAAATAGAAAATTAATCTATAAATTTCTTTTACATTTCTATTTGTAGTATTTAGGAAAACTTTGTTGGTGATTATTGCTTGGAACAGTGGTCTGAATGAAACTACTTTTTGTATGGGCTGAGAGTTTCTGATGAGACTGATTTAGCACCACATATTCCTTCCATTATTGTAGATGATTATTAGCAAAGTTTTTTATTTGATTTAGAAAATATTTGTATTCTGGGAAGAGTAGACTGCTTTGAAGTAATATTATGCTTGTTAAAATATAAGCCGTTATTTTATAAGAAATATGTTGTGAAGGATCCTGAGGCAGTCTAAGCACATGCATACCCATTTCTCCTAAAATTTCCATGGAAACAACAGAAAGATGTGTCGTGTGAGTGTGGTGAGGGTGGTGTTTGTGTTAAGTTTATTAAACTGTAATAGAACTAGAGGATGAGTGGTGCTATCAGTGGATCAGATATTTTTGAAGATTCCAGAAGTCTTGCAAAGTAGTAGGTAGGATTAGAGAGACAGCAGTGAGTAGAGAAAGTTACAGTAGGAAAGAGAATAACCAGTAAGTGTACAGCTGACCCTGGTCTTCTCAAGAGAGCCCTAGTGGAAACTCAAATTTGGAATCAACAGTTCATAGTTGGAGTGTGACTGTGATGCCATCACCATGGTAATTAATTAAAGAAGTTCATTTGGAATAGTTGGCTCAGTGGAGCCTTTTCTCTTCTCCTTCACAGTAGCTGGCATGCTGTGCTTTTAGCTTTAGGATAAAGCCGGAGACATGGTCTTTGCAGAAAATGGGTGACCTTTTATCTGAGGGGGACATGAAAGTGGAGAGAGCACAGGCGGCTTATGGTACTTTGTTTTTTTACGGCAGGCATAGGGGACAGGGGGCCTTCCTACCCTCAGAGCACCACTCTGCTTATCATGTGCCCACCTGCTCTTCATACACACCCTACAGGAGGGCTTGCTGGTTGGCCAGCCGCCCGCTTAGACAGAACTTGCAGCCAGTGATCTTTCTGAACAGCCAGACCTATACAAATGCAGAGGAAACCCATGTGAGTTATTTATGCTAACCATCTTTCATTCACAAATCTGGACAACTAACCAAGGATTTCCAGACATTTGAGGAAAACCAAGAGCTTCAAACATGAAAGATTCTCCTTTGAGTGGCAGTAGTTCAACGAGCAAGGGCTGTATTTCTGCTCCTTTCCTTTTTTTTTTTTGTCTTCCTGTACTGCTTTTTGTTGGAATATTATTTTATTTTTTTCTAGTTCCCTATAAAAATTTTGACATATGTAATCAAAATTTTCTTAAATCTGAAGTTATTCAGAGCCAACTTCCTTAGCATGCATCAGCTACCCTTCAAGTATCTTCTCTTTCTAGTTTAATTGCCTTTTGAATAAATCAAAGATAAAGCATGGAGGATTTTATTATAATTATAGAAGCACATATAAGTGTCATAATCCCTGAGTATATAAGGAAGTGATTTGTAGATGGAGGAAACGAGGGGATAGAAGGAAAGGTGAATGTGCTTGTGTCCTTTTGTTTCATAGCAGGGATTTCCTAAGTGCTATATGAAATTGGTAAATCTAGCTAAAGATTTACATATAGCACCAGTAGAAGCTCTGAAACAATGCTATACCCGATGATACCCCCCAAAATTAGGAGGTGGCCTGGGGAAGGAGAATGGGAAGTAGTGTGTGTGCACCAGTTTCTCATCTTGCAAAGCACAGAATTAAGAGCTGTTGACTGAGGCATGTAATGTATTATTTAAAGTTATGATAATAATCATCATTAAAGACTAAAACTGTTAATTGGGGTTGTCACAAGGGAGATGAACCTTAAGGGAGAGCGTGGTGAATAATGCCTCAACTTTTAAAATTTTATAACCTCTTTATAAAGGGGTGAATTTTGAATTATTTTTAGATTGTGAGCTTGTAGTATTTATAAAGTAAAGTTTTATGTAAAGGGGATTTGGTGCTTGTTCTAGTGTTTACAACAACTGTCTGTAGGAAGGTAAGGTCAGACGATTTCACGTAGGTTAAAGATAAGTATCTTTTCCTTCTGTCTACATAGTAGCTTTTAAAGCAAAGTAGGCTTGGGTAAAGTACTGTCTAGACTACAATTTTCCATCATGGTGTTCAGTTTGGTAAAATGAACACTTAGAAAAATTTAGATGACTAATGTTTCCAGTAATACCTTTCCATAGTGCTTTAAGTTTTAGAGAACTTTCACATTCACTATTTGATTTCCATGACAGCTCTGTGAGGTAGGCAGAGTAGGTATCTTCCTGTTTTATAAGGTGAGGAAACGAAGACTGATGAAATGAGTCACCCAAAGTCACATGGCTTGAGAAGTGGTGACAGAGCTTGGACATAGACTCCAGCTCACTGCTCATCCACTCACTCTAGGGTGGTTCCACTCCTGCTCAGCCTCCTCTTGCCCTGCGGCAGCTGAAGTGTCTCTTTTTACCAATTCTTACCTTTCTCCTTTATGATGTAACCCAAACTCAGATTTTGACATTGATTGCATCCTATATTCTGAAATTTGTATTCAAACTGTGTTTAAAATATATAAATCTGTGTTTATTTAAAAAAAATGACTTTTACTACAGTTTGAAAATGCCACACATAAACATTGGGTATCATTCAGCCTCTTGTTATTTCTGTAGCTAGGCAGTGCTTCTTCCTTACCCTAATGAACTCATCTTTTCTCTGAGCCACAGATGCCTTCCAGAATTTTTCTGATACCCTTGTTTTGAACTGTCATGGCTTGCTGAAGCAAAGCAGTGGAATTTAAATGTTGCCTTCAAGAATTAACTTATCTTTTTGGACTTGTGATACTATAGCAACAGTTGGCCTCATTTGAACCCTGCAGATAGGGTTCTCATCCAGGAAATTTTGGATTTCAACAAGTGACTCACCCTCCAGAAAAACAACATTAGCAGGGAAGTAAGCATATTCAGGTTCTTATCTTGGGAGCTCAGTGTAACACCCTACCCTTGATTGTGGGTTTTTAAAAATTGTGATAAAGTATATATCATATAAAATTTGCCATTTAACCAACTTTAAGCGTACAATTCAGTGGCATTAATTGCATTCACCATGTTGTGCAACCATCATCACTATTTCCAAAACATTTCATTACCCCAAACAGAAACTCTATAGCCGTTCGGTAATAACCCCTCGTTCCTCCCTCTGCAGAATTCCTGCTAACCTCTGGTCTCCTTATTGGCATTCCCTATGTGTTCATATAGCATTCTTCAGATTTCCTGTAGTTCCTTGTCCGTGATTTTCTTTAGTTCTTTGAGCATATTGAAGACAGTTGATTTAACACCTTGACTAGTATAATAATTTCAGTATCTGGAATTGCTCAGGGATAGTTTCTGTCAAGTTCTTTTTTCCTGCAAACCCACCATATTTTCCTGTTTCTTTGTATGTTTTGTGATTTTTTTTTTTGTGAGAACTGGACACTTTGGGTATTATGTGGTAACTCTGGAAATCAGATTCTCCCCTCCTGAGTGATTGCTCTTGAGAGGTGTAGCCATCTGTTTGTATAATGATTTTTCCAAACTAATTTTGTGAAGTCTGTATTCCTTGTTATGTGTGGTCACTGAAGTTTCTATTTCATTATCTCTCGTCGGCTTGTGACCTGACAGAGATTTACTTAAATATCTGGATCCAAAAAAAATCCAAGAAGGGAAGTTGCTGCAGCCCAAGGGGGTGGAAACAAAGGCAGGCACACAGAGGCAAGCATCTGTGCTGTTCCACCAAGCTTCCACCAAATTGGGCAAAATGTGCAACCCCAAATTTTGGAGGGCAAGGCCCTGCTGCCAGCCCGGGCACCAGGCAGCTGCTCTAGGAGGCTGTCCTGTTAGCCACCTTTGCTTGGAGCTGAGGAGTAGGGGATAGCTAGCTTGTACACTGCTCTCTTACCTCTCCCTTCATCAACCACTCCCCTGGGTGTTTAATGTCTCATTAGGCACCAGAGTTCAGAATAGTTGATTCTGATGGATTTTTCAGCTTAATAGTTTTGGTGGAGGGACTGACTCCTGGAGCTTCCTCCTCTTGCCATTTTCCATGATGTCACTTGACCTGAGTGTTTTGGATGTCACTACACATGGTGCCAGCTACAGCCAGTTCCTTTCTATTTCCCCACCATTTGTGGTGCTTCTCCCCCTCCCCCGCCAGGAGACTGAAACTACACTAATGTCATGAAGTCCTTTGCGGGATTTCCCTAGCATCCTTTACAAAAATTATGCATACCTTTCTTTATTTCTTTTTAGAGACAGGGTCTCACTCTGTCACCCAGGCTGGAGTGCAGTGGTGTGATCATAGCTCACTGTAGCCTTGAACTCCTGGGCTCAAGCTCCTCCTGCCTCAGCCTCCCGAGTAGCTGGGACTACAGATGTGCACCTCCATGCCCAGTTAATTTTTTAAAATTTTATGTAGAGACAAGGTCTTGCTGTGTTGTCCAGGCTGGTCTTAAACTCCTGGCCTCAAGTGATCCTCCCCCTTGGCCTCCCAAAGTGCTGGGGTTATAGGTGTGAGCCACTGTGCCTGGCGCAATTTATGCATATCTTTAGAGTGACACTGTCGTATTCTGGGATGATTGCTAAGAATGGTATTTATTTTTGCAGGACTTAAATGTTGGTTTCAGTTCTTCCATAGTTTTATAGCTGGAAAGGTGGTAAGAGATAATAACCATATTTTGTAGGTCAAGAGAATTGAGATCTAGAAAATAGAATAGAAGTGATGATTCTTTGTTCTTTCCACCTTACTCTGGGATATAATATCCTGGTTGTCTCAATGGGAAAGAGAATGACAGAGGTAACTGTTTTGTGATAAAAATTAAGAACTCTTTCTGAGACAGTTCTTTACACTGTGAGTGCATTATTTTTTTATTTGAAGCTTATGCAATATTCTGAGTATTTGACAAAACAGTATTTAAGTTTTATAATTTTACTTTTAATTAGGGTGAGCTGGAGTTAGCCTCGGGGATCTGGAGTATGAACTCTGTTACTATAACCAAAGTCAGTCAAAAATTTATGTTGTCAGTTTTGGGGTCACTTCAGTGTTATATAATACTTAATATTGATACAGTGATTTTCTTCTCTGTAGTGCGAGGTACTTTACAAATACTTCATTATAATGTAACGCAGGAGTTGGGAGAAATAGAAGTGTTCATGTGTTTAAGTGGAAAAGCGTTGAACATAGGTTTTCTGATGGAGCACACATGAATCGTGCCCAAGTCAGAGGTCTGATGGGTATGCTTGGTAGCAAGCAATTCAGGGGTCTTTGTTCTTTGTAGATCTGAAACATATTTGGTGAAATAGTTATAGAAACTGTTAGGAATACGGTAGAAAGAGCTTAAAATGATGGAACATTTCTTGTGATTTTTTTCACCAAAGCAGATGAATCCTCGCATTGAAAGCATTGTAGAGATGCTGTAGAAAACAAATCTTGCCTCCTTTTTTACCTAGATAAGATATCAGTAATGGAGTTCAGATATAATTATATTTTAAATGTTTAGCTATCTATGAGAGTATTTTATGAATTTTTTTGGAAAAGTTTTTTGTATTAATAGAGTTGGATTTGTAAAGTTTCATCATGCACCCTCATTGTTAAGTATGTCATTATGCCAAGCTTAGTCATGTATGAGAATTTTCTTTTTGATGTCATTGTTAAACCAAATGTGAAGGCTTGGCAGAGTAATTCTTGGTAAGTCTGGCGTCACTGCTGTTACTTTCTGACAGAGATGAAGTGATGAGATTTCTTTGAGTAGCTCATTGTCTCATTGTTGAGCATTTACAGATCAAAAGCATTTTTTTTGCACCCAGTTGGTGGTCTTGCATTTCCATTCCTTGACTGAGTTAAAATATTTAAGGTGGATCTGAATCTTCTTTTATTCTCTATAAATATTCTCTACATGTAACACATTTAGCCACGAATTATATAACAGAACTTTTCATTGAAGATACTGAATCAAGTAAGTGGAAGGTTGTACCTTTTAACGTGTCTGGTAGGAACATGGAGTTTCTAGTGGATATTTGAACTTTGGGAGGTTAACGTTGTATGGCTATTGTGTTTGGTTTGGTCATTTTATCAATGAATTATTATATAATTCAAATATGTAACTTGCTTCTTACATGATATGTTTGTGCATATATATTATTATTAGATGAAAAGGATTTTATAAGTGGAATCTTCTGAGTAAATTTAAATTTGCAATTATTTGGCCAGTGATTAGTCATAGAATTAGATTTTTCTGAATTGATTAGTTGAGAAATTTACATGTTCAATATGTTACGTATGTGCTCCTGTGGTGGCATTTGAAAGAAAAAATAAGCTACTTTTAATTTCTTCTGGGAGGGATGTTGCTTGGTGGGTACAATGTGCATTGCTTCAGTGAGGTATGCATTGAAGCCCTGACTTCTCCACAATGTAATACATCAATGTAGCAAAATTGTACTTGTATCCCATGAATATATACAAATAAGAAATAAATGAAAAAATAATTTCTTCTGGGATGAATTCTGTTTTTAAAAACTTGCCAGAAGTCTTCCCTGTTAGGTTGAAGCTTTGTTGGGGTTATATGGAGGCTAGGCGGGAGGTGACATGTGCACACAAACACATGCCTATGCACCACTGGGGAATAGGTTTATGTGGCTTTTCTTTCTTCCTGCAACTTAAACAAATGGCTTTCAGAAGAGTAATAGAGGCAAAGGCCCTTCCATAGTGTGATTATTAGAGCTTGATAATTGATTGCACAATATTTCATTTCTTTCAGAGCAAGATGTTTTGACTTCTCCATTATTGTTGGTGACTGTACCCCCCCCTTTGTGTCATTGGTGCCATAACATATCTTACTAGGGGTAGCTTTGCTTTGTGCTGATTTCTGCTTCTAAGACAGCTTTTGCAACCCTCTGTGATATACGCTGCAATAGCGCAATGCTAGTGTTAGTTCTGGACCCATCTACGAATCCTTTGTACTTTTTATGGAGCACATTTTAACTTTGATGGAGTAGTTAAAACCAGAGAAAGCCACTAGACAAGGCCTAGACCAAGATTCTTAGCATGACTGCAGATCAGTGTGGAACCACCAGATACTCTCCCAGTCACTGAAATTGTATTGGAATTTGAATTTTTTGAGAGGTTCATCTGAAGGAGAAAGGTGTAATAGAGGGCATTATGGGTGGGATGGAGTAAGAAGGGTCAAAGGAAGTATTTGCTTTGTGCCTCCTTTGCCAGGCATTGTTCTAAACATTTTCTGTACATTTTTCATAGAAACAGGCCGTAATGAGAGTTCTGTTTGCTCTGTTGTGCAGATTAGTAATTTGGAGCTCAAAGGGGTGAAATATCTTGTCCTAAATTTAAACTTTGATTGTGATTCTACATTGCTATTTTAGAATTGTAGAATTTTGGATTTGCAGTAGATGCCGTAATGCCATAAATCTGGTCTCCCTCATCTTGCTGAGAAGAAAACTGAAGCAGAGTGTTTTATCACAGGTGATGCTTTTGTTAGGTAGTTCATATTAGAACTAGGACAGGGGTGCATCCCCCTGACTTGCAGGCTGTTACTTAGTTTCCTGCCCAACCTGCAACTGGAATGTTTAAGTGCCTACTCTTTGAAGTTCAGGGCTTTCATTTTACCAACATGAAAAGTTGTCATGAAAACACACTCCTGAAGAAAAAGTCAGGGCCTGGCTTATTTAGTTCCATCTGTGTTTGTGAAGTTTTTCCCAGATTCTCCAGTGCTCAATGTTATTCCTTTTCTCACATGCTATAGTACATACTGTGTTGTGACATAGTTTTGACACTTTTTCTCTTATCTGTGTATCTTTAAACTTTTTAATGATTTTCTACCTATATGCAATCATGAAAGGCTAATTTTTATTCACTGTGTACTCCCCAGTTGTATTATGATTTTGAAATTTTTCTCCTACACTTTTGTATGTCAGAACTTTTTTTATTTCAACCTACAGTGAGAAATAGTATGAGACCCAATATATAACATACTTATATATTGAAACAAAAGTTTCATAAGCCATTGTTTACTCCTAGTAGAGAGATGTATACTCTGATCTATTCTATTTTCCTGAAAAAGAAAATGGTAGTTGTGATCCCCTAAATAGACCACTAATGGGTGCTGTGAAAATCATGTTCTGCAGCTACTAGCACAGGGCTGGGAGAAAATAGACATTCAGATACTTACTGAATTTCACATTTCCTGAGGCCTACTGCTTTGATACTATTTTTACGATTACTCAAAACTCATGGTATGGATGTGATTTGTTTTGTCATAAATATTTTCATTGCCTTTGTTGCAGTTTCAGGGCACACGGTGTTTTCTAGAACAGATATGAGGGTTCAGCCTTCTCTTTGATTCTTTACCTTTTTCTTACTAAGAGATATAAACTTGTTTCTCACATCATCTTTTATACTTTGGATTCATCTTTTCTCTGCTCACATTCACTTCTTTGTTGTGTTTACATCCTCATATCCTCACATTGGCTGCTTCCTGTGCCTCCGGAACTTTTCTTAGTTTACCAAGGTCACTTGCTTTTCTCACCTCCAGGAAACCTTTCCTGCCTGATTTGGCAGTTCTCCTTTGTGTACTAGCCTGATCTAAAATAGAACAATAAACGCTGGATTCTAAAATATGATTTGAAACATGAAACTGGAAAAATGTATTGAATTTTCTCTTACTTGTATTAAACAAAAAGAAAGTTGTGTTGGAACTAACAGTTTGCAGTAACCATCCAGTATAAAATAGGATGTGTACTGATAAATACATTTTCTAGTTGGTAGGTGTTCATCCTTTTGTGTTTTCATCATTTTTTATTTCTTGCTTAAGTATATTAAGTTCTCCACTTTCTAAAACAATATATACTGAGTATAATTAACTTTTCAAAATTACATGTCTTCATAGACACTGTTTTTTACTGTACTCTAGCTTTAGATGTTGATGTTGTAGGCCAGGAGATTTCTGAATTAAGAAAATAATTTAATTCCAAAATAAGTTAATTATTTTCTTAAAAACATTTCTGGTTATCAGTTTACTTTTGTATAGTTTGTATCTTTCTTTCTCATAGTGGCAGAATGAAGGGCAGTCAGTTGTGTGTTTTGCATGGTTGACGAGGTAAAAATTATTTAATTGCAGGGCAGCCACCTCCCACATTGTCTTTTTTCCTATTTGCAGATGGTATCTTGTTCTCCAGCAACATTTAATAATAGTTAATTTTATTTTATGAAAATAATAGACTAAAGTTGTCTTTGCAATATCAACTTATTCTTTCACTTGAATGGTGATTTCTTGGTGTGAAAAGAACAAGTCCCCATCTTCTCATCTTAAACCAGGTGGGTTTAGGAGGTACTTGCTCTGTGGCCTACAGATTCTTAGTATTGGATGACTGTTTCTGAGGCTGTGATACTACATCTTAACTTTTATTCAGGACTTTGTTAATGTTTGACCTTTAATAGACTACCCCACATCTTATTCTTAATGTTTTAATGAGATTGGAAGAGCTGATAGATTGACATGTTGCTAGAAATGTGGGGATGGAAGGTAATGTAGACGTAGAGGTTTTACATACGAGGAAATCGAGGTCCAGAGAGAAGAATTTTGTCCCTAGTCATTTACTGCTTAGTGTGATGTCCTGGACCAGACTCAGGCCTGCAGCTTTGCTACTTCAGTGCTACGTTTAGTACCATGGTCTCTCTGCAGCAGTTCCATGTTGGATCCATTCTCCCATGAAATCTTCTCTGTAAAAGTAAAACCTTTCCCATTTTTAACAAAACTTTAGTTTCAATTATTAACGTTATATTGACAGGGATATTGATTAAAAAATACTACCCAATATTAACTTTGTTTAATTCTTAAGCATATCATTGAATTTTTACTTTAACTGTTGCATTGCAACTTTTATATTTAGAAGTGTTATTTGATTCTTTTTAAAAATCTGCTTAGATTTTAGAGTCTCTTGTTCTTAGAATCAAGCCATTGTCGTTTCCTGGCACATATTAAGCATTTGTTTTATATCCTGTATCTGATAGTTCTGATAACTTAATATCTTTATGAGTCTGATTTTGCTGTCTGTATTTTTTCTGGCTCTTATTCATGGTGCTTTCCTTTTCTGTGTGTTTTTGTACTTTTTAACTATGAACTCAAATCTCTTGGAATTTTATTTGTAGGAATTCTTTGTGAGTGGATTGAATTTATCTCCTTCCAGAATGAATTTGTAATTCTGCCATTTATAGGGTGGAAGAGGGCACTCTTGACTTAGGATCTCTTTGAGTTAAATTCTCTGCTTGAGATTTCTTTTTTTTAAAAGATCACATAGCTTGTGCAAATTTAGGTCACAAACTTTTTTTTTTCTTTTTTGGAGACAGAGTCTCACTCTGTGGCCATGGGTAGAGTGCAGTGGTGTCAGCCTAGCTCACTGCAACTTCCAACTCCTGGGCTCAAGCAATCCTCTTGCCTCAGCCTCCCGAGTAGCTGGGACTACAGGTGCACACCACCATGCCCAGCTAATTTTTCTGTTTTTTGTAGAAATGGGTTCTCACTCTTGCTCAGGCTGGTCTCGAACTCCTGAGCTCAAGCGATCCTCCTGCCTTGGCCTCCCAGAGTGCTAGGATTACAGGCATGAGCTGCTGCGCACAGCCTAGATTATGAACTTTTATGAGGGCAAACTTGTGGTTATGAATTTTGAAAGATAATTATCTTCCCCTCTCCTCCCACCCCATGCCAAGGGCAAGCCAGGCAAGTGTCCTGTGGTGTGGGATTATTTCTTGTTCCCTCTTGCACTGAAGATGTAGCCCTTTGGGAATCCCAGCTTCATGCTGGGGTCTCCTGTTGTGCTCCCTGTCTTGATTGGGCCCAAAGTTTTAGCACCCGTTTCCTGCACTCCATTCCACTCAGCTGTTAGAAGGGAAAGGGAAGGTCATGAGGGCTGGGAAATACCCTCATTGTGAAGTCTGTCTTTGGTCTTTGCTCATCTGTTGTGGTTCCCCCATCACTTTGTTTTTGGTTTCTGTAGATTCCCTATTTTTCTCTCTGGCTGAGTTAATTTTTTTTTAATTTTAGATTTCATCCAGTTTTTGGTTGTTTTCGTCAGGAGCATCATGAGTATTTAATTGCTTCTTCATGATGAATTCTCTAATAGAAGGCACTAAGTCTTTTGCTTGAGTTAGAAAAATGGGGACAAAACAGTCAGGAAAAAAGTCTTCTTCCATTTGGTGCATGTCATGTAGTTGGACAAAATAAATGAATCCTGATTACCTATGAAAGCTCCAGAGCACAAATTCTTTATTCACCACCGTTCCTTTACTTTCCTTTACCTCAGTAAGGAATCACTGATTTCATAAGCCGTTGTTAGTTTTGGTAGGGTCATATTTCTCAGGTGCGGGGATGGAGCCATTACTATTGAATGTTTACTTGTTCTAGGCTTAATTTAAGTCTTGGGGTCCTTGATTGACCATTATTTGACGTAATAGAATGTGTCAGCCTTCAACAAAATCCTCCAGGAATGTCTTAAAGATGCTAAAAATTGTACAGCAAAATTTTGACTTGGCAGTTGGTTTTCACTAGTGATGTCTAACTTTAGTGTTGCAGACACTTTTAAATTTAAAAACAACTCATCAGAAACCAAATTGCTTAGTATAATCTTTTGCGTTTTTAGTTAGCATTAGGCTAGAGATAGAGTGTACATTGATAATTTCTACAGAGAAAATCATGAATCCGTGCAAATAGGAGTGCTCCTCCTGCATTTGGAGAATCTGCTCTATGCCATTATTACCATAGTAAGGTGTACTTTACTATGTGTGTTTCAGTTGAGAATTATAAGAAAGTGAATGCTATTCTTTGTACTTTCCATTTATTTTGAGACAAAGTCTGTCTCTGTCGCCCTGGCTAGACTGCCCTGGCGTCATCATAGCTCACTGCAGCCTCAAACCCCTGGGCTTGAGTGATCCTCCTGCCACAGCCTCCCAAGTAGCTGGGACTACAGGTGTGTGGCACCACTCTTGGATAATTTTTCTATTTTTTGTAGAGACTCGTTCTTGCTCAGGCTGGTCTCAAACTCCTGAGCTCAAGCGATCCTCCTGCCTTGGCCTCCCAGAGTGCTAGGATTACAAGCATGAGCCACCGCACCCAGCCTATACTTTCCATTTTGATTTGCTACACTCTTTCCATCCGTAGCCATAATTCTTCAAGCTGTTGAATTGTGTGGCTTAGCATATATTGGTTGGCTTGCACTTCCCTGGAGTTTTGTTTAATACAGTAATGTCTTCAGAAGCATTGATAAAATCTATTGGCTAGAATGTTGAGTTAGAAAGGATTTTAGAAATCACCTAATCTTTTAATTTCCTGAATGGTTTTAGCTGTGAAAATCTTAATTCATGTAAAGGCTTACTTGAAAACCCAACAGATAAATTTAGAGCTGAGGGTTTTGAAAATGAGAATTCTAACCCTTTTATTTTGCAAATGCAGATTCTTAAATCCAGAAAGGTTAAATGTCAATGATCTATCTATGGCTCTTTCTGCTTTATCGCATCGCTCTTGGCCTACTCTTCCCAGACTTCTGAATTGGATTCTGGTTCTGCTTTGTTGTTAGGCTTTTGGGGGTGGGGGAGTACAGTGATAATACCTCTGAGGGCAACTTTGTGGAATTGGCTCTTACCTGCCAAACTGAGGAGAGAATTTTTTTTTTTTAATAGCTGTCTCTTTTTTCCTCCTGACTTTTGTTTCCTTTTCTTGTCATTTCTTAGCTTTTGCATGGAGCAGATCAGATTTATTACCATGACTGGTTAATGAGAGTAGTTTATTTTCTTTGTCATTGAAGGGAAGGGGAGAAGAACACCAGCATTTATGGGACACCTGCTTATGTGCCAGGTACCACCAGCTGCCTTAAAAGTTAAAACTCTATTAATTTGTAGACACCTTATAAAGTAGTTGCTGATATTTTCCTTTTACAATTAGGAAACTGAGGCACAGAGGGGCTAATACTTGACCCATAGTTGAAACTATTGTGAGGACAAGGAGTTGGGGAAGGGCTTTCTAAGAAGGCATGAAAGTACGTGGTTTGTATGGGGCCAAGTGGGGTATCTGGGGTGGTTAGAATACAGGGTGAGTGGCATATGATTGCTGTAACACTGGAGAGAGAACGTCCACATATTATTCTTTTCTTAGTTCATCTCAAGGGCCAGAAATGCTTTCCTGAAGTGTGTGTGCTGGTATTTTATTGTTCTAGATAGGTAGGTGTCTGAGGTTGTATTTTGGATGATAGTACCTTTTCTACTGTTTTTGTGGGGAAAGGGTTATACTCATTTGAATAAACCAATATCAGTTTGAATTTTTACAGCAAGTGGTAAAAATCTGGGCTTATTGCTTGTTTTCAACATGTGTGAGAAATTTTGTGACGAGGTACTTGAGCTGGCAGGGGTAGGGAGTAGGGCTTGCAGCATTCCCACTAGTTTTCAATGTGTCTTGATGTTGCTGTAATAATTGAATTTGGTGGTGTTATGACATGTTAATTGATGTCTAAATTTAGAAATAAATTATATCAAGGCTTTATATAAAACCTAAAAGTAATTCCTGTGTTAAAACAATAAAGACAGTATCATGTATATAGAAGTGCTGGTTGGCTGGAGGATATATAAGAGGAAATGTCTTGTTTTGGTGGAAGTTGACTACCAACTTGCCAAGTGCCTTTAATCGGTCTTCATTTTAAGTCTTTACCTATCGGGAAGTTGAGGATGCAGTGTTTAACAAAGGTTCTGCACTTCCCACGTTTAGGAATGGAGCTGAGTAAGGAAACAGCAGGTGTGGGACCCTGAGCACTCATGTGTTGTTGACCCTATGCCCAGTGTAGTTGGGAAGGTGCATTGTCTCTGTGCAGCTCTTCAAAGTGACAGTTGGGTATTTTTTTGAGTAATATCCTATTAGTTATATTTATCTGATAGTATGTTTTCTTGGGAATTTTTAAGGTAAATATATCCAGAGTTACCATGTTATCAGAATTGCTTTTATTTCCTTTTCAAACTGCATTTTGAGTCCATTTAATTGTATCTGTGTACATGTGATCAGTCACTGTGGTGCTTAGGGCTCAGTTCCCCTCCTGCCTTTCACATGGTCTTCAGAGACCTCGGGTGCACAGAATTGGGCTGATCACATTCTTGAGACCATGACACACTGTGATTGTCTGTGCAAGGCCCTTCTTTTGTTGGATTTCGTTTTATTTTTTCCTTCTTGTCCCCTGCTCCCCAAATCCATGTCCCAGACCTATTCCAGCACCCACTCAAGTATGTATTAATGTTTGTTTTTTTTTTTTTTTTTTTGAGATAGAGTCTCGCTCTGTCTGCCCTGGGTAGAGTGCAGTGTCGTTGTTGTAGCTCACTGCAACCTCAGACTCCTGGGCTCAAGCGGTGCTCCTGCCTCAGCCTCCGGAGTAGCTGGGACTACAAGCACTCGACACCATGCCGGCTAAGTTTTTCTATTTTTAGTAGAGATGGGGTCTTGCTCAGGCTGGTCTTGAACTCCTGACCTCAAGTTGGCCTCCCATCAAGTATATAGTATATTTAACGTACGTTCTTCCAGTCCACTGTTTGTGCCATTTTACACACACACACGTACACTCACACATACATATGGTGGTGTTTTGTGTTAATCTGATTTCTCTTTTTTTCATTTAACATTATGCTTTTGAGATTTATCCATGTTTCTGTATGTAAATCTAGTTCATTTACTTTGTGCTATGTAGTGTGTTGTCACATTTTATGTATCTATTTCTCCAATGATGGACCATCTAGACTACTGTCAGCTGCAGTCATAAATGATACTGCAGTACATGTTCTTGTCACCTTCAGTTCTGTGTGAAAATTTCAGGTATATACCTCATAATTGCTAGGTCACTGCATATGTGCATATTTATATTTAGTTTCACACAATTTCAGCTTGGAGATGGGAGATGGCTGCCACCAGATTACACTCCTGTTAGCGTGTGTGATACAGCAGGTGCTTTCATTCATTACTTAGAAAAAGGTACATGTTACGAATGTAATTCCTTGATCCAGGCTTTGGTTCCGTGAGAAAGTTCCTATAAACTAATTTTTAGTCATATTATTAAAAGCTTGTACTCTTCAATATCATCCTTTATTTTCTTTCAGTAATGTTAGGTAGCAGTAGGTTCATAGATAGCTTTTTAAAGGATGTCTCTGTAATGCCTATATTGCGATGACATTATGAAAGTACAGACATGTGTTGCTTAACAGCTGGGAAAGAAAAGTTTGTCGTTAGGAGATTTTGTCGTTGTGCAAACATCATAGGGTATACTTATACAAACCTAGATGGTATAGCCTACTATACATCCAGGCTATATGATTTGTAGCTCCTTGGCTACAAATCTGTGCAACATGTTACTGTACTGAATACTGTAGGCAGTTGTAACACAATGATAAGTATTTGTGTATCTAACCTAGAAGAGATTCAGTAAAAATACGGTACGAAAGATAAAAAAATGGTACACCTATATAGGGCAGCTCCATTATAATCTTATGGAACCACCATTGTATATGAGGTTCGTTGTTAACCAAACATCATTATGTGTTGCATGACTGACTGTACTGTAAATACTAAGATTTTTGTTTTTCATTTTATAGGGCGCCAATGCTTCGGCATTAGAGAAAGAGATTGGTCCAGAACAGTTTCCAGTCAATGAGCACTATTTTGGATTAGTCAATGTAAGTATCCATTGATACTTAGCTTTCAGAATCATGTTTGGAAGCAGTTTGAAAAATGATGAATGTATTTCATAATTTATTAAAGAAACATTGTTCATTTGTATCAGTAGAATTAAATGCCAAGGGACTTGATTGGGAATTTTCAAATGATCTTTAATGGAAGAGATATAGTTGCCTGAAGTCTTAAGAGTCTTAGAGATAGAACGTTTCTAATTTGTCAGCCTGGCTTTTCCCGTTTTGTGTCGAAAATTTCTCAAAGCCAAAATTTCGTGTATAGCCTAGACCAGGCCATCTCTTGATTCTTTGAGAATTATTTGTCTAAATATAAGTGGTACAAATTTGCAGGTATAAATATATATAACTATGTAAATGCCACCGTGTATCTATAGGGTATTTGTCAATTTACTTCTGGCATTGTACCAGTACTACAGATACATTAAATAAAAGTGAGAAATACAGGAAAAAATAAATACCAATCCTTGTGGAGGTAATTCTGGTAATTATACATTTTTAAATCTTTGGAAAAACTTTAGAAGTTTTAACTGAATGTTATCTGTTCTGATTCGTTGGAGAATACCACAGATCTGTGTTAAATAATTGTTGTGGTAGTTTATAGTATTGTACTGTACTGTTAGGTGGATCTAAGGTAGGTGTTTTAAAAAACATATATTGATGATAAAACAGGTAACACAGTAAGTTAATTGAACAAATTGGTGTGTCACTAAATACTAATATGTAGTTAGGATGTAGGAGATAGATTTCTCATGGGATTTGAGGAAAGTAGTTGAAGTGATCTGTGTGTCTCCCCTTGCTCTGGTAATAGTCTATGTGTGTACCACACTTGAAGCTAATAACAAAGAATCAGCAATTCCCTATTTTTCTCAGCCCCTCCCTACAACAGGCTACTCATTACTCCTCCAGCTATTATTTCTGGAATTTACCTTTACGTTCTAATGAAAGTCCTTATGCTGCTGCTTTTTAAAAAACCCATTGACTTCCTGTTGTGCTAGATAAGAGATTCAGCTCTCTTCCTTTACCACCATCCTTGCCTAATTTCACTTTCTCCTCTTCTCCCAATATGCTTATATCACAACTTTTAGTTTAATTACTCAGTGTGTTTGTTATTATAATTATTGGAAATATTGTTCTCTGATGAGCCAAGTTATATTGCGACTGTGTTTTCTTTCCTTTCGTTTGCCTGGAATTAATCATCGCTTTATTTTCCCATGTCCTTGGTTTTCATTTATTCTTCCCAAAGTCTTCAACAGAACTAATAAAATACAAAGATCTTCTTACGACCAGTTTTGCCTGAGTCCTCCCGGTTAGTAAACTCCCTGTCCCTGGTTCCCCCTGGAGCCCTCTGTCCTGCTTCCTTGGCCGGGCTGGGCCCTACCCACTGCAGCCTTCGCCAAGGCCAGCTTTTCCCCTCTGTGGACGGTCCTGTCACTGCTCTCCTTTGCTAGATCCCTGTCTTCTTTCTCCCTTGCTTTGTGGAACACATTCTATAGTAGCTTCTTTAGGAAATGTGCATTGGAGATAAACTTTGACACGTATATTTTAAAAATGTTTTGGTGGTGGTTATAGCTAAACACAGATTGTAGGTTATATTACCTTCCTTCAGATTTTTTTTTTTTTAATTAATTTATTTTTTTTTAGAGATGGGGGTCTCGCTCTTGCTCAGGCTGGTCTCAAACTCTTGAGCTCAAGCAATCCTCCCGCCTCGGCCTCCCAGAGTGCTAGGATTACAGGTGTGAGCCACCGCGGCCGGCCCCTTCCTTCAGATTTTTTAAGGCATTACTCTGTTGCCTCCTGGCTTCTGTTGTCTGTTTTGAAAAAGAGGTCTGATGACGTTTTTACTTTTGATCTCTTCTGTGTGTGACAGTTTTCCTTTTTTGTTTTAAAATTTCTGAGGGCCTTTAGCATTTTCTCTATCTGTAATGTTTAGAGATTTTGTGATGTAACTTAATCTCCCTTCCCCGTTAGACTGCGTTGGGTGTTTACTGACCTATTTATGCTGAAGACTCATTTTCCTCAGTTCCAGGACATTTCTGATACTATTTTTTGGATAATTTCCTCCCCATCAATGTAATTTCTCTGTTCTGTCTTTTTTGATACCCTACTAGTTGCATATTGAAACACTTAGACTGATTTCTCTAATTTTCTTGTTTTTTCTCCCATTTTTGACCATCTGCCTTTTTATTCTACATTTTAGACTATTTCTTTGACTTTTTTTTGTCCAGCTTGTCACACTTTTTATTTTTTCAAATGTTACTTTTATTTTTTAATCTTTCATGCAGGCAATATCTTCTTTTATTTTTCTCAGGATAGTATTTATAGTTTTTGTTGTTGCTGAGATTTTCTTACGGTTGCTGGATTGTTTCTGAGACCTCTGAGTTAATTTTTCCCCCTGTTTTAAAACTCTTTCTTGTTGGAAGCTTTCCTCCAATGTCATTCATGTATAAAAGTGACGTTCTCAGAGCTGATGGTGGCTTTGTGTGCTGTGGGTGGAACTTGCCCACCGTGGGCTTCACTCTAGGGTGTCTCTGGCAAACCGGCTTAAAAAAAATAGCTCCTGAGGGTCCCTCCCCCTTGGCATTTCAGCAGCTAGAGGCTGCTGGGGCCATTCCCCCACCCAATCCCCGCCCAGGACTCCTCCAGTCTCTGCCTGGGGGTGGCTCAGTCCAGGGTTTTATTTAATCCTGTTTCCTGTTCACGTGTTGCTGCTATCCTCTGCTGGACCCAAGGGTCCTCCAACCCCCAGTTTCTCTTGCTCCACCTGTGTGGAGACTGAGCCTGCAGTCATCTTCTGCAGTGTGGAAGGAAACTTAAGTGCTTGGGTGTCTATGTGGGGTGTCTACATGGTCCTCTCAGACTTATGACCAGAGTTGTATGTTTAGACACCCCCCCCCCCCCCGCAGTTCCTGACCCTTCAAGAGTGAACCAACTGTCTTTTTTCCTCACTTCCCTCTCCCTTCCAGGCACCTGGGCTTCTACTTTCTCTCCATCCACCTTCTATGTCTTATACGTTGCTGACATCTCTAGTCTAGAGTTGACTTCTTTATCACACACTCTGACCTTTTGAGTTTTTACCTAATGTGTCCCTTTACTGTCATTTTACTGGAGTTTCACAGGGAGTAGAGTTAGAGAAAGATATTTAATTTCCCTTGTTTAACAAGAAGTCTGGCCTCTACTTCTAATATCTAAAATGTTCATGCTTACAGTTGTTTAGTGATCAAAAGCCTCATTTAAATTCTGGGAATGGCAAAAACCTAGCTTCTCCAATCTTGTTACTATTTTCCTGTGACTGTCACCCTTATTAGGTTCAGACTCCAGAGCTAATGTGTCTTGAGTTATAGTAAAGAAGTTCCCATTGATAGTGTCCCAGAAGAACCCATTTTCTTCAGAATAATAGTGTATTTTATATGTTGATACTGTTTACCTTCAACCTTCTCCTATATAAATATTTCAGTTTCTTCATTTGTATCTAACTTTTTTTGCAGATACCCTCAGAACAAGTAAAATAATACCCTTTATAAAAAATGATATGAAGTGAGTTCTAAAGCTCTGTAATATTGTCTTTTGCTGTTATGCTGTTTTTAATTTAATATGATCTCAGTATCACTGCCACTCAGTAAGACTAGTGTCAGTTGTATTAAAAAAGAGTTTCTAAGAAAGCTTCATTTCTGTTAATCCCCATGGATCAGTTTAAATTCAAAAGGTAGTATTTGTGCTTCTCCCTGAAGCTGAACAACAGTAGAATCAAGAGAAACTGGAGGGAATAAAGTTAGTAAGAGACCCTAAGAGGAAGTCTCGTCTTTATCCCCACAGAGATTCATTTGATGAGTAGAAAATAGTTTCTGGTCTCTATGCCTTGTTATTATACAAAAAAATTGAGATCTCTGTAGGGGCCAGGGCAACCAAGGCAAGTTGATGAATGCCTTGCATTGTATGCAGAAATAAATCAGTGGTCAGAGTAGATGTAGCAAAACTAGTGGAGCAATTAACCTTTTCTGTGATTTATACTTTCAGGCTACTTTGCAGCTGTGTTCTGTATCTTCCTCCTTTTTTCCATGAGTCTTATTTTTCAGCTCCTGTATTGGCATCATTCTTGTTCCTCTCTTGGTCTTTTCCCCCTTTTTTATTTGTAGAGTTATCGCACTATTTACTCATAGGTATCCCTTAAAAGTCAAGGTTGGACCTTTTTTGGGGGACATGGGTGGCTTAGTTAATTCAGAGGTTAACATTATAAGGTCTTTTTCCCTGTCCCTGTACCTGTCTGCCAAGTAGTTACTGTTGTAAACATCTGGAATGAAGCTGCTTTAAAAAGCTTGGTGGTTAATTTTTTTCTAACAATTGAATTTTGTTAAAATGAAGCACACACACATTTTCACCAGTCTGTTATTAGCTAAGTGTGCATTTTCAGGTTTATTTTAATTGCTTTTACAAAAAGTGTATACTAAAAGAATTCCTATTAGATCTCCCTGGTTGTATGCCTTTTTTTTGACCAGTGAGTGGTAGGATCACTCAAAAGCACTTGCCTTTGGGAAATAGTACATGTATTTGGGCAAGTTGTTTTTTGTTTTGTTTTTTTGTTTTAATGGAGGGAAGAAAAATAACCACAGTTTCACCTAGCAGAAAATTAAACAGAGTGGTTACTCTCAACATTGTTAATGGTTACCTACTTTTTGTTATTTTTAAGTTAAATATATTTTTGTCTTAGAAGTATATTTTCACAAATAATAGTTTTTATAGCAGTTTATTCTTAATGAGTGATAATTCCTATGTCTATCACTGTAATTTGTATAATACATAAAGTGGGGATTTCCTCTTGGCTTATGTCCTACAGATACATTAATATTCCTAATATTATTGGGAGTCAGAGAGGAGAAATAATAGTGTGGCTTAGGGAACTTTGGGATAAGCAAAGGAGCCTTTGGAAACTTTTTTTTTGCTGCAAAATATCCCACTTACATGCCAGCTGTACACATGGTCAGCCAAATTCTTTGAAAACAAACTGTTTTAATCTGATAAATCAAATTGTCTTTTTTCCTTTTATCTTGTAGATGGTTAGTACTTATTTTAGTAGAGCTGATAGAGAGTGATTGAAACTACTAGTAGTATCTCTTTCTTTTCTTACTTTTTACGCAGTCTGCGTTTTTTTCAATAGCCTTCTTTCATTGTTTTATTTTATCGTTCTTTATTAATTTTCTAATACAGGTAGGCCCCAACACACAAATAGGTTGAGCTCAGTAAATCCATTTGTGAGGCTACTGTGGGATGTGCTTTCCCCCCCAAATCTTTATTATTAACTTATGATTGCATTCCTAGACCATCTTATAAGAAGCTATTTAGCCTGAATTGCTAGTAGTCATTAGCTGGAGCTGGGTACATTTTGAAGGAGAGAGAGAAATAAAAGTGAAACCTTTTCTCCATTTGTGGTTATAAAGTTGATTAAGCAAATGTCTCTTGGTCCTCTTTTCTTTTGCATTGATTTCATTCTCATCCAGTTACTCTCCCTGATGACCATAGCTTACTTGAGGTTTGCATTGTTAGAGATCCCAGAGAATATCCGTATCAAACCTGGCAAAAGAGCTCTGGCCCAGGTATTCTGGCTGGACTGGATCACGTGTCCAACCCTGTTACAGAGTCTGTGAAAGGGCTTGTGATTGACAACCCAACAGAATGTGCTTAGAGAAGAGAAGTCAGTTCCTACAAGGAAGCATGAGGCAGTGGAGAAGGGTGGGGATGAGGAACGGATTCCACTAGAATGTGGAAAGACTGCTTCTGGATTGGGTACTCAACTCTGGTGCGCTCAGCCAGAGTGAGGGTGATGGGTTGGGGAATAGGGAGGTAAAATGTTCTAAAACATGACCACCTAAATAAGAACTGGTTGGTGGAAGAGAACATTTACTTAGAAGGGGATGTTCATAGGACAGGCACCATCACCCAGGTCCAGCATGGGGGACAGCAGAAATTGTGCTTCTTTAAAAGTAGTTCATTTTCAACATTTTTAAAAGATAATACTGTTGACATTATGGTGGTTAAGACCAGTAGTCTCCAAATGAAGTATGCAAGATGATCCATTAGGTATGGGAAGAAAATATTAGAATTTCTAATGTTTATTTTAATCTAAGAATAATAGATTAAGCTTTACTAATTCTTAACATGGATGATACTGGTGCCCATCTTTATCCATATGATATGGTCGTATATCACTTCAAGTTTCATGATGCCAAAGGGTTGACAGTCTCACCCTCTCTTACTCATTTCTGCTATTGCACATCTATTATAATTTAATGTAGATTTAGGGGTTTATATGATCTAATGTCAGTTAATTTAAAAAGTTGTTTTAAAAGTGACTATGAAGTGATGAAGTGCCAGGAACTATTTTATGTTGGATGATTCATTTAATTCTTTAAAAAATTCTAAGAGATAGGCTCTATTATCCCCCTTTTACAGATGAAGAAACTGATAAACAGAGTAGTGTAATAATTTCCCAAGGTCAGGTAGTAGAACTAGACTTGAACCTAGACAGTTTGGTTTCAGATCCTGTGTACTTAATTACTATGCTGTGCTGCTTTCAAGACAGACATTCGCTAAATGAATTCAAATGAATTTGGTAGATAGGACTGAAAATTGAATAACCATGATTTAGAAAGTAAAAATAGTCAATGAGATTCTTGTTCACTTGGACCTATGTATCTTTATGAAGATCTCTTTTTCAGTTTTGATAGCCATTAAAACCATATATTCAAATAACTGAACGTCAACCCAGACTTACAAATCACTGTTTTAAAGTCTAGAACCCATAGTTTACAAAAAAGCATACTCAGTCTCATTGCTCTCACTTAAATATTAATAATTTTTAGTGAAAATAAAAAACTTTGTGTGATAAATAAGACAGAATTTAAAATGCACATTTTCTTAATTATATTCTTTGGATTTACTACATAATATAGTAGTGTATATAGTTAATAAATATGTGTGAGCTCAAAATGATCTTATTAGTAGGGGTATAAAAAATATTTGTGATGGGGGATTTTTTAAGACTTGGAGAAAAAGGTGTTAGAGAAAGCTGTTTAAAAGCAAGAATGGTCATTGTGTTCACTAAGCAGTTGAAAAGTCAATGACCAGACCTTGAGAAGGGTGGCAACTTTTAAGATTTGTTTCCTCTTGATTTTAAACCTGGTCAGAACTTTGATCTTCAGAACCAGCTGAGGGTAGGTTTCAACCCTAAAGTGCTGTTTTTTGGGTTTTTTGTTTGTTTGTTTTGTTTGTTTTTTTTTAAGAAATTGAGCATTCCGAAATAAGAGTGTGGAGTAAATCATTCTAGACCACCTTTTTTGTGAGAGCTGTATACTTGAAAGATAAATTTTAGGTTTAGGAACTTGAATGAAAGTTAATATTAAAAAGCAAGGAAACTGAAGGAAAAGTTTCAGAGTTATTAATGAGACTAAATTTTTTGGTTTCAACCTTTAATTTTGTTTAATGGAACTGATGAGAGTGAGTGGAAGGACTCTAATAGCAGGCCACAGCAATCGGTTATGATGCTGCCTGTTGCTTTGTATTCAGAAGAGGAGCAAGTCATGTTGGACAGAGATGTGAGCCTGACTTTCATTAGTCTTGCAAAATAGAGACTCCCTCTAGTATCATTTCTTTTTTTTTTTGAGACAGGGTCTTGCTCTGTCACCCAGCTCACTGTAACCTTGAACTCCTGGGCTCAAATGATCCTCCCGCCTCAGCCTCCCAAAGTGCTGGGATTACAGGCATGGGCCACCACGTCCTGGCATAGTTCCTTAGCCTATCCATTTGCTTCTTGTAGTTTTTACAGGTAGGTCAATCCTCATTATCATAGTATTTTTAATATGCTATGAGAGACAATCTCTTTTGGTTTTATCTTCCTACTCTGTGGAAGTTGTCAGATTCCCCTGTTGCATATTCTTTAATAAAAATATCCAAATTATGGAGATCGTATCTTCCCTTCAATTGACAGAACCAGAATTTGTTGGTCATTGGACTCACTAGACTGTGGTACCAATACTAGTATTTTTAAGACTAATTTATACTGGATAATTGCTAAATTAATCTTAGTAACATCGTAGATTCTACTTGAGGTGTACTTAACCCCTGGATAGGCTTCATTGAAGTATATCTGTAGTTACATTTATGATCACTAATATCAATACATCCTTATCATATACTTCTTTAGCCTTTCTTTTGAAAACCTTGTCTCTTTCTGAAACCAGTGCTTGTCTGACTAGCAGTGTGAACGTGAGAAGTCATACATACTCACTGGGTCTCATGTCCTCAGCTGGGGAGGGCTTGGATCTCCCAGACTTCTTAAAAAAGTAGATAACTCCTCTTTCTACGTGAGATTCTAATAGTACAGTACATCTCAGTGGAGCAGAGGGGTCTTATTTTTTTAATCTCCGGAAGGAAAGGAAACATTCAGATAGGAGATTGAATGTAGCAGGGCTTTTAAGCTTTTTATCCCCCTGGAATTATTGGCTGTGCCTTGTCTCTGTCTTCCCTATGAATTTATATTGGTTAGATCCTATATTTGTTATGGTTTTGAGACATGAAGACACAGTTTACATCAGAGATTAAACACCTGCCCCCCCCCCTTTAAAAGCTAGGGTGAGAGGGAAAAGTAAAACGAATCCCCATAAGCTCATCAGCCTCGCTTGAACGGTCACCAGTATTTTCATTCTCTCCCACTTACCCTTTTTTTTTTTTTTTTTTCCTGGAAAAGGAAATTCTAGTCATCATGTCATTTTGGCCATAAATGTTTAATTATGCATCTCAAACTGAGAGGGACATTTTAAAAAGCACGATCATCTCATGGTCACACCTAACAAAATTAATAATTTCTTATCATCCAATACTAGTCCATATTCAAACATCTTCCCTTGTCTCAAAGATGACTTTTTATAGTTGGTTTGTTCAAATCAGGAAGCTCTGTGCGTTACATTTGCAGTTTGGTTGTTGTGGTCTCTTGAGTCCTTCCCGAGCTGTTTTCTTTTTCAAATCGTTGATTTGTGGAGAAAGCAGGTTATTTGTCCTAGAAACTATCCCACATTTCAAACTTGGCCTATTCCTTCTTTATGGTATTGTTTAACTTGTTCCTCTGTTGCCTGAATATCTTGTAAGTTAGTAGTTAAGTTTAAAGACTCTAAACTAAAGTTCAGTGGTTTTGTTTTCTTAAGGCAAGAAGACTTCATAGGAGGTGAGGTGTATCACCAGCTATGAAATATTCAGTTGTTCACTTTCAGCAATGCTGAAATGTATTGGGGGTTAAGGTCTGATCCCTCTGTTTTAAAGTCAACCTTTAACCTAATGCTTTTAGCATCCATTGATAATCATTGCCTAATCCATTATTTACAACCATTTCTTCTGATTTTATTCACTGGAATTATTCTGTAAACAAGAACATTCATTCTTCATCAACTATTTAGTACCCTTGAAATATGGTTCTTGTAAGAAAGACAAGATAAATCTTTGATATTTTCCTTTTATATGTTAGTTTGCAACCACCAATGGAGACTAGTGAGGGTTTCTTTTTTTAAAAATACTGCTTTAAATTCATGGATTTTTGTATAGTTGATGTGTTTTAATCCATTGCAGTAATTCTTTTATATGAAAATTGACTCTTGTGTCCACACAAAAAGATATCCCAGGCTGATCTTGTACATTGTACATTTGTTGTCCCAGACCTTGTATCAGCCATATCTCCAAAGTAGTGGGAAAAAGGTATTTAGAGACCACAGTCTGGGTACGGGTAAAACTTATTATTGCCACAACTTTTCAGTGGACAGAATTTGGAAAAACACACACATATGCACATGGACACACAAACATACATGCACGCACACGTACTCATACACTTTAAGAGTTTTGAAAAGGCATGAGTTTATATTGATATTTACAATTTAAGTGTACAGGGCTTTTATTTTTCTGATTTTTACTACAGTATCTTTTTTTTTTTCCCTTTACATTGAAAAACAATTTTGGTTCCTAAAGGTATTAACATAATTCTTTGCTTGCTTTATCTTATATCTACACTAGCTTCAAAATAACAATATCAAATAGATTTCTTCCTGTTTTTTCTTATGCTTAGACTGTATCTCACTAGGTGTGTATAGTAAAAATTCTATGTTTTAAAAGTCACCTGAAGTAATTCTTTGTGTGGTTCTACCATCAACACAATATACATTTCAGTTTCATTTATTTCTATTTGTTTTCAGTTGTAGGAATTTCTTTTCTTTCCTCTTTCTTTTTCGATTTGATTTTGTTTTTTTGTTTTGAACAGGAGTACAAAGTAAACTTTTTATAACTGTGTACGTTCACAGGAGTCTCACTTTCATCCCTGTCTCCACCCTTTTCATCTTCTCCTATAAATAGCTATTTTTATTAGCTTTTAGTTTATTCTTCCTAGTTTTTTTGAAAATGTAAGCCAAATGGTCCGTAGACATACATTTGGTATTTTAAACACTTTTCTGTACACAGCTTTTTAAACTAATACTGTATATACGCGATCTTACCCCATAGTAGTAATACGAGAATTGTCCTTGTTCCTTTTTACCATTTCATAGTGTTCCCCCAAAAAGTGTTTGACTTTTGTGTGTTTCATTAGCCAACTTTTAGAGCCAATGTTTATTAATGGGAAGGGAAAAGGAAGGCAATAAATAATTATCAAACTATGTGTCATTTACTCTGTAAGGTAGGATTATTCCCCCCTACCTTATTAGAGAGGAGGAAATTTAAGTTTAGTAAGATGTAGTGACATACTCCCAATAACATGGCCAGTAAGAGAGAGACTTTGACTCTGAAGTCTGTGTCTTTCTAGGATATCAGGAATAATGTGACCTGGTGTTTCAGCGGTTGTTAGACTGTCACACCAATGACTTTTTAATCTAACATTTTAAGGGATCTTGTTTTTTATTTTTGTTTTTTTTTGGATGCACCTAAGAACTTGATAGAAAACCTCACTTTTGTGGTTTTTAAGGAATTTTTGAGAGTTGTATTTTAAAATGTAAAATATATAAAATGCAGTCAGTATTATAATAACGATGGTAATTGATTATCATCTCTTTCAGTTCTCTCAACTCTACACAGGGAATTTCTTTCTCTTAAAGATGTGTTGCCCTAAATTTAACAAAACTTTTTTTTTATCTTGTAGTTTGGGAATACCTGCTACTGCAATTCAGTTCTTCAAGCACTTTATTTTTGTCGTCCATTTCGGGAAAAAGTACTAGCCTACAAGAGTCAACCCAGGAAGAAGGAGAACCTTCTCACGTGCTTAGCAGATCTCTTCCATAGCATAGCCACGCAGAAGAAAAAGGTTGGAGTAATACCTCCTAAGAAGTTCATAACAAGGTTACGGAAAGAAAATGGTAATTCTTCTACTTCCTCATGTGTGGATTACATGATAGGAAGGTTAAGTACAGCATTCAAGCATTTGTTGAGCATCATCTTTATGCCTGATAACATGTTAGCTGTTGAAAAAACAAAGATGACTGTCTTCAAGGAGGTACTAGTTTAGTGGAGGAGATAGTCTCACAGTAATTAACATGAGGTATGAGTAATGTTTAAAGTGTGTTATACAGAGGTAAAATTCTATGTTCCAGAAGATGAAAACATATAATTTTTCTTTTTGCTTGCTTGGCTTTTCACATGATCATGCATTTGTTGTTTTCATAATGCTTTCATGTGTGTTAACTCATTTGATCCTTGCAGTAGCCTTAGATAGAGAGCATGTTATTTCCCCCATTTTAGCCATGAAAAAACCAGAAGCTAACAACTTGCCAGGAGTCACATCCCTGGGAAGGGAAAGAGCCAGAAGAAGAACTTAGACCTTCTGGCTTAGGGTAGATAAGTTTTAATCCCTTCCCTCCCTTTTTAAAATAGCTACTGAGTAAGCCACATGTTTCTTTTCTCTTTTGAAATATTTTTCATTTAATTTTCACAACAAGCCAATAAATTAGATATTATCACCCCAGTTTTCATGAGATAACTGAGGCTCAGAGAAGTTAATTTGTCTAAGGTCACACAGTTATGGCAGAGCTTGGTATACAGACTGACTTCTCCCTGATCCCTAAGCCCAGGGCTCTGTCTCATGTGGTATACTGCCTCAAAAATGCAAGTGCAATTTAAATAACATGTGGAATTCTGGGCTTTTTTTGATGTAGGCATTTTGGTCACTGTAGAAAAAAAATTAAATGGCATTTTTAGTTTGATTTGTTACCTATTAAATAGAAAGATACTCACAAATATTCGAGAAATCTTTAAGGTTGTTATTTAAATACACTAATGTGTAATCCTGCCCTTAAATTAGTCAGTTGACACTGTTCGTTATCACAGTGGTTGAGATGAGCCTGGATCGTGCATAGTTCCCTGAAGTGCAAGAAGACCCTGGAATAGCACCGCATGGCTGTAGGCCGTTCTTCACTCTGGTACATGGGTGAAAGATCTGTTCATTTTCCCCGCATGCACACGTAGAATAGTTGATTAATTGCCCACAAAAATACATCTTTTTTGTTTCCCCTAATGAAAGTTGAACGTGTTTACTTTCTTAGATCAGAGATCTGTTTAATAATATCTTCTGTGTTTTAGAAAACCAAATATAACCTATTAGAATGTGGATTGAGCAATCAAGTCTTCTCAGTCTTTTTGTCTGTATCAGTATGAAACTTCAAAGGTTTTGTCCTGGTGGAAAATCGATATGCATGGTAATTGAACATGCCATGCTTTCTCAGTGACTTTGTTAGTATTTTAGAAATGTTCAACGTCAGAAGTACATGCAACACAGACACAGCACACGTTATTTTCCTTTTCATTTAATAGTACATTTTTCTTGGCCTTATTAATCTAGTGCATGTGCTTTTTATGTATACAATTTTTTTTTTTAGATTGATTCTCATGCTGAACAGAGTTCAAGATACTGTGTTTTGAAAGTTCAGCGTGGTTATACACCTATGGCTTTGTGTGTTTGCGTGTCAAATCTGGGATGTTTTTATAGTGTTCATTAATTTTTAATAGTTCAGTATTTTCTGAAATTTTATTTAGGCAGAGTAAATTGATAACAAAATAGACTTCTTAAAAACTTCTTTGAATGAGAATGATTTCGGAATAGATATTTATTCTAAGCCCATCTTCTCATAAGTTTTGTTTCATTTTCCTGAACTTCAGAAATAATATTTAATAGAAAAGCTATTTTTTAACAGGTAGAAAGGTATTTTTATTATTTGATGTTGCTTGCATTTGTAAATATGTTTTGAAATATATTTTTGGCTTTTGAATTTTTCCCTGACAATTATGGAGAGAAGAGTGTACAAATCAAAGTGGATTTAATATATCAATATATTATCCATATATGTTTTCTTGTGAAATTTTATTTGTTTTAAATCTCTGAAAATATGTTATCCATTTCAGTATTTCTACTAACTTTCACTGTTGGACAATTCTTCCTAAATCAATTTCCTTCCATACTGTGTTAAAAACTTCATGTTTTATTCTCGGTAGATATTAACCTCATACTGTTTTAACCAGTGTTGCTTTACATTACTAATGTTTTTGATATCCCTTGGGAAAAACTGATTTTAATTTCTATTCATTAATGAAATTTTGTTTTTAAAATTTAAATCATGTTACCTAATCATAGCATAAGATGACTGTCACAGTGTTCCTGCATATAGTGCAACAACAGTAACTCTGTAAATGTTATCTTAGATGATGGGATGGATGCCAGCTGAATGTCTGAATTGACTAATTGTGAGAGAGAGAGATATATATTTTCCCCCCCTGCTGTGTGCCAGGCACTGTCTGGGAACTGGGGATACAGAAATAAGCCTTCAGGGATCTGACAGTCTAGTGAGGAAGACAGATCACGTAAGATAGTGTGTCACTGCCATGAAGAAAAAGAAGGCAGGAAAAGGGGACAGAGAATGAGGGAGTTGCTAGTTTAGATGTCAGTGGTTGGAGAAGGTGTGTCACAAGGTGATGTTAGATCAGAAATTTGAAGTAAGAAATAAGCCATTTGAAGGATGGCAAGAAAACTAGTGCAGCAAGAGTGGAGTGACATAAAGTTAGAGAAAAAGGCAAGGGCCTAGAGCTTGTGTTTTATTTGAAAGCCATGGGGAGTCATTGGAGGGTTCTGGGCAGATGGGTGATATATTCTGATTAGGAGAAGATCCCTCTGGCTACTGGGTGGGAATGGGTGGGCACTGGCGGCATGAGAGTAGAGGTAGGAGACCAGCCCAGAGGCTGTTGCAGTACCTAGGTTAAGAAAGAAGTCATCTCTTTACAGTTACTGCCTGTGCATAAGCTCTCGGCTGTCATTTTGGAAGAACTAAAACACAGGTTGGTGATCTAATTGTGTTAGCTAGAGCTGACTCTCAACTGGACTGCTTGGGATCATTTAAGGTGGGTTTGAGGGCCCCATCAGCTGGCATCTGTAGCTGTGTGCTCCTGCTCACAGAATCTTAGCGATATACACCATTTAAATTGTTGTTTTGGGACAAATCTACTTTTCTCATATCATTTTAGCTGTTTCAACCCCTGTTCATTCTTTCTATTCATTCATTCATTCATTCAAAAACTGGGAAGCACATCTATATGTGGCAGGTACTGTTGTAAGCGCTAGGGACATGGCAGGGAATGAGTCAGAAAGGGTCCTTGTTCTCAAGGAACCTGCATGAACATAGCAGTGTTTCAGGTACCATGGAGAGATACAAAAACATATGTGTATACATATATTTAAGTCTTGGTCTTCCTCAAGTGAGGAAATATTAGTTGTTCATAAATAATACCTATTAAATAGATTTGAAAAATTTCTTATATTTATTTCAAATACTTCTTTTTCTCCAAGACAGCATAAAAGGTATTTTGTGTAATGAAAGCTATAGCTATTTTTGAATTATGAAGAAAACATAACCTATTTTTAAGCGGTGATTTAGTTTTCATTTTTTTACATTAATGTTGCAGCTGTATCAGGACTATAATAGTTTATAATCATACATTTATTTAATAATGAAATTGTCTGTCTCTTCCACTAGACTGTCAGTTCCATGATGGAGGGAAACCATTTGTTTTTGCTCATCATTGTATTCCCAGCACATAATCCAGTTCCTGGCACATAGTAGGTGCTTACTAAATATTTGTTGAATGAATGAATGAATGAATGAACTTGTTTAATTTATCAGCGTTTGAAGTTCACCTTTCCCATATGCTACCTAGCAAATAAGAAAGCAAACCATAAGAAAACCAGGGTTTTAAGAATTAAATCTAACATGGTTCACAGGGATTGTTCCGAGGTCATTCTGTTGATGATGTTTTGATATTTATGGAGTCCTGGTTGATGTTTTTGAAACTGTAGTGACTGCTTTCAGGCACTGCAAGATTCTGGCATATCCAGTATATTATGTGTGTGTATGTATGTATGTATATATATGTATGTATAAGTAAAATATATAAAAGTTGTTTTAGAAATATCTCAACAAAAGCTTAAAGAGTATTTTTTGGTTTACTTTGCTTCTCATTTCCAGAATACTCCAGTCAGTTGAGGTATTTTTGTGAATATGAAGTCATTGTTCGGTGTTAAAAGAGCATCTAAAAAGAGATGTTGTCAATTTTTAAAAAGCAAAAACATTTGCACATTTTTGCTAAAATAATTATTTTGAAAAACATGCATACATGCTAAAATAATTTTTTTAACAGGGAAAAATGAGACTACTTTAGATTGTGGCATTGAGCCAGCATGTAGTTATCCACTGTAGTGAATTAATCATCTCCAGCCTTCACTATGCCCTCGGCAGCGCTCATAAGATCTTTTTACTAGTCTTCCCCCATTATCCTTCTTTTTGTATTCCTCCATGACTTTTCCAATTCGTTTTTACTTTTCTTAAGTTGCCCCCCTCCCCCACCCCCCAGTCAACTGTAGCATAATTACCTTCCAGTCCTTGTCTTTGTGGACCTTCTTGAGGTGGGTGGGTGGTTCTGGATTTGTGACCTGGGGATAGGTGAGTGGGTGAGAGATGAAGGTTCTTGGTGTTTAAGGGGTTCAGACACACTTAAGGAAGCTGCCTGGACACTGGACACTGGACACTGAAGTGTGAGGTTAGTGCAGGGGGCGGATGGAGAAAGAAGCCATGAGCCAGGCTGTCAGTGGGTGAGGGGTCGGCAGATGGCCTCAGGGGGAGGAGAGGCAAGGGTCGCGGCATGGCTAGAGCTTATGCATTTTTTTGACTGAGGCAAGTTCTGATGTGTAAGTGAAAATGTAATAATTTAGAAGTGGCAGCAGGGAGCTAGAAAATGCCAAAGATTGAGGAGATGGGGAATTTGTTTAGAACAGAATGTGGTTCCTAGAGGGAGCAGAAGAAAGGATTGGAATGAGGGAAGTGGCCCAAGGACGGGGAAGGAACTAAGATGTAATAAGCAAACGAGGGCAGTGGAGGATGGGTTGAGGGGCGAAGTTTTTATTACCTTCAGAGATGCAGGATTGTGACATTGACAGGCAAAGTTAAATTGACTTCAGTGAGCTGGGCTTTGGTCTCTGGACCTTTGCAGCGGCAGAACCATCTGAGGGTTCTGAGCGTGGCTTGGCCGGGCGGGAGAGGTAGAGCGGGCTGCCGAGAGGGTTTGAGAGTCGCTGTCTCACGGCGTGGGGAGCTGCAGTGACTTCTGCTGTGGGCAGGGAGTGGGGAATGGTGTCACAGCGCTTTGGCTCTCCTGTCCCTCATGGGCAGAACCCCACACAGAATACCATATTAAAGATCAATTACATGTTAAGCCCACATAGGCTAATACAGTGACTTTTAGAACTCACGGCTTTCATTGTTCTTAAACATAAGGAGTTTGTTTAAGGTTAATGGAATCCCTCAGCCTAAACTTGTAGCAGAGGAATGAAATGTGGTTCCAGTTGTATTCTTTTTTCTTTTTTTTTTTAAAGATGGGGTCTCACTGTATCACCCAGGCTGGGCTCAAGCAATCCTCCCACCTCAGCCTCCAGAGTAACTGGGATTACAGGTGTGAGCCACTGTGCCTGGGTCCACGTTCTTAATATTATTGTATGTAATTTGAGATCCAAATTTGTGAAATGGAGTTGGGTATGTGAAAACAACTAAATAATGAACATGAAAGATTTAATGTGAATTTTATCGTATAACGCAAGAGATGTCAGGGAAAATTCTTAGGTAGAAAGATTCAGTGTCTGTGAATCGAACGTGTATGTTTGCAGTGTGAAACTGAAGGAAAGGAGACTGTTAGTGGGCTGGGTGAAGGGAGCTGACGTGTACTGGCGAGATCATCATAGAAGTGGGACAGACTAGATGTGCAGGAAATGGTTTTTAAAAATTAAAAGGGCTTGGGAAGAAATTGGATATAAAGGATGTGCAACAGGCAGTGATGGTGAGCAGGGAAGTGGGCTTTTTGTATGAAAAGCTCTGTTTTATTTTTAAATATACAAATAATACAGTCTTATAGTAAAATTTCAGTTAAGAAAAAATAGAAGTTTCCATGGATACTTTGCCCCTTCCCTAGCCCCTCAATCTTATCTTCCTTAAAAATAACTTATCTACCAAACCCCTTTGCATTTAAATAGATATGTCCAAATAGAAAGCTATAGTAACATTTTGTGGGGTCTTCTGGTTGTTTGTTTTTCATAACTGGGATCCACTACACATGTTCAGCATCCTTGTTTCATTTAATATCTTGGAGGTTTTACCATATAAATTTATAGGGAACGACTTCCTTTTTAACTATTGCCCAGTGCTCCATGAGAAAATTATACCATAATTTAAATAAACCATTCTTCTGTTGATAAACATTTAGGATATTTTCAGACTTTTGCTGTTACAAATAAGCAGCCACATTTATGCTTGTTTCAGTACACGCACAGGTATTTACGTGGTATTGATACCTAGGAACTAGGTTACATTCTTTTAAACCCATTACCAAAATTGTCTGTTACAACATGCCATGTCAGTTTCCACTCTCAATGGCAGTGGTTGAGAATGCCTATTTCTCCACACTCAAGCCAACACTGGACACTAAGTCATTTTCTGTTTTGCCAGTGTGATGGGTAAAAATGAATTTTTGTCATTGTTTCAATTTTTATTTCGCAACCACTTGTCATGTATTGTTTGGGCATTTGTATTTCTACTGTGAATTGCCCATTATTTCCCTTTGCCAGTTTTTTGGTTGGTTTTCCTTTTCTTGTTTTGTAAAGGAGTTTTTTGAATGCTCAGGATATTAAGCCTTTACATACTCTGGACATTAAGATGCAAAGATGTTCTCCTATTTGCCAGTTGTCTTCATTTATGTTGACTTTGCCATATAGAAGTTCTTAATTTCTATGCAGCCAATCTTGGATGGGTTTTGTATTCTGTTCAGTAGCAGCAGCAACAATACAGGTTGAGAATCCCTAATCTGAAAATTCGAAATCTGAAATCTGAAACTTTTTGAGTGCCACAACACCGCATGGATGGCTGAGATAGTGAAACCTTTGCTTTCTGGTGGTTCGGTGTATACAAACTCTGTTTCCTGCACAGAATTATTAAAAATATATAAAATTACCTTTAGGCTGTGTGTAAGGTGTAGGTGAAACAAATGAATTTCGTATTTAGACTTGGGCCCCTTCCCTAAGAAATCTCCTATGTTTATGTAACTATTCTAAAATCTGAAACAATCTAAAATCCAAAACACTTCTGGTCCCAGGCATTTTGGATAAGGGATATTCAACCTATAATAATATTGCTATTATTATTGTTATTTCTATTGAACAGAATACAAAGCCAATAAAACCCATTGTTCTAAGCAGTTTTAATTTTCATAACAACCTGTGAGGTAGGCACTATTATGAGCCCTGTTTTTCAAATGAGGAACTATGGTGTAGGGAAGTTAAGTAAATCGCCTGTGACACAAGTGCAGTTAGAGGTAGAACCGTAACACCAACCCAAACAGTCTCACTCTAGCAGCTGCATCTTAAATTGAGACTTTTTAAGGGTCCTTTTGATACCAAGATTAAAATCATTATTTATTTTGAATATACGTCCACAATAAATATCTCCACTTGTTCCCATTTTATTATATTTTTATAGTAGCTTTGCAAAGGAAGATGGCATCCCATTTTATAGACTGGACAATGAAGACCTTTTTTATTACCATAGGGTTGACCATTTTCTTGTGTTTCTTAGCCTTTTGAGTTTTTTTCCTATAAATTGTTAATTGCAAGTCCTTTGCCTACTTTGGTTTTCTTTTGTACGAGGTCTTTATATGTTGAAAAATGTTAATTTTCAGGTTTTACTGGGTTTTTTTTTTTAGCTTTTTAAAAGACTTCTAATACGTAGAACTTAATTTTATGTAGTCATATCTCTATCTCTTCTACAATGCAATTTTTAACTCCTTTTATCTTAGAAAGACTTTCCCTAAGTTTTCTTCTCAGTTTGTATGCATTTATTTTTAAAAAGTAAAATCTTTCTGGAATGTATTAAATGTATATTGAAGATCTAAAAATATAATTTCCTAAATAGATGATAATTCTCAATACATTTTATTGAATAATCCGTATGTGTTCTTGTGTGTAGGCTCACACTGGGCATTACTTTGTATGTAGCATGGCGATTCTGGCTGCCTGGTTTGAATCCTGGCTCTGCTATTTCTTGGCAGTGTGACTTTACCCTCTCTGATCCTATTTTCTCATTTAAGAACAAAGTTAATAACAATATCACACAATCGTTAAGAGGATCGAATGAGATACTGCTTCCGAAGTCCTTACTGTCCTGTGGTAGAGTTGGGCAATGCCAAGCACAGGGCAGAGCACTTGATACTAGCACTGCCAGTATTCCATTATAGTTACTCATTTGTATAACTACAGGGGACATTGTGTGGAATTATAAAATCTCATATTTGGAAGGGACTTTAGAGATTACTTAGATTACGTAGATAATTCTTGATACTATTATTCCTAAATCTCACTACACGTCAGAGTGACCTGGATAAGTTTTGAAAAGCCCCAGGTTCTGGGCCTCACTTAAATCAGAATCTCTAGGATGTATGGTCCAGTAATTTATTTTTAATAAACTTTGTGGTTCTTAAGCACTTGGCATGGCATTGGCAAGTGATTGTCTAGCTTCTGTTTTAAAGCTTGCCATGTTGTAATATTTGTGGAATAATAAATGAGATGAGCTAATAAAAAGCGTAATTGCTTCTTATCTTCCCTGTATATTATGTAAACATATGAGGATAGGTTTTGCCCTGTTTTCATGGCTCAGTTAGCATTTTTTTTAAAGATTTTTATTCATTTTAATTTTATTTCCCCAAATTCAGTCAAAATTTTTAGATGTGAAAGTTATATATTTCTTGTACAATACAAGTAATACTAAGCATTTATACTTTTAGTTCTGATAGAATGTGATTCTTTTTAAAATGTGTTTTTATAAAGTTATTCTGAAATAATTCTCTAATACTACATTTTTGTTTTTAGAGCTTTTTGACAACTACATGCAACAAGATGCCCATGAATTCTTAAATTACCTACTAAATACAATTGCTGATATTTTACAAGAAGAGAGAAAGCAGGAAAAACAAAACGGTCGCTTACCTAATGGTAATATTGATAGTGAAAATAATAACAGCACACCAGACCCAACATGGGTTCATGAGATTTTTCAGGGAACATTAACTAATGAAACCAGATGTCTTACTTGTGAAACTGTAAGTATATCATAAAATTTTATATAGAAAAATTTAATTCATTACATTAAAAGTTGTACTTTGAGGATGAGATGGGAGATGAACTTGAAAATTGTAATTCTTAGATATAGTATAAAAGTTAAAGTTGTGTTTTTCAGTTGAAAGGAATTTATCTATACTTCAGTGTTATGCTACTTATTGACAGTGAATATGTCAGATGATAGAAAGATACTGCAGTTTGAACTATTTGATTTTGTTTCAATTTTGGAGGCTGTAGAACCACATTATGGAAATTATATGTCCTAGTTAAGTTCATAGGAAACTTACAGGTCAGGAAAGTATATTAATTTGTTTGTCCTTTTCCTACAATTATGTTCAGTGTCTGTTGGAATAAAAACTAGAATACACTATGTATACACAAGGAGGCAAAAGTACCGAATGCTGGACACTTAGTAAAGATGAAGCTTAGAAATTGTTAGGCCTAGGATTGGGTAACTTGGCACTCCTGTCATGTTCTTACCTTCTTGTCTAATTTCTTGCTTGTGGAATGAAAGATCAGACTCTTATTTAATCAAGCATCCATTATCCAGTTTGGTCAGCTGAACCAATATGTTCTTTATAGAACAACCCCCCGCCCCCATTGAGTACAGAATCCAGTTTAGGGTTAGACATTGCATTTAGTTATGTTTCTTTAGCTTCCTTTAATCTGAAACATTTCCATGGTCTTTTTGGTCTGTTATGCCATTTACATTTTTTAAGAATATGTCTCCCTTCTTTTTAAAAACCAGAATGTTGTCCTATTTAGTTTATCTGATGTTTCTTCCTAGTTAAATGCAGTTTATGCATTCTTGCTAGAATAATACATAGTTAATGTAGTGTCCTTTGCAGGGCATCACATTTGTAGGCACACGATATTCATCTGCCTCTCATTGATGAAATTAATTTTTGATCACCCAAAGTATTCAGTTTGTCCACTTTATGATGACTGGTTTTTATCCCCTTGGAACTAGAAGGCAGTCCACAGGGAGACACAAATATGTTGTTCCTCATCAGAATCTTCCCCAAGGTTTAGCATTCGTTGATGATTTTTGCTTGATCCTGTCTTACTATTACGGTTGCACTGCTGGTCTTTAATAGCACAGGAAGGTAGCAAGGTCCATTGGAAAAGAGGGTCCACAGCAAGAAAGGCAAGAGCAATATTTTATGGATGTTTGGAAGAATAATGTAGTCTGCTTGATGGACTAAATCAAACGGATTTACACAGGCAGAGACTAATAAGGAACTGTTTTATTATTTGTTTTCCTTAAATTAATAGACTTCAGAAAAATTGAGTGGAAAGTACAGAACATTCCCATATCCTCCCCTTCTCTCCCCATCCATTTCCCCCTGCTATTAATATCTTGCATTAGTGTGCTACGTTTGCTACAATAGATCAGCTAATATTGATGCATTGTTATTAACTAAAATCCGTAGTTTACAACAGCAGGATTCACTCTTTGTGTTGTATATTCTGTGGATTTTGACAAATAACATGTATCTACCATTATAGTACCATACAGAATAGTTTCCCTGCCCTAAAAATCCCCTTTGCTTTGTTCATTCCTCTCTCTCCCCAAATCCTGGCAACCACTGATCATTTTACTGTCTCTGTAGTTTTACCTTTTCCAGAATGTCATGTAGTTGGAATCATACGGTATGTAGCTTTTTCATATTGGCTTCTCTCACTTAGCAATATCCATTTAAGATTCGTCTTTTTTATGGCTTAGTAACTCATTTTTTTTTTTTTATTGCTGAGTAACATTTCACCATATGGACATACTGCCTTTTTTTAAATCCATTTACTTACTGAAGGATGTCTTGGTTATTTCCAAGTTTTGGCAATTATGAACAAAGCTGCTATAAGTGCTCCTTGGTGAGTTTTTGTGTGGACTTAAGTTTTTAACTCCTTTGAGTAAATATCAAGGAGCATGATTGCTGGATTGTATGGTAAGAGTATGTTTAGTTTTGTAAGAAGCTGCCAGTCTGTCTTCCAAAGTGGCTATACCATTTTGCCCTCTTACCAGCAATGAATGAGAATTCTTGTTTCTCCACGTCCTTGCCAGCATTTGGTTTTCTCAGTGTTTTGGATTTTGGCCATTCTAATATATGTGTAGTGGTATCTTATTTTAATTTTTATGTCCCTAATGACTTATGATGTTGATCATGTTGTGTTCTTATTTGCCACCTGTATATCTTTGGCGAGGTGTCCGGATCTTTCGTCCATTTTATAATTGGGTTGCTTACTTATTGTTGGGTTTTTTCTTTGTCTATTTTTAGTTGGGTTTTTCTTATTGTTGAGTTTTTTGGGTTTTTTCTGGAGACAGGGTCTAGCTCTGTTATCCAGGCTTGAGTGCAGAGGCCCAATCATTGCTTATTGTAACCTTGAATTCCTGGGCTCAAGTGATCCTCTTGCCTCAGCCAGCCGAGCAACTGGAACTATAGGCACATGCCAGCACACCCAGCTAATTAAAAAATTTTTTTTAATAGAGACAGGGTCTGGCTGTGTTGCCCAGGGTGGCCTCAAATTTGTGGCCTCAAGTGGTCCTCCTGCCTTGGCCTCCTAAATTCCTGGGAATACAGGCGTGAGTGAGCCACCATGCTCAGCCCTATTGTTGAGTTTTAAGTGGGGTTTTTTGGGTATAATTTTGGATACAAGGTCTTTATCATATAGGTCTTTTGCAAATATTTTCTCCCAGTCTATGGCTTGTCTTCTCATTCTCTTAACGGTGTTTTTGGCAGAATGGAAGTTTTTAATATTTTAATTTTTCAGTTTTTAACTTTAATGAAGTCCAGCTTTTTCTTTTATGGATTATTATATCTTTTGGTGTTGTATCTAAAAAGTCATCAACAAACTCAAGATCACCTAGATTTTCTTCTGTGTTATCTTCTAGAAGTTTTATAGTTTTACAGTTTACTTTTATGTCTGTAATCCTTTTTGAGTTAATTTTTGTATAAGGTGTGTATCATAATTAATTTTTTTACATGTCATGTCCCATTGTTTCAGCACTGTTTGTTGAAAAGGCTACCTTTTTCCACTGAATTGCCTTCGCTCCTTTGTCAAAGATGAGTTGACTGCATTTGTGTGGATGTATTTCTGGGCTCTCTATTCTGTCCCATTGATCTATGTGTCTGTCCCTTCCCCGGTGCCACACTGTCTTGACTACTGTAGCTTTAAAGTCTTAAAGTCTGATAGTGTCAGTCCTCTGACTGTGTTTTTCTCCTTTAACATTGTGTTGGCTATTCTGGGTCCTTTGGCTGTCCATATAAACTTTAGGATCAGTTTGTCGGTATCCACAAAGTAACTTGCTGGGATTTTGATTAGGATTTTGCTGAATCTATTGATGCAAAAATGATATCTTGACAATATCAAGTCTTCCTATCCAAGTACACAAACTCTCTTTCCATTTATTTACCTCTTCTGTTTGATTTCTTTCATCAGAGTTTGGTGGTATTTCTTCATACTGATCTTCAACCTATTTTGTTAGATTTATACCTAAGTATTTCATTTTTGGGGGTGCTGATGTAAATGGTATTTATTCATTCATTCATTCAGCGAATCTTTTTGGTTCAGCCGTGAATGACAAGATAGAGTCTTTAAATAAAAGCCATAACCCACATCAATGAGTGATCTATTGACTATTGATTATGCACTGATCTTTTTAGCTATAACCAAGCCCTTGCAAAAAGATCACTGTCAATAGAGTAATCTTAATTAATGAAGGGCACAATACTAGTAAATAAATAAAATCCCCTTTCCTAAATAATTAGTAGTGAGCCTCTTTTAAATCAAGTGAAAGAGATGTAACTGAGAGCTTGAACGCGTCGGTAGCAGCCTATGAGGATGTTTAGGATCTCTTTGGTATGTGCTCCTTTCCATTGCCCGACCAATCGACCGCAGTGACGGCTGGACGGAACCATGTTTGATGTTGGGAATTGGGCTCAATACTCATCTTTCTTCAATCGAATCAACTCCAGTTATTATCTTAAGAGGAGCTTTTTAGATGTTTCTTATAAACAAAACTTTTGTCATAACTGAATTCCAGGCTTTAAGAAACGTATTGCCCAGTTATTAGAGCAGTATTTCAATTGGAATAGTAGATGTAATCAGAGAATTTGGTAGTTGCTTGATGTTTATTACAATGGAATTTGATCTGTGTTTGAAGATGTAAAAATATGTATAATTCAGCCTTCTTCAAGGAAACAGAAAATAGTTGAATTTGCTTTAGCATGTTGAGAAATGTAGTAGCAGGCGAGGCTGGCAAGGTCAATTTGAGACCCTATGTGGAGGCTTTTGGGATGCTCCACCAGAGCCTTTGAAGTTTGTTTTCTGCCCTGGGGGTGGTGGGGGTTGGAGATGCAACATTTTTTCTTTTTTCTTCTTCTTTTTTTTTTTTTTTAATTTTTTTTATCTGTTGCTATCTCCAGGTAGAAAGATTCAGCATTTTTGAAGGAGAAAGTGATACCAGACATCCTTGTTCATAGTGCTTAAATATGTATTAATGTGATTTGTAAGGGATGGATACTGATCCTTCTACCCATTCCTTACTAGGTCCTCCTATTGCCTACAATATTTATTTGTGGATAGTTTCCCAAGAATTAAGAGTATAAATTGAGAATATTTCCTCAGAATCTAAGTTGTCATCATGTGTATTCAGTAAATGATTATAGTATCACACCTTTATCAAACTAAGCTGGAGTGATGAAATCCAGGCTTTCTCAAGAGTGAATACACTAATATAACATTTCTTTGTTCAGTATTGCACAAATATTTAAGTACCAACTCTGCCAGGTAGAAGATGGGTGGAGGGTGGTAGGAGATGAGTAAGACATAAGTCTCTGATCTCAAGATGCTCACATGGTAGTGAAGACTGGCCAGCAAATATTCAGGCAGTTTCAGCATGGTGTGTTATGGTAGAGATAAGCACAGGAAGCCACGTGAGCCGGAGAATGGGTGACCTAATCCACGTGGGAGTGGGAAGGGTTTGGGAAGGTTAGGGGTGGGCTTCCCGGAGGAGATCGAGGTTGTATTTGGAAATATCTCAGCTGGTAGGAGGCCGGTTTCTGCAACACCCTCTGCTGGTGTTCCCTGTTCTGTGAGTGTTCCTTCTCAGTCTCATTGCTTGGCTTTTCTTTTTCCATTTACTCTTTAGATGTGAGTGTTCACTAGGGTTTCGTTGTGGGTTGCTTCTCACTCTGTATTGGGAGGAGCATGTTCCATTTTTATTTTCACGTGTGCTGATGTGTCCCAAGTCCAAGCTCTCCAGCGTAGACTTCTGCCCTGAGTTTTAGTCTGGTCTCTCCCATACTGGGTGTGACGTGACATGAGGACATATTAGCCCAACAGCAACCACACGTGTTCACAACCACTTCGAAAGTGAAATACTGCTCTGCTTGGTGACCACCTGGCGCCAACCCAATTGCGAATACACACATAGTTAACTCAAATACACCCAGACAATCCAGAGCATCCTTATGTCAAAGTTTTTACATTATCATAAAAGTGAAAATTTAAAATGAAGACCCCTGAGGCAGTGTCTGAGAACTTCATTTTGAGAAATACAAACTTCATTTTGAGAAACATCAGACTGTGTAATTTTTGCTTCTCTTTAGCTTACACATAAACCTCTGCCTGATCTGGCATTAGCCTAACTCTATCATACTATCTCTTGTCGCCCTACCCACTTTTGAACAAAACTGAGAGAATTATTTTTCTTCAAACACTTCATGGTCACTTTTTTCTCTCTGAGTTGTCTTTCTTCCCCCTTCTTTTTCACTAGACTTTTTTGAGGCTCAGGTTAGTTATTTTGTGGTATTAGTATACCTTACACTGTATAGCAGAATGGCATCTTATGTGGGGGTTTAGATTTTAAGGTTAGCTTAAGGTTGAAATCAAGGAGAGTCAAAATCACCCTTGAAACTCCCTTAGACTATCTATAAAATATGTTATGTATAGTACCCTGGTTTACTTATATTTGCATAGATACATGTTATGTACAGCCACCTAATCTATAACAATTTATACTGCGTTTATGACATTGATGTGATATTAAAACAGGAAGGCATTTTGCTCCACTGAGTGTATAGTCGGTGTGGATGACAGCACGGGGAGCTGAGTCAGACGTGTCTTCTGTTGCACACATACCTGGGGATAGATCATTGAAGGAAATAGCTGGGAAAATTTATTTCTAAAGTTCTGTCTTATTCCAATTCAGATGACAAGTAGTAACTTTATTTTTTGTAAGATGATTTACCTGTAAATCAAACATAACTTTATATTAGATTTTTGTGAGAAATAAAAGTAGGCTGCAAATGAAGATTATAATTTGGCATTTTGGGCTAAATTTTTTTTTAAATGGTAAAACAATGCAGGTATTGTGTCCTTTGTCAAGCATTCTTATTCAATCTTGGCCTGTGTTTTTTAAGAATCAGTGTATGTGGTACAGTTTGTTTCATCCTTTAAAATAACACTAAGATTTTGGAAAATAATTAAATTTCACATCATACCAGCCTTTTCCAGTAAGTAAATCAGTCAAATGTATACTTTGATTTTTTACTTATAAGTAAAACACTTTGGTGTTTTACTTATACATATGATATGGGTTATTTATTCAGTGTCCTTTTGGATAATCCAAGTCAAGTCATTTTCTTTTGAACTTGAGGAAAAAGAATTGTTTGCCTAGTTCCTACTAATAATATTAATAGAATGCATTTATTTCTGTTAATTGGGAACCGTGGTTTACTAATATTTGAAAAAAATCAAAATTTATTATTTTTACAGATAAGCAGCAAAGATGAAGATTTTTTAGACCTTTCCGTTGACGTGGAACAAAACACATCAATTACTCACTGCTTAAGGTATATGTAGAATTATTTATTTTGAAATTTAATAATTGTTTTTGGTTTAGAATATTTTTAAATGGATACATAATTTTCTGATACATACAAAATAAATTTATTTTGAATTTTGCACAGGGGTTTTAGCAACACAGAAACTTTATGCAGTGAATACAAATATTACTGTGAAGAGTGTCGCAGCAAACAGGAAGCACACAAACGGTAATTTAGTGCTTTGTAAATTTTTAAGTGATTTTTTTTGGGAAGGGGCAATGGATGTTGTAGATGAGCTTAGAAAAGTGATCTATGAGAATTTATAATGAGTGAAAATTCTTGATTTTATCACCAATATTTAAGGCTCATTCAGTATTACTAGATAAATGATATTCTACTTGATACTTTTATTACAAAAACTCTATAAATCAAGTGATTTTCTGTGTTTAGTGATTATTTAATAATCATAAACCAGTACAGTTAAAATATTGGGCTTTGAAGCTTTCCTGATTGTGTAGGTTTTTTCTTGGTGAAGAGAGATGAGGGAAAGTGCTCCCCCAGCCCTCCCAGCTTCTGCTCTTCCTGCATAGGATGTTGTGTGTTCTCTTAGTGCGTTTCATAAGACTGCTTTAGTGCCAAGGAATGGAATCATCATCATCATCATCATCTCTTTACTTTTATTTTGAAACAATCTCAAACTTGGAGAAAAGGTGCATGAGTAGTACCAAGAATGCTTTTTTGCCTTAAACCATTTGATGGTTTAACCATATGATGCCTCAGGGCCCCTGGCACTTTAGTAGGTGTTTTCTATCAGCAGGGAAGTTTTCCTCTGTGCTCGTATCCATCCAAATCAGGAGAGTAACATTGACATCCTACTGTTATCTCAGACCTTATTTTGATATCACCAGATGTGGCAATAATGTCCTTTATAGAAGAAAAATCCAGTCCAGAACCACACATAACATTTAGTACTCAGTCTCTGTAGTCTTTTTCAGTTTGATACAGTTCCTGTCTTTTCTTGACTTTAATGAGCTTAAGTCTTTTGAAAATCACACGTTATTAATAGTTGTTCAGTAGAATGTCCCTTAGTTGGGTTTGTCTCATGCTTTCTCATGATTAGATTCAGGTTGTGCCTGGACAGAACTCTTGCAGAAGTGGTGCTGCATTTTTCTCATTGTATCCGATTGCGTAGCACATGATCTGATTTGTCCCATGTGTTGGGGCATCCCCAAAACCACCCCCAGGTTTGGTGATTTCCTAGAAGGAGTCATAGTACTTAGTGTATAGTTGTGCTCACAACTAAGATTTATTACAGGGAAAGGATGCAAAACACAGGGGGAAAAGCCAGGCAAGCTTCTAAGAGTCACTGTCCCAGTGGAGTCACACAAGACTTAATTCTCTAGTGTCGAATTATGACAACACAAGAAGCTCATTGCAGACTCAGTATCCAGGGTTTTTACTGGGGGCTGGTCACGTAGGCACCTTGTGTCTAGCACGCACCAAAATTCCAGACTCACAGAAAGAAAGCAGGTGTTCAGCATAAACTATGTCGTTCAAACAATTTAGGCACAGTGAGACACCCTTATCAGTTAGGGAATGGTGGGAATACTCCCCAAATCCAAGTTTCCAGATGCTAACTAAAGACCATCCTTGCAAGCAGGGCTTTCTGAGGATAGTTTGAGGCCATGTTAACGCTTTTCTGTATATCCCATTACTGGTGATGTTATTGCTGAACGTTTGATTAAGTGTTCCCCAGATGTTTCCCCAAATCCTCCACTGTTTAGCTATACTTTTTCCCATTGTAATTTGTAAGTATTTTGTATGGAGGTATTTTGAGATTGTAAATATCCCATTCTTCATTAACCTTTCAATTTGTTCATTTTTTAAAATCTCAGAGTGGACTCAAGGATTCCAGTTGTATTCAGTGAGTTAAAATCCATTACCATTTTTATTTATTTTCATGCTCAAGTTATCCCCAGTTTGGCCAGTGGGAGCCCCTTCGAGCTGGCTCCTATGTTTTTTTGATATGCCCCATCATTCTTGAGTACTTCTTTACTTTCTGGCACAAAATGTTCCGGGCTCATTTTGTACTTTCCTTGCCCCTTCCCTGGAACCAGCCATTTCTCCAAGGAGCCCTGGTTCCTTTTAGGGGAGAATGATGTTTAAAAATCAGGACCTTGTATAGTGCTCATTGCTATTAGGGTGTCACTATTCCTGAGCGCCCTTAATGAAAAGAGCTAGAGGATATGTGAATATATATAAATAGACATTTACATCTGTATTTATTTTCTTTTCTACTTGATCTGTCTACATTGAAAACCATGAATTCACAGTGATATCGCCAGTTACAGCCACCACCATAATATTTGTAATTCATTTCTCTGAGAGTAAAATTGGCTGCTATTATCCTTAATATAACTACTTATTTGGTCAGGGCACCTGCAGAAAACCAATCTCGCTCTCCCTGCCTGCCCCCTCCCATGCACACACCACACACACACACACACACACACGCACACACAGTCCATGCAGACTCTTCCACTCTGCTTGAGCTTCCCCATCCCCTGCCTGCATAGATGTCTTTCTTATTTGCCCCCTTCTGATGGTTAAGCTGAATTGTTCATTAAGGGACGAGGAAGAGCTTAGATTTTAAAATGATTATATTTTTGTTTTTCTTTTAGACACAGATGTATCTACTAGGAAGGGAAGTGTTTTTGGTAATGGACCAGTAAATAAAACATATTATTCACAGTTCCCATCCATTAGTGCAGACAGTGAGGAGCACCTTGGATAAGTTTGATCAGAGGCACGGGGGCTGACGTACTAGAATCATCCTGAAAATGTCATAGAAAGTGCCTAAGACTTGATTAAGGAAGATAGAGTAATGGACTAAATGTAGCTAAAAGGAATACAACTTGCAAACTTTACTGACTGCACGGAGGAAGGCCCATCTGAGCATAAGCTGCTCTTCACATAGAATGATGGTTACACAAGTAATTATACAGGAGTAATTGAGAATTGTCTGTACAGTCACTCTGTTTTGAAGACATCCATGAGATTTTAATATATTAGAAAATTACATGAGGAATATACTTTGTAAAGAAATTAGAAAATATAGACAAGTATAATCAATTAAGAATCACTACAAAAGCATTGCTAACATTTTTTAATATATCTTAGATTTTTAAAAGTGTGTATATAGGTACACACATAATTCCTAAAATGGTATCAAACTTTATATACAGTTTTGTAATTTTTTCACTTAATAAATCATGGCTGTGTCAATGAAAAAATATTTTTACATCATTTTCAGAAGGTGCTGCATAGTGATTTTTTATATGGACGTACCACATATCTACCAATTCTCTAAACCAAACAATTTAGCTTTTTTCTTTCACTGTTATAAACAGTGCTTTGATAAACACTTTTGTGTATATGTACACACACCCCGTATCCACATATATTATTAGGACATTTTTTAGAATGTTTTTGTAGGCTAAATTATGTATGAGTTCCTGAAAAGACAACTGTGCAGAAATTATACTAGGATCTAGTGTCAACCCCCTGATAATTTACTTTGTGATGTTGGGTAAGTCATTTTCTCCCCTTCGGCCTCACTTGGATTAGTCCACTTCTGAGTTTCCTACCAGCTTTAAAAGTCTTTAGTTTCTAATCTCAGAGTAACAGAATAAGGTTGTGTTGAATATACAGACCATAGTACTTCCTAAGGAAATAGAAATCAATTTGACTTTAAAAGGTTTCAATCTGGATGAAGGACAAAACCCAAATGATCATCTCAGTGGATACAAAAAAGCATTTGACAAAATTCAGAACCCTTTTGTGATAAAAACACTCAGTAAACTAGGAATAGAAGGAAATTACTTCAACCTAATAAAGGCCATTTATGAAAAGCCCATAGCAAACGTCATACTCAGCAGTGAAAAACTGAAAGCTTCTTCTCTAAGATCAGGAAGAAATCAAGGATGCTCACTCTCACCACTTCTGTTCAACATGATACTAAAAGTCTTAGCCAGAGTAATTAGGCAAGAAAATGAAATAAAAGGCACCTATCCAAATTGAAAAGAAAGAAGTAAAATTATCTCCTTTCGCAGATGGCGTGATCTTATATTTAGAAAACCCTATAGATTCCACACAAAAACTGTTAGAAATAATAAACATATTCAGGAAAGTTGCAGGATACAAATTACACAAAAATCAGTTATATTTCTATACACCAAGAATCAACTGATCCTAAAAGGAAATTAAGAAAACATCCTGTTTCTAAGAGCATCAGAAATAATAAAATACTTAGGAATAAATTTAACCAACAAGATGAAAGACTTGTACACTGAAAACTAATAAACACTGCTGAAAGAAATTAAAGAAGATGCAAATAAATGGAAAGACATTGTGTTCATATATTGGAAGACTTAATGTTAAAATGTCCATACTTCCCAAAGCAATCTACAAATTCAGTGCAATCCCTATCAAAATCTCAATGGCATTCTTTTCGGAAATAAAAAAAAAAAAATCCTAAAATTCAAATGGAACCACAAAAGACTCCAAACGGACAACGCAATCTCCAGAGAGAACAAAGCTGGAGGCTTCACACTTCTTGATTTCAAAATATATTACAAAGTTACAGTAATTAAAACAGTACAGTACCAGCCTAAAGATATGTAGACCAGTGGAACAAAATAGAGAGCCCAGAAATAAACCCACACATATATAGAGTCAACTGATCTTCAGCGGTGCCAAGAATACACAATGGGGAAAGTATAATATAATCTCTTCAACAAACAATATTGGGAAAACTGAATATTCACATGCAAAAGAATAAAGTTGGACCCTTACCTAACATCATCTACAAAAATTAGCTCAAAATGGATTAAAAACCCAAAAGTAAGACCTGAAACTATAAAACCCCTAGAAGAAAACATAGAGGAAAAGCCTCCTGACATTGGATTAGGCAGTGATTTGTTGGATATGAATACAAAAACACCAGCAACAAAACCAAAAATAGACAGATAGGACTACACCAGACTTAAAAGCTTCTGCAAAGGAAAGGAAACAACAGAGTGAAAAGGCAACCTGTGGAACAGTAGAAAATATTGGCAAACTATCTGATAAGGGGTTAATATCCAGAAATATAAAGAACTGCTACAACTCAATGAAACAAATAATAATCCAATTTAACAATGGACAGAAGACTCTAATAGACATTCTTCATAGAAGATATACCAATGGCCAACATGCATATGAAAGAATGCTCAACAGGACTAATCATTAGAGAAATGCAAATCAAAACCACATGAGATATCACCTCATACCTATTAGGATAGCCACTGTAAGAAAAGCAAAATAACAAGTGTTGGCAAGGATGTGGAAAAATTTGAACCCTTGTGCACTGTTGGCAGGAATGTAAAATGGTGCAGCTGCTGTGAAAAACAGTATGAAGGTTCCTCAAAAAATTAAAAATAGAGTTATGGTATGATTCAGTATTCCTACTTCTGAGTATGTATCCGAAAGAATTAAACAGGATCTTGAAGAGATATTTGCACACCTGTGTTTGTAGCAGCATTATTCACAATAGCCAAGAGGTGGACATAACCCAAGTGTCTGTTGCCAGATGAATGGATAAAGAAAATGTAGTATATACATTCAGTGGGATATTATTCAGCCTCAAAAAAGAAGGAAATCCCATCATATGCACAGCATGAATGAACTTTGAGGAAATTATGTTAAGTGAAATAAGCCAGTCAAAAAAGACAAATACTGCATGATTCCACTTACATGTGCTATCTAAAATAGTCAAACTTTCAGAAACAGAAAGCAGAGTGATGGTTGTGGGGCTGGAAGGAGGGTTAGGTTAAGGGGGATGGTTGTTCAATGGGTACAGAGTTTCAGTTTGGGAAGATGAAAAGATTCTAGAGATCTGTTGTACAATAATATTCATATAGTTAACACTACTGTATTGTACACTTAAATGGTTATGATTATTAATTTTAGTTTTTTAACCACAGTAAAAATATGTACTTGAAGTTTGACTGTGACTTATATATTCATGTTTGCATTAATATAAAAAAAATTCTTCATAAAAGATTCAATCTAGGAACACTGAAGAATGATTTCTGGAAATGTTAATAATGTGCACAAAGTAAGTATTCCATGAGCACATAAATTTGCTATATAATAAAATTTTCTCTTAGATGTTTATACTTTATATTGTAGACTCTAAGAAGACTCATAGAAGAAATTAACTTTTTAATATCTAATCTTTTCCAAACTTTGTTTGCACATAGACTCCTTTTATATAGCGTACCTATTGAATTGTATATATTAACAGTGCAGTTCAAAAAAAAAAAAAAACAGAAAAGATATCAGTTGGGGAAATGTGACTATAACAATCATATGCATTTATCCTATAGGAGGATAAAGTATGTAGGTAAGAGTAGAGTGATATCTCTGGGGAATTGTAATGAGGAAGGATTGATGACTTTGTTTCTGGTGTTATTTTTCTGTCCTCTGGGTGTTGGGGTGGGGCTGAGGTTTTAAAGAGTGGTACAGTCATACCTCGTTTTATTGCACTACTCTTTATGGCGCCTCACAGATGTTGTGTCTTTTTAATAAACTGAAAGTTTGTGGCAACCCTATGTTGAGCAAGTCTATCAGTACCATTTTTCTGACAGCCTGTGCTCACTCATGTCTCTGTCATATTTTTGTAATTCTTGTAATATTTCAGACCTTTTCATTATTATTGTATGTGTTATGGTGACAAGTGATCTTTGATGTTACTATTGTAATTGTTTTGGGGTGCCACAAACTGTACCCATATAAGACTGCAAACTTAATTGATAAATGTGTGTGTTCTGACTGCTCCGCCAACCTGCCATTCCCATCTCTGTCTCTCTCCCTCTCTCCAGGCCTTCCTATTCCCTTAAACACAACAATATTGAAATCAGGCGAATTAATAACACTACAGTGGCCTGAAGTGTTCACACGAAAGGAAGAGTCACATGCCTCTCATTTTAAATCTAAAGCTAGAAGTGATTAAGCTTAATGAGAAAGGCATGTTGAAAGCCGAGAAGGGCCATAAGCTAGGCCTCTTGCAGCAGTTAGTCAAGTTGTGAATGCAAAGGAGAAGTTCTTGAAAGAAATTAAAAAATGCTATTCCAGCGAACACACAAATGATACAGTGAAACAGCCTTGTTGCTGATAAGGAGAAAATATTAGTGTTCTCGATAGCAGGTCAAACTAGCCACAGCAGTTCCTTAAGCCAAAGCCTAATCCAGAACAAAGCCCTAACTCTCTTCAATTCTGTGAAGGCTGAGGGAGGTGAGGAAGCTGCGGAAGAAGCCATCTCCATCACATAAAAGTGCAAGGTGAGGCAGCAAGTGCTGATGGAGAAGCTGCAGCAAGTTGTCCAGAAGATCCTGCTAAGATCATTGATAAAGGTGGCTACACTAAACAGCAGATTTTCAGTGCAGACAAAACAGCCTTCTATTGGAAGAAGATGCCATCTAGGACTTTCATAGCTAGAGAGGAGAAGTCAGTGCCTGGCTTCAAAGCTTCAGAGGACAGGCTGACTGTCTTGTTAGGAGGTAATGCAGCTGGTGTCTGTAAGCCGAAGGCAATGCTAATTTACCATTCTGAAAATCCTAGGGCCTCTATGCTGAATCTATTCTGCCTGTGCTGTAGAAATGGAACAGCAAAGCCTGGATGACAGCACATCTGTTTATAGCATGATTTACTGTCTTACGCCCATTATTGAGACCTGCCTATCAGAAAAAGATCCCTTTCAAAATATTACTGTTAGCTGAAAATTCATCTGGTCACACAGGAGCTCTGATGGAGATATACAAGGAGATTAATGTTGATTTCCTGCCTGCTAACACAGCATCCATTTTGCAGCCATAGACCAAGGAGTAATTTTGACTTTCAAGTCTTATTATTTAAGAAATATGTTTTATAAAGCTATAGCTGCTATAGATAGTGATTCCTCTGATGGATGTGGGCAATGTAAGCTGAAAATCTTCTGGAAAGGATTTACCATTGTAGATGCCATTAAGAACATTTGTGATTTGTGGGAGGAAGTCAAAATATCCATGTTAACAGAAGTTTGGGGGAAGTTGATTCCACGCCTCATGAATGACTTTGATGGGTTCAAGGCTTTAGTGGAGGAAGTCACTGCAGATGTGGTAGAAATAGCAAGAGAACTAGAATTAGAAGTGGAGCCTGAAGATATAACTGGATTGTTAAAATCTTATAATAAAATTTGAATAGATGAGGAGTTGCTTCTTATGGATAAGCAAAGAAAGTGGTTTCTTGGGATGGAAACTATTGGTAAAGATGCTGTGACCATTGTTGAAATGACAACAAAGGATTTAGAATGTTACGTGATCTTAGCTGATGAGGCAGCAGCAGGGTGTGAGAGGACTGACTCCGATTTTGAAAGCAGTTCTACTGTGGGTAAAATGCTGCCAAACAGTATCACATGCTACAGAGAAATCTTTCCTGAAAGGAAGAGCCAATTGATGCAGCAGACTTCATTCTTGTCTCTTTTAAGAAATTGCCGCAGCCACCCCCGCCTTGAGCAACCACCACCCTCATCAGTCAGCAGCCATCAGCGCTGAGGCAAGACCCTCCACCAGCAAAAAGGTTATGACTCACTGAAGGCTCAGATGATCATTAGCATTTTTTAGCAATAAAGTATTTTTAAGTTAAGGTATATACATGTTTTTAAACATAATGCTGTTGCACACTTAATAGCCTACAGTATAGTATAAACATAAGTTTTATAGGCACTGGGGAACCAAAAAATTTGCGTGTCTTGCTTTATTGCGATATCTCTTCATTGCGGTGGTGTGGAACGGGACCTGCAGTATCTCTGAGGTGTGCCTGTATTTCTGTCACTACTTTGTGGGACCCAGTGATGAGAGACGGCGGACTGGGAGCTGAGCTCCTTGCCTTCACGTCCGTGCTCTCTCTCTCTCAGTTCTCTGTGTTTTCCACATGTGCCTGAGCCCACTTCTGTGACCAGTGCTGTCCTTATTAGGTGTTGGAGAAGACCCATGCAGTGCCCAGGTGAATCAGTATCACATTGTTACGGCCACAGGCCATCCTGGAGTATCTGCCCTGGATTTGGTGGTGGAGATGCTGCCTGTTCTGAGATGAAAGGCCTACCTTTTGCTCCATTTTCCTAACTAGATCCATATCGTATTCCCCTGTAGCCAGGTCCTGGTCATGGTACCTGTACAGTATCATGTCAAAATCCTGTCAACAACAGGGATTTGCCTTGTTGTAGCCAGCATCCCAACCACCCCTTGCGTACCCCTCATTAGAGTCTTTTTGAATCTGAATTGTATTTCTTGTTGGTTCGGTCCTTCCGTTTGTTGGTCTGTTGACAGGTCATCCCCAACCACCCCTTGCACACATTCACGCCAGTGAGAGTGCTCTTGAATGTGAATTGTGTTTCTAGGTGGTTGGGTCCTTCCATTTGTTAACAAGTTGATGCTGCCTGCATGCCTGCCTGGATCTCCAGATACCACTCAGTACTATGTTCTGTCCACATGTTGGGGCATGCTGTGGACCTCATCCATGCCTGTGACCTGTCCCTCATTTATAACCCATGCTGGAGATCAGGTCCTGTCGTCTAAATATCCTGTCATTGCTTACATCTTACTTCGTCACCTTCGTGTCTTTCTCACATAATCATAGCATTATATTCCCCTCTCACCCCCTCATTGTAAAGTGCCACAGTTAATCTTTGTTGATGTTACGGTTTAAAAGAGCATGGACTTCAGTCCTTGGAACTGTATGTCCGTACAATTACTAAGCTTTCCACTGTGATCAGGACTTCTCTGCTAACAGGATGTTAGTAAGTTCTTATGTGCTTGTGCCTGGGATATTAAATTCATCTGTGGCAGAGCTTGCAAGTTAGTGTCCTCTGGGCCCAATTCCATCTATCTATATACCTCCTTGCTTGGCTCACACAGTTTCTAAAAATGGGAAGTTTTACTTTAAAAATGGTTTCTGACTATTATTGAAAAGACCAGACACCACTGAAACCCTGGGCCTGCGTTGCATCCCATGGTGGCATCAGTCACCTGTAGCTGAGTAGTTGGTGTTCTGTCAGGGGTTGTTAGAGACAACGTCAGTCCGTTCTTCCCCCTAGTCCTTTGGGATGTTTTCACATCTAATACTTAGCACTTGCTGGCTCTTTGAAGGACTCCCGTGGGCTAGTGGAGAAGGGAGTTTCTGGGAATTTCTTTCAGCCACCAACATCCTTGACCAGTGACTGACAGGTGCGGAAGAGGGCGATAAAGCACAGCTACCCTGCTGCGGGTGAGGGAAATCTGAGGGGAAGTTTAGTACTCCAGGGCTTCTCTGTGGGACGAGGCGGAAGCTACCCTTGTGGGATTTTGCCTGGGATTGAGCCCTTACCTGGCTTCCTTCACTTCCTGCGTTCCCTCCCTGCTCCCTGCTCCACCTTAATAAATGGCGTGTGACCTTTGGTTTCTGGGTCTGTTTTTAGGGAATAGGACCTAAAATAGAGAGAATGTTCTGTTTTCATTGTCATTCATTTAAAAATATATTCAGATTTCCCTTGTGATTATCTGTTTGTCCTGTGGGTTATTTAGAAATATGTTGCTTAGTTTCCATATTTTGATGGATTTTCTAGATTTTAAAAAAATGTTTGTCAGAGGACATACTCTGCGATTTCATCTTTTGGAATTTATTGAGACTTCTTTTATTGTTGAGTACATTAGTGAATGTCCTAATTGTACTCGAGAAGAATGTGTATTCTGCAGTTTGGGATGGAGTGTTCCATAAGTGTCAATTACATCCATAGTGAGGTTGTTCCTATCCCTATGTGTGCCGATTTTTTGTTAGTGAGAGAAGTCCTATAAAGATTCCAACTGTGATCATGCATTTGTTTATTTCTTTAATTCTATCAAACTTTGAAGCTTTGATATTTGGAGCATATACTTTTAAGATTGTTATGTCCTCTTCATTAATCCCTCTTTATCTCTGGTAATATTCCTCGTCTTGGAGTATACTTTGTCTGATATTAGCATAGCCAGCTTACTTAGAATTGGTGTTCACATGGTATATTTTTTCCCATCCTTCTACTTTCTTTTTTTTGTAGTTTTAAATTATAATTAAACTTTAATAAGAAAAGTAACCACCTATTAAGTTAGAGTACAAAATGAATGCAATTAACATTTTAAAGATTTAAAAGCAAGAAAAGGTACAGAGTTGTTCCTCAGTATCATGGGGGATTCGTTCCAGGGCCCTTGCAAATACCAAAATATGTAGATACTCAAGTTCCCTATATAAAAGGGTGTAGTATTTGCTTATAACCTGTACACATCCTCGTATACTTTAAATCGTCTCTAGATTACTTATGATACCTAATACGCTATAGATGCTATGTAAATAGTTGTTATACTATACTGTTTTTTAAAATTTGTATTATTTTTGTTGTATTGTTTTTTATTTTTTCAAATATTTTCGATCTGTGGTTGGTTGAATCTGAGGATGTGGAACCCCCAGATGTGGAGGGCCGACTGAATAATGTAAATTCCTCCAAATTTTAAATAGTTGTGTGGTGGGTAAATGCCATTTAAAAAAAATAAATAGAAAATTAATTTATGACTCAGTTTACAGAAGGTAAAAAATCAATGTTTAATTCAAACTTTAAGTATAAATAACTAAAAAATGGAAAAAATGTTCTTTCTGTTTTTTTCTTCAACATATTTATCTTTTATAGAAAACATTGCGTTCTATGACAACTTTTTTTTTTTTAATTTATTTTTTAAATTTCAGAATATCATGGGGGTACAACACTTTGGCCATACACATTGCCCCTGTTCTGCCCGTGTCAGAGCCACAATCGTGATCATCTCCCAAACTGTGCTCCCCACATCCATTCAGTGAGAGTTTTTCCCATCCCTTCCACCCCCCTCCCGCCCGCCCGCCCTCAGATGAATGTTATTGCCCTGTGTGATGTAAGTGTTGATCAGTTAGTACCAGTTTGATGGTGAGTACCAGTGGTGCTTGTTTTTCCAATCCTGCGACACTTCGCTTCGAAGAATGGGTTCTAGCTCCAACCAGGATAATACCAGATGTGTTAATTCACTATTGTTCCTTATTACTGAGTAAATACTCCATGGTATACATATACCACATTTTATTGATCCACTCGTGTATTGATGGGCACCTTGGTTGTTTCCACAACTTTGCAATTGTGAATTGTGCTGCTATGAACATTCGAGAGCAGATGTCTTTATTATAAAATGTCTTTTTTTCTTTTGGATAAATACCCAGTAGTGGGATTGCTGGGTCAAATGGTAGTTCTACTTTTAATTCTTTGAGGTATCTCCATATTCTTTTCCATAGAGGTTGTACTAATTTGCATATGACAACTTTTTTTAAACAATGGCAATAATCAAGAGCGCCCTCATGTGATCTTCCTACACAAGTGTGAATGGAAGGAAAACCAGAATCCTATAAATTCTTTGGTGTATTGGTGGAATTGGTGTTTTGATCAGGAAATCAACTACTTTTTTATTCTGCTGCAAAACATACATAATGAATTTCATTCTCCCTACATGTATGTCCAAGCAGTTGTCTCTTTCTCTTCTGGAACCATGTCAATACGAGGGAGGTTTTATAAGCTAGTTTTTCATCATCATTAAAATATGGCTCCACACGTACTTGATTTTTGTTCAACAGTCTTGCGTTTATTTCCACGGGCATTTGGGTTCTTTGTGGTAGCCAACAGTTCTCCTCTGGGAGGAACTCTGCCAGGTGGGATTCGTATTCTTCATGTGTTGTCTGATCAAACGTGTTTATCCTCTGTTAAGTAGATTTTTCCCTCTTTTCTCCATTTGGACTCCTCCCCCCACTCCTTGTTTAATTTCTAACAGCACTTTTTTGCCATGTCCATTCTCTTCCTCTTCCTGCCCTGACTGACTGCCATCTAGTACACGGATACTTGTTTTATACTGAGAAAATTCTTCATTTGTATCTATGTGCCATTGGACATTTTCAAAGGATACTTTGTTCTATAAAGATTTTGTTTTACCAATTCTATATGGGTTTAATTAAAGATCTCATGTTTGATAGTTGAATTCTTGATGTATAATTTTATATCTTGATCTTTTTACTTATAAGTATTTTCTCATGCCACTTAAAACTTTCATCAGCATTGTTTCAAGTTGTATAATATTGTTATGTTTGTATTGTAATTTATTTCAACATTTCCTATTGTTGAATAGTTAGGATTTTTTGAACTGTAGAAATGATCCCTGAAAGTATAGTCAATGTAAAATAACTCTACAAGTAGTTTTCTCATAAGTGATGTATTTGCGGTGATACATTTAATTTATATTTCTAGAAATAGGATTACTGAGACAGAGGTCATAAAGGCTCTTAATTCATATTGCTGCATTGCTTTCCAGGAATGACAAGATGTTTACCTTTTCTTTGGCTAATGTTTTTCAAAGACCAAGTTAGTTGAATAGTAAATATTTTAGGAATAATAAGCTACCTACCACATTTAAGATCTGTGGAATGCAGATTTAGTGTAACACTATAAAATGATTTTTAAAAAACTTTTTTAGAGGCAATGGCTTAGTATATTTTATTTTTTTAAAATATGAAACATATTTTGCTTCATTGTACCCATATAAACTTTAGTTCTGCAACACCTGGAAAGTGTCTATCGTATGCCAGGCATGTTGCTATAGTGGAGAAATAAAAATGAAGGAAATGGTTTCTACTTGCCAAGAGTTCAGAGCTTAGAAGAAGAGAAAGACCCATAATCACCTAAATTTTTTTTACCAGGTAATAAGCTTGACATATATAAAATGAACCTGTAAGGTGCTGATGGAGGATTGAAGAGAGCAGTTATTTGTGCCAGAGGGTGTGACATTTGAGCTGATCCTTTAAAAGAAGAATAGACTATTTCAGGTGAAGTAGGAGTACAAAGGCAATCTCAGGGAGAAATAGTATTTAAGGGCATAATAAAGATTATTTAGAACACAAACTGCCTGTGTTTCACAATTAAAAGCTTAATTCCTAAGTTTCCATCTTATTTTATTCCCTTCCCAGGATATATGTAGTCATCATTCTTAATATAGAGTTATTTCTTATCTTTGGCAAACATCCTTAGTTGAATGGGCTTTAGTGCTTTTGTCATTTTGGTCTCCTATTATCAATCTGTTCTTGCATTATACAGATTGATAGAACAAATGGATTTCAGTCTACACTCACGTCCAAAGGAATTGGCAGCTTCAAGAAATCTGTTTTTCCTCCACCACTCCTGGGCGTCACATGCATTTTGTCTTATTGTAAGGGATCTGTGTTTGAAAAATACAGATTTCTTTACCAAGGACTGATGCCGTTCATTCTGTTTTGGAGCCATATTGAATGCTGCATCAAGTTATGTGGTGTGGCAATGTGGGGGTGGGGGATGGTGGTGGTCTTAAGATGTTCAGAATGTTGCTTCGCCAATATAAAAATAATTGGTAAAATGTGCAAAACTGGGCAGTGCTGGGGTATTAAAGCTGACCGTTAACTGTGTGTTAATTGGGTATCATAAAATTTGATAATTCAAGGACATGGTAGATGTCTTTTATGAAATTTTGTTTCCATCTTTATTCTTAACAGGATGAAAGTTAAAAAACTGCCCATGATTCTAGCTCTACACCTGAAGAGATTTAAGTACATGGATCAACTTCATCGATATACAAAACTTTCTTACCGGGTAGTTTTTCCTTTAGAACTTCGTCTATTTAACACTTCAGGCGATGCAACCAATCCAGACAGAATGTATGACCTTGTTGCTGTTGTGGTTCACTGTGGAAGGTAATTGCAAGTCTGGGGACACAGTAGTGAAATTTCTAGGTTAGTAGAGCAGTGCACGTTCAGGATGTTCATTAGTGATTCTAACGTAGAGCTTTTAGAAATTCTTTATCCTCAAAATAAGTTTATTTCAAAATGAATTTTTTAGATATACTGTATCTGATTTCCTAAAACCTTAAGGTTTGTTAGTTTTTCTTTTCCTTTGTGTGTATGGGGGGAGGGTTGTTGGTTAAAATGATGGTGCCTAAATAGATTTTGCAAAATAAATCATTTCTTAGTTTAACTGGATATGTTTGTTATATTAATGGTTGTGAAAAGCTTTTATAATGGCTTTGGAAATTATCTTCAAAGATCAGTTTTCTGATTTTACTAGGGTATGTATTTATCATTTCTAATTAGCCAATTCAGTGTGGTGTCTCATTGTCCTCCTTTCCAACATGGCATACATGTCTTCTCTGTATGAACATACGTATGTGTAACTTAATTTATTAAGTAACAAAAAATTCTCAAACTAAACATCACATAATCAAAACTTCTATTTGGAACTTACAGTCTTCATTGACTTCTTAGAATTTCCTTTAATGATTTTAAAACAGGGAGCTCATCCTTTTTCCCTTGGTTTTGGGAAACTTGTACTAACAGCATGTTATATCCAAATGAAACAGTCCCAGCTTTCTCTTAGCTCTCCTCCCGGCTGTCTGCTCAGAGTATGCAGGGACAACTGGGAGGGAGTAACAAGCACTCTGTAGTGCCATCCTCTGCCTCCACTGGCTGGCCAGTCCGGACTCCTGTCTTTTATCCTCAGCAGGAATCTTTCTTTTCCACTTTCGGAGCATTCTACTTTTAAAGTAAGAATGATGACATCTGAAAGGAGTAAAACAGTATCATATCACTTAGAGAACCTCGATATGGTGATTCAGACCAGGGGTTTTGAGAATCAGAGAAACCTGGGTCTCAGTAATATTTCTGCCACTTGTGGCAGTGTGGCTTAATACATACTTCCTGAAAAACCTTCAGTTTTCTCTTCTAAAAAATGTAAATAATATTAACCACCTTGTTGCACTGTTAGTATTCAAAGGGAAATGTAAATCACTTAGCTACTGCTACTGTTTTGATAGCAAAAACATAACATTACCTTCTAACACCCTAACTATACCATTCTTTAGCCTCTTCAAATTTAGTTACAGTCTTACTGTACTGAAATTATGCTGGATCTTTTGGAATTCTTCTACTCAAAGATCTTGAGCTCTGAGATTCCTGACTCAGATCACAGCCAGGGCCCACCCTACCCCCACCCTTTAAATTAACCCTACCTTTTCCCCCATAGCGGCTAGTCTCTTGACCTTTCCTTTTTTAACCCTTTTCTTGGCTTCACTTGCTTCTCCTCCCAACTTGAACACCACAGTTATTTAAAGCATGTTCTCAGTTCTCTTGCCAACTATCCAAGTCCCCTCTGTCGAGTCCCTTCTGTCAGAATTGCTGCAGAAAATTGCATAGAGATGCTTATTGACTTTCCTTACAACTCTGGCTGTCTGCTTTCAGTGGGGAATTCATTCCTGGTTGAGTTCATCACAGCAGTTCTTTGGGATCCCACCCACCCCAATTTTTTACTCTTCTTCCTATCTTACTCTCTCATTGCCTCATGCCTTCCTGTCCCCTCCTCTCTGGAAGTCTTCCTGATGCTCTTCTATCCAGCCTCTGTTTCCACGTGGTGCTGTTCCTCTGTATTCACATAAATACTAGATGCACAGTGCTAGCCCTGCCTTTTCGTATTACATTTATCAGATTGTATGTCTGTTTTCCTTATGAAAACAGGCACTTCTTAAAACAGGAAATAATATGCTCATTAATAAAAGGCTAATAATAATTTTCCATTTTCTGTGTTTCAGACTTATTTATAGATATGTTTCATATGAGAGTATAGAGGGTTTACATTTGCCTGCATCCCTCTGTTGAACACTCTCATTTTTAGCATGTCAGTGCCAGTTCACCTTACTCATTCTCTATCCCCAATGCCTGGCATGTGGTAGGTTTCCAGCAAGCGTTTGCCAGCTGTTTACCTATTATCCTTTAAGCCTGGATGGGACCCTGACTCCATCTTTCTTGATTCCTCAGCCCTCTCCCTTCCACCCTCTCTCTTCACTGGGTGAAGTCTTCTCTTGCGGCTGCACTTTTATATCATATTCTGCTTTGGATTATGTTTTTGGAGTAGTTATCTGCTATACTGAAATGTCTTCAGGGCAGGACGTTGTTGGTGTCTGTCTCATCTCCACAGCAACCAGCACAGTGTTTTGCTCACATTAGGCATTTGTATACACTCAGCTGAGTGTTTGATGTTCAGAATGCAAATTCCTAATAAATAACTTCCTTGGGTGTACATTTATTAGCTTTGGCCCTTCATCTCTCATATCATTATTAGTTTATGAAATTAACTTTTGTCTGTTCGTCAAACTAGCTCTTTGCCAAAGGAAAAAGTTACCTTTTTCCAGTACTCAACCCACCCACCTCCTTCCCATAAAAAAGTTTCTCAACTTTTTTATGATTTTTATTTCACCCCTTAAAATTTTTTTTTCATTTCCTAAACTCTGTCCATCAGACATACGACCCTTTAGATGAATCCTAAAGAAATGTAGAAAATAGACTTAGTTTATAAAGCATTTAATGCTTTTATTAAAAAAAAGTTTTGCAGTGTCGTGCTCTGTTAAAAAAGCACACTTGTTTGTGTCATACTGTCACCTAAGATATTTATCTCACCTACAGGATCAAAGGATCTGAGAAACATGAGACATTGTAGGAGGTAGCTTATTCTAATCCTTGGTTACTACTTTTAAAATAGTGTTCAACACAAAGAATAATTTGTGTTGAAAATAATTTAAAATTCTGTATCAATTATAGAATTACAATTTAACTAAAAAATTATATTTAAGCCTTTATAATGAATTGTGTTTAAACTGGGAGAGGTTAAAATCTTTGCCACGTCCTTTTATAAAGCAAATAATTTCTTTCAAAAAAAATAATGCCAAAATAATGCCTTCTTTATTTTTATGTATATCTAGATTTTTGTCTTCCAGATTTACTTAAAGTGAGAGGCGGAGGCAATCATAATAATAGTTATAATGGTGTTAAGAATTAGGTACTTAAAGATAGCACCAATAATAACTTACCATTGGGCAAAGGTCATTTACCTTGAAAGATGTTTATGAAGTTCAGGATTGATTTCAGAACCATGGATTTGATATCTTTGCCTATTACAAGCATCATGTTGGCTCTTTCTTCGAGAAAAAAAACTATTGTCAAGGGAATGAGACTCAGAAATAAATCTATATGGGGCCCGGCGAGGTGGCTCAAGCCTGTAATGCTAGCACTTTGGGAGGTGAGGCGGGAGGATTGCTTGAGGCCAGGAATTTGAGTTCAGCCTCAGCAAGAGTGAGACCCCGTCTCTACAAAAATAGAAAAATTGGCCGGGCATGTTGGTGCGCACCTATAGCCCCAGCTACTTGGGAGGCTGATGCAGGAGGCAGGAGAGTCGCTTGCACCCAGGAGTTTGAGGTTGCAGTGAGCTGTGATGATGCCACTGCACTCTAGCCCAGGTGACAGAGCAAGACCCTGTCTCAAAAAAAAAAAAAGAAAGAAAGAAAGAATTCTGTATGCATCCATCATTTTGTAGTTTAACTTAACTACCCCACCCAAAATGCTAAAAAAATGTATTTCTTTTGTAGAAGCAAGTTTGAAAATTATTACAAAAACAATAAAAGATTTCACTAGCATAGCTTTTTATAAATAGAATACTGGTTATATCTGTCAACGTTAGAATACTAATTATTTGACTTTAAAATTGAATGCCTATTCAGCTCAGTGTAGCTTGTTCTTTTTTTGGAAAGAATAGGCAAGGGGTATTTTTATCTGTTTCAGTTTCTTTACTCTATAGAACATGAAATTTAGGACATGAAAGAGTAATAATAAGAAACATTGTATAAAATTAACTTTTCTTTTTTTTGTTTGTTTTAGTGGTCCCAATCGAGGCCATTATATTGCAATAGTTAAGAGTCATGATTTTTGGTTGTTGTTCGATGATGACATTGTAGAAGTAAGTAGTTTCTTAATTTCTTACTTTTCTTTAAAGTTGTGTGTGTATGTTGCTCTTCATTTTTTTCTCATGGTTTCCCATTCATATATGACTGGTGATGAATATTAGACAAATGTCTGGGTCTTTAATAGATAGTAGTCTGATTCCTACTTCTTACTCCCAAACACCTAAGCCTAACACCTGAGTGGCCAACTAACATTTACACGTCTAGAATAAAATGAGGGAAAGCTTTCAACAGAGCTTATTATTTAGAAAAAAACTTACTGAGCTATATAACATACATACAGTAAAGTACACAAATCTTAAACAGCTTGAATTTTTATATGCATGTACACCTCTACCCACCTCACACACACACACACTTGTAGCTACCATCCAGGTCAAGATGTAATGCATTTTCACCACCCAGCAGCTGCCTTGTTCCCCCCCCCCCTTCTGGTGCTCACAGCTCTCCTCACCTCTATCATCCATCCGCCATTTGGACTTTTATCATTGTGATTAATTTTGCCTACGCTTGAATGTAAATGGACTCACACTGTATAATTTCTTCTGTGTCTGGCTTTTTTCATTCATTAGTGTATTTGTGAGATTCATTCTTGTTACCCATAGTAGTAGTAGTTCCTTTTTATTGCTTTGTAATTTTCTATTGTATGAATATACCAAGTTAAAGATTGGACTTTTTGTCAAGTATTGCCTATTGTGAATAAAAATGCCTTGATCATTCTGTATGTCTTTTGCTGGACATGTATGTATGCTCATTTTTCTTGGGTGTATATCAAGTTGGACCATTAGAAATTGCATTTTTTAGGTCCAAAAGGGTTGTCGATTAGTGGTTTCATATAGTTCAAACTATACATAGAGGTAGAGTTGCTGGATCAAAGTATAGTTTTATGTTCAGCTTTAGAAAATATTGCTAAACGTTTCCAAAGTGTCTGTATCATTTCACATTCTCACTAGCCCTTCATGAGAGTTCCCTTTGCCCCACGTTCTCACCAATACTTGGTATTGTCAGTTGTTTTGATTTAAGGCGTTCTGGTTGTACAGAGCTCATTTATGTACTAATGTTTACATTTTGCCCCACAGAAAATAGATGCACAAGCTATTGAAGAATTCTACGGGTTGACATCAGATATCTCAAAGAACTCTGAGTCTGGTTACATCCTTTTCTATCAGTCTCGGGACTGAGGGGGAATCATGATGAAGAGATACTTTCTGCCTCATTTCTTCTCTGGTTATTTTGGAAAGGATCAAGCACTGTTTTTTCAAGAAAAGAGAAATGCAGGAAGCTCAGGGGGCAGTAGCACACTTTGCACACAAAAAAGCAAAGACGATGGATTAACAAGCCCTTCCGATCATGGTAGTTGATTTATTTGCTCAGGTATCATGCTGTCTGTGCAGTTCCATATGACAAGGAAGTAAAATCAGAGATACCAGCTCCTCTTGCAAAACAGCCTTCCAGTTATTGACATGCATTTTCTCTTTATTAATTGCACCAATAATGATTTGAATTCCTTGGGGGTGCAGTAGAAGGAATCGGAATTTGTGCTAGCTTATGTTGATAATTTAAGGAGGTGATATTGAACACACTGCATCAATGTGTCTGTGTTCAGTATGTATAAAAGCATATTCAGTGGTCTTTTCAAGAGTAAACCAGAAATACTTTTGGGCCCAACACTTGGAGTTGCCTTCCTGATGTAAAAAACTAACAGATGCTAGATAATCCAGTATCAGGAAGACAAATATGTTTTGCTTCTCTGAAGAAGCTTATAATAATATACAGTATATGTATATGTAGGGAACAATTGGTCAAAAGTGGCTTTTTGTTTCCCCAAGGGGAAAGACTGGCTTTGTAATTATAACTTTTTCCTTATTTATTTTACTTAAAACTGGTAGAGTCTAAGTATTGTATGAAGTGCCCATGATTCTGTCACTAAATTTGAGCATATTTTGATTAGTTTATGTCAGTTTAGTCCTTTTGTTTGTTCTATTTTTAAGGTGAATTTTAAATTCTATCTAAAATCAGTAAGATACCTTGAGAAAAACTGCAACGAGAGGAGGTGACTATTCTTTTTCAGGAGGAACTGATATCTCTGGCTAAATATTTGTCCTTTTACTATAGTTTATAAGTCAGTTTTTGTATTCAGCTTTAATTTCAGTAAAATAAAAAATTACCAAAAATTCCCTATAGTAGTTGGAATAATAAAAGAAATTCTGATGCAGTGGTGGTATACCAATCTTTAGAATTCTTAAGTATTCAAATTTTTAAGTTGAGGCCATGCTTGGAAAATATATGTCATAGCAGTTATGTAATTTTCAAATGTCATTTTTTACTCTGGAAAAAAGTAATATGTTCATTATAATCCTAGCAACCTGGATAGCAAGCTAAAAACCCCTTTGAAGATTAAATTTTAATGAAGTAGACCAGTAATACAAAAAACAAGTCTTTTCCCCTCTGCCTTTACAAATCTTACTAGAAGAGTGTTCAGAAATTAAAATTGGTGTTTAAGACTTCATTCTGTTGAGGATTTTAAGAAGTAATACATGTAATGTAAAATGTATGTAAACCATTGCAGCTGACATTTTTCCATGCACCAGTAAGTTGTCTGACAGTGGCCAAATGTAACTTGCAGAAAATAATTGAAAATTATATTCAAAATTATAGCAATCAGGCCTTTGATGTTCTCTATCAAACTCTTTTTCAGGCAGTAATTTTTTAAAATATTCTGTTATTTTGCTAAAACTGTTAACTATGGAAAACAAACAACAAAAAATATTTTTCGTCTGCTGCTATTATTAACATTTTTATCTGTATCTTTTAGCTCAGGAAATGACTTCACCTATTTGTTTCATAAACAGATCTTTAACAGGGTCATTTAGCTAATTGGGCTGCTTAAACAGATGTGCTGGGAGAAAATTATGATACTTAGTATTTGTACTAAATATCAACAATATTTTGACAAATTGCTTTTTAAGATTCAGTTTCTGAAGCCTTACCCTGGCTGGAGCTATTTTGTACAAATTATATATAGCCTGCCTGATCTACCAACATTGCACAGAGAGAATCACAACCAAGAATGTGGGCAAAGTCAGAGCAGTAGAAGTGGATGTACACTTTTTTATTTTGAAGGCTGAAACCAAATTGTCTTGGAATTTAAAGCTGTATTTTTTCAGCTTTCAGTACAGAGAAAAAGTGAAGCTGAGTCAGTTTTAACATCAGCTAGACCACAGCATGTTTAAGAAAGATAGATGAAGTCATTTGCGTAAAGGTACAGCACTGAAATACTATATTGTGTTTTTTATATTTTTGCATTTTAAAAAAACATGCAGTAAAAGCCAAGTTAAATTTCATATCAAAGCAAGTTCTAGCGTTTGTATTGAGTTCCATGGTAGTCGCACACTTTGTTCACATCCACACTGTATTTCATAGTATGATCTGTCAGGGGAGGGACTGTGGGGTGATGGTTTTCAATTTACTTTTCACTCTTAGTGCAGCTGGATCTAAGTAAAATGTTTTGAAGCTTATCAGAAACTCAGTATACTTTTAAAGCATATAGGGTCAGGGTTTGGGGAAACAAATACAGGTATAGTAAGTAAGAAAAGTGACCCATAAAGAAAGCATTGTGAGGTTGTGTGCTGGTTGACTGTGATTTACATGAGGGGCAGGTGTAAGTTGTAAATGGTGGCTGATTGCTGTGTAACTATGTATATGTTTGTTGGGGTGACTCCCATAATTTGTATATTGGAATAAAAATTTCTATAAATTATCATAACTAAAAGTAAATATTCTAAATTAAGTCCCACTTCTAAGTCACATGGCTTCTGTCTTGGAAACTTTACCTTTGGAAGATTAAGACAGGAACCAGGAAGCTTTGGGAAAAAGGGAAGAAGGAAATGTACTATATGGGTCTTGTGGCCTCTAACCATCAATATAGGGTTTTTTCTTTCCTTGATGGCAGTAGAAAGACCTCATTTTCATAACATACTACTCTTGATACTTTCTTTAAAGATACTTTTTATTAAAGATTCTCTCATGAGGTATTTGGCTGGGAGCTGGGAGGCTAAAGCGCTCAGGTCCTGGCTCTTCAGTGAATTAAACTGTGTGACCTTGGGCAAGTCACTTAACCTCTCTGTGCTTCAGTCTCCCTGTCTTGTAAAATGGGAGTAATACCTACCTCACAGGGTTGTTGTGGGGATTAATTAGAGATAATGTCTGTAAAGCATTTAAGGTTCTTGAAGAAGGCGCTATATAAATACAAAATAATATCTATTAAAGTTGGTTTATTTGTGCTTGTGGGTTTTTAAGTGTGTTTTTTTTCCTTTTTGCCTAAAATGTATTTGCAAATTAAAAGTAGACACTTTGGAAATTGTGTTACTACTTTTGCTCAAGTTATTTTTGTTATCCAAAGAGATTTTCCCTAGAACGGCATCACATGAATGTAGAGCAGTATTTCACATGTACCTCTGTTTATTTAGCCCATAGCTTGCATTTATCTATATGTGGTAGCATGTCTTTTGAAAAATCCAAAGTTTAAATTTTTAAATTTAGAATCGTAGAATCTTAGAGGGTAAATACCTTAAAGGTCACTATTTCTACTGTTCCTCCTCCTTTCCAGTGTAGTAATTGCTCCTGTAAACTCTGTTTCACAAGTGGTTAGCCAATCTGCACTTGAGCACTCGAAGCCTCTTCCATTGCTGAGTAACTTGAATTATTTATATTGCCATTATTTTTAGTCTGTCCATCATTCTCCCTGTGGGCCTTCTGTTCTGAAGACTGATCTTTGTATTTTATGGCTTTTGAGGACTCACTTCATCATTCGTGGGAGCCCTGTTCGGGCAGTACTCTTGTTTATTCATGTCTCTGAAAGAGTGTTCTTAGAAGAAACACAGTAACAGGTGAACTACCTGTCAGTGGGGACCGAAGATTGCATTCTCTTTGCTAAGCATCTGTGTCACACACTTCGTATTGAACCTTTAGCAAATGAAATCCTCTATATCCAAGAGTTTTTCATGAACTATTGAAAAGCCAAGACTGCCCCCTCCTTTTACAAGTTCCATTGTTGCCTGGTGCCACATGTTAACATTTTAGAGCTTTTTCCATCTCTTCATTCATGTTTTCTGTGATTACATATTACCTTTCTCTTCTATCTCCAGAGCTGCTGAAATATTAATAACAGCCCATCATTTCTGAGTGATAGCCTGCTATATGATGGGCCCTGTACTTGGCATTTTATTTCTTTTAATGTTAGTCTGAATACATATGAGGTAGTGATATCCTCATTTTATAAAAGAAGAATCTAAGGCTCATTAGAGGTTAAGTAATTTTCTCAGAGCCACTCAGCTGGAAAGTAGCAGCTCCAGGTTTTAAATAGATACAACTTTGGTGTCCAAGCTCTTAACATAGCTATCCTTATCAAAAGTTTTTTTTATTGTAAAATAACTTAAAAATTACTTTAGCCATTTTAAGTGTTCAATTAAATGAGAATGAGTACATTCATAATGTTTTTATCTCTCTGAACTTGACTGCTCCTATAGGTGGGAATTAAACAATATTTGTCCTTGTGTGTCTGGCTTACTTCACTTATTTTCAAGGCACGTCCATGTTGTAGCATGTGCCAGAATTTCCTTTCTTTTTAGGACTGAATAATACTTACATATACACCACATTTTGTTTATCGATTCACCCATTAATGGACATTGGGGTGGTTTCCTTTTGGCAATTGTGACTGACACTGCTGTGAACATTGGTGTGCAAGTATCTGTTTGAGCCCCTGATTTCAGGTCTTCTGAGTATAGACCTGGAATTGCTGGATCATGTGGAATTCTATGTTTAACTTTTTGAGAAACAGCTAAACAGCTTTTCACAGTGAGCGCACTGTTACATTCACACGAGCAATGCACCTTTGTTCCAGTTTCTCTACATTCTTGCCAACACTTGTTATTTTCTGTTTTTTTTTATAGTACCCATCATAATAGATGTGAAGTGGTATTCTCATTGTGATTTGATTTTATTTCCCTAATGACTAGTGGTTAAGTATCTTTTCATGTACTTATTGGCCATTTGTATATCTTTGAAGAAATGGCTAAGTTCTTAGTCCGTGTTTTAATTGTTTGGGGGTTTTTTTGTTGTTTAGTTGTAGGAGTTCTTTACAAATTCTGGATATCAATCCCTTATCATATAAATGATTTGGAAATATTGCTCCCATTCTGGGGGTTGTCTTTTCATTCTCATAGATAGTATCCCTTAATACACAAAAGTTTTTAATTTTGATGCAATACAATTTAATTTTTCTTTTGTTGTCTGTGCTTTTGGTGTCATATCCAAGAAATCATTGCCAAATCTAATGTCATAAAGCTTTTGCCCTATGTTTTCTTTTAAGAGTTGCATGGTTTCAGGTCTTTCTTTTAGGTGTTTGATCCATTTTGAATTAATTTTAGTATATGGTATAAGGTAAAGGTCAACTTTATTCTTTGGAATGCTGATGTCCGGTTTTCCCAGGATCACTTGTTGAAAAAACTGTCTTTTTCTCACTGAGTGCTCTTGGCACATTTGCCAAAAAATCAATTGGCTGTATATAGCTAGGGTTTATTTCTTGGCTCTCTTTTATCCCAGTGGTCTGTATGTCTGTCCCTATGCCAGTACCACACTATTTTGATTACTGTAGCTTTGTAGTACGTTTTGAAATAAGGAAATATGAGTCTGCCAACTTTATTCTGTTTCAAGATTATTTTGGCTATTCAGGGCCCCTTGAGATTTCATGTGAATTTTAGGTTGGGATTTTCTATTTATGCAAAAGTTGTCATTGGGATTGTGATAGGGAGTGCCTTCGTCTCTAGATGGCTTTAGAGTAATATTGTCATCTTAATATTAAGTCTAATCCATGAACACCGATGTCTTTCCATGTATTTAGGTCTTCTTTAAGTTCTTACAGCATCGTTTTGTAGTTTTTAGTGTACAAGTCTTTCACTTCCTTGGTTACATTTATTCCTAAGTATTTTGTTATTTTTGATGCTATTGTACTTTTTTTTTAAATTTTCTTTTAACAGTTTACCCTGACATGATGTTATTGTCAGTTTCTTCATTTTCTTTTAGGATTGTTAATTGTCCATATACAGAAATGCAGCTGATTTTTTTCATGTTGATTTTTATGCCCTGCAACTTTGCTGAATTTGTTTGTTAGCTTTAATAGTTTTTTTGGTGTGGAATCTTTAAGGTTTCCTACATATAAGATCATGTCATTTGCAAACAGAGATAATTTTACTTTTTTTCCAATTTGGATGCCTTATTTCCTTGTTTGGACTAATTGCTTGGGCTAGAACTTCCAATACTACATTGAATAGAAGTGGTGAAAGTGGGCATTCTTGTCTTGTTCCTGATCTTAGAGGAGAAGCTTTCAGTCTTTCACCATTGAGTATGATGTTATCTGTGGGTTTTTCATAGATGGCCTTTATGCTGAGGAAGTTTCTATCCCAGTTTGAAAGTTTTTATCAAGGAAAGGTGTTAAATTTTGTCAAATGCTTTTTCTGTATCAGTTGAGGTGATCACATTTTTTTTCTCATTAGATTAATGTGATACAGTGATTTTCATATGTTAAACCATATTTATTCTCTGGAAAGAAATCCCACGTGGTTATTGTGTATAACCCTTTTAGTATGCTGCTGAATTCAGTTTGCTGGTATTTTGTTGACAATTTTTCCATCAATATTGATCAGGGACATTGGTCTGTAGTTTTCTTGTAGTATCTTTGTTTGGCTTTGGTGTCAGGGTAATGCTGGCATCATAGAATGAGTTTAGGAAATGTTTCACCCTCTTCAACTTTTTCAGAGAGTTTGAGAATATCAAAAGATTTTTATATGCTTTCTGTAGGTCATTATTAAGAAAGTTGAAGGCATAGTCTCTGTCCTTCAGGAATTTATCATCTGAGAGTGAATTGAAGGGAAACAGAGGCTGGTAGGAAAATCAGCTGTAGAAATGAACATACGTACAGCTCTGCAGAGCAGGTGGAGGGATGCGGGGTAAGAAGGCATTGTTGAAATCTGCAGAGATGCAGTCAGATTGCTGGGCCCAGAAGGGGAATGTGGAAATCAAAAGTAGTCAAAAGGACTGGAAATACTAAGTATAATAGGAATTTAAGAATATTAACTTATGATACTGTTGGGTAATAGAATTTCTACACCTGCATCAAACTAGTTTTTCCCCTTTCCTTTCCCTAAGGAAAGGCCTTAAATTACTCAGGAATTCTTGTACAGGCAGCCTCCGTAGAGCCCTGACTCCTGAGAAAACAATCTTGCTGTATTCTATATCATATACATTTGTTAGAATTCATCTAAATAATTGGTTTCTTTAAAATATTTCCTCACCTGTTGTCAGTGATTTGCCATATAATTAAAACGTGATGTAAAACTTAATTGAGAAGAATTCATACCTCCTGTTTATTTTCAGTAAGCAAAACTGTCTTAACATAAAGAAAAATAGTCCTGCCCTCCTGATTTGATGAGCCATTCCCAAATCTGGATGACTAGTAGGATATCCCAATTCCTGACATCTATCCCCAAAGATTTTGATCCGCTGGAGATGGGAAAACTAGTTTTCGAAAGCTCCCAGGTGATTCTAATCAGCCAAGTTTGGGACTCCCTGGGCTATAACTTGTCTGGAGTTCCCTATCATGTTTGTGTAAGGTCACTGCCAGTCTAGAGTTGATCTGACATGGAGAGGGTTGTCAAGAAACCAAATCATTTAAGGAATGCTCAAGGGAAACTTAAGGGGGTGCAGCACTTGTCTTCACATACAGCAATTGGAGGGTTGCTGTCTGGGGAATGTTTTGCTTCTAGGGTTGAATTGGGACTTTATGGGAGAAGGGAGAGAGGCACACACCAAGTACAAGGAAGAGCTTTCTGGTTGTTTAGCAGTGAGAGGAGCTGGCACGAAGAAATGAAGTGGGCTGTTGTTTGGTCTGCTGCTTAGACTGGCTGGAAGGTTGTGTGGGATGATCTACTTACCTTGTGTGATGGTGTTATTTGTAATACTCTGCTAAGAAATCCTTGAAAGTGCACATTGGGTCACTTGCAAGCAAGATTGCAGAAGAATAAAATAGAATTTTGATCTCACTGTGTTTGGCCGTGTCATTACAAAGTCTTTGTCCTTCCACTGCAAGACCCAAAAACAAGACAGTAATATACTGTTGTACATTTGGGGCTGGTAAATGCAATGATTGATTGTGTTGTTTTTAACCTATTTTTTGAAACTTTTTATTTGCTGGTAGCTCTTCCCTTCAGTTAGAACCCATTTTCCAAATGGTGGGTTTTTTTAGGCTGCAAAAATGAATGTTTTTGTGGCTGGACTTTTACTAGCTACTAGTTTTTTATAACCTGCCAAATTAAGGATAACCTGTACTTATTTAAGAAAGAAGGAAAGTGATGATAGAATGATGAAGAAAGTGGACTTCCAAATTCTATGTCAGTGGAATACATCATTAGATGTAGTAATGGAAACCTCAGAAAATAGAGCTACAGGAAAACATTTGACCTGTTTTCCTAGTATTACATATATTGGTCATTCCCTAAATCATCAATTGTTGCACTTTGATTAAATCTGTTGAACAAATGTATTTTGAAAATTCCTACCAAAAAATTTCCTATTGTGAACACAAAGTATGGGCATTGTCATGTCTGGATTTCTAGACATTATATATATTCTATATTTTACTACCCGTTAAACTATGGATTAGAACTGGTTTGAAATTACGATAATTTACCTTACTGAATGTCAAGTTACAAACCGAGATAAGGCTTATGATCTGTGCCAAAGCTTGCAGGGATGGGGAGATTGCGACCCTTAGAAGGTACTTGTGGGCTGTGGTGTGGAGTGGGGTGGGGGGACAAGCCTTGGCAATGGGCTGTCTGGCGGGGTTGGGGTGAGGGTGAGGAGGGGCAGGGTTGCTAGCTGGCTTCTCTAGTTTGCACAGCCAGGTAGTTGGAGAAGGCTTTTGCTGAGAATCCAAGAAGAGGACAGGTTTGGGGTTAGATCATGACTATTTCATGGTGTGGATGTACCACAGTTTATAAGCATTTCTTTTTGATAAACTGACCTTACTTAGCAGTTTTGGGAAATATAGCCATGATGGCACGTGAATAATTGGAATTCACATGCCTGGGACATTCTCTGTCCCACAGACCACAAGTGCAAGACTTCATAATTAGAATCTGAGATTAGGTAGAATTGAAATGGCTATTATGATTCTTAATTAGACTTTGTTACAGACTATATTACAGGGTCTGCAGTGATTTTGAAGGATTTAATAATCAAAGACAGATTGATAAAACCAAATTAGGACTGTTGAGCACTGGGTGACATTGGAAAGTTTCTGCTGGAAACTAGTTGCGTCTGTCTCATTTGCTCTGGCATAAAAAAAGACTCACTTATGGAAAGATGATAAATTTTAAAGACCCTTGAGAGGCTTTAGGAGAGAAACTTTTTTTTGTGAAGTGAATTAACTGCTAGATTAAAGCCCTGCCTAATATCAAATTGAGCCGGCCCAGAGCCTGGATGCTGCTGTCTGTTTTAGATGTGAATGTTTCAGGCTGCTAGGAGGGAGCCTGGCTCAAGTGCATCCTTTTGGTCCCATCCATTGTGTGATGGCTCATTGGTATTAATTTGCTACCAGCCTCTCCAAGGGAGTTCTGTTGTCAGAGTTATTTATTGCAATGTGTCAAGTTTCTCCAACACAGGTGTCTTGGTGTCTGTGCTAGTACCAGTCTAGATCTGGACTGGTGATCAGTTGTTGACCGTAATATTTATGGTGATCTCTTTTGTGTGTTGAGCTAAGCAGACATTGAGCCAGCCCTTCACGACCTCATGACCTTGAACAAGTTGCATAGCCCTCCTAAGCCCACATTCCTCATTTATGTAATAAAATGGCAAAAGTAATACCATCTTGTAAGAACGTTGTGAAACTTAACTGAGATACATGTAAGATATACCTTGCACAGTTTATGGCAACATTTATCAAATTATGTTGTCTAGAAATACATGCTAAAACCCAACACTAATTTCTCAACTATTTATTGAATATATATCACGTGAAGAACATCATGTCAGCTGTTGCAAGGAAAATAGAAGACTAAGATAATTTTTATTCTCATGGACATTCACGATATAGAAGTTCATTTTTAAAAATAAAAAAAAGGCAAGACAAAATACATGTAAAATATTCTTTGTGTTCGGAGGAAGGAGTTATTAGAGGAAGTCTGTTGTGGTTAAGAGCGCAGGTTCCAGAGGCAGAACCTTCACACCCCAGCCCCACCCCGGGTGTTACCTTGTGCTTCAGTGTCCTCATCTGTAAAGTGGAGATCGTTGTGGGTGTCTGCTGAACTCACAGTGTTAAGAGGATTCAGTGGGTGAGGATTAAGCTGAAAGGGCTCCATAAATATTAGCAATTACATATTTATTCAGCACATATGTATTGAGTGCCTGCTGTATTCCAGTTACCAAGAACACCAAGTTGAAGAAGACTTTGTGCAGGGGGGTGGAGGGAACGGGCACGTCAATAACTAATGGCAGTGATACAGAGTGTTGAGAGGCATAATGGAAACGTAAGATAATGTGGGGCACACAGAAAGGGCGTCTAAATCAGTTGCTGCGCAGGCAAGGCCTTGAGGGGAGATACCCCTTGAGCCGAGCTTTAAAGGCGAATTAAGGGTTATTTGGATCAAGGAGAGAGTAGAGGCAATGGCTTTCTAGGTTTAAAGAAAACCGTACATGAGCAGGCACAGCGGTATCCAGGAGCGTTACGAGTCTGGCAGGTGCAGCTGTAGCGTGGCTAGAGTACCTTTGGCAGTGTGAGGCAACAAAAGTAGGATGCAAATCCCCAAGGGCCTTTTTATCCAGCTAAGGGGTTTGGATTTTCCTAAAACGGACATAGGGAACTTTTGAAGGATTTTGAATAGATGACTTGATTTCTCAGGATGATTTTTGGGGACGATCACTTCAGTAGCGGTGTGGAAGGTGGATTGGAGAAGAGCCAAACTAGAAGACAAAGACCACTGGGAAGGAACGCGAGCTGGGCCCAGGCGGGCTGTTGGGGATGGGGGTGCCGATTGGGACACAGGATGCCGAGGTAGAAGGAAAGATTTACCGTGGGCGAGAGCAGGGGGGAGTCTGCTCTTCCCTCAAACGCTGGTGTTCTTCAGGGCTCTGTTCTACGCTCTTCTGGGGCAACCTTGTCTGCTCCCCTGCCTTCAGTTACCACCCGACGACGGTGCCTACAAGCCTGTATCCCTAGCCAGATCCCCGCCTCCAGGCCCCACGTCCAGTGTGTCCTGCACAGCTTTACCTGGACTTATGCAGACCCCCCCACTCACCTTGCTCGGCCCCCTTCCTGCCCTGAGAGACTGACCTCCCTGCAGCGTCCTCTGGCCCTTGGCCCCCTCCTTCACCACGTGCACGAGCCATTGGCTGGAAAGCTTCCTCCGGTGCTGCACCGGCCTCCTGCACGAACATCCAGACGTTCAGCGAGGCCTGTCAAGACCAGCTCCCAGACCCCCCTGGACCCGGCTGCTTTTGGTGTCTCTAGTCCATTGCCCTGGTGTGGCTACTGCCACCCGTGTCTCCTCACCAGCCTTTCTGCCTGCACAGATCCATTCTCCACGGTGAAACCTGAGTGCTTTTTAAAAGTGTGCACATTTAGTGAATAAATACTGAAAGAAGTCAACTGCTTAAAACACTTCACTGATTCCATGTTCCTTTGGGTAAAGTCCACGTTCTTCAGCGACATCCCTGTACCTCATTCTTACCCTCCCTCCCGCCCCACTACATACACCCCTGCTCCACAGTCTGGGCCTCTGCCATGCTGATTTAGTCCCTGTGCTTATCCCCTGTCCTCTCTGAGCACGTGCACGTGTTTCTCCTGCCCGAAACACTCCCCCCCCCACCCCCAGCTTCTCGCCTGGAAAACTCACGGTCACTCTTCAGGTTTCAGCATAGGTCACCACCTCAGCGAAGACTTTCCTGGTCTTCCAAAGTCAAGGTTTGATCTCCTCCTGAGAGTTTCCACAGCCCTGCGTGTCCCTGTCCCAGCACCTCCACATTGTGGTGTGACACTGCCTGTCAACCCGGCTGCCGGCTTACCCACCCACCCACCCACCACCAGCAGCCCACCCTCCCCACCTCACTAGAGTCCACCTTGCGAGAGCAGGTCTTCGAGCCATGCATCCATCATGTCACATGTGCCTAAGGAATAGCAGATGAATAACCGGACGAGTGGCTGAGTGGATTTCCTAATTTCTGGCTTGGGTGGCTAGTTAGTAGCAAGTGTGCTTACAGAGCACAGGAGAAGGAATTCATTTTGGGGAATGGTAGTTAGCGTTTGATTTTGAACTTGTTGAGCCTCAGGTGCCTGTGATGCAACCAACTGGAGATGCCCAGTAGGCAGTTAGATATGTGGAAATTAGGAGCTATTATGATTATGAACTTAAATCAGTATTCCACACAATATTGCTGCCTAACTAAAATTGAATGGTCTATGATAACCATTTTATTCTGCTCATAAATTTTCTGTGTGAGGACACAGCAGAAACAGCTTGTCTCTGCTCCCTAATATCAGGGGTCCCAGGCTCGAAGACTCGAAGGCTGGAGCAGCCTGGTAGCTGGAGGTTGCTGTGGGCTGTCATCTGGGCTGGGCTGTAGGCTAGAACAGCTACACTTGTGGTCTCACACAGACCTCTCCATGTAGTCTCTCCACGTGGGCTAACTTGAGCTTCCTCACAGAATGGCAGCTGGGACCCAAGAGAGCAAGACGGAAGAGCAGTGCATCTTTATGATTGCCCCTCCGAAGTCACATAGCATCACGTCTGCCATAGTAGGTTGGTTGAGGCAGCCACAGAAGTCTGCCCAGACTCCAGGGAAGTGGACATATATGCCACCATGCAGCGGGAGGGATGTCAGGGTCACTGCAATAGCAAGTGGCATGGGAGAAAGATTGCTGTGGCCATCTTTGGAAAATACAATATGCCTCACTCAGTACCACATTTCTTCCGTACCTGACTTTGTAGAGGAGACCTGTCATCTAGAGATCATATGAGGATATTTATTTAGGAAAAACTTTTTAGTCATGCCCCACACAAGAAAGTTCAGGGCCAGGACAGGAGGCACAGAGGAAAGAAGTAAAGACCAGTGAAGAGGTTCCAGGCCCTGGAGATGCCATAAGTCAAAGGCACTGGGAGCAGGCTTAGGTGTTGGCCTTGGCCACACCATGCAAGGAAGTTTCACAGTCATCTGTCATTATTCTCCTGTGGATAAGGATCTCTGGGTCTGATGCTGCTATGGGCACAGAAAATATTAATAGAAGCAGAGAGAGGGTATGTTACCTTGCATGTAGTAAGCAAAACACACACACACTTTGCAGCCTTTTTAGATCGATCCTGATGGCACTTCTTTGCCTGGTGGCACTCCACCATGAACTCCTGAAAGTGTGGTTTGCAAGCAATATCTGTCACCTTTTGGTGTCAAGATATTAGAATATAATCAGCCAACATATTAGTTGCCGAAGTTACAAATCAGTGCGTTATCAAAGAGACGTAAATATAGTGGTCCAGTTAGTAAAATTTCCTTAAATTAAGATATGGAGGAGAGAAACCAAGCACAGGTGGGTAGACATTTGTAAGTAAAACAGAAGATTGGGAACATGTTTATTAGTGAGGCTTCTATTATGGTTAAAAGAAGAAAAACATGTCAACCTCCTTGAAAAAGAGTCATACTCAGGGAAGATATTTAAAATGAGGGGCTCATTCATTTATTGATTCATTCAAGAAATACTTACTGGATACCTAACTTGTGCTTAGCACTATTGCACGCAATAGGGAAGGAACTTACATTCTAATGGGGGCAAGCAGGGCAAAATTATGAGATACTGTGATCAGTATGAAGGGAATGAACAGGCTATGTGCTGGGATGACTGAATTGGGAAGGCCTGCTGTAGGCTCAGTGGCGAGGGAAGGCCTCTCTGAGGAGGCAACGTTTGAACGGAACTTGAAGGACAAGGAAGACTGAGCACAGAGGCCGGGCGCGGGTGGCAAACGCACAAGCCCCGAAATGGGATCTCCAATGTCGTTCATTCCCCAGTGATTTGAAATGCTGTCTCTACTACATACTGAAATCCTGTATGCACTTGTAACTGTGGAGCTCTCTCTTCAGTTTATTGATCCATCTGTCTCATCCTGTTCTCCGGACCATACTGTTTTCATTACCGTGGTCCTCTGTGGCCTAATTGCATCTTATTGAAAAATCATAAGGACAACTATGTAGGAGTGTTTGGTGTTTTCTTGCGTGACTGTTGTATTACCTTTCAGAAGGGAGTATATATAGACATTGATTTTTTTTCATAGGGCACTATTAGCATCCTGTGGAACATACATGTTTCTTAGATTCCAGTTTGGGAAACACTAAACTTACATTATCTTGCTTTGAAAGGACCAGAGGCCTGGGGTTGACCCTGGAGGAGCTCAGATTCCCACAGCATTTACCGAGCACCCACCACACGCGGGCACTGCGCCGAATGCTTTCAGGTGCATCACCTCATTCAATCCCTACCTCAACCCTTTGGAGTGGGTGTTTCCTGGGGAGGGTCAGAGAGGTTAAGGGACGGTGTTATAATATGAGTGTCTAATATGTACTAAATGATGTGCTAAGTGCTGGGGATGGGAAGTTACTTCCACCCATACCCTATCCTCTGGTCGAATTGGACTGCTTGCTCTACCCCAAATAATAAAAATAATAGCTAGTGTTTATGGAGCACTTTCTATGTGCCAGGAATCAGGTTTGGCACTGAACGTGAATGATCTCATCCCACCCTCACAGGCACCGGATGGCTGTTTCTTGCGGATACGCTCTAACTCCAGGTTGTTCTTAAGTGGTATCAAGGGAAGGGCATGTGCCTTGAACTTAGACAGAGTTGGTTCTCATTTCATGGAGAGGGCGTGGAGATGTGGAGGGGTTGACTTACCTGCTGGGATCTGGACCCACGAGAACCCAGGCGCAGAGTGCAGAGTGTGCACAGCAGACGACCCGAGCTGTTCTGCTTGGCGGGCCTTAGAGCAGCCCGTTTCCCTGCCCTCGTTTCCATTTATTAATGCTCCAGGCATCCTTCAATGCCTCTCTGATGTGCCAGCATGTCATGAAGCCTGTCCTGATTCCCCAGCTGGACGCAGGCATTGCGTGCTTTCACCTCCCGGGACCTGCCGTGCTTGGCGCTTATGCATCGGGGCTGGCCTGGCTGCCAGAGCTCAGCTCCCTAGGGTGGGAGCCACGGCTGGGTCAGATCTCTGGAAGCACATGGCACAGTGCCCTGCAGACAGAACGAATATTTATTGAATGTGTTGAATTAACTCAGGGGGGCCAAATCCAAGACCTCACATGGGGAGAAGAGTTGAGCAAAGGTTGGAGCCCACCATTCTGGACAGACACAAGGTCCTCTCTTGGGATATGTAATTGGTACAACGAAAATCGTGAGGCTTGAGATTAGACAGAACTGATGTAAAAATTGGCCCCATCGCTTATTAGCTATGTATACTCTGGAGCTCCATTTCCTCATTTGGGAATTGTGAGATTTATATTATATAAGATGAATTCAATAAATGTATTAAAAGTCCCTACCAAAGTGCTGGGGCTATACCACCTCCTTCCCCCATCTCCCTCATTACTCAACCAATATTTGTGAACCTCCTTATGAAGCTGGAGGCACAGCGCTAAACATTGCATTTATCAGTTGTTTCTATGGAATGGTGTTTCAGGGTTCAGGCTAGGGGTACCCCAAGAGCACCAAAATGGAGAGATTATCACAGACTTGTAAAGCTGAGTAAAATGTCCATCTGTGTTTTTATGAGGACTCTTACCGCACTTGTACTATGATGACACCATCCCCCAACACTGTTCGTCGTTGACCTTGACTGCTGAAGGCTGATTCTTCAGTCTGTAGCAGGATATTAACTTCATAAGCAATGTGTGACTTTAGCAGGGTTCCAGGCGACGGGGTGTTTGGATAACTCAGCCAAGCTCTTTGGTCTCCAGCAGTTATGGGATCAGGAGCTCTTGTCCAGTCCTTAGATGACTCAGTCACAGGGTCATCAGTCTTGGGGTGTGAGGAGAGAGGCGGCTTCTCTCCACAAGCACTTTTAGGTGATGCCATGGATTCTTCATCTCTCTAGAGTTGCTTCTGCAATTAGAGGGACTCTCTCCATTTTGATGTTTTATGCATCTAATTCCACTATTATATGCCTGAGTCTTGCTGGATTCGGGCACTGCAATGGCTCCAAAATCAGGGTCAGAGTGGGTTTAATGGGGGAAGTTATTGTTTTCTTAAGGATGCAAATAAACAAAGAGAATGGATTATTACGCAATCAATAATGCTGGCCCCTTGATTAAAACACAAATTCGATTTAGCTCAAAATTATCCTCTAGTTTGCTGTTCTACAAAATTAGATTATGATAATAAATGAGTTGGACCTCTTGAATGAGGCAGATATCCTGGCATCCATGGGCTCTAGAGGAACAGTCTTCTCAAACCAGATTTCTTATGGATGAAATTTTAGAAAAATGTGTTACTAATCCCAACATTTGAATCATAATTCCTACAGTTATGAAAGGCTAAGAGGCAACATAGCATCATGGAAAAAGTTTGGACTTTTAGAATCAGATACTGGATTTAGATACTGGCTTCTCTATTTAACCAGCTGTACAAATTTTGTTTAAGTTACTTAACCCTTCTGAGCCTGTTTTCTTACCTAAAAAATATAAAATACTTAAGAATGGGGATAACACTAGCTACCATACAGGGTTGTTTTTAGGTTTTCAGATACTATAGGTAAAAGAACATAATAGTACCAAGCACATGTTAGGCCCTCATTATATGGTAACCAATAATATTACAAGTACTTAGTATAACACAGATCAGGAGACTGTTCAAATTGGTTCCAGAATCTGAGGGCTCTGTCTTCATCTTGGAAAGAGAGATTCACTAAGCCAGTGGTTCTCAACTTCCTTCTGCTCATTAGAATCTCCTGGGAAGCTTTTTAAGAAAAGCCATGGACGTCGTGCACGGTCAGAAGCGCTGCTCCAGGTCCTCCTCAACCAGGACTGGCTGGCCCGCCTGCATGACGTCTCCCAGAGACATTTGCCCTGGTTGGGGGGAGGGGCCGGTGGGAGGGACCTTCAGACTTCTTAGTCCAGAAACCTCGTCAGAGCCCGCAAGGTGATTGGTTTCTGAGAGACTGACACATGCTGAAAGTGAATGTCATCTTGTTAATTTAAAATGAAAAATATAGCTGTCAAGCAGACCAAGCACTGGTGCTGGCCTAGACAGCATATTCTCCCATTAAGCAAACTCCAAAGGAAGCCAGATGATCAGAATGACTCAGAACAGAGGCAGTGGTTGCGTGTTTGCATGTTGCCTGGCATCTGATGTGACAGCCCATAAAGGAGACAGGCCCTTCAGGCAGGCCAGATGCCCCTGTACTCCCTTCTCACCTGTGAACGGAGTCTACATGGGGATGTCCAGGGTTTGCTGCTAGGATGACCCTTTCTGTGTGCTTTGGGGTCTCACCGTCTGTCCCCCTTCCTTGGTCATGTCAGAAACTTCATTCAAGTCACAGCCACGTCTCCCAGGCCTGGACAACCTTTAACCCCTTAGAGTGATTGGATCTCTCCAAACAGTAGACCCCGCCCATATATGCATCATGCAGTTCTAGTGCATACCCAAAGGCCTTGATCTTCATCCTCCTCATTCCAGGGGGAATTTGTGGCCTCAAAAACTATAGCTAAAATGCCTGCAGGATCATAAACATCTGACCTGGTAGTCGCCCATCTGGGCCAAGGTGCAGCACAGTGGACCATGGCACAGCAGAGAGGAGGTGCCGGCCTTCCCGAGCCTGTGCAGCTGAGAGGGAGGAGCGATGACAGGGGTCATGAGAATGCCCTGGGGCCGATGTGTGAGTGAGGGTCAGGACCCCAGCAGTGGGGGCCTTAAGAAGATGGTGTTGATGCCAGACAGGAGAAGTGTTGTTAGGACGAGATCATACACGGGGCCAGCTTCCTCCATCAGGGCCTGAGTAACAAATAGACAAAAGAACACAGTGATGCAAAAACAAGTTCAGTTTACTAACTAATAATATAGGCCAAGTCAATGTCTAGAAATCCCACATTCATTGTGACTGTTATATTTACTTCAGTTCCTTCGCATGCAGGGAATGTCCTTGGCCAGGAGGGGCTGTTTGGACTCTTGTCTCATTTAGCTGACCTCATTTTGCTTTTCCTATTCTCTTCTGTGGGTTCCATGCCAGTTTCCAACAGAATGGCCTCGTGCTTGTATCAGGGATTTTTATTCTACAGGAGCAGCTCTGTTTTCCAACCTCTTCTCTGCTGACTCACTGGGCCACATTCCCTGGCAGGTGCCCACGGCCCAGCACCCACGGATGGTCTCCAGCTCACTCACACCCTCGAGTTGAGCAGTGTTTGTCCCTAAACCAGTTTATGCCTGTGGTACACGTGATTATAATTAAGTCATATGATTACACACTATGTAAACAAGTTAAATATTATTTAAGCCAACATAATAAAAGAAAGTTGTTTTTTGAAAACTAAGTTGAATGATTTGGAAAAACTCAAAAAAGGCAAGCTGACTTTAAAAATTTGCTTTAAGTTAAGTGTAGGGGAGATTGGGGGAAAATGATAAAAATATGGAAAGACGGTGCTGAAATTGCTTTTCGTGAGTCTTTAAGATCTCATCCTGCTTTAAAGAAATTAAAATTTGAAATCGTGGCTAATGCTTTCTGCATGTGATTTATGCAAGAAAGGAGACAAGGTCCCCAAAGGGGGCACCACACTCAGAGAAAAGGCTTTGGCCCTGCATCAAAATGTTGGCAAATGAATTACCATATGTGTGTTTTAAGTTAGAATAAAATGTTTAGAGTATTTATATAATATTTTTTATCACTGATTCATTCACCTGACACATATTTGTTGTGTGCCCACCATGTGTTAGTATTCTAGGTTCTGGGAATGCAGGAATGAATGAGACCCACAGAGCCCCCACCCTCTCAGAATTGACTTTCTAGTGAAGGAGCCTGCAGTGAACAAGCATCCAGCGTGTCCCGTGTGATACGTAGCATCATGCACAGATGCACACTGTGCGGGGGGTGGGCAGAGCGATGGGTGGGGGGGCCCTGCTCCTGGCGACCTCCCTAAGGATGAGCAGAGACGGGATCAGGAGAGGGGGTGGGGGCCAGGCCGAGATCTGGGGGAGAGCACTGCAGCAGAGGGACCACCGAGGCAAAGCTCAGGGCCTGGGTGTGTTTCAGGAAGAGCGAGAAAGCCGGGGTGTCTGGAGGAGCTGGTGGAAGTGGACAGCAGGGTGGGGGCAGAGAGATAGGGAGAGTGCAGGGTAGACCTTCCAGGACCTGACCTTGGATCTAATCCTGGAAACCACAGGGAGTCCCCGGGTAGGGGGGTTCTGGGGATGAGGCTGGCCAGGTCTGCTTTATATTTTTCAAAGGTCACTTGGTGGCTGTATGGAGAACTGATGGGGGGGGGCAAGAGTGGAAGCAAAAAGTCACAAATGGGACAGAAGGAGGACCACCAGAGAGCGAGCTCTGAAAGCCCCGTCGGAGATGCGTCCATGTGCGCACTGTGGCCAGGAGCACCTGCCACCACTGGAGGCAGGTGCTGCAGAGGAGCAGGGCCAAGTTGGCTGCAGGGCTGGAGAATGCAGGGAGGGGAGGAGAGGGACAGCGGGAGTCCCCCTCTCTCCAGGGGCTTGAACAGAAAGACAGAAGGGATGGAGGGGGAGCGGGAGGACCTCCAGGGGTGAGGTGGCCTCGCCGCTGGCCTCCCAGCTGACCATGGTGTCTCCCACACGGAAGGTGCAGTTTCCTGGGACTTGGAGGGGAGACTTCTCCATCTACTTCCACAAGACAACAAGGCAGAACTTGATTTATTTTGCTATTAGAAGCCGTTTTCCCAACTTGGGAAATCTTGGGAGCCATTTCTTTACTGTTGTCTGTTCTGGTTTTCTTTTCCTTCTAACGAGGAGGGCAGAGTAAGATGACGAAGGCTGCTTTTGGCTTGTCTCTGCGCTGACTTGATGGGGGGCAGGATGCTGGGGCCTGCAGAGCATCACCGAGAGGTGGCCGCTGCCCTGGGGCTGGCCCTGCCCATGTTTGGCCTCACTATTGGGGAATGCTCCTGCCCAGCTCCACGTTGGAGGAAAATGAGCCCAAGGCTTACATTTCTCAGGCTTTAGGTAGACTCTGTGGTTTAAAAGCTTTTGGAAAATGCCTGTTCATGGGAGTCTATTTTATGCACAGGTGTCAGCAATCTCTCTGAGAAACAGTGGTTCCTGCAAGCCTGGGAACCTGACTGGGACCCCAGCATGGACTGGAAATGCCCCAACTCCAGGTCACTTTTGGGGACCAGATATTTCTGGCTGAGGAATGGAAGGGATGTGGTTCAGGGTTTTAACTCCAAAGGTCTGGCTTTAATGTTCTGCCATTTTTGCCTCCACCCTTTGGTACTAGGCTTTGGGAACAGAACATGCTGAAGGGTTGAAGAGCCTGAGTCTCTGAATTCTGCCCCAATACAGCCCTCCCTCCCCTTGATGTCCCCAAGACAGGGAGGTCAAGGCAGATGTTGCTTTTTATAACAACAAAGCCCAACATGGATCCTAATAACTAGCGTGGACCATGTGGGGCACGCTAGATGCCTTTTCACTAGAGGCAGGTCCAAGCCCCAGGACTAAAACAGCCCCTTTGGCCAATCCTCCAAGCCCACCCGTGTACCTTTCCATGGGAGGAAGGGCCTGTCTGGGAAGGGCCTGCCTGCTGGGGAGAGCCGGGGGCCTGGAGCCTTCACCCCGGGACCTGAGACACAGCAGATTGGGCCACCTGCTGCGCTAGGCCACCTGGGGGTGGGGGAGACTCCCATGCAGGGGGAGACTGGAGGCCCCCCCTGCCTCCCAACAGGTGGAGGAAGGGAAGAAGCAGAGCTTCTCTGGGCAGGGCAGTCCCACCCAGGGGCACCCAGCCCCAGCCTTTCTCACATTTTTGAAAACATTGTTTTTATTGGTAAGTAAAACCCACATATGTAAACTTGCATAGAAGTGTATGTACAGTTTGATGAAGAATTATACAGTGAACACCTGGCTAATACTGCTTAGGTCAAGATCCAGACTAGAACTTGTGCCCTGGAAGCCCCTGGGTGTGTCTCCCTGGCCAAACCCTCCCTTCCCCCAGAGTAACCATCCTCCTGACTTTGGGACAACCATTTCTTTTCTTTCTTTTGTAGTGTGATCAGTTAGGTATATATGCTTAAACAATGCACTTTAGCTTTGCTTGTTAAACTTAATAGGAATGAAGCCATACTGGATGTATTCTTTTATCTTGCTTCTTTCCCTTGACATTATTTTTTGAAATTCATCCACGGTATTATGCGTAGCTTGAGTTCACTGATATTTTTATTACAGTACAGGATTCTTGTATGACTATGCCACAGTTGCTTATTCATTTCACTGTAGATGGGAAATTGGCTGCCGTACAGGTTGTTGGCAGTGGACAACGCCGTGATGAATATTTTGGAGTGTGAGTCACCATGTACTCGTGCTTGAGTTTCTCTGCTGTCTGTACCTAGAATTGGAAGTTCTGGGTTTTCATATCTATAATTTTAAAGATAATGCCAAACTGTTTTCCAAAAAGATCAGTTGAGTTGTCCAAATCTTCTCTATCCTTGCTGATTTTTTTGATTTGTTAATTACTGAGAGGACTGTGTCAAAATTTCCCGCTATAGTCATAGATTCATTTATTTATCATTTTAGTTCTGTCATTTTTTTGCTTTATATATTTTGAAGCTATGTTATTAGATGCATAAAATTGTTATATCTTTTTGGTGAATTAATCATATTCAAGAAACAATTTTGACTTCCAGTCAAAAATGTGCATAAGAACGTTGTGCACTGCCAACACCAAGCAACAGCTCCAAATGGGAAACTGTCCAAATGTTATCATTTTGTCATTATGAAGTGACCCTAATTATCTCTGCTAACGCATTTTGCTTTTAAGTCTGTGTTGTATTTCTAACCTTGTTGCCTCCAGGATCTTGGGAAAAAGAGACGAGAGAGAGTAAAGGGGTAAGAGTGAGGCAGAGAGGGCAGGAGAGAGGGGAGCAAGGCTGCTCCCCAGCAAGGGTCCCGGCCCCCCCCTTCTCTTGGGGATGGCATCTTTCATCCTTCTGGGCTCAGGGAAGCTGAGAACCCTCGGTTCTCTGCCTCTTGTGGACTGGAATGAGGCAGGGGAGGTGGAGCAGAGTCTTGAGGACAGCCACTCACACCTGCTGGATCCCAGGAGCACAGCGACAGAGACCCTGCTGTGTGCACCGCAGCCTCTCCACGCGCTCACCCACTGGCCAGGGGAGTTCGTGGTCGGTGCTTCCCTCCCCTGGACTTTTGCCTTTCGTGTTGACTTTCCTTGAGTTCTGGGTGGGAGGTGGCAGGGAGCATGCTCTCACGTGCTGTGTGAGGATGTTGCAACCTCCTCCTAGCTGGGAGGGCCAGATATTTGCCAATTTTATCATTCTTTTATTCACGTACGTATTAATCAATCAGTCAACAAATATTTATTGAGCGCTGCTGAGTGCAGGCACTGGGCCATCGTGGCTTTCCTTTTCAGTTTCCTGGTTACTCTTCATGGGCACTAGATAAAATCTGTCCTTGAAAGGTCAAAGATGCTCTCTGGGGTCCTGCGGTGACCAGGAAGGCTTTGGCCAGTTAGCAGGGGAGGGTGAGAGAGCAGGTCTCCCCATTCCTTCAAGCTCTTCTCTTTGCAAGTTGGAAACCTCTGAACATTTCTTGCTACAGGGCAACTCTCTGCTCTTGAGAACCAAGAAGCCTGGTGACAGGGAAATGCTCCCCTGAAGCTGGCTGGGGACCTCAGTTTGAGGGGGCCATGAAGTGAGGAGCATGCTGCCAAGTGTTCTGATTCTTTACCCCCAAACTAACAAGAGCTTGATCAGGCTTCACTCCTGCAGACAATTCAAGATTAAACCAACTGCCAATGGCCAGTGGCCCTCTAGAAGCCTGCAGGTTTAGCAGCCACCCTGTAGACGTGGGATAACTAGGATAATACAACTTTGTTGCCAATATGGGACCCTTCTGAGGTGCTATATATCTACTGGAACAACAGCTATGAACCAAGACTGTCTTGGGCAAACTGGGATGTATGGTCACCCTTTCTAGAATGGAGTTTTTCAGAAACAATATGCAATGAAAAAGTTTAGTCCCCTCCCCTTGTTCTGGGAATAACCCAGAAGTCCTGCTGACCAACAGGAATCTTTCCAAGACAGGTCTGCCTTCTTCCATTTCACCAAGAGCGTTCAGCAGGCAAACATCCCCAAATGCTGCCGCTTTATAAAGCCCCTCTGGACTTCCAGGGCAAAGAAGGAAATGTACATGCAGTGCTCTCCCGAAGAAACAGCAGCCACACTGGAATCTCAGGGACTCTTAGAAGACGTGTGGACAGGAGGGAGGAAGTTCTTGTAGATCGGTGGGGTCAGAGCACAGGCCTTTGCTCCACACTGACATTCCTCCAAGGTCAAGAATGTGTTTGGGCTTTGTGGATGTTTTTGCTGAAATATAATTTAGGGGAAGTTCCAAGCTCGGGGATTCAGTTTCTAAGTGCGCTGTCTCCTGTTTCCATGCCACGGTGAGGTTATTGGCAGTATTTGTAGAAGAGGATCTTTGAAAATGAGAAGGCGTTCATGACAGCAGGGTGATTGGTTGGCTGTGCGTCTGCGCCAGGTGTCCCGGACTGGGCATGGGGTGGCGAGAGACACTTTCTAGAAAGTGTATGGACCGCAGAGGGGTACCAGGAAGTGGGCAAGAGAGACCCAGAGACCCCCATCCGAGCTGCAGGCTCTTAGATAGACCACAGAGGAGAGGAAGGAAGCTGGATTTGGATTTATTTGCAGGCTGGCATGGCCCCCTGTGGCACAGCTTCCACGTGCACGCGGGTGTCAGAGTGAGCGCCGGGGCACATGCGGGCTGGGGTTCCCCACCTGCTGATCCCTACTGCGCGTGGAGCCACCGCGTGTGGTCGGGGCTGAGCAGGGAGAGCCCTCCAGATCCGCTCAGAGGAGAACATCCCATCTTCTCCAGCCGTGGAACCCAGCACTCTCCTCCCAGTGCAGGCAAGACTGGGCACTGGTGGATCCCCCAGGCCAAGGCAGTGGCATCAGGGAAAGCTTTGCAGTACCATTTTTGGTTCTAAAAAATAAAAAGGAAAACCCTGGAAGACTAAAAGAATAGACTTTATAATTGATCCTTACGAGGAGAGATATACTAGTAATAGTGCTAACAATAATCATCACTACTGGACACAGTAGCAAACATTTACTGCACATTCTCAAATGCAGCATTTCAACTCATCCTCACAGTGACCCTCTGAGGTTGGTGCCATTATCCCCATATTTCAGATGGGGAAACAGAGGCATGGAGAGGCTAAGTCACTTGCCTGACATCCCACTGGCAGTGGCACCAGTTTAGGAGCCTCCATGGTTCCTGCAGGACACAGGGGCAATAACACTTGGTCAGACAGGAATGTTCTTGGGCTGCCACCACCAAACCCCTCAACTTCCCCTGTGTTTCTCCCCATCCCTTCCCCTTTGTAAGTAGTGATGCAGGAAGAGGCCTCACCTGTCCCAGGCTCGGCAATCCCGAGGGGCCCTTCTCCCTCTGATGTGGGGCCGCCCCATCAGAGCTCAATGTGCTCACGTCTCCCCCACGAAAAAGAAACAGACAAAACCCCTCTTCTTGAGCCCATTTCCCTCCTCTTTCTCTTTGTTTCGACACCCCCCAACCCCCCCAGCCCCAACTAAACTTCTAGCAAGAATTGTCTGAGTTCTCCGCCCGGCCTCACAGCCCGCAGCAGGCTGCACCTGCCCCTTCAGTACCGCGAGCGCTCCGGTCATCTCATACCCAAACCCGGTGTCCACCTCTGTCCTTGTGCTGCCTCCTCAGCAACAGTCCAGCACTGCTGGCCACTCCTTCCGGGTCGGAATGCCGCCCTCTGGCTTCCCTTGTGCCCCCTTCTCTCCATTTTCCTTCTCTTCCCCTAGCCGCTCCTTCTCCGTTGGCTTTGCTGACGTTCCCCTTTCTGCCCGCCTGTGATGATTAATTTTAGATGTCAACTCGACTGGACAGCAGGCCGGATATTCTGGATGTGTCTGTGACGGTGTTTTTGGATGATTAGCGTTTGAATGGGTGCACTAAGTAGAGCAGACTGCCCTCCCCGTTGTGCGTGTGCCTCACCCAATCCAGAAGGCAAAGGCAGACTAAGGGAGAATTTGCTCTCTCTGCCTGACTCTCCTGGAGCTGGGACACCAGTCTCCTGCCTTTGAACTCACACTTGGAGTAAAACTTACCCCATCAGCTCTCCTGCTTCTCAGGCCTTTGGACTCAGGGTGGACCTGTACTGTGGGGTCTCCTGGGTCCCCAGCTCACTGATGGCAGATCTTGGGACTTCTCAGTCTTCACACTCAAGTGAGGCAATTCCTTATAATAAATCTCTTCATATATATAAAATATATAAATAAATATATATATAAAATATATAAATAAATGTATATATCTCCTACTGGTTCTCTCTCTGGATAACCCTGAGTAATGCAACATCCCAGAAGGCTGGTGTCCCTGAGCACTCTTCACTCCTCCTTGCTCCTGTAACATCATGTCTGTAATAATAGAATTTGTGTCACATTGTCATAAGCCTAATGAGCCCCTCGAGGGCACAGGTTGTGTCTTATGCATCTACCTGGCCCATAATAAGTGCTCAGAAAATGTTTATTGAATGAATGAACTAGTTACAAACCTGGACACACAGAGAACCGAGCATACTGCGTTATGACCATGAGTGGTCCTTGTCTACTGTCCGCGTGCTCCTCACTTTAGCAGTGGGCACTGCCGTCGAGGCCCCTGAGGCTAGAGATCCCCTCCCTGGTCCTCTGCACCACCGGAGTCTTGCCCACATCCTCCGAGCTGACCATCACAGCAGAAATGTGCCCAGGGCGCCTCTGACTCCCTCTGACCCTAAAGTTAAGGCTTTTTACCTCCATTGCTGTAGTTATTATTATTTTTTAAATCTTCCATCCATTTTTGTCTCTGCATCGCATTGTACTGCTAAAATGGAGTCTTCTCCCTGTCCAGAAATGCGAGCATTCAAGTTTTCTTACCCAATACACTCCATAGGAATTGGGACTGTGCTGGGCTCAGTCCCCCATGCTATAGTGACTCCAAGGTGGGTGAATTGGCATTTCTTTTATTTGTGCCTTTTTTTTTTTGCTTCTGCACTTGCTTCTCCTTTTGGCCAACTGATCCCAGGCCTCCCAGGCTTCCAAAGACAATCCTCGAGCCTCGAGCCACAGAGCCAGGACTTCACCATCAGGATGGTGCAGGATGTGAGTCCCCTGCTACTTCCTGAGAGCAGCCCTACCCGAACACGCTGTTTAAAGGAGATGCCTTCCAGCCTCCTGGCTCAGTCCCTCTCTAGCTCACCACAGTTGTTTTCTTCGTTAATTTATGTACCAACGTTTATCCTTATTCTTTATCTAAAATTCAAATTTAACTGTATTTTATCTGGCAACCGTAATTTAGGATAAATCTAACAAAACAGGTGTAGGACTTGTATACTGACAACTGTATAATATAGATGAAAAAAACCAAAGAAGACCTAAAGATATGAAAGGCATGACAAGCTCCTGAATTCCAAGACACAACACAGTAGAGTTCTCCATTCTCCCAACCCTGATTTATAGATTTTATACAATTCCAGTAGGTGTTCCAGCAGGATTTTTTTTATAGATATGGACAAGCTGATTTTCAAACTTATATGGAAAAGCAAAAGAACTAAAATAGCTAAAACAATTTTGAAAAAGAAGAATGAAGTTGGAGGAATCATACTGCCTAATTTAAAGACTTACTATAAAGCTATGGTAAATACAATGATCTGGTATTGGTGAAGGGATAGACACATAGATCAATGGAACAGAGTAGAGAATTCAGAAATAGACCCACACAAAACGGTCAGTTGACTTCTTACAAAGGTGTGTACCACCATGCCTAGCTAATTTTTTGTAATTATTTTTGTAGAGATGGGGTCTTGCTATGTTGCCGAGGCTGATCTCAAACTCCTGGCCCCAAGCGATCCTCCTGCCTTGGCCTCCCAAAGTTCTGGGATTACAGGCATGAACCACTGCATCCAGCCTTTAGTTTCTCAAGGGTTAAGTTTAGATTATTTAGTTGAGAATTTTCTTCTTTTCTAATATAAGCATTTTAATGCTATAAATTTTCCTCTTAGCACTACTTTAGTTGTATCCCACAAATTTTGTTATGCTGTATTTTCATGTTTGTTCAATCCAAAATACTTTCTAATTTTCCTTGAGACTCATTTTTTGACCCGTTATTTAGAAATGTGTTGCTTAATTTCCATGTGTTTGGAGGTTATCCTGTTATCTTTCTGTTATTTATTTATAGTTTAATTCCATTATAATCCATACTTTGTATGATTTTAATTGTTTTAATTTAGTCAAGGTTTGTTTTATGATCTGATATGTAATCTATCTTGGTGAATGTTTCATTTGCACTTAAAAAGAATGTATAATTTTCTGTTGCTTTGTGTACTCTTCTATAAATGTCAATTGGATACAGTTAGTTGGTGGTATTGTTTAGTTCATCTATATCCTTGCTGATTTTCTACTAGTTCTATTTATTAATGAGAGAGGAGTACTGACTACTCTATTTGTGGATTTGTTTATTTTTCCATTTAGTTTCACCACATTTTGTTTATTGTATTTTGAAGCTTTATTTTTAGGTGCATACACATTTAGGATTGTTATGTCTTCTTGGTTAATTGGCCCTTTTATCATTACATAATGTTTTTCTTTACTTCTGATAATTTTCTTTGCTCTGAAGTCTGCTTTGTCTGATATTAGTATACACACTTAGCCTTCTTTGATATTCCCAGGCATATCTTTTTTCATCTTTTTATTTTTACTTATATCATCCTATTTTAAATGACAGCATAGAGTTGGGTCATAGTTTTAAAAATTCATTCTGCCAGTGTCTATCTTTTAATTGGTGTGTTTAGACCATTTATATTTAATGTAATTGGTGATATTCTTATATTTAGGCCTATCATTTTATTATCATTTTTTTGTTTCTTTCCCCTGATTTTCTTTCTTCTGTTTCCTCTTTCCTGCCTTATTTTATGTTTTTTTTTAGTGACTTTAATTATTATTTTGGTTTAGCTCCTTTTATATTTTTTACTTATTGCTCTAGGGCTTACAATGTAAATACTTAACTTTTCACCATCTACTTAAAATCAGTATTTTACAACTTAAGTGGAATGTAGAAATCTTACCACCATTCTGATATGTTTACCCACCCCACCTTTCTTATTATTCTTATATCTTATATATTATATGCCTTATATGTTATATATTACATGTATATACATTGAAAATCCCATGAGACAATGTCATCATTTTGCCTTTCAACTGTCAAACATGGTTTAAATAACTCAATAGGAAAAGAATAGTCTATGATATTTACCCAGCTATTTACCATTTCTGTTGCTTTCTTCATTCCTGATGTTTCAAGTTTCCTCCTGGTATCATTTCCCTTTTGTCTGATCAATTCCCTTTAGCAATTATTCTACAACATATCTGCTGGCAGTGAATGCTTTTACTTTTTCCTTATCTGAGAATTTCTTTATCTTACCTTCTTACTGAAGATATTTTCACTGAATAGAGAATTCTAGGTTGACAGTTATTTTTCTTCCAGGACTTTGAAGATGCACACATCCCTTTTTGCCCCCGTGGCTTTTTATGAGAAATACAAAGTCCTTTGAATCATTGCTCCCTTTTAGGTAACAGTATGGAATCAGCCAACTCTGTCTTGCTGTTATTGGCTGCTTTTAATCATCGTATATCTTAAGTCTAATATGGTATGTAAAACCCCCAATGTACCAGTTCATTCAGGCCTTCTGGGCTTTGGGCCCAATTCCTGTGTGTTCAGTAAACTATCTTTGGGGAAGAAAAGAGTAACATAGATTCTCCTCCTCAGCCTCCAGACACAACTTCAAAACCACATCTGCACCCAAGGACCTAGATTCCCTTTCACTGCATTCAGTGTCTCATTATTTCTCTCTGTCTTCATCCTTCCCCTTCCTGTCACTGAATAATACTTGAAGGTTAGAATTTCAGAGGAGAGAATAAGCCTGTGTGTCTCTTTTCTATAGCTAGAAATTACTTGGCAAGTTAACAGCCCTAGTCCTTATTCTCTGTCTTGAATTTATAGATAAAGTGCCTAAACTCCCCTAGGCTGACATAAAACCACAAACCTGTTTCAGCATTTTGGGTGAACAGAGACAAGTCTACAGGGGCCTTCACAAACAGGGCGGTGCAAATGTTGGAAGGCATGTCCAGGCCCGAGGGCTGCTGGTGGTCACAGCAGGAGACAATTTTGACAGACGCTTATAAAACAGAAAAGAGCAGAAAAACAGGTTGTGAGAGTTCATAGGCCAGTTAAGTAGAACATTTTCTCTCACTCCTTGTGTGGTTTTCCCAGGGATATGGAACTAGTTTTTCTTCCACAGGTCACATGCTTCTCCTGGGACACAAGGTGGGGTGTGAAGGGAAGAGGAGGTGCCAGTGCTTGCTTTGAGGATGGTGACACCCTGGCATAAACCTGGATTGGGCAGCAGCAGTTCCTGGTTTTTAAGAAATGTAGGAGCACCAGCTCCAGCAGTCATCTGTTTCCAAAGTACAGTGTGTGTAGGATATGCTCCTTTCCTCCAAACATTTACTAAGCATCATTAAGTGTAAGACACTGCCCACAGCTAAATTTTCATATCGAGAATGGCTGGTGAATATTGGTGCTAATCAAAGTGACATAACTCCTTGAGGCTTATATAAGGCTGAAATTCTTTTTTAATTTTGAAAGCAGCTCTAGGGATAAAAGTGAAAATGCCCACAATCCAAACTTCCACTGTCTTCTGGGATTTTTCCTGAGTTCTTATCTATGTGGCTGAGCACATTCAGCACATCTTTGATGGACTCCAAGATGGTGTTGAAATCAGTTACTTTTAAGTTTGAAGTCAATGAATTCTTGGAGTATTCATCACCCACCTTGGCGTAGGCAGAAGCAGAAGCTGAGGATCTCTGCATCTCTTGTAACGACTCCCCTCAATGTGTGTCTCTTTGGGGTCAGGCCCTGTGCACACAGGGCTCACTCCTAAGCAAGTAGGTGCTCTTTATGGCTAAAGAAATCTAAGCCTGAAGAATCCTGCCAGGCACCCCCCCCAGCTAGAGAGTTAAACTCTGGTGTTGCTGACCCCAAGGCAGGTGACGGCTCCATGACCCCGCCAGACATCTTTTCCAATGACTCCTTTTGTCTTTTTCATTCTGTTGCTTTCAGAGAAACTATCAAGAAGAGACTGTTGTTTGCTTAGAGGGCTACCTTCCTGGAAGTCCGGGAACATGTGTCAAGTGCCCCCGCACTTTAAGGTCTCTTTAGGTGCCTTTGGTCCCTCCCCCATTTCCCATCTGTGCACCACGTCACGGCCTGGGCTGTGCACAGCTGGTTGGCAGAGTCTGCATGTCACTCGTCTTTGCGTTCTGGAGCTGAGCCCCAGCTGCAATACTGTGAGAGCTCAGTATGGACAGAGCCTCCCTCTCCCACAGCCCCCACTACTCCCACCAGCCCTTCTTCCCACCTCCCAGCTCTTGACTGTCCCTGGCCACCTACTTGGCCTTCTCCAATACCCCAAACTCTTTCCAGCTGCCAGGTCTTTGGAGGCACTGCCCCACCGGGAGGGAGGCTCCCCTTCCCACCCTCTGGGTTGTGAGTCCTCTGTGCTCCGGCGCCCTGAGCAGACTGTGCTCAGACAAAGACATATTTCTTCTCTGCATTTACCTCTGCTAGACCATGACCCTGGGGACGTCAAGCATTCAGAGAGTACCATGTGCCCAGCACTATGCAAAGCCCTAGGAATGCAGAAGTGAATGAGAAACTGTTCCTGTCCTCGGGAGCTCCCAGGCTATTGGATTAGAGTTGGTTAAAACTTTGGTCTTTTGTTGCCAAGACAGACAGTAAGATAAGGATGCAAAGTGTCCACTGGCTTCGGCAGTCACTGGTGCCTAGATGAGGGCAGTGCAACGAGTGAGGCACTAACTGCAGGGGACTGGGAGCGAGTGGCACGTGGGGTGCAGAGGTGGTGAAGGTGGGCGCAGCCGCCAACAAGCTTGGCACTGAGGCAGGGAAAGTAAGAGCAGTGATCTGTTAAAAGCTGTTATTGCTTTTGTTGTTTGTTGTTAACAATGGGAGATTTGACAACGTTTTAAAGGTGGCAGAGAACAGATATCACAGGAGAGACTAAAGGGTAAAGGAGGGGCAGTAGTTGACGAAATGAAGTTGCTCTATTATTAATAGCTTCCTGTGGCTGCTGTAGCAAATGACCACAAAGCAACAGAAATTTATTCTCTCGCAATTCTGGAGGTCAGAAGTTTGCAATCCAGGAATTGGCAGGACCACACTCCCTCTGAAGGCTCTAGAGGCGAGTCTGACCCTGCCTCTTCCAGTGTCTGGTGACTCCAGGTGTTCCTGGGCTGTGGCCGCATCACTGCAGTCTCTGCCTCGTGGCCACACGGCCTCTCCTCTTCCCTCATATAAGGACCCTTGTGATAACATTTGGGGCCCACCCGGATAACCCAGGATAAACCCTCATGCCAACGTCCTTCATCACTCTTAAGGCAAAAGACCTTTTTTCTAAATGAAGTAACATTTGCAGTTTCCAGCCATGATCAGGACTTGATATCTTTGGGGGCCATTATTCAGTCTCCTGCAGTTCTTGGGATCCCAAGCTCAGGGAGGCACGGAGCTGGGCGGCAGGCGGGACCCTTCACCTCTGGGAGGAGGAAGAGGCAAGGCTGGCTGTGGAGTCAGACACGTGCAGAAAAGGAGTTGGGGTGTGGAGCGGGAAGGTGGGGGACGTTGGTAGGAAGGGCTCATGAGAAGATGAAGACCATGTGACATAATTCTGAGAGGATTAGAGAGGTGACTAGAGACAGGGAGCAGAACTGTAGGCCATGCAGGGGCCACTCTGGCTAGAGGCCATAGGTGGTTGGTGGCACCAAGCCCATGCTAGGGAGATCTTCTCTGGTAGTTTAAACAGCCTTGGGAGTGTGTGTGGTGTGTGTGTGTGTGTGTGTGAGGTGTGTGTGTATCTATGCATGTGTGTGAGAACACAAGGCAGGGAGGTGACTCTATTTCAAGTCAGAGTTCAGCAGGGTGGGTTTGTAAGGAGGACACAGAGGGATGGAGAGTCCCGGTGAGCGTGTGGTTTAAATGACAGCACGGCGATGGTTTGGGCTGCCCAGGAAAGGCAGGAATAGAGGGAGGAGCCTGGACTGATTAAGGGACTGGCCACCTCGGTGTTGTCAAAGAGCAAGTATGGTGGCGGTTGCTGGAATGATAGGGCTTAAAATTCCAGAACTGCCAGAGCTCGGGAGGAAGAGTCAGGCTCCTGGGTCTGTTCCCAGGTGTCCGTGGCTGCGAGGAGAGAGGTGATGAGCCCCGAGGCCTGCCTGTCGGGTGCACCCCCCACGTGGGGCATGAAATCTGCCAGGACCACGGCAGGACTTACGGGAGGAGGGAGAGCAGGCTCCAGGGCCTGTGGCCTTCCATGACCATGGAACGGAGCCATGGGGTGTCAAATGTGACTCTGGTGTCTTCAGCACAGACTTCTGCGGAGGCCCCAGATGGTATGGGAAGCCGGCATTTATGCTAGCTTCAGTTCCACATTGGCTGGCAGTTTGCTCTATGTTTGAAAGAGGTAGCTAAAAGTTAGCATGAGCCAATGAGAGGCAGTTTCAGGACCAAGGAAGAAGAATGGCCTGTTCATCAACTCAGGCTGATGTGTGGTTTCGTTGCATGGGAGAGATGTTTATTTGTGTGAGCTTAGTCTGGGTCGCTGATGGGAGCCCCTGCAATGAAGGTGAGAAGAAACACAAGGCAAGGGGCTGGCCGTGGCTGGTTGGGGAACTACTCACTGGGGGCTGACAGGCCAGAGAACCACCTCACAAGCGCACAGGCTGGGTCTCCTCTCCTGCAGCCACCCTGCCAGGGCAGTGTGAGCCTTCAGGCTCTTCTGGGAGCTGGAAACAAGGGAAGACTTCAAAACCTGTAGTACAAGGTGATCATGTTCTGGACCTATTTTCCCACAGAAATAAATATTATACAAAGTAGCAAGGCAATGACTTCTTAAAGCACATAATTTTTTAACCATTATTATATATTTTTTTCTTAGAGTTGCTTTGTATTTCTTGGCTGTGGCTCTAATATTTTACAGAGTCTTTTCCCCAAAATTAATAGGGTGGGGTCTCAGGGTGCAATTTGGCATTCTTGGTCACATCTAATTTCTGCTCAAAAGCTAATGATTCCCAAGCAAAGTTTATACCACTTGCACATAGTGAGTACTTGCACGACATTTTTATAGGCACTGAAAATACCTTAAATTATAATGTTAGTGAATAATAAAATAGTAGCACACTAGTCATCCACATCACTCATAGGATTCCTGAGGTTCAAGAACAGCCTGGCTCAGGGTGTCATGAACTCAGGGTTTTTAGCTAAAACGAGGCCACCCTGGACAACAGCATAAGCACAGCTTATAATTGGCCTGTCCCACCAGCTTTGAAATGGTGTGATTCCTGATGAATTCTTATAATTTGGAAACACTTGAATCATTGCAAATTTTGCAAGCCAAGTGAGGCCTTATTCATATTTTATGTGCCACCGTTTCAACTTCACATAATTCACATTAGCATGACATGTATCCATTTAGGACTTTATAGCCTCACAGGGAGACTGACAAGAAAAATAATAATAGGTACATGATATGATGTCAGGTAAGGGTAAGGTCTGTGACCAAAGGGGTGAGGGAAGATGGAGAAAGAGGTGCAGTTTCAGATAGGGCATCAGAGGGAGCCACACAGAGACTGGAGGGAGAACATTCTAGGCAGAGGGAGCAGCAAGCAATAGGCGCTTGTTGACTACTTAGTTCATAAAGGACTGGGTCTGGTATTGACATAGAAGGGGGTTAAACACACTAGTTATGGAATCAAAACCCTGTCCTACCACCTATTAACTGTGCATCTTTGAGCAAGTGATTTATTAAAATAATTAATCTTTCCAGAAATTGCAGAGGATGTAAATAGATGGAAAGCCCTACCATGCTCTTGGATAGGCAGAGTCAACATAGTAAAAATGGCTTTGCTACCTAAATTAATTTACAGAATCAATGCAATCCCTATCAAAATACCAACATCATTTTTTGCTGATCTAGAAAAAATAATTCTACGCTTCGTGTGGAACCAGAGAAGACCCCGTCTAGCCAAAGCAATCTTAAGCAAAAAGAACAAATTGGGAGGCATCTGTCTACCAGACTTCAAACTATACTACAAGGCTATAGTAACCAAAACTGCATGGTATTGGCACAAGAACAGACACGTAGACCAATGGAACAGGACTGAGAACCCAAATATAAAACCAACTTCATACAGTCACCTGATCTTTGACAAATTCCAGAAAAACGTACACTGGGGAAGAGAATCCCTATTCAACAAATGGTGCTGGGAAAACTGGATGGCCATATGTAGAAGACTGAAACTGGACCCACACCTCTCACCTCTCACAAAAATCAATTCACAATGGATAACAGATCTAAACCTAAGACATGAAACCATAAGAATTCTCGAAGAAAACGTTGGAAAAACTCTTATGGACATTGGCCTAGGCAAAGAATTTATGAAGAAGACCCCCAGAGCAATCACAGCAGCAACAAAAATAAATAAATGGGACCTGATCAAATTGAAAAGCTTCTGCACAGCCAAGGAAACTATCACTAGAGTGAACAGACAACCTACAGAATGGGAGAAAATATTTGCATGCTACACCTCTGATAAAGGGCTGATAAGCAGAATCTATACAGAACTTAGGAAAATCAACAAGAAAAAATCAAACCACCCTATTAAAAAATGGGCAAAGGACATGAACAAAAACTTTTCCAAAGAAGACAGAATGATGGCCAGCAAACATATAAAAAAGTGCTCAACTTCTCTAATCATCAGGGAAATGCAAATCAAAATCACAATGAGATATCACTTAACTCCAGTGAGATTGACTCATATCAAAAAATCCCCAAATAACAAATGTTGGCGGGGATGTGGACAGATAGGAACACTCATACACTGCTGGTGGGACTGCAAATTAGTACAACCTCTATGGAAAAGAATATGGAGATACCTCAAAGAATTAAAAGTAGAATTACCATTTGACCCAGCAATCCCACTACTGGGTATTTATCCAAAAGAAAAAAAGACATTTTATAATAAAGACATCTGCTCACGAATGTTCATAGCAGCACAATTCACAATTGCAAAGTTGTGGAAACAACCAAGGTGCCCATCAATACACGAGTGGATCAATAAAATGTGGTATATGTATACCATGGAGTATTACTCAGCAATAAGGAACAACAGTGAATTAACACATCTGGTATTATCCTGGTTGGAGCTAGAACCCATTCTTCGAAGCGAAGTGTCACAGGATTGGAAAAACAAGCACCACTGGTACTCACCATCAAACTGGTACTAACTGAGGAACACTTACATCACACAGGGCAATAACATTCATCTGAGGGCGGGCGGGCGGGGGAGGGGGGTGGAAGGGATGGGAAAAACTCTCACTGAATGGATGTGGGGAGCACAGTTTGGGGGATGACCACGATTGTGGCTCTGACACGGGCAGAGCAGGGGCAATGTGTATGGCCAAAGTGTTGTAACCCCATGATATTCTGAAAATAAAAAAATAAATTAAAAAAAAAATAAATAAAGACCTTCACTGTACTGACATTATAGAATAAAAAAATAATAATAATAATAATTAATCTTTCCAAGTCTATGTTTATTTATCCATTGAATCAGGATAATATTATAGTAATACTCGGCTCACGGGGTTGTGGTAAGTATAAAATGCAATACTATCCAAAAAACCCTTATCTCTGACCCTGACACAGAGGATGGACCCAAAACAAGATAGCTATCGCCACTACTGTTATTATAATCACCAGGAATAGTGAACCGTTTGAGAGCAACGTTTGTGTGGTTGCTACTGCCGACGCCCAAAACTCGGGCAGAGTACAGAGGCTGGTTTCTGCTGGTAAACGTCTCCAAAACGTAAACACATCTGTAGACATTCAAACGCACTAACTCCCCTCCTGACAAGTGCTGGTGGGGGCTGAGGGCAAGAGAGCTCAGTTCAGAACCACACCTGAGAGTGGACATGACAGTGTGGACAGGGCCCTGGTGTTCGAGGGTGTGCCCGTCGCCGTGCACGTGTGGGCCCCCCACAGCTGGGCCGCAGGCTGGCAGCCGGGTCCTGTCCGAGCACCGCTGCTGTGGAAGCAGAGCACACGGCGCTGCGGGTGTAGACAGGCCCGTCCTATCCGCGGCGCGTGAGCCGCGGGGCAGGTGCTGTTGGTAGAGCTGGCCAGGGTCCCCTCTCACACCTCCTGCGTGCGCGAATGCCCCAGAACCTTTGGCCCGTGAGTTGCTGGGAGTCAGACGTCAGCACCGGGCGGAGCACCTATGCGTGCAAAGCAGAAACTGAGTTTGGCAAAAGGGAGCACTTCGGTATTTGTGAATCTGAAATTTAAGAACTCATCCTGCCTTGCTCCTGTGGGTGCGCACCAGCTGCGTGACAGTCACCTGTGAGCTGTCCTCCCTCTCCCATCAGAACGTGAGCCTGAGGGCAGGAACCGTGTTCTTGTGTCCCTAAGGCCACAAACCTGATAGAAGCTTAAGAATGAATGAATGACTCAGGTGTCATGAAAAGGATTCGCTGTAGTAACTGGCCTTGCTCTGACTGTGCATTTATTTTGCGCCTTACAGAACACTTTTGAGTAAATTGCTGCACATGGCCTTCACCCCCGACCTATGAGGTGGGTGTTATTGGTCTTCCTGCAGATGAGGAAACTGAGGCGCAGCGACCCTATTCATAAGTTTAGTTAGACAATTGGTGGGGGAACGGAATGGCTGGGGTACCTTCCACGAGACCACACAGCCTCCTGATAGTGCGCCAAGAGCAACTTTACACAGACACGTGCTTCATCCACCCACCCACTCACCCCTGCATTTATTTATTCACCGGCGTTTACTGACAATTTTCTTTAAGCATATTTTGGTAGCAGCACAAAGGAATGGAATGAGCTCAAGTTCTGGGATCACAACAGACCTGGGTTTGCGTCCAGACCCTTCCTGTTCCTGGCTGGGTGCTCTGGGGCACGTTGGAAGGCCCCTCTCTGGGCCTCAGCTTCGTCTTGGCTCGAGCAGCTAACACGGTCTCACCCGGCGAGGCCATGCGAGGTGGGATGCACCCCTGGCGTCTTAGCTAGGAGCCGCTAGTCTAAGTAAGGAGGAAAATGCAAAAGTAAATCGTCGTAGCAAGTGTGGTACGACGTGTTAGGTGGAGTCAGACTCCACTGGGAAGGAGGGTCAGAGAAGTTTCCAGAGGAATCTGAAGCCAAGCATCATCAGACAGACCCAGGAGAGGAAAAGAGCGTTCTCAAGAGAGGAAATGCTCGTTCTGGTTTCACTTTAAATGACATTAAACATTTTTTTATTAATGCCTTTCTAAAAATCAATTTCAAATTTCCTCGAGTTCTTCCAGAGAGCACAACAAGCAGCTTTGCCTTGTGCCCTCAACCCCCTGTCTGCAAATCCCTCTGGCCTCTGGTAGCTGCTTGCCCTGCGCTGAGCGCCTGGCCACCCTCCTTCCCCCTAGTATGTCTTCACTGCCCCTCGCCCCAGTTCCTCTGCACGCCGGCCCCTCCACGGCACTGTCAGGGCCCTGCTTTCTGCCCCGCTGGCCTCCCTGGCCGCATCTGCCGGGCATCTCTCTCTCTGGCCCGGTGGGATGGTTGCTCACTTCTCTTCCTTTCTCTCCACCGTTTTTCCTTACCACTGCTATGCTTGTTGACTTTTGTGCTACAAAAAGCACAAAGCACGGACAGCCACGCTCAGTCAATAGTGGCCTCCTTGTTTCCTGCTGGGCACATTGACTCCTGTCCTCACACCTCTCCGGTCCTTCAGGTGTGCACAGGTGTGCACAGGTGTATCATGGCTGTTCACCTGGGATGGTTTTCTCTGTGCAATCAGGCTTGTGGGTGTCTGTGAGATCCTGGGTGTGTGGGTGGCAGTGGTGCCTAGAGAATTTGGGGAGTGGGGCAGATGGAAGGGAGCATGATTTGAGGAGTGCTTGGAAAACCTCGGCAAGGAAGAGAATCTTGAGCCAGGGCGTGTTAGGGAGGAGGGCCCTGGTGCACCCCAGGCAGCCGGAAGAGCCACGGAAGGGGTCAGTGGGGGGTGGGAGTGTCCTGGATGTAGGGAAACAGGTCCTTCTTTGGAATGGTCAGTGAGTGCTAACCTGCCTGGTCTCCCTGGTGTCTCAGGTGAAGCCTGCTCTGCCCGCTTTCTATTTGCAGGGTCAGCGGATGTTTTCAGTAATGGGCCAGGTGGTAAATATTTTGGGTTTTGTGGGCCATGAGGTCTCTGCCACAACCACTCAACTGCTCTTTGGTGCAAAAGCAGCCATAGATGGTGCATAAATGGGCCTGGCTCTGTTCGGGGAAAACATTATTTACAAAACAAGCTGCAGCCTGGTTTGACTCAGGAGTTGGCTCCGCACAATGGTGGCCCTGACTCTCCCGGTAAATGCTGCACGCTCCTGGGACTGCCACTGCAGCAGAGGTCGCAGTGGTAATGACAGCAATGACAACACCTAAGAGCTGCCATTTCCTGGGTGTTCACTTCGAAACAGGTGCTGAGAGAAGAGATTTATCTCATTGCATCTTCTCAGCAGCCTGATGTGGGTGTTGTTACTGCTGCGATTTTTGCAGGTTACGAGGCAGGTTTCAGAGAGGTCAGGTGACTGGCCGGGCCCCTCATCTAGGTGCAGTAGACGAAGCAGCCTGGTGGGCACGGACTTGACCTTCACAGCTTAATCACCACGACCAACCCCTAACACCCACGTCTTATTTTAGAGATAGTTTTTGTAACGATAAGAATACACTCAGCCACTTACTAGTCTACGACGTTGAGCAAGTTCTTCATTTTTCTGTACCTTTGTTTCCCCAACTGTGAAATGGCATTATGAGTAGTCCTTACGTTTTAGGGTGATTGTGAGGTTAAAGTGAAAGATTAAGCTTCAACTGTTGAGATAGTGTCTGGCACATAGTAAGTGCTCAATGGGAAGTCATTATTTTTGTTGTTATTAATATTACTTTAGAAAATTTGAAAAATGCACATTATACTGAAGGAAATTTAAAAATACCTTTAGCTCCACCATCAAGAGGCAGCCACTGTTTACATTTCATACATTTTTTCCTAATCATTTTGAGGTATATATTTTAATATAGTTGATATATATATTATAATAGATTAAAATTTTATTTATTTATTATACATATCACATGTACATTGTGGAACACATAACATTTAAAAAAATCATCACACAAAGAAAACCACTTTTCCTATGTTTATATTTATTCATGTGTAAATGTGCGTGACTATAATACCATTTTATATCTTGACTTCTGACTTAATGTTATATCATAAAATTTTCCCCTGTTATAAAAGGTCTTTCAAGTCAATTTGGTCCACCCGTGGCACAGTATTGAAATGGGTGGGCAGGCCATGTCCGGTCATCAGCCACCTGTATCGTGAGAGGCTCCCTCTGCCCCGCTGCCCTCATCCCCAGCAGACTGTCCCTGGCCCCTTCCAGCTCATTATGGAGCTGGTGGGCTGCCACACCACCCACAGATTTTGTGGTGACTCCCACAATGGTCCCCAGGACTGCCTGAAGTGGGCAGGTCTGAGAATCCTGGGGGTTGGCAGGAAGAATGGCAGAGACGGGGAGGAAAGGCCACCCTCTGTTTGCACCTCCTCACGTCCTCTTCTCACTGGAGGGGCCCAAGATGGGAAGGGGACTCTTGCACACATTTCTGGCTCAGCCCACTTTGACTGAGATTCAGGAATCCTTCCCTCACCCTCCTGATCCCCTCACCTGTTTCCCGGCCTGCTAGGCCAGAGTGCGTGGCCCCGTGGCAGGAGGCATCCAGCCGGCTCAGCGTGTGCCTGGCATGCAGTGGACACTCAGCGCACGTCCATCCTCCCTCTCTGGGCCTCTCCCGATGGCTCTGACTCTCTCCCTATGTCAGTCAGGGCTGCTCTTTCTCCCTCTTGCACTGTCCCTCTCTCTGTCACCCTCCTTGCTGCCATGACCATCATGGGATTCATCCACGCTGACTATTTTCTCCACCCTCAAATGGCCAGAGTGTAGAACAGGCCTAATTTGAACAACTGCTAGGAAGCAGCTTTCTTAAGAGAGGGGCTGGTTATGGAAAGCGCGTGAGCGGGGGAAGGCTCGTCATGGAAGGTGAGGTCTGCGGCTATGCACCCTGGCACAGCACACTGTGATGGCAGCAGGTGCTGTCCCTGGAGCTAGAAAGCAGCCCACATCTGTGCACAGCTGGCCTCCCTCCAGTGAGGGTGTGTGGGTGGAGCTCTCAGCCTCTGCACAAACCAGCCTACATTTCCCAAATGCTGTATTCAGTCCTGGGTGGATGGTTTTTATCTGGAGACACTGTGATTTTGTCTTGACTTCCTAGCATTGTTGAGATGGTAACTTTAGGGCTGAAATTGAATATGACTTTAGAAGAATTCTTAACCTGATATAAAAGAATGTAATCCAGATACCACTAATGCGGTCTTTAAATTTTTTGTGTGTTCTATTGATATTAAGGAAAGTTTTTTAAGATCCTATGGCCCCCCTAGTATTAGGCTCAGATATGTTAAGACGTGCACACACGCACACCTCTCAGACGTTTACCAGCGACCAGGACGAGACGCAGCTCCCCCTCCTCCTCCTCATGTTTCTTCTTTTCTATTTTTTAAAGTTTTTTTTATGTCTATTTTTTCTAGATTGATGAAACCTATTCAGATTGATCAATCTGAAACCTATTCAGATAGGTTGATAGGTTTCATCAACCTATATAGATTGATGAAACCTATTCAGAAATGTTATAAGTGTTTATGAAATAAAGTACATCAAGATAGATAAATAATATATTGCAGATAAAGAGAACGTTTAGTAGAGAGGACTTCTCTGAGAAAACAACAGTTTTGCTTATGGCTGGTTCTGCTACAACACTTGGTTTTAAAATATGAATTTGTTTTAAAGCAATTGATATATTAAGGAACAATTTGAGCATAACATAAATTTTGCATTTGCCCATGCTCACCAAACTGCACCCATCTGAGTTGAGCTGGGCAAGAATATGCAAAACACACGTACACACACTTCGGACATCTGCCAGCTACCTCAGTTCACCACGTATGTTATCCTGGGAAGTTGTGTTTTGCTATACTTTTGCACATAAGAGCGTTTCTATATTAAAAACCCACTTATTCGACATCTCAAACACGTTTAATCCTCCTGGTTCAAAATACCAACGAGGAAAGCCTTAACTATGTGTAAAGCCCTTAAATGGAAGTTGCCAAGTCCTGCAGACCTGAACCCTCTCAGCAGCGGAAATGACGGGTTAGTGGTCTCAAGCATTTCTACGGTTTCCAAAGCTGTAAGCGTAGATGAGAAAGCTGCATACGAATTTCCAGCAGTGACGTGGAAGTTAATTGAAAAAGTCTATATATTGGATCAGATTTTCAACTTTTTCATAAACACATGCCTCAAAGCACCTACATTGCAAAGGCAGAAAAACATGCTCTAGGATTTAAGGGTATAAAAGATAACTTACCTCTGACGTTTGGTGCCAACACAAACCGACGACGACAAGCCCCATCCATCCACACAGGTGTTTCGCCTTTCTGTGCAATTTCAGATGATGCTCTTCCCACCATTCACAACAACACGTGAGCTGCAACCCTTCCCAGCCCACCTTTACAAGCAAACTTCAGTCTTTTCCAAGGTAAAGTGCCATATGCATTGTAGTATCTTTGTATCTCTTACCCATGCAATGTGTAAAACTGAGCTACTGTTTTGATTAGGGTCCTATCTTTGTTTTTAATATGTTGCTTATGATATTTAGAGCTTTTCCCCAACCCCTTTATTCCCAGAAGCCCTGTGCTGTTTACTGAGTGATTTTGTGGTGTGTGGTAATATTTAGGAACATGTACGTCACATTTGTATTTGGAAATGGTTTGTCAGCCACATTACTTAATTAGGTTTAGTAATCTTGCCACATGGCCCTGAGTGACTCATGAAGTGTGGGGAAGGGGTGGGAGAGGGGATTTCGAGCCAGTTCCAAGAGTTTGAGGAGCCTTGCCCTTATTTATTTACTTTTTTGCCATTTATCTTTTTATTGTATAAATTTAAGCTACACAACATGACATTTTAATACCTATATACATTGGTATTGAAGTAATTAAAGTAATTACTACAGTCAAGCAAATTAACATATCCATCACATAGCTACCTTTCTTTTCTTTTTGGTAGTAAGTGTCCCTAAAATCTACTGTCTGCACATTTCCAGTACACAGCACAATATTATTAACTACAGTCCTCACGCTGTACACTACATCTCTAGACGTCATCATTCTACATAACCACAACTCCGTATCCTTTCATCCACTTCTCCCTGTCCTCCCCCCATAACCACCATTCTGTTTCTATCAATTTTTTAAAAAATTCCACATATTAGTGAGATCAGGCAGTATTTGTCTTTCTGTGCCTGGCTTATTTCACTCGGCATAATGTCCTCTAGGTTCATCGATGTTGCGGCAAATGACAGGATTCTATTCTTTTTCATGGCTGAATAGTATTCCGTCGTATATATACCACAATTTCTTTATCCATTCGCCCATTGGACACTTAGGTTGATTCCACATTTTGGCTATTGTGAATAAGGTTGCCATGAACACGGGAGTGCAGATATCTTTCTCTTACTGACTTCTTCTTACAAAAATTTTCAAACATATACATGGTCCTTCTTTGTTGAATGTTAAAAAATATCTACCTGGAGCTTCTAATGCAAGAGAGCCCTGGCATGGGCAGAGTCAGAAAAAGACACCAGGGCAAGAATTACAACCTGGCTAGGGCAGTGGGACCAACAGACAAAATACCCACAGAGTGGGACATGGTCTGGGCGGACCCTCAGCAGGTATGGGAGGACCAGAGAAGGGGCTACAAGTGTGAGCTGGCACCATCAGAGAATGTATCCTGGGAGAAGGGGGCCTAACAGAGGGGAGGAGTGAAAGGTGGGGGTTATAAGCATGAGAAACACCACATTCAAAGGCATGGGAGTATGGTAGCCAAACATCACATCCTCAGGAGACCAGTAAGTCGTGTGGGGCTCTGGCATCCAGAGCTTGGCTCTGTCGTGATGCCCAGCTCTCTTTGAGATCTCGGGCAATCAATTAGCAGTCTGGAGGCATGGAGCTGCCCTCCTTGGTCTATACAGCCAGAGTGAATGCACTAACAATTGTGAGAAATGCCCCAATAAAAGCCACCAAATCTGAAACTGGCGGGAGCAGAGGAGCCGTAATGCATTTCCTGGTGGCTTACTTGAAGAATCCCAGCCTTATGTCTTCACTAGGGACCCAGTTTTAAGAATCAGATAGAGGCTGTGCAAGGCAGGAAGGACAGAAAGAGAGGCAGAGAAGGGAATAGAACCTTGATCACTGGACCCACGCCTGGGTCTGGGCAGAGGAAGCCGACCCACTGAGAAAGGCTTCCCAGCAGCCTCCATCCATTCCTCTCCCTCCTCTCCCTCCGCCCCTCTGTCTCTCTCAGATGGGAGCATGTCTGGGGGCATTTTGCACAATGCCAACAAGATGGTCCAGCACCTCTAGAGTGTGTGGGCACTTGTCACCTATTGTTCTCAGCCATGGGCCTCAGCTGAAACTCCAGGACAAGGGAAAAGGTCTTTGGTTACGATCCCGTTCACATGGATTTTCTATGAGTTCACTGTTCTGTTCCATGGGTCCCTTTGTGTGCCCTGTGCCACAACTACTGTGTTTTTATTCCTGAGACCTTGTTGCGTGTCTAACTCTCTGGCAGATTGTATTTTCCAAAGACTGACCACAAAAATATGTCCCATCTAGGGTTGCCAGATTGAGCAAATAAAAATACAGGATGTCCAGCTGAATTTGAATTTCAGATATACAATGAAGAGTTATTGTAAAAACTCACAGTATGTCCTGTGCAATATCTGGGACCTATCTATGCTAAGACATTACTCATTGTGTATCTGAATTTAAATTTTACTGGGTGCTCTGCCTTTGGTCTGACAGCCCTCTGTTCAACCCTGCATGGTCTTCTTAAAGGTGACTTTGACACCCCTCCCATGAAGAGGTGCAGGCTCTCTCCTTCAGTTGAATCTGGGGGAGAGGCAGATTGAAACCGCTTTGGCCGATAGCGTACGGGGCAAGTGATGCCGTGTGACTTCCAAGGCAGGTCCGAAGAGGCAATACAGCTTCTGCCTTGTTAGCTGGAATTTGCATGCTTGGGGCCGTGCCACCCAGTTAATCTGACTACCAGGAAGTCGCCAGGCTCTGCGACGCCACGCCACGTGAACAGGCCATGTATAAGCCCTTCAGGAAGCCAATCTAGTTTTTGTGTTCAGCAAGAACCCAAAACTGGAGCAGTGACACCTATGCACTTGCCTTGTCTATATTTCTCACACCCAGAATCCATATGCATGAGAAAATGGTTGTTTTAAGCCTCTAAATTTTGGGTAATTTTTTTTCCTTTTTTGCCTGATGGGAGTAGAATCCCAACACATGTGTATTGAGTGAACAAGTTTCTGATGTGTGCATTAAAAAAGTGCAGTCCAAACATCTTCTTATTACATGTCAACAGCAATAGGGAAGCCAGCAGCCAGTGCCTTGGCAGCTACAAGAAGACAAAGCAGTTTACATTCGCTTGTTTCCACCTCTGCTCACTATCCTTCAGCCTCAAAGTCTGAGTGAGGCTGGTACCTCCACTTCCCCCAGGTGTGTGGTCAGCAGGGCAGACATTACTCCTGTCCTCTCCTCTGGGGTAGCTGGCTCAGCTGTACCTTGTCGGTTGTCAGCCACCTTCCTCCAAGGCACAAGTGCATGTGGTTGTTCTGGGATCCTGGGTCCCTTGGTTACAGGGAGCCCAACGTGGGTTTGCACCTTGTTGTGGTCATTTCTTCTTGGTGCTTGCCAAGTTGCTGGGCCTGGGTGCCCTGGGATTGCCAGAATGAAACAGAAGCCCTGGCCAGGCGTGCTGGCTCATGCTTATAATCCCAGTACTTTGGGAGGCCAAGGCCGGAGGATCGCTTGAGGCCGGGAGTTTGAGACCAGCCTGGGCAACACAGTGAGACCCCATAATTAGCCAGGCATGGTGGCACATGCCTGTAGTCCCAGCTATTCAGGAGGCTGAGGGAGGAGGATCGCTTGAGCCCAGGAGTTCGAGGCTGCAGTGAGCTATGATAGAGCCACTGCATTGTAGCCTGGGTGACAGAGTGAGACCCTGTCTCAAAAAAAAAAAAAAAGAAAAAGAGACAGAAGCTCTGGGTGGTAACAGCCCAGCCCCCGAGTGTGCCTGGCCCAGCTGACAGCCAAGCCACATCTGAAAGCGGAGTCCGCCTGCTCAGAAAGGATGTACACTGCCTTGTTAGGTGTAAAATATGTGTTCTTTGGCTTCGGAATCAGCCAGGTAAGAGTCTGAATTAGGATGAGGACCCTTAGTCTCTCCCAGTTCTCCTTCTGTAAACTAGAGATAAATATACCTACCTCATCAAATTGTTAGGAGATTAAGTGTGATAACAGTAAAGTTACCCTGTGTCACTTCCCTTCCAACATTCACGTATGAGAAAATGACGATTGATGAATTGATGATCTCCTTTCTACCCTTTGAAACAAACAAGCTAACTTGCCTGGCTATCAGACCTGTCTTCATTACAAGCCACTGATGAATGAAACCGAACATTTCCTGTCTTGTATTTCACACAGGGAAGCCACTGGGTGATTTTTTACGCAGTAATAGTAACTGGAAAAAGCTAATATTATTAATATATCCTCTGTCTCTTTGCCCCCTTCTCTCTCTCTCTCTTTCCAAATTAAACTTAGCTACTTGCAGACCTTTGTGCTTCCACATAAATTTTAGAATGAGCATGGATAGTGGTATCCCCACTTCCAATTCCAGCTACAAACATAACTTCAAAGATAAAAGATTATTTCAAGTGATTTTTGAAAACTGTTGACTGTGGGATATATTTAAGGTTAAAAAGAACAGCAAAGAAATTTTAAATTTCTTTCAGTTTTATTATCTGTAGTAATGTTAGTGTAGTAATTTTGAAACTAACATAATTGTAGGATAAAATAAATAAGTAAATTTGTCAGTGTAATATGAACCAAGATTTTCAAGGTGAGAGAAAAGTGATACAAATATAAAATCAAAGAAGTTAAGGGAAAAACCTTTAGCATTAATTTTGCATTGTTAATATTGATGTGAATTCACAATTTAAAAAAAAATGTATTTCCTAGCTCTGTCCACCAAAATGCTAGAAACAGTGACACATAGTACTAAGGAGCACACTTAGGATCCAGACCTTGATTTCTCATATTAGATTAAAACATTAAATTGCTATTTTTGTATGTCAAAGATGGTTGAATGTCAGCAATTTTGTATAGCTAAGTCTAATATTGCTCCTCACTAAAGGAACCGGGGCTTTTGGAGAAATAACTCATTCCAGATCTGGACAAAGTACAAGCTGAGTGTGGTGCATCATACGCCAAAAAGCAATGAAACTGTCAAAGATCAATGGGTTGTATCAAAAACACATAGCGCCAGCTTGAAGGGTCTCCTACTGGCCATATTTGGGACAATTCAAACATTAAAAAAAAGACTATGGTTGCTTACAAATAAATAAATAATTAATAATTAGATAAATAAAAATCTATGGCTCCATAGTTTTACTGAGAGAGAGAGAATCATTTACCATCATGAGATATGACAGTTGTGCTAATTTCTTTCTCTCTGAAAATTTGTAATTAAAGAAAAAGAATTAAGTATTTACCCTGTCTTTTAAAGAGAAAGTGCAGTTTTTTCCTAATTGATGAGAAGCAGCTCTTTACAGAAGAATACCAGCTAATATATGTGGAAAGAATGATAGAATTAGAAAATTACTACCATGAACGAGTGACTGAAAAAAAATTAACATTTTGCAAACCTCAATAAAATAATTAATTCAGGCAAGTATCATAAATGGATTCTATAAACCAGGAGTCCAAAAACTATAGTCCACTAGCCAAATCTAGCCCACTGTCTGGTTTTGTACATCCCATGAGCTAAAAATGTTTTTCATATTTTTAAATTGTTGAAAATATCAAAAGGAGCACAACATTCTATGATATGTGATATTTATATAAAATTCAGATTTCAGTGTCATAAATAAGGTTTTATTGGAACACAGCCATCGTCATTCATTTACATATTGTCTATGACTGTGTTTGTGCTATGATGGCACCTTTGAGTGACTACTCTAGAGAAAATAATGGCCCACAAAGCCTAAATTATTAATATTTAGTATTTGGAACTTTACAAAAATACTTTGCTGACCCCTGCTATAAACCATTTGGTGAAAAGAAGAGGGTATTTGCATGATGACAATGTATCACCCTATAAATTACTTACTAATTGCAAAAAAATTTTGTATTTTTATAATGGAAAGATATGGCAGTCACCACTTTACCAAGTTATTGAAACTTAGCATCACTAAAACAGGGACAACCTCATATTGTGTACCTGCTGATGTGAGACAATGCATCACCTCCGAAGTATTCTTGCCAAACATGTTTAACCTGAAATTACAAATAATTTTACTGTATGTATGTTGACATACAGTAAGCTGTACATATTTAAAGTGTACAATTTGATACATTTTGTCAGCTGTGAAATCATCACAACAATCAAGATCATGAATGTGTCATGTCTATCATCCCCCAAAATGTCATTGTGCCCCTTTTTAGTTCCTCCCTCCCTCTCTTTCTCACATACCACCCAACACCCCCCTCCCCCCACTGTTTAATTGATCTGCATGCTTCCACTATAGGTTAGTTTGTGTTTTGTACAATTTCAGATAAATGTGTTATGGGCTGAATGTTGTGTCCTTCCAAAATTCGTATGTTGAAATCCCAACCCTCAATATGATGGTATTAGGAGTTGGGGCCTTTGGGAGTTGATTAGGTCATGGGAGTGAAGCTCTCATGAATGGAGATTAATGTCCCTAAACGAAGAGACATGAGAGCTTGCTCCCTGCTCTCTCTGCTCTCCACCATGTGAGGACACAGTGCACAGGCGGCTGCCTGCAAACCAGGAAGAGAGCCCCCCCCAGAACCTAACCGTGCTGGCACCCTGATCTTGAACTTCCTAGCTTCTGCAACTGTGAGAAATAAATTTCTTTTGTTTAAGCCACCTAGTCTATGGTACTCTGTTGTAGCAGCCTGGAGGGACTGACAGAGACAAAGTAAAATCATACAATATGTGCTCTTTCTTTTTGGTGTAGCCTCTTTCACTCAGAGTAAGTATTTTGAGCGTCATCCATGTTGTTGTGTGTGTCAATAGTTTATTTCCTTTTATTGTTGAGTAGTATTCCATTGCATGGATGTGCATTTGATTTTCCATTTACGTATTGGCGGGTATTTGGATTGTTTCCAGTTTGGAGCTATTACAAATAGAGCTACTATGGAAATTCATATACAAGTGTCTGTATATACATATGCTTTCATTTCTCTTGAAATTCTACCTAGGAGCATTTGCATTGATCAGTTTGGAAAAAATTGATATCTTGCCAATATTGAGTCCTCTACCCGATGAACATGGTATATCTCTCCATTGACTCAGGTCTTCTTTAATTTCTCATAGCAATGTTTTGTAGTCATCAGCGTACAGGTTGTGGTTGACAGAGTTCTAAGATGGCCCCCAAGACTCCTGGTATACATGCCCTGTATAATTTTGTCCTTTTGAATGCAGGAAAGACTTGTGAATATTAGTGAGATTTTACTCCTATAATTAATTTACTAATAAGTGGATTTTCAGTTAAAAAAAGGATATATCTTAAGTGGGCCTGACTTAATTAGGGGAGTTCTTGAAAGAGGCACCAGAGAGACACTCTCCTAGTGGCCTCCAAGAAGATGAAAGTGTCCACGAGTTCTACAGCTGCAGGGAACTGAATTCTGCCTCCAACTGAATGAGCTTGTGAGAGGCCCCCAAGCGCCAGATTAGAGACTTCAGCTCCATCTGACACCTCATTGCAGCCTTCTGAAACCTAAGCCGAGCATTCAGCAGAGCCCTGCCCAGACTCCTGACCCATGGAAACTGGGGGTATTTTTCCAAAACACATCTTTTGTCAGACTTATCCCTATTTCATATTTTTATTTATTGTGAATGGAATTGCTTCTTACTTGCATTTTTCAGATCGTTCATTGCTACAACATAGAAATATGATTGATTTTTGTACATTGGTCTTATAACTTGCTACCCTGATAAACTTGTTTTTTAAAAACAGGTTTATTAGGATTCTCTACACACAGGATAATGTTGTCTGTAAAAATAAAAATGTTATTTTTTCCTTTGCAATCAGCGTGCCTTTAATTGATCCCTCTTGCCTATTGCTCTGGCTGGAACCTTCAGTTCAGTGTTGAACAGAAGTGGTAAAAGAGGACACCTTTGTTCCTGATCTTAGGGAAAAGAATTCAGCCTTTCACCAAATTATAATATTAGCTTAGGTTTTTTGATAGATGCCAGCTATTAGGTTGAGGAACTTCCCTTCTATTTCTAGTCCGCTGAGTTTTTATGAGAAATGGATGTTGAATTTTGTCAAAAAATTTTTGTATCTGTCGAGATGATCATGTCATTTTTGTCCTTTATTCTATTGATACGGTGAATCACTTGGATTTTTCTCATGTTAAACAACTTTGCATTCCTAGGATAAATCTCCATTTGATATATTGTTGGCTTCTATTTGCTAATATTTTGTTTAAAATTTTGTATACTGGTTTGTAGTTTTCTTGCAATTTCTTTGTATTTCTTTTATAAAAGCATTTATTAAGTACTTTTTAGTGTATCATTTTAATTCCTATTGGTATTTTATTTTTGAAGTACTCTATTAGTGCCCTAGGGATTCATGTGTACATTTAAACCTATCACAGTATTTAATACTGAATAGTATTGAACCTATTCAGTCTAATACTAACTTAATTCTGGTAAAATATAGCAACTTTGTTCCAATATAACTCTATCTCTTCCTCTCCTTTTTGCTATTATTGTCATAACCAAATGTGGCAGACATTCCCCTGAACCTCGTGTCCCTCCTGGCGTTCCTATCTGACGGGTCCCAGTGAATCCTTCCTCCCCTTCACCACTCGCACATCCAGTCGTCCATGAAATCACGAAATCCTGTAGACGCAGCCTCCTTTGCATGTCTTCTGTTGATCCCCTTCTCCCCAACCCCAGCCACCACTTTGGTTCCGACCCTGATTCCTTCTCACTTGAATTGCTGCACGGACAATGGTCACCTTGCCTTGAGCCACATCTTCCTCTAGTTCATTCTCCACATGGGTCCTAGAGGGAGCTTTGTGAACTATAAGTCACACCACGCCATCCCCCAGATTAAATCCTACAGCTATCCCGTGACCTTCAGGATAACTCCAGATGCCTTAGCACATATCTAGGACCACTCTACGATGTGTAGGTGTTTTTGGATGAGATCAACATTTAAATCAGTAGACTGAGTAAAGAAGATCACCCTCCCTAATGTGGATGGGCCTCATCCAATCAGTTGAAGACCTGAATAAAACAAAGGGTAGGGGACTTGGCTGTCTCATTGTAGTCAGTGTCCAGCAAAGTGCCTGGCATATAGTTGGTGCTCAATAAGCACTCCAACTTTATTTTCTAATGTAGCCCTACCTTAACCCATATGAAAAAAATACTATATACTCACGTATAACTGAACATATCAACTTCAGGCAGCTGAGATTAGGTCTATCTGGCCCATGGAGTACATGGTATCTCTTCTTACCCTTCCCCCAAGTATCTATTTATGATTATTGATTTAAATGAGGGCTGAGAAGCTCCCTGTGGAAAACATTCAAATTATATCCAAAATTGGGCTCCACACGTTTGGGAGTGTTCAGTTATGCAGCTGGGACCAGGGTGGAGCATGGGCTGATGGGGGAGCCACATGTGAAGGGCTCCGAGGCATTTGAGAAGATTCACCAAGGGCACTGTAGAAGAGTGGAGAATGGAGTCCACAGGGGAGTCGTGTCTATAGGAGCAATCTGGAGGCTGCGTGTAAGCCTGCTGCGCCCCAGCCCTGGGGATGACATGTGTGCTAAGAAGAGAAAAAGACCCTGAATGCTAACCCATAGGACAAGTCCCTAAACCCAGTACTTCCCAGCCAAGCACTCCTGACATGGGATCTGTTCTCTTTCTCACTTCTCAGGGTCCACCATGAAGTTGGGGTCCATCCACAGAGATCCACAGCTTGGAGCAGAGGAGGCTGCATAGCAGAGTTGGACACCATGGAGGGGACAGGCAGATGGTGGCACCCTAGACTGCATATTAGGAAATAAAAGACACTATTTAGGACAGCCAGAAATAAATGTGAGTGAGGAGGTGGGCTCGTGGTAGAGGTGGGACGCATAGTTGTTTGGGTCTTAATTCTGGGGCACTGTTGGCTGCCTACCCAATAGCCACTCTTCCTCTTCTTTGCTGAAGAACCCTGTTTTATTTAAGCCAACGCTGGTGGGAGTATGCACACAGAAGTCAGGTCCAACCCTGGGGGATTGGTCATGACCCTTTGAGGGAGCCAACCCCACTTTTCTTGATCAGCAATTGCCTTGGGAGTGGGCACATGACTCAGTCTGACCAATGACTGTTGGGGGTGTGATGGTTAATTTTATGTGTCAACTTGCTTGAGCCATAGGGTGCCCAGGTATTTGGTCAAATATTATTCCAGGTGTTTTTGGATGAGATCAACATTTAAATCAGTAGACTGAGTAAAGAAGATCACCCTCCCTAATGTGGATGGGCCTCATCCAATCAGTTGAAGACCTGAATAAAACAAAAATGCTGACCCTCCCCAGAGTAAGAGAGAATTCCTCCTGCCTGACAGTTTTTGAACTGGGACATTGGCTTTTTCCTGCCTACAGACTTGAACCAAAATCTTGGTTCTTCCTGCTGGCCTTTGGGCTGGAAACACAACATTGGCTCTCCCGGGTCCGCAGTTTGCTGACTCACCCTACAGATCTCGGGACTTGTCACCCTCCATAATCATGTGAGCCAATTCATTAAAATAAATCTCCTTATATTTATTGGTTCTGTTTCTTGGGAGAACCCTGACTGATCCAGAGCACTTCTGAGAAAGACTTTTCTTCCTGAGGGAAAGAAAGCGCTGGGAAGGGAAGCATCCTCTGTTCCTGTCTGTGATTCCACTGCGGGAGGAGGGGATGTCTACAGCCGTGGCAGTGATCTTTTGATTGTAAGAACATAAGATGAGGACATAAGATGAGGATGGCAGAATAGAAAGATGAAAGAGCATGAACCCTTGGTGACATCACTGAGCCACCGAATCCACCATGGAACAGCCTGGTCCAGGCATCTTGCTATGTGAGATAAGACTTCTCCTTGATGTTTTATCCTTGCTGCCCAAAGTGTGACCCATGGCTCACATTGATTGTATTATCAATTCTATTGGCCAATTATGTCACCACTTAGGTTCTGCATTTCTAACAATCTTGTACATAATCTCAGGCACCACCCCTCGTCTTCCCAATCAGAGTCTTCGTTTCAGCAAGATCGCCAGGTGATTTGTATGCACACTGAAGTTGGAAAAGTACTGGCTTGAGTGACTTTTAGTTGGTTGTTTGTGTTTTTGCATCGGAGAACATCCTAATATAATTAATGTGACCTCATTAGGATCTACAGACTGAGGTTTGTGAATATTTAGCTTATGTAATTTCCTGGCTGTACAATGCCCCTCTGGTCCATTCTCTTGCTTCCTCCCACTTTTTCATGTGGCTGACACGTATCTCCTTCAAGTCTCAGCTAAGGCACCACCTCCACCAGGAAGCCCTCCCGACTCCCTCCAGGTTGAATCAGGTGCACTGTATCACATTTTATTTGCCTCGTTACTTAGTTGACTCTTCAGCTAGAACCCAAGTGCCATAAGGAAACTCTATTTTTACTCTTTGTATCCTCCACGCCTATCCACTGTCTGGCACATGCTAACAGCTGAATGAATGTTTTTGGAAGATGGAATGAATATCACTTTGCCAACCTGCTCCTTGCTGCCCTGGCCTCCCCCACGAGGGCTCCAGCCCTCTGAGGCGCTGAAGTGGCAGGAAGCCAGGTGCCAGATCAGGGAATTAGGACGCCTGCTGGCCCGCAGCTGTCTCTCCCTCCCATCCCGCCCCTCACCCTCCAGAGAGTGCTCATTTCCGAAGCAGCTGCGGGGTCCCCTCCCCTTCCCTCCTCCCCTCTCCTCTGTCTCTTTCCCAGGAACAAATGTCACAAACCTCCCAACAGCCGATGAAGAAATAAATGTGTGGTAAAGGGAAGACCCCACAAATACAAGCTCCTGGAGCCGGAAGCCCTTCTCCAGCCCTCTCCCGGAACCAAAGCCATCCGCGAATCCACCCGACCAGCTCGGGTGCTGGCCGTCCCTTCAGAAGCGGGTGCGGTGGTAACAGCACTCCCCGAGGACCGGGCCATGCCAGCGCTGACCCCACCTGACTGTTCACACCACCAGAGCCTATGTGTAGTTAATGGCACCTTCTTATTAAGAAGTGATTAAAAATGGGACAGTTCTCCCTTACGGGATGCTGCACCATCCATTTCTATACCCTGAGATGTTCAGTGACAATGGGCCAGCTTCAGTCCGGCACACACGTGGGCCGTTGCAGGGTGGAGCACTGCAGGAGTAGACGCGTGAGCCAGCTGTCCAGGCCTGCTTGAGGGCCTCTGCTGGGAAGGCAGAGGTGGGGACAGCGTGTGCCTCATCTCCCAGTGGGCACCGTGGCTTTCCCTCATTAGCACGAGCGCTCCAGCCATACCTGGCACTCACACGTGCTGGGGTGTGCTGGGAACGCACCATTCCAGCTGGTGCCTGTGCAGCCAAGGTGCTAATGGCTTGGTCTGACTTCACACAGGAAAGTAGAGAGGACCCAGGATGTGGCAGCAGGACGTCTGTCTCCAGAGGGGCCTGGCATGGGCATGGGACATTCCTTTGGGAGGCAGTGGAAACGGCAAAGCCTTGATTCGTTTGTTTACTGTGCAAATGTCTGCTGAGCAAGCCCCTTTAACCAGGCTCTGTGGTGGCCCTCAGGACTCAGATCTGGAGGACCTGCTCCTGCCCTCAAATAGCTTTCTGTCCAGCGGGAGAGACAGACAGACAGACATCGAGTCTGGTGTGGTCAGTGCTGCAAGAGAGGCAAGCACAGGCCTGAAGGGAGCAAAGGACCCACACCAAGGGGCAGACAGGCATCCCAGAGAAGAAGCAGCTGAGCCATTTCTTGGAAGGACACAGGTGGAAGGAAGGATACCAACATTCACTCTGTGCTGACTACATGCTAAGCACTGTGCTGGGCATGTCCCTCAAGTCTTGTCCCCTGACCTGCTCTACAGATGTGGAGCCGAGGCTCAGGGAGGGTCACTAGCTACCATGGGGGCTGCTGGTGCCTCAGGCCGTGCCACGCCGCCAGCCACTCATGCCAGGGGTGAAGGAAGCGTGACCCTGGCTGTGTGAGCCGTGTTTTCTAGTCTCTGTATTGGATGCCTTGGCATCTGGGGCTTTGCTGACCATGAAGGGACTGAGCTGCCAGGGTTAGCTGACTCCTAGAGAAGGCAAATCACTGGGCCAGGAGCACGCTGGAGCCTTCTCCTCCCAGGTCACTATTGCCCTGCTTTGTCACCCCAGAGTCAGGGACCCAGCAACTAGGGACCGAGCTCACTGAGATTATTCAAACCAGCCGATGCTGAGCCTGCTCACTCTCTCTCAGAAGCCACAGTAAAAGCCCCTGCCCGGGCTCTCCCCGCCCTCCCTCTGCCCCTGTGGCCCTGCATGGCGTGGCGTGGCGTGCCCCATCTTTTCCATAGCAGTCGTCTCCTGATCTGCGGCCTCACCATACCTGAATGGGAATATGACATGTATTTCACGGCACAGGCAGAGGGAGTAGCTGGTGTGACCAACAGGAGCCAGTCATGCGTGTCCTGTGGGCTGGCTGTGGGGCCTGGGAGGGTGGGCAGAGCTGAGAGGCAGCCCCGCATCCTGGAGGTGCTGACGGCCCTTGAGGCTGGGAGGAGGTCCGTGTTCCAGCACAGGCCGCCTCACAGCAGCCGGGAGAGCAGGCAGATGAGAGAGAGAGACAGGGGTGTGACAAGTAATCCCAGTGTGACAAGAGGAGACCAAACTGAGGCAGTGTCTGTGGGAATGGAGCAGAGGGGACAGATCTGAGGGCACTGTGATGACAAAGTTTGGCCACGGGTGTCACAAGGAGGTGGAGTGGAAGGGAGGAAGTGGGCTCCGGGAGGTAAATGTGCTGCTGGTGGCGCTGGCTGAGGTGTGACCTCCCCAGTCGAGCCCCTCGGAGCATCCGTCTGCAGGGGATGAGCCATTACAGTGGGGGATGGGAGTTACATCTGAGGCTTGCCCTTTTAAATAACAGTGTTAAACTCATTTACCTTTTCTAATTGATTATTGTGAAACACGTCTCACAAAAGTTTAACACAAGACCTAACTGCAAACAACCACGCACTAAAGAACCAGCACCTGTTGTATGGAAAGGCGTCTACTTAGGGAACACGAAGCCCATGTCAAAGGACCTGGGCAGGCTTAGGTTTAGAAGTGGAACATTGGCAGTGAGGAGTTTGAAATGAGTTTTGATTTAAAATCTGAGGTGGATTGGGCAGGCATCCAACATTCTGGAAGCACAAACATTCAAAGTCCAGACAGGCCGAAAGTGACCGACGAACAGAAGAAAGCGTCTGTGTGCTGGTGCACGACCAGGGAGCAGGAGTGGACACTAGGGCTGGGTTTCTGTTCCGGGCCGGTCCTGCAAGGGTGTGGCAGGAGGACTAGGTGTGGAGTGGAGCCCTGAGAGCCCACGTCTAGGTCCTGATGGCTTGAGGGCAGCTCTGCAATAGACTTGAAAGATTTAAAAAGAGTGTGTGTGTGTGCGTGTGTGTGTGTGTGTGTGTGTGTTGGGGGCACGTGTTAATGAGATTTTAATGCAATAGCAGAAGGTGCTGCCGTAGCAGTGCCTCATGAACATCAGGAGCTTGAGAGACCCCAAAGGAGATGATGTGATCCTCATTCCTAAGGAGCTTCCAGGCTACGGAGCAGCCCAGACGCGTGTGAGGGACCTTCAGACAATTCTGAGGCGGAATAAACACAGTGTGAGGGATTCGAGCCATAGCCGTAAAGGCCAAGGCCATTCGATGAGGGCAGATCCCCACGGGGGCCGGGGTGCAGAGAAGGCAACAGAAACGTGACGAGCCCTGGGGCAGAGCGCGCCATCTTCTGCTACTCTCCTGTTCCTCTCAGTGGGGAACAGCCCTTCTGAGTACCTCTCTTCTCCCCTGAGTAGTGTCTCAAGAGCTGAGGTTAGATCTCCCACGTCAGGCGGGTTCACGCCCCTTGGGAGCCTGGAGAGTAGTTAATGTTCCCATAGGGTGGTGCGCTAGTGTGGGATAGGACCGCGTAGTGCCAGGCAGGCGCCTGTCCTACCGGCCAGGGGAGATGGGTGTTTCTTAGTGCTTTCTGAGAGAAGGGGCGCACAAATTTTTTCAGTTTCCTAAGAAATCATTGAATCCATTCCTTAAAAACGCCTGTAATCCCAGCACTTTGGGAGGCCAAGGCAGGAGGACTGTTTGAGGCCAGGAGTTCAAGACCAGCCTGGGGCAACATAGTGAGACCCTGTCTCTACAAAAAAATTTAAAAAAATTAGTTGGGGGTGGTAGCATGCACCTATAGTCCCAGCTACTTAGGAGGCTGAGGCAGGAGGATCACTTGAGCCCAGCAGTTTGAGGCTGCAGTGAACTATGATTGCGCCACTGCACTCCAGCCTGGGTGACAAAGTGAAACTTTGTCTCTAAAAAAAAAGAAAAAAAAAATACTTGCCACACAATGACAGATAAAGAGTTAATATCCTTACTCTATAATGCTCATGCAGATTGGTAAGAAAAATACCAGTGCTGCATAGGACCTGTGCATAGGATGTTTGGGCTTCCTGGCTGGGAGGGTTCCTCTCAAAACAGAGGCAGAGAAAATGCCAGGAACTCGTGTTTCCAGCTTCCCTTGCAGCTATGATATGGGCATGCAGCCCTAGGCGTGCATCCCAGCTCTGCCCACTAAGACACAAGGGGGGATTCTGGGGCTTTGGTGAAAACACAGGAGACAGCGGCTGCCACATTTCTGGGCCCATGGGCCTTCCTCACATCCCTCCAGCCTCTGTCTCCATTCCATCTCCTTCCCCATCTCTAAGTTTCCTGCTTCTCTTGTAAGAACGTGTGATTACACTGGGCTCACCTGGAGAATTCCCCATCTCAAGGATCTTAACTCAATATTATCTGCAAAGTCCTCTTTGCCAGGTAAGGCAACATATTCACAGGTTCTAGGGAGTAGGATAGGGACATCTTTGGGAACTATTATTCTGACTAATTCAAACTTAACATACCAAAAACTTAAATTCCTTATACCTCTCCTCCCAATGGGGACACTATTTGTCCCCATTTTTCCTTGAGTCTCTGTGGCATCATCATCCACATAGTTGTCCAGCCCAGCAACCTGAGTGTCATCCCTGGCACCTGCTCTCTTACCTCCCACACCCTGTGGCCATCTGTGAATGTTTGCCAAGGGTCTACTGTGCATCAGGCACTGTTCTAGGCTCTGAAGACACAGATGATTGGATATAGGGGTCTCTGCTCAGAGAGCAAATAAGAAAATATCACTTAGTCACTGATGCTCTTCAAAAACCAGGCAGTGTGATGTATAGACTGCCTGGAAGTTACTTTAAATTGGGTGGTCAGAGGAGGCCTCTCTGAGGATGTGACATGTAATCTGGGGTTTGATAAGAAGGCATCGAGAATGCAAAAGTCTCCAGGCAGTGCAGCCAGGTGGGGGAAACAGCTTGGGCGAAGGCTCTAAGGTAGGAACAAGCTTGTGCTGTTCAAATAACAGGAAGAGGGTGGATGTGGCTGCAGCAGAGAGCTCACGGGGAGGAGCGAGAGGAAGCCAGAGAAGGCTGGAGCCAGGTCTCCTGGGGCGCAGGAGACCAGAGCAAGGACTTTGGATGTCACCTTTAAAATGTACGCCTGAATCTCTTGCCTCCCCCTCCCTTCTGCCCTTTTAGCTTCACCAACCACCATCTCTCACCTGGACTATGGCAGCTGGCTTCTACCTGGTCTCCCTCCTCCACCTCTGCCTCCCCTGATCCACTTTCAACGTAACAACCAAAGTGATCTTTTAGAGGCTGCAGTATTTTGGCATATTCAACATCTGCTCCAACCTCCTCCCAGTGAAATTTTGTCTCCTGCAGAAAGGCTGGAAAGCTGAGGACCATATTTCCCAGACTCCATACGACTCAGATTCCAATTTAGGCTCTGCTTAAGTCAGATGTACTTGTAGACGATGTGAGTTAGTGCAGAGTGAGGCAGAGAGAGAGGAGGCAGGGCACAAGACATTCACCTCAGCCAGTGTGGGTCTAGCAGGTGTGGCTCCAGCAGGTGTGGCTCCAACAGGAGTGTATCTAGCAGGTACAGTGCAGCTCTGCAGCTACAGCTACAACTGTGGCCTGCAGATGCTGGCTCACTGCCTCCATGGTGTGTTCCGAGGCCAGCAGGAGCAGTCTGCTTTCCTGTTCCCCATCTCCCTGACTGCAGTAGAGGCAATGGCTCCCCTGGGGGAGAGCTCTGTGGTGATGTTCTAGGAATCCCTCAAGGCCCAGTCCGTGGCCCGTTCGTCCAGCCTGTCCAACACTTTGTACAGGTAATTCCCTGTGTTACATGCCTTTCTGCTTAGAAAAGCAAGAGTGATTTCTGTCATCTTTGGTTGGACTCTGAGTACAAAAGGCCACCCTGATCATGTCACTTCCTGGCTCATTGAACGTAAAATAAAATCCAACATCCTTAACATGCCTACAATGCCCTGGATGACTTAGCCCCCTTGCTTTCTTCCTCTGGGCATACACCACTCTCTTCCTCTCTTCTCCTTGTGACTCCCCCTCATCATCCAGGTCACAACCTAATAATGTCACTTCCCCAGAAGCCTCCCTCTACTGCTGAATCCAAGTTGAGACTGGGAGACACAAAAATGGCAATGTATTGTCTCACCATTCTGGTAGCTGGAAGTCAAAGATCAAGGTGTTAGCAGGGCTGGTTCCTTCTGAGGGCTGTGAGGGAGGGGTCTGTTCCAGGCCTCTGTCCTTGGCTTGGAGATGGCCATCGTCATGTCCACATGGTGTTCTCCCTGTGTCTGTGTCTCTGTGTCCCCTTTTCTTGTAAGAGCACTAGTCATATTGGATTAGGGCCCACCTGATGACCTCATCTTAACTAATTCCATCTGCAATGACCCTATTTACAAAATCTAATTCTACCTTGAGGTACTGGGGGTTAGGACTTCAACATACGATTTTGCAGGGGGACACAATTCAACCCATAACAGGTTCCCAATTTACAACCTCTCATCAAACTCTACTTTCTTGTCAAAGCAGTCATTTCATTGTGTGACGGTACAGCCATTGGTTGCTGGATGTTTGTCCCTGCCAACTAGATCCCGAGCTCCATCAGTTGGGGGGACTGTGTCTACTTTGTTGAACAGTTGGTCAGTGCTTAGCTCAGTGCCTGGGGAAGAGCAAGTACTGAATGCATGAGTTGAAGATTAAATAACGATTATTTATAATAGCTAATGAAAGACCTAAAAGGTCAATGATAGACAAGTGGCCAAATCAACCAAGACACAGTTGTTTACTATGAAGCTGTTAAAATCTGTGTCTGAAGAATTTTTAACAATGTGGGGAAATGCTTATGACTTGGCATTGAATGACATGGTAGAATATAACTGTTTATGCAATATTATCTGAAAAAAGAACAGAAAAATGAGATGGGTCCAGCATTCAACTCACAATAACTAAAAATTCTGATATAAACTAGGATCAAGTTTATAATTTTCCATATTGAATTCAACTCTTCTGATTCATTAGCTCAGGGCCTTCATGTCAAGGCTAGAAAAGAACTAGCACCTTCAAAAATAAGGATCCTATTAACTATCCTATATTCTTTTTGGAATTAAAGATGAGGATGTAAGGAAATAAAAAGGCCCAGTTTATACTTCTTTGGGCTAAGATAATCTTATTTTTAGTAATTCACTCTGCCATTAATAAAACCATGTCTGATCACATGTAAAAATGATGTGTTTGAACTTATTTTGCATATTCTTTAAAATTAAGAAAACCCTTTTTCTGATTTCAGAACTAGTGCATGCTTATTATCAAAAAATTAAATATCAAAGTAAAACAAAAACTTAAAGCATCCTAAAATTGTGCCTCAAGGCAATAACCATTAATTACATTTTGGTAATATTCTCCAGAATTTCTTCTAAATATACAGATATGTATACATTGACACATACAAGTATTATGCAGAAATAAATCTGCACCACATGACAGTCTACAAACTGCTTTTTCCTTTTAAGGATTTCTTGGCCGTGTCCACGGCAGTCCCTATTCACCTCTCCCGTTCTTCTTACCCCAGCGGGGACTCACACTCAGAATCAGCCACTTAGGGTCTGAGAGAAGCAGTAAAGACACAGGAAAGGGCCTGGCCATCTTGCCAGGGGCAGAACGAGCCGGGTCCAGCCCCCTGATTGGATCATACTCTTGTTGCCATATGGCTGGCTGCTTGTCTTTGCTATGCAGACCAAGTTCACGATCCACATGTGCTGGTGTGGCTGGATGTGCCACATGTGGCATCCTCTTTGTGTGGAAGCTGCCACGCAAATAGCAAAGGAACAGAGGCAGGGCTATATTGTGCTTACTGGAGTTAAAATCCCACCACTTTGCAGAATTCTTTAAAGCTTTCAAAGGTTAGTGGAGTTATTTCACTGTCATACAGAGCTGTGACAAGTATGTAAAACTGCGGAGTATGGCTAAGAATACAGATTAAATATCTTTTAAGTGTCAGTGGCGATGGTATGGGATGTGGGCTCTGTGTGTGTGTGTGTGTGTGATGTTGTGCTTTACTAGCAATCTAGTAAATTTGGGTTTCCACATTTTGTTGTAAACCCATAGTCTTCAAGTGTCCTCAAAATTTCTGAATGATTTATATACATTATTTTCTGTTTGGTGAGTAAAAAATTACGTCTTTGAGAATTTTGATATAGCAATATATCTGAAATATCAGGATTATCTTTTGAATTATTTGATGAAAAGTAGAGGTCACTGAAGAGTTTGTAAATGTCTTCCCCCCCACCCCAAATTTGGAATAACACAAAGCCCAGGTTTTAATAAACATTTCAAGGCAATTTTTTCCAAATAAACCCTTCCCTGCTCCTTCTGTTTCTCAGCCTCCTCCGGGTAACAGCTTGTTCTGGAAGGACCTAATGTCATAGTCCTAGGGAATAATGAATCTTGCCACACTGAAGGTGAACAAGGACGTCAGGTTCCCAGAAGCAAGAAAATAAATCTCCATGGCAAGGAAATTTGAAGTTACTTTTAAAATTTTGAAGTTATTTTTAAAAATGATTTCAGTGTCTTGTATTATAGAATATTATAGAAGGTAAACTATTAATTATATTATACTTAGAACAGTTTTTTCATTAATTTAACAGAGCAACTCTGTTCACATTCTTTCAAAAGTTAACAGCCAGTAATTAGCAGGGGCTCTGGGGAGTGTTATTCCCGTCCACAGTGCACGTATCATCGATGTTTATTGACTTCACCTTTGAAACTGAGCAAGGCACAAGACACGTCCTTTCATGTCAGAATCAGGAGATTTGTTTCCAAGAATATAGATCACACATTATTTCACAAAGAAGAAGACTTAGGTGGAGCAAGCGAAGAGGAAACGCAAAGAACCTTGAGCTTGAAGCTTTGATCTTGAACTATCACTGTGCATTAGGATGTTATTCTTCCCGTGGAACTTCTGGGCAGCAGAGAGGGGAAACTGTTGGCAGTTAGCCTTCTGGCCCTGCCCAGGCAGAGAAAGAGCTCAAGGCCTTCCCAAACAATCTGCAATCAAGCTGGGGTCCTCCACACAGTAGGAGCGTGCCTGGCAAACTTGTGGGTTGCTCTCATTTGGACCTAATTCACTTAGAAATTTTTGTCTGTTTCTAGTGTTCTTTCTGAAAGAAGCTTGGGAGACAGAAGCCAATCGAGGCTGGTATTGCATGCAGCTCCATCTCCACTGCCTTCATCGCTGTGTATTTTTGTACTTATCTGTCTTCCCATGTGACAGGGAGTTCTGGTAGGCACAAACCTGGGTGGCAGACCCTCAATAACTACTTCCTGATGAATACATAAATGAAAAAGTCCATAAATAATCCCCTGGGGTGGATCTGTGCCTGCTTGCAGAGCACACGGTCTTCAGATGCCTGGCTGAGCCACTGTGTGGTGACCAATGGGTGGGATGGTCAACTCCTCAAGCCCTTATGGACTCAGCGCTTCCTCCAGGGTGGGAGGAGGCATTGTTTTGCTCCTGTTTTGGGAGATTATTCCTGTTTCTTTAAAGAGATAGTGAATTCTCTGTGTCAGAGACCATGGCATGTACTGTTTTCATGGGAGAAGCAGAAAAGCCATGAAACAAGCTGTTTATAGCAGAAACGAAAGGGGACAAGGAAAAATGGGTGCGAAGGAAGGAAGCATTTATTTTGTGCTTACTGTATGCAAAGTGTCGAGCTAGAGCTTTCCTTACACATTAAATAATTTTATCCCCGCCTGTCCCTACCCCAAAAGACTCTGAGTCTTATATAATAGTACTATAATATTAGTATTATTATGCCCATTTCAAATATATATTTTTTAAAAAAAGCACAGAGAGGCTGAGTTTCTCACCCTAGGGCACAGTTATCATGTGGCAGAGCTGTGGTTTGAACACTGGCGTGACTACCCTGGTCTAGAGTTGTTCATGCTGAGACAGGACCAGTAACTACTGGGAGACAGATGAAATCCCAGTATTTAGTGCTAAATACTAGATGAATCTTCCTGAAGATGTGAGTGTCATGAAAGACACATCACAGTTGCTAATTTGGAAGAGGCAATAATTCATCAAAAGATATTTATATCATTTTATATTTATGGCAATTTTAAATATTTTAAATATCTTATTCTAGGCAAAGTGCTAAGTGCTTTATACATCTTACCTCATCTAATACACAAACACACACACACACACGTGATCCAATGAGGCAGGTGCAAGTATTATCCCCATTTTGCAGGGGGTGAAATTTATGCTTAAGTTGGTATATAGCCAAGAAAATTTTGAAAAAGAACAAAGTTGGAGGACTCACACTTCTTGATTTCAAAACTTACTACAAAACTATAGTAATCAAAACAGTGTGGTACTGGTATAAAGACAGACATATAGACCAATGGAATACAATAGAGAGCCCAGAAATAAACCCTATGTGGTTTATTTGGCATATATGGTCAAAAGATTTAGCCAAGGGTGCCAAGACCATTCAATGGGGAAAGGACAGTCTTTCCAACAAATGGTGCTGGGGAAATTGAATATCCACATGCAAAAGAATGCAATTGGACCCTTATCTTATACCATAAGCAAACATTAACTCAAAATGAATCAAAGACCTAAATGTAAGCTAATACTATAAAACTCTTAGAAGAAAACAGGGTAAACGCTTCACAATATTGGATTTGGCAATTATTTCCTGGATATGACACCAAAGGCACAGGCAACAAAGAAAAAATAAACAATTGGACTTCACGAAAATTAAAAACTTTTGTACATCAAAGGATGCTATCAATAGTGTAAAAAGACAACAAACAGAATGGGAAGAAATATTTGCAAATTTTATACCTGATAAGGGATTAATATCCAGAATATACAACGAACTCCTAAAACTCAACAACAACAACAAAAACCCAACAACCCAATTCAAATATGGGCAAGGGACTTGAATAGACATTTCTTCAAAGAAGATGTACAAATGGCCAATAAGCACATGAAAAAGTGGTCAACATCTCTAATCATCAGGGAAATTCAAATCAAAACTTCAATGAGATCAAAGCCATACACCCATTGGGATAGCTACTATCAAAAAACAGAAAACAACAAGTGTTGGCAAGGATGTGGACAAATTGGAACACTTGTGTACTGTTGGTGGGATTATAAAATGGTACTGCTGCTGTGAAAAACAGTATGGTGGTTCCTCAAAAAATTAAATGTAGGATTACCACCATGTGATCCAACAATCCCACTTCTGGGTATACTTGTATACCCAAAGGAATTTAAAGCAGGGTCTTGCATAGATATTTATACACCCATGTTTATAGCAACATTAATCACAGTAGCCAAAAGGGGGAAGAAACTCAAGTGTCCATCAATAGGTGAATACATAAGCAAAATGTGGTATATAAATGCAATGGAATATCATTCAGCTTTGAAAAGGAAGGAAATTCTGACACATCTACAACATAGATGAACCTTGAGGACATTATGCTAAGTGAAATAAGCCAGTCACAAAATGACAAATATAGTATGATTCCACTTATATGAGGCACTTAACATAGTCAAATTCATAGAGGCAGAAAGCAGAATGGTGGTTGCCAGGGGCTTCAGGGAGGAGGGAATGGGGAGTTATTGTTTAATGGGTGTAGAGTTGAGTTTTGCAAGGTGGAAAGAGTTCTGGAGATAGATGGTGGTGGTGGTTGCACAGTAATATGAATGTACTTAATGCCATTGAATTGTACACTTAAAAATGGGTGAGATGATAACTTTTATGTAATGTGCATTTTTTCAAAATAAGAGAAAATTGGGGGTGGGAATACAGATAGTACGCGATTTGCTCTAAGTCATGAACTAGTTAATGATGGAGTTAGGATTTAAAGTTGGATCTTTAAGATTCCAAAGCTATGCAGGAAACACCATGCAGTGTGTCTAGCTGTGTGACTGAGCCGATCACACATGGCTTTATTGAATATTTTGCTTTCTAGATGGCTCTGCATGTGGTATGTGGCCCTGAGGTCCCTAGAAAATAAGCACCCACAGCTGCAGGAAATGCTACATGCAGAGGGAGAGCAGGGTCCTCTAGGAAGAGCCCTGAGAAGCCCCAGACAGGAAGCCACAGGACTGACAAACGTGACAGAGCATGGGCTCATCATTGTCTCTGTGCTCAGCTCACATCTATGGGCTTCACGGCCACAGTGGGGGAGGGGAAGGGCCCCTCCTGCAGCCCGGCCTCGGTGCCTCCTCCCCTGCTGCCGAGCGAGTCAGAGGCTCTGATTGGAAAATTAAACAAATGAGATAGAATAAACCCCTCATTATGCCTGGAAAATTCCACTGGTTAATAAGAGATACTAAGGTTGCTAAGAGAGCAGATGCAAAGTTCATAAATGTGGTGAAATTCTATCTATCTATATTTAAAGCCCCCCCCTTTTTTTCAGATACAGACACTGGGGCAGATGCAAGTAGCTTGTAAGTAACAACAGCTAACATTTGAGGAACACCTACTGCGCGCCAGACACTGTGATAAGCTTGTTATTTGTCCTTTCCCTAATCTTCCCTCATTCTCATGAGGTAGTGTTGTAGACTACTGAGCCTCCCTTGCTTCAACTCTTCCTTGGATTCCATGACATACCACAGAATCCCCTCAATAAATTACCTTTCTTTCTTTCTTAGCTTAAGCCAAAGCCAGTTCAAATGGGTTTCTGTTAGTTTCAACCAAGAGCCCATGACTGAAGTGGTTATACCCATTTTACAGATGATGAAACTGAAGCTCAGAGAAGTTAAATGATATGTCCAAAGCTAGCAAATGGTGGCATCAGGATTTGACCCCAGGTCTGTTTGGCACAAAAATGAGTCCTCTCTGCCATGGTGCCTCCCTAGGTGTTGTCCCAGGTGGGTGAAGGCACAGCTTGTGGTCAAGTGGACAAACATTGTCACTGGTCTAAGTGGAAGAAAGAGAGAGGGACCATGCAGGGACCTGAGGTCGGCGGCTAGACAGGCCTGCAGGGAGAGGGTTAGCCAGGGAGTGCAGGTGCACAGGGTCTACCCAGGGGGACACTCACCTGAGCTTCTTGGACAGAGGCCTTCGGCCCCTGGCACGCTCAGAACATTCACAATCAGCCCTGGCCCTGCAGCCCCTAGAGGAGGCTCCCATTCTAGGTTACTAACGTCACAAGTACTGGCACAGGTCTTGGTAATTAGACTTTTGAAAGAAGTAGGATTACCAATCAATATTTCATTTTGAAAACCATTAGCTTAAAGGCAGTTTTGTCTTGAAAGCCCTTGGGCAGATTTTGGTCTCTCACCTCCCTGTTCCCCGCCCTGCCCCAATCACACACCCACACATGCTCACACACACCTGGTTGGCAGAGGCCCTGCGTGCTGTGGGAAGGATGTCCCTGCTGAGGGACCAGCAAGATACTCAAGGTGCTTGCTCAAGCGTGCGGCTGCTACTTTGAACAGAGAAGTCTCCATTTGAGTTGTTCACACCCTCAATGCCTCCCTGCACGTTGGGATCACCCGCCAGTGGTGCCGCATGGCTGAGGGGGCCCCTGGCAAGGGCCGCGTTGGGTAGCTTTGACCTTGGAGGGCTTTTCCACACTGAAGGGCCGTCTGTGTGGAAGTGGACACATGTGCTCTGTGGGAGGAAGCCTGCCTTGTCTATTTTTTTTAAAGGATAGCCAACCATCTTTTCTAGATATAGACAGAAACCTGTTCTGACTGGTTGTTGCTTTCAAAGAGTTTGTTGAGGTTGGCCAGAACAGAACAAAGTCAGTACCTTCACCTGCCTTTTTACGTGGGCCACTGACCTGAAAGAAGGTCAGAAGATAGAAACCTTGTGCTGAGGTGAAGCAGGGTGGCCGTGCCTGGTCCCTTCCTGTCACTCCTGCCTCAGTGGGTGAACTAGCACCCCCCAGGGACTCGCCCTCTCCTGGGCAGGTGGGGATTACCACCCGTATGCCATCTGGCATTCTGAGGTAAACCCACCCTGGGCTGTTCTTAAAATACAAGGACTTAAAGGTATTGTTGAATCATTATAATAGTGCAGACAGAAAGCAACACTGGAAGCTCTGTATTTAAATGCATTCATACAAACACAAAAAACGAAAGCAGTGTCTACTCAATTTAACAACCTGGTTCTGTGAATGATGGCTGAATCTCTACCTAATTCACTCATCCTTAACACTGCTCATGTTTCACACAGGCCTTGTGCTTGGGGTGGACATCTGAGACACTTGGGAGGTGAAGCCAGCCATTAATTTCCTGTTCCTCACCACCTAGGAGAAGCCCCTTTAATTTTAAGAATCACAAATTCCTTAGTTTGAATCGAACACACGTATTAGGTTGTCTTAACAGAGAAGCCCCGTGAGTTTGCTGCTTAAACAGAGATTTCAGTGATTTTAAATTATAATTCTTGTCATAGTGTAGAGCAATCCAGCTTCTGGTGGTTTTTTTAAAAAAAGGTATTAATTTCTTCATTTAGTCAACAGATATTATTGAGCACCTATTTGGTGTGAGGCTCTGTGCCCAGTCCTATGGATGTCACTGTGGACCAGGCAGGGGCAGTTCCTGCCCTCACAGAGGGGCACCAGTACTGGGGAAAGACAAGCCTGTGGGTGTCACTGAGGGCTGGACACTGTGCTGGGAAGCACAGGTGGCTATGGGAGGAGCACTGAGCAGAACTCAGGACTCCCAGGAAGGGTTCTGAAGGCAGAGCTGTCTAAGGTCAGACCTGACAGGGGGCTGGGAATTAGCAGCAGGGAGAAAGGTATGTAGGTCGAGCAAGGTCGTGTGCAGATGCCCGGAGGTCAGGGACAACACAGTTCCTGGCCCACTTGAGGACCAAGACAGCTCCCATGTGGCTGGGCTTCATCGAGTTGGGGCAGAGGGCAGTGTAGAGGGTGGGGAGAGGGAGAAAATGGTGAGAGATTCTTCTGGGGAGACAAGCATGGGTTAGATTATGAAAGGCAAAGAAAAGGAGTTAAGGAATTTGGACTTGAATCCCGAGGGCAATGGGGCCCCTTTGAAGAGCCCTGTGCAGGGAGGTACGAGATCCAGTGAGCATCTCAGGAAGGTTGCTTTGGCCTCGGGATGGGCCGTGGGTTGAAGAGGGGAATTGTGTCGGAGGAAACCCTGTTAGGAAGCTGCTAGAGGGATGGAGGGGTGAGGTCAGGAGCCTGGACCAGGGAGCTGGCCTGGGGGTGGGGGAAGAGGGCGATGGGGTGAATATTCAGGGCTGGGGCTGACGCAGCCAGTCATCAGCAGACCTGCAAAAGGAGGAAGAAGGAGCCGTCGAGGGTGACACCAAGACTTCTGTTGAGCAATGGATGGAAGTGGGTGTGATTCTCTGAGATGTGGGACAGAAAGAGACCCGGACAGGAGGGGGTGTCGTGGATGGGGGAGTGACGTGGGTTTGAGCAGATCGAGCTCCATGTGGAGATGTTCCGGAGCCACCCAGGCTGCAGCCTCAGGGAGGTGTGAGCTGGAGCCATTGTCACAAACGTGGTCCCCAAGACACAGGCAAGAAGGCATTGGCCATGCAGAGTGTGTGGACAGAGAAGAGAAGAGGGAGGCGAGGGCCTGCCACAGGGTGTGTGGACATCAGCACTCTTGGCATCTTGGGCTGGATCATTGTCTGCCGTGGGGGCTGTCCTGTGCATGTCCTGTGCATGGTAGGATACTCAGCAGTGCCCCTGGCCTCTGCCCACCAGACGCCAGGAGCCGCCCCCAGTTGTGACAACCACAGTTTCTCCAGACATTGCCAGATGCCCCCTGCTGAGTAGAACTGTCCACTGCTGAGAATCACTGGCCTAGGACAAAATAACGAAAAATGCCAATTTTTGAAGAGTGGGCAGAGACAGAACGCAGACAGACGACTGGATGGAGGAAACTAGGAGCATGTGGGGTGACAGGGACCTGGAGCAGGAAGTATTTCAAGAAGGAGAAGCTTGTCGACACTGCCAAACACATGGGAGGCCAGGAGGAAAAGGACGGGGCGTCCTGTCTGGCACCGTGGGAAGTCACAGGCCTGTGGCCCTGGGGGGTGGGCCTGGCGGGGGCTGGGTCCTGCTGAGGGGGTGGAAGGAGGTGGCTGTGGATGCTCCTGCAGGGAGTTTGGCTGAGGACAAAGGGGTGAAGTGGTAGCCGGAGGCAAGGATGGGTCAGGGAGTTTCCAGTTAAGATGGGAGGGATTGGTAAGCATGTCCCTGTGGGTGGGGGGCACCCTGTGTCAAGGATGAGGAGGGAGGAGGGCAGGGAGCTTCCCGGGGCAGAAGAGGCCACCCAGGGCCAGGAGCACAAGGGTGGGGTGAGCTCTCCTGAAATCCAAATCATTTTGGGCCAGGTTTGGAACAGCCGTCAGAGGGTGGGTGAAAGCTCAGCAGAGGAGGCCAGGGGACTGCTGGGCAGGGCCGGGCGCCAGGTGAGGTGGGAGGCCGTGAATTTACCGGACGACCTGCAGTCTGTGGCTTCCCAGCAGGGCTCAGTGGGCTACGGAGGTACAAAGAAGGCAGCTGGACCCAGTGTCAGGGTTCAGTGGGGGGACAGCAGGCCAGAGAGGTGGGGGTGTCGGTAAAAGAGAGGGGGGACTGGGGTGTCTGAACCCCCGAGGACAAACTGTGCCAGCAGCCTCACTCAGGGAGGCGGGACCCTCTGCAGGTGTGGAGGTAACTGGGGTCCTCCGACATCACGAGGCTCCTCCAAGTGGGTTCCTCATTTCATAGGATCCCTAGTCCCCTCCCACCCCGCCATTGTGAAGCATCCAGTCCATCCCTGCAGTTTACAAGTGAAGACACCACGACCAGAGGAGGAGGGGACTCATCCCACACCCTGTCCTCGACTTGCATGATGACCAAAGACCCGTGGCCAGAGCCAGGCCAGGCCTCCTGACCCAACAGCATGGCTGTGCCCAGGGTGCCTTTAGAGTAAGGGGCCTTGCTGTCCAGAGTGGTCCCTGTTGACTGGACAGAGATTTGGGGGAGGGAGAGGCAGACGGGAAGGACCTTGCTCACCTGCTGGAGCTCTGGTTTACAGACCTCAGTGGGCAGCTGCCCGGCTGTGCTAGGCTGGCCTGACGCAACCACCGGCCCTGGTTTCTTTCCTCTCACCGTAACTTTCTCGTCTACCACAAAGGGACTGGCTTTAGAGGAATGTGGAAACTAGACCAGAAACAAGGTTCAAGGTTGGGGAGACTTCTTGTTCCAATGAACCCTGCAACGTGTTGGAGGAGCCGGGGAGGAGGCCACTGGGCTGGCGTGTGTCCGGGCCAGGGCTCTTTTTAATTTAATTTATTTTTCTGCCTGTTCCACTTTGGCCCTGCCTGCATTACAAGACAAGAGAGTGAGCTCCTCCTGTCTTTGACCCAACAGATTGTAAGTTTGTGTGCAGAGGCGACATGTCCCCAGAAAGGGCCAGGGGCACCGTGGCAGGGCAGGCAGCCTGGGTCTCGCGCCAGCTCGGCTCGGTTACTGAAGCAGGGACGGGCTGGCTGCTCACTCCACCTGCCCGCCTCGGTGTCTGCATCTGTAAGGTGCTGCTGAGACTAACTGCCCTACCGTCTCACAGGATGGCTGTGTGGACCAGGGGCCATTGTGAGTTTACAAATGCTCTCTCATGTGTTTATTTCTATTGTCCCCAAAGTGACTGGAAGAAATATAAACAGGACAAAAAAAGTAAATAAACAAAATTAAAGGGAAAATATAGGTAGTAAAATGTGCAGTGAGGTTGGTAGCCAGGACCGTCACCCAAGGTCCCGCAGGGAAGGTGGAACGGTGTGGGGGACGGGGGTGAGGTCGGGGAGCCGGGGTGCTGGGGGCAGGGCCCCAGGAGACAGGAGACACTCAGGGTTGCAGCTCGGGCAACTGGGCGCAGGGGAGCGGGAGCCCAGGCTCGAGTGAGACGGCCGTTCCTCTGACCGTGTGGCAGGTGTGGTGACCCTCCTGTTCCCACACAGATGCCTGTAGGGTCCGGGGGCTTCCCAGACAGGCTGGACTGGAGACACGGATTTTCCAGTTATTGAGAATTGAAATGATGTGGGGACGGATGAGGTCAGGTGGGATGAGTAAGAGACAAGAGAAGGAGACCCAGGCGAGGTGACCCTGGGGGCTGGAGGGCGAGCAGAGGCGCTTGTGGCCAGGATGGGGGGGTGCGACGTCCACGGGGTCCCGCTGTGCCCCTCCTCCTTTCCTTTGTGTTTCCAGCAATGCTGCTGGGGCTTAGGGAGCTGCATGGAAGGATCCGAGGCAGCTTATTGCTCGATCCTTGTTTTCCTTGTTACAGTGGTTGATGATGAAATGTAAATCTGGTGCCTGGGAAGTCTCAGCAGCCCCTACAGAGCTAGTCTTTCCATTGCAAGCTCATTTTGAAGACAAGGTGGGATGCGCAGGGAGAAGGAGAGGGGACAGCCTGCCCCAGGGAGCGGGTCCTCCTGGATTTGCAGCCTCACAGCGTGGGCATGGAATGAGCCGCATGTCAAGGAGACATCTCTGGGAGCGGATCGTTCCTGACGAGGTGCTCCAGGGCAGGGTTCTGAACCTTACACTTATTGGCTCTTGGGGCTGGATTCTCGGGGGGCTGTCCTGGGCATTGTGGGATGTTCAGCAGCATCCCTGGCCTCTGCCCACTAGATGCCAGTAGCACCCCCCAATCCCAGCTGTGACAACCAAAAATGTCTCCAGACGTTGCTGAATGTCCTCTGGGGAAGGGGGAGCAAAATCATGCCAGGCTGAGGCCCACTGGCACGGAGTGGGGAAAGATGGGGCCTGTCTGCCCACCTCCAGCCCCCACTCTGTGCTCTGGCCATGCCAGTCTAGTCTTCTGTTGCTACTACTCCATCTTCTGGGAACAGTTTGCATCCAGCTACCCCCTGCTCAAAATCTTCTGTGGTTCCTCAAGGTCTACAGACTCGAGCACAAGCTCCATGGCAGGGCATAAGAGGCCTTCCGTCTTCCACTGGATCTGCCAAGCCCAGCTCCTGGCACACCAGGACCACTCTCCTGCTGGGCCTTTGGAGGTGGCCAGGTGGCCCACCTGTTGCACCCCCCTCAGAGACAACAGCCATTCACTCCATTGGCTCGTTCCTTCTCTGAATGAACGGATGACTACATACACACCTCCCGCTTTCACAGCCAGGTGCCTCTGCCTCTCCTTACTGAATGAGCACCCTTAAGGTTTAGTTCAGAGGCCATCTCCCCTGTGGGGCCACCTCCCCTTCTTCCCCTGCATGTGGCTCTGCCTGCAGCACCTCTAGTCTCCCCCAGAGCTCTTGTTCCATTTTATGTGATCATCCACTGGGCCCGTGCACACGTCTCACCTGAGAGTAAGGGTGGGAATATCTTTGCATCTCTTTTGACGCTTTGGGTTAGTAGGTGCTTAATATATGCTTGTTGGCATGAACTAAGCTGAAGTTGTAGCAGGAGCCAAGAGGCTTACTGGGAGAAATTAAGAGAAGCTAGAACCCAAAGATCATCAGAAATGGGGCCAAAGAGGCAAGCGGACCTGACATCCAATGGATAGCAGAGAAGAGCAAAGAACTCAGGGGTCAGGGACGCGAAAAGATCCCAAGAGGACAGAAGATCAACCCTTTCCTCGGGAGTAAGGGAAAGAATGGCTTCTCTGAGTTGGTGCAGTGTGTTCAGCTCAATATTCAATCTGTTTTCTGAAATTTGTGTTTCCATTAACAGTTGCTCTATTGGGAACCCCAGTTCATGAGCTCAGGACCAAAAGCAGAAGGCAAGAGTTTTATTCTAGATTGCGTTATTTTAATAAGGTTTGATGTGGTTGAAAATTCATGAGTGGATTGTGTCTTGTGTGTTCTAAGTTCTTTGCAAATATTAGCTCATTCTTTGGTCCTCTTTACAACCCTGAGAAGAGGATGGTCTTATCATCATCAGCAGCAGCATCCCCATTTTACAGATAAGAAAGCTGAGGTACACGGAGAGGTCAAGCAACTTGCCCAAGGCCACACAGCTTTAAGTGGCAGAACCGGGCAGACAGCGCAGACATTCTAGCTTCAGAGTCTCTGCTCGTAACTGCCATACCTTGTACACAGAGACAGCTTATCTCTCAAATCTGTTTTTCTTGTTACAGAAGCTGATAATGAAATGTAAACTTGATGCCTTAGAGGTCTCAACAGCCCCATAGAGGGCTGGTCTTCTAACTGCAAACTTATGTCCAGGTGGGATGCACAGGGAGGGGGAAAGACAGTCGGTCCTCCTGGGCTGACCCCACAGCGCAGCGTGGGCACCGAATGAGCTTCGTGTGCAAAGCCGCTGGCCCTGGGTCTGGTTTCACTGCCCTGGGTATCAGGCATCATGAGTTCTTAGAAAGCAGAGGATGAGCTGTGCCACTGGCATTGCCGGGGACATCCAGGGGTTTGCTAAGTATATTTCCCCTGAAGAGGCAAAATGTGAAGGAAGAGAGGGAGAAGGCTTGGGAGCAGGAGGAGGGCTGAGCACAGACATGGGAGATTGTAGGAGGAACATCAAAGGAACCTCTTTACAAGTGTTTCAGCCTTGAGCTGAGATCTTAAGTGACATGCCTAAGATCTGAATATTTAATTTGATCAGTGTTTTGGTTGGATAGTATCCTTTTTCTTAGTCCTTTCTGGGAATCCCTGAGATGGAACTCATGCACAGTTAATTCAGAAGCGGAGGATTCGGTCTTTCACAGCCATGGCGACAGCGAGTCCACACATTCGGGCTCATGGGCAGAAGGTAGACGTCTGGGGCATGTCCTTACACGGTGCAGTCTGTTTTTGCATTTGGCTATGCTTTCAAACCACATAGGGATCTTCACCTAAAACAGACAGGCCGTGGTGTTGGGTGAGGGGCTCAGGCCACCAACCATCACTGACCCCTGTGACTTGTGCAGTTTTAGACACTTCCTGTTGCCATCGCCTTAGTTACATACATGGCAGACTCAATAGCTTTGTAACTGTGAGAAAATTGAACCTCTTTAAGCCTCAGGTTTTAAATCTGCAAAATGGGGATAAGCGTAATACCTGCCTCATGGAATTGTTGTGAAAGTTACAAGAGAGAATGCGCACTGTGCTTCTCACAGGGCTAGGCATAAGGACATGCTCAGTACACAGTTGCTAGTGATAACAACAGCATAAACAAAAATCATGGGATTCTGGCTGTTGCTGTGCAAGGAGCCTGGGAAAATGGAGAAACAAAATTTAATACACTCTAGTGCCTAAACTGCACAATTTAGCAATTACTTATGTCCTCTTGGATTTGGGGTGGTATCCCCTACATGTTAGCTTGCTGTCTCATATGGAAAGATAACGGAAGTAGTTATGTATTTGTTGAAGTCTTTTTGTGTGCCAAGCATAGTCCTTGATGCAGGAGGCCCAATAGTGAATAAGATTTGGTGTTAGTGCTCCAGGAAATTATAGGCAAGTGAGGAATTCAGAGCTAGCAGGCAGAAACCCTGCATTAGAGGGACGTTATGCTTTCCAACACTAAGCACAGTCCTCAGCATACAGAAGAACCTCAGTGAATGTTTTCTGATGATACAATGAAGGCAGTGCTACAGCTGGTTTGGGGATCTCTCATTGCAAAAACAGAAGTTTCCCACAATTTAATTTCTTAGTTTTTTTTAAAGTCTCGAAAGCATCGCATCTCAAATTATACTGCTTTTCTAACTTAGCAGAAAGCCTGGGGTTAAGAGAAGAGGCTGGGCATGGTGGCTCATGCCTGTAGTCCCAGCATTTTGGGAGGCTGAGGTGGGAGAATGGCTTGAGGCCAGGAGTTTGAGGCCAGCCTGGGCAACATAGCGAGACCCTTGTCTCTACAAAAAATAAAAAAAAATTAGCTGGATGTGGTGGCTTGCACCTGTAGTCTTAGCTACTTGGGAGGCTGAGGCAGGAGGATCATGTGAACCCAAAAGTTGGAGGCTGCCGTGAGCTATGATCGTGCCACTGCATTCCAGCCTGGGCAGCAGAGCAAGACGCTATCTCTTAAGAAAAAAGAAAAAGAAAAAAAGTTGGAAAAGGGAGCTATAATTGCTACAGGTGTTTTTGCTCATTAGGCTGTTGGGGTAACGGCAGAGATTTGCCTTATTTGAGAATGGTGCCAGCCTTCTCTGGGTCTCATGTTCTTCCTGAATTTCAGCTCGGAGAGGCTATTACCAGCTGGGTGGGGTTGCCTCACAGAGAATAGATGGTCTTGGGCTGACATCTGCTGGCCAAGGTGGTAGATACATGTTTGTTACGTGTTTGTATCCTGACTTGCACACACAGCGCCCTCAGTGGTTTTTAGTGTACAAAATTGAGTTTCCCCCGCACCATCCGCTCTCGTGTCTAGTCATTGCCTTCCCTAGAGCCTGAAGACCAGCAAAGCTCCTCTCTCCTTTCTTCTTCTTGCTGGCCACTGGCCTTTCTCTGCAGCCTACAAAACATTTTTTCACTTTTTCCTTCCTTCCTCCTTCTTCACATCGTTACCTCTTGAACTCATTTTACAGCCAACATCCAACTGCAGCATTTCTCTCTGCTGCTTACCAACCCCAGAGCAGGACACAGTCTTACAACGATTTGAGACCTGAATACAATACATCCTCCAGATCCCACGGCCAACTTGGTTTCTCTTGAATGATGGAGCTCCTTCAGGAAAGGCATTTCCAAAAGGGCTCCCAGGAACCTCCTGCAATGTCTCACATTCCTGGAGTGGTGGCTAAGCCCTCATTTAAGAAGGGTCTTCACCAGAGCCTTTGTGGATAGTGGAAGGTACCCATCAGTGTGCAGGGAGGGGACACACTTATTTTATCTATAGCAACCAAATCATATAACCAAATCAGTGAGGACAAATTCACATATTGATTTGAATAGGGAAGAAGAAGAGGTAACAGGACAAGAAGAGTCAGAGCCACACAAGGACCAACCTCATCCTTTCAAAAAAAAAAATCAGTCATTGATGAAAAGAATAAGTCCCAGCTACACACACCACACACACAGTATGGCTGCATATCACAGACACAAGGTGGAGTGGATAAAGCCAGACATGTAAGAGTACTTGGTGTGCCATCCATTTGTATGAAGTTAAAAACCAGACAACACAAACCCACGGTGCAAGAAGTCAGAACAGTGCTACGTCTTCTGGTCGGGTGGGGTCGACTGGGCATGGGGACGGGGCCTGTGGGGGCATGAGGGGCCCCTAGGGGACTGGACATTCCTGTGTGGTCATCTGGCTTCTGGTTACGTAGATGTGTGCAGATATTAGAGTTCTCCTAAGATTTATGCACTTTACTATCTGTAAATTACACCAAAAATTAAAAAAAAAAAGTCATCATTATCACCAAAAACCATCACTGAGTGACCATATGCTGTGAGCATGGGACACAGCGACCAGCAGTGTCAGAAGCCTGAAATCTCCTGGGAAGGCCAGCTGGGTGGGCCCATGTACACAGTGCTGGGGCTTGAGTTTGGGGGAGTGGGAGGAGGAGAGGGAGGAGTTTTCAAGACATCTCGTTCTAGTCCTTTATTTTTCATATTAGTGACAATTTTTTCCATAGTCATCACTTTTAAAAATGGCAACAATCTTAGCATCAGCCCGCATGTGGCTGCCTGCGGGTTCCGGTGTTCTCTGCCTCGGGGCAGGGAGATTGTCTGGAGGGCCCTCAATTCCAGGAGTAGCTTTGACCCTCCTTACCCACAGCAGCAGAGGAGAAAGCGCCGGTCAGAACCTGACACGCTCCCAGACACCAGCAACTCAGCTTCTGACTTATGTGGACTGAGCTCAGCTTCGAGGAAACCGGCTCCAGGAATTTCCAGTCGGCCCAGTCCCACTTTCCGGGAACCGGAAGGCCTTGTGGCTGCTCTCCCACTGGTCCGAGGGCCCCGCAGGCCATGTTAGGTAAGGAGCACGCTGGTTAAACTGTCATTTGTAACCCGCAGACGGGTAATGTAAACGTCCCCTCTCCAGCATGCTGGCCACGTCACTCTGCGGGCGCAGGAGTTATGAGCTTTTTATTGGAGCTTCAGCGTGACATTCTGAGCGGCCGTGGTGCTTACTCATTCCTGGTTATCAGCGAGCTGTAATGTTTCAAACTGCCAGTGCATGGTCAGAGATAAACTCGGCCTGCTTCAGACTGAGTGGCGCCCGGGACATACTGCACGTGCTGTGGATTTTTCTTCTTTTTTTAATTATAGGATGATATATTATTTTTTGACCTGGGTATAGTTATGAAAGGCACAGAAAGGAAAAAAAAAATCCCCTAAATCTAAAGGCATGAGAATCCAACTGACACGGTGCTCTTTTCTTTGCTTTTTTCTTCTCTATATTTCAGAAGTGGCAAAAAACACAAGATGGACAGTCCAGGTTTTGGGGGACATGTGTCCTGGGAGAACAGAACAAGTAGGGCCTACATGCACGCATCAATTTCCCAACTATGCCGGGGGTGTGTGTGTACACACAGGTTAGGTTCTGATATCAGTCTGAAAGGCAAAAATTGTGTCTAAACAAAATTACCTTTGGAATTCCCTTAAATCCCCTGTAAAGCACATTCAAATGGTTTTGGGTAAACAATTCTGTAGAATGATTCTTCCATACGTGTAAGTTTGAGAACCATTGAACTCTACTGGAAGGATATTTTGTAGGGAGATAGTGGGGCCTCATATAAGAAAACTCAATCCCTAGTTGTGTACAGAATGAACATGAAGAATTCTAAAGAATTCCTCTTTGCCTGTAGAAACCCCCATTTTACAATAGTCAAATTCTACAACTTTAACACCTGGTAATAGATTTGTTGATGTGAGGAGTAAGAGAACTTCAGTCCTCCCTAGGTTAACCATAGCACAGGGTGACCACAAAAGGGAAGACTTTGAACACAAGCTACTGACAAGATCTTTGGAAACTTTAGATTTTTGATGTCATTAACAGGACTGATTAGATCTCCGCAGATAGTCACTATCCTTTTCTCATCTGAAAACTTCTGTCCCCTTCTGTCCACACCAATCACCAGGCCCCCATCACAGACCAACAAATCCAGCAAGCATGTGTTGGAGAGGGGGCAGATAAAACCTACCTACTCATACTTCTTTTATACCACCAGAACTAGACCATTTCCTGATGGCATTTCTGCTGCTTTGGGGACCTCATCAAAAATGAGATTCCACAGCAGTCTTTCAAGCCACATAGAAGGTCTGTGTAGTTGGACACTTTTAGGTTCCTCCATTTTATTCAAGATGGCAGAATAAGCCACCCTTGAGTCCAGGGTATAGCTTGACATTGCCTAATGCTGCTTCAGATTTTATGAGAATCATTTAACTCCTTCAAAAATGGCTGTGGAACAAACACTAATGTGAAGTGCCCATCATTAGGTGGGAAGACTGGATGAAATGTGTTTTGTGAAAGCCAACAGACATGAACTGGAAATGATGGACTTTAAATTGCCGGAACAAGGCCGAATAGCATTCTGCCAGCCAGGGACAAGAGCTGCTGTGACATGTCCCCTTGCACCCCTGAAGGGTTATGACTCCCAGAAGCACAGGTAACACAGCCACGAGATTCCCGGGTTGATGCGGAGACAGATGGCCAAGCTGCTTTCTACCCCTGCAGTTCTAGCTAAATTACGGAGGCTGAGATATGCAGAGAAACATCTTCAGGAAATACACACAGGAGGTACAATAAAACACTTCTGGGGCTGTGTATGTTCTGTTTATTTAGCAGTTTTTGAGGTGAAAAACACATGAGAGTAAACCACTTTTCCTCCAGACTTTTATCTTGCTCAATTTTATGACTGTCTTTGGGCTTTAGGACGTGCAGCTTGTTTTCCTTGAACACAATTTAAACTATAAATTGGGCGAGGAGGAGAGCTTTGCAGAAAACAATTGTCCTTATAAATTGCATGCTGACCACCACTGCTGCAGCATTTGTCATTCCCGCCACAGAGGTGGCCCGTGTGGACTCCCTCCTGGAAAGGACTCTGCCATGTAGCTTGGCATGCCGCCTCCCAGACCCTGCAGGCAGCGGATCAAAGAGGCAGCACTGACCATGTGGCAGGTGGCTGGCCTGGTCCAGGACCCAGGACTCGGGTCACCTGAGTTCTGACCTCTCCTCTGTCTCGGCCCACCGGGTCACCTCTTCCCAGTTCATCGACTGCTCCCACTTCTGATTTCTTACCAAGCAACAATTGCTAGGGAGAAACTTCTAGGGAGAAAATAAGAAAGCTGAGGAGGGGACTGGCATCACCTGACTTTGCCTTTGTTTTCTTCCCTTTCCCAGGTGCCTGGGGTGAGGTGTAGGGGAGGGGAATAGGAATGGAAGAGGAACAGAGTGGGAACTGACCAGGAAAGTTCTAGAAATTTGACTTCCTAACTGGAATGTGGCTGCAGATAGGAAAAACTGTGAAGCCAAGGAAGTTTGGGAAATGGGTTAACAGGAGGTGGCTCCCCCCATAGAGTATATTCAGGAAGCCGCTGCCTCGTGTGAGCAGAGCTTTGCAGGGATGGCTGCACAGCTGGTCATCTCCTGACTGCTGGCGGAGGAGAGGGCCCTCCTGGGTATCTGGGCTGATTTGCTCATCCCACGGTGAGCGAATGCCCACTGTTTGCAGTCAGGAGGAGTTTAGCCCCACATCTTGCAGAGAGTTCTGTTTGTTTAGCCTCTGCCACCCACGTGCAATAAGGATTTGATCATAGTTACTAGATCCTGAAAGGTAGACTGAGGGCTAGTGTGGCTCAGTGAGTGGTGTGGGTGCCCTCAGGGCCGGGTCAGCAGGTAGTGTGGTGGCCGAGACTTGACCTCTGCGGAGGAGCCCGTGTCATGCAAATTCTCGGTCAACTGCACTTTATTACAGCCCCAACTGCCGATGTGGACGTTGACCCGGCCAGTACCCAACAGCCTTGGAGGAGCTTCCGCTGGCGGAGGGCGGGCGGGTGGCCAGGGGTGCCACGTCACGGCCCCACTGGGCTGTAGCACTAGTGACGGGTGAGAGCTGCTGGCTTCTTGTTCCGGGGCTCGGCAACTGTTTGGGCAAAGCTGGCCTGAACGCTGAGGAAAAGCCTTGAATTGTCATTTCACACCATGGTAGGTAAACGTCTATGAATTTCTTAAAGCTCGAAGAAGAAGGAGCAGGAACGCCTGGTCAGCAAGCTCAGCCTCTCCTCTTCCCTGCAGTCCTTAGGATTAAAACCCCGCCCTTTGGAGGCAGCACAGACCCACCAACAATCTTTTATTTTAAAATATTTATTGTTAGAAATTTCAAGCTTGCTCAAATGTGTTTAAACCTGGCTCTGCACCTGCAAAATAGTTTTGCTTAAGTCCTGCATAAACAGGGCTGGAGTTCCTCCCCTGGCATGTCTGCAGGGCTCTCTGAACCCAGAAATGGTTCGGATGATGGTGACTGTCCCCGCTGACTGTCACAACCTGTTTGATGAACGTCCTTCCAATGCGATCTTCCTGCTGTTTCCTTCACCCATTGCAGGCTAAATGTCATAAAGATTCAGCCTCTCCGAGTTATTCAAGTGTCAAGCAGTATTTTAGATGAAACAGATAATAACATGAAAATAGAAGTCACCTGTCACCTCGACCTCCAGAGATAAGCACTGCCCATATTTTGGGTGTCTCTCCTCCTCCACCTTTTTCCTGTGCACACACACTTTTATGTCTTGATGGTGAACAAAGAATCAGGGAGAGGTGGCCTCCCAGGCCATTCAGAAAGGCAATTGAAACAACTACGGCATGGTTCACAAACTTTAGTGCTCATAAGAATCACCTGGAGAGCTTGTAAAACACACATTCCCAGACCCGACCCTCAGGAATTCTGCATTCCACGGGTGCTGAGAGAGGCGGGCCCGCCCCTCCAGCCCAAACCCTTGGAGCAACACTCACACCTTCCGGGCCTGGCCCAGCACCCCCTCCAGGCTCATGGACCTCGACTTCCTGAGGAGGCCTTGACCCTACATGATGTTCCATCTGAGCCTTCAACGATGAGTCTATCAGGAGGAGGAGGAAGGAAAGGGTGTTCCAGGCAATCGTGCAAAGGCAGCGTGCGAGCCCCCAGAGGTCACGGTCTCTACAGGAAGCTGTGGTGAAAGGGTGGGTGTGATTTCTGGCACTGCCCCTTCCTGGCTGCATGGCCTTGGGTGAGCCACTTCCCAAAGCGCCAGCTTCCTCACATGTCACATATGTCACATGGGCATGGTCACAGTGCATTCCCCAGAGTCGTGGCGGGGATACAATATAATGTGCTCCAATGGTGACCTGTCTCGGCTCGGCCCACAGTAGTCCTCAGGGTGCTACCAAGGCTCAGTGCAGAGTAGCGTGTCGTGTGGATACTGAGATCAGGTGGCCAATGACCACCTTGTTCACTTATGAGTTCCCCATCTGCAAAGTGTGGAATGGTGCCTCTCTCATGGGCCCATGGTGACAATTAAATGAAATAAGGCATATAAAATGCCTAATATAAACTTAGCCCATAGTATGCGACCAACAAATGTGAATCATTATGTTAACTGTTTAATAGCTTTGCTCTGTGCTCCAACAGCTTGGGGATCTGCCAGCAGCCTTTTTATTTTTTGAATTTATTTTTTATGGTTATAAATTCAAGCACATACAAACGTAGAGAGACTAGTACAAGGAATGCCCGTATACCCACCACCCAGATTCAACAGCTGGTAAGGCTCTGCCACGCTACCACCTTTTTCTGACTGGTGTTGGACTCGGGTCAGGTTTGGGGGCTCAGAAGCAGGGAGCACAGGGGGAGCCCCCAGGCGGATGTCAGGGGAAAGGGGGGCGCATCTGGGGCAGCAGGAAGGATGAGCCTGAGTTCAAAACAAGCAAACTTGGAAATGCTTCTCAAAATACATTAGATTCAGCCATGATCCCAAACTGCTTCGTACTGCAATTTCTAAATACTCCCTGTCAGTATCAAATCTAGCTCTCAAGAAAGTGAGAAAAGCCCTCAGTGATTTTCAGTCCTACTGTCTCCCCCGGGCTCAGCAGGTTGTCCCAGGCTCAGGCAGAAGGTGGCTGACTTGGCATCTCCAGGTTCAGGATCTCCGCAGGATCAAGTCCCTGGACCTCTGGGTCTTTCCTGCCTCCTTGGAGGCAGGCCCGACAGCAAGGATTGTCATCATGACCCAGTTTCACCAGTTCCTGGCCCAAGTGATTACAAGGTCTTTCAACTAATGAAATATGCCATCAGATCTCTTACTGGGACCACAAAGAGGGTAAATGGAGAAGTGGGTTAATCTGATTTAACAAAACCAAGAAGAGAGGATGCTACACATGGTAGGCACATTCCTGGTTTCACCATGTTCTGACAAATTTGAGAAGGTGAGGCAGTAGGTACAGCTCAGCCAGGGTCTCAGCCAGGTTGTCAGGGTGTGACAGTGGGCAAGTAACTTAACTCTCCATCTATAAAAGGGACATACTAATCCCACCTCACTGGTCAGATATGCTGAGTCCACACTTTTACCAAAGGCAGACACCTACCCTCTTAAGGAGCTATTTCCCCCGCCCAGCCCCACCCCCACCAGCAAAAGGGAAATTTCCAGATAGTTAATGGACTTTTACATTTTCTATTGAGTATGTTATGCCAAGACATTTAGTGAAAATAAAATGAGCATTAAATGACATTTAGGAGTTTATTGAAGAAAAATAAAATATCATAAACCTGAACTAATGTTAGGAAAAAAGAGACAGAATGGCTAGGAAATGTTTCCTGTGGCAGGGGCATTGTTCCTGGGAAGGCAGAAGGACTGTCCAGAGGCTGTGCTGGCCATACAATGTCACCCTGGGCAGCAGGACTTGCTTGATGCCACCTCCCTCCCAGAGCCTCCAAGTCAAAGAGAGAGTTTGAATTTTTGTGTTACATATCATACATTATCAGTAATTAAATCTTCCTCCCCCAGATGCCTTTGGCAGGAGGAAGGGCTTGAGAATTAAGCACAAGAGTCCTATTTCACCTGCAATGTCTTAGGACTTTAAACTCATTCAACCTGCAAGACAACCCTGTGAAATAGGAACTATTGTTGTCCCCATTTTACAGATGAGGAAACTGAGGCCCAGAGAGGCTCATGGCCTGCCTGGGATCACACATGTAGTGACCATGTGGCTACTATGTCTACATCCCCTTTCTCCTACCCTCTGCACCACCGCCTGCGCTCTGTGGCCTGGAAACGGCCCTGGTGATATCCGATGCCGCCTGGAGACAGGCTCTGGGGGACTTCTAGAGGAAGCAGGCACCATACCCATCCTCCAGGCCACAGAGGAGGGCTCTGAGGCCCCAAACCCAGTAAAAAACCAAGGAGTGGGGATCTAGGATTGCAAGCGAGGGCCAAGAGAGGCAGCCTTGCCACATGAACTTCAAAAAAGGATTTCTTGAGCAATGCTAAGACCAGACAGAGCAGCAGCCACCAGGCACAGTCTTCTGAGGGGCGGGGCTGTGCTAGGTTTAAACAGCTGCTCCCTGGCAGCCCCAAGCAAAGCAAACGGCCAGCTCCTGCTGTACCCACCAATGATGACCCAGGGGAAAACAGTCCTCGCACTGGGCATGGGGCTGGGAGGCCTCTCTGGCCTGGTTCTACGGCAGAGCTCTTGTGGATAACGTGAGGATGCGGCCTGGGTGGGCTCACTTCCCCTGCTTCTGTTATTCCAGCCCAGCTCGCAGGCGGGCCCCTAGGGACAGTTAACCCCAAGTTTCTGGGGGCTCCAAGCCTGCGGGCCTCAGCAACAAGTGAGGTCAGGCCCAGAAGTAAACAGGTGCATTGATTTGCTAGGGCCAATATATTTAATAAATATTTATTGAACAGCCGCCATTGCAAAGCACAGCTCTGGGCACATGCAAGGGACCCAGACACAGTCTCTGTCTTCCAGGAGCTTCGGCAGGGAGCAGGAGGCTGACCTGCAGACACATAGCATGAGGGCCAGGGGAGGTAGGATTGGGTGGTTCTGAGGGTGCTGGAGTGTGCTGTCCACTGTGGGGTCTCAGCCCCCTGCCTGCCATTCGGGGTGCTGGGCATCTGTCCTCTCCAGCTCTCATTGCCCAGGGGAGCCGGGGACATGAGCACAGAGGCTCCCGACCAGCCAGCGAGGCCGTTCCCGGACCTTCCGCCTCTCCTGGGGGTCCACATCCCTGCGTGGCTCTGCTGGCCCGTCAGGTCTGGAGTGCACTTTGCTACTGGGGCAGAGAACGTGCCCAGACCCACTCCTGCATTCTGCACAGTGGGTCTAACTGGAATCGTAATATTTGGGTAGATTAGTTACTCTATAGAAAGAGTACTTTGTTTTTTTGGTTTTATTCTTAGTGACACAGCAAAACCACCTGTGCCAGATGAATCTGGGGTTTTGGTAACCCGTGAGGATCCCCTTACTATTCCTTTGTTGTTTATGTTACAAGATCATTCCACACAGAAAAACACTGAGGGGCGAGACGGGCCAGACCACAGCCCATAGCCTCGGGCCAGGACTTACCCAGCCCTGCGGCCCGAGCGGTGAGCGGGGCTGTGAGGTGCACCCCCACGGAAGAGGTACCCCATCCAACTGCTACTATCCCCCCTGTCAGCAGGAAGGAGAGCCAGGCCCCAGAATGCCCCCGTGCAATCACAGCAGTGCAGCCCCAGGGGTGCAGGAGGGTGCAGGGTGCAGGCATTTCCACAGCAGTCTGCAGTTTCCTGGACTTCAGTCCCGAGTTCCCGCAGAAGGTCAGAGCTGCCCACAGCTCCCTGCTTGAGGGGCAAGGGTGCCGGTGTGCACACAGTGCTGGGGCGTCAGGGAAAGCCAAGCTGGGGGACAAGGAGCAGTGAGCCCCGAGGCGGGGGGTCCTCAAGATCATCGCTTGCCTGGGACCTAGGGGAAGTGTGAATTCAGGGTTTCTCTCTACTCTGAGGTCTTGGGATGAGGATTTTTTTGGGGGGGCCTGAAGTTTATACAATTTGGGGAGTTCTCTTTAAGAAAAAGAATACAAAGTTTACTAAAGTTAACTTTTTTTAGTGTGAGAAAAGAAATCTCATCAAATTACAAATTTAAAAAAACTGACAGATACCACAAACAGAAAAGGGACATGTTTGTGAATCAACTGCCTGACACACCTCTATAAAACTTTTCTTCCTGCAAGGAAGCATGCATTTTGATTTTGAAATGTCATTTTCTATAGAGAGAATAGAAAGAGAATGCAGTCTCCTGGGCTTCCGGGGTCGGTGGCCTTCTTTCCTCCTACCCTCTTGGGTGTCAAGGCTTTGGCTGCAGGGACCGGGGGACCACCTGCTCAGTCTAAGCCACCCTGCAACTGGGGCCAGCCCCCTGCCCTACACCTCCCCCATCCTCTGGGTTCTGGAGAATTTGGTTCCAGGATGAACCAAGGCAGGGTGTGAAGAGAAGTCTCCTCTCTGAAACGGAGGGAAAGAGGAGGTACTTGTTTCCCATATTCTCAGGGTTCACCCTCAACTGTGTCTGCATTTTGGAGGTTGACATATTTCTGTTTTCCAGCTGTGCTTTCTCTCATACATGGTTCACAGACGCCCACCCACCACCTTCTGGTTCACAAACCTCTGTGTTTGTGTTTGTGTGCATATGTGTGTTGTGTGTGTTTTATATGTGCATTGTGTGTTGTATATGTGTGTGGTATATGGGTGTTGCATGTTGTGTGTGGTGTGTGGTGTATGTGTGTGTTATGTGTGTTTTGTATGTATTGTGTACGTGTGTTGCATATATTGTATATGTGTTGTATATGTGTGTTATGTGTGTGCTGTGTGTGCTGTGTGTATGTCGCATGTTGCATGTTGTGTGCGTGTGTGTGCACTCTTTCCCCTGGAGAAGGAAGGCCTTTGCACTGTCAGCCATGTCTGTCCTACCAGAAATGGTTCCTAGACAGGCCAAGTGATCCTGTTCTCTTTGCAGAGTGTAGTAGGATCAAGTCGTTCTCCCCTAATCCATCCTCTTCATAATAATCTTAAAGAACAGTCCTGGTCAAAACACCTTCTCCTCCAAAGCCTCCAGATGGCTTCCATGGCTTCCACACACAGTCCCAGCTCCCCGGGCATGTCCACGGCCCCCACAGCCTGCTCACATGCCTGAGCCTGCAGGGCCCTGGGCTCCAGCAACACCTGGAGCCTGCCCAGGGTGCAGCACCTCCTCTGTGGTGTGCCCTCCCCTTGCACGTCTGCCTGCTGAGATCCCGTCTGTCAGGGTCCAGCTCCAGGTCCCCAACATGCAGAGAGTAGCGATCCTCTGAAGCTCAGACCCCTCGTGGTGTTCACCTCCTGACAGTCCTGCTCTATCCACCCCTCTGTAACAGTGCTCCGTGTGCACAGTCCTTGGTCCTTGAGTGCAGACCTTGTCGTACACCTCATTTTCACATCCTCCACAAGTGTTTGTGGAATGAATGACTCTCCTCTTTTGATAGAGGAAAACATTGGCCCTCAGAGAGGTTAAGTGATTTGCCTAAGTTGCTCAGCGGGCAAGTGGCATAGTCAGATCTAGAAGTCACATCTGAGAACTCAGCCTGGCGTCACCTGCTGCACCCACATTCAGGGTTCACTGGAACCGTGTTGCTGCTTCTCTTTGATTCAGAGCCTGGTGGGCCAGTTCAAGGACCACATGAGCCTTCACATGCTCCTCATGCCCCACGCCCAAGCACTGTGCCAGTCCATGATCCTCAGGAAAGGGGGGCTTGCAGGGGGCACTCGAACCAGTTCATCCAGGCGCCCATCAGCTTGAGATGAGCAGCGAGGTGGGGCGTGATACAGCCAGATGGAGATTTGGGTCCTTTCTTCAGATTTTTGTTATTCACTGTCTCCCATCACAGTGGGTTATGGGAAGGTATCTGATGGGATGTTATTTTGAAGTTGCGCATGAGTATATGTACAAAACACTTGTGAACATTGAAAACCCTGTATTATAAAAACTTTTCACATAACAGAGCAAATAATACAACAAACTCCACGTACCTATCATCCAGCTATGACAGGCACCAGCTGATGTGCAGGTTCCCATATTCTGGATTCTATTGATTATCTCCCTGGGTGTCATTTGAACATTTTGGTCCCTAGCCCTATATTTCCTGTAAATTAATAGTTAGATCTAGAAGCTTGATTTGGTTTGATTTTTTTGTCTTGTCAAGAATACTTACTTTACAGTGGTGGTGTTATTTCCATGAGAAACACATAATGTTGTGGACATTTTAAAGTATAACATATTTAAAAGTAGGTCAGTGTTGTCATACACATCTGAATAACGTGAAAACTGACTTACCCAATAGACACTTACCGGAAGTGGACATGGCTTACTCTGGGTGGTGTCTTAATAGAAGTTAGTTGATGAGTTAGTTCATGAAAGAATAGAAGAGCATCGCTCAGTGATTGGCCTCCTGGGGTAAGGAGATGCTAGAATTGAGTACTTGTTTTATCTCAGCGCTGTGCCTGCTCACCCAGGACAGGGTGTCAATATTTGGTAACATCTCGGGGCAGCTCTGAGTAACACGTGATGGGTATGTCATAGGAATCAGGACCAGCTTTCAAGGAACCATACATAGCTCCTTTTATACAAGAAGAATTTGAAAGGTGTTGGAAGAGCCTCCAGGTTCAGTAGTAGGTAGAAATGATGCTTCTAAAGATTGCCTTTGGTTGAGAAGGGGCAGTGGGGTCAAGAACAGAGCGCCTGGGCACGGCGGCTCACGCCTGTAACCCTGGCACTCTGAGAGGCCGAGGTGGGAGGATTGCTTGAGCTCAGGAGTTCAAGACCAGCCTGAGCAAGAGCGAGATCCCGTCTCCACTAAAAATAGAAAAACTAGCCGGGCGTGGTGCCTCATGCCTGTAGTGCCAGGTACTCGGGAGGCTGAGGCAGGAGGACCTCTTAGGCCCAGGAGTTTGGGTTTGCAGTGAGCTGCGATGATGCCACTGCACTGTGGCTGGGGCAACAGAACAAGACTCTGTCTCCAAAAAAAAAAAAAAAAAAGACAGAGTGGCAGAGGGTGTGAACATGCCTGTGCATGGAGATTCTATTGGTGATGAGAAGACACGTGCAGGGGCCAGGGTGGAGACAGCAGCTCACGGTGCCATCTTGGTCGTTGGTGACCAACATCCTCGAGTGAGTTACTTCTTTGTACCTTCACTTCTCTCTGCAAGTTGAGGACACCCCATTAGTCCTCAGCTGACATTGTGATTTCCTAGAACACAGAGAAGCTTTATAGTCTTTTTCATTATTACTTTGTCCTCTGTGTTGGTCTTGCCTCCCCAGTGAGAGAATTCTTTGTAGCTCTGTGCTGAGCACCAGAATAGACACACAGCAGGGCCTTAGCAATCCTCATTAGTTTAAACCGAGGCATGAGTTCTGCATCTGAAGTTGTTTGGGAATTTCAGAAGAAAGTTGCTGCAGAATACCATTGCAAGATACAAAAGTACTAAAAAATATCAGAGAACAGAAAGTCCCGCTGAAAACCCTTTCCTAGTTTTGCTCAAACAGGGCGGCCCTCAACGTCTTAGGACATGCCAGGCAATAAGGACAAGCGCTAAGCCCCTGTCTTCTCGGAAGGGCTTATCAGTCTCAGGTTTGGGGAAACGCCACCTCCCGGGAAGACGCCCCCATTGGCTCTTCCTGGTGGATTTTACGAGGGCCCCGAGTCCCTGGGGTTGTGATGTCAGTTTCCCTGTTCCCATGAGGAAGGTGAGAGGGCCAGGGCTGTGTGGTCATTGAAGAGCACACCCCAGAGGGGGCAGGAAGTGTCTGTCCAGGAGTCGGCGCCAGCCGGGGCCCCTCCCCGGCCCTCTGCACTTGAGAGAGTTCAGGGAAACTTTCTCATTATCACTCTGACCTCCAGGGCCCCTCGCTGCCAGTTAATCATTACACGGGCAAGGCTGTATCCCTGGGCTCTTGGGCCTGTGTTTGCAGCCCACGGGTTTATTACTGGCCCAGGGGCCTTGGCCGGTGTTTGGATTGCACACTGATAGGTTCTCCTTGGTTCCAGTTCAGCCTGTGCTGGACGTGGGAGACAGGCCCCTCTTGGGAAGCTGGGGCATTTGGGTTGTTGGCATCCCCTTCCCCATGATGCTGAGAGGCCCTGGCACTGAGCACCCCAAGTCTCCACCAGGAGAAGCTCTGAAATGAAACTGGGGCACAGGAGGCCCAGACCCAGAGCAGTAAATCTCTGAGTTGGAGGAGGCTGGGAAGCGCTGGCTGCACTCCCTGGGGACTCTCCCCATCCTCCCAGTGGGGCCTGATGGATGTTTGTATTCCGACATCGTCTCTTCTTCATGGTTTCTCCCTCTCTCGCTCTCTATGTGCCTGCGAGCACGGAGATAAGCCAGAGGTGTTCAACGCGTATGTTGGAGGAGCAAGATGACTTTCCGTAGAAGCACCACCTAGCTTTTTTGATAAGCATAGGAAAGTCCTTAGTAATTAGTGTTGGGGAAAGTTCCAGATCATCTGCCCAAATGACTACCCCAGAACTACCCAGGTTCCACAGAAAAGCCCTGGCCCTGACAAAGTCACTGTGTCCTGAATGTGCAGTGTGCACTTGTCCACTTGCTGCATCTCACCTCATGCTCATTCCTGTGGGGACCCTGCCCACCTGCCCGACTGTCTGCCTTCCCTCTTCCTTCTCACTAATGGGCTGCATCCTAGACCCTGCTCTTCCAGCCATTCCCCTGATCTAGACCGTCCTTCCCCATCCTTAAAGCTGCACTACAGAGGAGTCTCGTGTGCTGCAGGCCCCGCTGCAGGAGTCCGCGCTCTCTGGCACACTCAGCACACACACCCTTGGGGCTGAGAGCTGGGCTGGGCTGAAGAAGTCTGCATTTATTTGGATCTGAGTTGATTCGGTATTCTCCTTGAAGTTAGTGCCCCTAGGCTAGGGCTGGCTCTGGCCTGTCCTCTAGATCACCCCAGGTAGCACAGGCCTCTTTTCAAAATATAGAGATGGCACCATGCTCGAAGCAGTCCCTCACCGCATTTGTGTGGCTGGGAAACCAGGTTGGCACCAGGTTAGTGTTTGCAGAGTAGAAGAGGAAAACAGTGATTCCCCTTATTTGCTCCCCCTCCTGCCTGCGTTGTCCAAGCCATTCCACCTGTGTGCAGAGCACACAGAGGCTCCGTTGAGTGCTGGGATTCACACCCCAGTTCCCCCTCGAGCCTCGCACTCCTGTGGTGGGGAGGGTGCCCTCCTCGGATACACACCTCAGCTCTGGAGCTGGCTGCATGAGGCAGGAGACAGGAACAGGCTGGGTCCTGCAGGAGTCTCCTGGGCACATCCCTCCTGTCCCCCTTCCTCCCATCCGGCCCAAACTTCACCCACCGCTGGCTCAGCTGCCTTCTCGCGGCCACACCTGTGTAGATCTGGTGACAAGAGAAGCAAAAAGAAGCCATTTGGAAATATTCAGTGAGAGCCCACTCAGGGGGCTTCAGGATATTTGAGGCGGGACTCGGGCCTCTGGAGACAGGACAAGAGGCTGGGGCATTGCTCCCAAGGTGGCTTTGTAGATGATTTGTGGAGCTCTAGATTCTAGCAGCACCACAGCCACAGCGGTGGACAGGCACTGCCCAGGTCTTGGCCATGACCACTATAAACCAGGAAAGGGTAGCAGTAATGAGGGTGGCATCCTCCTCCGGGAGCAGGTGAGATAGCTCTGACATAGACTAGACCCGAAGACCTCTTCCTACTTCTACCCGCGAATTCATCTGGAAGGGAGCTGTCTGGGTGTAGAGCAGACGGCACCACCGAGAGATAGTTACCTGGAACTGGTGTGCGGTTCATACTCTAAAGCCACCTAGTAGTGGCTTTATTTCTGAGCTTTGTGAGACAAGGAGAATTTGTCATTACAAACAAAGCCTGCTTCCTCCCTTTTATTACATATTTGATAACATCAGTTTCCTCTGTGATTTCTTTTATTACCCTCTATTTTTATTAATCCTGTGGCTGCTGGTGATAACAATCTCATTAAAAAAATAACTGGGTGAACTATTGCTGGGAGGTCTGTTTGGATGAGTTAGATGATGTCTTTTTTCTCCCAAGAGTAAGGGGCTGCCGGGCACAAGCGCAGGGGCTTATTAATATGCCAGCATTGCCTCGGGTATTTACAAGGATGGCCCAGGTCCTGTAACAGACACACGCAGGGCTTTTCTGCAGCGCGAGTCCAAATAAGGCCTCACTGTCACCCATTAATTCAACAGTCCAAGGGCTCAGAGGCAGATGGAGCTGACGGGGAAGAAAGAGGAGATGGCTCTGTAGAGGTGCCCGAGCCCTGTGTTCCACAGCGAATATGGGCACATTCAGCTGAGGAATTGATCAAGCCCATTTGACTAATCAGTCACACTCAGGACAGCCCAGAAAAGGGGAACAGCAGCTCACTGTTAGGGTGGGTGTTCTACTGAGATTCCCAGATTCCCCTTATAGCCCACCCTAACAGTTCCCTCTCCTCTTATAGACCAAAATGGCTCTTTGTTAAGCTCCCTCTCTCCCCCAAGCAGCTGCACTGCGTGGACCTTCAGGGGGAAGAAGTTCCAGGGCCCTTCGACCCCGAGAGCCTGGCTGCCCTTCCCAGCAGCTGCAGCACAAGTCAGACCTTTCTAGGTCTAGTGGCAGCTGCTGAGAACAGGGGGAGCCTCTGGCCCGGCTGGGGCCACACTTGGGTTTGGCTTTCTAGGCGTTTACATCCATTGCCCACCAGTGGACATGGGTTTGAATTGAATACGGGACTTGTGGATACGGAACATGTTAACGTGGCCTTCACTGTGTTGACTGTCCTTGAGACAGCTGTCACTGGGCACCAGAACCAAACCTCCATGGAAGGCCTGGCCCCCTGACTACTTTTTGTCATACTGACTTTTAAAGTGGCCAGGCAGGGGTTCTACCCGTGAAGGGTGCCATCTGTCACTGTTTCTTTTTCTCTTTCTTCTGCTGCCCATTTCTTCTGACCCTCAGCGAAGTCTAGATATTCATGGTGGTATTTTAATTTATTTATTTGGAGACAGGGTCTCACTCTGTCACCCAGGCTGGAGTGCAGTGACTAGTCACAGGCACCATCATAGCTCACTGCAGCCTCAAACTCCCTCCTGAGCCATTGTGCCACCATGCCCAGCTAATTTTTTTCCCCTTTTTTGTAGGGATGGGGTCTTGCTATGTTGGCCAGGCTGGTCTCAAACCCCTGGGCTTGAGCGATCCTCCTCTTCAGCCTCCCCAGTAGCTAGGACTAGAGGAGAGTGCCTCCGAGCCTGGCTACCATGGTGATATTTTAAAAATGAATCACTCTTCCTCCTGCACACTTTCTCATTTTTCATTTAACACAGCATGAGAAAGGCCTTTATGGAACTTTTCATGAAGGGGGGAAGTCTTGAACTATGACATGAGATTGAATATGTGTGGTAGGTGCATGTCACACTGGGAATCGGCTGATGTCATGTTCCCCAGTCTGATGCTCAGGGCTTGGGCTGGACGGGAAGAGCCAGCTAGACACAAATGGAAACGGAAGATTGCTCTGCTTGCTGCCTGGGAAGGTGAGGGAGGTCCCAGAGATAGAGGGATGTAGGCTCAGATGAATCCCCTGCAGCCTCCGGCAAGAGGGCCGGCAGTGGTGGTGCCCTCGTCCTCAACCATTTGCTGAACGCATCCCCACCTGGCACTTCCTGCTTATGGGCTGGGGGAGGGAGTGACCTAGCCCCAGCCCAGTGACACTGATGCTTCAAACACTCTCCTCACACCACTGCATCCCACATGCTCTTGCACACGTGTCATCTCTGCCAGCCACATTTATGATCCACTTGCTGGACTCTGTGATATTTTTAAGAGCTGTTGCCCTGCATTTTAGCACCATGTCATTCTCTTTCTTTCCCTGCACTATACCCACATGTTCATTAAGTTAAAGTCAATACTACCCAAACATTCCCTTTTCATACTCATGGCTTGCCTGACTCAGTGAGCAAAAGAGCTTTGCAGACCCCACCCGTGTCCAGCCCGTCCCCCATCCCAATGTGCAGCCAACAGAAATGCCTACATTGCACTGCAGTCTCCCCACGCCACTTGTGTCGCCTGGCTCTTCCTGTCCAGCCCAACCTGAGTGTCAGACCAGAGAACAGGACACCAGCCAATTCCCAGTGTGACATGTGTGTAGCAAGCTGTGTTATGAATCCAGACTTCCCCACCCCGTGGAAAGTTTCATAAAGGCCCTCCTCACTCTGTGTTAAGTGAAAACTGAGCATGTACTAAAAGTACACACACATGTATTTCACTCACTGTAAGCCACCCAGACGCCATTTGTAGTAGAATGGGCAAACAGAACATGACACAGTGGCACAATGGAAGAGTGCTCAGTGGTGAGAACAAATGAGCCACAGCCACACGCAACCACGTGGATGAACCCCTCCTGCAGCGTTTTGAATGAGAGCAGCCAGACACAAAAGAGAACTTGCCATGTGATTCACTCTACGTGAAATTCAAAACCAGGCAGAACTCATGTGTGGCCTTTGGAGTCAGGGTGGTGGTTACCCTGGGTTGGGTAGGAAGGGCTTCTGGGGTGCTGGCTGTGCTGTGTTGTAACATAGGCAGGCTCACTTGGGGGGAATTTATCAAGCTGTACACTTGTGATTTGTGTGCTTCTCTGTATGTTATATTTCAAGAAAAGGTTTTCTGTAAAAAAAACCTTCCCCCCAACCACCAAGTTCACTCTGGATTTGGTGCCATTTAGGAGCTCTTTATTTCAACCAATTACCTATCATCTAAATGACCTATTTCTTCAACTGTTCCCGAGGACTGCTTCTGGCATACACACAACCTCCAAGAACTGCCAGGGTTTCGTCTTTATGTTTAATAGCCTCTTCCCATCTAAATCTACTCCAAAGCACTTTATGGCACTTATTGGCACAATTAACAAGAAAGGTAATAATTTTCCCTTCTTCCTTTACTGTTTGGAGGCAAGGGATAGGGTGTAGACAGCAGGATGCTCGTCCCGATGGTGTGTTGGGCTCTTCCATGCCAAGGGTACCATCTTGGCCATCCCGTGTCTGACTGGTCGCTTTGAAGGTGGGGAAACTGAAGCTTAGGAGGGTCATGATCTTGCCCAAGGCTCTCAGAAAGCATAATTCCGTATCACTGACCATCAAACCACATTTGTAAAGTGGGTACTTTTCCAAGGAAACAGGAGTTTTCCAAAATGTGATCACTGGCCATATGATTTTCAGGGGTCTGGCTTTGACCTTGACAGCACAACCTCTAAGGAAGACCAGAAGGAAAAGGAACACAGGGCCCACCCAGAGAAGCTAAGAGCACCCCTCCTCTCAGCTCTCCATGGCCCCCCGGGCCCCCTCCTGCCCGGTCAGTTCCACTCTCTAAGCTGGTGGGCCGTGGGTGCTCCAGGAGGAGCCTCAGTGCCTGATCGCCCCAGGCTGCATGGCAGAACCCTGTCCCTCTCCTGTGGCTCTCCCTGCCTCACCCCCGTGCAGCAGCGCACTCAGCATCCAGACACCTGCCCTGCTGTTCTTCCTCAGGCTCCTCACTCTGCATATTCCCTACTTTTAAGAAAACAGACTAAAAGGCTGCTTTCCTATAAAAATGTGAGACTTTCGTAAGCCCAGCTTGTGTCTGGTGTGCACTGGTGAATGGCTTCTCTCCCCCTGGGAAGTGGATTTGGGATTGCAGGGGGAGGTGCTTTGGCTCTCAGATGTCACCCCTTAGCCTTCAAGCTGCACTTTGTTTTCTGCAGCACAGAGCCATCATGCCCAGCCCTGATGCCCTGTCCTCCAGGGCCAGAGTTTATGCGTGGAGCCACACCCGTCTCTGTGACCGCCAACACCCAAGGTTGGAGGACAGGGGCCTGGGGGAGCAGGCCCTTTCAGGGCAGGCCAAAGGCAGGGCTGCAGTGTGCTGAGCCCCTCCTGGATTCAGCTCCCGCCACCTTCTTTGCAATGGGTCTGTGCCCAAGGAAAGGATGAAGTGGCCCCATCGGGAGTGGGAGGTAAAGACCTGGTGTACAACCAAGTTTCCACAACTGCCCTGAGAGTGGCGCTCACCTGGTTATGCATTAACAGGGGACCGGCCACGTGGCAGGCCCAGGGCTGCAATCGAAAACCGAATGGGCATGTTTATAGCCAGCAGCCTTCCAATAAATTACCTCTCCTGCCAAAAATATGCCCTCTCCCCTTTTTCATGTCAGCCTTTTCACAAAGCTGAAATGACAGGTGAGCAAACAGCAGGGGCCATGGGCTTTGAAAACCCCTGCTCCTTAGCAGGTCCACACAGTCCCCTTGGCCTGACCTGAGCTGCATTATCGCCTGGGAACAGTTCTGTGCCGATAACGGGAACCACCAAGGGTGGGCTAGTCTGCCCAGGAGCCCAGAGAGGCCCAGGGAGGGGGAGAGGAGGAGGTGCAGAGGGTGCGGGAGAGCTGGCTGTGCAGGGAGGCAGGGTGCCCGGAGGCTTGCAGAGAGAGCCTATACTATCTTCCCAAGGGTGCACGGTGCACGGTGGGTCTGAGGGTGTCAGGACCCAACATCCAAGCTTAAAAAAAAATGGTGATAAAATACATGTAATGCAAACTTAACCATCTGAGTCACTTTTTTTTTTTTTAAGAGACAGAGTCTCGTTCTGTTGCCCAGGCTGGCATGCAGTGGCACAATCATAGCTCACTGCAGCTTCAAATTCCTGGGCTCAAGCGATCTTCCTACCTCAGCCTCCCAAGTAGCTGGGACTACAAGTGCACAAGACCACCCCCAGCTAATTTTTGAAACATTTTTTTGCAGAGATGGGGTCTTGCTGTATTGCCCAGGCTGGTCTCAAATTCCTGGCCTCAAGTGATCCTCCTGCCTCAGTCTCCCAAAGTGCTGGAATGACAGGTGTGAACCACTGTTCCTGGCTCATCTTTACCCTTTAAGTGCACAGTTCAGTGGCATTAAGTACATTCACATTGCTGGGTAACCACCACTGCCATCCAGACCCAGCACTCTCTCCATCTTGCACAACTGAAACTCTGTACCCGTTAACAATAACTCCCCATTTTTCCCTCCCCACAGCCCCTGGCAACCACCATTCTACTTTCTGTCTCTATGAATTTGACTAGTCTGCAGACATCATAGAAGTGAAATCATACAACAGTTGTCTTTTTGTGGCTGGCTTATTTGACTTAGCATAATGTCTTCAAATTTCATTCACGTTGTAGTATCTGCCATGATTTCCTTCTTTGTTAAGGAATAATATTCCATTGTCTGCATATACCACATTTTGTTTATCCATTCATCCTTTGATGGACCTTTGGGTTTCTTCCACCTCTTGTTTATGGTGACTAATGTTGCTATATTGGGTATGCAAATACCCAACATCCAGACTTTTAAACCACTGGAAGCCACAAGGTGTGCCTGAGCGTGGACTCCCACACTGGTGTGGAGGGATGGCAGCGGGTGCCAAGTCCTTGGGGCCACACTAGGCTTAGGGGATGGGCTGTGGGCAGAGGGCAGGAGACAGCACAGGAGCCATGTGGCCCGGCCTCTGGAAGCTAAAGCTGCCAGCCCTGGTTTGACCCAGCCCATCTGCAAAGAGGGTTGGATATGACCTCATGGCAATTTTTCCAGCCTTGGCCTTGGCCTGGGATTCTCAGTCTAGGGTCTGGTTACCCTTCACTAAGGTGCCCTTCGTTCCGGTTTTCCTGGGACAGCCTCAGTTTACCCCTGCAGTAATAGTGCCTGCTCTCCCTGCCACCAGTGACCCTGCCTCTAGCCTCCACTCCTCAGACCCTCCCCCGGGTGTCCCATTCAGTCAGGTGCAGCGGAGTCAGTGCTTGGAGCCTCAGAGACAACGGTCAGGGTCCCACACCTGATCAACCAGGCTCTGACACCCCGGACACTGCAAATGTCGGCTGCCTTGCCAACGAGATGGGGATGATAACCACACCCACCTCATGTATGCTTTGTGATCTTCAAATGTGCAAGACTACATGAAAAAGAGTTGCTGTATTTAAGAGATCTAGGTCGAAAATGTAAGAGTGGACAAGACTAAGCAGGAAATGCCAACCTTCAGGGCAAAAGCCAGGCTTCACATAGACTAGTTTGTGGACATGCAAAGCACATGAAAATCAGCAGCTGGTCATTATAAACACTCATAAGCAGAAGTGCTGGTGACGTTCCATGACAATGACGACAATGGCTGGCAATTGCTGAATACTGCTCAATGTCGTAAGACGTGCACCATCTCATTTAATCCTGGAGTTTTATGAACCTCAGTCTATAGGTGAGAAGACTGGGATCAGGGTTTCATGCTCACACTAGTGAGTGTGAGCGCCAGGTGTAGAGCCGGCAGTTGACAGAGGCTTGTATCCAGATCTCTGCGCTTCACAGCCTCTTGACTTGTGGAAAATGTTGGTGGCCTCCTGTCCTAGGTGACGGGAACTTGTGCACCTGTCCTACAGGGGCCGCTGTCCCCAGAGCTTCTCCTCTGTCCACCAGACAGCCCTCCTTGAGAGACCAGCCATCCCCTCTCCTGAGGCTGCAGCTCTTGGCATGGGAGTTCTGGCCTAGAGACAGCAGAGGACAGGAAATGGTCCATCTGATGGGCTTTCCTGAAAGACTGCTGCGAACTTGGGCTGAATTCCCCATGAAAATCAGCTGTAGTCTTTTGTTCCAGCATCATTTGGGTACACTTCAGATAAGAACCTAAACAACGTGGCCTACTAACTAAAGGGGCCCTATGTCCTACAGGACAAGTCAGTGAATTTCTGCCTATCTTGATGGCTTTTGGCCAAACCACTGTTGACCAATGCGGATGACCAGCACTTTGGAACATCTCTGATGCTGCCAGCTGCTTATCCTTGGTCCTCAGCGACAGCTCTGTCCCATCTCTGCTTCTTCTACTTGCCCAGGCGTCTTCACCCCCAGTGACTACAGCACTGAAGCCCACTGGATCCCACCTGCCCATGGAGCCCCCCTGCTGGGCGTCGTGCTGGGCACGTGCATGCCCTGATCGTGAGGGCGGGAGGTCCTTTAGTTCCACCTTCAGCACTACTCCCTGGTTCACCACCCTCATCAGCTCCAGTACCCTGCAGGCACCGGGGCAGGCACCTTGCAAGGTCGGTCAAATTGCTTCAGCCTCCACCCTCCTGAACACAGAAAAATTTGACATGGAAAACACAGAGAGGACACACCGTAGAACACTCACACAGCTCAGGGACGGATGTGTAAGGATTCGTAAGGATTTACTTTATGTCAGGCAATGTGGCAAGTGTGGGGAGCCGAAAGGGAGGAGATGAATGTCCCACAAGGCGGTCGCTGAGGAGGAAGATGGCGGGGCTGGGGGCTGGGGGGAGAATTTGCCAGGTTGGGGCCCTGCAGGAGAGGCTTCCTGTGCAGGGGGGCTCAGCTGGGGGTTTCATTCTTTAGGCCACACTGAGGGTCCTTCTTCTTTTTCTTTAATTGGTCACCAGTTGGCTGGGGCAGAAGAGATGAGAGACTTGGAGTTTTCCCCCCATTGAATTCTGTTATCCTTTGGTTGTGTTGCCTTTATCACCTTGAAAGCAAGGTACTAGACAAAGGTGTGCCTGCACGGCATGTACCTCTCCTCCTGCTTCTCCCTTCCTCTTAGCTCCAGTGTGCTGTTTACCTCGGCTTGCAGGCCTGTAGCATCGCTCCTTCTTCCTTTCCTTTGTCTGTTCCTCATTCAACAAATACTTCCAGCACTTCCTCCTTCTGTAACATGTGAGCACACAACATTCTGCCCTGAAGCGTATTAGCATCCCCCGAAGGCTTTCCCGTCACACTGTGCAGCTCCCTCTGGTTCTCAAGGCTTTCTGTATTTCTTCCTTCTTCTAAGACTCTGCTTGAAGCATCTGAACTCCTGTGACACTTGCTCAGGAAAGTCAACTAAGAAAATTCCCAGAGGGGGGAATAGTTAGAACTCTGTCTACTTCTGCTAAACTCAGAGAGCTCAGTTAATTTATCCAGAGAATAAAAGAGAAGTTAAAATAAATATTTCCAAAGTTATGTTTTATGATGTGCTACTAAAATGCTACTCCTTCCCTTTTCTGGACTCAGTCATAGAACATTGGTTTATTCTAGGGCATTGAATGGCTCTTTATTTCTCCCTGACGGAATTTTTCTCGTCCCTCTTGCCCCAGCCCTCCGTGCCTGTATCAGTGTGGAGAATTTCAGGCAGGGGTGGGGAGGTTGCTTCTGAATATGGGTAAGACTCCAAGCAAATTCTCCTAATCTCAGGGTTTGGTGAAACTCTTTGCTCAGTAACTTTATGACCAGTGGGAATGGATGGTTTGTGTTTGCTCTTCAAATAAAGAAACCTTGGTGGTAGAGAAGGGCATTTTCTGTGGAGCTGCTGACTTTTGAAATCTTGAGTCCTCTTCCTTATCAGGCTGGTTTATTACAGGTTTCATAAATGTTTTATGAGGGGTTGGTGAGGCACTGCTGACTAGGGGTGGTGGCAGCTGTCTCCAACTTTCCACATTGTTGACAAGATCAAAGGACAGATTTACCACCTGATAAGATAGGGTGGATAAGACAGGGCGGAATCCCAAACTGACTTCTTGCCTCCATGCACACAGGCAAACAAAATCGGCTTGATGGGGTACTTTTTTCTTCCCTTGCCTGGAGTCCTTTGTTTCCTGCAACATTTGTAGAACCAACTGGACCTCCCAAGCAATTCCTGCCTCCAAAAGCCAGTGGCCAGTTCTTCTTCATGTTAATAGTTTTAGAGGTTTTTTTTTGTAAATGTATACTTTAAAGATTTAAAAATATCTGAGCACTTCAATTCCTACTCTGTTCATACAAATGACATTCATTTAAAAATATGTATAGTGGAAAAAAAAAGAAAAAACATGTGCATGAAAATAATTTATGGCCAAATAAATCATCTCTAGAACATTTATATTTTCAGGTAGGGAAATTGTATTGACTTTATTTCTAGCCATTGTTGACTTTTTACTGCAATTGCCTTGACAATATTTGAAAATGGCCTTTTAATATATCTCATTATTAGTGGAAATTGGAAACTCTCTTTAACATTAGAATGCTTTTTTTTAAAGAGACAAAGGGAAGGGTTCTCTCCTGAGTTAAAAGAAGTTTCTCTGACCTTCCAGAAATAACTCACTTTGCCGAAGCTTTCCCTGTGACTCTTCTACTCCTTGCGACCCTGTTGGTGTTAGGCCACATGGTGGAGCCTGAGGCCTCTGCCTATTTGGGGAATTACTTTGAGAATATCAGGAATGCCCTGGCAATGGTAATGCATGCATCCAGCTAACTCATGGCAGCTGCCAGAGCTGTCCTCAGCAAAATACTAAGGAGCTACTTTATAATCCACGTTGTCCTGGAAAGGTTCTAAAGCAGATCCTGGGGAAACTTGTGAAGATAGCTCTGCCTCCCTTGGCTTTGGTTTCTGCCTCTCAAAACTCCCTTCTGCCCATCCTGAGGGTCTCCTTCTCCCACCCTGCAGCGTCCTGATTCTTCTCTGTCATAGCATCCTCCTGTGCCCCCTCCCAGCCCCAGAGGCCCGCCTTCCTCAGCAAGGCAGCCTCTCTTCCCCTCCTCCGAGCACCCTTTAAAACGCACCTGCAGCGTGTCCTGAGGCCTCTTGGAAAGCAAGTTGATAAACTAATCCCCACTCAGGTGACAATGCCAGATAACACCCTAATTTATTAAACATTACTTCTCTCCCTCAAATGGAGAATTTCACAGAGAATTGAGTGGTAGTGGCAGCATTTCAGCCATGAGTAGGGGTGTCCCCCCTCGTGCACTACCCAGGACCCTGGCTCTGTGAACTAGCATGTGGGAGGGTGAAAGCATACCCTTGTCCTGTACAAATGCTTCCCAGGGGTGGTGTGACGCTGTCACAGGGACTGAAGGACCAGCCTCAGACTGGATCTGGCCTGGAAAGCTTTATAGAGGAAAAGAAATCTGGAAACAAAAGCATTTTGGAAAAATAAAAAAGGAAAAGTAGAACCAGGGAGCAAATAGCCATGGTGGGGGTTCTGGGATACAAACTCCAAGCCAGACTTTCCACACTGGGGAACTCAGTGTCTGGGAAGAGGCTGGAGCCAGCGCTTACCCTGAGGATGGTGCGTGGAGCTGAACTGTGCGGGTGACCGAGGCGTGTGTGGGGCATGGCTGAACCCGCCTCAAGGAAGGGGGGGCCTTTTTCTAGAGTGCCAATAGCACCTGGAGCGCTGAGGCAGGTCAGGCTGAGCCAGTCCCTGGGAACCTCCAGGTAACACAGCCTTGAGGAGGTCCCGGGGGCTGAGAGGGGGGCTCCACCACAAGCTTCTGCTCCCAGAGCCAGCAAAGGTCTTTGACAGAGCCCTTCAGTCCCCCAGGGAGCCTCTGTTTGAACACAGCAGCATCCTTGCCTTGGGATCCTGCACCATGGCCTTAGTTCCAGCAACTCAAGTGAGGAAGCATCAAAGATTGTGACACCGTTTTCTTCATAAAGAAAGCCTAAACTGACCATCAGTCAAAGGGCATTAGGGAACATGGATAGGACTGACAGCAAAAAGTGGATTAGAGAGAAATAGAGCTGCTTCTGTGAAGGCACGGGTTCCTTTTGGGAGTGTTGGGCTCAAAACCATAATTTTGGCCCTTAGATCCCTTCAATGTGGGCGCCCAGCTGGCTGGAGACAGTCTAGGAGGCAGAGTTTCCAGGGGCAAATGGTCCAGCTGCCCTTTCTCCTTTCCTCTGAGAAGTGTAGTGCATCGTGTCCTATAAGGGCCACTGGAAAATGGTCTTCTTGCAGGAGGCCCCCCTCGAGGCGGCCAGAAGCCGGGGAGCTGGATGGCTTGGGGTGGGGGTGGTCCAGATTCTCTTCCTGTGGAAGTGCGTCAGAGGCCCCCAGACCTGCTGTGGCTGGGGGCGGCAGGCCCTCGGGAGGGACCACAGCTGCCAATCAGAGCAGGTGCCAGCGCAGGCCCGAGGCCCCCGATTCTCATGGTCAAGTCCGTGGGGTTGGGGCTCATGGTTGCACAGGGATTAGCGCTGAAGAAGGCCAAGAAGGGGACTTTTATTATCTGTAGAATTGCTTCCGAAACATTATCAGCTCAGATTATTGGCCACAAATTTTCATCCGAAATCAGAGAGTAATAGGCTTTTACAGTGCCGTAAAATGCGTATTAGCTGGTTGTGGGGCTGTCTCCCTGCCATTTACTCCACCGTTTTATCAATATTGCCATAATTTGACACTTGCGAATACAGGAAGATTGTAAAGTGTCCATAGATCCCCATACTAAATAGAGATTAGGATTACTACTAAGTTTAAACCCTAGTAAAAGATAATTAAGTTGATGGATGTGGCTGTAAATCTCCCTTTTATCAAGTGCTTGCTCTTGCGCGAGCAGTCTCTAGCCTTATTATTTTACAGCATCATTAATGCCCAGGCAGTATCTGCGTCTTCAGCAGATGCTGCTGCCTGTGCAGTGAGGAGACAGTGAGATGTGCTACTTGGCCAAAAAATCTGCACGTGCTACCCCCTGCCCCCTCCTCCTTCATGGCGGCGCCCAGCCAGGGTGTGAGTCTGCACGCTGGGACCGTCTGGTGCCCAGGAGCAAGGACAGGTAGCCCAGGGGTTGTGCCCCCAGCCCCTTGCCCATCCTGGTCCCGGCTTTCTTTAGTGGCAGGCCCTGGGAACCTAAAGGCTGCCGCTTCTGGCACTCTCAAATGCAACCCTTTTCCAGATGCCCCTATGGGGCCTCTTTCTGCAGACAGTTTCACAGGTTACCCAATAACACTGCTTCTGGGAAAATAAAAACACCAAACCACGATTCAACAGAGGCAGCTGAAACAAACATATTCCCAAAAGGTGCTGCAGTCAGTGCTACTCTAAAAGGGGCGACCCTGGATGGTGGCCTGCATCTGATTAGCTCAGCCCCGGCAAAGAGGCTCACCTCACACACAGGGGTCGGGAGAAGCCTTGTCTGCCCTTGGCAAGGGTGGGGGTTGGCATGAGTGCTGTGCAGAGAGGGTGGGTCCTGGGGCGGTGGTGCCGCAGGGACAATTTCTCTCTGGGGACATGTCTCTGGGCTGCCCTACTAAGGAGTAGTCAGTGTGGCATCCCCATCCCCGCTGCACGTTTCCCCTATGTCCGCGGTGGATACGAGCCAATGGCAGAACCAGAGAGCCAAGGAGTGCTGCCTTTGGGCCTGGAGTGGACTCATGGTCGGGGCAGAGCCCCCAAACGCTGAGTCCACGTGTCTGCCACAAGCTGGCTCATCCTCCATCTGGTCCATTCTCTCCAGGGCCACTGGAAAGACCTGACTTCGCTACTTGCTGCCAATCCATTTCCCTTGCATGGCAGTGCTAGCAGCCAGAAGCCACGGCCAAGGGTGGAATAGTTCTTGGTGGGTGGACGGGGCTGGATGGAGTCTGGCTTATGCCCTTGGGGCTCCAGGTACCACCCAGAGTCAGATGGTGGCTTCTTTAGGAGCTAGTCCTCCTGGACCTCCCAGAGACCCTATCAGGCCTCAAGAAGGGATACTTAGATAACTTCAATGCCTTTAGAATTCCGGCTGATCGGCACCCCATTAGCTATGGAACAGAGGGCCTGGGGGCCAATGCTGTTTTGCACACCTGCTCCTGAGCTTGACTGTGACCTTGGATTGGGTCTCTGGGTAACTGGGCACAGGGCCTTTGGGCTGGCTTGTTGGATGGGGCCAAGTTCTCAGGCTGCTGGGTGAGCCACACTCTTTGGTTGGCCTTGACTGCAGAAACTGGAACGTGGAGAACAAGGAAATAGTCCTACAGAAGAGTCATCTGGGAGAGACTGGATTTGGCTACAGTAGATAAACACACTTTTTTTTCCTTTTTATTGCCTGAAGCTAAGTGATATGTACCTTGGTTGGGATTAGCAGGCTGAAAGTTCAAGAGATAAGCAGCTCCTCTTGGCGTGAGTGATCAGTGGGGCTTATTCAGGAGGCCCTGGATCTGCCTGGTCACCTTTGGAACTTTCGGGTGGCCGGGCAGGTGCAGGGCCCAGTTCCCCTTGCCTGTTTCATAATCGCCTGCAGCAGGCAGCCTGAGCAGAGGAGCTGGCCCGACCTGTCCCCTTGGCTTCACCTGCGTGTACGATGCTGCTGTGATCTTTGTTCCTGATTCTGAGACCCAAAGTGCAGCTTAGCTGCACACGCAAGTAGTGCTACTCTTCACGGTGTTATGGGACAGAAGGAGCCTTGGTTAGGACGGAGTCATTCTGAGCACTTGCGCTTGCGTGGTGTGCTTGTCCCTCCCCAGCCCACTGAGTGGGGCAGTGTGCAGGGACACTTACACACTCAAGTAGGCCCCGTACCTGGCCTGTGTGTGGAGACCAGGCAGCCTGGTCTCGAAACTGAAAAACTCCACTTTCTCTGTTCAGCGGTCTCTTCGCTCCCACCTCGTTCTGTAAGTGCTCATTGAGACCTGCGTGCCAAGCGCTTTCCTGGGCTCCCAAGACATGGGCCCCCAGGAAGTGGAGGACACAGACAGGTGGGCCCTGTGTGCTAGATGTAGTGACACAGGTGGCCCAGGGCCAGCGAGGCACCCTAACTCAGCCTTGTGTCCTCTGATCCCATGGTGGAGCGTGTGCGTGTGCGTGTGTGTGGGGTGGGGTGGGGTGGGGCGGGTGTCGGGCGTGGCAGCATGTACGCGCAGACCCATCGCCTTGCTCCCAGACCCAGCCCACGCTTCTGAACCCCCAGCCTCCCACCCTGGAAAGTTCTCACTTTGGAAAATTCTGCCCGTGAAGGATTTAGCATCTAACAAGATGCTTGTTTTTCTCCTGCAGAATATTTTTAAATTAAATGAATATATGCCATATTTGCTGTTATATTCCTTAAAAGTGTCACCTTTGATCCTTTCCCGGGTGAGAGGAGCAGAGAAAGGAAGAACAAAGAAAAAGGAAAACAACAACAAGCAAAACCTCAGATGCTATAACCCAAGAAAAACCCTAAATGCACAAGGGCTGGGCTGACTGTACAGTGTCTCAGTTGCTTAAGCTAATAAACCCAACTATCTTGAAGAGTAAACACCATATTGTTGTGCCAACTATTAGATTTTTACTACTCACCAATAAAGTGAGTGCTTTATTCCTTTCAAATAATATTCCATTCATTGGTTCCTAAAGATTAGCAATTGAAAGAGATGTCAACAATTTTCACTCTTTAAATTAAGTATAATAGGCTTTTACAGCACAGTATAAAGATATGGAAGGGAAAGGCTGCAATCACAACAGCTCGATGTTGCTTTTATCTATCAATACAGCCCCAATTTGACACCTGCGAGCAGAGGAAACTTGTAAAGGGCTCGCAGACCCCATAAAGCTGGTAACACTCGGATTAGTCTTACAGCTCACTTTAGGCCCAGTAAAGTGATCATTTAATTAACTAATGGGGTTGTAAGCTGGAAGCCTTATCTAATTAACTCTCTTCCCCTTTGCTCCTCGCAATTCCAGCTCTCGGTGTTTACATATTAGCCGTAGCCTAGGCTGGGACCTGCCCAGGAGAAAAGCAGCTTGTACAGGCGTCCCTTGGCCCCCGACTCTGCTGTATCTGCAGAGTTATGACATCATTGTTCCCAGAGAAAAATAGGACAGTGTATCTATCAGAGCTAGTTTTGAATAGTTTCACAGAGGCAGCAAACACCCCCTCCTCAGGTGTTTAATATATTGTCCACGTACATTTTAATAATGTTGATTTAATAATGACCAGTGGTGCGAGTGTGCACACGTGTGACTGTGTGTGTTTCCACGCCTGCAAGCGTGAGAGTGTGTGTCTGTGCCTGTGCGTGTGTGATGGTGGATCCGGGAGGGAGCACTTCCCTCTGCGTAATGGCTTCACCTCTGCTGTGGACTGTCACTGTCCCAGATCTACCATCACATGCAGACTTTGGCCCCCAGTAGTATGAAATACTTTTGATAGAGCGTGACTTTTTACCTGCCCTTGAGTGGAAGTGGGTCCAGACAGCCCTGTGTATAGAAATCCTTAATCCCAGCTCTGGGAGTGAAGACCTGGGGTTTCTCACACAGCTCTGCACTCCCTGGGGCCTCCCTTGGAGGAATTCACAATTGCAGCAGAAAAATGTCACCCTCACTGCAGGGCCTTCTCTCTTCTTCAGGGTCCCAGGAGGCCACTGAGCCTGGTGGGAACAGTGTGTGGCTCTGGGGCTTAGAGACCCTGGAGGGGCACTTCTGAGCTTCCAGAGGGTGCGGGGTGAGGGGCATCATGTCCACCTGGGACACACACAGCTCAGGCAACAATGCCGGCACGAATGGAAGCTCTTGGGGGAAAAGTCACCCATAGACGTGACTGGTGTTTTTCTTCCAGAGGACGGCAGTGAGGTAGATGCACACGATGAATGGTCGGTTCCAGACTTCAGGCCCAGTGGAAGCTTTCAGCACCTTTTGGTCAAGAGCCACTGTCCAGATTTGAGTTTTGGTGCCTCTTGTGCTCACCCAGAGCAGCTGTCCCACATGGGTCTGAGCTGCCGGGTAGCAGGGAGGCCCGAGGGTCCCAGCAGGAGCTGGGCCAGCAGAGTTGTGAAGAGTCATTGGGGCTGGGGGACCTGTGCCCACCCTTCCTGAGACTCCCCTGTCCCCCGCTTTTCTCCTCATTCTGGGAGTGTCCATCCCATTTGAGGACTTTTCACTGTTCACTCAAAAAAATGTTTTTTGAAAATTTGTAAAAGTAACTTACTTTTAACTGTGGTAAAATATACATAAAATTTGCCCTTGTAACCATTTTTAAGTGTGGAGTTCAGAGGTATTAAGTATATTGACATTGTTGTGCAACCATCACCACCACCCAGCTCCAGAACTCCTCATTTTGCAAAACTGAAACTCTGCCCATTCTCATGAAATATTAACTACCCAACCCCCTCCCCCAGCCCCTGGCAACCACCATTCTACTTTCTGTCTCTATGAATTTGGCTACTGTAGGGACCTCATTTAAGTGGAACCATACAGCATTTTGCCTTTTGCATTGGCTTATTTAATTTAGCATAATGTGCTTAAAGTTCATCCATGTTGTAGAATGTGTCAGGATTTCCTTCCTTTTTAAGACTGAATAAGATCCCATTGTACGTGTAAACGACATTTTGCTTATCCATTCACCTGTTGGTGGACACTTGGGTTGCTTCTACCTCCTGGCTATTGTGAATAGTGCTGCTGTGAACATGAGGGGACAATTATCTGTTTGAGTCATTGCTTCCACTTTTTTGGGCATATACCCCAAAGTGGAATTGCTGGAACATATAGTATATCTATGTTTAATTTTTTGAGGCACTGCCATATTATTTTCAATAGTGGCTGCACCCTGTTACCTTCCTACCAGCGATGTGCAAAGATTTCAATTTCCCCACATTTCTCACCAGTGCTATTTATTTTCTGTTTTGTTTTTGTTTTAATAGTAGCCATCCTAATGGGTGTGAAGTGGTATCCCACTGTGGTTTTGCTTTGCATTGGGAACTGAGTAATTTAAAAAATTCCCCAGGAGGTGCCAGTGAAACTCAGAGCTGAGAACCACTGTATGAACAGCTGTCATTTGCTGAGCAAGTATTATGTGCCAAGTGCTGTTCTTTCACCTAATGTGTGTTCACTTCCTTACTCTTCCCAAAAACTCGGTGGAGTAGGAGCCATTCCCTTTCTTACAGGTGAGAACATTAGCACACAAAGGTGAAGGTGGCTCAGCTAGTTGGTGGTGGGGCCACAGAATTCAAGTTCAGGTGGGCCCCAGCCCTGCTCTCTCAGCCACTTTGCTGCTTAGCCCTTCGCTAAATGCTCTCACTTGGGGGCACCTCCACTTCAGGGGCAGAAAGTGTCAAGGGACACTAGTGCGACTATAATTTGCATGGAGTCCATACAGTTTGGAAACCCTATCAAAATAAAACCTTTACTTTCGTTCGTGAAAGGTATATTTTTATCACATCACATTTTTGGTAAGAAGGTTTAATAAAGAAGAGTTATTTAATTTTAAATAATCATAGTTGTTTTCTTTTTAAATAATAGTTTGATAGTTATTTTATAGTAATTTATTCAAATAAAACTCAGGCCTAGCGTCTCAGAGGGACAGAAAACTGTTCCTTCATTTATACTCCTGTGAGAAAGAGCCCAGGATGAGGCCGTGTGTCACTATGTGAGTGGGACAGTACTGCCATCTTGTGACCATTTACACAAATAGCAACTTAATTCTAAAGGTAGGATTAAGATTTTCTATACACAGGACTGTCTAGGTCAGTTCTGGTCAAGGGCAGGTAAAAAGTCACGCTCTGGCAAAAGTATTTCGTAGTACTGGGGGGGCCAAAGTCATGATCGTGCCCTGAAGTGACAGAGGCCGTGGCAGGTACAGTCCTTGCTCCCTTGGCCGCCCCCAGACCCTTCTGCTCAGAGGAAGCTGCGGGAGCCACAGGGGCGTTGGCGGGAGGGCCGATTCCTGCTCGTCCCGCCCCAGAGACCACGAGGGGGGACCTGAGCCTGGAGCGTGTCCCCTCATCGCCTCCAGGTTTCGAAGGCCTACGCCGGACAAGAATCTCTCTCTCTTCCTCCTTTCCTCCCTCTCCCCCCCTTGCTCTCCTTCCTTCCTTTTCTCCCTCTCCTTCTCCTCTTCCTCCTTCCTCTTCCTCATGACTGATTTATTGAGATGTGATTCCTATGCTATACAATTCACCCATTTAAAGTGTACAACTGCTGGACTCGGTAGCTCACACCTGTAATCCCAGCACTATGGGAGGCTGAGGTGGGAGGATCCCTTGAGCCCAGGAGTTTGAGGCTGCAGTGAGCTGTGATGACGCCACTGCACTCTACCTGGGGCAACAGAGTGAGACTCTGTCTCAAAAAAAAGAAAGAAATATACAACGAAATATTCAAAGAGAAAGTTCAGGATGTATGAAATGTATTTATAAATATTCAGCAATGTATGTGCATTTTCCGTGTGTGTGTGTGTGTGTGTGTGTGTGTGTGTGTGTGGAGAGAGAGAGAGGAGAAAGAAAGGGAAGGAAGGAGGGAGAGAGACAGGAGAGAATCACAAATGGGTGGAAATGTGAAGAATAGGTAAATCTGGAGAAAGGGTGCACTGTTGTTTACCACCCATGGAACTTTTCTGCGAGTTTAATTTCTTTCAAATAATACATTTAAAAAATGAGCCATTAACTATGTCGTCTTAAGTTTTACACAACATTTCAGATATTTGGCTTTGATTCCCACAGTCGCCACACCACACCCAGACCGCAGTAGTGCAATGCCAACTTTAGCACCGTGGCCTCCGGTTCTGTCCCAGGCAAGAACCTGGGATCCTCTTTCCACATTTGCACTATGCTGACATTTCCATAGGGTTTTACAAAATACTGAAAGAGAGCAACCCCCCCAATATGTTTAAATTATACACAATGTAAAACAAAAAAGGACCAAAATTTCAAAGAACCATGTTTACAGCATGTAATCTTCAATTCTTATTCAGTGCTATCTTGTCATTTGTGTTGTGGGGTTTTGCAGTGTGAACTGGGTTGCAGGTGCTTTATCTGCTGTGCCGAGTCAGTTCCCTGGATTTCCATCTTCCACAAACGTGTTGACCTCGCCTGTTGCATCCACTCCTGTTCTTGTCATCCTTGGGCACTGATTCCCTTTAAAGCCTTTATTTTGTTGACAGTTTTATTGAAATACGGTTCACATACCATACAATTCACCCACTTAGTGTGTGTAGTTCAGTGATTTTTAGTCTATCTCAGAGTCGTACACCCATCACCAAAGTCAGTTTTACAACATTTTCATGACTTCAGAGAGAAACCCCGTTCCCTTCAGCTCTCACTCCTCCCCCCTCAGTCCCCAGCCCGCAGCAATCTCTCATCTACTCTCTGTCACTACCCATCTCCCTGTTCTGAACCTTTCATAAGAACGGATCCTCTGTGGTCCTTCGCTTCTGGCTGCTTTCACGTAGCCTGGTGTTTGCAAGGTTCACACAGGTTGTGGCTGTGCTGACAGTTTATTGCTTTTCATGGCTGACAGCGTTATGTTGTGAGGACGCAGCACACTTTGTTTCTCTGTTCATTGATTGATGGGCATTTGGGATGTTTCCAGCTTTTGGCTGTTACGGATAATGCTGCCGTGAACATTTGTGTGCGAGTTTCTGTGTGGACATATGTCCTCATTTCCCTTGGGTGTACACCTAGGAGAGGAATGGCTGGGTTATATGCCAAGTCTGTCTAACATTTTGAGGAACTGCCAGACTGTTTTCCACAACAGCCATTTTACATTCCCCCCAGCAGCGTATGAGGCTTCCAACTTCTCCATGTTCTCTCCAACACTTATCTGACCTCTTGATTCCACCCATCCTAGTGGGTGTGACGTGGCCTGTCATAGTGGCTTTGATTTGTACTAATATTCCCCTGATGATCAATGATGTCGAGCATCCTTTCCTATAATCCTTTAGTTTTAATGGCATTTAGGGAAGGAGAGGAGATGAACAAGTGTATTTGATCTGTTGTATTTAACTGGAAACACAATAACTCATTTTAAATGTATGAGAGAAAAAATTTGTTTTCTTCTAAATATTTGAAAACATTTATATACAATCTTAAGTATTTATGAACATGGAAAGTTTCCTACTTCTGCATTATTTTCCTGTTATACTTACCTTATAGTTAAGGACTACAACATTATGCAGTGACTTTGTCCTGTGAAGGTCACTGCTTGTAGGGAGTGGGGGGAGGAATGCAGATGGGGTCTCAGGGTCGACTTCAAGGCGGAGCAGAGCTGGTTGCCAAAGCCAGTAAAGGTCAGTGTGTTTCAGTCACCGAGGCTGTGTCCGTGTGTTGTGGATAAGTGTGGTAAACACCAAAGGCATATGAGAGCATTGACATAGGGTTTCTGGAAAAGGCAGAGAGGTGGGATTCTGCCAAATAGGAAGAATTAAAGAGGATCAGATGAGACCTATTGGAAGTGGAGCTTTTTAAATATCGTTACCTCATAGACCATGAAGTCTGCCTGGCCAAAGGAGGAAAGAAGACAAGAACTCGGTGGCGATGAGTAAGTAGAAAGATTAATGACCTGGAGTTGACAAAATGACAATTGAGGGCACATGCTGGGAGACTAGAGGGATGAGGTCAAAGGGTGGAAGGTCGAGCTGTGCTGTTACAGGTGTCAGAGGGGTTCCTGATGACAAGTTCCGGGTGTGGCAGTAACTGAGCAGGAATGGAGGTAAAGGACCCTAAGAGGGGAGGATGGAGGAATTGAAAGGCCGGGTTATTGCTGATCTGTCCACGTGGATGTCGGGGCCTCCACTGATTCTCCACCTCTACAAGTTGCCCACCCTGGGCCCCAGCCCACCTTTTGTCCTTCCCGGGGCCTCCCTCGACTCTGCATTCTCTCAGCAACCCCGAGCGTCAGACACTGCAGGGTCGATGGCATAACTCTGGACAAGATGTACAAGTAGAGTGAGGGGGTTCAGTTTTTTGTTTTTGTTTTGACACCCAGCATTCACAATTTTTTTTTTTTTTTTTGGAAAAACTATCTCAAGTGTCCTCTAGGCAACTCACCCCATTTTTGAGTCCAGTCCCAGTCTGTACTAGGGGAGTTGCCTTCTCTCCAGACCCCTATTTTCAGTGTGCCCAGTCTTGGCCAAAATCAGCATTCTGTAAAGGTCCATGGTGAGTCCCCAAATACCTGTAACCCTGGTGCACAGTCTGGGAGTCACCTTTGGATCATGAGCTGCGGGTGTGCTGGGGGATACCTACCGTGGCTCTACCAAGATCACTGCTTGTAGGGAGTGCCGGGGGGAGGAATGCAGATGTTGTCTCAGGGTCGACTTCAGGCGGAGCAGAGCTGCTTGCCAAGCCAGTAAGGTCCCATGAAGATCAAGGTGCCCTCCGTCCCGGTGGGTGAACTGTACACACTACGTGCAAGCTCTTACAAGTTGTCATTGAGCATAGATGGAAGGCAGACACTTAAGGTCACCTTCCCTAAAGAGGGGGCTGCCGTGCCTGACAACTGCCCTGCAGATACTGCTTTAGCAGCCAGAGAACCACCCCATGTACACTTCTGCCAAATGGCATCAGGGACCTGTGCAGCGCCCTGATCAGCCTCAAGGAAGTGGTGCCTGGATCAGACTGGGAAAGGGGGGAGCAGGACAGGGGCATGACAAGGGCAGAATGGGGCATGGACACCTTTGTTCCGCCAGCAAGGACATTCCTTCCCATCTTCATTTTTTTTCCTTATTTTTCCACTTACTCTAAGGCATTTTTTTTACCCTGGGAGGTAAGTGGCTGCCTGGTTGACATTCCTGCCACTGACAGCTGGGTGATACTTTTGCTCTGCAAATGTCATCAATCCGGGCAACATGAAGAAATGTCCAAGGAGGGGAACCACTTCCCCAAGGGTGACTTGGCAGTGAGGAAACCACACCGTGAAGATCCGCGTGTGCTTCCCAACACCTGAGCGTGCCCCACGTGACAGATGCTGAGGCATCAGACCCTCCCCCAGCCAGCCCCGTGTCCACTGCAGCACTAACCCCCCCCCCAGCACGCCCACCCACCTGTGTGATCCTCTGGTCACGGACAACTTTTCTTAGAAATGATTAGGCCACTATTTCCTGAACTACGTTCCTATCTTTGACCCTCTCTTTGCATGTGGAAGACCCGACTTCTTTCCTGCTCTGAAGGATTCCAACAGGCCAGTGAGGGGAAGGTGTGGGCTGCAACGTGACGTCACGAAGGCGAAGCTAAGAGGTGGGAAACGGAGCCCATCTTCCTACTTCATCAGGCAGGGAAGGGGGTGGGGCACAGGATGTCCCTCCCTCCACAAGAGCTCAGGGACTGCTCACCTTTGGAAGCCAAAATAGTCCATCAGGAAGAGCTGAACTAACTCTTGCCTTTCCCTACTCAGCACATGCTGTTGAGGTTACCCAAAACCTGTGCCCCAACACAGCACACAGAGACGACACACTCTCCTGAGAACGTTTATTGATGGAATGTGTTGGAATTTGAGGGGAGTGATTTTCCCCATCAGCAAATGCAGGGGAAACATTTGCAAAATCTTCGGGTGTTCTCAGGAGTGGCAGGGGTGGCCGAGGCACCTGACCAACTTGAGGTCTGCAGGGGGGGCTTGGATGGGGCGCAGGCTCCCTGTGGGGCACGGGTGGGGAATGCTCCTGACACAATCGGGAGCTGCCCTTTTGCAGAGAATGTTCTTTCCCCTCGTGTTTTATTCTGCATCTGGAAAGCCACTGCCCAAAGCGAATCAATCGCCTTCTGAAACCATGTTCGCTAGGAGGCTGTCCCTCCAGTGGCATGGTTGGGGAAGATGAGCTCCCAAGTGGCTCCTCGAATGTCTCGTCTATGCCACTGTGATGGGCGTGCAGAAAAGTCTGTCTGCTGTCCTCAGTTGTCTGGATGTTCTCTGTAAGCTCATGGTTGGTATCAGAGGGTGATTGTCTTAGGGCTGCCTGTCCTCCTTTGCCCACAGATGAGGCGGCAGGGCAGGGATGATCCAGGCCGGGAACCGAATTGGTTGTTCTGAACTTTTCTTCATGATAAGCTATAGAGCTTGTCCCAGGGGGCTTGCAGATCCCAGCTTTGGAATTTGTTGTTTCCAGATGATCTTTTGGGCCATTCCTCCAGGTGTCGTTCCTGATCTTTCCTCCCATCGCTCTTAAGTGGAAGCATTTCTGAGTATCTCTCTGGGAAGCTTCCAGATTGGCTCAATGGAAAATTCTCTAGATCTTTGCTGCTCTCACCTTGACGCAAAGAAATCCACGAGAGTGTACGACGGCACTTGGTCTCAGATGTCTCAGGATTTTCTCTCTGAGGATTTAGGAGTGACAGAGACCCGTGGATGCAGCGGGGCAGGCCCCCCCGGTTTTGGATGATGCTCATTTGATGGCGGTGTCCTATCTTGTTCTGAAGCTCGCCGATGAGGGAAAAACCTCCAGGCAGGATAGAGATTGGAACGCAGACCTTGGAGGACTGGCTGAGCAATGTGAGGTTGGGAACTGGAGGACAGAAGTGTTCCTGAGATGTCTTGATCCCAGAGGATAAACCCCACACCATTTCCTGCTGTGACTTTTTCTGTGACACGTTCCCTTCCAGGTGGTGACTTTCAGATGGCATAAGACACCGTGCCTCATTCTGGGTTTTAGGCAAACACTCTCCGCAGATCCTAACCTGGGATAGAGGACCAGGGGATAGGATCGGGAGTGGGGATTGAATTTGGGCCTGAGAGCAGACCTGAGTGAGGGTTAGGGGCTGAGACTGGGGCAGGGTTTGAGGCAAGGACAGAAGTCGGGGACGGTTAAGTGCCGGGGAGATTCTGTTGAGGAACACAAATGTGGAGGAACAGCCACCTGGGACAAGGATGACAGAGTGCAGGGACTCGCCATGCAGAGATAGGAGATGCCCGAAGAGCTGGATGTATTTTTGCTCTAAATCGTCTGAGATCTCGAAGGTCTCAGAATACAGGGGCTGCTGGTGCATGTGCAGCTCCTCTGGTTTGCCTTTGCTGGTCCAAAGAGGGAGGGACACTGCTGAGCCCGGGTTATTGGCTACTGGCACTAGCGTTCTCCCAGAAGAATTTAGGTGGTCATCTGACCTGAGCTGTCTCTCCAAGAGTGCCAGAAGGTGAGAGTTGGTCAGGGAGAGATAACCAGATGCTACAAGGTTGGCTGCAGGGTCTCCCCCAAATGAGACCTCAGAAGGGTGCAGGGCAAGAAGCTCTTGCTTGAAGTCACGTGGTGCCACGTTGAAGGGGAACAAATCCTGGGCGTGAGGCTGCCACCAGGAGAATTCAGACACTGCCAGGGTTGGCAGGCCGGCACCTCTGATTGTTGGGGCACAAGTGGACAGTTCATCAGTGCTGCCTGGAGAGAATATCTCCAGAACAAGCTTCAATAAGATGGGAACAGGTTTAGATTGAGTCACAGCTAAAGAGCTGTCTGAAGGTGGTGAAGCAGACGGGGTTGGTGGTGCGTGATGACGAGCATGGGAGTCAGTGGGATCCGAGGCCAGGGAGGAATTTGGTAAGGGGTCGATGTCCCGGGAAAGGCTGGGGTCCAAAAACATGATGTTGTTCATAGCGATGGTGGCCTCTGGTCTAAGAACAGGACCTGTTCCTGGAGTGTGTCGCGGTGGGAGATGGGGAATGGCAAGTGGCTGGGGTGGAGTAGGGTCTACTGGGCATTTGGGATCCAAGGGGGGAGGAGGTTCTGGTGCCAGACAGTCACGCAGGGGTGATGGTGGAGGGATGTCGGGCAAGGGGATCTTCAGGTCAGGCGGGAGAAGGGAGGGTGGAGGCGGAGAAGGCTCAGGCAGAGGCGCTGGTGTCGGGTGTCCTGGAGGGCTTGCTGAGAGCGAGGGGAGGGCGGAAGCAAAAGGGGCCACGGAGGGAGCAGCATCTTCCCAGGACTCCTGGGACACCGGTGGCTTGGCTTTCGCTGTTGTTATATGACACACCTCACAGAGAGGGTCAGGACAAGACGGGTGATGGATGTGGATGGTCACATTCTGCAGGGGGCTACAGAAGACAGGAGGCACAAAGCTGCAGCCAGGACCAGAGCACGGGAAGGGGAGCCTGCTTGCCTAGCAGGGGTGGGGCCCCTGCAGCCTGCTGCCCCCTCACCTTGCCCCCACCCACGACTTCACAGTCCACCCTCTAGCCTCTCCCCAAGGCCTCCACTCACATACCCGTTCCCATGGCCACCCCCTCCCCTGACTACGGCATGGGGCACTGAATCCCTGAAATGCACAGAACATGCTTTTAACAGGACCCGGAAAGAAGGGGAAAGAGTCATCACCTTGTCAGAGTGGAAAGCAGCTTCCTCCCCTCCTCTGTGTCTTTCCGGGAAATTCTCCAACCTGGGAACCCAGAAGAGCAGGTTATGTGTAAGGAAGGTGGAAGCAGAGGGATCATGCAGGAGTCCCTTGATGGGAGACCCTTGGTATGTTAAACTCTAGTAGCTCCAAAAATCAGCAGACAAGGTCAGATGTCCACAGTCATATTAACAAGGGTCACACGTGTATGTGGTTTCATTTATAAAGTACTTTCCCAGACATCATCCCACGTGATGCTCAAAAGCACCAGGTGAAGCACAGATGTCAGGGGTGACCTCAAAGAGGAATCTGAGGACCCAGGAAGTCAGAGTCTGTATACAAAGTCAGGAGACAGTAGTGCTGACTCCAAACCAACCACCAGTCCTACCCGGACGTCTCCCATGGCCACCTATTGGGGAGCACCCATTGCCGGGGTTCATCCCTGCTTCATGCCCACAGTTGGGCAGAGCAGGGACTCTGAGAAGTGTCTCAGGTCCCATTGCCTCCCTGGGAGCCCCCCTCCGAGGGCTCTGCTTTCCCCGAGAGAGTGTGTCCAGCAAGTGACATCCTCAGAGATCATGGACCTGGGGCCTCATGGAAGGAACAGGAAGGCTCACCCTTGGAGAGCTCGGGGGACACAGACAGGACCTTACCTCTCAGTGTCCCACCTTTCCTCCTCCTCCTGGCTCTGCCCTGACGCTGGGAACAAAGAGAAAAGCATGAGAGGCTGGGACTGGCTTGTCCCTCCGCTCCTCTAAGAGGCTGTTCATTCTCCAAGAACCACATGACTCTCCATTTTAATCAGCAGACGTGTGTTCCTTTCACCCATTTTTAAGAGTGATGAACTAGTTCCAATTTTTCCTTCTTTGAGAAACTCAAAGGATGGTGGTGTCTGTGAAATCCCCACTTGGTGTTCACAGATGTCCTCTGCTGGAGGAGGACACAAAATCAGAAGCCGACAGTCACATCTGCTCCCTCAGAGGACCCTGCATCCTGGGGACGGGGCATGGACGCTGTCACCAGTGCTCACCCACTGAGCCCGAAATGAAGGGAGGCTTGGCCAAGGGACACCTGACATGGGAAAGTGCGATCAAACGTCAGGGAGACTGTTCTCCTTCAGAGAGCCCGCACTGTCTGAAGTCCATCCAGACCTCGAAATCGCTGTGTTGGGGGTTTAGACTGGAACCCTCCACCACACCCGGGTAGGTAGCCCGTGAGCCTGAGGTGGAAACCTTCGTCCTCCTGAGCCCCTAGCCCTGCCCAGCCTCTTCCCCTGGAAGAGTGATGTCCTGTCACTGTCCAAGCCAACCAGACTCATTTAGAAATGTGGGGATAGGAATGGGAACCAACAGCAAAGAATCTCTCTGGGCCTTCCTTACCTTTTGGAAGTTCTCAGGTTTCCAGAGGGGTGGTAACAGTTGTTTCGCCACAAGGTAGCAGAGATGTAAGAATAAGAACCCCAAAGCCCTCAGTAGGGTTAGGATGGGGTTGCTGGTCCACAAAGGTGAGCCATGGCTCAGCCACGGCTCGGTACGGTTATTCGGGAGACAGAGATTATTCTCCATGGTCCGAATTGTAGGGCTGCCTGAAGCAACTGAGTGCTGAGGGTTTCCGGGCTTGGCTCTAGTCACAGGCCTGCATCACTCGGCACAGGAGAGTCACAGAGGGGTCCTGAGGGTGGGGGAGGTGACAACAGGAGGAGGGTGTGGCCACAGCCCCTCCCCCCAGCCCAGCATATCCCTCCTCCCCTCCTGGGCCCTCTGGGTGCCTCTGCCCTCCCCTGCCATCCCATCTTCCACCCCCACCCTTTCTTCCTGTCACGTGTTGGCCTCAGTGAAAAGTTCTGTTTGTTTCTTCCAGAAACTAGATATTACCTGAGCCCCCCTTTACTTAGCGGAGCCCTTGACTTGGACCTTGAAAGTCTGAAATACTCCCTGGAATTTCTATTTGTACCCAGACATTTATACTCTCAAAATCACACATGTCCTCACATCCATGTTATCTACAGAATGGTTTTCTGCCTTACACTAACCCAGATAGCAAACCTAAAGTTCTTTTACACTTACTTAGTTTTATGAATGTTGAATAGCAAATGTTTTGTTTTCAAGTCAGCCTTTACTGTTTTCCATCAGAGGGGCTGACTCAAATAATTACAACTAATAATTCATATTCAACATTAGCAAAACTAAATAAGTGTATATAACTAAAATGTCAAGTGATTTTGGGGGTAAATTTAAAACACTTATTTTTCTGAAGTTAGAGAACCTTAACTGTACAAAGACTTCTGGGATGTGCTGCACACACACACACACACACACACACACATCCTTTGAAAAATGAGTCCAGTGTTTTCAAATCCAGGGATTAGTTGTTTCCTCCTTTTATTTCAATCTTGCATTTGTTATATTGGCCACAATTTTTGTAACCCTTCCTAAAATACAGACAGTCCCAGCCCTCTACATCAATTTCATAGCAGGTCTGTGACTCCCCCAAGCCAGGCACAGGTCACAGTGTGATGAGCTGTGGACTCCCTCAGTCCTTGGTGGGAGGGTAGGACCTAGGAGTGTCACGGCCATAGGGCAGGATCTGGTCTTGAGCAGCCTCACCTGATTATCCCATGGGCCATGCACACGGGACCTTTTCCTAAGAATGCCTTGGCACACACGCACACAGAGCTTGAGAAGATCTGCTTTATATAATCACTCCTGCAAATGTCCAGATATCAACTCATATGTCACACTTAATACAGGCTCTTGTCAGGTTAAAATAATCCCAATATTCCCCCCACCCCTTTTCCTACACCTTCTTTTCTAAACTCTTTTTTTTTTTATTTCAGAATATTATGGGGGTACAACACTTTGGCTATATATATTGCCCATGCACTGCCCATGTCAGAGCTACAATCGTGGTCATCCCCCAAACTGTGCTCCCCGCATCCATTCAGTGAGAGTTTTTCCCACCCCCTCCACCCCCCTCCCGCCTGCCCGCCCCCTCATGAATATTATTGCCCTGTGTGAAGTAAGTGTTGATCAAGTAGTACCAATTTGATGGTGAGTACCGGTGGTGCTTGTTTTTCCATTTCTGTGACACTTTGCTTCGAAGAATGGGTTCTAGCTCCAACCAGGATAATACCAGATGTGTCAATTCACTATTGTTTTTTATTGCTGAGTAATACTCCATGGTATACATATACCACATTTTATTAATCCACTCATGTATTGATGGGCACCTGGGTTGTTTCCACATCTTTGCAATTGTGAATTGTGCTGCTATAAACATTCGTGAGCAGATGTCTTTATTATAAAATGTCTTTTTTTCCTTTGGGTAAATACCCAGTAGTGGGATTGCTGGGTCAAATGGTAATTCTACTTTTAATTCTTTGAGGTATCTCCATATTCTTTTCCATAGAGGTTGTACTAATTTGCAGTCCCACCAGCAGTGTATGAGTGTTCCTATCTGTCCACATCCCCGCCAACATTTGCTGTTTGGGGATTTTTTGATATGAGCCAATCTCACTGGAGTTAAGTGATATCTCATTGTGGTTTTGATTTGCATTTCCCTGATGATTAGAGAAGTTGAGCAATTTTTTATATGTTTGCTGGCCATTATTCTGTCTTCTTTTGAAAAGTTTCTGTTCATGCCCTTTGCCCATTTTTTAATAGGGTTGTTTGATTTTTTATTGTTGATTTTCCTAAGTTCAGTATAGATTCTGGTTATCAGCCCTTTATCAGAGGTGTAGCATGCAAATATTTTCTCCCATTCTGTAGGTTGTCTGTTCACTCTAGTGATAGTTTCCTTGGCTGTGCAGAAGCTTTTTAATTTGATTAGGTCCCATGTATTTATTTTTGTTGCTGCTGTGATTGCTTTGGGGGGTCTTCTTCATAAATTCTTTGCCTAGGCCAATGTCCATAAGAGTTTTTCCAACGTTTTTGTCGAGAATTCTTATGGTTTCACGTCTTAGGTTTAGATCTGTTATCCATTGTGAGTTGATTTTTGTGAGAGGTGAGAGGTGTGGGTCCAGTTTCCATCTTCTACATGTGGCCATCCAGTTTTCCCAGCACCATTTGTTGAATAGGGAATCTTTTCCCCAGTGTACGTTTTTCTGGAATTTGTCAAAGATCAGGTGACTGTATGAGGTTGGTTTTATATTTGGGTTCTCAGTCCTGTTCCATTGGTCTACGTGTCTGTTCTTGTGCCAATACCATGCAGTTTTGGTTACTATAACCTTGTAGTATAGTTTGAAGTCTGGTAGACAGATGCCTCCCAATTTGTTCTTTTTGCTTAAGATTGCTTTGGCTAGACGGGGTCTTCTCTGGTTCCACACGAAGCGTAGAATTATTTTTTCTAGATCAGCAAAAAATGATGTTGGTATTTTGATAGGGACTGCATTGATTCTGTAAATCAATTTAGGTAGCAAAGCCATTTTTACTATGTTGACTCTGCCTATCCAAGTTTTCTAAACTCTTTATCAGATGACATCTGTCCTCTGAACTGTCTCCTAACTTCTCATGTGTGTCTTAAACTGTGCAGCCCATTATGCTACTTGGCGCCCATGGGCCAGCACTGTGACTCGGTCTCTTTGGAGGGGGTAAGACAGCCTTCAGGCCTGGCAAGATCTCCTTTCAGTTATGCAGGAGCAGGTAACCTGCCTTGAGGATAAAATCTGCCAAGAGGTGCCACTTCCTCCCCTGTTTGATATGCATCCTCAGGCAAGTTTTCATTTAAGAAATATTTACTTCTGGGATCCAGGAGACACAAAGTTCTGTCAGTTGGGGGCTCTGCCCTTGACCTCATAACGCAGTTTTAGCATGAAGTCCTACATAGTTCAAGAGCTACAGAGAAGAGGTTTCCTCACCCCCAGTATGTGTTTCTGCCAAGTGATCACTGGAACAAATCAGATCCTGTGGGGCATAACTGCTCAGACACATCATGCTCCTTAGCAAAGCATTCCTGAGTGTCAGCCCTCCCCAATTTTCTGATATGAATTAATGATTTTTTGAGAAGATGTCAAAGAACAGCTTTTCTCTTTTAAAATAGCATTTCTGGGCTAGATAGCCTTGCAAGCATATGTGTGCCTAGAGTTTCAATCTACAAGAAGTTTCAATAAAAAGGCTTTCCCCCAAATGCTGATAAGATGCCTGTTCTGAACCTAGTAGAAGCTCCTTCAAAATTGAAGAGAACAAAAGACAAAAGGTACAAACTTTTTTTTTTTGTACCTCCAACAATAGACTCCATTGACATTGAGTGGCAGAGCTTCATAATACTCAACCGTTCTATACTAGCATCAACTGTAAATAATAAACTTGTTTGTATGATTTATAAATAATTTTACTTCCAGCCATCTCAGTGGGTTTTTACAACCACACTGTAAAGTAAGCAGTGTAGGCATTATTGTGTCCATTTAACCAATGAATAAAGCCAAAGTTCTGAGAGGGCAAGTGACTTCTCTGTATCACACAGTAAGTGAGTAGTAGAGCCCTGACTAATAAATCTCCTACATTCTCAGCGCTTCTATTTTCAACAATAGTAAGAAGAGATTTGTTAGAATAAAAAGTATGCCCTAGTCCTAAAATTAAAGCAGTTGTGTCGCTAAGAATATTCACTTTTCATTAAACACTGGCAAATTTTGGAAGTAAAGAGAAGCTGTTTTAAGTACCCTGTCACCTCTTAGCCAACTTTTCTTTTCAACTCTTAGCACCAGTGTCTTTATCATTTTTTTCTATCCCCCTTGAATGCTTTCCAGAACTATATTACTTATGACTCCCAGTAAGGTGTAATAAGTAATAACAGTTTAAAGTGTCATCCCTCCCAGGAATACATGTCACACATGTTACCTGTGTCTAACCACTAAGCCTTGTAAGAAGCTCTCACCAGAGTACTTCAGGCAGCCATCGGGTGGTGGCAGAGGTGGCTTCTGAGAGAGTGGGCTCTTCTCACCACCATCCCATGACATCTCCCAACTGACATGTATCACCCCACAGAAGTCTGGTCCCCGATTGCACACTGTACTTGGTTATGTTTTCTCGAAGGAGGAATGTTTTCCAAAAGCTCCACTAGAGGAATATGCTACTAATTGAACAGACTCAGTATAGATTAGTTATGAGTTTAGGATTTTCATATGTCCTCAGTTTCCTAGGAAGTTTCCTCAGTGCTTACTCACTCGCATGGTGACCACTGTCCCTGGGACAAGCCACTTGGAGACAGCTGTTTTCAGGGTCCCCAAAAGCCTGAAGCAGAGTAGGTTCTGAAGCAAAATCCTTTAAAACTGCATTAATACAGTAGGCAGGAGATCCCAGGCTGAGGCTGCTTCTGCTCCCGCAGAGAATGTCCTCCACAGGCAGCGATGGTGTATTCCAGCTTGCAAATAGAAAGCCCTCCCTGACATTCTCGGCAGCTGACTGTCTCTAATGGTGAGATTTATTAAGGAAAGAAAATCAAATGACCGTTTAGGGTTTCTCATGGACATTTTCCTTTCATTAAACATTTTAGCTCTTAACAAAACCTTTATATAAAGTATTCATCTTGCGGCAACACAGAAGCATGCTGTGTTTCCATATTGGAATGCTTTTGGATGTGTACATTTTGGCAACATTTGAAAGTCACTTTAAATCATCCCATTCCAATCCCAAAGCAAAGGTGACAATAAGGGTGGAAGTGAATCATGGCCCTGAAGGTCTCTGAAACTTTTTAAATGAACTGCCAAGGCAATTGGAAAATTGCATATGTACCATGTTTGATAAGAACCTTCATTATATTTACCTCAAGAGTTTCTTTCTGCTTTAAATGGTTCACTTAGAGTCTTACAACTAAAAAGAAGCTCAGTTTAGTTGATAAATTTAAGTAACTTTCTTTCCTTAAAATTTGTCCTTAATTTTGTGTGGATATTTTTCAAGTAGAATTTCATTAAATGCTATTTTTAGGGAGTAGACATACAGAGGTGGTGGGGTTATAGTTCACTGGCCTGAAAAGTTCAGGTTCAGCATAAAAATCAAAAGAATTAATAAACTAGACGATGGGCTACTTTATTCTCTCTTGGTTAAATACCTCTTTCATGTGTAATTTTGATATAAGAATATTCTAAACTCTGTCCTCCTTTGTAAATAACGTCCAACTTAAGGGTCATGTCTACACAGGATAAATGGTCCTGCAATATATGCTGCCCCATCACGGGGCTGGTACATTAACCATCTTTTAAATGGCCAGTGAGGGTTTTGGGGTTCTGTTGTTTTTCAAACTTCTCTGGAGAACTGCCCTTGGCCTCAGCCATCTGCTGCCCTGGCTGCTTCCCTCGTGGCCTGACACCTTCCTCCTGAGAGCATTCCCTTAATCACCTGTCCAAGAATCCTCATCTCAGACCCTGCCACTTAGAAACCTGACTTAAGATAGTGTCATGCTAGGTAACACAGAGAGGCTGTCTAAAATAAAAGATGTTTATTGGGGGATAGAGCAGTGCAAGGGGAACACGTGCCACAGGAAACTATGTGTGTACTCAGGGAGGTAAAGAAAGACAAAGGTTTTTAAAGGGAAAAGTGAGGAGGACTGCATAATTGTTTGAATAATTATCCTTGGCTACAAAGATCCATGGCCACAAGGGTGGTGTCAGTCCGAGGTTGGACAGGCTGTTGCTGGGCAGATGTGCTCGTGGATGTATTCTAAGGTTGTGATGGCCTTTTAAGAACTTGGTAACTTGATTATTTTAGGTCGATGCTTCAATTTCAAGTTTAACCCTGCAGAATTTTGAAACCTTTGTATATAGATTAGATAGACATTGAATTTATTGATTAAAAATTTAAAATATTGTCACTGGATTTCAAATAAATTTGTCATATCTAAAATATTTTAAATGACAGATTAAATAGCTCCCTGCGATTGAAACACAGTGACATGTTCCAAAGTAATATTTTGTTCTTTTTAAAAATCATTAATTTTGGAAATTTGTTACTAGGGTGAAAATATTTTTTTAGGTTCATAGTAAATCAGTATTGACAAACAAGTTACCTATCTCCCTTTCTCTCTCTGTCTTTCTCTTTCATCCCACTACACACCCCTGCGGCAGATGGTACGTGAGCAGTATACCACAACTGCAGAAGGCACCCACACAGAGAGGCCAGAGAATCAGTACGTCTACAAAATTGGCCTTTATGGATGGAGAAAGCGTTGCCTCTACTTGTTTGTTCTTTTACTCATCATCCTTCTTGTGAATTTTGTTCTTACAATTTGGAATGTTAAAGTGATGTGGTTTTCTCCAGTAAGTATTAACTTTTTTTTTTCTGTTAAGCATGTTCTTGTTTTGTTTGCTATATCACTTCATCTATATTGTACTGATAGAAGTTTCCATTAATGTAATTAATGTTTGTTTCTTTCTTGTCTGGGTCAGAATTTTCAGGAGCAAACTATATGTGTAGCATTTACTTTTTTCCCTTTTTTACATCGTTGTGAACTATACTGTGTGGGGTATTTTGTTTTTATCATAATTTTTTTCATTAGTCATTCTCTCTACATGATGAGAAGATTGCAATGATCTTGAGTTTGTGGTTGTTTAAGATTGTTCAAAGATTATTTAGTTCATCAATTTGTAAAATTTATAAAATTACATAAATCATGTTTCCCTAATCTCATTAATTCATAAATATTTGCTATTTAAATGCCACTCTCTCATTTTTTAAAATCTTTGTGCTGATATACAATAAATTCATGTGCATACTTCAACATTCAACAACAGATTTAGTAAATCAAATACCAGCAATCCTACGGAATTCATATTCTATTTTAAACATACTAGATAGCTGCATAATTTTATATGCTCTGATAATATGTACGTTAAAAAAATTCATTTAATGTAGAATGCCTTAATTTTGCAAGATAGCTACAATGAGATAAAAATACTGTAGAGAACATCACAGTCTCTTCCTCTCACGCATCTGAAGTTAGGATGTATGCACAGGCTTTTTCTAAGAACAGTAGCTGTAGTCATTTGGTGTGAAATGCTGTCCATTACTAGTTTCTTTCACTTTCTAGGCAATTATTTCTATCCTGCTATAGTTCTAGCTGGTAGGCACATTGTTTATTTTGTTGACATAAGAAAAAAAGTCTGTATTTTTACATATGCAAAGAGGTAAAATACCAATAGAATCAAAATATAGTTGTAAATGGGTTATTTAATGTTTATTATAGTAATATAAATATATTATAAATATATATTATAAATTATATATATTATATATAAATATATGAATGAATAAATGTATATAAAAATACATTCAAATTAGCCCAATTTAAGTTGTGATTTCTTGGCTAAAATTTATAAAATTTCTACAGCATCACAATAGCATTTAGGTCCATTGGACAGCTTTAATTCATGAAAGTAGTACAACATACAGGATGCATGTTTTTGCACATCATATACATTTTAAGGTCTACATTTAAAATATTTTAATATTTTTGGAGAGTGAAGCAAAGCAGAGATACTCAGGTTATAAACTATGGGATTTGTCAGGGACGCCGACTAAATGGAGGGCTCTGCATCAGCCTGCCTCAGCCCTCAGCTGTGCAGGAGGTTGAGAGAGAAGACGTCCTAGGAGGAAGGTCTGCAGATGGGCCTGGGAGTGAGAAGAAGCCAACCCACAGCCCAGCATGTGCTGAGTGAGGCCGGACTTTACCTTGAATGAGTGACGATGTGCATTCTTTCAGAAATATGGATGAATTAATTTTGTAAACTGTATGTGAATGTAAAGCGACACTATGTCTAGTTTATGCTCTTGTCATATCTTGTAGCATTTAAAATAACTTTTAGGCATTGTAAATTTAGACAACTTAAATTGTGCCAGCAGCTGAGTCCAATTCACCAACTGAGAAGAGCTCACCACAGACTTCTTCCTGCCATCACTTGCCCACAGCCTGCCCTCTCTAGTGAGATGTGGTCACTGAGCATGGCATTTTCTTCAGCCTTGGGAACCTCTTGCTAATTGGCAGTGAGTGTTCAAGGCTCTTTAGTGCTGCCCTTTAACAAAATAAGAAAAACTACCACTAAGATTTATGGAATCAAAAGACAAAGGCACTAACCTACAGAAAGTGCCAGGCCTTAATCAAAAGATACTGGGTAGACTTTGTGTCATTATTCTCAAAGTGGAATGAAATAAATGATGTAATTCTCATAGGTGTGTGAGCCTGCTTTCTCACTTTTGTAAGTATCCCATATGTTATGAGACTATAAATTGTAAATTAATTTATACTTCAATTTTTACTGGCTTGAAAGATCTTAATAGCTAAGATTTCTCTTTTTTTTACCTATTTACTTTAAATTTTATTTTATTGTGGTAAGAACAATTAACTTGAGATCATTCTCTTAACAGATCTTTTTATTGTACAATACCATATCATTAACAATAGGTACAATTTTGTACTGCCGATTTCTGGGACTGATTCATCCTGATTGGCTGAAACCTTATGCCCACTGATTGGTAACGCCCTATTTCCCATTCCCCAGCCCCAGGTAACCACGATTCCACTCTTCGATTCTAGGAGTTTGGCTCTTTTAGATAAATGGAATCATGCAACATTTGTCCTTCTGTGCTTATTTCACTTAGCATAATGTCCTCAAATTTCATCCATGTTGTCCCACATTGCAGAATTTCTTTCTTTTTTAAGGCTGAATAATATTCCACTGTATAGATATACCACATTTTCTTTATCCATTTATCCTCCGTGGACATTTGGGTTGTTTCCACATCTCGGTTGGCTACTATGAATAGGGCTACAATGAACATGAGAGTGCAGATATCTCTTCCAGATCCTGATTTTCATTCTTTTTGAGAAATAACAAACTATCTGAAAAGGAAATTAGGAAAACAATTCCATTTTCAATAGCTTCAAAAAGAATAAAATATCTAGAAATAAACTTAACCAAGGAGGTGAAAGTCTTGTACACTGAAAACTATAAAATATTGATGAAAGAAAGTTAAAAAGACACAAACAAGTGAGAAGACATCCCATGCTCATAGATTGGAAGACTTAGTATTGTTAAAATGTACATACTACCCAAAGTGATCTATAGATTCAGTGCAATCCCTATCAAAATCCCAATAGCATTTTTTACAGAAATAGAAAATACAATCCAAAAATTCATATGGAAACACAAAAGACCTCAAACAGCCAAGTCAGTCTTGAGAAAGGATAACAAAGCTGGAGGCATCACACTTCCTGATTTCAAAATATATTACAAAGCTATAGTAATTAAAACAGTATGGAACTGGCATAGAGACAGACATATAGACTAATGGAACAGAAGAGAGATCCCCAAAACAAATCCATGCATATGCAGTCAACTGACTTTGACAAGAGTGCCAAGAATATACAATGGGGAAAGGATAGTCTCTTCAACAAATGTTGTTGGGAAAACTGGATATTCACATATAAAGGAATGAATTGGACCCGCATCTTATATGATACACACAAATTAACTCAAAATGAATTAAAGACTTAAACATAAGGCCTGAAACTGTAAAACTCCCAGAAGAAAACATTTGGGGGAAAGCTCCATGACATTGGTCTTGGCAATGATTTCTTGGATATGACACCAAAAGCATAGACAACAAAAGCAGAAATAGAAAATGGGACTATATCAAACTAAAAAGCTTCTGTGCAGCAAAGAAAATAATCAGCACTGAACTGGAGACAGTCTATGTTCTTCTTTGGATTTGTACGATATTTCTAATGCTGTATTTAGCATTTCAAATCTTAAATGAGGAAATTAATTTTACTGACCCTGTCGAAATAAAGAAAAATGAAAATCTTCTAAAGAATATGTGAAATTTTAGATAAACAGTAGAATATATGAATGAAGATGAACAGGAAATGGAGAAAATTCTAATGGCAGGCAGTACTTTGTCAGCTAGAGTCAGTGAAAAATAATAAACATATGTTGACCCTCATGCCAGTGATGGTCAAATCTCTTACCATACAGTATCTGGAACTGCCATTACCTGCTGAACTGTCTTTTTAGCTCAATGAATTACCATCATGTACCATGTACTGATAACTCAGTCAATGATGGACTACCCATATGATGGTGGTCCCATAAGATTACAATAGAGCTGAAAAATACCTGTCAGACATCATAGTGCAACGCATTACTCACGTGTCTGTGGTGATGCTGGTATAAATAAACCTACTGGAGTGCCAGTGTTATAAAAGTATAGCACACAGAATTATGTACAGTACATGATATTCAATAATAATAAATGACCATGTTACTGATTTATGTATTTACTATACTATATTTTTCATGGTTATTTTATAATGTATTCCTTATACTTACAAAACAGCCTCGGGCAGGTCCTTCAGGAGGTATTCCAGAAAAAGGCATTGTTATCATAGGAGATGACAACTCCATGCCTGTTACTGTCCCTGAAGACCTTCCAATGGGACAAGATGTGGAGGTGGAAGACAGATATATTGATGGTCCTGATGCTGTGTAGACCTAGGCTAATGTGTGTGATTATGTCTTAGTTTTTAACAAAAGTGTTTAAAAAGTAAAAATAAAATCTAAATAGAAAAAAAGCTTGTAGAATAAGGATGCAAAGAAAGAAAATATTTTTGTATAGCTGTACAATGTGTTTGTGTTTTAAGCTAAGTATTGTAAAAAGTTGAAAAAAAATTAAAAAGCTTATAAAGTAAAAAAGTTATAGTAAGCTAAGGTTCATTTATTATTAAATAAGGAAAAGTAACTTTTACAAATTTAATGTTGCCTACGTGTACAGTGTTTATAGCCTTCAGTAGCACAGAGTAATGTCCAGGCCTTTACTTTCCCTCACCGCTCACTCGCTCACTCCCCCAGAGCAACTTCCAGTCCTGCAGGCTCCATTCATGGTGAGTGCCCTACACAGGTGAACCATTTGTACCATTTATTATCTTTTATACTGTCTTTTCAATGTACCTTTTCTACATTTAGATATGTTTAGATACACAAATACATCGTGTTACAATCGCCTACAATATTCAGTACAGTAACATGCTGTACAGGTTTTGTAACCTAGGAGCAATAGGCCATACCATATAACCTGGGTGTGTCGCAAGCTATACCATCTAGGTTGATGAAATTGCATTTCTCAGGATGTATCCTCATCGTTAAGTGACACATGACTATATTTGGCCCTGTTGGGATTGATTCAGAGTCTCTGACAGATGAGGATCATCAGGCTCATGCAGATCAGAACGTGCAAAAGTGACTCACGAGAAATTAAAAGAATGGTTGACAGGATTCTTTTTATAAGGAACTCCTTTTGTGCCCATTTTGTCCCCTTTAATTTTTACAACAAAATCTACCATGTTATATGAAATAATTCTATTGAATTTTGATTTTTGAGGGAGAATTAACTTTCACCAGTTAATAGGTTGCTTATTTTGTTTTCCTTTTTCTAGGTTTGTAGGTTAATACCAGATTAGCCAGATTACATAATTAGTAATGGAACTCAATGTGATTGTCGATTTTTTTTTTTTGAGGAAAAAACCAAAAACAATGAGTTTTTTACTTCCTCAGTTAAGGACTACAATGCTGATTGATTACATTTCAAAAACAGAGTTGTTTTTAAAAACAGCAGCAGAACTTTGTAAGTGGAGAAATTACATAGATGTAGTCATACTTAAAATTTTATCTACTTTTATTTATTTACTTAGATTTACTAAGAAAGATTTCTTCACTATTATAAAGGGGAAATGATTTCTAGAAGAAAAATATAAACATATTTACCAATGCACCCATCTTTTGCCACTTTTTGCTACTTTTGTCCTACATTTGTGTTTAATAAGAATAACAAAAACAAGATGTGCCACATAGGAAGCTTATGTGAGATCCTCCCCTGGTTGGACATATTGGTCTTGGTAATAGTGAACAAAAATCATCTCAGAGAACAGAGAACAAGACACTACTGGAGACTTTAGCGGCACATGAAATGCTACTCTTATTGGATCAATGAAATACCCAAATTTTAAAAAGTGTCACTCAGAGAAACACTATCAGAAGAAATTGGCTTATAGGAAAATCACAATTAAAAAGGAAGCCACTTAGTTTTTAACAGAGTGTCACCAAACTAAAGAAGAAAGAGCTCTCCAAGTTATTCCCAGGCATTAACCAAAATTTTCAGAAGGACATTTTCAAGGACCACAGTATTTCTTAGAAAACATAGTGTACTTTTTAAACTGTGTTCTTGAAAGGAGCCCTGTACAAAAAATTGTAGCTCAGGAATTTTTCACCAAAATGCGAATGTCACTTCTACCAAATGGAAGACTAAAGAGTAAAAGGAAAGCAGAAGAGTCAAGATATACCAAGTGGACCATTCCCCGGAGTTGGCTGGCTGCAGGGCACACACCTTCCTGCACCAACAGAAGTGGGTGGTGTGCCTGCCAGGGCAGTCTCCGTGAGCATGAGTGAAGTCAATCATATCTCCCTGTTGCCACCAAACATTTCAGACCTTCATGGGTTGCATGTGGACAACTATAGAGAACATTTGATGACAGTGTTACAGTAAAAAAAATGAAGAATTTAAGAAAAGTACCTCTCCATGTAATTATGGAGACAGGAAAGCACAGCCAGGGAACAGCCACTGGCATCAAACCAACTCCCATTCGGTATCTCCAAGCTGTGGTCTTAGGCTCTCTGAATTGAATTCAGACTGCTCCAAAGTCAGGCTAAAGTAAAAGACACATCCTTCACTTAGAAGTGTGAAGAATTTAATAGACAGACAAGGCTAGAACATATCTATATTCTGAAGAGCTTTTTATGACTTCATGTTACATATGACAAATTTTATTATAATTCTCCTTTTATTTTTATATTTGGACCAGGACAATAACTGGTTCTTATGGTCCTGGTCCAAATGGTAAACCTGTTTCTAATAAATGATTGAATTAACTGTGAGGTCACTCATTAAAACACAATATTGCAGCTATCTGTGAAAGCATGTATTATACAATTTTCAGCCAGAATATCAGAAACAAAAATTTGCACTATTAAAAAAAGTAATTTTGCTGTGAACTCTGTACTTTTTTACTAAAAATTTTTATAACTTTCCTTTTAAAATTTCTTGTGAAACCGTTTGCAAATTACATAGTTTAACAAAATACTTTAGCCAAAAAAAACACAAAAAACCACCTGGATATTTACTTGCATGCTAAATAGAAATATACAAGTGGTCACTTTATATAGTTGTCACCATACTTCACAATCTTATACAACTGTCCTCAAAGACCAGAAGTTTGGTTAGTCAGTCACTCTGCTTCCTTGGGTCCTAACAAAATACCACAGGCTGGGTGGCTTAACAAACAGAAATTTATTGTATCACAGTTCTGGAGGCTGGGAGCTCAAAATCAACGTGTTGCAGGGTTGGTTCCTCCTGAGGGCTGTGAAGGAAGGCTCTGTTCCAGGCCTCTCTCCTTGGCTCGTGGATGGCTGTCTTCCCCCCATGCCTCTTCAGACCATCTTCACGTACGTGCATCTCTGTGCCCAGATTGCCCCTTTTTATAAAGACACCAGTGATGCTGGATTAGGGCTCACCCTAATGACCTCATTTTAACTCTTGTCTCCAGATAAGATCACATTCTGAGGTACTGGGGGTTAGGATTTTATATCATATAAATGGGGGGTGGGCACCATTCAGCCTTTAACAAACAGGGTGGATTCCCCTTTCAGGGGCTGTGCTACCCACCATCCCAGTAAGGGTGCCAGGGTCAGAGGAGCAGAGGAATCACGAGCCCTTATTTGCAGGCTTGAGGTTTCTCTCTTGCACTACAATGCCCCTGCAAGCCCCACAAGCTGCCAGTCAGATTCGTGGGGGAACTCCAGTACCCAGTGACTAACGCCGGCATTCTTTTTGCACAAAGATCTTAAAGTGCGCATCTGCCCACACAGGATCTCTGACTCCGGGCATGTACCTCTGTCCATTCCCCATGCCCCAGGTGAATGACTCCTACCTCACTCTCCGCTCCCAACTGCAGGGAAGGAAGTACTAGCCTCCCCTTGCTGGGCAGTTACTATGTGACAGGCTCTGCACTAAGCTCTTCACAGACATCATCTCGTTTTATCTTCCTCATAAGCCAAGGAGATAAATAATGACATTTCTGTCTTCTAGATGAGAAGACTAAATGGTAAAGAAATTAAGTGATTTGCCCAAAGTTTGTGTTTGTTGTTTCATTAAGTCAAATATTATATCCATCATACCTTTTCATTTATCAGAAACAAAATACCACTCATGGGAAGAACAGAGACACGGAAGAGCACTAGAAGAATAGAGTAGGAAAGGAATTTCATGAGTCTTCAGGCTGATGACCAACACTCCTGATTAAAAAGAAGGGGTATTCCACGTTCATAGCAGCACTACTTACAACAGCCAAAAGGTGGAAACAACCCAAGCGTCCACTGATGGACGGAAAGACGAACAAAATGTGGTCTAAGCATACAATGGAATATTATTCAGCCTTAAAAAGGGAGGACATCTTGTGATACACTACAACATGGAGGAACCTTGAGGGCATTATGGCAAGTGAAATAAGCCAGCCACAAAAGGACCAATACTGTGTGATGCCACTTATATGAGGTACATAGAGCAGTCTAGTTCACAGAGACAGAAAGAAGAATGTGGTTGCCAGGGGCTGGGGTGGGGGAATAGAGTGTTAGTATTTAATGGGAACAGAGTTTCAGTTTGAGAACATGGAAGGGTTTTGAATGGATGGTGGTGATGGCTGCACAACCATGTGAATGTATTTAATGTCACTGAACTGTACACTTAAACATGGTTAGGATGGTAAATTTTTGTTATGTGTATTTACCATAACTAAAAAATAATTCAAAAAAAGAAAGGGCACTAACTCCAACCCACACACTCAACAGTTGTAAATCCAGATTTCCTCAAAATGATAGAAAAAGAAGGTCTTTTGATCCAATCACTCAGAACGGTCAAGAGGAAACCCTGAATTTTTACAGGAAAGAATAGCCTTGAGGCAGAAACATGGTTTACAACCCGTCTGTGTGCATCTTCAGTACACGGGTAATAAATCACGGTTTTCCTTAAAGGAAGGTCTCCAGGATTCAGTGCTAGATGCGGGGTTGCCATGAGTGCAGCTATAAGGCATAGGCTCTGGGACTTCTCTCTAAGGGTTATTTCATCTTTCCACCAGTTCTGCGCAGGTGAGTCTAAGTGGGGCAGGTGGCGACAGGGGAGGTAAACACAGAAATGACCAACGGAACATCCTCTGATTCAGCCCTGATTGCAAAATGAAAGGGTGTTGTGGGTCAAGGACGTGGCTAGTGCTTGACAGACTCACTGTCCCCAACCAAACAGAGGCAGAGGGATGACCTGTGTATTTCTATTTCTCATCTCCTGTTGTTCCTCACCAACTACTTCTTTCTCTCCCTGCCTCTTCTGTGTAATTGCTGGGGTTTGCAGATTCTGGTCTGGCCCTACCTCATGGGTGTCCTGCTTTCAATCTTGAGTCATTTCCACCCCTTTACAAATTGCAGTCAGGGTGATTAGCATGCAAAGTAAATCTAACTACACTATTCCTCCACTTAAAATCCTCTGTGTCTCCCCACTCCCTGTAGCACATGATTGAAGCCCAAAGAATGCATGCTACCATCTGCTCCCTGCCCATCTGCCCAGTTGTCACCCTGACACGGTTTGGCACAAGATCCAAAGTCTGCAGTGCTGGCCCTGAAGCCTCACAAATGGTGCCTCACCACCTGCCACTGCCAGCTCAGCCCCCAGTCTCTCCTCGGCCACCAGCCTCCTGGAAGGGTTCTTGGAGCTTCCACAACTTATGTTTCTCTACTTACCTTAGTCCTAGAAGTTGACTTGCTGGTCACATTATGATTCCCAATCCCCAGCCACGGAAGGAGAGTCCCTCGATGGTAGGCCAATATCTTTATCTCTGAACTTCCAGCCCCTGGCTTGGTGCCTGCTTTTTCATGGGATTCAGTAAACACTGCATGTGAAAAACATTGTGCCAAGTGTTTTTTGCCTCTCATTTAACCCTCACAAAGTTCTGTTGCTTCTACTATGCAGACCAGGCTCAAATCCATCCTTCCAGGTGCCCTTGAGAGGTGCCGCCATGGTGTAGTACACAGACCTGCAGGTGATCACGTGGCAATGATCCTAGGCCTCAGTTTCCTCTTCTGCAAGATAAAATAACTGCACTAAATGCATTGAGAAAATATATTAACTTTATCACTTGCTTTTAGAGCAATTCTCAAAATACGAAAGAAAAAAATTTCTGGCTTGTTTTGGCTTTCCTTTCACTAGAATAACTGAATTCTTAAAAAATCAAGTAATGAGAGATAAATAAAACCAAATTCAGGTTCACACTATACAAGTAACCTCTGTTAGTTGGTGATTAACAATTCAAAATCCATACCGGAAGTTCCCAGGCCCATCCTTATAGCAGAAGACCTTGAAAGCCCATGGCAAGTGAGTGAGCACACGCTATTAAATTTTTATCAGGTTGTCAGCCTTGTGTATCTCCTTCGAAAACAGGTAGCCCATAAAAACATTCTTCAGTTCTCTTTAGCTGTTTTGATGCAATTTTCTTCAATGCTGCTTAGTTATATTTAATGCTCTTGTTATATTTATTTCCAAAAAGCAGGGAAAAGAATGCAAAGCAGACCAAATTCTAAAATGAAGAGCAGTAAACAGTAAAGTAGTTGAGGTTCTGGGTCCCCACAAAAAGAGCAAAGCAGAGTGGATCTCACCTTATGTAGCATCTATTGCAAGCATTTTATTTCCAAACTTTGCAATGCAAGAAGAAACTCTTTAACCTTTATAGCCAGTCAAAAAGCTAATAGCATTTGTAGCTATAGAGATGTAATTGGGCTTTTATTTAAATGCGGCAGGAGGTTTGTGCTCAGTACAGGAAACAAATGAACAACAAGAAATCACCAGTTGGATTCATCATTCACATGGCATTGGTGCTAGAGGCTCTGGAACTGGCTCAATGCACTTTCTTATGTTGTAACAGAGACTTACGAGCCACAGGGCCATACCGAAGGTTGAATAGTTGTAGTAATTATATTAATAATAATAATGATAACAGAACATATTCCCTGTCCCCACTGTTGTGTTTAAATAGGAAAGTAAAGAAATGTTGAAGATCATAAAGGCAATTCTTAACTTTGTCATGGAAAAACATTAAATTTGATCATCCTCTTGTCTCTGCTATACCTAAGCTTCTTTCCTGGCCTCTAATTCCTGTTTCTCTCCCAATCTGGCAATTTCCTTCTATCCATATTATCTCCTTGTTCAATCAGGTAGCCTCAGAGGAACACGGGGCAGACCCAAGCTGACAGGTCTCCATAGGTTCCTCAGATTCCTATAGATAATGGATGTTGGAGTAAAGGACCTTGAATATCCTACATCCTTCCAAGAACAGATGATCTTAAAATATTAAGCTTTAAATCTTCTTTTAAAAAGTACATAAACTACTTGAGTGTTTCTGGTTTTAATCTTATCCCACCTCTATTTCATGTAAGGGAAACTCAAGGACGAGGGCAGAAATTTTCTCAGAAAAAGCATAAATTGATTTCTGTTTAAAGATGACTTTCCTTAATCTCATTTTCCCTCAAAACCCACAAATATATATGCATATACTTGTACACACACACAAGAAACCACAACAGCAACAAATAGATAAAAAGACATATCCATTTTAGGTCAAACGGGAATGTGGATACAATCTCAAAGCACCTTGACTAGAGCTTGGGAGCACGTAAAGAGTTGAGCTCTGCCTCCTGAGACCTCAGACCAGTCTAGGGGTGCTCCTAAAAGGGAGGCTCCGTGGTCCATTTGTGCATTCCAGCCCCAGCGGCTTCCACCAGCAGAAGAGGGCCAGAGGTGCACAACCGGGAAGTGGAGGGCCTGGGAAGGGTGAGTCTACACCTGGGGAAAGGGAGCATCCTCAGGGCAAACAAATAGCAGGTTTTGTTGGAGAACATTCAAGGACAAGTCCAAGTCAGAGCAGAATGGAGTCTCCGCTAACTCACTTTCTGCCACACTCCCACCCCATCCCTCCCCAGGATTAGCTCAAGGGGGCTACTGACCATCCCTTTTCAAAGATGAGTCATACCCAGACAAATAGCCCGGGCCTCTGTATAAAAACCGCCACCAAGCAGTTGATGGGCTGCATCCACCCACTATTCAATGGAGGGAGAAAGGAAAAGCCAGAGGCACACCAGGACGGGTATCACAGAGGCAGTATTCAAGGAAACAGAGGAATTGTGACCAATGGTTCTTCGGGGATGCCCAAAGATACTACATACATCAGACAGCATGTCCTGCACTTGAAATAAGAGCTGCCATGTAAGAGTTAGGATGTTCAGATAAGAGGTCATGCGACAATGGGAGAGGATGAGGACAGAGCTGTCAAAGGCCATTAGGAAATGGAGAGGAGAAGGAACACTGCAGAAATAAAACATCTGTATAAAGCAACAAAAAAGTAGGGGAAAGGCATACGATACAATCAGGTGCTGACAGACAGACCTGGGGGAAATCTCATAAACTAGGTATTAAGAACCACAGAGTTTAAAAAATGCTTTTAAAAAAATGAATGCAGAGGGAGGGGCAAGAAAGATAAACATAATAGCTCTCACCAGCTGCTTTTACCCTCCCACTGTCCATACCGCCAGCCCTGTGAGAGCAAGCAACACACTGGCATGGCCTGTCCTCTTGTGCCTCTTTCTGGAAGAAGCCATTTCACTTGAATTGGCTCCCCTCTCTCTCTGCCCAATGATATCCTCTGCTCTATCCAAATGTTCTCTCAAGTAGTTTCTCTGTGAAAATACTTCATGTGAATTCTGACTCTCATGCCTTCAGTGGCTCCAGTGACAACAGTGCCTCTCTAAATTCCCTTCCAGCATTGCATCCTGTGGTTCAGTGGTGGGCGGCAGAGCTGCCTGGACCTCCCGGCTGGCCTTCCCCCACCACTGAGCACATGGGTGGCAGAGGAGCCCAACACTTTCTGCTCTGACATTTTCATGCTGTGGCTCCATGTCCCAGCACCTGTCTCTCTCCACATTGGTCTGATGCCCTGACCATTGTGGTTCTGACCCAGAGAGAGAAATTGTGTTCAATTTCATTAAACCCCAAGGAGGATTTCCTTCGATGGAAAAGGGTATAATCCACAGTGAAGACCTACCAGGCATGGAAACCTGCTTCTAATTACATAATAGCCAGATTTTAAAAAACCCTACAGAACCTACAAGAAAGAGAAGTAGAAAGCCTGAATGCTCTGCACTTGGCCCTTGAGAGGACAATGTTGTTACCAAAAGACTAGAAACCAGAAAACATTTAAATCACATCATTGATCAGTTGAGTTATTGATCAGGTGAATTATAATTACCAATCAATGTAGAGTCTGTTTTATATATATTTATCAGGTAAACTATAGATTTATATGTACCAGGTAAATCATATACGTACACATATATAAATATATTCATATATACACACATATGTGAACAATTTACTGATATATCCATATATTTATCTATCCATTCATCAAACTCTATACTCAGACTACAAGGTGTACATCATTATTGTTTTAAAAGTCCAAGAAACAAACACAGAACTTGACCACATATTAAGCCACAGAGAAAAACCTCAATAAACTGCAAAAATAGAAGGGACATTTTCTAATCCCATACCTGTAAAACTAAAATCTCACATCAAAAATATCAAACACAAAAATACCACTGGAAATAAAAAACTCCTGAGTTAAAAAGAAAACCAAAATTATATAATATAAAGAAAATAATGATAATGAAAACATACATATGAGGTCCTATGGGATATAGCTAAAGTCATGCTCAGGGTAAAATTCATAAAATCAACAAAACAAATTGGGAGAAAACAGAAGGAAGATATTAGTATGGACAAAACATAAAAAACAATGAAGTAGAAACAGAAAATTTTAGAACTAATAATTCCAGAATCAGGTTCTTAAAAATAAAATTCACACACTAAAAGGTAGTATAATCAGGAGAGGAAAAAGATTTTAAATACCAAAAGGAGAAAATTAATAATAAAAACTAATATTCTAAATTTTATGAGAACATCTGGAAGATCCTGAATGAATTAGATGATTTCCTAAAAATGATCTGAACGGAGAGTAAAAATTTGAATGAAACAATTTCCACAGAGGAGTCCAAAAAACCCTAACCCAAACCCAACCCTAACCCATTAACCTACAACCTTACCTCTAACCCCTAGCCCTACCCCTACCCCTACCCCTCTATCCCTAACACTTGAACCCTAACTCCTAACACTAATCCTCTAACCCTAACCCTACCCCTACCCCTAGCCCTAGACCAAACCCTAGCCATAGCCCTAGACCCAGCCCCAATCCCAACCCTAACCCTAACCCTAACTCTAATACCCTAACGCTAATCCTAAAAACCTAACTGCCCTCTACTCCTTTTGCTCCCTGGTCCAGGATACAAACAGGGCTTGGGAAAATGATGTCACTGATGCCCCACTCTCCAGGAGACACTGAGGATCTCAGCAGAAACACTACTTCCCTGAGCTTCCAGGAGACTGTGGGTACCCCATCCACTTTCCCCTCACTGCCACTGTGCCCTGTCAGGAGAGCTGGGTGACATCAGAAAACTGCCCCCAACTGCCTATGTGACTCCCGCTTCTGTGGAAATGTGGGTACTGCTGTCAGCAGCAGCCCTATGTCACCAGCTCCCTATTACCAATTCCCTCTTCTCAGGGGACTGCAAGGAACCTGGCCAGCCCACAGCCACTGTCCTGCCATCCCTCTGATGAAGGCAGGCACCCTCGACAGACTGCTGAGAAACCCTGCAACCCCCCCCCCCCCCCGCCTACTGCTCTACACTGCCAGGATGTGATGGGGACACACCCCATCCCCTTTCAGAACATAGTGGGGACCCCAGCAGGCCAAGTGGTGATGCTGTCAGCCCCCTTGCTGCCAAAAGGATTCCTAAGAGGCACAGTTGTTTGTGCTTTTTGTTAAAAAAAAAATAATAATCTTGAGTGTCTTGCACGAGACAGCTACTGAGCAAGCAGAAAGCCGCTGCTGCCCGGTCACTTTCCAGGTGACCGTAGTCACCTTAACCCATATCAAACCCAGTCCTAACCCTAACTCTAACCACGAACACTACCCTAACCCCAACCCTTAAAACTAAATCTAACTGAGCACCAATAACCTTGGCCCAACCTCAAACTTAATCCCAACTGTAATACCTACCCCGATCAACACCTATAACTAATCCCCAACATTAACCCTAATGTTCACCCCAATTCTTATCCCCATCTAAGCCCCAACCCTAACTCAAATCTAACCCTAAAACTAACCTTAACTCTACCCTTACCCCTCACCCACCTGCCCTGGCTCTATCTGCCTGAATTCCACAAAGTAGGTGAGCTATGTCATCCCACCCAACCCTGGACTCCACAGGCCAGCCACATCTGTCCCAGGTGAGGACCCACTCAACACACTTAACGGCTCTTTCCAAGAGGGTCTGGGGTATTTTGCAGCCTAACCTACTCTCCTGCTTTTCCATCTGGATAAGTCACTTCTGCGGGACCATTGAGTATCACTTACCAGGAGTCCAGCTAATCCAAGAAAAATGGATTAGCAAAAAAATGAAGACAAAGCAGAAAATAACATCATGGTCATACAGCTGTAAGCTAGAATGGTCCCAAAAAGTGATTTAGCACATCTTCCATTTTAAAGATGGAATGAATAGCTCCTATAATCAGGAGAGGAATCAGGTCATACAGCTGTAACTGCTAGAATGGTCCCAAAAAGTGATTTAGCACATCTTCCATTTTAAAGATGGAATGAATAGCTCAAGTGAAACTGTTTAACAAGTTCACAAAACAAAGAATAAAACACAGCCACATATCTACATATTTTCATATGCCTAGCACAGAGTACATATCATTCTGCCCTTTTAATTTGGATTTGGATATTATTTCCTAAAATGACACAAAACAAGTATGTCTTTGGTCCCCTGAAGCACATGTATACAAGATAAAACTGTCACCACTGCCTCAATAAGAATATCATTTTGTCTGACAAAATATCATTTTGTCTGACAAAAGGCATTATACTTATGAACATTTAAGTTGTGAAAACTGAAAAGTTAATACGTCAAAAAATTTCTATCAGCATTGTATTAAATTCTGCAAATAACGAAAAATAAAATTAATGGATTTGGAATTCTGTGAATAAGTGTATCATAGTTCTTGATTTATTTAAACTTATTGTTGTTGAGTTTTTAAAAGAAAAAAAAAAAAGAAATGGGTTGTTGTCCAATTGCTGTATTGAGAGATGCTCCAACAGAAACTTTTTAAGTGGTAGAAATGTAACCAACTCCATAAGCAAGAAAATGTTTTCTCAAATGTGCTTTTAGTTCTCTCATGTTTCGAATAAATTTTCAGTGTTCGCATTGTTGCTGAGGTTGGCAGCTCTAAGTGACCTTGACAATGAGTTTTATCTCAGCCCTGGTAGCTTAGCAGCTACAGTCTCAAAATGGGCAGAAAGTAGAGAACTCTCAGTAAGATTTGCTGACCCGAACTTTGTAACTTTCTGTTGTACTGATGCATTCTCTTTTGAGTTTCTTTCCCAGAAACAGCGGAAGCTCCTTGCAGCCACGAGATAACTACAAAACTTGACACCACCTGTTTGTCCAGAGAAGACAAGATAAGCAATATCCCACCACAGATCATGCCCAAGGACCCACTGAGCCTGCACACAAGGCAGAAAGAATGACCAATATTAACCCCTAGCTTGTTATAATACTAAAATCCCTGCCTTGGGTGGGGCTTATCTGCTATTGTTTGATCATGGGACCCATGTACTAGCATGATTCCTCATTGCGCTTGTGTGCCCTGCACTCCACCCCAAACACGTAATGATGCTCACCCCCCACATGCATTATTCATTTCGCTTGCAGAAAAACCCCGACTCGGTTGGAGAAGCGGATCTGAGGCAGTCCATACCTCCCCCTCCTAGTTGACACGTCCACTGAAATAAATCCTTTCCTCCTTAACAATCCTCACTGTCTCAGTAATTGGCTTTCTGTGTGGCAGACAACATTGAACTCCCTTTGTAGGTTCGTTAACAGAAATATTTACTAACCTCATCACCATCATTCAACACTATGGTCCCTGCTCTTTCCACCACTGCAGACACCATCATGGCACAGACTTCTCGTCTCACCGACAGTCTTGGCAAAAGCAGGCAACTGGTGCATAAATTCCAAGAGCTGTTCTGAAAAGCAAGAGATACTCCTTGTTAAAACCATAACTTTTATTAAAAACAAGTATTCAAAAAATGGTTGTTTTTTAAAAAATACTCTAAAGCTTTGCCTATTGAGAGATATATCTCAAGTATCTTCAGTACAAGTTCAATTTCTTGCAGGTATATATACAAAGAATTCTGTCATCATGGAGATGACAGTTGATTCAAAAGCAACTGTCAGTTTACATCATCATTCAAATTCTAATGGCACTGACGAAATTACTAAACGTCAAATGGGAAATGTCATTTGAAAATGAGCTGTGATCTTAGAAAGAGCTAAAATGAAATGGAGCCCTGAGAATTCTCCCACAAGTCAGTAGGTCCATTCTAGTGCCTTTCGGGAAGGTGGATGCCCAAAACCTCAGACATAATTACCTTTAATTCAAATATATTCCAAGGGATATTTTCTATGGATCAGACAAATCCATAAAAATTAATCAATTAAAAAATTCTACTAGCACTATAGAATGACTATAGTTACCAATAATATATTATATAGTTTCCAATAGCTAGGAGGATACTGAATGTTCCCAACATGAAGAAATAATAATGTTTGAGATGATGGGTTACCCTGATCTGATCATTATACATTACATGTATCAAAACATCACTATCTGCCCCATGAATATGTACAATTATTATTTGTCAAGTAAAAAAATTAAAAATTAAAATGTATAACATGATAATGATAAATGTAAATGAAAACTGACATACCATTTCTTATCCCACGGTTTGGCAAAAAAAGAGAAAAGTTTGATCATTCTTCCTATTGGCTATGCTATGGAGAAACTGCTTACACTTTGGTATGACTCCAGCTCTTCAGAAGACGGGTGACTTCACAGTCTCTCCAAGTCATGTCTTCTCCGTTATTAATAGTCCTGCTCCCCAATTATTAGGTAGCTTTACTCATTGCCTGCTATTTCCTTACTCCTCACCATCGCTCTATGAAGTGCACGTTTTCTTCTTTTTCATTTTGTAGGAAGGAAAGTGAGGCTTAGAGTTACATAATTAAGAGGTGGCAGTGATATGATTCACGACTGTTTGCCTCCTTAAACAACTACTACATCCATTGCTAATGCACAACATTTATGGTGGCATGGGCAGAGCAGTCATTCAAATATTTTAAAAAATCACTGAAACTATTAGTTTTCACTATGTATCAATCAGGGTTCTACAAGGAACGCTTGACCTGTTCTGGATATTTAAAATAGAGGGGATTCAATGCAGGAAATTTATTATTAATAGAAAGGGTACAGAATCGCTGAGAAGCCAAACTAATGATGGTGAGATAACCCAGTGGTTAGTAACAGCAGGGAGCCACTACTCCTCCTAGGTTGGAGGAATAACAGGATAAGGCAGTAAACAGAAGCTCAGGAGTTAGTTATCAGGCAGAAGCTGGTACAAAAAGGTCCCAATGGGAGATGGACACACTGCTGGACATTGCCCAAAACAATGAAGGAGGGGAGAAATACCCTAGCACCTCACTTCCTTGTGTCTTCCCTTCTCCCAAAACTACCTTCCATTGGCTGACCACAGCCTGAAGACAGTTGACATGAAAGACAGGGAAATGCAGACTGAAGGATGAGCTCCATCCCTTGTCCCCAAAAGTGCAAAATAGCAAAAGGATGAAGGATGTGTTAGATTAATCAGGCCCAGAACTGACACAGAATGTTAATGAACCCACAAGGGAGGTTCAATGTTGCCTGCTGCACAGAAAGCCAAATACTGAGACGATGAGGATTGTTAAGGAGGAAAGGATTTATTGCAGAGGATGCGTCAACTGGGAGGGGGAGGTTATGAATTGTCTCAAAACCGCCTCCCCAACCAACAGGGTCAGGGGGTTTTTCTGGAGGTGAAATGAATAATGTCTGAGGGGGTGAGCATCATTGCACGTTTTGGGTAGAGTGCAGGGCAGGCAAGCTCAGTGAGAAATCATGTTAGCACATACGTGCCATGATCAAAAAATGAAGGATAAGTCCCTCCCAGGGTGGGGATTTTAGTATTATAATGAGCTAGGGGTTAATATTGGTCATTCTTTCAGCTTTGTGCACAGGCTCAGTGGGTCTTCGGGCACGATCTGTGGTGGAGTATCACTTACCTTGTCTTCTCCGGGCAAACAGGTGGTGTGAGGCTTTGTAGGAGGTTCCACTGGTTCTGGGAAAGAAACTCAAAAGAGAATGCATCAGTGCAACAGAAAGTTACAAAGTTCTGGTCAGCAAATCTTACTGAAGAGTTTTCTGTCTATTTTCTGCCTAATTTGAGACTATAGCTGTTAAGTTACCAGGGCTGAGATAAATATTGCTGTCAAGGCCACCTACAGCTGCTAGTCCCAGCCATAATGTGAACACTGAAAACTCATTTGAAATATGAGGGAACTAAAAACATTATGGAGAAAACAGTTGCTTGCTTATAGAACTGGTTATAAGACCATGATGCGAACATTTTAAAAAATTCTTCAAAAGTCAAGTAATTGTAGAATTAACTCATTCCATGGAGCCATGTAATCATAAAGCCAATCTGTTTAAAATGAGTATTAATAGTTCATTAACATGATTGTGTTCAATGATTTATACCAGTGGTCCCCAACCTTTGTGGCACCTGAGACCAGTTTCATGGAAGACAATTTTCCCACAGATGGAGGGTGTGGGGGGAGGTGGAGCTCAGGTGGTGATGCCAGCAATGGGTAGTGGCTGTAAATACAGATGAAGCTTTGCTTGCTTGCCTGTTGCTCATCTACTGCTGTGAAGCCTGGTTCCTAACAGGCCACGGACTGGTACTGGTCCACGACCCAAGGGTTGGGGACTGCAGGTTTATACAACCACATGGCCTTTTCAATTCTTCTGAACTAAAAAGATTGGGCCAAAATAAATTTATGTAGAAAAGTTTTTAAAATTTAAATTAAAAATTTAATTTAAAAATTAGATATTTTAACAAATGGTTGTACATTAATTCATCAAATAATACATGCTAACATAACTATTCTGAAAATCACTACAGGTTACATTTAGAATTTTATTCCATATTCTGGAACATATTTTTCCAGACTGACTCACTACAATAATCCATTATGCTTTCCTTTTTTAAAAGGGAAAAACCTCAGAATTTTAAAAATATTTGTTCAATGACAAGCATATGGGTTTTTAAATAGTGCCTTAATGTCCTAATTGGAAAGACCTATATAGTTGAACAGTGTATTTGGAATACATGATGCATCAATATGTAGGAATAACTTAATAGAAAATATGAGACTCTCCAATGATATTCCAAAAGTACAGAAAAATTTTCACTATTTTTACTATACTCTCATATGTAAATTATTTATTTTATTGTAACCAATGCCACACATTTCAAAAAAACTAATTAATGTTGTCTAGTCAAAAGGCAAAATGTTTTGGACAAATAGGCTGAGAAGGAATAAATACTGTCACATCCAGTTATAAATATGTTTGCAAAAGTTTTGTAGTTTCCAATGGGGTAGAAATGGGCCCTGTACTCTATGCAAAAGTCTTCCTCCATTTTATAATATAATAGTAGGATGTCATATAACTGCCATTCAAATCCATTGCATTAAAATAACAGAGTTTAGTTCAACTTTGCTAAGGTAAAAGAAGATACCACAATGAAGGAAAGAATCTTCCTTCCTTCCTTCCATAAAAGCATGGTAAGCAGATAATAGGATATTTTGAATTCATATCAGGAAGGCAGCTGAAAACGTACAAAATTCATGAGAAAGTTGAATAAGAAACATTGAAAATATTAGTTTAAAAATGACATGTGTGTTAAAAACATGCGGGTACTGGGAGGATGTAAATGAGGATGTTCATAGTACTATTGTTTCCAAAGAACATCAAACATTTTTGACACGTTTATGTAATGGTATTTGTTAATAAGGTAAGAGTAAAGGAACAGATTCACATTGAAGTAACTGCAAAATTATATTTGGAAAAGTCACCTGAAATTTATGCATCGATCTAGAGCAGAGTTAGGTTCCCCTCAATTCTCCAGGTCTGGAAATACTGGGTCCTAAGGCATAACCAATGTGGTTCTAGCATTTCCTGTTCTCTGCTACGTCACCCCATGACACATTAATTCAGATCTTCCATGTACTACAAAACGCAACTTGAAGAACGGAGAAAAAGTTACTGTCTCCATACACAGACTAACAAGTTTTGTTAACAGTAAAATATTATATGCATTAAGTGTAGCAGCAAGGTAAAATGGCTCTGTTAGAAGAATGTATGCAGAAGAAAATCAAACGTTGCTGAAAAATCCACTTCTTAACTTGAGGTCAAGGAATTTTAAGTACATATCAGAAAGCCAGATCTCTCTGGAAATGTTCCACAATAACATGCAGAATTATGAACAAGTTTCCAAGGGAAATGGGACCTGATGATAACCACAGCGTGCACGGAGAAGCCCTTGGCTGAGCTGGCCAGGTTAAGGAAGTGTTTGAGATTAGACGTGACGGACGGTTGACAGGGGAAGCCAATCAAGAGTGTTAGAGACACACAGCTCTGTGAGCTGAGCCTGACTCTGTAATCCTAAACCCTAACCTGAGCCTATTGCTAACCAACAGATCACCAATCCTAACCTTAATGTTAAACCCCTAGTCCTAACTTTGACCCCAAAATCATAACCCTACCACTAGCTCAAAACCTGAAACCCTAACCCCAAAGCCAGCCCCAGGTCCAACTCCAGCCCAATTCCATCCCTATCCCCAAACCCTAAACCTAACCCCTATCTGAACCCTAACCCGGAACCCTTAACTCCTACACCTGTACCAATTCTAATTCCAAATCTAACCCCTAAACTAACACCAACCATAACCCCAAATTCCTAACCCAAACCTCTAACCCGCACCCTAATACTAACCTAATCATAACTTTAATCCCTAAACTCTAACCCCAACCTTAACTCTGCCAAACCCCGACACCAACTCTAACCCTAGCCCTAATTCCCTTACTCTAGCCCTGACCCCCAACCCGAACACTAACCCCCCATGCCCACCCCTACCCCTAACCCAAACACTTACCTTAACCCAAACTCTGATCGTGAACCCTGAACCCCGAATTTACCTCAACCTGAACTCCAAAACCCAACCCCTACCCTAACCCTATCTTAAACCTACCCCCAACCCCTAACCAGAACCCCTATCACTAACCCCTAACCCCTATCTCTAAACCCAACCTTAACCCTTAATCCTAACCCTAACCCTCCCCCTACCCTGTCCCTGCCCACCTCTTGAGAGTTCAGGTAAAAGGCAGTGGTGGTTGAGGATGCACAGGCTGCTACTGACGCTTCCACCAGGCGACATTTGCTTCTATGAAGGGTCCACCAGGGGTCGGGGCTGTGGGGGCGTGGGGTCCATCCCCGCCCGCTCTGGCCCTGCCGGTGCATGTCCCTGCCCGCCCTCGCGGGCTCCCGTCCTCATCCGCGCTCTCCCTGGCTCCCCTCCTGTGCCTCACGGCCACCCGTCCTTTTACGCGCCCCCTAACCATCCTCCCTGGTCCCGTCCTCGCCTGGTCCCTGCCCTCGGGCCCCGCGCCCTCCCCCGCGAGCGGCGCCCGCACCCCAGACTCACCCAGCGGCCCGGGCCCGCGTCGCCGCCACCCAGGCGGGCCCAGCCTTCGGCAGCAGGAGCCGAAACGCCGCGCGGTGGGCACTGGCTGAGGACATCGCCCCGGGGAAGTTGAGGCGCTTTGTGAGTGGGGCGGGGGCGGGGGCGGCTGCGGGGGGGAGGGGCCGCGACAATGGGGAGGATTCTCTACGCAGTGGAAGTTTTTATTTGAATACCAGGGCAAAATAAAGACACTGTCAGATCAAGAAAAGAAAAAAAAAGTGAGAAAATGTGTTAGGAGACAACCCTCAGTATAAGATAATTCCACTGGTGAGAGAACCCGGGAGGCCGGCACCAGTGATTGTGTCACGGCCTGTGTGCAGATGTTTTGGTTACTTGGATAGCTTTATAATGCTTTCGTCAGCGCCATGTGTGCCCATCACCCGAATATTGTTCATTATACTAGTCAGGTAGGTTTTTACCCTTCCTTTCCTTGCTCCCACCCCCCTTCTTGATTTCCAATAAATTTTACTTATTTCTGTGCACATGTGTGCCCATCAGTTAGTTCCAGATTATCAGGGAGTACACGTGCTGTTTATTTTCTATTCTTGAGATACTTCACTTAGGATAATGGTCTCCAGTTCCATCCAAATTGCTGTAAAAGGCATTCATTCATTCCTTTTTATGGCTGAGTGGTCCTCTATGATTCTCTCTCTCTCTCTCTATCTCACATTTTGTTAATCCACTCATGACATGATGGGCACTTGGGTTTGTTCCACATCTTTGCAATTGTGAGTCGTGTTGCAAAAAACATTGAGGTGCAGGTGTTTTTTTGATAAAATGACTTCTTTTCCTTTGGGTAGATACCACTATGCAGTAGTGGGATTGCTGGATTGAATGGTAGGTCAGCTTTTAGTTCTTTGAGAAATCTCCATACTGTTTTCCATAGAGGTTGTACTAGCTTGTAGTGTTACCAGCAGCGTACAAGTGTTCCTTTCTCTCTGCATCCTCCCCAGCATCTGTTGTTTTTTCACTTTTTAGTATTGGCCATTCTAACCAGGGGTAAGGTGATATCTCATTGTGGTTTGAATTTGTATTTCCCTGATGATTAGTGACGTTGAGCATGTCTTCATATGTTTGTTGACCATTTGTCTATCTTCTTTTGAAAAGCTTCTGTTCATTTGTTTTGCCCACATTTTAACAGGGGTGTTTGTTTTTTTCTTGCTGATTTGAGTTCTTTGTAGATTCTGAATATTAGCCCATTATCGGATGTATAGTTTGTGAATATTTTCTCCCATTCTGTGGTTGTCTATTTGCTTTGTTGATTATTTCCTTAGCTGTGGAGAAGATTTTAATTTAATAAAGTCCCATTTATTTAATTTTCTTGTTCCCGTAATTGCTTTTGCGGTCTTAGTCATAAATTGTTTGCCTAGGCTGATATTTGAAGAGTTTTTCCTATATTTTCTTGGAGAATTTTTATGGTTTTGTGCCTTACATTTCAGTCTTTTATCCTTCTTGAATTAATTTTTGTAAGTAGTGAGAGGTAGGGGTCCTGTGTCATCATTCTGCATGTGACTATTCAATTTTCCCAGCACCATTTACTGAATAGGGCTTCTTTTTCCCAGTGTTTGCTGTTGACTGCTCTCTCGAAGATGAGTTGGTTGTAGGTAGATGGTTTTATATGTGGGTGCTCTGTTCTGTTCCATTGGTCTGTGTCTCTATTTTTGTAGCAATGCCATGCTGTTTTGGTAACTGTAGCCTTGTAGTATAGTTTGAAGCCTGGTAACGTGATGCCCTCAGGTTTTTTCTTTCTGCTTAAGGTTGCTTTGGCTGTTCAGGCTCTTTTCTGGTTCGAAGTGAAGGGTAGAATTATTTTTTTAGTGTCCATAGTTCCCGGAGGCGGAAAGAGGTGGCATTGCAGACAGACCTGAAGGGTGAGGACACCAGTGTCCACAGCTCCAAGGGGAAGAAGGAGGTGGCATTGCCGGGGCATATGGAGGGAAGGACACCTGTGTCCACAACTCCCAGAGGAGCACGGAGGTGGGATTGACAGTAGACTTGGCGGTTAGAGGAAACCCATGTTCGAATTCCCCACAGGAGGAAGAAGGTGGCATTGATAGCTGACCTGGAGGCAGAAGACACCAATATCTGCAGTCCCCAGAGGAGGAAGGGAGTGACATTACTGGCAGGAGAGGACACCTGTGTCTTCTGCTTCCAGAGGAAGAATGAGATGACATTAACAGCAGACGAGAGGGAGGACACCAGTGTCCAAAACTCCCTGATGAGGAAGGAGGTGGCATTGTCGGCAGACTTGCAAGTGTGAGGACCCACCTATGTCCAAAGTCCCCTGAGGAGGCAGGAGGTGGTATTTCCGAGAGATCTGGGAGGGAAGGACACCTGTGCTTGTGGTCCCCGGGGGAGGAATAAGGTGGTATTGCCAGCAGACTTGGATGCGGAGGACACCAATGTCTGCAGTTCTCAGAAGAGGAAGGAGGTGGCACTGTCGTTAGGTCTGGGAGGGTAGGCCTGTGTCCCCACTTCTCCAAAGAAGAAGGAGAAGGCATGGACGGGAGACCTGGAGGCAGAGGACACCCATGTCCCACTCAGTGCACAGAGGAGGAACGAAGTGGCATATCTGGCAGATATGGGAGGAGACCCAACACCCGTGTCAGCAGTTGGCAGTTCTCAGAGGAGGAAAGAGGCATTGTCAGGGTATTATTCTTAAACTAGGAATATAACTTAAACTTTAAGATTTATGTTTTTTTAAGAAATAGATTCTAATATCAAATAACCTTCTCAACCATTTTACTAGGTTCATGCTTTTTCTAATTTTTAAAAAATGCAAATATACTTTAGTTTTTAAAAAAAGTTTTCTTACCAGAGCTAGGAGACCTAAATAAGTGCTAAGTGAGGAATATCTGTCCGGAACTGGAGGCCAGTGGCAGGTCCTGGTGGGAAGCTAGTGGGGCTTTGGAAGGAGCAGGCTGCCCTTCTCAAATGAGTGAATGTTTCAAGTGTAATTAGTGGCAGTTGGTGCAAGTCAGATTACAGCAAGTGCATTTTCAGTTTGAGTAAAAGGGTATTTTAAGAAGAAAAGAAACAACCAGAACTGCTTTAACTCATAACTAGTCTTCTGGTTAGAGTTTTCATAAAAATAAGTAACTTGTTAAAGCCAAGTTTCACTATCAGATCTGAAAGTCTCTCCTGTTCTAAAGATTCATGAAAGAGAAATTTTACTGTGACTTTTAACTTTAAAAAAATCCTAATTCTTAAATGCAAGTCAACCAAAACTTAACTGTTTTAGTACTGAGGAGATATTGCTTTGGAACAAGATAATATTTCCTGTGATTTACTACTGGGAATTATACTGAATCTTTAATTAAATATAGTTTCTTGCGCTCTGTCTACTTCCTGGGGCCTGCCTGAAAATTTGAAAGCCATTTTCATAGGACAAACTAGTTGGAAAGCTGTTAAAGAGTTCAAAAACTTTTAATATCATTCCTTAGGCAGTTAAGCACTGGTTATATTTGAGGGATGTGCATCTTGTGTTAGGGTGGTTTGTTAAATCTGTCTTACACTTGTTTTAATCTTGGCTAGAACTGTCATAAGGTCACATACAAAGTGGAATCTAAGACTTGGAAAATGCAGGATCTTTTAAACCTAGTGCAGTATTTATAAATGGTGAAACTTCATTTCCATGACCTATTTTCTCACATAGAAAGCCTTCTAAGCTTGGGAAGTGGTATTGTGAGCTCTTTGATTTTTTTTTTTTCCCCCAACGGCAGTTTTGAGTTGACTCTTTTTTTTGTTTTGATGTTACTTGGAACACTTTATTTTGGGGTAAAAGAATGACTTTGACTTTAACACTTAACATTTATTAAAGACATTTTTAGATTGTTTTATTATGCGGTAGCTCAGATATTCTTTAATTTGGAATGAAGTTTCTTTAATGTGGCCTATGAACAGACAATGGATTTTCTTATATTTTAAAATTCATATTTGTTCTGCAATTTGGGCTTTTAATCTGTAGGTGAGTAATTTAGCCACAGAGATCTCATTACAAAGATGGCTGTTTTCTTCCTGCAGAGACACATTTGACTTAAAGAATCCTGGTGAGACTGAGTAGAGGACCAGAGGCATCTTTCCTACTTCTGGGTTGTCACTGAAATTACATTAAAACCATTTTTATAGTTGGGTAAAAATTTGGATACTATATATGTATTTGGGGAAGCGAGAATGAGAAAAGAGAATTAAAAATGGGGAGGGGATTATGCAGCTGAATGGGATATTTTATTTGTTAAAGGCTGAAAGTTACTTGAACGTGTCAGCCTAAACATTTTGTTAAGAAATTCCAAAATAGATGCCAAGTCTGAATACCTTATTTGAGACTCATAAGAACTTTATTTTTACTTTTTGCCTATGATTTTGTGGTACATTCTTGGTTTGGGAGATGGTGGGAAGGGTGTCTTCCAGTTTTATTATTTATTTATTTTAGGGACAGGGTGTCACCCTTGTCACCCAGGCTGGAGTGCAGTGGCACAATCATAGCTCATTGCAGCCTCAAACTCCTGGGCTCAAGTGATCCTCCTGCCTCAGCCTCCCGAGTAAGCTAGGACTACAGGTGTGTGCCACTATGCCCAGCTAATTAAAAAAAATTTTTTGTGGAGATGGAGTCTCACTGTGTTGCCCAGGGTGGTCTCCTGTTTTTGAATGATACTCAGCTTTTTCTTTTTAGGTGGCAAACATTTGACTCCTGAAAAGAAGGCATTTTAATCTCATGTAAACTTCTAAGAAGTTAAAGTTCTTTGAGACCCCTAAATTGCCAAAAAGGTATCATGTTGGCAACAGACACAAATATCCCTTGCTGGATTTCATGCTTTGCACAGGGCCCTATAAAATGGGGATGAGGGGAAAGAATACTTGTAATGGGAAAACTGGAGTCACTTTGCCGAGAGAAACATCGAGAGGTACACGAAGATGCAGAGATCAGGTTTATTAACGCTGGCGGGCTCAGAGGGGATCCTCTGCCAAATTCTGAGCACCCCAAGTCAGGGGTACTTGTCTTTTATACTTCAAGAGCAAGGGGGGGGGTACAGAGCCCCTTATACCAGGAAGTGCACACATACGGAAGTTACTGTAATTTACAAGGTAGCTGCTGCAAGGGGAGCTGTTTACCTGAGCGTGAGCTGCAGCCATTAGTCAGTTTCACAAGGCGACAAGCAGTCTTACAGAGGCAGATTAACATACATAGGGCTATAGCTCCTCTGTTTCAGGGTAAAAGGTTTTTAGTGAATTTCCATTTTTCCCTCACATATTCAGTGGTAAGTTAGAATTACTTGTGGACTGTAAACATTTTGCCAGTCCTTGTGCTTCTAACCTCTTCATCCAAGCTCTTAAACTGCAGTTTTGTACTAGACTTTCTAAGAGAGCAGCTGTTTGTATTTGTCTGGAATTTCTTTGGAGGGGAGCCTGAACTATTTGCATTTTTCTGGAACACTGCTCTTGGAAACTATGCGGTACCCTGGCATCCTGGGAATTTACTCTGTGCTATAGCTTTGGGGCTTCCTGGGATCCTCTTGCAAAGGCAGTGTAAACCTCATAGTGATTGGGGAAAGCAACTATTCAGTTGTATGAAAGACAGAGTGAGTTTGTTCTTGCTTCCCTACCGTTCCAAATTTGCCTTGGCCTTTATTGCAACAACTTGAGGAGACTTGCCCAAACCCTCAGGACTTCCCTTGGGTCATATAACCACCATTGTGCATACAAAATTCTGCAGTTTGTGGTGGTGGCCTTCAGTTGTGAAACAGAGAACCAGATAAACTTGAAGGAAAAAATGTTGATTTTGGGATCAACTATCTAAGGGATGAAGGTATTCCAGTGGGTATGCTATATACAAGTGTACTTAAGTGTGGAAGAATTCTTCCTCTTTGCTGATTGCTGATAAGGACTAACAAAAGTCAAATCAGTGGCACAGAAATTGTTTGTAGACATTACTACCTGTTTTTTGTGGTTTTCTAAGGAACATATGAAACATGAAAGAAAGCACATTTTTGTACATCAGTGTTTTCATATGGTTCATCCTTTTAAAACACTTTGTTCCCCACTGGCATCCCAGTTTGCCCCACTCAGTTGCCTCTGGTTTATCAGCTTGCAGGTCAAGCACTGCAGATATTGGGTTGACTTTCTCTTGCTGCCTGGAAGTCATTTGTGCCATCTTCCTTTTTTCTTTCATCTGTCCTCTTACAGCTTTGAAAAAAGCTTAAAAAAAAAGAGGGAAAACAGAAAAGCTTAGTTTTGGTATTAAGCTATATCTTTATTACAGGCCATATTCATTAGAGGAAAAAACTCGAGGGAGGGCTGTGAGTGTGATTCGCCTCTGATTCTCGCTTTTGCTCTGACACTGAAGCTGCACTCTTTATGGTCAGCAGTCACTGAGGCTGGGGTGGGATGAGGTTGGGGGGCATGTGTCTAAGTCTTCCTGTTTTTAACTTTGCTTTGAGAAACCCTTTCTTATCTTGGACTCTGTTACATTGTACTATCCTGGTCCTCCCCCACCTGGCTTTTCTGGTTGGTTCACTTATTATTTTTCCTCCTCCTGTCCTCAGTCGTAAGTATACCTCAAGGACTAGTTGTGGACTGTTTTCCTGGTGTTTTTCTAGATAACTTCCTATGTTTCCAGCTTCCTAAACACTGTAAATGTCCCCCTTTTACCTCAAGTTCAACATGTCTAAAACCAAACATACTACATACTATATTTTCTCCTACTGTCAGATGAGGTTCTTGTCTTTAGGTCCCCGGTTGGGTTAATGGTCTTATTAGCCCTTTCCCTACTTTTCACACCTAGGTATCCTCTTCAGTCCTGTCTTCTTAGTGGGGAAACGAAAAATTCCATTGTCCTTGAAACTGCTTAACAACTGCAGCTCTTGCTTCTGTACTCAGCTTTCAGCAGCTCTCCTGCAGCAACTTCCTTATCTATACACTTCCTGGTATAGACCTCTATAAAAGGTCACTGTGTCTAAAGCTCAGGGCTCAGAATTTGGTGGAAGAGTCCCCTCTAAGCCCGCTGGCGTAAAATAAAACTGTTCTCTCTGCATCCTCGTGTGCTGCTCGGTGTGTTCCCGGTGTATCTGATTTCGGTTGCTGTAACATTCTCATGGTGTTTAGTGTCCCCAAGTCTGTTAAGTCTTCTTTCTCGGGATCTCTTGAGACTTTCAGTTCTCAGCCCTTAACTATTCCCTTGGTAGACCATCCTGTCCCCAGGGCTTGGATCATCTTGTGCCCCTACTGGAAATTCTGCAAATTTTACTTAGTCTGCAAGGTTCAAGTCAGTTCACCAACTTCCAGTCTTGGCTCCTGCCCAGAGGAATTTTTACCTTCTCTGAGCGAATGCCTGGTAATCTCTTAATTTATGCTGCTGTGTATTATAATTTAACTTAATGTTTACATGTGTTGGCTCCTCAGTTATATTGTAAATATATTGTTAGGGAAAAAAACCTCTTCCTTGAAACATGGATCTTTCATATTTCAGCTTCCTGTGTGTTAAGAGTATCACAGTCTGCATCATGTGAGAATAATTTAAGTAGTATAACAGTGATTATTGTATTTTCAATATTTTGTCAGTTTTTTCCCCCATTTATTTGTGGAATGATTGTTGTGTACGAGATGTGCTAGGTGCTTTTGAATGATAGAAATAAATAACTCAAAACATAGATGCGGTAGGGAGACCAGAGGTGACATGTAAATAACTATGACATATGGTAGGAAGGGTTAAGTGCCTTAGAGAAATACAGAGTTATGTATTGGCCATTTAGCTGGGCCTTGAGAATGGGAGGTCATTCCCTTAAGATTTCACTATGGAATTTTTCAAACGATCAGCAGAGTTGAATTCTGCATTGAACGCTCATATACCTACCCCTGGATTCTGCTACTACCGTTTCATTACACTTGCTTTAATCTGAATGCACATCTATCTTCCTATCCATCAATCCATCTTATTTTTAAATTTATTTTTGGGATGATGGACTGGCATTCATAAAGGCAAGAAGATAGGGGAAGTGTCAGTTTCTTCGAGTGATAGATGTGTGAAATTCAGAGTTTGAAAAGTGTAGGTAGGAGGATCTCTATTGTCAGATTAAACTTGGACTTTACTTATATTATGAAAATTTGGTTTTAAAACTGACATACAGAGTTTGGTAATACATGGAACAGATTATGTAATTGACTTAATGTGAATAGTTGGCATTTACAAAATACTTAGCTCTTTCCTTGATCTGTTCTTTAAAATTAATTTTCATGCCCAGTGTCTTGGTAGAGTGATCCAAACAAAGAAAGATTACTGTTAAACATAAATCTTGTTTTTTTTGAAAAATGAGAAACTCTGAATTGAAGTCAGCAACCTCAAAACATACTTAAGGCAATTGTGAGGGAAAGTTATGTTGGCTTGAAAAATGCTTCAAAATTTAAATGTCAGATCTAATATTGTATTAACTAAATATTAGATATCCTGATAGCTTTCCTATTGCACTATATCATTATCCACTAACCCAAGTACAAGAATGAAAATTATGATGACCCAAGTTTAAGAATGAAGATTATGATGAGGTGTCTCAATGGATCCAAAGGAGATTAAATTTGGATAGGCCAAACCCAAAATTGACTCCAAGCAGGCTGACATGACTGAATGTATTCAGATTACTTGGAGTGAGTCTGACTAGCTCATGGTGGACCAAAAGGTTTATGCAATAAAAATGCCATTGTGGCATATCAAAAAGGACAGATACAGATTATTAAAACTTAGCCATTTTAGAAATAACAAGTGTTGAAGAAATGTAGACAGCTATTTTACTAGTATGTTTGTGCCTATACCAGCAAACATTATTTTATTTAAAAGGTACTCTGCTGAGGGGTAGGAGACAGTTAAACAAAAATAGACTGAAAAGTCCACTACCGTGAGGTTTTATGAAATGTGTAGGTTACCTTCCACATGGAGAAAATAGCTTTCAAAGCACACCAGGATCTCACACTTGCATGATTGTTAATGAGGCCAAGTGAAACTAGTCAGAACCAAGTAGGAAACAGCCTGGAATTGGCCAGTCTAATTTTTTTTTTTAATCACTGTTAATGTTTGTGAAATTCAGTGAAGTTCAAAATTACACCCCATCTTTGGTCATTTGTAGGTAGAGACATTATATAAAACATCTTTATCCTTCAACTCATCTTGGCTCTAATTTTGAAGTGGAGAAGTGTAGGGTCTTATCTCCCTCAGAGAGAAGAGGTAGAAGTCAATTTGGAGAACTGTGAGGAGACAGATCATTTCTTCTAAGGTAGCCTGTCCCTGCTGACATTACGTCTGGTGAGTCCTTTAATTCTTAGGTACCTCTGCCTTCTCAGAGGAGAGTGATACCTCTAAAGTGTTGTGGACCATTGGTCTACACTGCAGCACCCTGATGTGGGGAAGCACTATTGTCTCCAACAAGCCCAACTTCTCTTACACAGCCCTGGCCTGCCACACTCGGAAATTTTGAGGCTGCTGCCTTTTTCAGTGTGACTTGGTTCCAGCATCTTTGTACACATCTTTGAGATCAAAATGAAAGTCTTTTTCTACCTTGATTTATTTTTCCCCCTAGATGATATTTGCCTTAAGTACAGTGTTGTTCTTTGTGTAGCTTGAGTTATAGAGCTGGTCCTAATCATGTGCCCCATGATTGCCTGTTTGTTTGTTCTCTTTTATTTGATTAAAGACATTTCTTGGATAAATAGGTTTTTCTCAGTTGCTGTTCCTCACAAATCTGGCAAATGGGTCAGAGTTTTGGTAATCTCTACTTTCATTGTGTTAGAGATTTGATAACCACCTGAGTTGAGAGAACATGTTTTTCTGTTTACAACCCTTGTTTGCCAATCTTGAAGTTGTTACAGTATTGCATTGGTTCTGTTGGCCAGGGGCCTCCATTATTGGTTTGCTCAGTTAAAAATTTGAAAGTAGCGAAATTAACCTGGCATCAGGGAGAGAACCGCAGTGGTTGCATTTTTTAACTGCAGTAAAAAAGCCAAAGAGCATGATTGACCTGCTGTCTTATTTGGGTCCAAGGCGAAAGGGAAGTCTGATGAAGGAAGGAGGGAGAGGGAAGCCGGTTTGGACCCTGGGAAGATGAAGATCTCCTCAGTGGATTGGTATTCTGAAGAGTTAGTGCAGGCCTGGAGGCACTGGGCTGGGCTTTTGCAGTGTTTTCCCCTTCTTCTTTCCTATCAGTTTTCCCTTTTTAAATCTAGAAAATTAGTGCTTTCTCTCCACCAGTACAATGCCCTAGAAGCCTCATGTAGGTGGCTGAGGCTTTCCTCTCGTCTGAGTGAGGAATCCCATACATGGAGTGAGGTCGTTATCCTTTCAGGGTGGCAAGGGTGAGAGTGAAAAGGGACCCTACATATTCTGTATCTGAAAAGAAATGTATTTAGAATTCAAATCCAACTTGGAGAGAGGCATTATAATGGAATCACCTAATTCCCAGGCTTGTAAATATTGTGTCCTTCAAGGCTTGAAAACAACCACATAAATATTTGAAAATGGTCTATACAAGTAAATGTCAAATATTTGAGACAGTTTTGTTGCTTGGAAGCAAGGTCAGGGGAAATGGTTTGCATATGGTTTAGCTAGAGGCTCTTATTTTGGCAGATTCTTGAGGTAGTGACAGTTGAATGTTGATTTTATTCTATTTTGACATGAAAATGTTTTTTTCCAGTTATTCTCATATAACTGTAAGTATAAGGTTGCATAAATAACATCAAGATAGGTATGTTCAGTCGCCATAATTTCATATCAGAGATGAGGCACCTTCACCAGTTACGAGGCTTAACTTGCAGAATCATCAAGTTTGTCATACAAGTGAGGGTTCAGTGTCAGGTTTCAGCCCTCCATGCTGTAATTGGAGTACAGGAGAAACAGCTTAAGGCAAGAGTTACAATTACCTCTTCTGTGTCAGAGGAGATCCCTCCCTGCAGGGCCAGCTCCGAAGGGGTGGAGGGGTAGGCAGGAGAGGGGAGCTTGAAGAACTTGTAAATATCAAGTGGGGGTTGTTTGTGTACTTGGTACCAAGCTGGTTGCATTGGAAACATTTTCTCCCTGGATGGGTAGATATGCAGACCATCATGAAATTTACATGAGATGAATGGGACCGCTTCCTGTGGACCATCCTACCCAGAGAATTCTGTAACCTGCCTGACTGAATTGGTCTTTCTTCTTCAGCCTTTTAGAATTTAATTTTCTCTTTAGTGGCCCATTATGATATTTACATACATTGAATTTGAAAGATTCCTATACTCCTTCTTCTGTTACCTGTGTGCTTGGAGCAGTTTCTTGAATTTGTGAGATAGAATGAATTATGTAAAGCCTAGATTTATATTTTTCATATGCGTTTGTGTTAACGTGACGGCTTTCCAATTATAACACTAATTTTAAACACTTAGCATTTGATGGCTTTACATTTTAGAGGAGGTCATCAAAATGGTTTTTATTGTATTTTTTCTCTTTTAAAATATTTGGTATAACTAAAAAATTAATGCCAAGGAAATTTATCAGAGTTAAAAATTGTTGTAATCAAGGGTGTTTTGATGCTATCCTCTTTTTTAGTTTTGTAGTTGACACTTCCCAACAGTGACCACTCTGTTCTGTAGTAGTCCTCCTGTAGTATTATGTTCCAGTAATCCTGGATGTTTCTTTCAGGTGCTTTATATTTCTTGCAGTGCCATTTTGACACCTTTGCTGATCTGAGTTACACTGAGAATATACTTAAAAAATAAAAATAAAGCAAAATCTAGCCCAGCCAGGTACAGTAGCATGCCTGTAGTCCTAGCTACTTTGAGAGGCTGAGGTGGGAGGATCACTTGAGCCCTGTGGTTCAAGGCCAGCCTGGGTAAAACAGAGAGATACTGTTTCCAAAAAAAAAAAAAAGTAGAATCCAGATTAAAATAAAAATTTAAAAAGTGTGCTTGTGACAAACCTCAAGGATTACCCTGCCTGCTCTTGTATTTAGGTGGTCCCTTGGAATTGGCCCTGTCCCTGTACTTAAGGAGTGGTCCCCCAGGGTCTGCCGCTGCCCTGTCAGAGGCTGCCCTTCATGATCTTTTTAGCCTGAAATTCTCCCTTGATGCCTAACCAGAAATAAATATTCTGAAAATAATCTGTTCAGCTTAGTTTCATTTCAAGCCTTTTAATAAGTAGTTTGAATGTTAAGATTGTGCCATTGCATTCCTTAGTGTGATTGTTTTATTTTGAACTACAGGTAGAGGGTGTGGGAGATGGGGAATAAAATGGAGAGCGTATTATATTGATATAGATGTGGCCCATATTTATGTTGAATTTCCCCTCACCCCAACCACACAAATTATTGGAGGGTGTATGTTTGAAGTCAGTCAATTTCAGTATTCATTACATTTGATTGCATGCCTTATACTGTTACGGCAAAACCGGGGTAATGTTGCCGAGAGAAACACCGAGAGGTACAGGAGGATGCAGAGAGAGCAGGTTTATTTTATGCTGGCGGGCTCAGAGGGGACTCTTCCACCAAATTCTGAGCCCCTAGCTGTGGGTGTGGTGATCTTTTATAGAGGTCTGTACCAGGAAGTGTACAGATAAGGAAGTTGCTGCAAGGGAACTGCTGAAGGCAAAGGGGGAAGTACAGAGTGGTTTAAGCTGGAGAAACACTTTATCAGTTTCAGTTCTCTCTCTTGCAACATCTGCAGTTTTACAAACATTCTTGTGACCAGGAGGTTGCAACAAGCAGTCTTACAGAAGCAGATAAGCAATTTAACATAGACAGGGCAATAGCTTCTCATTTCAGGGTGAAAGGTTTTTAGTGAATTTTCATTTTTCCCTCACAATACATTTCTGAGAAAAAAATTGATTATTGTGCGATGTGATTCCACTGAACTATGTGTTGGGCTAAATTCAGGGTGGGAATTTTGAGGAATGTGTGGAGGGGAGCGGGTGGATGAGGAGGTCCGATGAGGGCCCCTGGGGACTCTGGAGGTTGTAGAGATAACTTTGAATTACAAGGCTGGGATGGAGCCAGCAGAGACTGGCGATGGCTCCAGGAAGAACTCCCCCTCCCTTCGTGAAGAATGTAACCCCCCTCCCTATGCCTGCGGACCACCGGCCCCTCTCAAAAGCCTGCCAGACTTCAGCCCCGCCCCTTTGAGAATCCTCACCCAGAGCCCTTAAAACCCCTCAGCCTGTAAGAGCTGCGTCTTTGTCTGTTTTCTGACAAAGGCTCTCCTCAGGTTTCACCATTAAAACCTGTCTTGCTCACCAAGCCACCTTTCTGTCTCTTTTTCTCCCTCTACCTGACACTATGTAAGTAATCTTGGCTCTTATCAAATGCTGAACATATTTATAGGAGGACTCTACTTAATTTCCTTTGTGATGAGAGTATGGAGACATTTTAATCAAAGACAAGCTGTTGATGGTTTATGGTTCTTACACGAACCATGACTTCCACCAGTGTTTATATATAAGAGGCAAGAAGGGAAAAAGAAAAACACTTTCAACTATGGAAGTCATCTATTCTATCATGATTGACAACTTGGGGACCTCCAATTAAGCCTCATTTACACTCCCCACCCCTATTTTTGTTTCAAAGAACTCATTTTAAAGAGCACTTAGAGGAAGAAGTAACAAAGTCAGAGGGATAAAATGAGAATTTAAAATGCTTCAGATTATATAAGGTAATGGATCAGAGGGATTCTTTTCATGATGAAATTCTTTGTGATCCTTAACTGTGTGAATATACCCCTGGGATTTGAAATGAAGACACCCTCCCCTCCCCCTTAGTCATGTGCCCTGTTGAGCTTATTTCTGTGTAGTTTGCTGGGACTCATATAAAAAATGACATTGACTTTTGTTAAACTTTCAAGTTTGTGGTGGGCTTTTTGCAGGAAAGCTCACCTCCAGGGGAGGTGTCCCTGCTCCCTGAGGTTGTTATCTTGTTACTTTGGCCTGAAACAAGTTAGCAGACACCTTCCAACAGACCTACACAGGTCTTGTTGTAATGGCAAAAAACCGGAGTCACGCTGCCGACAAAAACACCGAGAGGTACACGAGGATGCAGAGAGATCAGGTTTATTAATGCCAGTGGGCTCAGAGGGGATCCTCTGCCAAATTCTGAGCACCCCCGGTCAGGGGGACTTGTCTTTTATACTTCAAGAGCGAGGAGGTGGTACTGAGCGGCTTATACCAGGAAGTATACACATACGGAAGTTACTGTAATTTACAAGGTAGCTGCTGCAAGGGGAGCTGTTTACGGGAGCATGAGCTGCAGGCATTAGTCAGTTTCAGTTTCTTTCTTTATAACATCAGTTTCACAAACATTCCTGTGGGTGTGGCGATAAGCAGTCTTACAGACGCAGATTAAGCAGTTAACATACATAGGGCTATAGCTTGTCAGTTTCAGGGTAAAAGGTTTTTAGTGAATTTCTATTTTTCCCTCACATTCCCCCCTTTTAATATTCAGACTGAATCTTCACCTGAGTAGTTATTGTTTTTATATTGTGATACCTGTTGGTATGGATGGCATAGTACCATCTGTAACTTTTCTCTATTTGTCTAGATATTAGGGAGGTCAGATACTTGAGTATGCATGGGGCTATGGTTAGTAAAAGTATGAGTCCCAGTAGGGGCCCAAGTAGGGGCGTAATCCAGGGGGTCTAATTCTGGAATGGATTCCATCATGGGGATTGGCTTTTTTTTTTTTTAATCTGGTTCTGGGTCCTAGCCCATAGTTGGCTTAAATTTTTTTGCACTATTCTAGAATGGTTGGCATAAAAACAACATTGTTTTTTCAGGTATAGGCAGGTTCCTCCCTGGCTTGCTGTTAACATGTCTAGGGCCCTCTGGTTCTGGAGTATCACCTCTGCTAGGGGGTCTATTTGTTGTTGGAGGGTTGATAGTGTCTTTATCTGAGGTCAATATTTAATTGTGAGGCTAGTAGTTTAACCTGATGGGACGTTACCCCTAAGGCAGCTCCCCCGGTGGCCAGACCCCCCAGGAGACCTATTGTAGCCAATATTGGAACCAGGAGTGGGACTTGCTTGGTCCAGTGTGGCTCAGGAGGGGAGAGGTAAACAACATCCGTTCCTGGTGTGACAGTTATGTCTGGAATAAGGATTATAATTGCACATAGGCTACAACTTAACCCATTCAGCCTGTTATATACCCCGTCTGCGCATGAGAAATATGTACTGTTTGGAGGCCTATATGCTTGATCTTTTAATTGTGCTATGTCCAGGCAATCAATGGTTATATTTGGCCTGTTGTCTTTTCCTAAGACACACGAGGCCCTTCCAAGGGTTTGGATAGGCCTCAGGACTGGCAAGGCTGGTTCCCGGAGAGTATTGGCAAGTTTGATGGGGGTGGAATCATTGACCCCAATGGCAGTGTATGTCCATGAGGTCACCGGGGCACATAGCCAGCAGTCAGCAGCTAGCTGCTGGTTAGTTAGATTGAGGATCTGGTGTGTGGCATTTATTAAATCTTTTAGCCAGATCTGGGGAATTTCCCATCGATATCTATATCCTTGTGGGCGGGCGGTGTCCTTACCTAGTACTTGGACAGAAGTCGGGGGTGTTGATGGCTTGTAATATTTTACTTGGGGTTTGTAGACCTTTATCACCTTTATGATTGTTCCAGGATATCTGTCTCTACCATCTACCCTGATGCTAGCTATCCTGTCTGTCCACTTGTTGGGGTTATTGATCCTGTATGTAATGGGGTTGTAGGTTTCCAATCTATAGTTATTAGGGGCCCTCAGTTTTTTTAAAGGACTACCTGGGTTACCTGTATACCCATGGGTGCATACCCAGTTGCCATAGTAAAATGTAGCCATGGCATGACACCATCAATAGGTTGGGTTAAAATCAGGTTTGAGGCAAAGATATTTGTGGTTGGTAGTATATTTTTTTCTTCTAACTCAATCCTTGATAGTTAGTTTTGGAATTAGGATCCATGGCCCCACATATATTGAATTGGATGATAACTGAAGGGGATTGTCCATTCCACTGGGTGGAGTTAATGACGCTTTTATCTCCCCAAGTGTGCCTCACTTGAAACTCCCAGGGCCCTATGGTAATGTCCATCACCCCATAGGTGTCCCAAATTGACATCATTAATACATAAGTAACAAACAGTATAGTATGGTTACCATACCCCAGTAGAGCAGGACCATTCCTGCTCTCTGGATCCATGTCCACTCTTTTGGTGTCACAGCCCCAAGTCCTATACCCAAGGTCAGAGTCAATAACGCGACAAGTCCGAGTTCAAACTGTTTGATATTGATGTTTGACTCAGGCGGACTCATTCATTTTTAGTAGTCTGGAGACTCCTTGTGTCCCATGTCATTGCGGATTTTTGACGCAGGCGCAGCTTGAGTGGGTTGTCCTGGTCTGGCCACATTATTTATGAGTCCTGCTGGCTCTCTGGACTTGCCCTCTTTGCTCGGGTATGATGAATCCATGGGGCGATTCCTGCAAGTTTGACAGCAGTGGGTGTGACTAATATTATAGTAAAGGGCCCTGTCCAGGAGGGTTTTAAGGTTTTTTTTTTTTAATCTTTTATCCGTATTAAGTCCCCTGGTTTGTGGGGGTGTACTGGGGCTCCCAGGGCCAAGGGGGCCCGTTTTAATACTGTCTTAACAGATTAACACTGGTTAATCTGCTGTAGCATCTTTCATAGCTGTATAAGCTGACCTTGTAAGTTTATTTCTCCTACCTGCCTAGTATCCCCTTTGAGGCCGCTGGTGATGGGGGGGGGTCTCCCGTATAGGATCTCGAAGGGAGAGTACCCTGTTGGCCCTGGTGTGTATCTGGCCTTAAGAAGTGCTAGGCTGAGCATGTCTATCCATGGTAGGTTTGTCTTCTGACATAGCTTGGCTAGGGTGTTCTTAAGGGTCCGGTTTATACATTTTATTTTCCCTGAACTTTGTGGCCTGTATGCAGTGTGAAGTTTTTATTTTATTTCAAGTGTCTTGGCTATAGTTTGAATTATTTCTGCTATGAAACTAGGTTTATTGTCATTTCCAAATGAGAGGGGTAGTCCATACCGAGGAATTATTTCTCTTAGGAGAGCCTTTACTACCTCCCGAGTCTTTTCTGTTCTGGTGGGGACAGCCTTTACCTACCCTGAATAACTGCAGATCATTATTAACAAATACTTGTATCCCCGACAGGGCTTTACTTTTCTGAAATTTATTTTAACATTTTTAAAGGGTGTGGCCCCTGAGTACTGAACACCGGGTACAGGCTTCAGCCGTGTTGTGGTGTTATTTTGGGCACATGTGTCACATCGGGCGCACATTGTGGCAGCCAGAGTTGGGAGTTTGGCTATGTAATAGACCTTGGCAAGTAGGTGGGCGAGTGCAGTTTTTGTCATGTGGCCTAAGTTATGGTGTTGGGTAATGACCGAATAGGCTATGTTTCCTGGAATGAACGTCCTGTTGTCTTGTAAATGCCACCACCCATTGTCATTCTTTCTGGCCTACTCTTGTGTTGCTCACTGGTCCTCTTTAACTATATAACATGGCCTGTCCAGGCACTCTGGGGCTAGGAGGATTTTACTAGAGACTAACAGCTCACCCTTAGTCTCTTGTTCCTGGGTTGCTGCTTGTTTAGCTGCTTGGTCTGCCAGATGATTTCCTGTAGCTATTGCAGTTATTTCTTTTTGGTGCCCATGGCAATGAATGACTGCTATTTTCCCGGGTTCCCGTATAACTTTTAACAACTGAAGAATTTTTTCCTGGTTTTTTATCCCTTTAACCCCTGTAGTCAGCAGTCCTCTTTCTTTGTAAATGGCCCCGTGAACATGCATGGTGGTAAAAGCATATTTGGAATCAGTATAGATATTTACTTTCTTGTCCTTAGCTATTTTGAGGGCTTGGATTAAGGCCCAAAGTTTAGCTCTCTGTGCGGACCATCCATGCGGCAAAGGCCCTGGTAGGATGACTTCGCTGGCTGTGGTAACTGCATAACCTGTGAACCGTTTTCCATTCTGAACGTAACTGCTGTCATCCGTGAACAGTTCCAGGTCCAGGGCTGTCAGAGGTGTGTCTGTTAGGTCTGGTCTACTTGTGTAGACGTCTTCCATCACCTCTGTACATTCATGATCCGGTGGCCCCGGCTCAATAGGTAGGAGGGTAGCAGGATTCAGGGTTTGCATAGTCTCTAGAGTAACCTGGGGGTTTTTACACAACAAGCCCTGGTACTGAACCAGCCTACTGTTAGAGAGCCAGTGATGTCCCACGCTATTAAGGCAGTGGAGAAGCGCATGTGGTACGCGTATAGAGAGCTTTTGGCCGTATGTGAGTTTATCTGCTTCTTTGACCAGCAGGACTGTGGCTGCCAGCGCTCGTAGGAAGGGGGGCCATCCAGAGGCTACTGGGTCCAGTTGCTTAGACAGATATGCCACAGGTCTCTGCCAGGGTCCCATAGTCTGGATTAGGACCCCCCACTGCAACATGTTGTCTTTCATGCATAAAGAGATTAAAGTCTTTGGTCAGGTCTGGCAGTCCCAGTGCAGGGGCCTTTTTTAGCAGGTCCTTCATGGCTTTGAATGCCTTTTTCTCGTTGGTCTGTCCGTTCAATTGACTGCCTTTCAAGTCCCCGCAAGGCTTCATACAAAGGTTTGGCTATCAACGAGAATCCTGGGATCCAGATCCGGCAGAACCCTGCTGCTCCCAGGAGTTCTCTGAGTTGTCTCTTACCCTCAGGTCATGGTATTGTGTAAATAGCATGTTTCCGGTTCATGGCCCAGTGCTCGGTGCCCTCAGGATATTTGGAAGCTCAAATATCTGACGCGTTGTTTGCAAATTTGGGCCTTCTTCCAGGACACTTTGTACCCAGAATCTGTGAACAGTTGGAGTAGGGCTTGAGTGCCTGAGAGACAGTCTCCCTGAGTGGGTGCTGCCAGGAGTAAGCCATCTATATACTGGAGGAGAGTGCAGTGGTTTTGTGAGGAAGTTGCAAGATCTGAGGCCAGCACTTGCCCAAACAGTGTTGGTGAGTTCTTGAATCCTTGGGGTAATTGCGTCCAGGTGAGTTGCATTTTCTTCCCAGTTTGGGGTTCTTCCCACTCAAAGGCAAAGAGGGGCTGACTTTGTGGGGCCAGTTTTAAGCAGAAGAAGGCATCCTTTAAATTTAGACAGGTCAGGTGAACCAGGTGGCGTCCGGGGGAAGGAGGCTTAGAAGAGTGTACGGGTTAGGCATTACCAGGAGGAGAGTTACCACAACCTCATTGACAAGTCACAAGTCCTGGACCGGGCGGTAACTCCCGTCAGGTTTCTTGACCAGCAGCAGTGGGGTGTTCCAGGGGGACTGGCATTTTATCAATACGCCCTTTTTCCAGAGCCTATCTAGGTGTTTCTGGATTTCTTCCCGGGCCTCCTTCGGGGTCGGATACTGTCGCTTTCTGACAGGCTGGATCCCTGGCCTTAAGTCTATCATTAGGGGTACGTGTTGGTGCACCAGACCTGGGGGGTTGTCTTCCGCCTTTACTGTTGGAAAGTCCTGCCGGAGGTCAGGCGGATCTTGATTTTCTTCTGCCTCTGCAAACAGCTGCCACTCAGCCTCCCGTGGGACGGTGACTGGTAGTATGAGCGGCCTCGTGGGTTTCAGTGTGAGATTTGCTGACCCTTCCTCGTGGAAGGTGATCTGGGCCCCCAGTTTATGCAGGAGGTCTCGCCCGAGCAGGGGAATGGGGCAGTCTGGGATGTACAGAACTCATGTTGCACCTTGTGGCCTCCCATCTGACAGGTCCGTGCTTGGCAAAAGCGGCATGCTTGCTGGTCCCCAGTCGCCCCTGTGATGGTTGTATCCCGGTGAGTCAAGGGGGCTACTGGTGTTGTGACCACTGAATGCTCCGCTCCTGTGTCTACCATAAATGTCACTGGTTGGCCCCCTACTTCCATGACGACTGTAGGTTCCCGGGGGCCAAGGTCAAAGGAACCCAGTCAGGCCTAGTCAGTACTGGCCCCAGCTAGGCCTATAAGGTCCTGAGTTTCCAGCTCTAGGTGGTATCTCTGGGGTGGATTTTTTTCCCCCATTGTCCGGCTTTCGATTTGGGCATTCATTTTTCCAATGCCTGGTCCCCTTACAGTATGTGCATTGGTCTGGTCGCAAGAGCTGTCGCACCCATCTGCCTCCATTGGGGTGATTTTTGGATCGTGGGGGCGGAGCGGGGTTACATTTTGCTTCATTTTCTGTTTTCCTTCCTGCTGAATGACCCGGTCCCAGTTTCTATATACCTTCTGTGCCACTTCCATTAATTGGGAGATGTTCATGCCTGCAAAGCCTTTGAGTTTCTCCAATTTCCGCTGTATATCAGGATAGGCTTGCCCTATAAAGGCTGCATTCACCATGCATTGGTTCTCTGGAGCTTCAGGGTCCAAGGGTGTGTAGATCCGATATGCTTCGCAGAGGTGCTCGTAGAAGTTGCTCGGCGCCTCATCAGCCCTCTGAACATTCTGGGCAACCTTGTTCATGTTGGTAGGCTTTTTGGCACCCTCTCAGACACCACTCAAGAGGGCCTCTCGGTACTGGATCAGTAAGTCGTGACCTCCAGGAGTGTTGAAGTCCTAGGCTGGTGTGCTGTCAGGAACGGCTCACTGGGCCCATTGTTTAACATCCAGGATCCCTCTGGGAGCGTGTTCTTGGGCCCAGCGGCAGGCTCCCGAGAGGATCCTGCGCTACTCCTCTCTGTTGAAGAGTGTCAGGAGGAGGTGGTGGCAGTCCTCCCAAGGTGGCTGATGGGTCTGAAAAATACTCTGGAGGAAGTCGATCATGGCTTGAGGTTTCTCAGAGTAAGGAGGGGTGTGTTGCTTCCAATTCAAGAGGTCTGTAGTTGAGAAGGGCTGATAATACATGACTGGCTGCCCGGGATGAATGGTGCCATCTTCTGCAGCGCAGGGCTGGCCTTGGACCTCACGGATGGGCATCAGTAGGACCGGTTCCTGGGTCTGTGCCGAGCAGAGACGGTGAGCCACGGGGGTCTCTGGGCCAGGTTCCGGGGATTGCTGGGGTGGTGAGGCAGATTAGGGTGGCGTGTCGGGAACCAGTGGATCAGAACTCGGGATGGCTGGATTATAGGGTGGCGGCAGCGGTAGATCTTCTTCCTGTGGCTCTTGGTGGATAGGGGCTGGTGACTCCTTGGGTCCCAGTTTTGTGAGCTTGTGGGCCAGAAGAATCCTGCTCTTTACCTTTCCTGAACAGAACCGGACCCACAGGGGCAAGATCTGGGCTACCTCAAGCCAAGAATCAATGTAGGGGAACCGGTCTGGATGGCCTGGGGTCCCTGTAATAACATTCCAGACTGCTCTGACAAGTTGGACATTTAAGGTGCCTGTGTCTGGCCAACCTAGTTTAAAAGACAGCCACTCTACCTCACATAAGGTGTGCAGGCAACTCGGAGTCATCAGTACCCCATAGTCACCTGAGAAACCCTTTTTAAGATTCTTTAGCATACCTCCTAACACTGTTGGCTTGGACTTAGACCCTCCCATTGTGTGAAATTGTACAGTGCCGCACAAGGGATGGGGTAAACTTTCAGGCATCCGTCTGGCCTCCCCTTGCGGGGACTTAGGACACAACTTGGCTAAGGTGCGCCCGTATAAGGTCACCCCCCTTTTGGGAAAGTGAGTCACCATTATGCCGTATGTCATTGTCACGGAACCACAGATTAGGACTCAGTCAGATCCTGTAGCCGGAGCTGTGGAACCATTAACAGTCACTCACCACACACACACACACACACACACACCACACAACACACCCCGCCAGAGAGGTTAAATGTTCCCACCCGGGGAAACCTCTGCCTGTACGAGGTGATCAGTCTCCTCTTCCGTCTGTTGGGACAGGCCTGACTGGGAGGGGTCCTGGGACCTTACCGTGTCTGAGGTCTTCAGACGATTCCTGGCTGTCCATCTGCGTCCTCACTGTGTCCGGCTGGGTTCCGGGTCAGTGGCTGCCAGAGCCCTGCCGAGCACCAAAGATGATTGATCTGAACTTGGACCTGGTGTGCCTGACTTTTGCGGTCGGGAGGGTCGTTTGGTCAGTGCCCCATCCCCCACTGGTGGCAACAAAGGGCCAATGCAGTCGGGTTTCCCAGTCAGGGAACCAAAAATGTAACAGCAAAAAACCGGAGTCATGTTGCCGAGAGAAACACCAAGAGGTACATGAGGATGCAGAGAGATCAGGTTTATTAAAGCCAGTGGGCTCAGAGGGGATCATCCACCAAAATCTGAGCACCCCCGTCAGGGGGACTTGTCTTTTATACTTCAAGAGCAAGGAGGTGGTACAGAGCGGCTTATACCAGGAAGTGTACACATAGGGAAGTTATTGTAACTTACAAGGTAGCTGCTGCAAGGGGGAGCTGTTTCCGGGAGCATGAGCTGCAGGCATTAGTCAATTTCAATTTCTTTCTTTATAACATCAGTTTCACAAACATTCCTGTGGGTGTGGCGACAAGCAGTCTCACAGAAGCAGATTAAGCAATTAACATACATAGGGCTATAGCTTGTCCGTTTCAGGGTAAAAGGTTTTTAGTGAATTTCTATTTTTCCCTCACATTGTCACATCCTGGGACCCCTGATCAGAGCATAATGACTTGTTAGACTGTGCTTATTATGCAAATGAACTTGAATGTTACTAGGATAGCATACCTCTGTAGGTTTAGAAAACTTATTTTTTAGTGCCCCTCCATCTTTCATAAGGCTAAAGCTTTTGGATTTGTGGTTACTCATTCTGGCTATAAAAATATTAATAGTATTTTGGTCTGGCCAAATATGGGGCATGACCTTTGACATCCTGCTTGGCTATGCCTGGGAATTTGACATCCTTCAATTTAGATGGAATGCCCCTGTTTTATTTCCTGTGATAGTGTGAGGAAATACACATTTTGGCTCTTCATCGGAGGAAAACAGGAAAAAAGTGAAATTGGAATGCACAAAGAGGGTGTTAATGATTTTATTTCTGCTGGGTATGGATGAATAGGCATGCTTTTTATAGAAGTCTGAGCTTAGGAAAGTATTAGTGCACAATATGAAGAAAATGCTCCAATCATATTTAGTTTTTGTTTTCTTTGATCTGGATTTAATTTTTGACTAGTTTGACATTTTAGGGTTTTTGGAGTGTTTTACACTTAAATACACATGGTAGAGAGGACTTTATGTGATGCCTTTGCCAGTATTACCAGTACTAAGGATCAACAGCTGAGAAGAGCTGCCAGAGGGAACACTGGAACCTGGCCGGTTTGTATTTCTCCCTGAGGAGGGGAGTGTTTGCTGCTACCAACTAAAAGTTTGCATCTGTGATTCTGTTTCCTGAATATAATCAGAACTACTATCAATAATCACTGTAGGGAAGTGCAAAATGGCTTTCCTCTCCCCTTCTAGGTTTTTTTTTGGCGGGGCTGTTGAGTTAAATTGACATAGGGCAGATTAACAGCAGAAAAAAAAAAACATTTTAATTATGTACCCACAGGAGTCCCACAAAATATGAGACTCAAAGAAGGGTCAGGTGATTGAAGATTATATAGCAACCTCAGCTACAAGTTATAGGATTATGCAGATAGAGGGAAAAAGACAAAAAGACTCTCACCCCTCTTGCTTTGACCACTCTGCTGGCAGAGACCTGGGAGCCTGATGTGGTAAGAAATCTTACCTGCAACCGGTGTTTGTCAGGGGTGCCAGGATTCTGCAGCTGCAGCAGTCCTGGAACCAGCAGTGTCTCAGCCAGTGAAGGACACCCCACACTGGGCACCAGAAACTGTAGGGGAGTGAAGAATGGCTTCCCTCTACCCCTCTAGGTTCTTTGGCTGGTCTACGCATTAAATTGACATAGGGCAGAATCTAACAGGAGGAACAAAATCATTTAATTACTTATGTACACAGGGGAGTTCCACAAAATGTGAGATGGGTCGGATGATTGAAGTATATATAGCATTCAGAGCTACAGAAAAGAATAGGGGTTTGGGGCTTGGTGGGTGGGGTGTGGTCACACAAGTTGTGGGAGGTTGTGGGGAGGAATTGTATGGTGAATAAAGGTTGTCTTGTTACTGCAAATAAAGTCTCAGGTAATAAGATAAAGTCTCAGGTAGTAAACATTGTCTGGAGCAGCCCTCTTCCCCCTTGCTGGTACTTTACTAGTGTAGATTTCTTATACAAATGTAAATTTCTTTTACAAAAGGATGGCTTTTTCTGAGCTCTACTTCTGTGCCTGAAGTTTCCTTAGAATAACCAGCTGGTGTATTTTGGGGTGGCATAGTCTGGTCATATTTTAGGGTGTGTGTCTTGAGCCCCAGCATCCCCTTTGAATTGTTGGGAAATTCAAATATCTAAAATTTGATGAAGTGGAAAGAAATTTTTGAAGGCAGTTTTATAACATTTTCCTTTTAAAAGTCACAAAAGTCAACTTTTGCTTTAATTGCTTTAAACAGAAAACCACAATTCCCCCTCACCCCTAAATAACCTATTAATAATAACAAAAAGCCTGCTTTATGTGCATTAATTCTTTTTCATTTCCCATCTCAGGCTGGACGAGTTGATAGGTTAGACTAGTCTAAGAGTAGTGAGGACTGAACTCTGGTCTTTTTCTTTTGCCCAAATTCCTTTCTAAGGGGGTCTAGTGAGTCATGCCTACAAATGATAAAATCTCATTAAACAGGTTTTGTTAAGCAAATATAGTGCGGTTTACTTCCCAACCTGGTTCAGATATAGCATTAGCATCATCCAAAAGATGGAAGACCCCCCACCCTCATCTTAACTCAAGCATCCTAGCAGATCCTTATCTTAGGAAAGATCCTCCTGTCTGGACCTCCCAGAGTGCTCAGACCTTTCATCCTAACTTAAGCATTTCCTTTCTGGTCTTTTAGATAAAGCCTAACTCTTTCAGCCAATTGTCAACTAAAGAATTTCTAAACCCACCTATGACTTATAAGCCACTGCTTTGAGATGGCCCGCCTCTTCAGGCCAAGCCAATGTATGCCTTCCATGTGTTGATTTATGACTTTACCTATAATCCTATCTCCCTAAAATGTATAAAACCAAATTGTAACCCAACCACAGCAAGTCCACTTGCTCAAGGCTTCTTGGGTGTGCCTCCGGGTCATGGTCCTCAAATTTGGCTCAGAATAAACCTCTTTAAAATTATTTTACAGACTTCAGCATCTCTTCTGTCGACAGTATGTCAGTTGTAGAATGGTATGTTCTGTCTGGTGTGTTCTCAAATATGCACTAAATGAAGAGTGCCAGGGGCTTTTGAAGGTGCAAATCTAAATGACTGATATTAATAGAGGACTTCTTTTTGGTCACCTCCTACTCCCCCTTCCTACTTTTTCATCTCCTCTTTGCTTTCCTTCTCATTTTCAGCCCCTTCACTTAACATACTTGATTTGAATAAATTTCTCTAATCTTATTAATGTGAATTCGGAGAAAAGATTCTTTAAAGGTCATTACTGGTGGCAGGTGTGACTTTTACATTCACTAGAATAATCCCATTGTATTTATTACTGCCTTTGGAAATGGTCATTAAGTTATTAATAGAACTAATCCCATTTAGAAGTATTTGCAAGGAGAAGATTTAATGTCCGACAATTTGTATGTGTAGGAGTTCTCTAGTATTGGCATTCCTGTTTGTTTCTTGGATTTTGGCTCGAGGGCTGTCATGTTTATTGAAGTGTATAATAGAAGGTATGAGGTCATAGAGTCTTAGCTTCGATAGATTTTAAAACTATCACCAGACACAAGAGCTTTTGCTTTGCCATTTGGAGATTTTGACAATCCACTACCTTCCACACTGCTAAAAAGCTTATTGCTATATTAAGCCTGTGATTTATCCTAAAATTCCCCATTTTCTAACTCCCAGTTCTGAAATTGGGAGCTACATTGAATTAGCTTAATTTATTAGGTTATTAAGTATGAAATGTCCGATTTCCTTCAGTACTAAGTCTGACAGTTGATATTTCTGACATTCACTTTGACACTTCTTGTTTTATGTTTATTGTGAAGGTACATCCTCAGTCTTTCAAATGCATGGTTTGGCTTGTGATTATCTTTCAATTTTTTTTACAGCAATTTTTGTGAAACCATGGATAATTCAAAAATTCGTGTTATTTTTGAATATAAGTTCTGTCGTGGAACCAGTGCAGTGCAGACAGCTGGAAATATCAACGAAGTGTTTGGGAAGGATGTGGCTAATGAATGCACAGTACGTCGATGGTTTGAGAAGTTCTGTTCTGGTGATTTTAATCTTGATGAGCAGTGGGCGACCTGAGACCAAGGTGGATAATGATGAACTGAAAGCTGTAGTGGAAGCGAACCCATCTCAACTTACGAGTGAATTAGCAGCAAGGTTTGACGTTGCTATTCCAACAATATTGGGCCATTAACAAATGGGCAAGGTAAAGAAGCTGGATAGATGGGTGGGTTCTGTAGGAATTAAACGAGCATCAGAAGAGAAATCGTCTTGAAGCTTGCCTTTCTTTGCTGTCAGGACGTAAAGGTGAACCATTTCTACACCATATCGTTACGTGTGATGAAAAATGGATTCTTTTTGATGATTGCAAGTGTTCAGCACAATGGTTGGATAAAGATGAAGTGCCAAAACAGAGTCCCAAACCAAATATTCATCAAAAAAAGCTAATATTTCCCCTTCAGATACATGAAGCCAGTCACCACAAGTCTGCTTTCCTGGCTGACTAGCCCTAACTCTTTAGCATGCTCCTGAGAGGGCTTAGATTTCTATACTTGACTATCATTGTCCAAATGCAGGATCTTCCAAACTGAGTCTTCTCTTCTGGATGGGGAATGACTGAAAAAGTACACAGCGTAGTTGGTAGTGCCCTTGTCTAGGGACATGTGCTTCTAGTAGGGTGGCCTGAGAACATCTGCGCTGGCTTTTGGATGCTGGCACACTTTGATGTAGAAGACGGTGAAAGGATCCTGCGCCTCAGAGGTCTGTGTTTATTCTTGCCGTTGTCTGGAGGCTGGCGGTGACACACTTGACACTGGGCACACGCAAGCTGCAAGCTACGTTAAACAAGGCCCGTAGGAAGAAACCACAGGGGAGTGAACTAAATGGAAGCTACTCTGTGTATTTTAGCCTTTTAAGCTAAAAATCTGTAAGCATGTGTTAGTCTTGCCATCTTTTTACTAGGTTCAGTTTGTTCTGGTAAATAGGACCTTTGAAATGGGCAGGGGAAGGGAAAGAAACTGCTTTGCCTCCATCTGACAGTCAGGATGTGTAGACGTGAATTTCCACTGAATCTGCATCTACCCAGTCCATCCCTTTCTGTGATAGGTAGTTAACCCATTCTTGACTTTTGGGAAGAGAGAACTGCAAACTTGTGCAGAAATACCAAGGTGCGAGTGAAGTAATCATAACCAGTTCAGTATGATTCTAGGTGTGCATTGCCACCAGCTGTTCTCATTGAACTAAAAATGCTTTTGTGCTTTTCAGCGTTGAATCTTGAACTCTGTCTCCAGCAGTAGGCTGGTTTAGCAAATTCTGCAACCTTTCTGCCTCATCTGTGTCGAATGCTAGAATTAGTAACTTTGAGATGGTGGTGGTGGTGGCTGCCTTCACATTCTGAAGTTCTTGATTTTAATTTCTGGCCTAAAGAATATGAGACCATGGACTGGAGAAGTCTCTTAATGTTAGTAAAAGGAGTTAAAATTCTCAGGGTGGTTTGGTTTTTGTGCTTGAACGAAGATGGGAGAGAATACTGCCTTTGTGTTTTGGGTGAATAATTCCATAGATAGACATTTTATGTTGAGACTACCGAGGTTTGACCCAGTCAAAAGAGCCAGGCTTTGTGTAATTGAGATCTCCAGTACCAAGGGCTGTAAGCTCCTGTAAGCCACTTTAGAAGTGCCTGAGCCACCACTCTGTGTGTGACTTTGTATATCCCATGGGACTCATGTGCATGTCTTACATTGTGAATTTTTCTCTGGCTCCGGTTGGATTTGGCTTTCACCCTATCTCTGGCTTCTAATCCATTGTGTTTTCATTCACCCACCCCAATTTCCCCTCCTAGTAACTTTTTCCTTTCTGTTTGAGGCAACAAAAGTCCTCACTGTCCTTGTCATGTCAGTCCACATGGAAACTTTGCCTGCGTGGCTCCCCTTGGGATGGGGTGAGGTGCCAGAGGAAGTATCTAGTCCTGTCTTGATCACAGATTGTTGGGGATGTATGTTTCAGTTCCCTTCTCTCTCAATTTCCCCACCTGTAATTTTGGACAGTGATAATTAGCCAGCCACATGCTTGGAGATCTTTGGACAAAAGGTGCTGGTTAGATATATTTTCTAGCAAGCCCTGGGAGGATGTCCTTAGGTCACTAGGATGTTCCAAAACCGATGTTGGGGTCACTTCAGAACTATCAGCATTCCCTCTGGCATTTGGTTTTTATAATGCCCTCATGTGCCTAACCCAGATCTGTAATTTTTTAGTAAATGTTAGGAGTCTTGGGTTCTGTTTCTAGATTGGTAACTACATAACTCATATTTAGACAAGTCATATAACTGCTTTACTAGCTTCATCTGTAAAATGGGGTTAGTGGTACTGCTGGGAAGTACTTACAGGAAAAGTTGAGGTGCTCAGAGCAAGGAGCTGTGTCATTATGTCATATTACACATAGTAGCATTAACCAAAATACTTGGACTTAAAATTTAGAGGACATGAGAGTTTGAGGCTTTCATTTTTTATTTATGGACTTCAGGATTATGTGGAATATTTTTAGATAAAAACCCTGATCAGAACCAAAGAAAGGACCAAAACCTTTACCTATCTTTTCTAACTTTTCTAGTAACTGTAGAAAGTTTGATAAGGGCACTCTGGGAGACTGTGTTGTTTTTGTGTTTTGGAAGAACTTCTGATGGGATGGGGAGATATCTGGCAGCGTGAAAAAGCAGAATAGAAAATTGTATGTAAACTGATTCCAGTTGTGTGAAGTATCTTTGACTCTGTCTATACCTGGGAGGAAGTACACCCAAATGTTAGCAGTGGCAGTGGGTTGTATTTGGATTGTATAAGTATGGGTAAGTTATTTATTTATTTTTCTTCTAGAGACAGGGTCTCACTCTGTCACTCAGGCTGGAGTGCCTTGGTACAATCATAGCTCACTGTAACCTCGAATTCCTGGGCTCTAGCAATCCTCCTGCCTCAGCCTCCTTAGTAGCTAGGACTATAAGCACACTCCACCATACTTGGCTATATATATATATGTGTGTATATATATATATATATTTTTTTGGGGGTAGAGACTGATCTCGCTGTGTTGCCCAGGCCCGTCTCAAACTCCTGGCCTCAAGTGATCCCCCTGCCTCAGCCTCCCAAAGTGCTGGGATTACAGGCATGAGCCACTGTGCCCAGCTAGTTATTTATTTTTTTATAAGCAATAAACATTTTGAATAGAAGCACTAAGGTTTTTGAAATGAAAATGCAGTTTGTGGTTTTCAGGCTGTCCTCCTTGAGAGAACATTGGATTCAAATATTGAATTTGGAGGTTAGTTACACTGTTAAAGGGAGGAGAAAAGGGCTTGAATTAGACTTCTGAGGGTCTTTTATGTGCCAGGCAGTGAGATGGGACTGAGCTGATCATGTTAGGATTCCGAGGGATAAGTTTGCCAAGTTTATATGTGGCAACACGCATGAGAGATGCCTTTTTGGAATGTAGTTGCCAGTGCGAAGGTGAAGATGACAGCCATGATTGAAGCAAGTACGCAGTATGCTATAAATTCATTTTGAGGGCATTTACTGACTGTACATCTAGATTGGGTTTTGGTTGCACTTGCTACATATTCCAGCAATTCTTAGGAATATGCAGGAAAAAAAACAAACCCTGTAGAATTGTACTATTTTTCAAAGCAGTGAAATTATAGTAGCTATAAAAAATAGCTAATATTTATTGTGTATTTACTATACGAGGCACTGCTATAAATGCTTTTTATGTATTATTTAATCTCGTAAACACATAAAGTAGATATTATTACTATGGCCAATTTGTAGATGAGGTAACTGAGACACCAAGTTAAATGATTTGTCAACATCGCACAGTAAGTGATGGAACCAAGATGCCAGTGGGTGTTTAATCTAGATCTCTGATGCCTAACCACTTCATTTTGCTATGTCAAAGAGAATAATTGTCTTTGGAATCTTGGAGGAAAAAACTAGGCCTTAATTTTAAAATTGGAAGGTAAAATAAGGTAAAATAAAATTAACAGACAAATAATCAGTTAATTAACAGGATCTAAACAATTAATGCACATACTGATAATCCTAGGTTGAAGTCTTACTGGCTTGTCTAGTGGTGTAACTAGACTCTTAAAGATGAAAAAGTACTTTGATAAAATGAGCCTTTAGTGAATTTTCTTGTTTCCAAGGAGAAAAATTTGGGTGCATTTGTGGTGATGATTAATGAACAGTTGGGAGGGATTAGCCAAGCGACCTGGTTGTGGCTCCCAGTGTGGCAAAGAAGAGTTGCCACCTGATTTCCTCACCAGATGGACAGGGGGGCTCTGTAGTTGGCACCACTGTCAGCTGTCACCTCCTCCACATAGCTTTTAGAAGACCAAGGAAAAGTACTTTCTTTCACAGGGGGATGGACTTATCCCATTGATGCAGTGGGGTTGGCAAATAGAAATAACAAACACTGACCCATTTGGACAGAAAACTTTGTTCTTGGGGTGAGCTTAAGCTTCAGGAAGGCTACTGAGCCCTCATTTAATGGACAAGGACAAAATGAAATTCTTAAGCTGTCATCCACATTTTACTAAGTGCTAGTCAGTCCTCCTCACCATTTGGTACTATCTCCATTGCATGGACAGGAAATTAGGCAACAAGAGGCCAAGTGACCTGCTTCAAGCCACCCTCCTGGAATTGCAGGCCCTGAGACTCAGGGCTCGGGGATGCTAAAGCTGCCCTTCTTACTAGATCGTTAGTCGGCCTGTGTAATGCCTGGAGTTCCCTTTATGAGAAAGTCTCTTTTTTTGGGGTTTGGAAGATGCATGGAGAGAGAGAGAGTAGTGTGGTTCAGAGGCAATGGTAACCTGGGCTTCAGAGTCAGACGGTGCATGGCTTAGGACCCTCTTCTTTCAGATAATGTTCATTCTCCCTCCGTTTCCCATATAGCCTTTAAAAAATCACATCAGCCTACAGCAACTCTTTGTTTTAACTCCTTTTACATCCATAGCTTGTATGAAATGGTGGTCCATTAGCTTTTGTTTGCATAAATGGTTCCTCATAGATGGACAGGATTTGTGCCATTTTTATAGGCTTTTCTAGAGGGTTACTAATATTTGCTTAAAATGGTGGAATTTCTGTTTACTTAAGTAAAAGGCTCCTTGGGGCAGAGGTCCTATAGTGTTTAGAACCTTGAGTATTGTCACCAAATCCATTCGAGCTTGTTGAACTTAATCTTGGACAAATTAACATCTGAGTATAAGTTTCTCATCTGTAAAATGAGAATAGTACTTCCTGGGGGTGGTTGTAAGGGTTAAGAGATTGGGGTTACCACATAAGACAAAATTTGTTGTTTCCCCTGTCCTCGGTCATTGTGTTTTCAGAGGTTCTAAGTACTTCCAGATTTCTTCCTGTACTGAAGACTGGGCCACTGGTTCTCAACTTTTTTTTTTTTGCCTCCCTCCTGCCCTGGGATGTTCGGCAATTCAGGAAATATTTTTGGTTGTCACAACTTGGTGGGGGGGTTGCTACTGGCATCTAGTGATTAGAGATCAGGAATGCTTCTGAACGTCCTACTATGCACAGGATGAACCTCGCACAGCAAAGAATTATCCAGTTCCAAATGTCAATAGTGCTGAGGTTGCAAAACCCTGCTCTAGACAAAATTGCTCTATATTTTTTCTGCACTAAAATCCCTTTATTTGCTGGGCATGGTGGCACGCTCCTGTGGTCTCAGCTACTTGGGAGGCTGAGGCGGGAGGATGGCCTGAGCCCAGGAGTTGGAGGCTGCAGTGAGCTGTGATCACACTACTGCACTTCAGCTTGGGTGATGGAGTGAAACTTCATTGCTTAAAAAAAAAGTCCCTTTATTTGTTGTTTACTGAGTGACTTCAAACAGCTGGAACAAACAACTGAGAGAATTCCTGACTTAGTTGCTACTTTCTTTATTTACTGCACCTAAAACTGGAGGAATGATGCAGGGCTGTGGGCTGCTGGCACACGACTCTCTCTGGGGGAGCCGAGCAGAGTTAGACTGTCAGCCAGAGGTTTATGACCTCCATGAAGAGATGGCACAGTTGCCCCCCTGGCTTTCTTGAACCTTCTACATATGCCTGCCTCCTTTTTTTATTGTCTCAGCTGCTGTTTGGAGTTATTGAGGTGGTGAGCTGTTCTCTCCCTCCCCCTACCTTCCTTCCCTTTCAGAACGTCCAGCAAAATTTTGAAGTTTCTTATGCTCTCTGTGCGCTCAGCCTAGTGTGAGTACAGTATTCATCCTTCTGATAATCCTTCTCCTCACTGTCATAGGAGGGCATGTGTTTTTTGTTTTTTTTTTCTTTTTCTTGAGACAGGGTCTCACTCTGTCACCCAGCTGGAGTGCAGTGGCCTCATCCTAGCTCACTGGGCATGTGTTTTCTTAGGGCCATTGCTGCCTCCCTAATTCCTAGGTCTCTGGGGTATATGTTGGCAACGTGCTCAGCCTGGCCTGTCTCCTCACACCTTTACCCAGTGAACAGCTGCTGCTCTTCCTCAGGCCCTTCCTCCTCCTCCTCCTCAGACTGCCTCTTTTGCCACTTCCTTCAGGAAGCTTGCCTTGATTTTCTCCCCAGTTGACTGGGATTTCTCTCTTTCCTTTGGTTCCCCATAACAGGTGTGCTCTCTCATGGACCTTCTCCTGGGTGAGTCTCTTGCCTCCGTATCTCACTGAACTGCAGGCTGTTCTTGGCAGAATTCTATTCGTTTCTCTCTCCCAGTCCCTGGAAACATGAGTATAGTTCCTGCCACATAATGGGCATGACCCAGACATTTAAAAAACTAAAAATTAAAGTTTTTTGATGGGGAAGTAAAAAAAAATAATTTTATTCTTTCATATTGTATCTTCCTTACATTACATCACTTTAATATTCCTCTGTAAGTTATCTCATGATGATGATGCCAGAGGTTCTCATCTGGCTTGGTATGTTTTTCTAGTGCAGCCTTTTAAATTACTAGGTCCTTAAGTGAAATTGTCTGCTTCACTGCTGTCATTGTACTAAACTGACCCTACACCAATCCTTGCTGTTCCTAAATTTAGAAAGGGAAAGAACGCTCCACAATATGTCAGTCTTCTCTTCCACTGAACTCTGCTGGCAGAAAAACAAATTTCAAGAATTTTTTGAAATACAAAAGGTTTAAAGTGGGCAGACACATCATTGTTAACTAAATAGTAGACTGTAGGTGGTAAAATGTGTACTGCAATTTCAAAATGACCCTAAGTGTGAGGCTTCTAAGATTTTTGTCTTCGTCTGTAATTAATCTGCAATTTACAGATGAACACAAACCTTTTCCGAAATTCTGTAGTACTGGTTATCTAAATAACCGTTAGTCCCATAAGGTTACTGAGGAAGTATACTAGAGTGTTAAGTGTACTAGAGTGTGAATATACTAGAGTTGTTAAGAGCTTGGGTTTGCCAGTCACGCTGCCTGGGTGGAGAATCCTGCCTTCAGTACTTACCAACTTTGTCACTTGGGCAGTTGACCTCACCGTGTTGCACTTTTCATGTCTGAAAAATGTAAACAGTAATTCTTACAGGTTGTGAGAATTGAGCAAAATATGAAAAGTGTTCTAGAGCAGTGTTTGGCATGTAGGAAGTATTTTATAAATGGTAGCTATTATTACCATTACTTTAGCATAGTACAGAGTGTATATAGAAAGCAGAAAATAGGAGGCTGACATTTTTTGAGGTGGTTAAAATTTGATAGATAGGAAGAATTAAGGTCAAGGGTGAAATCTCAGGAGGACCTGTTATAAGCTTTTATACTAGGATCAGTAGCAACTGCTTACTGCCTCTGCTGCTAGAAGGGCTGCCACCTGTGTTGTGCTGGGGATTTTACTATCTGATTTTGAATCCAGACTTCCTCCACTTGCAAGTGAAGTTGTTAATCTTTATGCCTCAGTTTCCTCATTTATAAGTTGGAGTAATGATGATCAAGGGTTGTTGTGAGAAACTATACATGAGTTAATACATGTAAAGTGCTTAAAGAATAGTGCCTGGCACATAGTCAAAGTTCAAGAAATGTCATTGTTTATAATTACAATCATTTATTGAGCTTGTACTTGGGCCAGGTATTGTGCTAGGCTTGTTGTAGATGTTACTTCATTCTTACAGTGATCCTTCAAGGTAAGTATTATCATCACCATTTTACAGCTCAGGAAATGGAGACCCAGAGAGGTAGAGAAGGTTGCCCAAGGTTGTAGAGCTTGTTGTGGCAAAGGTTTAATGGACCTCACTGCTTTTTCTACAGACATGTGCTACTGTGGGCCTGTGACATGCATGTATTGGGTCCCTGGGGAGGGGGCAGCCTGATGACTGGGACCATTGTCAGGCCTCCAAGAATGGGCCGGGCAGAGGACTCACCCTGGTCAGTGGGTGTGCTTGCCTGACGGCTGGAGGCCCTTCCTGCATGAGGAACCAGCCCTTCCCACTTGTAGAGGGCAGTGATGTGAGGTGAACAAGTTAGTTTAAGGGATTTCCCAGACATGACATCCTTTAAATTTTCATCTGTAAAAAGACTCTTGCCAGAATTGTGGTGAAAATATTCTCATCGTCGTCTTAGCAAGGTATTTGTTTCAGTGGTGTTTGACAAGCAGATTATGAAGCTGAGTAAAAGCAAAACTGACTAGACTGATGATTTTTTTAAAACTGCCTCAACAATGTAAATAATGCCTCCTGGTCCTCATGGATTGCAGTATTAAACTGTAAATTAAGTCTAAAAGTTGTCCTTCTTGGGTTAAAGGGTTCTTTATTAGAAACACTTAAATTTTTTCCTAAATACTAAAAGAAGTTTGTAATGTAATGGTTCTGTAAAGCTTTAGATATTTAGTAGCCTATAGAAAAATTTTGTAATCTTAAGTTCATTCCTCCTGTCTTTCTTCCTAGGAGCTGAGGAAACAGTGAATGGAAACCACTGTTTTTCTAAACCTTTTTTTGGTAAGTTAATGTGCAATTAAGCTTTTGTCTCTTTATTGAAAAGCTCTTCTGTAAGCATTTCTGATGTCTAATACTTCCTCTCAGACAATATTGAACAATGCCAGATGCTCTTTACCAGGTAGATGTTTTATATATTTAATTGGTTATGAATCATGAATGATGCAAGTTAGGTTTAGAGGCTGATTTTAGTGAATGATGCTAAATTGATGTTGAATTTGTAGAGAGATTTTTTGTTGTTGTTGAGAAATTGAGATGAAAGCCACTTTTCTTCACAATACACTTAGAGTGACTTATAAATTGTGTGTATTCTCCTGCAGCTTCTTAAGTTTGTGTTCAGTTTCTTGAATGTGGGACTGTTAATTTGGTAATGTCTGAGTGACATTTGTTACTGTCTATACAGCATGGTAATTATATATTCTTGTATGTAGTCATGTAGATGTGAAACAGTTAAATTGTTGAGTCCTCTGTTGCAGATTTACCCTAACACAAAGCAAGGCTTTGTGGTGTCATTGGGAAAGATCTAAAGGGACTTTGTCATGGGCAGTTTTATTAGAAAACTGAAACTTCTTTAAATTTCATTGTAAAATCACAGAGCTGTAGAATTATCAAGCCTTGGTACCCTATCACATACCTGTGATTTGGGCTCATAGGTTGATGTTTAAGAACTATTGTAAAGTATTAGACTGTAAAATAGCTCATTAAGAAAGTAGGCATGAAACTTCTCATAATTAGGTTTCCAACCTTGATAGTGAATGTTTTACTTGGTATAGTACTTTGTAACTTTATTTTTATGACCCTGGGTGCTTGGCAGATATGAACAGTATGCATTTCTATTGATGTGTGCCTGTGCTAAGGGAAGTTGTGTTCCTAAAATTGATTATAAGGAGCCTTGCAAATTCTTTCCTTTGCCATTTAGAAAGTTACTGTGACTAGGTATCTTTTAGATATGGAATGGATAAAGGCATCCACGTTTGTTTTTTTCTCATAACAGCTTTATTGAGATATAATTCATATACTGTACATTTCACCCATTTAAAGAGTACAGTTCAGTGGTTTTTAGTATATTCACAGAGTTAGTGCAGCCATCACCACAGTCAATTTTTGAACATTTTTATCATCCCCAAAGAATCTTGTACCAATTAGCACTCACTCCACCCTCATCCTACCTCCCAGTCCTTGGCAGCTACTGCTTTACTTTCTGTGTTTATGGATTTGCCTATTCTAGTCATTTTGTATAAATGGTATCATACAATATGTGATCTTTTCTGATTGGCTTCATTCACTTAGCATAACATTTTCAAGGTTCATCCATGTTGTAGCACGTATCAGTACTTCATTCCCATTTCTTGCCAAAAAATATTCCATTGTGTGGAAATACCGTATTTAATTTATCCATTTATCAATTGATAGACATTTGAGTTGTCCCCACTTTTTGAGTTATTGCTATTATGAGTAATGTTGCTGTGATTATTCATGTACAGTTTTTGTGTGTACATGTTTTCATTGCTCTTGGCGTGGGTATATACTTAGGAGTGAAATGGCTGGGTCGTATGGTACTATATGTTTAGCCTTTTGAGGAACTGCCAAACTGTTCTTGAAAGTGGCTGTACCATTTATATTCCTACCATGCAGGGTATGAAGATTCTATAATAATTTCTCCACATCGACAACACTTTTTTATTTTAGCCATCCTCGTGGGTATAAAGTGATACCTCATCATGGTTTTATTTTCCATTTTTCCGATGGCTAATGATGTTGAATATCTTTTCATGTGCTTATTGGCTGTTTGTATATCTTTAGAGAAATATCTGTTCAGATCCTTTGCCCAAATTTTTAAATTGTGTTATATATCGTTTTATTTTACTAAGTTTTAAGAATTCCTTTACGTATTCTAGACACAAGTCCCTTATCATATATATGACTTGCAAATAATCTCTCCCCTTCTATGGGTTGTCTTTTCACTTTTTTGGTGGTGGTGTTTCCCCCCACCCTCCCCTTGTTTAAAATTTGTGGTAAAATACACATAACATAAACTGGGAGCTGTGGCTCATGCCTGTAATTCCTACTATTCAGGATGCTGAGGTGGGAGGACTACTTGAGGCTAGGAGTTTTAGACAAGCCTGGGCAACACAGCAAGACCCCATCTCTTAAAAGATACACTTAACATAAAATATACTAGTACAACCATTTTAAATTTACTGTTCCATGGCATTAAGTACTCTCACACTGTTGTGCAACCCTTCACTACCATCCATCTCTAGAATTCTTTTCATCTTGCAAAACTGGAACTCTGTGCCCATTAAACAATAACTCTCCGTTCCCTTCTCCCCCCAGCCCCTGGCAACCACCATTCTGTCTCTATGAATTTGACTACCCTACGTACTTTATATGAGTGGAATTATACAGTGTTGTCCTTTTGTGACTGGCTTATTTCAGTTAGTATAATGTCCTCAAGGTTCATTCGTGTTGTAACGTGTCATATTCCATTCTATGTGTATATCACATTTTGTTTATCCATTCATCCCTTGGTGGACACTTAGGTGGATTCCACCTTTTGGCTGTTGTGACTAATACTGCTATGAACATGGATGTACAAACAGTGGTGGTATCCTTTGAAGCACAAAAGTTTTTAATTTTGATGAAGTCCAATTTATCTATTTTTTCTTTTGTTGCTTGTGCCTTTGGTGTTATGTCTAAGGCATGTCATTGCCTAATCCAAGATCACAAAGATTTATGCTTATGTTTTTTTCTAAGAGTTTAAAAGTATTAGTTCTTACGTTTAGGTCTTTGATCCTTTTGAGTTAGTTTTGGTATGTGATGTGAGATCACAGTCATAGTTTATGGAATGGTGGCTCTAAACTTATGTTCCAGTTGTCAGGTCTGCTTTGGTTATGCTGAAAAGTTGGAGCATAAAATCTTTGGCAGGGATCCGTTCTTTATAACACTGCTGCTCCCCCACCCTGCAGGACCTCAAGTCGGGCCTCTTTTGGGCCAGCATGATTGAGAACTATGGAGCAAAGACTTTGGCAGTAATGATTTTATATCCATTTTTCTTCATTTGCCATAATGGCTTCATTTTTTTTCTCTCCCGTATCTATCCCACTACATAATTCCCGGCACCCCACCCCCCAAGTGTCTTTGGGATGTGGAATTCACCCCTGTGTGGAGGCCATGCCCCTTTGGTTCTGGTTCTGAACCACATTCCAGCAGTGGTGCCCCAAGGGAATCTTGGTATTGTACCTTGAGGCAACTTCTCTCCTATTTAAGAAATTAAAAAGATTTAAACAAAGAAAATGATAGAGTGGTGTTGCCAAACCTTGTTGCCTTCACAATACTTCAAGGGAAAAAGTTTTAGGCTGAAAAAGCTGTTTGCCAGACCAATCATTGACAAGGCTTTCCCTAGTTTTCCCATTGTTGACAAATAGTTTTTGCTCTTCAATAGGAACAAAACCAAAAACAAACAGCCCCAGATGTTTTGAAGGATTCCCCCTGCCTTGCATGTGTATAACCTACACCCAGATTTTCTATATAATCAGAGATTTTCAGGGTTTCAGTTCCCTTTGCTGTTTAAATTAGCAGGACTTGAATTCCTAGAACTAAATGCCTAGCATTGTGGCAGGACTGGAGTTCCTGGTTTAGCTACTTATGCTTTAAATCTCCTTCCCTTATTTTTTGGAGGTGGAAAGGTAGACAATACTATCTTTTTTTAAGTGGTGGGCATTATTTCATAACTGAAAAATACTGTATGTTATGTAATTAAAGGTTCTTATCACAGCATATGTTTATGGGCTTATGCTGAGCACAAGAAAAGCAAAAACCCAACTACTTGTTTTTAACAGAACCTTCCTGACCACGAGTTCCTGTCTGCATTCTAGGTCTTCTGGTTTCAGAATGATTTACGCTTGTTCCACTAGCACATATTTTATCGCCCTGAACCTGCTCATCTGTAGCTTCCTCTTAAAGAACACAGTAGTGCTCCACAGGGAACCTTTGGATCTGTGGTCTCCTTCCAGGTTCTAGCCAAGGCTCACAACCAAGAATGTGAAAGGAGGCCACAGATGGTTGGGCCCATGTTCATATGCAGGATGAGTATTCCTAATCTGAAAATCTGAAATCAGAAATACTCCAAAATCCAAAACATTTTGAGTGCCATTGTAATACTCAAAGAAAATGCTCATAAGAGAATTTTGGATATTCAGATTAGGGATGCTGTACCTGTAACCATAATGGAAATATTCCAAAATAAAAAAAAAAATCCAACATGTGAAACACTTCTGGTTCCAAGCATTTCAGATAAAGGGATACTCAGCCCATGCTTCATATATCTCACATTGTGACATTTTAGGCAGTTTAAAACCATTGTTTTAACTACTCATTGCCATTTGTTGGGTGGACCTCTTCAACCGTTTTGGTCTAATCATTGTAGTTCAATATGTTGTCGAATTCAAATATTGAGCTGTTACGATGAGCAAGGCTTTGGGCTGGCACTTAAAGATGAGGCACACGCGGGATCTGCTTTTGAGGAGTTTGTACTGTGAGGGAAAAATAGAAATTCACTAAAAACCTTTTACCCTGAAAAGGGCAAGCTGTAACCTTATGTATGTTAATTGCTTAATCTGCTTCTGTAGGACTGCTTGTCACCACACCCGCAGGAATGTTTGTGAAACTGATGTTATAAAGAAAGAAACTGAAATTGACTAATGCCTGCAGCTCATGCTTTCAAACAGCTCCCCTTGCAGCAGCTACCTTGTAAGTTACAGTAACTTCCCTATGTGTACACTTCCTGGTATAAGCCGCTCTGTACCAGCTCCTTGCTCTTAAAGTATAAAAGCCAAGTCCTCCTAACCGGGGGTGTTCAGAATTTGGCAGAAGATCTCCTGTGAGCCCGCTGGCGTTAATAAACCTGATCTCTGCATCCTTGTGTACCTCTCGGTGTTTCTCTAGGCAACGTGACTCCGGTTTTTGCCGTTACACCAGTGTCCCCTCATCTTTGGGGAGTGGGGGACAACCAGTGGATGTAGGGCCAAGTAGCAGTAACTTTGTTGCTGGCCAGGAATTGGGTGAAAATTTGACTTAAGCTTGGTTTAGGGAAATTAAAAAATAATTTAAAAAAGGGAAAAGCTGTTATCCTGAAAGGCAGCAGGAGAGGAAACTGCTAATAGGATCTCAAGTGAAATTCACTCCCTCTTAGGGAAAGTTGTACCCAAGTCACAAGACCTAAGACAGTCTTCATCCCACCACCCTGCTGCCCTCAGCTCCTTCACAGCTGCAGTGGCCCCAGCAGGAGCAGTCCTGCCTACAGATAAGCCAGGTCTAGGACTTCCAGGAGGGAGGGACTCCCAGAAATCTGGCTGTGCCTTGGGACTGCCCCTGGTTCACATCTCTGGAGCATGAAGCAATAGTCTGAGAGTTTTGGGATTTCCACCCCACTGTACATGAGCTGCTACCCCTCAAAGTGATAGACTTTACTGGTGTCTTCCCCCAGCCCCAAACTCAAAATCAACATTTATGCTTAAATTGGTCTATTTATGTATATATTTTTAAAGAGAAGTATTTTTCTATTTGTTTTCGTTTTTCTCTCCTTGACCAGAATATAGGGGCTTGTGGCACATTTGTGGTTGCCTCAGTGTAGATGTCCTGTTATTACTTATTAACTTAGCAATGTACTTGGCAGTATCTTTTTATTTTCCAGTGACTTCCAGTTTTCTTGCCTGACATAAATCCACTCTGTCAAATGTTGAGGGGCACATCTCTTCTTTCTCACTCCTCTGATTTGTTCTACAGAATATTTCAGTATAGAAATATTATAAATTACTATGGTGACATAAAAGTGGCTTGAAATGGATTTTGTTTCACTTTCTTTGTCCTCTGTAGCAAGTGGACAACCTGTAAGGTGTCTCATACTTGAGCTAAACTTAAATTTTATTGAATGTGCAAAAAAGTGTTCCTCTATTTCCTCTGTTTCTGGAACTAAGATACCAGGGGAAATATAGGATGTGTGTTTCATAGGATTGATAAAATTGCACAATATTATAGATTTGTGGAATCAAGACTTTAGAAATGTGATCTATACTTAATAAGTTCTATATATGATTTTCTTTCTAATTTGAATATAAAATTCATATGTGCTTTTCCTTTTCTTAGATTAATTGTGGGTTGAATTCAACCACAAGACAGTGATATGCAGAGATTAAAGAAGAGTCGTTTATATCGCTCTTTGGTACGCCAAGGGAGAAATATGTAAGTCATATGACCCAAATGTACTCACTTTTTTTTTTCCAGAATATTACAGGGGTACAAATGTTTTGGCTACATGAATTGTACTGACTTTAAACATAATTCTTAGCTTGGTTAATGGAATAGGGAATACTTGTGTACCTTCTTTCATAATAACTGTTAACTGTGTGCAAGTGAAATTTGGCAAACTCATAATTTAAAGACCTCATTCTATGCCTGTAGTTTCCTTAAAAATACTACATTGTAGGCTATGTGATAATATGCATATGCCAGTCACTTTAAGCTTTTCCTATGGAGGCAGCTGGTTGCCCTAATCGTGGATGCTCAGTTCAATAATGGTGAACTAGTGTTCTACTTAGGAAGTCGGTCCACTCTGATGGTCTCCACAAGGGCTTCAGTTGCCCCATCTTGATTAACACCTGAAACATTGTTAATTACCACAGTGAAGGTCACAAAGGGATTTTTATTAGTGAGGTTAGTGCTTACAAATCAGCATGATGCATGTTAGAATTGTATGAAAATTTAAGATCTGTGAATTAGCTAAAGTGTTTTAGAGACAGCCCACCCTTGCATAAACAGAATATAAAAATCTGAGTGAGGCCTGTAGTGTATATTTAGGGATGACACCCAAGGCTTGGTCCCTATATGGTCCTGCTCTAGCCACCAGTTTAGGAGGATTTTGGCCTCTGGAATATGTCATTGAATCTGTGGATTGCTTTGGGTAGTGTGGCCATTTTAACAACATTAATTCTTCCAATTTATGAACATTTTTACCCTAATTCTACCCTAAATAGACCTAGGTAATTGCTGCTGGTTTCTACTTAGAAAGGTACTGATGGTCCCCAACCAACTGTGCAGAAAGGCAAGAACAGAAAGTGAAAGCATCCCTCTCACCTAACCCCTAAAGACTGCCCCTGGCAGCCCTGCCCCTTAGAGTGTTCCTCAGTTAAGGCGTAGTTCTCATTGCTCTGGTGTCTCCCAGAAAACAGAGGAGTTGGTATTTCTTGGAATCCATTCTTCCACTCCACTTCTGTAGTTTTGGGAGGACAATGTAGCATGCTGTACTATTTGTCATCTTGAAGGGAATCCACAATTTCCCGTGAAATCATGGGATTGTGTTTCTTTGATGAGAATATTTGTGTATTTGAAATTTAAAAAATATGTATCAGTTTATATTGTTGTCACATACTGATTTTTATGGCATAACATTTGGTGAAGAGGGCAGGTTGTCTAAATACCAGTATTTAGGAAATGGTGAATATTCAGCATGAGTTCATAAAGTTGACAGATGCAAAGTGTGTTTTGTATATGTTGTAATTTATAGACAAGAAAATTTAAGTTGTAGAGAGATTAATCACCCAAGCCACTCGTTTGGGTGGTGGGAAGTCTTGATTGTGTGTAAGAGAGCCAGCTGTCTTTTTAAAAATGCATAGAGACAAAAAGAAAAAAAATAATTTTGAACATACAATCTACTTTCAGTTTACAGAATCTTTTAAACGTAATCCAGGCCATCCTTGACTTATGTACCTGTTTCTTTCCTACCAATGACGACAAGGAAATAGCCCTCGATATTGGAATATTCATTGTTCTCGGATTTTCTTTCTTTTTTCTGTATCTTTTCAGAAGTTAGTACCTGGATCCAAGTCCCAATCCCTACTCTCTCAGGTCTCTGTCACATTTCTCACATTGATTCCAGAGGGGCCTGAATAGTAGACAAAATAAGGAAGAAGAAAGGGGGTGTCATCACGAGTGCTGTGCCTGCCTGTCTCCCTCCCTCCCTCCTCCCTTACTTCCTCCTCCCTCCTCCCTCCTCCCTCCCTCCCTTCCACCTCCCTCCCTCCCTTCCTTCTTGCCCTCCCTTTCAAGTGAATGCACACAAATACCCACACACATGCACTCAGCTCTGAGGCTGTCACAGAAGTCCCAGTGCTGTACCCTGAAACTGTTCCTATGATTCCCATCACAATTCCTCATGATTTTACATTTTATTCCTGACATTTTATGTCAGGAAGAATGTCCTGATTGCCTTCCAAAATACCTAACTTTGATTTTATGTATATGATTTTTACTCTTTAGCAGCGTTATGGATGCTTTAACAGCCTCTACAATTATCTCTGGCAATAATGACAACAGGTGAGTTGAGTTGACTGAAATGCATGGTGAAAGGTATTGACAGCATCAATGGCAACACCAGGTTTCCATCAGAGACTATAAGGGTCTCTAGGTAACTGTCTTTCTTTTTGGATCTAAATGGAAAAAATAAGAATAGGTCAGAAGAGGGACACTTCTTACTCATAGACTGTTGGTGACCCTTAGTCGGTAGCAGACAAAACCCTTAGGAAACTATCAGAATGCCTATGTCTGAGACTCTGTCAAGAATGAGCCAAGATGGGAGGATCACTTGAGCTCAGGAGTTCGAGACCAGCCTGAGCAAGAGTGAGACCCCATTTCTACTAAAAATAGAAAAATTAGCAGGGTGTGGTTGCCCATGCTTGTAGTCTCAGCTACTCAGGAGGCTGAGGCAGGAGAATCACTTGAGCCCAGGAGTTTGAAGTTGCAGTGAGCTATGATGCTGCCACTGCACTCTAGCTCAGGGTGACAAAAGCAAGACTCTGTCTAAAAAAATTAAAAAAAAAAAGAACCAAGAGAGGAGAGAATCCTATTTGGAGCAAGGAGGAGGTAGCAGTGGGCAGGGAGCACAGGAGTCCTCAGCAGAAAAGAATGGAGCTAATAGCCCTGAAGTTGTCCTCACCTTCCAGGGCTCTGCTACCATGTGAGGCTGGTGCCTCCAACCTAAACCTACCATCACATTGGATGGGCCCCCTGCATTAGGCCTACAGCTATGTCTTGGGCAAGAAAGACATCTATGATAGGTGAAAAGTAAGGAGGTGATGGTGGTAATTAAGACTTGGGAATTTCAATATGATGAAAGGGATGGGGACATACAAGCTAATGTTGAACTTGAAAGAAATGCCATCACAAAAGACTGTTACATATTAGGATTAAGATATAATTACTTATCTGGATTCATTACTATTTTCAAGCCTAAGATTCATTACCAGCTTATAAAACTCTTTCAATTTAAAAATGCAAACCAGGTCAAATTAGCTGATTTAGCAGTCCCGGGTTATGAGACCCAACTATGGGTTCCGTACTTACAAACAGGCTCCCAATAAGGATAACTTTATAATTAAATAATCAAATTAATAATTTGGAACTAGTTTCTTTTGCACATCTAAACAACCCACGTGGCTAAGCGTTTTGTTGGCATAGCATCTCTGTGCTAGAGGCTGGTCTCCTACATGGAGAAGCAGCTGATAGAAACACAAGAGCACAAGAATCAGGAGCGATCCAACCAAGAAAGTTATGAAAAAGAGTAGTGAAGTTCCATTTCACTGAAGCAGAATTGCCAAGCTTGAGGATAAGATCCTAACTTGAGCAGTTTAAAAAGGGATCCATGCAGTTAGTGAGACACAGCAGCTACAAGGCATTTATGATGACAAAAGAAAAAGGTGTGCATAAACCCTAGATACCTTTTCAAGAAACCGACTTCAGTGGTAAGCTCCCTACCCTGTACTCGACGAATCAATCTGATTCTCCCAGCATCCCATCAATCCATCTCCAGCACCATCTCCATCATCATCTTCTGATTAATGTCAGCCTCCCTTCTTGCCTCAAAAATGCTTCTTCCTGTAAGCAAGACATTTGATGCAACATTAAGTGAGTGTTGACCTTTAATATTATTTTTTGAAATTTCTCCTATCTTCTATCTAAACTTTTTGTATGTTTGTTTTTATATTCTGTCTGTTTGAATTAAAAGAATGAGCACAACAGTTTCTATAACTTATTATTACAGTGCAGGGTATTATCATTATTATTACTACAGTATTACACTGCATTACTATTACCACTTATGAGCCATTATAGCATTGTTATTATTGTGTATGTGCTGTTCATCAGGGATCTGAGTTACATACAAATCCAACCTAAAGACCTTCTTAGGAATGTGTTCCTCATACCCAGGGACTGCCTTGTACTTACTTTAATAAATATTTAAAGATTAACCAGGTTATCACTTGTAGAGTAACATAGTTATTTGACGCAAAAAGTAAGTTTAGAATTACACATCGTGTCTGACTATACCATTTTTCTCTATCAGCCAAGTCCACTGAATTGACAAGAGGAACCAGTGATAGAGCCACTGATGAAATGTGACTTATAAAAGATTAAGTTAAGATACACACAGACACATACACACACATATATACTTCTATCAACACACATGCACACACACACAAAATATAAAACAATGACAGAGAGAGATATTGAGACTTGTGAGATTTATTATCAGGAGCATCTGTGGCAATACAGTGTGTCTTTTTTTTTTTTTTGCTTTCATTTTCAGATAGAAATACAGTGTGTCTTTGGCACTGTTTCTAAGTCTTCTCACTGTAGCATCTGTAGACTTTTTGCCTTTTTAAGATAGTGTTGGAAAAGAGAGACATCATAGATGGATGCTTCTTCTTATTAGTGTACTGCCACCCTTAGTTACTATCAGGCAAATGCTTAGGAAACTCAGATTTTCTGTGTATGAGACTCTACTATCCAAGGGAGGACAGAATCCTATTTGGAGCAAGAAGGAGGTAGCAGTGGCCAGAGAGCAGAGGAGTCCTCAGCAGAAAAAAATGGAGCTAGTAGCCCTGGAAGTGTTCCTTACCCTCCAGAACTCTGCCACTATGTGAGGCTGGTGCCCCCAACCCAAACTCACCATCACATTGGATGGAGCCCCTGCCTCAAGCCTGCAGTTTCTTGACCCTGCATGGGAGCATAGAAGACATCTATGATGGTAAAAATAAGGCATCAATGGAGGGATTTGAGAATCAGGGAATTAGATTGGGTAAAGGGGATATGTGCCTAGAAATTGCAGTTGAATTTGAAATAAATCAGAAAATGTGTTCCTATTGTGGTTAGCTTCAATAGGTAAAACCTGAACTTAAATCTTTAGTCATTAAATTTTTCACTAAGCCTAGATATCATTACAACATGTAAAGATATATTTCTATGAAGAAGAACATACAAGTTTCCAAATAACTGATTGTATGTGAATTAAGGGTAAACCACTTTATGAGTTGTGCAGAAATTTAAGCTAATTTGAACCATAAAGTTATGTCTGAGGAGTAACATGGTGTCTTACTATGTACTTTCTAATTCTTTAGCATGTTCCAAGTGAATCAAAAAGAGTATCCGGATCTCACCGGTGCAATGTAAGCTATAAATGAATAAATATATATACTATATATATGTGTTATACATACATGTATACACACTATATTCAAACATGCATGCATACACATACACACACCTGCAGAGAAATTTTGATTTCGGATATTCACTCTTAGAAGCATTCATGGGAATACAGAGTTCCCTTGATTAGTGTTTCTGAAGTTCTCTGGTGGTAAGCTTCTGTATGGGTATTCTCTGTCTTTTGAATAGAGGTAGGAGAAGGAAGAACAAGTCATAGAGGAGGAGGTCTTTTATGCCTAGTGTGTGTCACCCTAGGTTACTGTGTATGAGACTGTAACAGTTTGGGCCAAGGAAGGAGAGAATCCTATCTGAAGCAAGGAGGAGGTAGCAGCAGACAGTGAGCAAAGGAGCCCTCAGCAGACAAGAAAGGAGCTAGTAGATCCTAGTACTGTCCCTTACCCTCCAGAGCTCTGCCACCATGTGAGACTGGTGCCCTAAACTCACACCAGCGTTACATTGGATGGAGCCCCTAACTCACGCCTGCAGTTGCTTGACCGTATGTGAAAGCAGGGAAGCATTTGTGATTGTGAAAGTAAGGAGTTGATGGAGGGACTTGAGAGTCAGGAAATTAGATGGGGCAATAGAGGATTTGTACCTAGAAACTGCACCCAGCCTTTTTAAATTAAATTTTTAAAGGCCAACCAGTTTACAAGTTAAAGAGTAATTGTAGCTGATTTGAACTAAAAATCAAATCTAGGAAATCATGGGGTGTCTATATACCTTTTTATTCCATTAGCACTGCCTTCGGTGAAATGACAACAGTAACTCATGAAGGAACCACCCATGAAATGTGAGATTTAAATAAAAAGATATAGATAGTAATAGATATAAACAAATATATCCATGTAAATGCACACATAGACACACACACACACAGCCGTCACGCAGAAAAGAGATTGAGATTTGGGGAAGTTCATTGTCAGAAGCATCCATGACAATACAGAGTGTCTTACATACTTTTTTCTAAAGTCTTCTTACATCACAGTATAGTGTAAACATAACTTTTATATACACAGGGAAAGCAAAAAATTCATGTGACCTGCTTTATTGTGATATTAGCTTTATTGCAGCAGTCTGGAACCAAACCCATAATCTCTACAAGGGTTTCCTATATTTTGTTATAGCAGCCGAATGGACTAAGACAGGAAGAATCACCAAATATTTCTTTTTCTTTCCCTTTTCATGTATATTGTAAACATGATTATTCCAAGGTCTGCCTCCTGATTTATATTTTTATTTTCTTAGTTTTTTTCTTTTTTTTTTTTTTTGGCTAAGCAATATCCATAACCTATAACTATCCTATGTCTTAAAAGATTTAGAAGTTTCCAAATAACTGATTTACATATGAATTTAGTGTCAACCAGTTTATAAGTTGTAGAGTAATTTGAAACAGAAAGTTAAGTGTGGGAAGTCACATGGTGTCTGACTATATTTATTTTTAAATCTTATAGCACTGACTCATCTGAAGACGTATCAATACCCTGTGATGGAACTACCAGTGAAATGTGAGATATAATTAAACCAATATAGATATATGAATAAATAGATTATGTAGGTAGATAGATCAATAGGTGTACTATTATACACCTATTTACACACTTATCAACATATGCCCACATACACATAAACACAGAAAGAGAAAGATTGAGATTTGGAAGTTCATTGTCAAGAGTGTCCATGGCAATACAGAGTGTCTTTGACGTGATTTCTGAGTTGTCACACTGTAGTATGTACAGCTACCTTTCTATCTTTTATGGATCTATTTGGTAAAAGAGGACCAGATAATAAGAGGAATGCTTCCTCCTCCTAGAGTGTGTTTGACACCCTGAGTAACCACCAGCCAAAATCCTTAGGGAATTTTCAGAATGCCTGTGTATAAGACTTTACTAGATTGGGTGAGGGTAGGAGATAATCCTATTTGGAGCAAGGAGGAGGTAGCAGGGGAGAGTGTGTGGGAGAGCTTTCAGCAGAATAGAACATAGCTAATAGAGCCTGGATGTGTCCTGCACCCCCCAGATCTCTGCCACCATGGAGACTGGTGCCCCAAACCCAAAAGTAACATCATATTGGAGGGAGCCCTGACTTAGGCCTACAGCTGTTTGACCCTATCTGAGAGATAGGAAAGACAACCATGATGGGTGAAAGTAAAGAGGTGATGGAGGGACTTAGGAAACAAGAAATTAGATGGAAGAACAGTGATGGGTTCCTATGAACTGAAGTTAAATTTAAAATAAATTTCGCCACAAAAGGCTTTTATATGTTGGTTCAGGTTCATTACTAAAACACTGTATTTAAGTCTTGAGTCACTAACTTTTTTGAGAGGTATAAAATATTTATTACACACATATGAAGTATCATTTCTAGGGAATATGACGTAGTAGATTCCGAATACCTTATTTTCATGTGAAATCTTTAAGGGTCAACCAGTTTATAAATTGAAGAATAATTGTAACTAATTTGAGCTAAAACAGGAAGTCATGTGATGTCTTATTGTATACCTTTTTAATCTTTTAGGACTGGTGCATATGAATCAAAATCAGAATGCTCAGGTAGACTTACCAATATAAGGTAAGATATAAAGGAATTAATACATGTATACGTGTTATATATACTCATACATACATGCATTCATACACAGACAACTTACAAAGAGATTGAGATTTGGGGTGTTGACTGTCAGGAGCATTGGGGATACAGAGTTCTTTTCCAGCTGTTTCTAATGTCCTGTCATTGTAAGTTTCTGTATGTAATATTCTTTGTCTCTTGAATCATGGTAGAAAGAAGAGGAAGAGGTGAGAGATGGAGTCTTTCTACTCCTAGTCTTCATCCTAAGTTACTAGCAACCAATACCCTTAGGAAAGTATCCAAATGTCTGCGTATGACACTCTAGCAAAGCAAGGCAAGGGTGGAGAGAAATCCATTAGGTTGAGTAATAAACAACTGTACTTACATCTTCAGTCATTAAGTTTTTTGATAACTCTAAATTTTTAAGTTTTTAAATTGAATTTTTTTTAAGAAATAAACCCACCATCACATTAGATGGAGCCCCTGTCTCAGGTCTGCAGTTACTTGACCCTATCTGAGGGGCAGGGAAGACACCCATCACTGGTGAAGGACTGATTAGTGGTAGGTGATGTTGTGACCTGAGAAGACAGAAAATTACAAGGGCAAGTGAGATGAGTATGTAGAAACTGAAGTTGAATTAGAGGTAAATTTTGTCACAAATGGTGTTACACTTGGGGATTAGGGTCAGGAATAAAGAAATGTGAATAAACTTGAATCATTAAATTTTTTCCACAGGCCTAAGATTTCATTACACACATAATAAAGTTTCATTTCTAGAGGAAAATTAAATAATGGGTTTCAAATAACTAATGTTAATTTTTTAGGGCAACTAGATTATAAATTATAGAGTAGTTATAGCTGCTGTGTATTAGAAAAATAAGTCTAGGAAGGCATGTGGAGTCTTACTGTATTCATTTTTAATCCTTTAGCTGTGACCCAATTGAATTAAAAAGAATAATCTGTGGTAGAATCATGAGTGATGGGTGAGATATAAATATATTAATATATATAGAGAAAGGAGGGAAGATATTGAGATTTGTAAAATTTATTCACAAATGAAGTGATAATTAACTGCAGTAATAAAGAAATGCAATTCAATTTTTATTCACTAGGCTCTGCTTTAAGGCCCAAGAGCATCTTTACATCATATAAGGCTTAAAAATAATATACCGAGTTCCAAATAATTAATTGACGTATGTTTTTAGAATTCAACTAGTTTATAAATTGTAGAGCAGTTGTACCTAATTTCAACTAAAATAGTAAGTCTTCAAAGTCGCTTGGCTCTGACATGTGCATTTTTTTTTTGAGACGGAGTCTTGCTCTGTTGCCTGGGCTAGAGTGCAGTGGTGTCACCATAGCTCACTGCAACCTCAAATTCCTGTTCTCAAGCGATTCTCCTGCCTTGGCCTCCCAAAGTGCTAGGATTACAGACAGGCATGAGTCACCGTGCCCAGCCTGACATGTACTTTTTTTTTTTTTTTAACTTTCTTTCTCAAAGGAGTTGATGACATGTACATTTTTAATCCTTAGCACTGACCTGAATAAAATGACATCAGTGGTCTTTGACTACTTTGATATAGCTCACCTTTCGGTGATAGTGTTATCAAAGACTATTGATGTCATTTAATTGGATCAGTGCCAAAGGATATCTATACAGGATATATAAAAGGATATATATATATATGTATAGGACATATTAGAGAATATATATACAGACATACCTCTGTTTTTTGCTCTTCAGTTTATTTCACCTTGCAGATATTACACTTTTTACAAATTGAAGCTTTTTGGCAACCCTGTGTCAAACAAGTCCGTTGGTGCCATTTTTCCAACAGCATGTGCTCACTTGGTGTCCCTGTGTCACATTTTGGTAATTCTCACAATATTTCAAGCTTTATTATTACTATATCTATTATGGTGATCTGTGATCAGTGATCTTTGATGTTATTATTATAATTATTTTGGAGCACCATGAACCATGCCCATATAAGATGGTGCACTTAATTGATTAATGTTGTGTGTGTTCTGACTGTTACACTGACTGGCTGTTCCCCTGTCTCTCTACCTCTCCTTGGGCTTCCCTATTCTCAACAATATTGAAATTAGGCCATTTAATAAGCCTATGATGGCCTCTAAGTGTTCAAGTGAAAAGAAGAGTCACACATCTCTGACTTTAAGCCAAAAACTAGAAATGATTCTGAGGAAGACATGTCAAAAGCCAAGTTAGGCCAAAAGCTAAGTCTCTTGCACCCGTCAGCCAATTTGTGAAAGCAAAAGAAAAGTTCTTCAAGGGAATTAAAAGTGCTACTCCAGTGAACACATGAATGATAAGAAAGCAAAAAGACCTTACTGCTGATATGAAGAAAGTTTTAGTGATCTGGATAGAAGATCAAATGAGCCACAACTTTTCCTTAAGCCAAAGTTTAATCCAAGACAAAGCCCTAACTCTCTCCAATTCTATTAAGGCTGAAAGAGGTGAAGAAAGTTCAGAAGAAAAGCTTGAAGCTAGCAGAGGTTGGTTCATGAGGTTTAGGGTGAGAAGCTATCTCTATAACATAAAAGTACAAAGTGAAACAGCAATTGCTGATATAGAAGTAGCAGTAAGTTATCCAGAAAATCTAGCTCAGATAATTGATGAAGGTGGCTACACTAAGCAACAGATTCTCAATGTAAATGAAACAACCTTCTACTGGAAGAAGATGCCATCTAGGACTTTCTAGCTAGGGAGGAGAAATCAATATCTGGCTTCAAAGCCTCAAAGGATAGGCTGACTCTTTTTGTTAGGGCCTAATGCAGCGGGTGACTTTAAGTTGAAGCCAATGCTTATTGACCATTCTGAAAATCCTAGTGCTGTTAAGAATTGTGTTAAATCTATTCTGCCTGTGTTCTCTAAATGGAAAAACAAAGCCTGTACAGAGCATGTGTTTACAGCATGGTTTAGTGAACATTTTAAGCTCACTATTGAAATTTACTGCTCAGGAAAAAAAAAGAGTCTTTTCAAAATATTACTGCTCATTGAAAATGCACCTGGTCACCCAAAAGCCCTGATGGAGATGTACAAGGAGATTAATGTTGTTTTCATGCCTGCTAACACAATACCGATTCTGTAGCCCACAGATCAAGAAGTAATTTTGACTTTCAAGTCTTGTTATTATATGTAAGAAATACATTTTGTAAGGCTGTAGCCACCATAGGCAGTGATTCCTCTGATGGATCTGGGCAAAGTAAATTGAAAATTTACTTTGAAGCTTTTCAAATTTATTCTATTTGACAATTGAAAATCCTTTCTACAATTCACCATTGTAGATGCCATTAAGAACATTTGTGATTCATGGGAGGAGGTCAAAATATCAACATTAACAGGAGTTTAGAAGAAGTTGATTCCAACCCTCATTTATGACTCTGAAGGATTCAAGAATTTAGTGGAGGAAGTCACTGCAGGTATGGTGGAAATAGCAAGAAAACTTAATTAGAAGTGGAGCCTGAAGATGTGACTGAATTGCTACAATTTCATGATAAAAGTTGACCACATGAGGAGTTGCTTCTTGTGGATGAGCAAAGAAAGTGGTTCTTGAGATGGAATCTACTCTTGGTGAAGGTGCTGTGAACATTTTTGAAATGACAACAAAGGATTTAGAATATTCCATAAACTTTGTTGACAAAGCGCAACAGGTTTGAGAGGATTGACTCCAATTTTGAAAGAAGTTCTAGTGTGGGTAAAATGTATCAAACAGCATCACATGCTACAGAGAAATCTTTTGTGAAAGGAAGAGTCAATCAATGCAGCATACTTCATTGTTGTCTTATTTTAAGAGATCACCACAGCCACCCCAACCTTCAGCAACCACCACCCTGATCAGCAGCTCCACCAGCAAAAAGATTATGACTCACTGAAGGGTCAGATGATCATTAGCATTTTTTAGCAATAAAGTATTTTATATTAAGGTATATACATTATTTTCTTAGACATAATCCTATTGTACTCTTAATAAACTACTGTATTGTGTAAATATAACTTTTATGTGCACAGGGAAACAAAAAAATTTGTGTGACTCTCTTAATGCGATATTTGTTTTACTGCAGTGGTCTGGAACTGAACCTGCAATATTTTTGAGATATGCCTCCATATATATCCTTTATATATTCTGTATATATCCTTTTACATTATACACACACACACACACACACACACACATATATATAGAGAGAGAGAGAGAGAAACAGACAGAGAGAGAGAGACAGAGACTGAGAAGAAGAGAGAAATATGCAAAGTCAGTGTTTAAAGTGTCCATGAGAAAGGAGTTTTCAGGTCAATGATTCTAAAATTCTTTCTAAAAGTTAGTTCTTCCAGGGAGTTATGTTCCCTATATTCTTTAGATTCAGGGAATTCTTGTTGTTCAAATAAATTGGTCACATCACTGTTTTATGTAGCAAACATCTAATGATATATTTTTGCATTTGTTGTTGGTTAAAGTATGTCAGAACGACTCGCCAGACTTCAGAAATCTGATGAAGACAAATCAGATACGTAAGTCAGTTTGAAGTTTGAAAGTAGGGAGCCTTTGACGGATCTCTTTGGGAAAACAGGGCTTGTGCTAAGGCAAGAAGGAAAAAGGAAAACTATGGAAAGACATCCAAATGTATGGGAGGGAGGGCACACAATATTTACTCCAATTAATTCACGAATACCATGTTGGGAAAAAAATTCCATCTATTCAGAAGTAAATGTTCTTCTAGCTTGAAAATGTGAAAAATATCCTTAGAAGAGAGTAATTTTATTAAAAGTTTAGTTTCTTTCTTAACAGAGGAATGCAGACTGCTACTTACCCTTAAATAGTGGTCCTTTCTCATTTTTCCTGGCTACCATCTGATTCCCGGTTTTGTAGGTTTTGCTATGAGCATGTAGGACTGATAGGAAAGGTGAACATGTTTTGCTAACTAAAGCCCTCTTCATGCTGACTGGGATTTAATTAATTTTGATTTGTTTCTTAGTAATCTCACCTGGAGTGCTTCTTATTGCGCTGGTCTGAAGGCATTTTACTATGCACTTACTGTAATGAAACAATACATTCTTAAAATTGGTTGTGGCTGAACTGCAGAAATATTCAGGAGATTTTTCTTCTGCCTCTCTCTTGCCCAGTTACATAACCATTCACCAGCTTTGTCAACATTGGAGAGAGAGTACTGCCAAAGAGGAAATTAACTGGTCACTGTTGCAATTTGTTGGTATCTAAACAAGGATTACATGGGAAACAAAGGGAGCAACTAATGAATACAAACAGTTCTTCAAATTACCCTGAATTTCCATTTTGTAGAACTTTTTTCATCATGGGCCATCAATGAATAGTTCATTCTGCTACCTAATTAAAATTTATGTCTGGACATTAGCTATACATTTCTGTAATGGAGCTGCCCAGGGATAGGACAAAATTTAGACAGATTGAGAAAGGGAAGCATTTCTTCCTCTTTCCCCACTCCAAACAAAATAAAGTGGGTTTTTTCGGTTTTGTTTTGTTTTTAAATTACAAAAGCTCATTGCATAGATATAGGAGGCATTTGCAGTAGTCCCTGTGAGAAACGCTGGTATTTCAGACCAGGGGGACGATCTTGGGTTTGAAGTAGAAGCCAGAACTGAAGTTTGGGTTTGGCATCTAATATTCACTTGACACTCAGCAAATCAATTTTAAACCTCTTTAAATTTTAGATTATTCAAATGTAACCTGGTAATAATGCTACCTACGATATCTATTTCCTGGGTGTTGTATTATAAAAATTAATAATAAAAGTAAAATAACATATGTAAGTAAAGTGCTTTGAAAATTATCCAAAGTTTAGTGTTCTATTCACATATATTCTAGATAGGAAAGTAAAAAAAACTCATGAAACAGAAAGGTGAAAATTTTAGTTATTATTAAAAAGCATTTTTAAATACACTTCTGAAGAATTTTCTTTTAAAATTATATTTGTAAAGGCCTTTGTGTTTTGGTTAAATTCATAATGTATGTTAGAGAAAAGGTGTGATTAATTTTATTTTTACTTCTTTTTACAGTGGGACGATTAAGAAAATTGTGCGTTTAATTGTATCATCCTTTGCATTTGGGTATGTGAGACTCTAGAAAAGGACATATATTAAATACATATGATATTTTATATCAATATTTTTAATGAGAAAGGATCTGGAAAAAATAAAGCAAAAGACATTTCCACTGTCAATATGTTGCCAAATGGCTCATGTGCCTCATTTAATGTAATCTAATTTATCTTGGAATTTTGATTTAAGCAGGGGTATTAAGACTTGCAAAGAAATGGCATTCGCCTAAGACTAATAGTCACATATTAATATGTTTTTTTCCACCTGCAAAAGTAAAAATAATGAAGCATGCATGTTAAAATTCTATAAGTAAAGTGTTTTATTAAATACCTTATACATCTGGAATTACTCCTTAATACTGGAAACATTTTACTTAGGCTTCTTCTCTTCAGGAGAGTAAGATTTCATACTATGATACAGATTTACACAGTATAATTGCTTCCTTTTGAATTAATAATATTTTAATTTCAATTGCAATTATAAAAAAAGTACTTTGAAGACAATTTTTCTTCTTCATAGATTATGCAAATAGTATAATAAATTTATGAGGAATATGTTTAGACTACATAAGAGAAAGGCTCATGAGGTACTTTAGAGTTCAATAATGTAAATATTTATGGCATTGAATTTCTTCTCATGTGTCCATCACTGTGCTAGAAGCACCCATGATTATGTAGTCATGTACTTGTTGAAAATATCACTGATAAAAAAAGTACTGGTAAAAGTGTTTTTTTAAGGGCTTATGTTAGTCATGCTTTCATTTGTTTCTTATTACTAAATTCTTAAGAATTGTCTAGATTAATGAGGGTTTTTTAAATTTCAGAATATTAAGGTGGAACAACACTTTGGTTATATATATTGCCTATGCACTGCCCAAGTCAGAGCTACAATCGTGGACATCCTCCAGACAGTGTACCCCGCACCCATTCAGTGAGATTTTCCCCATCCCCTCCATCCCCCTCCCACCTGCCTAACCCCTGATGAATATTATTTCCATGTGTGACGTAAGTAACAATCAGTTAGTACCAATTTGATGGTGAGTACCAGTGGTGCTTGTTTTTCTATTCTTGTGATACTTCGCTTCAAAGAATGGGCTCTAGCTCCATCCAGGATAGTACCAGATGTGTTAATTCACCATTGTTTTTATAGCTAGGTAATACTCCAAGGTATACATATTTCATAAATCCACTCGTGTATTGATGGGCACCTGGATTGTTTCCACATCTTTGCAATTGTGAATTGTGCTGCTATGAACATTCGTGTGCAGATGTCTTTATCATAGAATGTCTTTATTTCCTTTGGGTAAATACCTAGTAGTGGGATTGCTGGATCAATTACCTTCCATAGAGGTTGTACTAATTTGCAGTCCCACCAGCAGTGTATGAGTGTTCCTATCTCTCCACATCCCCACCAACATTTGTTGTTTTGGGACTTTTTGATGTAAGCCAGTCTCACTGGAGTTAAGTGATATCTCATTGTGGTTTTGATTTGCATTTCCTTGAAGATTAGAGAAGTTGAGCAATTTTTTTATGTTTGCTGGACATTATTTTGTCTTCTTTTGAAAAGTTTCTGTTCATGTCCTTTGCCCACTTTTTAATGGGGTTGTTTGATTTTTTTCTTGTTGATTTTCCTAAGTTCTGTATAGATTCTGGTTATCAGCCCTTTATCAGATGTGTTGCATGCAAATATTTTCTCCCATTCTGTAGATTGTCTGTTCACTCTAGTGATAGTTTCCTTGGCTGTGCAGAAGCTTTTTAATTTGATCGGGTCCCATTTATTTACTTTTGTTGCTGCTGTGATTGCTTTGGGTATCTTCTTCATAAATTCTTTGCCTAAACCAATGTCTATAAGAGTTTTTCCAACGTTTTCTTCTAGAATTCTTATGGTTTTATGTCTTAGGTTTAAGTCTGTTATCTATTGTGAGCTGCTTTTTGTGAGAGGTGAGAAGTGTGGATCTAGTTTTAGTCTTCTACATGTGGCTATGCAATTTTCCCAGCACAATTTATTGAATAGGGAATCTTTTCCCCAATGTATGTTTTTGTGTAATTTGTCAAAGATCAGATGACAGTATGAGGATGGTATTATATCTGGGTTCTCAGTCCTGTTCCATTGGTCTATGTCTCTGTTCTTGTGCCAGTACCATGCTGTTTTGGTTACTATAGCCTCGTAGTATACTTTGAAGTCTGGTAGATTGATGCCTCCCAATTTGTTCTTTTTACTTAAGATTGCTTTGTCTAGACGGGGTCTTCTCTGGTTCCACAAAAAGCGTAGAATTATTTTTTCTAGATCTGCAAAAAATGATGTTGGTATTTTGGTAGGGATTGCATTGATTCTGTAAATCACTTTAGGTAGTATAGACACTTTAACAATGTTGATTCTAGCTATCCAAAAACATGGTAGCGTTTTCCATCTGTTTACATCCTCTGCAATTTCTTTTCTCAGTGTTCATAATCCTCTCTATATAGGTCTTTCACCTCCTTAGTTAGATATGTTCCTAAATACTTATTTTATTTGGTGCTATAGTGAAAGGTATTGTGTCTTTGATTTGTTTCTCAGCTCGACTGTTACTGGCATATATAAAGGCTATTGATTTTTGTGCATTGCTTTTGTATCCTGAGACTTTGCTGAATTCTTTTATCAATTCTAGTAGTCTCTTGTTTGAATCTTTGGGGTTTTCTAGATGTAATATATTGTCCACAAAGAGTGAAAGTTTGACCTCTTCTGCCCCCATCTGGACACCCCTGATTCCTCTCTCTTGTCTGATTGCTCTGGCCAGGACTTCCAACACTATGTTGAATAGAAGTGGAGATAGTGGGCAACCTTGTCTGGTTCCAGTTTTAAGGGGGAATGCTTTCAATTTCTCCCCATTCACTATGATATTGGCTGTGGGTTTATCATATATGGCTTTAATAATTTTGAGGTATGAGCCATCTATGCCTATATTGTTAAGAGTTCTTATCATAAAAGGATGCTGGATTTTGTCAAAAGCCTTTTCTGCATCTATTGAAAGGATCATATAATCTTTGTTCTTGTTTTTCTTTGTATGGTGAATTACATTTATAGATTTGCATATGTTGAACCATCCCTGCATCTCAGGGATGAAGCCCACCTGATCATGATGAATTATTTTTTTGATGTACATTTGAATTCGGTTTGCTAGGATTTTACTGAGAATTTTTGCATCTATATTCATAAGGGATATTGGTCTGCAGTTTTCTTTTCTTGTTGTGTCCTTTCCTGGCTTTGGTATCAAGGTGATATTGGCTTTGTAGAATGAGTTTGGGAGGGTTCCATCTTTCTTGATGTTACGGAATAATTTCTGCAGTATAGGCACCAGTTCTTCTTTGTAGGTTTGGTAGAATTGAGGTGTGAACCCACCTGGTCCAGGACTTTTATTTGTTGGAAGATTTTTTATTACTGCTTCAATTTCAGTGCTTTATATTGGTTTGTTTATGAATTCTATTTCTTTCTGATTGAGCCTACGGAGGTAGTGTGTGTCCAAGAACTTGTCCATTTCCTCCATGTTTTCATGTTTTTGGGCATAGAGATTTTTGTAGTATTCAAAGATGATGTTTTGTATTTCCATGATATCAGTTGTGACCTGTCCTTTTTCATTTCTAATTGAGCTTATTAGAGGCCTTTCCTTTCTGCTTCTGGTCAATCTAGCAAGTGGCCTGTCTATTTTGTTTATCTTTTCAAAGAACAAACTTTCCGTTTTATTAATCTTCTGTATTGTACTTTTGTTCTCAATTTCATTTAATTCTGCTCTGATCATGGTTATTTCTTTTCCTCTGCTGTGTTTAGGATTGGTTTGCTCTTTCTTTGCCATTTCCTGAAGGTGATTCATTAGTTTACTTATTTGTGAACTTTCTGTCTTTTGGATGTGGGCATAAGTTTTCTTCTCAGGACTGCTTTTGCTGTGTCCTGCAGATTTTGATAACTTGTCTCCTCCTTATCATTTAGTTTTAAGAATCTTTTGATTTCCATCTGAACTTCCTCCTTTAGCCAATAGTCATTCAGGAACAGATTGTTTGATTTCCATGTTTTTGGATAGGGATGTGAGTTTCTCTTGGAATTGATTTCTAATTTTATTCCGCTGTCGTCTGAAAAGATACATAGTATACTTTCTATTTTTTTAAATTTGTTGAGATCAGTTTTGTGGCCTAGGATGTGATCAATTTTAGAGAAAGTTCCATGAGCTGATGAGAAGAATCTATATTCAGTGTTATTTGGGTGGAATGTTCTATAGATGTCTGTTAGGCCCAAAGGTTCTAGAGTCGTATATAGGTCCATTGTTTCTTTGCTTATTTTCTGTTTGGAGGATCCGTCCAGTTCTGTCAGTGGGGTGTTGAAGTCCCTGGCTATTATGGCATTGCTATTTATTATGTTGTCTAGATCAAGCAGTATTTGCTTTATGTATCTGGGCACTCCTGTGTTGGGTGCATAAATATTTAGGATTGTTTAATCTTCTTGTAAGATTTTTCTCTTCACCACTATATAGTGACCATCTTTGTCTTTCTTTACTTTTGTTGCTTTAAAGTTTATAATATCTGATATAGGAATGGCTACCCCAGATTTCTTTTGGTTTCCATTTGCCTGGAAAATTGTATGCCATCCTTTCACCTTGAGTCTGAATGTGTCCTTGTGTGTAAGATGTGTTTCCTGGAGACAGCAGATACCTGGCTTGTATTTTTTAATCCATTCAGCCAGCTTATGTCTCTTTAATGGGCAATTCAAGCCATTCACATTTATTGAGAGAAGTACTTAGACCTGCATTAAACACTAACCAGCACAACAGACACCCACCAATGTAAAACTACCCAAAAGCTAAAACTCCAGAACCCAGATTTCGCAATGGCTTAGGAGATAAAACAGAACCAGAGACTACCCAATGAGGTTTTATTTATTATGAGAAATTGGTATAAACTCCTTCTGAAATTCTCAAATTTTAAGAGTTTACAAATAGACACATATAATTTTAATTCAAATTTCTTGTTCTATCTTGGAGTGTTAGTCTAATGTGTCTATTATAAAAGAGCATAGTAACATATTTTGAAGTAGTCAGGTGGGAGTTTTATTTGCTGACAACTTCTATTGGGTGAAAACTGAGTCATTTTTCTAAGATTCTAAGGTAATGCAGTTTTTCCTGCCACTGGACAGTTTATTCCTAAATAATGACATTTTGGTACCTGATCATTGGCCTAAATATAGTCTAACTATGGGGGCAAAAACTCCTCTATCTTTATTATCTTTCTTTATTTCATGTAGAATATTTGGAATTTTGCTGATTTTTTGGATATATCTCTCATCATTACAGACCTAATTTTCACTGATAAAGTTTATATTTCTTTGGAATATCATTTGGTTTCCCTAGCTATTGCTTTATTTTTTCTCATGGATCTTCTTCTTCCAGTATTTGTAGAAGGGTAAGTTTGATTTTTTTAATGCATAAAGCTGTCTTGTACTGTTACAAAAAGCATCTCAAAATAATTAGTAGGTCAACCCAACCAAATGTGTCCCTCTTTATCAAAATAATTCTCCTTGAAGGCATGGTACACAGAGAAACAACAATCCAAATCCCAGTTTTTCATGGATTGGGTTTTAATAGTATAATTGTTGCAACTGGCAGTCCAGTCTCCAACAATGTATTCTAGATGGTTCCTTCAATACATAAAGCTCAAAGGGATTTCAAAAAGGGGCCGGTTGCTGATGTATCTACATGTACATTAATAAGATATGTATGTGAAGTAAAAATATTAATACATTTATTAAGAGTTGAATCCTAGATAACAGTTGATAATATATTAAATACTACATAATAGAACATGAATAATCCCCTATATCAGTTGAAATTAAAACTCTCAGTAAGGAGCAGAGGAGATCTGAGTCACGCTCATCCCTTCAGTGAGACTTCATAGTGAGGCAGCAGTTGATTTCCTCTGCATGCTAACTTTCTAAGAAGGTGGGTGGGGTGAGCCAAACCTTGGGGCTAGACTGCTGTGGGAGTTAGGGGCTAAGTTCCCCAGCCTCACTTCATCCAGAGCATCTCAGAAGTTAGTTTGTCTCCTTTCCTATTGATTTTCTATTCTTATGCCATTGAGCTAAGGACAGTTAGGTGCACACTGTCAGGTTACTCAGAGCCTGAAAGGGGATGCCCTAGATTTGGAAGTGGCATTTCCTGGAGGACTAGTGTCTATGCCTGAAGAAGCCAGTGTTGGGAGGAAGGTGTGGTGGATAGAAGTCCACCTTTGCCCAGGGGAGGCCATATCAGCCCATCAGAATTCCAGTGTGGGTGCAAAGCCAGACCATGAGTTTTGCAGTCCAAAATAGTGGACCTTTCTTCCCCTCATAAGCTCCCTCGAACACTTCTCATAGCCCCCTTTTGCTCTAAAGCTGTGACATATTCAGCTTCCATTGCCCAATAGTACTGCCCAACATCCCCCTTTTCTTCTCCCATCCATGTGAAGGCAATGCTTGCCTCTTGCTCAATGGTTTGGTTATATCTCTTAATATGCTTAAATTTCTATATGGATGCTTTTGTCATATATATGTATTAAATGATGAATATAAATTTACTATTTGAAAACTTTCCATTAATGTTATATTATTTCTCTTAGTCTAGTCTAGAAAATGCATTTTAAATTATCCATTATAGTAGAATTAATAATGGGCAGGAGTCAATTTGTGGTCTTAAAATTTTTTTTATCTCTTCTTGGAGGGGGTGAACTTATATTTTTTGTTTTATATTACAGGAGATGGCATTATTTTTCTGATTTACTTAATGTCTTAGATGCTATCACTATTGTGGTAATTTTTCTGGTTGACATCCTTTACATTTTTTCTGACAGTGAGTTTCTTAGAGGTATCCCCAGGTATGAAACATACGACTTACCTCTCAAAGTTTTTCTTTTTTTTTGCATTTTCCATAGCTTTTATTCTATATAATCTTTTTAAGTTTGAATGTTCTAATTATATACCAAATAAACTGCTTCAAAATGAAATGTTAAATAAATTTTCACATACTTTGAAACTAAAATATTGTGGTGTTTAAGAGCCAGTGGAGGGTTTGTGCACTGATTACGAAGAGTTGGATAGAGAAGATGGAGCATGCAAAGAAGACACTGGATGCTTCGCCTCTTGTACTAACTATAACTTTTCTGCTTGAATCACAAATTCCTTACGCATGAGGTTATAATAAAGTTTTTTCTCTAGCCAAGAGAATATTGATTTGAGCATATACAAAATTTGAGTGATTCAATCATGATTTTCTAAAAAATAGCAAACAGAAAACCAGGAGGTGACATGGATAGCAATGTAGCAGTAGAGTTTTGCAGTATAGCTGTGGTGAAAATGAAGGAAGCCAAGGCAAAGTTAGAACTGTTAGGGGTCAGGAAACTAAAAGGTGTACGAGAGACTGATGGCTCTCTGTTGTTTCCCTTCTTTTTTTACTATGGCAATGAGGAAAATTGAAGAGAAAGTGTATACTGGGATATAAGTGTTTGGTGGCTTATGAAGCTTATTCATGAGTCAAATAGCTGGCTCCTTTCTGTACCCTACCTTCCCAGGACTACAATTCAGGCCCTAACTAAATAGGGAATAGACTTTTGGAATTGTTTGAAAATAACCTGAGCCAACGTGGTCCTCTGATCAGCAACTTCAGCATTACTTAAAAGCTTGCTAAAAATGTAAGAAGAAAAACACCTCAGGCTCGACCCTAGACCTACTGAATCAGTATCTCTGGGACCCAGCAATCTAACGTTTAATAAACTTTTCCAGATGACTCTTATTTATGCATGCTCAGGTTAGAGAAGCAGTACTCCAGTCCATCAGTTCTCTGCTATGGTGTTTCTGCTGGCAGGAGAGACAGCAGCTAGCACACTTGGGAAGTATCTCAACCTGCTGCCTGCCTGATACACATTAGTAGCTGTAGTGAACCTGTTACTGATGGTAGTAACAAAGGTGAACAAGAACCCTCAGTTTATTTTGATGGGGAAAAATTATATATGGTCTTAAGCCACAAAAGCTAAATTCATAAATTCTAAGAACCTATTGTATTACTATTTCTCTAGACCAGAATTTCTCAACTTCAGCATTATTGACATTTTAGGCCAGATAATTCTTTGTTACGGGGGTTGGGGAGAAGATCTATTCATTGTAGGTTGTTTAGCAGCATTCCTGGCCTCTATCCACCAGATATAAGTAGCACCCCCCCACACACACAGACAACAATTGTGACAACCAAAAATGCCTTCAGACATTGCCAAATATCCCTTAGGTAGGTGGCAGAGGAAGGGAGGAACAGTGCCCCTGGTTAACAACCACTGCTCTAGACTTAGTCCATATTGACAAAATCCTCTGTTTCTCAAGCAAAAATGAATCTTTTACATTTACTGTTAGATTGTCAATTTTATTTCAACCTCTATGAGTCATCATTCTGATAAAAGTTTTTCATCTGGCTCATCAAAAAAGACAACTTGAAAAGGTGACCAGGATGGTAAGTAGGCAAAACATGTTTGTGATTCAGAAAAATTATTTATGTTTTGTAACATATTGTCAAGGGTTGATATCTATGCTGTATAATGTTCTTTATTTTTATGTTGATTTATGTTTTACAAATTAATGATTGTTTTAAACTCTCAGGTTTTGGGAAACAAAAGGCGATACACCAAGGGTGGATTTGACTTGGACCTCACTTATGTTACTGGTTTGTGAAGCTTAGCTGTTGATTTGCTTATATTAGCTTCATATTTTTCTTGTAATTAAATTTTTATTTTGTTTTTGCCTTGTCTAAGCCATGTTCTTTCAAAGTATTCTTTATCCATGAAGACATACACTACTGTGGTAGTGTGACATATTTGTAGTTTAACCCTGGCAATGGAAAAGCTCCATGCCATCTCAAATCAGGGCTACTTGATCACAGCACAGGAAGTTGAATGGATTTTTGACTGATTTCATTTGAGTTTGGTTTAGAATTTATTAAGTTCTAGTAGTTATCCTGAGTCCCAAGGATCTCATAGAGACCTGTTCTCTTCCTAGAACCCCAGAGAATGAGGTCACTGCTTTGTAGATCTCAGGTTCTCTGAGTCAGGAGAGCTGGGAAGCACCCTGGAAGTTCCCACCATCACTTGTGCCCAAAACTCTCAGGTGTTCTTTGGTGTTTAAGAAAAGAAATAAATTCCAACCACAGGAAGACCTTCATGCTGATGCCAACACAATTACGTGTCATATGGCTAGAACCAATTGAATCTTGGGAACACCATAGCAGTTTAATTGTCATTATATTAGACAATTTAATATGTTATCTTGATTAACCTGAATGAAGTTGGGTTATGAATCAAGATAACATATTAAACCTGAAGCTTTTCTGTGAACTTCAATCTTAAAAGTTTTTTTCTATGAAAAAGGGACTGATTTTATGTAAATTTAATTTTTATATATTGTTTTACCTCTCATGACATTTGTAACAGTGATAATTTTGACTTTCAGAGCTTATTATCACTATGGCATTTACATCATCCAGAAAGCAGTCTTTCTATAGGAATCTGATTACAGTAAGGGTATTTATCTAACAAATACTCATTTCTCAGTGAACATAGACTATGTAGTTATAACTTTTCTTTTTAGACAAAGTCTTGCTCTGTTGCCTAGGGTTGAGTGCAGTGATGTCATCATAGCTCATTACAACCTCAAACTCCTGGGCTCAGGTGATCCTCCTGCCTCAGCCTTCCAAGTAGCTGGACTACAGACATGTGCCACCATGCCTGGCTAATTAAAAAAAATTTTTTTTTAATACAGACTGGGTCTTGCTATGTTGTCCAGGCTGTTCTCAAACTCCTGGCCTCAAGCAATCCTCCTACCTTGGCCATTAGTTTAATATTGACCCAGAGATGGTAATATTCTTTCAGGTAAAAAATCATAATAGATTGATACCAGTTAGACTTTGCTATATTACAAACCACCCCAAAACTTATTGGCTTATAACTGTAACCATTTATTTAGCTCATGATACTGTGACTTGTGAATTTGAGTTGGGTTTAACTGACTGGTTCTGATAATTAGAGGCAGGATTAGCTATCTCAGCTGGGGATACACATGCATCTTTGGGCAGCTAGTAGGCCATCTGAGGACCAGCTAGTCTAAAATGGCTTGGCTTCCCTCAACTGATGGAGCCACTGCATGCTGCACATACCCCCCCCCCCACAAGCCTAAGGACCAGCCTGCCATTGACCCCGCCCTTTGACCAGTGAAGCTGCCACATGCCACACACATTTCTCAGGACCTGAGGAGTGGCTTGCCTGGTTCTCACTTTGCCAGTGTTGCCACACCATGACTAGTAGAGCCATGACACTCAGCACATGCCCCCCAGAGCATGAGAGCCAGCCCACATGGTGTCCCCAACCCACAGCAAAGCTACACCACTGCTTCCATGCATACCCGCAGTCTAGGACACTGAGACACTTGCAGAAACTGATAATGTTAATTATAGCTGAAGAAATCACATGGAGAGTACACTACTGCACCCACCCGGAACCAAAGCAAAAGCACCCTACCCAACTGACACTATAGGACAAAAACTAAAGGAAAAAATCTTTCCCTATGAAAGCTACTCCATAAAATTGGAAGAGGCAACTGTTCCACCAAATGTACAAAAGTCAGTGTAGGGACACAAGAAACATGAGAAGCAAGGAAACATTACATCTCCAAAGAAACACAATAATTCCCCAGTAACCAACCCCAGATTTTTAAAAAAAATCTATAAATTGCCTGAGAAGGAATTCAAAATAATGACCTTAAGGAAACTCAGTGAGATACAAGAGAATACAGATAGATAATATAACAAAATTAGGAAAATAATTCATGATATGAATGAGAAATTCAACAAAGATATAGATATCATTAAAGAGAACCAAACAGAAATCTTGGCACTGAAGAATTCAAGGAATGAAATAAAAGATACAATCAAAACCTTCAGTAACAGACTAGACCAAGCAGAAGGGAGAGTTTCTGAACTTGAAGGCGAGTCTTTGAAATAACCCAGTCAGACAAAAACAAAAAAGAATAAAAAAAATTGAAGAAAGCCAATGGGAATTACAGGACACAATTAGACAAACAAATATTTGCATTATCTATCCTCCATCAGGCTATCCTTGATATGTTTAAAGATGATGGCAAAAGGCAAGATCTAGAATAGAATCTTACAAGTGTGTTTTCATTTTTCTTTCTTTCCTTTTTAATTGAGAGAGTCCTCTCTGTCACCCTGCGTAGAGTGCAGTGGTGTCATCATAGCTCACCACAACCTCCAACACTTGGGCTCAAGCGATCCTCCTGCCTCAGCCTCCTGAGTAGCTGGGACTACAGGCATGAGCCACAACGCCTGGCTAATTTTTTGTTCCTATTTTTGGTAGAGACGAGGTCTCACTCTTGCTCAGGCTGGCTTTGAACTCCTGAGTTCAAACAATCCTCCCACCTCAGCCTCCCAGAGTGCTAGGACTACAGGCATGAGCCACCGGGCCTGGCCTACAAGTGCTTTTTCAACCTCTGCTTTGTGTCATCCCATTGACCAAATCAACTCACATGATGGAACCCAAAATTAGAGTGAGAGGGCAAAAGAAGGTGAAGTGCAAGGGCGTGGATACAGGGAAAGAGGAAGAACTGAGACCACTGATGGAATCATTCTACCTTATTCTCACAAAGGGAAGCATTTCTATACACGCAAAAACTTTACAAACATCAACTAATACATAGACAGAGACTCAAGACTTGAGCAGTTGTGTAAAATTCCATTTGTAATTTGACCACGGTCCATTGGATGGGTCATGCCACTTCAGGGCAGCCATCCCAAAATTACCAGAATCCATCTTTTATGGGTTAAGTGTTCCCTGATTGCTAATATTGCTTTTTAGTAGACTGAGCTGATAACTGAGTTAATTACATCTTATCTAAATTGAGCCAATTTTCTTTTTGTAGGTTTGGTGGTGACAAATATCAATTACTGCAGCCTCAAATCTAAGGTACTAGTTCAGCTACCTGGGCAGACTGGGAATTGGGCCATGGAGCTGCTTCAGTGTTTGCATGTTCATGATAACAACATACCCTGCACAGGGAATGCCTTTGTCATTTTTAAGATAAGAACCATCTACAAAATATTTTAAATCAAGGTCAACTAAAGGATGCCAGATTCAGATCCAGGCACACTTAACTCCTGAGAGGATGCTAAGCTGTTATGTGGTTCCCGTTTATCTTAGAAGGGAATAGAGTTTCAAGGTTATGTTTGAACAACATTGAATATACAAAGAAGACAGTGAATTTTCACAAATGCTAAATTTGCTAACAGAGAAATGTTGAATGCTGCCTCGAAGTAGCAAAAACTGTATAGATGTAGGACCCATAGAGTTACAAGTACAATCAGAAACAAGTACTATGGTGGAAGCATCAACAAGTTTGGCCACTGCTGCCACCTCATGCAAGAGAGGGTGTACGTTTGCTTCCAAATCAAGGAATGTGCTAAGATAGAAGAGAGAACTCTCTCTCTCTCTCTAACTTGAAAGAAGAGTTTGGCAGATTTAGGAAAACCCAAAGGTGGAGGTTGTTGCAAGAAGACTTTCAAAGAGTAGACAGCATTTTGTACTTTTGCATCACAAGGAAGAATTCCAGGGATTATAAATTTATTAAGCCCATATAAAGGCTGAGCTATTGAGAAAAATCAGATATATATTACCTACAGTCCTAAAATCTTATTCATCTCTTAATTTTTGGCCTTTGTACAAATGAATACTCTTTATTCTGGTCAAGGACAGAAACTGTCCACTGGTGACAGATTGAGGCCAGAAAAATGTAGATTCTTGGCAGAGTTGAGCTTTTCTAGGTTCTTTGTCCCTTTTCAGCTAATTTGGATAAGTATTTGGAGTCCTCAGGTAAACTACTTAGATCAGAAACACAGCAGTAAATCATCTACATATTGAGTCAAGGATAGACTCATGCAGAAAAAAATGAAATACTTAAGAACACTTTTTAGATGTTGAGAGGAATAAGAAAGTGATTCAGTAAAATCCCTGAAGCTTAACCATCCAGGTATATTCATTTTCCCATGAAGAAGCAAATGCTGACTGTTCTTATGTATGGGTATTCTAAAGAAGGCTGCACATAAATTTACCACTGTGAAATATTTACTCGTTGAGAGAATGAAGGACAGGGCAATACTATAATGGTTGCATGGTATTTCACTAGTGCTGTAATTAACCTCTAATGCTGGACATGTAAGTGTCACTATTTATCAATAAAACAGAAAGAAATATCTTTGAGCATAAGGCTTTTTCCAGATAGATTCCTAGGAGTAAAATTGCCTAAAGAGTATGAATATTTTTTGGGTTCTTAATATACATTGCCAAATCCAAGGGCAATTGTATTATTTATTGTATTAGCAATAAATCAAATGTTTTCTTTTCATGCCATATTTGCCAGCATTGAATTTTCTCATTAAAAATGGCTAATTTCATGGGAGAAAATGACACGTCACTGTTTTGACTTCCTTATTGGCAAGGCTGAATATTTATCTACATAAGTTGTTAGTTGGAATTTCATTTTTGTGGATTGTTTATGTCCTTGGCCCATTTGTCTATAGGGTGAGGGAGTACTACTTAAGTTGTTGTCAATGAGTTATTTTGTTTCTTATACTAGGTATAGTCCACATTCAGTTAATTTTACTGAAAAATCTTTTCCCCTGTTGGTTGTTTGTTGTAGCATTTTCTAAACAGAAATTTCAAATTTTTATGAAGTCAAACCTAAACCTACTGATTTTCCCTTGATTCAACACTTACTTCTTCCTAATCCAAAGAACTGATTAATGTTCACTTAAATTTCTTAGAGATATTTATAGTTTTTTTAATATTTCATTTCTAAATACATATGGATTTTATATAAGAGATTCCATGAATTTTTGAACTGCATAAGACTTTTTATCCTGTTCTTCCCATGCTATGCAGACTCAGAATGTTCATCTTTTTGATTGTCCTCTGGACAGGGATAACCAATTTAAAAAATTAATCACTTTGATACCTTAATTTTTTTCTCAATATTAAGCCAGTAATCATTGCACTAAGGGTACTATACTAATCAATTTTTGAATTTTGTAACAGTCATTTTTGTTGTTGCACAGAGATACATACGTACGTGTGTGTGTGTGCTTCAGATGGATAAATTTTCTGAATATATTTTTGGATGAGTATGGCAATATTAACTATTTTAAATAATAACCATTTCTCATTTTAAAGGTTATACATATATATGCACGTGTGTGTGTGTGTGTGTGTGTACGCACAGGTGCCCATTCGTTTTAGAAATAAGAAAACACAGATAAGCCAAGGAGACTCCCTGTGTCACTGCCACTCATCTAACATGTGATGCTCACCTTTTCTATCACACACACACATAATCATACTTTGTATTTTTTGCATTTATTTATTTACATAGTGTTTAGGTAGACTGTAATATCCAGATAGTTATCTAAAAGACATATCTATACAGAATTAGATTTAAATAAGAACCATATATTACTGTGAATTAAGGATTTGGAACAAATTTACTAAAAGCTAATTGACCAGCTAATTTACTTCTCTGGTAGCTTTAAACAATATGTATTTAGAGCAGAGGCTAGTCTAAGTGGCCAAGCACACTTTATGGGCTATTGGAAAACCACTGTGGGTTAGATATGACTTGGATGCCCATCCCCTCATATTCCCTGAATCTCCTTCAGAAGATGCCAGTGAGAGACAAATGAATAGAAAGTAATAATCATTTTAGGTTACTCCTAAGAAATGGCTTATGTTTGTGCCATGTGGATATGTACGATATGCATCTGTCTTTTTTAGGAAGTTGTGCGTTTCCTGGATACTGAGCATCCAAACCACTATCGAGTCTACAATCTATGCGGTATGTACCTGACTTGATATTATGCTACTGTAGATAGAGAACAGATTACTACAGTAAGAAGATGATTTTTTTCCATTACATTTAGTCATAAGTATTTGGTGGTGTTGGGGGGTGAATTCAAAAATTCCCATCTTGCACTGGCCCCATTTACTCTGAAGAGTTAGCCCAACAGCACAAAGTACCCTATGAGGGCGGCAGGCCTTGTGAGACCAGAGAGGCTGGAGTAGAGGTGAACCATTTTGGGAAGATCTGCTCTAGCAGTATTAGGTTTAGGACAATCTTTCTGTTTTTCCTGCCAGATTGCTTTATGAGAACATAGATAATTTAACACATGTGTACTCTAACCCAGTAGGAGTGGATTGTGATGAGAGCAGGGCCCTCGATGGGAGAAAAAAATGAAAAAACAAAAGGCCCTGTGGAAAACAGATTATACCCTAGCTTACCACTCTGTCTCTCTTGATTTTTTTCTTCTACCTATATATTAAATAGACATTTTCAGGTGGACAGCATTTTGGTCAGCTATATTTTTCCCTTTGCATGGTTTCTAACTACCCTACAGTAATATAATGAGTAGTATGCTTGAAAGTTAAAAGTAAGGCCTATTAAACAAAAATAAGTTGGGCTTATGTTACCTGAGAGGGACAAACCACCACTAATCTTACGTTTTTGAGATCTTTAAGTTTATTTTAGAGCAGCAGGAACCACTCAGAAATCTCCTTTTGAGGGTAGATAAGGAATTTCTAATAGAAAATTTTCAATTATTTGTAACTTCATCATTTACCATGTTATTAGGTATAGAGATATGACATAACATATGTATGATTTATTTTAGGTGAAAGAGATTATGATCCTGAGCACTTTCATAATAGGGTTTGTAGAGTCATGATTGATGATCACAATGTCCCCGCTCTGCGGTAAGTATTATGCCAAGTTGACTGTCAGAATAGAGCTAAATACATTGGGCTTGATTTTTTGGAAATATTTTAATTCAACTAAAAATCTTACATTTGAAATCAGTGAGATGGTGGCATTCTCCAAAGAAGTAGAGAGATGGATGGCCGAGGATGATGAAAACCTCATAGTGATTCGTTGTAAAAGAGGCAAAGGTAACAATGTTTCTCTTTTTGTTTCTTTCTTTCTAGAGAGATTTAAGAAATATATTTAAGTATAAGAACAAGATACATATTGCTATTAATAAGTATTAATAGTTGTTAACATTTTTAAAATATTAGCTTCAATCCTGAAGAAAGGGAAAGAGAAAGGAAAGAGAAGAAGAGGGAAGGAGGAAGGGAGGGAGAAAGGAAGAGTGTAAGGAAGGGAAGAAAGTAGAAAAAAAAACTAAAAAAAGTTGAGCATATTTTCCCTTGTTTATCAACTATTTGGGTTTCTTGATTATTGATTTGCCAGTTTATATCTGTCAAAATACAAATGGTGTTTAACTTTAGCATGTCAGCGCACATTTATTTTATTTAAGGTTTTTTATTTTTATTTTTTAATAAATAAAAATTGTATGTATCTATGGTGTACAACATGATGTTTTGATATATGTATACATTATGGAATGGCTAAGTCAACTAACATATGCATTATCTTATATACTTTTTTTTTGTGTGTGGTGACAACATTCAAAGTGTCTTATCTTAGCAGTTTTCAAGTATACAATACATCAACTATGGGCACCATGTTGTACAATAAATTTCCTGAACATATTCTTCCTATCTAATTGAAATTTTGTGTCCTTTAACCAATATCTCCACAATTCCCCATTTTCCTCCCAGCCCCTAGTAACCACCATTCTGTTCTCTGCTTCTATAAATTCTACTTTTTTAGATTCTACAAATAAGTGAGATCATGCAGTATTTGTCTTTCTGTGCCTAGTTTATTTCACTTAGCATAATGTCCTCCACGTTCACCCATGTTGTCTCAAATGACAGGATTTCCTTCTCTAAGGCTGAATAATATTCCATCATGTATATATACTACATTTTTTAATCCATTCATTCATTGACGGACACTTAGGTTGATCCCATATCTTAGCTATTGTGAATAATGCTGCAGTGAGCATGGGGGTGCAGATATCTCTTCAACATACTGATTTCATTTCCTTTGGATATATACCCAGAAGTGGAATTTCTGAATCATATAGTAGAACAATTTTTAGTTTTTTGAGGAACCTCCATACAGGTTTCCATAATGACTATACTAATTTACATTCTTGCCAACAGTGTACAAGGGTTCCCTTTCCTCCACATCCTCACCAACACTTCTTATCTTTTGTCTTTTTGATAATAGCCATCCTAACAGGTGTGAGATGATACCTTATTGTGGTTTTAATTTGATTTTCCCTGATTATTAGTGATGTTGAACATTTTTTTCATATACCTGTTGGCCATTTGTATGTCTTCTTTTGAGAAATGTCTTTTCAGGTTCTTTGCCCATTTTTAAAGGGGTAATTTGTTTTCTTGCTATTGTGGTATTTGAGTTTCTTATTTTATTAATTTTAACCCCTTATCAGATGTATGGTTCACAAATATTTTCTCCAATTCTGCAGATCATCTCTTCATTCTACTGACTGTTTCCTTTGCTGTGCAGAAGCTTTTTAGTTTGATGCAATATCATTTGTTTATTTTTTTCTTTTGTTGCCTATGATTTTCAGTTGTATCCAAAAAAAATCTTTGCCCAGACCAGTGTCAAGAAACTTGCCCCAGCCAGGCATGGTGGCTCATGCCTGTAATCCTAGCACTCTGGGATGCTGTGGTGGGAGGATCGCTTGAGCTCAGGAGTTCGAGACCAGCCTGAGCAAGAGTGAGACCCTGTCTCTACAAAAAATATAAAAATTAGCCTGGCATGGTAGTGTGTGCCTATAGTCCCAGCTACTTGGGAGGCTGAGGAAGGAGGATAACTTGAGCCCAGGAATTTGAGGTTGCAGTGAGCTATGATGATGCCACTGCACTCTAGCCTGGATGGCAGAGCAAGACTCTGTCTCAAAAAAAAAAAAAAAAAAAAAAGAAGGAAACTTTCCCCCCTATATTTTCTTCTAGTAGTTTTCCTGTTTGAGGTTTTACATTTAAGTCTTTAATCCATTTTGAGTTGATTTTTTTTATATAGGGTAAGGTAGGGTCCAATTTCGTTCTTTCACATGTAGATATCCAGTTTTCCCAATTCATTGAAGAGACTGTCCTTTCCCCATTTTGTGTCCTTGGTACCTTTGTCAAGGATCAGTTGACTATAAATGCATGGATTTATTTCTGGCCTTTCTATTCTGTTGCCATGGGTCTATATGTCTATTTCTGTTCCAGTAATATTTAAAGTTGTTCTTAAACTTCATGAGAATCTTTTAGGTTAAGGGAACCAACAGAGGTGAATTTTCAGAAATTATATTGGAATTTTTATAGTTTAATGACTCAAAGAAGTTGATTTTGGTTGGAGTAAAATGAAAAAAAAAGAAGACGTTTGTAAATCCAACCAGTTTATATTCAATTAGATTTTCTCTCATTCACCTTTAGGCTTTGAATAATCACCTAAGCATTATTTCACAATTTTTGACAAACATAAAAAATTACATTTTTTGTTGGTCTGTAAGACAGCTTTTTATATTGAATTCCAGGAAAACATAAGACTGTAAAATTGCCTTATATAATTCAGTAAAATCAAGTTTTAGTCTTTTTGAGAACTAATTTCAAGCCCATCAGTTAGTAGGCAGCTTCTGTGTTTAGCTCTACAGGTTAGAATATTCTGTTTAAACTGGCAATTTACAATACCATGGCTAAATGAAAAATATAGAGGATGAACTATATGAAATTGCCAGGTTGTTTTGTTTTGTTTTGTTAACCATCTTTTGCTTTAAAGATGGCCATTTCACATTGCTCAACCTAAAATGTTATGATTCAAGTAGTTGGCTTTAGTGTTCTTTTAATTAATGTTAATTCCCTGCTTGAAGGAAAACATCCATTTCAAATTTTTTTCTTTTTTGCTGAGAAGGGGTTTACATTATTCTGTATTCACATTATTTTTTGTTGATTGTTCTTTAGGGTTGTTTGGAGGACTAATATTCAGCTGGTATGCATCAGAGCAGCCTCTTTTTCAAGTGTTCATTCAGATTGATCTTGCTGTCTTCTGCTTGGTTGCTGTGTGCATGTTACCAGTAGTATCATGATAGTCAAAATATTTTATTACTGATTTATAGTTCTTAAAAGAATCTGGATGCTAATTTTTATTAGTAGTATATGTTACAAATATATTCTCCCACTGTGTTGTCTTTTAAATTTGATTATGATTTTTTTTTGTATGGAAGCCTGTAATTTTGAATGTAGTGAAATTTATTAATCTTTGTATGTGTGTGTATTTTGTTCTTTTTTGTCATGTTTAAGAAACCCACTCCTACACTGAAATAATAAAGATATTGTACCTTTCTTCATTTTTTACTTTTGGGTCTTTAATCTAATTAGAATTTGGAGGGTTGTAATTTTTCATATGGATACCAATTGTCTTAACACCATCTATTGTGTGCTATTCATTCTCTATTGATTTGTAATCCCTTTCAGTCATATGCCAAGTTTCCATAAATATTCAGGACTGTTTCTGAAGTCTCTATACCACACTATTGTAATTTTTATAGCTTTATAATATAGCTTGATAAAGGCAGAATTGTCTTGCTCTTCTTGGAACTTTATTCTTACATTCAATTTTAAATATTTTGTCAAGCTCCATAATAAAACGTGTTTAGGATTTTTATTGGAACGACATTGAATTTATAGATTAACTTGAAATAACTGACAACTTTGCAATATTGAGTTGTACATGGGATATCTATTTATGTGAATCATCTTGACTGTCCTTTAATAATATTTTATACTTTTCTTCATGATGTCCTTGCACGTCTTTTATTAAATTCATTCTAAGATATATTTTTGCTGCAAATGGAATCTGTTTTTCTATTGCATTTTGGTTGTTTCCATTTTTTACTGTTATAAACAATGTTGTTTTGAAATACATGTTTGTTATTGCACGTTTGGCCACATTTTTGTTGAATATATATATCCTGGACTAAAATTGTTCTGTCTTGAGGTAATCAATCTTAAACTTTACTTCATAATGACACCTGTTTTTCAAAGCAATTGCACCAATTTTCACTCCACTGGCATTGTATGAGAGTTGTAAGTGTTCCACATCTTCCCCAATAGAATTCTAAGTTTTTTCCTTTTCAGTCATTGGGTATGTGATAGCATCTTATTATGGCTTTCATTTACATTTCCATAATTACTAATAAGATTGAGAAAGTTTTCATAAGTTTATTAGCCACTTGGATGCTAATTGTAAGATTAATAAATAAAATCAATCCAATCACTTGGATATCCTTTTTTGGCAAGTAATTGTTTAATTACCTTGTCCATTTTTTTCCCTGGATTGTTTGTCTTTTTCCTATTGATTTGTAGGAGCTCTTTATGTTTCTGATTTCAACTCTGTTATTGGTTATATGTATTACAAGAAACCTTTTCTGCTCTGTGATTTGCATTTTCCCTCTCTTAAGAGTATCTTTTGGTTAACAGATCTTCTTAGTTCTAACGTGGTCAAATGTACCATTCTTTCCCCTTATAGGGTTAGTGTTTTTGTGTCCTGATGAAGAAATCTTTCCCTGGGTGTAAAAAGACATTCTACTATGTTATCTTCTAGAAGGATCCTTCCATTTGGAATTGATTTTTGTGTATGGTGTGAGGAAGGGGTCAGGATTCATCATTTTCCATATATGGCTATCCACTTATTCCAGCAAATGATTGAAAAGATTTTCATTTCCATACTGCTCTGCAGAACACAGATCTGTTTCTGAGTTTTCTATTTGGTTCACTGATGTTCACGTATCTGTGTGCCAGCAGCACAACTTCTTACTGTAGTTTTCTAATAAGTCCTCACTTCCAGTCAAATGAGTACACCTATCTTTTTCTTTTCCTTCACAATTGTTTGGACAATTTAGGCTATCTACATTTCCATATAGATTTTGGAATCAACTAGTCAAATTACACACACTTGATAAAAATTTATTTGGAATTGCATAGATTGAGGAGAATTAAAATCTTTAAGATTCTCTCATTTGGTTAGGTCCTCTTCCATTTCCCTTTATAATGTTTTATCATTTTCTGCATAGAAAGTGCTTTTTTTATTAGATTTATTCCTAGATATTTGATATTTTTTGGCTATGTAAATGATATCCCTTTAAAATTTTTTATTTTCTAAATGTTTTTGTTGTTGCTGTAAATGCAATTGATTTTATTTATTAATCTTACAATTAGCAACTTTACTAAACTCACTTATTAATTCTACTAATTTATCTCTAAATTCTCTTGGATTTTATGGCACAGGATTATATCATATGAAAATAATGAATTGTGATTTTTCCTGTTCTTTTTTTTTTGGGTTTTAATTTTATATCCCTAAATTAGCATCTGTTTATTTCTTTTTATTATTATTATTTCCAAATATTATGGGGGCACAAATGTTTTTGGTTACATGGATCACTTTTATTATGCTTGAGTCAGGGTTATAAGTGTGTGCCCATCACCCAGATAATGTTCATTGTTCCTGTTAGGTAGGTTTTTGCCCATCTCTTCCTCCCCTTTTCCCCCCTGCTTAATTTCCACTGTGTTTTATTTCCCTCTGTGCACATGTGTGCTCATCAGTTAGTTCCAATTTAGTAGCAAGTACATGTGGTGTTTGTTTTTCCATTCTTTAGATACTAGGATATAGTCTCCATTTCCATCCAAATTGTTGCAAAAGGCCTTAATTTATCCTTCTTCATGGCTGTGCAGTATTCCATAGTATACATATACCACATTTTGTTAATTGCTTATGAATTGATGGGCACTTGGGTTGATTCCACATCTTTGCAATTGTGAATTGTGTTGCAATAAATATTACAGTTTAGGTGACTTTTTGATAAAATGACTTCGTTTCCTTTGGGTAAATACCCAGTACTGGGATTGCTGGATCAAAGTGTAGGTCTACTTTTAGTTCTTTGAGGAATTTATGTACTGTGTCCCATAGAGGTTGTACTAATTTGCAGTCCTACCTACAGTGTATAAGCATTCCTTTCTCTCTGCATCCATGCCAGCATCTATTGTTTTTGGACTTTTTAATAAAAGCCATTCTAACTGGGATAAGGTGATATCGCATTGTGGTTTTAATTTGCATTTCCCTGATGATAAGTAATGTTGAGCATTTTTTCATATGTTTATGGGCCATTTGTCTATCTTCCTTTGAAAAGCTTCTGTCCATGTCTTTTGCCCAATTTTTAATGGGGTTGTTTGTCTTTTCCTTGCTGATTTGCCTGAGTTCTTTGTAGATTCTGGTTATTAGCCCTTTATCAGATGTGTAGCTTGTGAATATTTTCTCCCATCCTATAGGTTGTCTATTTGCTCTGTTGGTTATTTCCTTAGCTGTGCAGAAGAGTTTTAATTTAATCAAGTCCCATTTATTTATTTATTTTTGTTGTTGCTGTGATTGCCATTGGGGTCTTCTTCATAAATTCTTTACCTAGGCCAATGTCTAGAAGAGTTTTTCCAACATTTTTTCTAGCATTCTAATGGTTTTATGCCTTACTTTTAAATATTTTATACATCTGGAATTAATTTTTGTGAGTGGTGAGAGATATGGATCCTCTTTCATTCTTCTGCATGTGGCTATCCAATTTTCCCAGCACCATTTATTGAATAAGACTTCTTTTCCCCAGTGTATATTGTTGTCTGCTTTGTCAAAGATCAGTTGCCTGTATGTAGACAGTTTTATATCTGGGTTCTCTGTTCTGTTCCATTGGTCTATGTCTCTATTTTTGTGCCAGTACAATGCTGGTTTGATTACTATGGCCTTGTAGTGTAGTTTGAAGTCTGGTAATGTGATGCCTCCAGTTTTGTTCTTTTTCCTTAAGATTGCTTTGGCTATTCGGGCTCTTTTCTGGTTTCAAATGAAGTGTAGAATTATTTTTTCTGGATCTGTGAAATATGATGTTGGTATTTTGATGGGGATTGCATTGAATCTGTAAATCATTTTGGGTAGTATAGACATTTTAACAATGTTAATTCTACCAATCCATGAGCATGATATGTTTTTCCATTTGTTTACATCATCTGAAATTTCTTTCCTCAGTGTTTCATAGTTCTCTTTGTAGAGATCTTTCACCTCCTTGGTATTTTATTTTCTTTGTGGCTGTTGTGAATGGTATTGAGTCTTTGATTTGTTTCTCAGCTTGACTGTTATTGGTGTATAGGAATGCTACTGATTTGTGTCCATTGATTTTGTAACCTGAGACTTTGCTGAATTTATTTATCAATTCCAGGAGTCTCTTGATGGAGTCTTTGAGGTTTTCTAGATGTAAGTTCAAATCGTGAGCTTTCCTTTCCCATTATTTCTTTTTTCTTCCTTTTACCACTGGCTAGAAACTTCAATATGGCTTAGAATTAGAATTGGCAATAGCATAGATCCTTGTGCAGTTCTGCTCTCAAAGGACAAGCTATCGATGTCTCTCCAGCTGCTCTAGGGTTGTGTGTGTGTGCACATGAGCTACCCTTTTCTTTCAGTTTGCTGAGGTTTTTTAAAATCATGAATGAGCACTAAATGTTATCAGAAGATTTTTCTAAATCTTTGAGGTGATAATATGATTTTTCTTCTTTATTTTATTAATGTGGTTAATTACATTGGTTGATTATTAAGTGGTAAGCCAACTTATATTTCTGGAATGAATGTAATTTATTATATTTATTCTTTTTATTTATTTATTTTTCATTATTACATATTTGTTATTTATTAATTTTATTATTTATTATTATATATTTATATTTTCTTCTTAATAAATTGCTGGATTCTGTTAGTTAATATTTTGTTTAGGATTTTTTGTTTATGTCATGATTGTGATTGGCTGTAATTTTCATTTCTCATAATTTTTTTCAAATTTTGGCTTCATAAAATGAGTTATGTTGTTTCCTCTTTTTAAATTCTCTGGGTGAATTTTTATATGTTGATTTTTTTCCCCAAGTCCAATTTGTTTATTTTTACTTTGGTTGCCTATGCCTGTGAGGTCTTATTCATAAAATCTTTTCCCAGAACAATATCCTGAAACATTTTCTCCTATGTTTTTTTCAAGTAGTTATATAGTTTCAGGTCTTTGATCCATTTTGAGTTGATTTTTGTACAGGGTGAGAGGTGGGGGTCTAGTTTCATTCCTCTGCATATGGATATTCGGTTTTCCCAGCACCATTTATTGAAGAAACTGTTCTTTCCCCTAATGAGTGTTCTTGGCACTTTTGTCAAAAATCTGTTGGCTTTAGATATGTGGATTTATTTCTGAGTTCTTTATTCTGTTCTTTTGGCATACATGCCTGTTTTTATGCCAGTACCATGCTGTTTTAGTTACTACTGCTTTTTTGTATATTTTGAAGTCTGCGTCTTAGTCCATTTGTATTTCTATAAAGCAATACTTGAGGCTGGGTAATTTATGATGAAAAGAGGTTTATTTGACTTATGGTTCTGCAGGCTGTACAAGAAGTATAGTGCCAGCATCTGTATCTGGTAAGGGCCTCAAGCTGCTTCCACTTATGGCAGAAGGGGAAGGGGAGCCAGTGTGTGCAGACACCACGTGGCAAAAGAGATGGCAAAAGAGAGGGAGAATGTGCCGGGCTCTTTTTAACAGCCAGCTCTCAGGGAACCCTTGTGGGAACTAAGAGAGCAAGATCTCACTCAGTCTCCCCACCTCCCAGGGAGGGTATTAATCTATTCATGAGGGATCCACCCTTATGACCCAAACACCTCCCATTAAGCCCCATTTCCAACCAATATTGGGGGTCAAACTTCAACATAAAATTTGGAGGGAATGAACAAACCAAATGATACCAGTCTGGTCATGTGATGCCTCCAGCTTTGTTCTTTTTACTCAGGATTTCTTTGGCTATTCAGGGTCTTCTGTGGTTCCATGCAAATTTTAAGATTTTTTTCTATTTTTGTGAAGAATGTCATTGGTATTTTGATAAGGATTGCAGTAAATCTATAGATTGCTTTGGGTAGTACATAAATGTAATTTTAATGCAATTTTATGAGTCTATTCAAGCTTTCTCTTCTTGAGTCAATTTTTTAAATTGATACTTTCCATTTAAATTTTTAGAAATGATTGACACAAAGTTGTTATCTTATTTTAAAATTTCTACTATGCCAGTAATTTTGCCCCCCTTTCTATTCCTAATATTTGTGCCTCTCCTTTTTAAAAGTCAGTATTAGGATTTTACACAGTGAGTACAGCAAAAGGACCTAGAAGCAACAAAGGCAATGTTAGTGGCAGTGTTTAACCAGGACTGAAATAATTGTCCAACATGCATCTAGATATATCAAGAAGTGAAATAAAAAGAGAGAAAGGAGTGGTCCTGGGACTGGACAACATGATAAATTGAAAGGGCAGATATTTTCCTTCATTCATGCATTGATCACCAGATAACTGTCTAGATGCAGGAGATGTGACAGTATGCAAAGCAGTTTGCTGCCCCCGTGAAAACCACAGACTATTGCTTACAAAGAAAAAAAAATATGTATTAGATAGTGATAAATGCAATTGAAAAAAATAAGAGAGTAAGGAGGATGTAAAGTCAGGGAGAGGTTGCTAATTGATACATAGATGGTTAAGGAAGGTATTACCAATAAAATAACATTTGAGCACAGATGTCACACAAGGATTATAATGAGAGTATAGGTATATAGAGAATAGTGAATATAAAGGGTACTATAAGTACCAAACTACCTGAGTACCAAAGAAATAAAGAAATGAATCTACCATAAAATAGAAAATTCATGTTGGGCCTGAGTGATCATGGCTTCTTCATCTGTGTGCACACACCCAATCATTTTAATTATATCTGTGCTAAAATTTCTCCCTGAATTAACAGCAAGGCTACTGGCCTGCAGTTTTGGGCATCCACTACCGCCTAAATTTCAAAGTAGGAAATTACATCAGCTCTAGGCTATCAGCACCTCTCATGTTCTCCACCATGGGGAATATCCAAGGACATTGAGGGATCTCTTTTGCAAGTTTATCTAGTTAGGGATTCTAAGTTTTGGGGGAAATATGAGGGGTCTTCAAAAAGACACACTGGTGATTCCACAAAGTCAACAAGAAAATGCCTTGAGCATCCCAAAAACCTGTTGCTATGACATTTGCTCTTGGCCAGACCATTTTTGCTTTGACTAGACCACTTCTCCACCTCTTGGTAGCCATTGCTTTGGTTGAGATTTGTCTTCAGGATTGTAGTGGTAAAGTCGTATTTCATCTTGGTTATAATTCTTCAAAGAAATGCTTCAGGGCCTTTATTCCACTTGTTTAAAATTTCCATTGAAAGCTCTTCTCTTCTGTGCAGCTTAGCTGGGTGCAACAATTTTGGCACCCATTGAGCAAAAAGTTTGCTCAAGTTAAATTTTTTCAGTCAGGCTCAGAATTTGGAGTATAAGTTCTGCATTGTGGAGGGGTGATGGACACAGCTTGAAAAAGAGTGAAGTTTAAAATTATTGTAAAAAGTCACATAGGCTGCTATAGGGGAGGCAAAATTTTACCTTTACCATTTTAGAGTTTTTTGGCTGGGCTTGAGAATTAAATTGACATAGGACAAATCACTAGTAGAAAAACACATCTGGGAGTGGCTGCCCCACCTCTGACAGAAGCGCCTATCACAACCAGGCTGGCTGATTCCCCTGGGGACTAGCAAGTGTTCCACATGGGACCATTAAGCCAGGGAACCTGGAAGCAGCTGCCCCACCTCTGGCAGAGTGCCTATCATACCCAGGCTTCCATGGAGCATGGGGTTCACTCCCTTCCTGCTAAAAAGAACCAGCAAGTTCTAGCCCCAGTGACAAAAGCTACCACTGCCCCTGATGGAGGGTGGGGATAGCAGTTCTCTCCTCAGGCTGCAAGCTGCCTGTCTATTCTTTGAGGAGACTACCTTCCCTGGAGGCAACTCCCTAACAAAATCACCACCTCCCCCACTGCAGCATTTCAGTCAAAGACCACAGCCAGTCTGGTAGCCTAACACACAGCAGGTTGAGCTGCTTCCACCACATCTGCTGCAGCTGGGCCAGGGTGGAATCTAGGAATCTGCATGATTTTGTACCACCAAAGGACAGAGACCACTGCAGTTGCCAGGCAAGGGAGAAGTGAGCAGCCTGTATGTCCCAGAACTGCCCACCTATGCTAATCTTATCAGGAGGGGCCCACCCCTCCTGTCACAGGCTTACAGTGCACCTGCCTTTCTCCTGCCTGAGCATTCTTCTAGCGTAGGAGAGCACTCGACCCCACACTTGCTTAAGAGCAAGTTTGCCAGCTTGGTCTCAGTCTGGTTTCCCCAGGACCCAAGCACACCATCTAGGGGCCTGGAAACTGAGGATTACCTAACCTAGTCCACCACTGCTGGCACCTGAACTCTCTCCCAGGGGTCTGAGGTACAACCAGCCCAAACTGCCAGCAATACCATGGTGGACACCTACCTGAACAAGCTGAAAGGCAGCATACCTCTGCCTCTCTACACTGAGCAGCAAAGTTCCTGGCAGAGGTCGACTGCAAAGCTATCTTTTTTGAGCTGAGGGTAAAGGTTGCAGATGAGAATGAACCAGCATAAGAACTCTGGCAATATCAAAAAGTAGGCCATTTCAATACCCTTCAAAGGATCACACTAGCTCTCTAGCAATGGACTCCAACCAAAAAGAAATTATTGAAATGTTGGATGTGGAATTCAAAACATGGATCACAAGTAAGCTCAATGGGATAGATGAGAAAGTTGAAAACCATCACAAAGAAACCAAAAAAAAAAAAAATTCAGGACATGAGTAAAAAATTCAATAAAAAGATAGTTTAAAAAAAATAACAGACTTCTGGAAGTTTAAGAATCATTTAGGAAAGTACAAAATACCATGGAAAGTTTTAACAACAGACTAGACCAAGCACAAGAAAGAATTTCAGAGCTTGAAAACAGACATTTGAATTAACACAGTCAGTCAAAAATGAAGAAAAAAAAAATCAAGAAAGATGAACAAAGTCTTCAAGTATTATGGGACTATGTAAGACAACCAAACATAAGAATTATAGATATCCCTGAGGGAGAAGAAGAAAAAACAAAAAGCATGGAAAACCTATTTGAGGGAATGATGGAGGAAACCTTCCCTGCTCTTGCTAGAGATTTAGACATCCACATACATGAAGGTCACTGAACTCCTGGAAGATTCAATGCAAACAGGAAATCTCTAAGGCATATAATCATCAGACTGGCAAAAGTCAAAGCAAGGAGAAAATGCTACAAGCTTCGAGGTGAAAGCATCAAGTAACTTAAAAAGGGAAACCCATCAGAATAACAGCAGACTTCTCAAAAGAAATCTTAGAAGCCAGATTCTATCTTCAGTGTTCTTTAACAGAATAACTGTCAGCTAATAATTTTGTATCCTGCAAAAACTAAGCTTCATGAATGAAGGAGAAATAAAGCCTTTCCCAAGCAATCAAACAATAAAGGAATTTGTCACCACTAGACTTGCCCTATAAGAAATCCTTAAAAGCGCTCTATTCATCAAACAGAACAATTGATGCCCTCCAGTGTAAAAACAACCAAAAGTAAAAACTCACAGCTGTTATAAAACAGTAACACAAGGAAGAAAACAAAGCAACTAGGTAGCAATCAACATGATTACTAGTATACTATGTCACATATCGATATTGACATTGATTGTAGATGACTTAGATGCCCCACTTAAAAGACATAGATTGGAAGAATGGATTAAAAAGCACAACCCAAATATATGATGTCTCCATGAAACCCACTTATCTCAATGATTGATGCAAGTTAAAGGGGTGGAAAAAATATTCCATGCAAATGGAAACCAAAAGTAAGCAGGAGTAGTTATTCTTATATCTGATAAAATAGACACTAAATCAACAAGACTAAAAAAAGACAATTATGGTCAATATATAATGATAAAGGATCAATTCAACAAGAATTTATGACAATCCTAAAAATGTGCACCTAACACAAGAGATCCCAGATTCATAAAACAAAAACTACTAGACTTAAGGAAAGAAAGAAACAGCAGCAATATAATATCTTGGGACTACAACACACTACTGACAGAACTAGACAGATCATCAAGTCAGAAAATCAACAAATAAATGCTGGACTTAAATGGGACTCTAGAACAAATAAATGCTGGACTTAAATGGGACTACCTAGAACAAATGGACATAACAGACATTTACAGATCATTCTAAATAAAAACTGCAGAATATACATTTTTCTTATCAGCACATGGGACATTTTCCAAGATAGATAATGTTAGGCCACAAAACAAGTCTCAGCAAATGTTTAAAAATCTAAATCATACCATATATCTTTTCAGACCACAGTGGAATAAAACCAGAAATCAATTCCAAGAGGAACTCTCAAAACTACACAATCACTTGGAAATTACACAACCTGCTGCTGCATAATCCTTGGGTCAATGACAAAATAAAGATGAATATCAAAAAATTTTTGAATTGAATAACAAAAGTGACACATACTACCAAAATCTCTGGGATACAGAAAAAATAGTGCTAAGAGATAGACCACTAGTTAGATTTACCAGGAAAAGAAGAGAAAGAATTCAAATAAGCTCAGTCAGAAATGAAAAAGGAGACATTACAACTGATTCCATAGAAATACAAAATATCATCTAAGACTACTATGAAAACTTCTACAGACACAAACTAGAAAATCTGTAGGAAATGGATAAATTTGTAGAAATGTACAACCTCTCAAGCTTGAATCAGAATGGAAGAGAAATCCTGAACAGACCAGTATCAAGTAGGAGATTGAAACAGCAATGAAAAAACCTCCCAACATAAAAAAGCACAGGACCAGACCAACCACAGCTGAATTCTACCAGACCTACAAAGAAGAATTAGTACCCATTCTACTGAAACTGTCCCATAACATCAAGAAGGAGAGAATCCTCCCTAACTCATTCTATGAAGGCAGTATCACCCTGATACCAAAGCCAGGAAAGGACACAACAACAACAACAAAAAATAAAACTACAGACCAATAACATTCATGAACATGGAAGCAAAAATCCTCAACAAAATACTAGCAAACTGAATCCAACAGCACATCAAAAAGATAATTCACCATGATCAAGTGGGTTTCAACCCAAGGATGCAAGGATGGCTCAACATATGCAAATCAATAAATGTGACTCACCACATAAACAGAATTAAAAACAAAAACCATGTGATCATCTCAATAGATGTAGGAAACGCATTTGATAAAATCCAGCACTGCTTTATGATAAAAACCATGAACAAACTAGGCATAGAGGGAATATAACTCAAAATAATAAAAGCCATATATGACAAACCCACAGCCAACATCATACTGAATGGGGAAACGTCAAAATCATTCCCCCTAAGAACTGGAATAAGACAAGGATGCCCACCATCACCACTTTTATTCCATAAAGTTCTAGAAGTCCTAGCCAGAGCAATCAGGCAAGACAAAGAAATAAAGAGCTTCCAAATTGGAAAAGAGGAGGGCAAACTATCCCTGTTTGCTGATACATGATTTATCTAGAACCAACCAAAACCGGATTGCTAATGAGATCCTGAAGATCCCTCTGAAAGACTCCTAGAATTGAAAAATAAATCCAGTAATGCCTCAGTTTACAAAATTAATGTACACAAATCAGTAGCATTGCTATACACTAACAGCAGTCAAGCTGTGAGTCAAGAACTCAATACCATTTACAATAGCTGCAAAGAAAATAAAATACCTAGGAATGGAATATACTTAACCAAGGAGGTGAAAGATCTCTACAAGGAGAACTACAAAACACTGATGAAAGAAATCATTGATGACACAAACAAATGGAAAAATGTTCCATACTCATGGATTAAAAGAATCAGTATTGTTAAAATGTTCATACTACCCAAAGTAATTTAAAAATTCAATGCAATTCCCATCAAAATGCCAATGTCATTTTCACAGAATTAGAAAAAACAATTCTAAATTTCCTGTGGAATCAAAAAATAGCCTGAGTAGCCAAAGCAATCCTAATCAGAAAGAATCAATCTGGAAACATCACATTACCCAACTTTAAATTATACTACAAGTCTATAGTAACCAAAACAGCATGGTACTGGTATAAAGATAGACACATAGATCAATGGAGCAGAATAGAGAAGCCAGAAATAAAACCATAGAGTACAACTAACTGATTTGCAACAAAGCAGACGAAAACATTCACTGAGGAAAAGATGCCCTATTCAGTAAATGGTGCTGGGAAAATTAGAGAGCCATGTGCAGAAGAATGAAACTTGATCACTATCTCTCACCATACACAAAAATTAACTCAAAATGGATTAGAGACTTAAATGTGAGACCTAACACCATAAAAATTCTAGAGGAAAACATAGGAAGAACTCTTTTGAACATTGTCCTAGGGAAAGAATTTATGACTAAGACCCCAAAAGCAAATATAGGAACAACAAAAATAAATAAATGGGACTTAATTAAGTTAAAAAGTTTAAATTAAAAAGTATCTCAGGATACTTCCCTTGCATGGCAAAGGTAATAATCAATAGAGTAAATAGACAACCTACAGAATGGGAGAAAATATTTGCAAACTATACACCCAACAAAGGACTAAAATCCAGGATCTACAAAGAACTCAAACAAATCAGCAAGAAAAAACAAATAACCCCATCAAAATGTGGGCAAAAGTCATGAACAGATTTTTTTCAAAAGAAGATATACAAATGGCCAACAAACATGAAAAAATGCTCAAAATCACTAATCATAAGCAAATGCAAATCAAAACCAACCACAATGAGATACCACCTTACCCTTGTCAGAATGGCCATTATTAATAAGTCAAAAAACAATAGATTTGGCACAGATGCGGTGAACAGGGAACACTTACATGCTGTTAGTGGGAATGTAAATTAGTACAGCCTCTGTGGAAAACAGTATGTTTCAATGAACTCACAAAGGAGGTTTCCCTAGGCTCAGTTGCTTACCACACAGAAAGCCAATTACTGAGACAACAAGGATTGTGAAGAAAGAAGAAAGGAAATTTACTGCAGAGGACTGGGAGGTGAGAGGAGTGGACTGCCTCAAATCTACCTCCCCAACTGACAGGATCAGGGGTTTTTCTAGAGGCGAAATGAATAATGCAGGAAGTGAGTGAACATCATTACATGTTTGGGGCAGAGTGCAGTTCACACAAGTGCAGTGAGAAATCATACACATACATCACATAATGAAAAAATGGCAGATAAGTCCCTCCCTGGGTGGAGATTTTAGCAGTATAATGAGCTAGGGGTTAACATTGGTCATTCTTTTTGGCCTTGTGTGCAGGTAGGATGTGGGGATAGGTTGCTCAGCAGGTCCTTGGACAAGATCTGTGGTGGGGTGTTGTTTATCTGGTCTTCACTGGACAAACAGGTGGTGTAAGGCCTTATAGTTCTCTTGTGGCTGCAAGGAGGTTCCACCATTTCTGGAAAATAAAAACAACTCAAAAGGGAATGGATTAATGAAACAGAAAGTTACAAAGTTCTGGTCAGTAAATCTTACAGGCCTCTGGGAACCTGAAACATAAAAGAACTGCAAAAAGGCATTTTAGTTCATGGAGCTGGTTGCATATGGAGATTCCTCAAAGAACTAAAAGTAGACCTACAATTCAGTCCAGTAGTCCCACTACTGGATATCTGCCCAAAGGAAAAGAAGTCATTATTCAAAAAGACACCTGCACCTGAATATTTATCACAGCACAATTGACAGTTGCAAAGATGTGGAATCAACCTAAGTGCCCATCAACTGATGAATGGATAAAGAACACGTGGTACATATACACCATGGCACACTACTCAGCCATAAAAATGACCGAAATAATGTCTTTTGCAGCAATTTGGATGGAACCATTATCCTAAGTGAAGTATCTCAGGAATGGAAAAACAAATACCACATGTTCTCACTTAGAAGTGGGAGGTAAACAATGGGCATATGTGGTCATAAAGTGGTGTAAATGAACACTGGAAACTAAAGAAGTGGCGAGGGAGGCAGGGAGTGAGGGATACAATATACCTCTTGGATACAATGTATACTATCCTGGTGATGGGTGCACTAAAAGCCCTGACTTCAGCATTATACAATTCATCCATGACAAAAAAACACCTGTACCCCCTAAATCTATTGAAATAAAAAGTAAATGAGCAAAATTTTAAAAAATGACAGAGAAAGACATACAAATTTATTTAATGCAAGTTGTATGTGATATGGAAGTCCTTATAAAGCAATGAAGACCAAAGACACAGAGATGAACACTTATATACTGAATTAGACAAAGAGTAGTACATTATGGAAATGTGACAAGACAAAGGGGCTTGGGCTAGAGTAGCTAATTAGGTGAAGAAGTACCCAGGACGATAAGGATTTCCCCTGGCCTCAACTTCCTGTCCTTGATGATAAGAATGCTACTTTCCTTCTGGTATAGGGAGGCCATCTTTCACACGGGAATTTCATCTCCTGCTTTTAAAAAAGCATGTCAGAAAGAAGGTCAGAGTGATCTTGAACCTGCTGTTTTTCAGGTGCCTTTAGCCCAAAACAGTCAATATGCTAGAGTGGCATATTTTTAACTTCTTCACTGGCATTAAGATATCTTGCTGTATTTAACTATATGAAAGTCTCTTAAACTTGCTGAAGCTTAGTTTCTTCTTCCTTATACAGTTATTTACCTCACAGAGAGAGTTGTAAGGATTATATGAGAACTGCAAAGCATTACCCAAATGTTAGTTGTTATCATTATGAAGGCCAAAATTGTATTATTTAGAGATGCAAGACATTTCTGCTGACTTCAGGATAACAGAAGCTGTCTTACTGATGTCTATCTAACTAACTTGGTGGATTATCTAATGTTCTCCATTCCCTTTATAAACATGCTGATTGGTGTCCATTGGCATGTTGAAAATTTGCAGCTAGTATACTTTTCTTTAGTATTCCTATTCATTTCTGCTTCCGCCAGTGTCTGCCAGTTCTACTTGTTATTATAATATGTCATGTAATCAAATATTATATAAGTCTGTTAAATGTCAAAGTGAACAAAAAGAGTTATACTTTTATGAAGAATAAGTTGAATGTTTCAGGAAGATTCAATGAAGTTGAGTGGCTACAACCAAAATTGCAGCTAAATTAAATGCAAACAAGACTATTATAAAACATTGGGAGAAAAATTCTAGTAGTAAAATCTAGAAGGATTCTGCACCTAGATTTCTATAAAGAAAACCAGAGATCATAAATGATGCAATGGTTTATAAAATTGGCCTGGATTTTTCAAGAAAGAACTCCATTTGGGGGAACCCAAACTTAAAAAGTTAAAGCCTTTGTCCGATATCAGAAGTTCAGTGAATGAATGTATGTTTATGTTTGAAGTTACAATAAAATATTTAAGGCATGTATATATCATTTTTATGAGTCCTTGCTTTATCTGCTTGACTGGATGAGAAGGCATCCACTATGTCTATAGCCACAGGGACATGAATCTACTTATGGTATGCCCATAATTGGTAAAGGAACTTTCCAAAAGTTTCTTTCAAATGGGAAAATATCAGAGTTACAGAGACTCAGAGATGTCCTCCAAAATTGAAATGTTAGCAATCAATGCAGCTGAGAGTGAGGCTGTTAATGCTCAGTAGCAAGAAGCTTTGGCAAGAAGCTTTTCTTTATCATAGCAAGGGGTGGTACAAACTCCTCTTTGCAGGTACCTGGGTTGGAATAGTGCTTTTCAAACTATGAGGTACAAAATCAGTTTAGTGGTTCATTAAAAATTTTTTAAAGGATAGAACATAAAATTTTGTGCATCTCAGGTAAAAAATGTAAGTTTGGAATTACATAAAATGATTAAGCTCGTTCAGTGTGTACTGGCTAAGACAGAAGCTACAGATCATTGTAGAAATAAAAGAGGCAAATTTTTTTTAAAACTCAAATTTTGCATGGCAGGAAAAAATACAAATTGTAATTAAACATAAGAGAATTTGAGGATGGAATGACATGAAACATGAAGTCAAGGGTTTGCTTTAAAATGCTACAACAGAAAAGAAAGAAAAAGAGAGGGAGAGGGAAGAAAGGAGGGAAGAGAAGAGAGAAATTAAGCATGTAAAGTAAATAAAGCATATAGTTATAGAGTCTGGGGAACCGGTATATGAGAGTTCATTATATTGTTCTCCACTTTCATATGTTTGCAAACTTTTGTAATATAATTAAAAACTCTAAAGCAGAAGGAATAATGGGTGTTGAAAATGCTAGATGGTGTGTGGAGTTCTGACCCTGTCTTATCTTTTATTTATGTTATTTAGAAAAATAGAGTTTGTAATTAGTTTTTAATAAGTAGCAATTTAGCTTTAGAGTCCTAGAGCAAAGCTGACTGCCTCTTCCTGTTATTTCAGTCCCCAGCATTAGAGATTCAAAAAAAAACATACACACATGCACACGTGTATCATGCCAACAGTTAAAACACCAGATTCCAAGTATGACCACAAAGCAATGAAACATCTTTGGCTATTTGTGAATTGAAATATTTTGGACAAGCACATTTGGGAAAGAACATTAATCCAAAATGGATTCTTTGAATACTTCTGAGTGTATTTTTATGCCACGTACTACCATGAAAAATGTTTCCTTGAACTAACTTCTTTTCTTTTCTAGGGAGAACTGGAACTATGGTTTGTGCCTGCCTTATTGCCAGAGACATATTTTTAACTGCAAAGGTATGAAAGATGTTACTACAACTTTGTCTTATGCTGATTGAATTTGCTAGTTATGAAACATCACTGGTAGGATGTTAAGATGGTTCTTTTAAGTCATGGTGCTTAAGTGAAATTGTAATTGGAGAAACAGTTTTTTGAAAGTCTGGTTTTGATATTTCCTTGTTAACATGCACTAGTTAGTAACTGACTTAAGAACCTCTTACTTTGGGCCAGGACTAGGGTGAGACTAGTGAGGCACAAAATTTAAGGGAATGCTGAAAGTCATAGCCGTTAAGATAAATAATATTTTAATGCAATATTTTAAAAATAAAAATTAATGCAAAAAAACTATGATGTATACAATATCAACATTTTAAATAAAGACAGGACCCAATAGGGCAGGATTCAGGTGAAATGTGTAAAGCTGTGTTATGCAAGTACAAAAAAAAAACCACCTCAGTAATCAAGATGCTTTACTTGCCTCACCCGAGTTCTGGCCTGCTTTTACTCCCGCCAGTAACGTGACTTTTTCCTTACTCATGAGAATAATATCAAGATTAATTAGATAAGTTCTCCAAAGGACCTTGTTCATCCTTACAATTGCTAGGTAGATAAAAGTTATCATTTCCCAACTCAGAACAAAGTCTCTCCTGAATGTAATTAGCTTTGCATAGTCAATATATGTGGGATCTGTGACCTTGGGAAATTTCGGAGAAGGCAGGGTGGGCTGTTTCCACTTTTTAAAACAGGGACCTCCGTCCTTTTTCTGCCATAATCTTGCTGAGAACTTAGCACTTCCAGGACACACCACTAGCAACTCTGCTCAAGTTGCTTGGCCTGCAGTCTGGGGAAGAGAAGGTGTGGACTGTGCAGGATGCCCAGCACTCTAATTCCACCACCTCCAGCTTTTCTAATTTGGGACACAGAAGCCTTTAAATTGGGTGTTCTAGGGTAGTGTTTTTCAAACTATGGATCATAATCTATCAGTGAGTTGTAAAATCAACTTACTAGGTTGTGACTAGCATTTTTAAAATAAAAATATAGAACAGAATAGAAATATTAAAAGGTAAGTATTTTGTGTGTGTGTGTGTGTCTATCTTCTATGTTTATTAAAGTGGATTGTAGCTTAAAAACAAAGAGTTTGAAAGCCATTGATTCAGAGCCCTAGCTCCCTCTAACTGGCTGCAGCATCTCCAGGACAGGTTGCTTGGTTTTCGTTTGGTCTCAGTCTTCTATTTGTAAAATGGAAAAATAGGAAGAAGGCTTGGATTGGATGATCTCTAAGATCTTTCTAGCTCTAAAATTTCATGTCTTTATGCATCTTTGAATGAGAGAAATCCTTGAGGTAACTTTATATTGTTATTTTGGGTAGCCTCTGCCCAAAGATTGCTGACTTAAGGAAATAATGTGCCATTAGAAACTTTAAGGATGCCTAATATAGGAAAGAAAAGTGTGCAGATGAGCCATGGTTGAATTGTCCTCTTTTATTATAGGACAGCCTTTATTATTTGGAGAATGACGAACAGATAAAACCAATGGCCGTAATTTTCAGGGAGTAGAAACTTCTTCTCAGGTAAGTTTTTTTTAAAAAAGGGAAGTTTTTTAGGGGAGCAGGTTAAGATTGGTACCTGTTACTTGGTTTTGTTTCAGACTCTTCTCCTTTGGTGATCAGGCAGTAGCACTTAGGTGCCCTACAACAGGCCTTGATCCCTCCCCAGTGCTGAAACCTCACTTCAGGTGCTGCCCAAGCTCTGCACTCTGGGTTCTCCTCAGAGGAGCCCACTTTCCATTTTATATGGGTTGTTGTTCACACAGTCCAGGAGGTGGTTACCTTCCCAAATAAGGAAGATTCAGTACCTAAGGCTCCACGCACCTGAAGATTATCTAAAGTCACCAGCCTTTGATTTCCCTGTAAAGAGGAACTGAGTCTTTCATAAACCACTACTGGGGCAATTCAACCCTTGCAGAACATCACAAGGACTGGGGGTACAACACTTTGTTTATATATATTGCCCATGCACTGCCCATGTCAGAGCTACAATCATGGACATCCCCCAAACTGTGCACCCCGCATCCATTCAGTGAGAGTTTTCCCATCCCCTCTACCCTCCTCCCACCTGCCCACACCCTGAAGAATATTATTGCCGCATGTCACATAAGTACTGATCAGTTAGTACCAATTTGATGGTGAGTACCAGTGGTGCTTGTTTTTCCATTCTTGTGACACTTTGCTTCAAAGAATGGGCTCTAGCTCCATCCAGGATAATACCAGATGTGTTAATTCACCATTGTTTTTTATTGCTGAGTAATACTACATGGTATACATATACCACATTTTATTAATCCACTCGTGTATTGATGGGCACCTGGGTTGTTTCCACACCTTTGCAATTGTGAATTGTGCTGCTATAAACATGTGCGTGCAGATACCTTTATCATAGAATGTCTTTATTTCCTTTGGGTAAATACCCAGTAGTGGGATTGCTGGATCAAATGGTAGTTCTATTTTTAGTTTTTTGAGGTATCTCCATATGACTTTCCATAGAGGTTGTACTAATTTGCAGTCCCACCAGCAGTGTATTAGTGTTCCTATCTGTCCACATCCCCGCCAACATTTGTTGTTTGGGGATTTTTTGATATGAGCCAATCTCACTGGAGTTAAGTGATATCTCATTGTGGTTTTGATTTGCATTTCCCTGATGATTAGAGAAGTTGAGCAATTTTTTATATGTTTGTTGGCCGTTATTCTGTCTTCTTTTGAAAAGTTTCTGTTCATGTTCTTTGCCTATTTTTTAATGGGGTTGTTTGATTTTTTCTTGTTGATTTTCCTAAGTTCTGTATAGACTCTGGTTATTAACCCTTTATCAGATGTAGCATGCAAATATTTTCTCCCATTCTGTAGGTTGTCTGTTCACTCTAGTGATAGTTTCCTTGGCTGTGCAGAAGCTTTTTAATTTGATCAGGTCCCATTTATTTATTTATTTTTGTTGCTGCTGTGATTGCTTTGGGGGTCTTCTTCATAAATTCTTTGCCTAGGCCAATGTCCATAAGAGTTTTTCCAACATTTTCTTCTAGAATTCTTATGTTTTCATGTCTTAGGTTCAAGTCTGTTATCCATTGTGAGTTGATTTTTGTGAGAGGTGAGAGGTGTGGGTCTAGTTTCAGTCTTCTACATATGACCATCCAGTTTTCCCAGCATTATTTATTGAACAGGGAATCTTTTTCCCAGTGTATGTTTTTGTGTAATTTGTAAAAGATCAGATGACAGTATGAGGATGGTTGTATATCTGGGTTCTCGGTCCTGTTCCATTGGTCTATGTCTCTGTTCTTGTGCCAGTATCACGCTGCTTTGGTTACTATACCCTCGTAGTATATTTGAAGTCTGATAGATTGATGCCTCCCAATTTGTTCTTTTTGCTTAAGATTGCTTTGTCTAGAAGGGGTCTTCTCTGGTTCCACACAAAGAGTAGAATTATTTTTTCTAGATCAGCAAAAAATGATGTTGGTATTTTGATAGGGACTGTATTGATTCTATAAATCACTTTAGGTAGCAAAGACATTTTTACAATGTTGATTCTACCTATCCAAGAGCATGGTAGGGTTTTCCATCTGTTTACATCCTCTGCAATTTCTTTTCCCAGTGTTTCATCATTCTCTCTATATAGGTCTTTCACCTCCTTAGTTAGATATGTTCCTAAATATTTATTTGCTTTGGTGCTATTGTGAAAGGTATTGCATCTTTAATTTGTTTCTCGGCTCAATTGTTATTGGCATATATGAAGGCTATTGATTTTGAATTCTGAGACTTTACTGAATTCATCTATCACTTACAATAATCTCTTGGTTGAATCTTTGGGGTTTTCTAGATATAATATCATATCGTTTGTGAATAGTAAAAGTTCGACCTCTTCTGCCCCCATCTGGACACCCCTGATTCCTCTCTCTTGTCTGATTGCTCTGGTCCGGACTTCCAGCACTATGTTGAATAGAAGTGGAGATAGTGGGCAACCTTGTCTGGTTCCAGTTTTAAGGGGGAATGCTTTCAATTTTTCCCCATTCAGTATGATATTGGCTGTGGGTTTATCGTATATGGCTTTAATAATTTTGAGGTTTGAGCCATCTATGCCTATATTGTTAAGAGTTCTTATCATAAAAGGGTGCTGGATTTTGTCAAAAGCCTTTTCTGCATCTATTGAAAGGGTCAGATAATCTTTGTTCTTGCTGTTATTTATGTGGTGAATTATATTTACAGATTTGCATATGTTGAACCATCCCTGCATCTTGGGGATGAAGCCTACCTGATCATGATGAATTATTTTTTGATGTACATTTGAATTCGGTTTGCTAGGATATTATTGAGAATTTTTGCATCTATATTCAGAAGGGATATTGGTCTGTAGTTTTCTTTTCTTGTTGTGTCCTTTCCTGGCTTTGGTGTCAAGGTGATATTGGCTTCGTAGAATGAGTTTGGGAGGACTCCTTCCTTCTGGATATTTTCAAATAATTTCTGCAGTATAGGCGCCAGTTTTTCTTTGTAGGTTTGGTAGAATTCAGGTGTGAACCCACCTGGTCCAGGACTTTTATTTGTTGGAATATTTTTTATTACTGCTTCAAATTCATTGCTTGATATTGGTCTGTTTAGGAATTCTGTTTCTTCCTGATTGAGCCTAGGGAGGTAATATGTTTCTAAGAGTTTGTCCATTTCCTCTATGTTTTCATGTTTTTGGGCATAGAGATTTTTGTAGTATTCAAAGATGATGTTTTGTATTTCCATTATATCAGTTGTGTCCTCTCCTTTTTCATTTCTAATTGAGCTTATTAGAGGCCTTTCCTTTGTGCTTCTGGTCAACCTGGCAAGTGGCCTATTTTGTTTATCTTTTCAAAGAACCAACTTTTCATTTTATTAATCTTCTGTATTGTTCTTTTGTTCTCAATTTCATTTAATTCTGCTCTGATCTTGGTTATTTCTTTTCTTCTGCTGGCTTTAGGATTGCTTTGCTCTTCCTTTTCCATTTCCTGAAGATGATTCATTAGTTTACTGATTTGTAACCTTTCTGTCTTTTGGATGTGAGCATTTAAGGCGATAAATTTTCCTCTCAGGACTGCTTTTGTTGTATCCCACAGATTTTGATAACTTGTGTCCCCATTATCATTTAGTTCATAGAATCTTTTGATTTCCATTTGAATCTCCTCCTTGGCCCAATAGTCATTCAGCAACAGATTGTTTAATTTCCGTGTTCTTAGATGAAGATGTGAGTTTATTGTTGGAATTGATTTCTAATTTTATTCTGCTGTCATCTGAAAAGGTACATGATATGATTTCTATTTTTTTAAATTTGTTGAGATCTGTTTTGTGGCCTAGGATGTGATCAATTTTAGAGAAAGTTCCATGAGCTGATGAGAAGAATGTATATTCAGTGTTATTTGGGTGGAATGTTCTATAGATCTCTGTTAGGCCCAAATGTTCTAGAGTCCTGTTTAGGTCCATTGTTTCTTTGCTTATTTTCTGTTTGGAGGATCTGTCTAGTTCCATCAGTGTGGTGTTGAAGTCCCTGGCTATTATGGCATTGCTATTTATTGTGTTGTCTAGCTCAAGTAGTATTTGCTTTATGTATCTGGGCACTCCTGTGTTGGGTGCATAAATGTTTAGGATTGTTAAATCTTCTTGTAAGATTTTTCCCTTCTCTACTATATAGTGTCCATCTTTGTCCTTCTTTACTTTTGCTGCTTTAAAGTTTATGTCATCTGAAATAAGGATGGCTACTCCAGATTTCTTTTGGTATGCACTTGCCTGGAAAATTGTATGCCATCCTTTCACCTTGAGTCTGAATGTGTTCTTGTGTGTAAGGTGTGTTTCCTGAAGACAGTAGATACTTGGCTTGTATTTTTTAATCCATTCAGCCAGCCTATGTCTCTTCAATGGGCAATTCAAGCCATTCACATTTATTGAGAGAATTGATATTTGGGGTAGATTTCTGTTTATTCTGTTGGGTAGTTTCTTGTTCTGTTTTACTTCTTGAGTCATCATGAAGTCTGGGTTCTGGAGTTTTAGCTTAGGGTAGTTTTACACTGGTGGGTGTCTTTTGTGCTGGTTAGTGTACAATGCAGGTCTAAGCACTTCTTGCAAGGCTGGTCTGGACTTCACAAATTCTATCAGTGATTGTTTGTCTGGAAAAGTCTTTATTTCTCCCTCATATAAGAAGCTTAGTTTAGCGGGATACAGAATTCTGGGTTGGCATTTATTTTGTTTTAGGAGATTGAGGATGGGTCCCCATTCCCTTCTGGCTTGTAAGGTTTCAGCTGAGAAATCTGCAGTTAATCTGAGAGGTTTCCCTTTGTAGGTTACCTGCTCTTTTTGCCTCACAGCTCTGAAGAGTGCCTCTTTTGTGTTTACTGTGGTCAGTCTAATAATTATGTGGTGTGGTGAATGCCTTTTCTAGTTGAGTCTCCCAGGAGTCCTGTGTGCTTCTTGTACTTGGATATCAAGAATTCTGGATAGGCCATGGAAATTTTCCTTTATTATTCCTTTAAATAGATTTTCCAGGCCATGCGAATTTTCTTCCTCTCCCTGAGGGATGCCTGTGACCCTTATGTTTAGCTTCTTTATATAATCCCACATTTCTTGTATGCTTTGTTCATGCCTCTTGTTTTTGGGTTCTTTCTCTTCAACTGATTTATTTAGTGCATAGGAGTTATCTTCTAGCTCTGAAATTCTTTCCTCTGCATGATCCAGCCTATTCTTAAGGGTTTCCACTGTGTTTTGTAGATCTGTGAATGCCTCTTTTATTTTTAGAATTTCTATTTGATTTTTCTGTAATACTTCTATTTCTTTAGAAAATTTTTCATTCATTTCTTGCATTTTTCTTGTGGTTTCTTTGTGCTGGGATTCAATTTTCTCTTGAATTTCATTGAGCTTTCTTATAATCCATAAATGAAATTCCTCTTCTGTCATTCTATCCATTTCATTTGAGTTGGTATCCATTGCTGAGGAACTAATGATTTCTTTTGGGGGTGACTTTTCACTCTGACTTTTCATGTTTCCTGAGTTATTTCACTGATTTTTTCTCATCTGACCTCTTGGTCGAGAGCTGGGGGTGTTAGGGCTAGTTTATTGCCCTGTCTCCAAGCCCCCAAGGTTCGTTCCTTGGCAGAGCCAGGGAGAGAAGTAGTGGCCTGTATTGCCTTAGGTGTATTTTAGCAAGTTTGGTGGGTCTTGAGTTGACTCTGACCTGTTGTCTTCTCCTCTTCTCAGTGAAGTGTAGAGAGATTGTCCTCCCAGCTTGAGCTCCAAGCTCATAGATTATACATCAGGATATGAATCCACAGCTCCCTAATAGCTAGGTGTTCTGTTGTGTCCGTGGCAGACTCTGAGCCCCCTTTCTATGTGAAAGCCCCAAGCTTTGGGAGGGGCCTTGTAGCTCCTAGGGGTTACTTTGACCCTGCTTCTCCTGAGGTGCATGTAGAAACATAATTGCTTTTGGCTGCAGTGTGAGAGCTGAAGTGGAAAAATTCTATACAGCTCAGAGGTTGCTTATCCAGCCTCGTGTGCCTGTCCCTCTGACATGCGTCTCCACGTGACACTGGCTGATAGGGGGATCTCCAATTGTGCATCCCTTTTCTACCACTAGACCCCAAGGTGAGGCAGATGGGTGTCTCTATTCCCAGAAGTGTCCGCTGGGGGGTGATAGTGGCACTGGATGAACTCTTGGATGGAGCGAAATTCCTTAATGAAGTGGGCAGGGCTACGGGGAGCTGCTCTGGTTCAGCCTGTGGCTCTTGAGGTATTTGGTTGACATGAGAACTGGTACTTATACAAAATGAGTCACTATAACCAGCAACCTTCCAAATGACCGATCTCTGGGGCACAGGAGGGCTGGGACCTGGAGAGCGGGCACTAGGACCAGCACGTAGCGGACTCGTATGCGGCCAGAGCCGGGGTAGCAGGACCAGATGGACGAGCTGCAAACTGTTTCCAATACACAAAGTTTCTGCCACTACAGTTCCAGGATCTCGTGCAACCTGGAACCCACGGAAGCAGCTGTCCCTAGCCACGCAGGGCAAAGCCTGTGGCGCCCCGGCGGAACAGCCCCCAGGCTGGGGCGGGGCGGAGCTAGAGACGCGGCTCACAGCTCCGGGCGGGCGGCTTTAAAGATGGCTGCCACCGCCAGCCTGGCGCACAGTGGGGCTCCGATTGCGCCCGGAGCGCAGCTTTTCTCAACTGGCCTGGGTCCCACGGAGGCAATTGCTGGCAGCCCCTAAAGGCGTGTCTTGCTCTCCGTTAAACTCCTGGGCCCAGTCCTGCTGACTTCCAGTGGCGCAGTGCCGGCCTGCGGATTCCTGTGCACTGTCCCGGGAAGCTGTATCTCCACCTGGTCCCTACCCGGCCCTGAGCGGTCCCTGTATATTGCAGCTGCGAGTTGTGTTTGGCTCTCGCAATTGCTTCCTCTCCACAGAGCCTGCTGTCTCCAGCAACAGCTTTGCCCCAACTCTGCGCTTGTCCCTGACTGAGTGGATGGGGAGGTGCGTAACCGCTTGTAGGTCAGGTCACGCTGCGCTGGCCGGGCGAGCGCGTCCTTCCCGGGCTCTGGGCTCTGTTGCACTCCCTGCACTCTCAGATCTTTGTGAATGAATCTCCCAATCACCTGTTTTCTTGGGCTGAGCGTCCCACGATGTTTCTCTGTAATTCACAATGCTGTTTTCAGACTGAGCGATCCAAGAGGGCAGGCAGCCAATAGAGTTTTTCACCTCCTTCCCTGGGAGCAGTTAGGTGGGAGGACTCTATCAGACTGCCATTTTTTTCTCTCTGTACAAGGGCTGTTTTTGGATGACTCCCTTGTGTGTGTGTATGGGGGGGGTGTGTATTTTGAAAGAGAAAGAAAAAGGGAAATAAACACTTTTCAAAAACTCTATTATCTACCTTCTGAACCTGTTAAAAAAAAAACTATTGCATACCAGATAATATTGCACTTTTACATATATCTCATTTAATACTTATAACAGCTATGTGAAATATGTTATTACCACATTTTTTTAAAAACATTTTACTATGGAAATTGAAAAATATATACAAAAGTCAAAAGAATCATACCATAAGTCACCTTTTAGTCATCACACTGCTTCATCAATCAGTCCAGCCTGCAGCCAGCCACGTTCCATCCATTCCCTTCCCACTCTCCTCACACCCCCCAACCCTACTCTCCACTCCTTCTTTCCCTAAACCTGGATTATTTTGAAGGAAATTTCAGTCATCAGGTCATTTTATTCCATAATTATTTTGGTATTACATCTAATATAAGTACTCTTAAAAAACCAAAACTTTAATAAATACTATATTTTCAAATTACCTTAATAATATCAAATTTCTAGTCCATGATTTTAAGATATGGAAATTTAAATTTAGATTATTTCAATCAGGATCCAAACAAGGTCCACACATTTCATTTGGTTGCTATGTCTCTTAAGTCTCTTTTAGTTTATGGGTATCCTACCTCTTTTTTATTCCTTGTGATTTGTTTATTGAAGGAACCAGGACATTTTCCCTGTAGAGTTTATAACATTGTAGACTTTGTCAAATCATTCTAAGGGTTTTATATTCATTACTTCATTTAATATTCTCAGTAACTCTATAAGTAGGTTATTCTGATTCCCATTTTGCAAACTGGGAAATTGAGGTTCAGAGAAATTAACTTTATGAACCAAGGCCTCAAATCTAGATCTGTCAGACCCTGGAGCCCGGTATTTCCCATGCTGTACACAGCTTCTCATCTATATTGCTCCTCAAACCAAAGTGAGAGCTGGTTGGGAATTCTTTTCTTTTCTTGTTCAGAATATTATGGGGGTACAAACACTTTGGTAGCTGTGAATGAGTTATTCTCTGAGGGAAGTTATGGGAGCTAAATAAGACCCTTGGCCCTGTTAGAATAACACTGTAGTTACTGGCCCTAGACCTTTAATTTGGGCAAAAAAAAAAAAAAAAAAAAAGCTCAGCCTTACCCACTGATACTTATATCCCACACCCAAGCCAAAAACAAAACAAAAGAAAGCAAAGATAGCCATAGCCCCTAAGCTAGAAGTATTGCATGAAGTTACAGAAGCCTAGCTCTAATCTTGCCATTTCCATGCTCAAAATGCATAATATTCCCCAACTACCAATGGTGACAAACTAAACATTTCAACCCTGAACTCCAGATCTTCTACAATTTGATTTTTCCAACCTTTTCTTCCACTATGTGCATTGACATATCCCACATCTAACACATTTAGACTGTTCACTGTTTCCCAGCCTGTGGGCACTTTACACCCTCATGCCATTGCTCATATGGGCCCTTTTCTGGAGTCCCTTTCCTTTCCCAGCCTGAAATAGTCTCTTGCTTTTTCAGTTCTTATAGCCCTTTGTGTTTCTTTTAGAGACTAAGTCACCTTACATTATTCTCCAGCTATTTGCAGTAGTGACTTCTGTATTCCCTTTAAAGGCAAGGCCCATATCTACCCCTCTTTCTACCCTTTGCATCCTAAAGTGCCTTGCCACTTCTCATAATATCATCTTTGTTTGCAGTGAGTGTTTACTATGTGTTGGTTGTATTAAGTTTTGTTGCAAGCCCTTGTTGTTTTAAGCTATAGGAGAAAGAAGTGTGGGAGCAAAATTAGCTTGAGGGCCTGGTAGGTTCCAGCCTTTAGTGGGAGGTGGAGAGTCTGGTTGCAGGCACCAAGGGGATGTTAGATGTAGCTCACCCGGTACATCTCCCCTTCTGTTTCTTCTGCAATTGTGCACAGTTTCCCTAACTTCAGTCCACAACTGGCACACCATAGGCTGCACCTGAATCTCTTCTGATTTACTGAGTTAGCAATGCAAGGACGCAGCTGCAGGTGTGAGAACTGTGTTGGCAAGGCCCCAGGACAAAGTGCCCTCTGTGGCAGGTGGTGACTCTCAGATGCCATCACGTTCAGACCCTGCATTGTGGGCTATTCTACTGACATTTTATCCACCCCTGAGTTAAGAACTTACTTGAGCCTTCCTCATGACTGGCCCTTTCTAGTGGAAAGTATGGCAGTTAATTTTATTAACACTTCTCAAGGGGTAGGGAAGAGTCTGTGAACTTTTGAGTCCATTTGATTCAGTACCAGAACTCTTCAACTCCTTTAAGAAAGATTCAGGCAGAGCCATTGAGAACAGCTTGCCACGGGGGAAGAACAAGGCTAAGAGAATTCCAGGCCTTCCTTATGAAAACAGAATTGAGGAAATGGAAAGTGAAGAGACAATCGCTGGCAGGAACAAGAGAAGAATGAAATGAAATCTACTACTGACACATGGAGGTCTTCCTCTTGAGTTTGCACGTGTACCATTCTCCCAGGCCCAGAAGGCCACTCTCCACCAAGCCACAGGCCTTCTTCTGTCTCAGTCACAACTAAGCTTCTACCGCCATATGGACAATATTGTAGCTGTTTCTTGTTGATTCTGATCAGTTGCCCTCTCAATCATAAGCAGCATATAAACAAGACCTGGCGCCATCCTTGTCCCTTCCCCATACCACTTAGTTCAATGGTTTTTTCCCCCCCAAGGTAGATATTCAGTTGTGAGGCAGCATCCATAAAAATGCTGACTTATGTAATGGTACCCAGTAAATGTTTCCTTGACTACTTACTGCCTTTAACAAGCTCTATACAAAAAGAAAAAAATTGGGAATGGTGACTTTAGACTTTTCATCTCCACTTAAATTGAGGCTTCTGTTGCCTTGCAGAGTAGATATATTGGCTATTTTGAAGAAGTAAAACAGGTCTACCACTGGAATCTTCCTCCAAGAAAAATGCTCTTGATAAAAAAACTCATTATTTATTCAATTAATGGTAAGTGCTTTATGTATAATTGAAGCATTGGGCAGGAGGGCCAATGTTTCCACTATTTGGAGGGTTTTGGTCGTAGTTGTGTATACAGATGATCCTAATTCATAGCTGTTTTTTTACATATCCTCACCCAGCAATCCTCGGCCATGTTGCTCACTCTTAGATGTCCCTCACCTTCCCTTTTCCATCACCAAATTTGGGGGCTTTATCCCCTTCCCTTCTGCCCTGTTCTCATTGCTCCTCTGGCCTCAGGCCAGGAGGGACTTTTCGGGGTAGAGCCTCTGGTGGAGGGGAGAAGAAGGACCCAGGTGCCCGTAAGACTCCTTGTTTCTCACAACCACCTCTAGTTTGGGTTCATCATGGTGGACATGTCCCTGGGTCATTTTCTCACCTACTCCTTTCAGAGGCCTTTTTTCTCATCCCCTGGGCTTCCCCTGTCCTCTCCCCTCCATCTGTAACCCTCTCACCCCCAGCATCTCTATCAAGATGTGTTAAATACCCAAATGGCAAATTAATTTTATTTTGTTTGTTGTCACATAACTACTGAAGGCCTAGGCCTGCTTTGGGCCAGGCCCTGTGCTAGTGTTTTCCTGCCAGTAAGGAGTCCCTGGGTGGTCTGCAGAGAAGAGAACTAAGTATGTAGACAAAAAAGTTGACCACAGCATTGGAATACATAATGTTGGGGATCAAGGAAAGCCTCCTAAGGGGCAGCACTTAGTTCCTCTGTACCTGAATCTACATGAAAATGGAAAGGGATGGGGAAAAGTGGGGCTCTATGGAGGTGTCTCTCAGCCCCCTAGTGGTTACCAAGTATTAGCAGTAGTAAAAATCCCTGTAAACTTCAGAAGAGCTGACTATTTTCCTGCTTCCAGAATGTCAGGAGAGAGAGGAAGCTGGGCTGGAATCCACCATTGCCCAAGGAGGCAAGAAAATTGGTCAGGTTATCCATCTCTGGGACTCAGGAAAGCAGAGAGTGAGAACTGTCCTCCAGCTCCATGTCTGTTTTTCCATCACCCACCTCACTTCCCCCACACATCCTGCCCTCAGGGGAGGTGGGAAGGCAGGGATGTCTCAGTGTGGAGAGGATGGGGCCTCACCACTCCCATGCCAGAGAGGCAGCAAGGGAGTTATGCTTCTGAACCCCTAAAGCAAACCTTTGACATTTCACTGTAACACTTCTTGTTTTATCTTTTTTGTGAAGGTACATCCTCAGTCTTTCAAACACATGTTTTAGTTTGTGATTATCTTTCAAATTTTTTTTTAGAGCAATTGTTGTAAAACCATGGATAAGTAGAAAATTCATGTTATTTTCAAATATGAGTTCTGTCGTGGAATGAATGCAGCACAGACAGCTTGAAATATCAATGAAGTGTTTGGGAAGGATGTGGCTAATGAACGCACAGAACATTGATGGTTTGAGAAGTTCTATTCTGGTGATTTTAATCTTGAAAATGAACCACAAGGCGACGTGACACTAAGGTGGATAATGATGAGCTTGTCGATGGAAAAGATGCCAAACTCTGTAAAATAATTTAAAAAAGGTTTATTCTGAGCCAAATTTGAGAACCATGACCCAGAGCCACACCCAAGAAGACTTGAGCAAGTGGACTCGCTGTGGTTGAGTTACAGTTCGGTTTTATACATTTTAGGGAGATAGGAATTACAAGTAAAGTCATAAATCAATATATGGAAGGCACACATTGGCTTGTCCTAAAAAGGTGGGCCATCTTGAAGTGGGGGCTTACAGGTTTTAGGTGGGTTTAAAGATTTCTTTGCTGACAATTGGCTGAAAGAGTTAGGCTTTCTCCAAAGACCAGGAATCAGTGGAAAGGAATGTTTGAGTTAAGATAAGGGTCTTCTTTCATGTGATGTTATACCGGAATCAGGTCAGGAAGTAACCATCATCATAAAAACCTGTTTACTGTGATTCTGTCATTTGTAGGTGTGACTCACTAGGCCCCTTTAGAAAGGAATTTGGGCAAAAGAAACAGATCAGAGTTCAGTCCTCAGTTCCCCCTGTTGGCCAAAGATCATTCCACGGAATGCATGCGCAGGCCAAACAGCAGGAGGTCCCACGGAGCTAGGAAGGCTCATTCCTAGAATTGTCTATTTGGTCATCCAGTTTGGTGAGGATGGTTTTAAATATCGGCAATGTTGCATCTTAGGGGAAAGACATGACTCGACCTGATTTGAGAGCCAATTCTTTAAGGGGCCAGAGAGAGTCAGGCCTAGGATTTGGTCTGAAAAAACATCCTGGACCAGATCTATTCTTTGAACTATCATTATCTGGGTCTTTGATTGGGTTTTTTTCCTTTTCCTGTACCCGGTATAGCCTTTACAAGAAATATAGAATGATAATACAGCAATAAGTGTTTTAGGCCAGACAGGATTAGAGGTAGACAGGTACACATCAACACTTTTAAAACCTTCTAGGCAACATAAAAATAAAAACCAAAATGTCAAAGGCAATACTAAAATTAATTCATCTTAGAAATGTTGAGTTATTATATTTTTGGGTTTAGTTGCAGACTTATAGCAAACATAAGTATTGTTAACCATTCAAGCTAAAGAATTTAGAGACTTTTGTTATGCCACAATATTGTAGTCTCTTTAGTAATTTGTCCTGAGGTGGCAGATAAATTAGCCACTTGTCATATCTCCTTTTGCACAAACCCCATAACTAAGAACAATTATACTCAGGAAGTTCTAAGTCTATGGAAAGCAGGAAAATTTCTTTATGATTGGCATGGATATCTGTACCACGTGGCCTGAGAAGACAAAGTTTTTTCAGTTAGTATTTGTCTAGGCTTCTGTGTGTCCCTCCTTGATCTGGAGGGTCTAAACTAATTCCATCCCTCCTAATCGGCCCTTACAATCTCACACGCCCCCTCTTCCGCGATAGTCCCTGGGCCTAGAGGGAGGATGTTTGAATAGGGCACTGGCAGCGAATAACAGGATGGGCCTCCAAGGGATCCAATAGTTTAAATTCCTGGAGATATCAGGTAAACTTGTTATTTACTTAAAACTTGTCAGGACTCTGGAAAACAAAGGAAGAGAATCAGTAATGTTTTAAATAACACGTCATAAAATTTAGTTTGGTCTCATGAGGTTGAGTTAGTGATACTCATGAATATATCAGTTTTCTAACTGGAAGTTTGTTCTGTTTTAGTCCAACGGTATATAATCTCCAAAGTTATCAGAAATCTGTATTCAAGGGAACTTGATCCTTTCTATGACTTTCCTTGAAGAAGTAAACTTTGGACTTAGCCAGTTAAAAACAAAACAAAACAAAACAAAAAATACTTTCTGAGATGAATCAAAGTAAAATAAAAACTTAGACTAGTCATGGTAAAAGAGACAACGGTCAAATAAGGTTGGTTATTTTTGTGATATATGGCAATTTAACATAATATAACATACACCAAGACATATCAATATTTTATAATATTGGAACATATATCTTTTATAAACTTTAAAAACATATCTTATTCTTTAGTGCACTTTATGTATAGAATCACATGAATTGACTAGAATTCTTATTCTTAGTAACTTTAAATTTAGTGAAAGCTTAAAAGCAGAAAGTCATAAATTGTCCAATGTTGTCATGAAAGAAGATTGCAGGTTACTATAAAATTATAGACATTTACTTAGCCAAATGATAATTCAAACATTTTAAAAAGCAAAAATCTTATCCTGTGATAGAGAGGAGACTCAGTTTCCTAAACAATCATAAGACCTAATATAGACAAACTGAAATGCAATTTAGGAGGTGAGTTGAATCTTTTTTTCTCTCTCCTCCCCCCCCCACCTTTTTGTAGTTTATTCAAAAGGTGAACAAAATATCTTGTTATTCTTAAAATCTTGCTTTTCCTATTAATGTCATATGAAAATCTAGTTCAAAAGAATAAACCAAAAAATTTTTTTCTCTTTGTATCAATGTATTACTGATAAAGTTAATTTTAATAAAATCTTATAAACAGGTCGATCTAATTTTAACCAATTTGACTGTAAGATTCTTATAACCTTTATATATCTTTCATTTACCTTTATAAACATTTTACACCCATTTGATTTTAATCATCATTTACTCGTCTAACCTAAAATAGTTTCAAAACCAACAATTGGATGAAACCATCCCTTTCAAAACTATTAATCTTATTTTTCATATAGAATTATCTCCCCCTTACCCAGCAATCTCAATTACATATATTAATCATAATGTCAACTCTTATGAAAATCCAGAAAGTCAAAGCAACCTTGAACTGCCATCAGTACCCAATTTTATTACTATTCTAAACACAAAAATAAGATAAAGGTATATAAACTTAAACTTACATTCAAAATGTTTAGCATTTCATAAATGACTCAGTTATTTCATGATCATCCTCCTAACACAACATGACTCAAGATTCTAAATCATATGAAAATTTCATTTGTATTTATCCTATTTATATTTATCTAACTTATCTAATTTATCTTAGCAGTTCACTTAGATTCCAAACATCATTAAGTTATTTTTCTTTTAACCATTATTACACTCTGTAAATTAGACATAACATAGAACAGGGATCAAGATACAGTTTTAATTATTGTTTTTAAATTCATAAATATTAACAAACAAATTAAGAAAGAAACAAACAAAAAAAGTATTTTAATAAGAAACATTATTTTAAACAATATAACATCATTTCTAAATTTTATAAATAAGAGTAGACATTTTAGAATATATCCTGTTTAAAAGTGTTAATTAATTAGATCCTTCTAAAACACCACATCCCAAAACAAAACCTATTTACATTGGAGGGACCAACGTGTCCCTGGCCCCCAAAGTTTAGTCAAACTGTAGGGAGCAAAGGCCACTGTTCCCATAAAGATTTTCTGAAAACTTACTGACATGAAGATTAATAGGAGAAAAAATTAAAAATTTATACATGGATGCCTTCAGAATGAACACTCAAAGATGCAGGGGAAATTGTCCATTTTTATGTTTAAAGTATGGACAGCCATGTAGAAATATGATTGGACAAAAAGGTCTGAGTGGGGAGCCCAGCAAGGCCTTTCTGTCTAGATTCTGTTTGGCCTCCGAGTGTGCATCCCTTCCTTCTGGGTGTGGGGCAAAGCCCTTCCTGGAATAGGGGTTTTACGGGTGAACAAAGTAGGTAATTACTTTATGGCCAATTTTTACATAGAATAATTTTAGTTTTTATGGTTATCTTTCAGAAAAAGGGGTTCTGGCCTTTATGACCTTCCTTGGGGGAGGGGGATTTTGATTTTTTCTGGCTAGCTTCAGGGAAAAATGGAACTAAGAGGTAGGAACAAGACAAGGTCAGAGAACTTTTGCTTCTGAGGCTTTCATTTTAGGATAGTTTTCTGAACTCCATCAGCATGATATTACTTGACTTTAGACTGAAAAAAATCTTCAGCACCAATCCTTAACACCTCAAACAATGAGACAAAATTGCAACATGGTTTTTTACATGAGGATCAAGATTAAGTGTTTTAAAAACAATCTAAATAGTCTCAAAACATTTTTCAACTTGGATGTAAATTTGAGTACATGTAATGTTTCTAAAGAGTTTAATTTAAGACTTTTGAGATTTCCTTTGGATATTAACAATCATTTACTTTTTATCTTAAAATTAATTACTGTACAAAAATCAACATTTTAGGATTTTTCTTCCTGGGCAAAAACTTTGTTATATCAACATAATGCACACACAACCAGCTAGCAAATAAAAAATGGACAAGATCAAGGGAAAACCAAAGTTTCCAATTTAAGCTCTTGTAACTACAACTTCTAGGAAAGCTTTGAATCCCTAACAGTACTGTTACTGTTAGATGATACAGAGAGTGAGTTGGAAACACATTTTATGTGCACCTTTCCACACACATTGAAATCACTGGAAAAACTATCTGCAGCTAGGATTAAAAGATCAAAACCAAAAATATTTTCATAAGCCTTTGACCATAAGTTTCTGTTTTTGTGCTCTATCTACTTGGTGTTTTATTTATTTCAACTTGTTGATACATTTTTTATTTAGGCACATCTACATTTTTACCTTAAAGTTAAATATATAGGTTTTTTTTTTTTTGATAACTCAGGAGGTTTAGCTATTATCGTTACATCAAATATTAAATTTACCCTACTTATCAAAGATCATACAAACACAGATCATTTTGTCTTTGGCTGAGTTTATAGTTTTATAACCTTTGTATCAAAACCCTGACTCCTTAAGAACATAAAAAGGTCCGTTAAAACCCAGGCAAAAACAAATGTATGCAGACAATTTGAAAACACTTTTACTATTACTTTACTAATAATACTACTTTTTTTTAAAGTAATAACCCAGTTTATTAACCTAAAATTACTAAATTCACATGAACCATTTGGGTTTGTTTAATTTATGAGCGTTCCCTTATTTTTAAGCCAGTCCAGAACCATGTAAGCACAAACATGTAATACATGGACATACACAAAACATACCTAAACACACACACACACACACACACACAAACTTCTAACAGATTTTACCCTAGAACTCTAGCCATGAGATGGTAACACAACTCACCAGTCTGTAAAAGAAAACTGGATCCAAATTTCTTCTGACGGAACTGGAGCTTATTCACATGGCAAACTTCAGTTGCCCTGATAGGGAACCTAATTATGCCTGTGGATCAGAGTTTTGGGTAAAGCAGTTTCCATTGGCAGTTGGATTTTTAAAAGCCATTTTACCCGTTTTATTTTTCTTCAGTTCAAAATGACTTTTCAAAGTTTACATTTTAGCTAGAACTGGCTGCAGGATCTCCAGGTAGCCTTTCAATTGCAAGTACCACAAACAATGAGTTATCTCAACATCAATAGAAAAAAGTTAGCAGGTTTTAGAGTAGCCAGAAAAGAAAAGAGAGAAATAGTCTGACAGACATTTTAACTCTACAGTGGTAGGTCGACCAGTTGAACTCTGAATTTTCCTTGATGTAATTTGCCCTTTAGTTTTTACTTGTGCACAAGAATTGGCTATAACCAGCTGGAGCCCTAGAAAATCCGGCATGACTTTGAATCTTTCCATTTACACAAATACTTGCAAGTAGAGGTGCCATAAACCAACTGGGGTGCCTGAAGGGGGTCATTCTCCTTGTCTTACTCATTTTTAAAGGATTTGTTTACCATTTCTCCTTACAGAAGCAACCAAACTGTAGTCTAGGGTTTAGTGTCATGGATCAGAGTGTGCTGATTGTGGGCGGGGACTTCCCAAGGTTTCAGCACTGAGACGGGCCCACCCTCTTCTGAGCGGAGGAACTCAGTCTTGCATTTATCTACAAACAAGACAGTTCTGTTTCCTCTTTCGCAAATGCACAGAAAAGCCAATTGAGATTAATTTTGAGAGGAAAAAGGCAACAAAAAAGCCCCTTTAGAGTGCACTTCCAAATAAAATTAGGATCCCAAACAACAACTTCTTAGGAAAAGAACCAGCTCAGAGTAAACCCAGGACCATCAACTAAAAATGTGTGACCTGGAGTTCAGGAGGACCTACCAGTTCCACCAAAGGAGAAGCTCGTAGTTGGGGGCCCAAAAGGGCCATGCCAGTACCTAGCGCTGAGTTTGGGCTACTCCTTTGGGGGGTCCTGAGTCTTCTCTGAGCCCCACATCTGGGTGCCAATCTTGTCAACGGAAAAAGAAGCCAAACTCTTTAAAATAATTTTAAAGAGGTTTATTCTGAGCCAAATTTGAGGACCATGACCTGGAGCCACACCCAAGAAGACTTGAGCAAGTGGACTCATTGTGGTTGAGTTACAGTTTGGTTTTATACATTTTAGGGAGGTAGGGATTATAGGTAAAGTCATAAATTAATGCATGCAAGGCATACATTGGCTTTGCCCTAAAAAGTGGGCCATCTTGAAGCGGGGCTTACAGGTTATAGGTGGGTTTAAAGATTTTTTTGATGACAATTGGCTGAAAGAGTAAGGCTTTCTCCAAAGGCCAGGAATCAGTGGAAAGGAATGTTTGAGTTAAGATAAGGGTCTTCTTTCATGTGATGTTATACCAGAATCAGGTCACTTCATCATAAAGACCTGTTTACTGTGATTCCATCATTTGTAGGTTTGACTCACTAGGCCCCTTTAGAAAGGAATTTGGCAAAAGAAACAGATAAGAGTTCAGTCCTCAAGCTGAAAGCTGTAGTGGAATTGAATCCTTCTCAACCTACGTGTGAATTAGCAGCAAGGTCTGACATTACTATTCCAACAATGTTGGACCATTTGAAACAAATCAGCAAGGTGAAGAAGCTGGATAGATGGGTTCCACATGAATTAAATGAGCATCAGAACAGAAGTTGTCTCAAAGCTGTCACAACATAAAGATGAATGATTTCTACACCATATTGTTATGTGTGATGAAAAATGGATTCTTTCTGACAATCTCAAGTGTTCAGTACAATGGTTGGATAAAGACGAAGTGCTGAAACACAGTCCAAAACCAAATATTCATCAAAAAAGAAAATGGAGTCTGTTTGGGGGTCCAGCACTGGTATTATGCACTACAGCTTCATGAAATCTGGGGAATTGATTACAGCGGATGTCTACTGCAATCAACTGGATGAAATGATGAGGATACTTGTGATTAAGCAACTGAGATTGGTCAATAGAGGCAGGCCAATCCTGTTGTAAGGACCATATGTCACACAAAAAACACTGTCCAAACTACAGAAGCTGGACTTGGAAACTCTTTGTCATCCACCGTGTTCACCAGACCTTGCGCCAACTGACTACCACTTCTTCCAGGCTTTGGACCACTTCTTGCAAGGAAAAATATTCAATTCTCAACAAGCCATGGAAAACACCATTCACGATTTCATCACTACTCACTCTCCAGGCTTCTTCACTGCTGTCATAAACAAGCTACCGTTAAGATGGCAAAACTGTGTCAATAGTTTAGGCACATACTTTGATTAACTGTACTGATTCTTGTTTGAGATATAATAAAATACACTTCTGATTTGAAACTGTACATTTCATATTTAATGACCTCATATTAACAAGAAGGGTTGAAAGTCACCTTCCCTAAATTTTTTTTCCAGAAAGATGAAGTGATGAGATTCTAAGTCTTACAAGTGTAACTGTATGTCTTTTTTTTTCCCCTCTAGTCTTATAAATTCTGCTTTAGGAGACAGGATTGGGCTTTTGAAGCCTTGTTTCTTGAAGACAAAAATCTATGCAAGACCAAATGATTAAATATTGACACATTGATAGCTGGGATTTTTTTTATTTTTTTAATCCATAATGTTAATGGCAAAACATTTTGATCTTTTCTCTAACCAGCCTAACTTTTAATTTCAATTTCACTTAGGTGTTGGTGATGGCAATGGATCTGATCTAAAAATGCAAATAGTAATGCAGCAAAGGATTGTCTTTTTCTGTTCTCCTTCCAAGAACTGTAGGGTAAGAGAAAACATATGAACTGAAAATTCTGGTGTTTGTTTTAAAGCTCAGTGTCAGCATTTTGTCCTCTCCAAACCATCACTCATCATAATTAGATATCACATTGTTTTCTGGTTATCATCCAACTTGGCATCACTGGGTTTGGATGCAAACCAGAGATAAATTAACCTCATTGTTCAAAATAGTTTTTTCAGGATACTTTCCAAAATATATTTTGGTGCAGAGTGTTGCTTTGCCTTTCACTTTACCACAAATGCTGAGCATGTTTCCAGGAATCTATCAAGATTTTAAATTCACATATCTGGTCATTTTAGGCATATTCTCCTTTTCTTGGTCATTTTATCTTTTATTACATGGCACTGATTCTAAAATTTTAGTGTGCATGAAAACCACCTAGAATCTTGTAAAGATGCACATTCCTAGATTGTACCACCAAAGTATGATTCAGGAAACTAGAATGGGGCCCAAGACCCTGTAGCTTAGAAATGTCTCAAGTGATTCTAACTCAGAGGTTCTGTGGGATGACACTATGAGAAACAATGCAAGAGTGGGAGGAATCTCTTTATCCAAAGGAATGCTTTGCTAAAATGAAGAAATGCCTAAAACTATAGGCTTTTTCTGAAACAGTAAGAAAGCTTCCTTCATGGGCCTAAGAACCATAAACTTTTATAATTCCCTCCCAGGCTTTTGTCTGAAATTCTCCTGTTACCAACCATATTCCTCTCCCCCTCCTTTTTTGGGCCTCTCCTAATTGAAGGCATTTACCCAGGCCTGATCCTTGTCTTTCTATTCTTATTGCAGCAAATACTCTATTCTTGGATGTGCTCATCCATTCTGCTTCTTTAAATTATTTGTCCTCTCATTTACTGAACATATATTTATGAACACCCACTGAGTTGTAGATGCAGGAGCTACAACATGGACAGTCTCCATTCCAACAATTCAAACAAATAAATTAGTCAATCCAAACTTATCAAATGAGCTTTTCCTCTGCTTCTGCAAATGGCACCATCATCCTCCCACTCGGGCCTTAAAATTTCATAGTACCTTTGACTCTCTCTTTGCCTTGGCCCCCTAGTGTGCAATTAGTCACCAATTCCTGTTGATTATGCCTTTGAGATTTCTCTTCACTCTCCCTACCTTTCTGTTGCCAGTGCCACTACCTAGTCCAAGACCTCATTTGCTCATGCCTAGATTTCCAAAATAGTCTCCCCACCTTTTCTTTGTCCTTATACAATGCAGTATAAAGAGTCCTGAAATATGCATCCTGAAATATTGCTTTCATTGTGACAAGCTGTAGGTAGAGCAGAAGACACACTGTGTGCCCATGGCCAAAATCAGTTAACATTTTTGGCTCAGCATCTTATCTATAAAATAAATATCAAATCTCAAGTACTGTGGGAATTAAAGTAGATAGTATATATGAAGTTGCTTTATGAACTATAAATCACTAAATAAATGTTATATGTGATAATCATCAGGCCACTTTTTCACACTGAAAGTGCCCTGCTATATTCTTCAGCAACTTCATTCTTATTTCCTTGGCTTTTGAGCTCTCAAGATGTAACAGCCCTATCATACCTGAGCTTATTTCCATCAGTAACTTGACCTGCAGATTCCATTCCAAGTAGACTGGGTCATCCTCTCTGGCTCTTGAAACACAGCTCTCTAATTTCTATTTGATGGGGTTTTTAAAAAATATTTTTCCTCTGTCTTGACTAGGTTCTATTTTCAGTGCTCTTCTTCATTTATCCAAATCCTTCTGTGCCCAACTCAATTTATACCTCCTTGGTGAAGTTTTCTCATTCTACAGCTCCTGTTATCCTCACCCCCCCCCCAAAGTATGTAACAGCATACTCAGACTTGGTCATATAGCTTGACAATTATATACCATTCTACTGTTCTTTCTTATGTGTACAGCTCCCTGAAGGCCGAGTCTGCACCTTCTTTTGTGTTTTTCACAGGGCCTAGCATAGACCTTCCTTATTGTGGGTGCCATTATTTTCAAGGGTGAATTGATAACAAAGAAATACTTAGTATAGCTTCAAAGTCATTCATTCCAAAAACCTGACCTATCTTTGGTCACTCCATCCAGCAGCCTGCATAGCCCTATGATCTCCTCAACAAACACAAAATTCTTGATAAAACATGATGAGTTATGCATTGCTTTTTGAATGTCAATGCCAACTTTAAAACTGAGTTTCTCAAAAGAGGCCTCAACATATAAAAATCAGATGACATTTACAATAATAACATTAAGCAATAATATTTAATTGGTAAACTCTAATAGATAATTGAATACTTTACTTTTCAAGAGCCCCACCATAACATTCAAACATGTTGGCCTTTTAAAAATATAAACAATAGTATTTCAACCTTATAGAAAAGATTATTAATATTTATTTATACATGTAGTGATTAGGCTATGAGACCAAAAGTACTTGATAAGTGAAAATGAACTTCACTGTTATCATCAGCCAGGTTTACAGTTCTGAATTCCTTGTGTTCACTCACGGGTACGTCATGACGTTGAATCAAACAGAGTGATAATGCATGTATTTAACTGTATCCCTCTGTATGATGATGAGAAAGAGCAGTTTTTCTCTTCTTCTGTGAATAATCAAGAAACAGCCTCTTCCATTGTCCTTGTCTAGTGTTTTGAATGATTTTGGTTTAGGATTTCCTTTGCTACAGTTTCCAACAAGGGAAGTAACGGATGTCAACCCTTTGCCAGGGAGGGGTAGGAAAACAACAAATCAGATCTATAACAAATTTTTTAAAAAGAAGAACATATAATAATTTGAGAAATTTTTGCTCATTTGTTTTTTTCTAAATTCTATATAATTTACACGTATTAATTTCCAAGTAAGAAAAATACAAAAGTCAAGATGCTAAAAAAAATATGTTTTACTGCATAGCAGTAATCACATTTTTGTTTTGCATCTTTAAAACACATTGATCCTCACAATTCATAAAATGCTTTAAAGGGAGATTTGATTTTTCCCTGAGTTTATATTATATTATAAATAGTGTTTATTAATTCAGTATTTACTTTATGAAAAATGAGAATGTCTTTAATTCTCATTACTCTGAATATGATGAGTGTATAATTTATATTGACCAGTCATAAAATGTATATCGGAATATTATTCTGTATATAACAAATTTCTAAGCCTTAATAGTTTTAAGTCATTGTGCTATTAAATTGTCAACCAGAACTGCCAACAAAAAGTATGTTGATCAATTTAAAACTTATTTCCTGTGCCCTCCTTCACCCGCTGCTTGCTACCTGTTGGAGGAGAATCTATTAAGTATGAAGCGGTAAATGTATTGAAACAAGTGACCTGGATAGTTCCCATATCAGATGCTGCCCCTTGAAAATGGAGCCACTGAATTCTTGCTTGAACAGTGGTCTCTAAGCAAAAGCAATGGTGTAAACATTACTGGCCCAGGGGACCTTGGCAATATTTAGCCTTTGTGCTTATCAAGAGCCATGAGATGGCTTTAAAAAATTTTTAGGCATTTCCATCATCACCAGCAATGATGGTTAATTATTGTATATAGCTGCTCCTTACAGAAATGGATGATAAGTGTTGTGTTTTCCTCTAATTTGGTCTTGAAGTCTCTCTCTGGAGCATGACTGTAAACTCTAGGCCTGCTCTGATAGGGCTCCAGGAGGGGTGGTTGTGGATGTTGACAGTGTGCTTTTCACAGAATACTTCTGTACCCTGGTGGATGGCTTAATGCTTAAATGTCTGACCCATAGCCAGGTGTCCCTCTCACAGAAAATTTGCTTATGACAGACACCCTTGTGGCTCTTGTCTGGCCTGTATCTAGTTTATTCATCCCAAGATAGCCACTGACTGGAGGAGAGTTAGGGTTAGGTGTGTTGGCCAGGTGAAACAGAGAAGGCAGCACAACAAAACACATGAAATAACAGCAGCAGTTTTTATTACTTACAGATTCCAGAGAAAAGAGGGCAGCACACCTCACAGGGCCAACTAGAAGGGTGGAGCCATCAATGAGACCTGAGCTTGACTAGTGGGTGGGGAGCAATAGAGGGAGAGAGGGACCTGACAGTTGAAGCCTTTATTGGGGTCCAAGGTGTTACCTGAGCAGGTTTCCTGGGGGGAGGTCTAATTGGTGGGTTTAATGCAAGCAGGCACAAGTTTCACAGAGCCATGCTGTGACTGAGCGGGGGTCACTATAACATATCCACCCATTCCATGTGGAGTATGGGAGTCTGTGGCGTGAGGCAAGTAGGTTGTATTAGTTCTCCCACAGGGAGGTAGTCACCAGGAAGTGGCTGTATAAGGCAGATATCTGGATCAATCACATTGAGGATTTGGGAGGAGGTGGAGAACTAGAAACTGTGTCAAAGGCGACTGAGCCTTGCTTCTGGTGTAGGAAAGTCCAACATATTTTAAATGGATGCTGAGGCAATACAAAATCATAAGAATTCACTACAATATGATTGGGTATATATATGTAGACATAGGTCCTTTGTAGATTCTATTTAGCACTATCTGAACCAGATTAAAAGATCAGTGTTTAAATTTATAAATATCTATCATGGAAAAATACATTTCCTTGAAAATTTTGGTATAAACAGCAAGAGAAAGCAACAGCATTCTCTTAAAGCCTCCTCCTTTGTGTCTTGAGTGTATCATTATAGACTGTAGAGTGCTGCATATTTAATGGTTATAATTGCTTGATAAATATATAAAGGAATAAAGGAAGTAATTTTAATCCTTTTGGAATGATTAGTTCTTAGTATCAATTTTACTATGAAAATAACTTTTTTTAACCATATCTTTTTAGGATCTTCCTAAATACTATGAAAACTGTGCATTTTTCCTGTGGTTCCATATATCTTTCATTAGAAACAAGAGGTATGGATATAATATAATCCAATAGACACAGTCCAATCTTCAATGTCTGTGTGTAAGGTATAATGGCAAGTCTTTGCCAGTTGTCACAAGCTCAATTTATAGAAACTGTAAAATCCTTGAGTAACCTTTCTTCATTGCCTTACTCCTCTTACTCTGGTTATTTTAAAAATACAATTGTTCTTGAAGCCCACTGTTGCATTATCCTCAAGATCCATGCCATAAAACTGTGTTACAAGTTAAAAAGTCTTATAATCAGATCTTGAGTGTGATAATAAATTCTTCCTATGGAAGTTTAATATGCATCTTCTCAGTACCTTGACTATGGCAGGTCCTCAGTAGGTGTTGGCTGACTGATAACTGACCACCACCAAATTCTGTGCTAAAGTAAGGTGGGATCTAGGGAGGCTTCCACTAGCTTAAAAGCTGATTGACACACACATATGGGGCAGAAATTACAAGACACAATAAATATTAAGGAAGATGGCTGGAAAATCATTGATTGATAGTCTCCCACTTAAACATGATATTCTAGTAACTAAATTGGGAAACCTTTTTTTAAAAAGTAATTACTCACTGGGTACAGTGGCTCAAGCCTATAATCCCAGCACTTTGGGAAGCTGAGGCAGGAGGATAGCTTGAGGCTAGAAGTTTGAGACCAGCCTGGCAACATAGCAAGACCCTGTCTCTACAGAATATAAAAAAAAAATTGACCAGGCATAGTGGTGCATGCCTGTAGTCCCAGCTACTTGGGAGGCTGAGGTGGGAGGATTTCCTGAGCCCAGGCATTTGAGGTTACAGTGAGCTTTTCGAGCCACTGCACTTCAGCAGCCTGCGCAACAGAGCAATACCCTGTCTCTAAAACAAACCAAAAAAAAAAAAAAAAAGTAATTATTAATTTTATTTGAAGACTTGTATTCCAAAAACCTTCTACCATATCTGGAAACTCATTCCTGCGTCTAGAAGTTCTCTACTTTAATGACTATTTGTTCTGTGGTGGTGAAAAATTGAGATTTTTGGTATCACCATACTATCTGATACAAAAGGAAAAAGTAATATTTTAAAAATCATTCAGGCCAGAGTTGATGAAGTGGTTGTGATTGTATATGGCATGAATTCATAGTTATTGCTACATCCAAACCTAGTCTTTTCTTCAAGTCTGAATTTGATCTAATAACCCCTGAAGTCCATTAAGACAACAGTAAATTAAACATCTGGTCTACATACTTGTAATGCACACACATTTAATGGACTTTTACAGAGTAACCTTTGGATTCAATGGCATATTTCTACTGATTTTTTTCTTGGATGTATACAAACAATAAACTTTGACTCATAATGTGGGCAAAGTTCCTCAAATAGTGATCTGGAGCTTCATTTGGTGCTACTCCTCAGAAGAGGTTCTTGCTAAAGGATGCATTTTTTTTCTTTAAAACACCATGTTCATGGTTATGGGTACAGTGGCTTACCCCTGTAACCCCAGCACTTTGGGAGGCCAAGGCAGAAGGATTGCTTGAGCCCAGGAATTTGAGGTTGCAGTGAACTATGGTGACACCACTGCACTCTAAAAGCAAACAAACAAAACATCATGTTCATATTGGAGAAGCAAAAAGTTAGATCACTTTTATATAAGTTTCTAAAGATTTCTATAATATTTAAATTTACATACTACTTGGTAAACCTGTATTTATTAGTCATGAGACTGTTGTTTAACCAAAAATGCAAATTTCCATAATTTAAAAGAGACACAGTATTTTATTCCTGGGTTTTAATCTACATATAGTCTCTGAATGATTTCTGCCACATACAGAAATTTAGATATTTTATTAAGCCTGGATGTCATTAACTCCATAAAAGGCAATGTTAAAAGAATCAGTAACATGTGTTACTGAAGATTAGATATTTTGCATCTCACCAGAAAGGTGGAAGGAGACAATGAGACACAGAAAAAGGGGCTGAGGCTCTAATCACGGTGAGCGAGTCCTTTTTTAAAGGTCTACCAAGGGTGTCCCACTGCATGGCTTTTCGGTTAGCCCTAAAATAAAATGTAATCAGTTTTTTTTTCTATTCTTAGGCTTTATTTACCAAGAAATGAATTGGAGAATCCCCATAAATCAAAAACATGGAAAATCTACCAGCCAGACTTTGCAGTAGAAGTACATTTTGATGAGATAATGACCTAAAGTTATGTTGTAGGGGGTATCTGATTCCTTTTGTAGGATAGACTCGTGGTCCTCCCCGTCCCTGCTACATACTTATGTCTTCTCAACCTATTGCCTTACTGGAATACCTATTTTATGCATGCGTAATATGTCCTTGAGAAATATATTAAATATATACAAATAAAATGTCAATAGTTATTTTTTCTTTTTTGAAAGATCATATTTCACACAAAGTTTCCATCTTGTATTTAGATAAATTTGGAACACAATACACAGGAACATTAGGTATCATTTTGAAGAACTTCAAAATAGAATTTTCATATCAAAATAATTGAGATATTTAAAAATTGTGATCCCCAATACCTATTTACCTATATATTTTGGGACAAGTATTTATTCTCTGCTTTGTTTCACTTTGTAATTTCATAAAGCTAATTTCTATTTTCTTCCTCTACTTGATTTGCAAACTGCTAACAAAGAGATTGGCACTGAATGCTAGGTTTTAAATGCATAGGAGAGAAATGTTTCACACAAGCAGTCCCCCACCTTATTCCAAGCACTACACAGGTAACTTACATGACAAGCTTCCTTTATTTACACCCAAAACAGGGAGGAGGTTAAGAGGACAAAGAATCTTCAGTAACTTCTGCTTTTGTGTAACCATAAGTGAAGTCAAAGAAATATTTGTTCTTAGAGTAATTGAGATTTATTATTTTGAAATCCACCACTCTTGCTTACAACCACCTTCACCTAGGCTTGGGGAAATGCTGTGAAGGAGCCACCTTTTCATTCTAAACACTGATTAGTCCTGTGTCTGTGGGAAATCATAATCATTTTCTTTATGGTATCGGATGCTACTTTATTCTAAGTACCTTCACTGCCACTCTATCTTCAGGCCATGATTGTCTTTGAAAAGAGTTCTGTTTTGGCTTTACGGAAAGTATCCTTATTTGAATGATTTTCCTTTTATTAACAAGGCTCTTAACAATCTAGACCAAGGTGAATTCATCAGGAAATGAAAGGTAGCAACTAATCAAACAAGTGTCTCTGCTAAAACACAGTTACGCTCATTCCTGAAAATCCTTATACTCTACAGAAAAATAAATGCTTTGGGGCAGACCACTCCAGTTAAGCAACTTTGTACCTAGCACACTAACCACTTGGACCACCCAGGTTAGCAGCTTGGATGTCTGGAGGTTTCCACAGAAGCCTTTTTTAAAGAAGAAATACATTTCAGAGAAGGACCGAGGGTGCCAAAGTGAAACAGACAGGAGCAGAACTCCAAGCCATGGCGTGCACAGAAGGGGTCGACCTGCCAGGAGCCAAGAGCTCTGTTAGGCTGGCAGGTGGCCTGGCTGCAGGTGCTTTTTATTTCTTTCTAAATATCCCAAAAAAGGTCACAACTGCAGCACAGCAGCCCAACTCAAGGCTTTTTCCTTTACTCCCTCTAATTTGGCTAACCTCAGTGGAAAATATCACAGAACATGCTTTCAATTTCCTTCCAGGGTATTAATAATAACATTATTCCCTGTCATTCATGTTATAGAAACCTGTGGGCACAATGTAGATTGTACTATTTTATTTAAAATTCACACAGCAGTAATCCACAGAGGGCAGAGTACATGGTGGGCTTAGGTGAACAGGGAAAAAAAAATAGCTGGCTCAGCGAAGAGCAAGATATGTCTTTGTCCTTTCTTTTTTTTTCCCATGGAAAAAGTCATCTTGCATTATTTTACTTTTTCTTTGTTTTATGTAGAGTTGGTTTTTTAGTGAAATATAAGTGGTTAATAAATTACTAAGTTGTCCTTAATTTTTTTCTTTTCTTTTTTAATTTCAATAGATTCAGGGAGTACAAGTATTTTTTTGTTACATGGATGAATTGTATAGTGGTGAAGTCAGGGCTTTTAGTGCACCCGTCCTCCAAATAGTATATATTGCACCTGATAGGTAGTTTTTTGATCCCTTAATCTCTTCCCACTCTCCCCACTTCCGAGTCTCTAAAGTCCCTTATACTACCTTGTGTGACCACGTACACTCATCGTTCAGCTCCCACTTATATGTGAGTATGCACGTAGTGTTTGTTTTGCCATTCCTGAGATACTTCAAATAGGGTCATGGCTTCCAGTTCCATGCAAGGTGGTACAAAAGATATTATTTCATTCTTTTTTACGGCTGAGTAGTATTCAGTGGTATACACACACACACACACACACACATACACACGCCACATTTTCTTTATCCACTCATCAGTTGATGGGCACTTAGGTTGATTCCATATCTTTGCAATTGTGAATTCTGCTGCCATAAACATACAAGTGCATGTGTCTTTTTGATATAATGACTTCTTTTCCTTTGGGTAGATACTCAGTAGTGGGATTGCTGGACTAAAGGTAGGTCTACTTTTAGTTCTTTGAGGAATCTCCATAATGTTTTCCATAGAGGTTGGACTAACTTACATTCCCATCAACAGTGAATAAGCCTTCCCTTTTCACAGCATCCATGCCAACATTTGTTGTTTTTTGACTTTTCATAAAGGCCGTTATGACAGGGGTAAAATGATATCTCATTATGGTTTTAATTTGCGTTTCCCTGATGATTAGTAATGTTGAGCACTTTTTCATATGTTTGTTGGTCATTTGTATATATTCTTTTGAAAAATGTCTATTTATGTATATTGCCCACTTTTTAATGGGTTTTTTTTTTCTTGCTGATTTGTTTTGAGTTCCTTGTAGATTCTGGATATTAGTCCCTTGTTGGGTGTATAGTTTGAGAATATTTTCTCCTATTCTGTAGGTTGTGTATTTACTCTGTTGATTATTTCCTTTGATGTGCAGAATCTTTTTAGTTTAGTTGAGTCCCATTTATTTATTTTTGTTTTTGTTGTATTTGCTTCTGGGAGTCTTAGTCCTAAATTCTTTGCCTAGGCCAATATCCAAAAGAGTTCTTCCTACATATTGCTCTAGAATTTTTATGGTGTCAAGTTTTACCTTTAAGTCTTTAATCCATCTTGAGTTAATTTTTGCATATGGTGAGAGATAGGGATCCAGTTTCATTCTTCTGCATGTGGCTCTCTAATTTTCCCAGCACCATTTATTTAATAGGGCATCCTCCCCCATTGTATGTTTTTGTCTGAATGCTGAAAATCAGTTGGTTGTAGGTATATGGTTTTATTTCTGGCTTCTCTATTCTGCTCCATTATTCTATGTTTCTGTTTTTATACCAATACTATGCTGTTTTAGTTACTATAGCCTTGTAGTATAATTTAAATTGAGTAAGGTGATGTCTCCAGATTGTTTCTTTCTGATTAGGATTGCTTTGGCTATTTGGGCTCTTTTTTGATTCCATAGGAAATTTAGAATTGTTTTTTCTAATTCTGTGAAAAATGACATTGGTATTTTGATGGGAATTGCATTGAATTTGTAAATCACTTTGGGTGGTATGAACATTTTAACAATATTGATTCTTCCAATCCATGACTATGGGACATTTTTCCATTTGTTTTTGTCATCAGTGGTTTCTTCATCAATGTTTTGTAGTTCTCCTTGTAGAGATCTTTCACCTCCTTGGTTAAGTAGATTCCTAGGAATTTTATTTTCTTTGCAGCTATTATAATGGTATTGAGTTCTTGATTCCACTTGCAGATTGACTGTTATTAATGTAGAAATGCTACCAATTGTGTACATTAATTTTGTAACCTGAGACTTTGCTGAATTTATTTATCAATTCTAGCAGTCTTTTGGTGGAGGCTTTAGGGTTTTCTAGATATAAGATCGTATCATTGGCAAACAGAGATAGTTTGACCTCCTCTTTCCTGATTTGGATGCCCTTTATTTCTTTCTCATGCCTGATTACAGTGGCTAGAATGTCCAACACTATGTTGAATAGAATTGATTACAGTGGGAATCCTTGTCTTGTTCCAGTTCTTAGGGGAATGCTTTCAACTTTTCCCCATTCAGTATAAAGTTGGCTGTGGGTTTGTCATAAATGGCTTTTATTATTTTGAGGTATGTTCTGTATATGCTTAGTTTGTTGAGACTTTTTATCATGAAGCGGTGTGAGATTTTATTGAATGCTTTTTCTGCGTCTACTGATTGTATGGTTTTTGCTTTTAATTCTGTTTATGTGGTGAATTACATTTATTGATTTGCATATGTTGAACCATCCTTGCATCCCTGGGATGAAACCCACTTAATCATAGTGATTTTTTTTTTTAATATGTGTTGGATTCAGTTCTCTCGTATTTTGGTGAGGATTTTTGCATCTATTTTCATGAGGAATATTGGTCTGTAGTTTTCTTTTTTTGTTGTGTCCTTTCCTGGCTTTGGTATCATGGTGATACTGGCTGTGTAGAATGAGTTAGGGAGGATTCTCTCCTTCTCAATGTTATGGAAGTTTCAAGAGGATAGGTGCCAGTTCTTCTTTGTAGGCCTGGTAGAATTCAGCTATGAATCTGTCTGGTCATAGGCTGTTTTTTCTGTTGGGAGTTTTTTATTTTTATGACTGATTCAATCTCACTACTTGTAAGTGGTCTGGTTCAGGATTTCTATTTCTTCTTGATTCAAGCTTATGAGGTTGTGTCTTTCCAAGAATTCATCCATCTCCTCTAGATTTTCTAGTTTGTGTGCTTATCGGTGTTGGTAATAGTCTCGGATGATATTTTGTATTTCTGCAGTATCAGTTGTAATGTCTCCTTTTTCATTTCTGATTGAGCTTATTTGAATCCTCTCTCTTTTCTTGGTTAATGTAGCCAGTGGTCTGCCAATTTTATTCATTTTTTCAAAGAACTAACTTTTTGTTTCATTAATTCTGTGTATTTTTTTTTGTTTCAATTTTGTTCAGTTCTGCTTTGATCTTTGTTATTTCTTGTCTTCTGCTAGCTTTGGGTTTGATATGTTCTTCTTTTTCTAATTCCCTGAGGTGTAACATTAGATTGTTGATTTGTGATCTTTCTTTTTATTGTAGGCATTTAGTGTTGTGAACTTCCCTCTTAGCACTGCTTTTGCTGTATCCCAGAGTTTTTGGTAACTTGTGTCCCCATTATTATTTAATTCAAGAAATTTTTTTATTTCCATCTTGATCTCATCATTGGCCCAAAGATCATTCAGCAACAGGTTATTTAACACATTAACTGCCATGTGAGTTGTATTTAACTCATGCTAGTTTTGAGCCCAGGGCCTTGTGAAGCATATGAAGACTCAATTCTCCAAAACAAATTCAATAAATATGTCATGAGTCACATACAACTCAAGTGGCGTGCAGTATAAAAACTGATTCTAGCACTGTGTGAGTTGCATATAACTCACGCACAGAAAACACTAAGAAATAACAAATTTTTTATTAAATTAGAAACGATCATTTTGTTTTCAAAATTTTTATTCTATTTTTGTAATAAAACACTGTGGCCCCAAGGAAAAAATATTTTTTTCTAGTGTGGCAGTCAATGTGTTAATTTCCACATATTTGTATAGTTTTGAGATTTCCTCTTGGAATTGATTTTAGTTTTATTCCACTATGGTCTGAGAAGATACATGGTATGATTTTAATTTTTTAAAATTTGCTGAAACTTGTTTTTTGGCCTAACATATGGTCTATTTTAGAAAATATTCCATGTGCTGATGAGAAGAATGTATATTCTGCATTTTGGGTGTAGAATGTTCTGTTAATGCCTGGTAGGTCCATTTTTTCTGAAATCTTGTTTCTGCCTCGATGATCTGTCTAGTTTAGTCAGTGGAGTGTTTATAAGTCCCCCATTATTATTATATTGCTGTTTATTTCATTTCTTAGGTCTATTAGTATTTGTTTTATGAATCTGGGAGCTCCTGTGTTAGGTCCATATACATTTAGGATTGTTATATCTTCTTGGTAAATGGGTCCCTTTATCACTATATAATGACCATATATGTTGTTTTTTACTGTTGTTGATTTAAAGTCTCTTTTATATAAGAGCAGCTACTCCTGCTTGCCTTTGTTTTCCATTTGCATGGAATATTTTTTTCTACCCCTTAACCTTGAGTCTGTGAGACTCTTTATGAGTCAAACAGATTTCTTGGATACAGGAGATATTTGGGTTGTCTTTTTTTATCCATTCTGTCAATCTGCATCATGTAAGTGGGGCATTTAGACTGTTTACATTCAATGTTAATATTGATAAGTAAGATACTGTACCAATCATCATATTGATTGTTACCCAGTCACTTTGTAGTCTCTCTTGTATTACTGTTTTATAAGAGCTATGAGTTTTTACTTTCAAGTGTTTTTACACTGGTGAGTATCAACCATTCTTTTTTGGTATTCAGAGTATTTTTGAGCATTTCTTGTAGGGCAGGTCTCATCGTGACGAATTCCCTTAGTGTTTTGCTTGTTTTTCCTTCATTTATGAAACTTAGTTTTGCAAGACACAGAATTCTTGGCTGACACTTATACTGTTTAAGAATACTAAAGATGGGACCCCAGACCTTTCTGGCTTGTAAGGTTTCTGCTGAGAAGCCTGCTGTTATTCTGATGGGTTTTCCTTGATGCTTTCATCTTGCATCTTTCATCTTGATGCTTTCATTTTCTTCTTTACTTTGACTTTGGCTAGACTGATGACTATGTGCCTTGGTGATTTGCTGTTTGCAATAAATCTTCCAGGTGTTCAATGACTATCTTGTATCTGGATGTCAGAATCTCTAGCAAGACCAGGGAAGTTTTCCTCCATTATTCCCCCAAATAGGTTTTCCATACTTTTGACTTTTTCTTTTTCTCCCTCAGGGATACCTCTGACTCTTATGTTTGGGTGTTTTATATAATCCCATATTTCTTGGAGACTTTATTTCTCTTGATTTTTCTTTTCTTTCTTTCTTTCCTTTCTTTGTTTTTGACTAACTGGGTTAATGTGAAAGCCTTATCTCTGCTTGGTCTAGTCTATTGTTAAACCTTTCCACTGTATTTTGAAATTCCCTAAATGATGCCTTCATTTCCAGAAGTTCTGTTATGTGTGTGTGTGTTATTTTTTTTTTAATTTAGTGAATTTCTCATTCATGTCCTGAATTATTTTTTTGGTTTGTATTGTTTTTCAAATTTCTTATCTATCCCATTGAGTTTATTTGTGATCCATATATTGAATTCCATATCTGACATGTCAAAGGATTCTTTTTTGGTTGGGGTCCATTGTTGGAGAGCTAGTGTGATCCTTTGGGGGTGTTGAAACAGCCTGTTTTTTCATATTGCCAGAGTTCTTATGATGGTTCCTTCTTATCTGGAACCTCTTCCTTCAGCTCAAAACAGATAGCTTTGCAGTTCACCTGTTCTCCTCTGCTAGGAACTCTGCTGCTCAGTGCAGAGAGGGAGCGGTATGCTGCCTTTTGGCTCATGCAGGTATGTACCCACTGTGGTATTATGGCAATTTGGGTTGATTGGACCTCAGGCCCTTGGGAGAGTGTTGAGGTGCCAGTGGTGGTGGACTAGGTTAGGTAATTGGCAGTTCCCAATCCCCTTGATGGTGCGCTTGAGTCCTGGGGGGATCAGACAGAAACTGAGCTAGCAAACTTGCTCTCAAGCCTCCTTGAGTTCAGGTGCTGGCTGTGATAATGACGGGTGGGATGCTCTGCTGCTCCAGAAGAATGCTCAGGGAGGAGAAGGGCAGATGCACTATGAGCCTGTGACAGAAGGGGTGGGTCCCTCTTGACAAGATTAGCACAGCCAGGCAGCTGTGGGACACACAAGCTGCTCACACCTCCCTTGCTTGGCAATGACAGTGGTCTCTGTTCTTAAGGGACACAAAAGTGTCAAGATTCCCAGCTCCCAACCTGCCCTAGCAGCAGCAGAGGTGGTAGAGACAGTTCAACACGTTGTGTGCAGGGCTCCCAGACTAGGTGTGGGCTGTGGCAGGAATGCTGCAGCAGGGGAGGTGTGGTTGTGCCAGGAACTCGCCTCCAGGCAGGGTAGTCTCCAGGGAAGAGAAAGGCAGCTCCCAGCTCAAGGAGAGGACTGCTAGCCCTGTGCTTCCTCAGAGGAGGCAGTAGCTTTTGTCCTTGGGGCACACAATAGTGCTTGCTGCTTCTTTTTAGTAGGAAGGGGGTGAGCCCCAAGATCTATGGAAGCCTGGGTGTGACACTCTGTCAGCAGTGGGGCAGCTGCTCCCAAGTGCCCTGGCATAATCGTCCCCTGTGGAACTCTCTAGGTTCCCAGTGGAAACAACCAGCGGCTATGATAGGCACTCTGTTAGGAGCAGGGCAGCTGCTCCAGCTTCCCTGGCTTAATCAATCCCTGTTGAACACTTGCCAGTCCCAAGCAGAAACAACCTTTCACCTGGGGCTGCCTTGGCAACAGTGGGTGTGGGAGGAGAGGCGAAGGAGCAGGTCCCAAATGGTGGGGAGTGTCTGTACTGGGAGGGGCATAGAGAATTTTGGATCATGAGCCAGAGGCTTTTTGGTGCAGGAGTGTGTGTGTTCCACTTTCCTCTGTCCTAAAAAGCATTTGAAGCACTTCCCAGTCCCCTTAGGGCAGCCTGCCCCACAGGCCAGAACTCCGGGAACATTACTACTCTCCTGTGTCTTCCTGCTCCTTTGTGGTTGTCACAGGCCATGCAGATGCTGGGGAATGTTCGTGTGGGATCCCGTTACAGGGAGACTGAGGGGCTGTGACTTCCCCAGCCGGATAGAGGCAAATTCTATGTGCAGGCAATATGGTGCTCACCGTCTCAGCTTGGGTTTGTGGTGAGGGGCAGTGACCCTATGCAGTCCTGTGGCCCAGTGCTTTGTTCCAAGAATCTCTCAGTTTGCTGTGGCAGCAGCGCCTGGATTTCACAGGGCAGAAGCACTCTCCAGTCGGGAGCTGGCTGAGCACCTCAGGTGTGAGGGGAGGAAATGTAAACCCTCCCACCTACCGTTTCCACCTGGCTCCTAATCCTCCCCTGGGGGTTGGTCTCCACCAAAATTTTGCTCCTTCTTGTTCTGCTTTGCCACTTCTTCTGGTGGGATCTCCAGTAAGGGTAGGTTCTGGATCCTTTCCCTCAGTATTTCACCTGGGCTGTGCTTTCTCAATGCAAACTTCTTGCTCTATTTGGGCCTATCTGGTGACTGACGTCTCTAGTTGGCCATCTTGCCTACCTGAGCTATGTCTTTTCAATACTCATAATAAAGAGGGAAGGAAACTCCCATTTTTAAGAATCTTTCTTTTTGAAATATGGAGGTTACAGTTAAGGTTACTCTTCCCCAATCCTCCAAGGCCCACAAAATTTTCTGGCAATTCTGAGTTGCCACACAATTTTGCTTACATCAATAAAACTTGTTTAGGGCCTCTTGGGGCACTACTTTCTTAAAATCCAAAGTGAATAATTCTCTGAACAACTCAAGAAACGTATAATGTATCAGAATGATACCAGTTTTCCTAAGTAGAATTTACTAACTTGGAATAGAATTATCCAAAACTTCACAGCAAGCAGTTTAATTATTTTTAAAAGTAAAGGCAGAGAGAGAGGTGGAGGGAGAGAGTAAATGTAGAGGGCCAAGTTTCACACCTGCAGTGTATACAAACTTGTGTTTTTGTCAACTTATCTACAATGAAATTATCTTATATCATGAATCTTGCTGAGGAAAAACAATGCTTGTTGCAATAAAACCACCACCTTGAAATACAGAACTCTAACATTCCTGACAGTTGGTTCTTAGCATGGACATAAAGCACTTAAACAAAACTCATCATAGACTCAAATATTAGGTAAATAATTTGACAATGATAGAACACTCAAATTTCTTTAAACACATTTCAAATTACTATATTTTTGTCTGCAGTACAGATCTGAAAACGGCACAAGTTGCACCCAAATATTGAACCATGAATTAAGCAAATAGAAGGAAAAAAATTCTCCTGATTTAGGTTTCCATTCTTCACTCCCACTTGCCTCAGGCTGTTGCTCATTGAAGGTATTTAGTTAAATCTTTAGTGGATGCCCTGTGAGAAGATCTGCCAACAGGGCGAACTTTGATTAGCTCCTGGGCCCCAGGCAGGGGACTGTGGATGCTGAAGCCGTTCACTTCTTGGTGGAAGCCAGTCCCGTTTTCTATTTTGCTTCAATCCAGGCCTGTTCAGATGAAGCAACACCCAGTAGCTACTGACCATTTAAGTACGGAGAGAAAAGCAAAGTAGAAAAGTGATTTTCTCTTAAAGAAAAAGCGAATGAAGAGCAGCCGTAGCTCTGGAGCACGATACGCAGAACAGGCATCCCCTTCCCCAAAGTCTCCCGTTTGTCAGCCTCTCGTTTCCCTGACCCTCTTGCTTCAGGCACTATGGCTAGAGTTGTCACAGAGGCTTCACAGATAGCAAAAAGTTTAAGGAAACTAGACGTTTTGCACATTTACATTCTGTCGACAGAAATAGACACATGGTATAGAGTATTATTAACATTTGTTAGCCTGCTTGCCATCAGCTTTGCAGGCTGCTTAAGAAGACTTTTTATTCAGAGAGACCCTGCTGGTCTTGGAGCAGTACAGAATGATAAGAATGACTTTAGTAGTGACAAAAATCATCCTCTTATACCATATGGCCACAGAACAGCTGCCCATCCCCAAGTCTGTGGGGATCAGATGAACTGTGGGGTTTGGTTTGTTCTTTAAGTCAGTGAATACATACACACATACAGCATGGTTTAATAAAATTGCTTATGTCCCATTGCTTTATAAAGTCACATCTCATATACGGTCATTAAAACTCACTGACTGCCAGTACCAAATGTAGAAGGCTCCAACACTGTAAAAGCGTGGCAAGGAGTTATGGATCCCAATAACATTCCCACCACCCAGAAAGTCCCCTTGTGTCCCTTCTGAACCAGTGCTACTGCCTTACCTCCTCAGGAACAACTGTGGTTTCTGCCACCACAGGTTAATTTTGCCTGTTTTAGAAGTTCCATTCCTGAACTCACTCCCAGGAAGTTAACAGTCTTTTTACAGGGGGCAGGTTCTAAGATACAACAGAAGCTCAAGGTAAAAAGCAATAAAAACGGAGGTAAACACATATTTCCACATATTTCACATTCAATAGGTAAAAACCCATTAAAATATGACAATCATGAACCTTTATTATCCTTTCTGTAAAAGACCCAGCATACTTTTCTCAGAAACCAACAAATAAAAAACAAGATTTGAACAATGCAATTAACAAGTTCTAATTGATAGTTATTTTTAAATGTTGTACATAAAAGTGGGAACACATATTCTTTAAAAAAAAAAACACGGGAAAGTTGAAAAAAAAAAGACCATGAATTAGGTCACACACGAAAAGTCAACAAATGACAGAAAGTTGATATTACAAAGTAAGTGCAATACAATTGAATTAGAAACGAACATTTAAAAATCAGGGGATGTTGGTAAGTTGTGCCCAGCATTTTCATTACTAAATCTGAATCCTTGTTCTGGCTTCTGACAAGTACCTGGGAGTGCTTCAGGCTAGGCCTAAACTGCTCTGACAGTGTCCCAGAGAAGTCACGTCAATAGTGATCAAAACTGGAACGGCAGATCTCCAGATCTGAGAGAAGGAGCTGACCTCCCAGCCAAACAAGCATATGCACTAATTAGGGGTCACCTCTGTCCTAAAGGGGGGGGAAGGGGCAACCCCTTCACAGGGACTAACTTGTGTACAGGTAGCTGAGAAGCTGGTCTCAAGAAAAGAGAATACAAACTATGTGCCCTGACAGAAAGTGGAAGAAAATATAGGAATAAAAGGAAGAGGATGGCGAGGAGTAACTTCTTCTATGAGGGTTGGGGAAAGCACCAAAAATAAGAACAGAAAATAATCTTGTATCACTCCCCAAAATTTCATTCTGGGGTAAAATATGCTAGTAAGATGGATAAAAGTACAAATCTTATATCTGATAGAGGTGTTATACAGAATATATAAAGAACTTTCAAAACTTAATAATAAACTAACCAATTTTTTTTAAGGGAAAAGATTGGAAAGACACTTCACTGAAGAAGGTATGCAGATGGCAAATAAGCACATGAAAGATGCTCAACGTCATTAGTCATTAAGGAGATGCAAGTTAAAACCACAGAGAGATGCGACTACGTGCCTATTAGAATGGCTAAACTTAAAAAGACTGACTGTACCAAGTGCTGGTAAGGATGAAAAGAAACTGGAACTCTCAGCTCAAGAGAATGTAAAATAATTTCTGGAAAACAGTTTGGCAGTTTCGTAAAAAGTTAAACATACACTGACCACATGATCTAGCCATTCTTACTCCTAGGTATTTACCCAAAAGAAATAAAAGCATTTGCCCACATAAAGACTTGTACATGAATGTTCCTGCAGCTTTATTTATAAGAGTCAAAAACTAGAAACAACCCAAACGTCCACCAACAGGTAGATGGATAAACAAACTGCATTACACCCATACAATGGAATAACATGGAAGGAACTACTGACGCACGCAACAGAGATGAATCTCTAAATAATTACGCTGAATGAAAGCCAGACAGGAAGAGTCCATACGGCATGATTCCATTTATATAACATTCTAGGAAATGCAAACTAATCTCTAGTGACAGAAAGCAGATCAGTGGTTGTCTGCAGTGGGGGAGAGCCCAGAGGGAGGGGTGACTAAGGGCCATGAGCAAACTTTCCTCGGTGATGGTATGTTCACCATCTCAATTATGGTGATGGCTTCATGGGTATATGCATATTTCAAAAGTTATCAAATGGTACATTTTAAATAAGCATAGTTTATTGTATGTCAATTATGCCCCAATAAAGTGGATCTGTGGAGGTAGATAAGAGAGTAAGACAGATTTGGAGATCCCTGAACATTTATTTAATATTTACTTTTTAACATGATGGTCAAGAAAAATAAGTTGACTATTAGTCACAGACATGGGACAAAATATCATGACAGAAGACACAAGACATGAAAGATAAATTTAGCAATTAGACAGGCACAGCTCCTAAAGAGAACTTACAAAAGGCCACTGCTAATGGCCATAATATGAACAGCAAACAGAAATGAAAACTAAATTCCTAAGAAAAGTTTTCCTCCTCAAGAATTCCCTCACTGAAGAGAATTTGCTCCACCAACCTAATGGGAGAGTTGAGTTAACACAGTCTGTCTGTACACAGATAGCTCTTCAAGAGGCCTGGAAATCTAGCACAGCAGCCAAACAAGCAGATGGCGTGGCAAGCAGAAGCCCTAAGTTCTTCAAGAGCTGAGACCCGAGTAAATCATTTAAGACCTTGATAAACCCCAAAACCTTATTTAAAATATGAAAGTAATAATATCTGCGTGGTTATCTCAAAAAGGCTGTGGTTAGATGATATGCCTGAAAACCCCCCAAAAACTACAAAGCAGAACACAAATACTAGATCATATTTGTATTAAAAATAAATACTTACCTGACAAATTTAAAAAATTTAACTACCTTCCCTTTTCACATAAATTGAATAGGAAGGGGAAGAAGTCATTTACCAGAACTACAATTAGCTTGTAATCACATTATGATATATAGGAAAAGCTCATAAGCTGATTACTGCATTATTATTATTTTTATTATTTACAATCCACATTAAGTATTTATTAAATTAATGCTTTTTAAAATAAAACTAAAATTGTCAGCTCCTTATTCAAGGTACAGTAAAAACAGAACATAACCATTTTACAAACACAACTTTAAATTTAGCTAAAGCTGCATTTCTTTTATAATATAAAATACATCAATAAATACTCAGAAGTTAAAATTGCCAAGAGTATTTAACACTTGCTACAGAGAGATAACTTTCTAAAAAATACTGATTTCAAAGAATTTGAAAAATTCATGAAGAATTTTTAGGTACTCAGAATCTGTTATGACGCAGCAAGGTTTAATTCTCAAAAAGCTCTAGTTTTTGTTTCTAATCTAGTTAACCATAAATTATAAGTCTTACAAAAAATTAGAATCTCCTTTTTTTGTTAAGAAAGATATATCACATATTTTTCTCTACATTACTCTTGTGTATCAATTTTTGAGAACGACATTCAACACATAAATTACAAAAGAAAATCCAAAATGCATTAGAAATAAATGTAAATTCCAAGGGGAAACAACAAATTACAAAATACAAAATTGGATGATTTTCCAAGTGTGTAAAGAAAACACTCACCATACCCTGAACTATCAAGTTGAACCATATGAAATCACCATTTTTGCTGGTTAAAATGGTCAAATGTTGGCAATATCATATGAATGAACATAATATAACAGGATAAGGTCAAAACAGCAGTAAAGCTGTGTGATCCACCAACAGCTCCCCAGCGTGTATGCTAACAAAACTCGGTTTCTGTGTTTTCAGAAACAAGAGACATCTTGATGGCATTATTTTTGGCAACTAGAAACTGTACTCATGAAAGAAAGATAAGATAAATTAAATGGTTATTTTCATCAACTATTCCCAATTCTCTGAGCTGTGAAAACAGGATGAAAAATACTAGATAGTATAAGTATCTCAAATTTGCAACCTATGTGCTTGATCTCAAAACATTCAACACTGGCATCCTATCAGCTCCATTCTTCTGAACATAAACCAACAAATAAATAGCAATCACCCTCAAGAAGGATCAGGGTGTTTCCGGGTAACTTTATAGAAAAATCAACCAAAAAATTAAAATAAAGCCAATGGTGGTAAACCGGTTAAATGATGACATATAGGAGCGTATTACACACACAAGCATTTTATATACATTCAGTCATTTACATGCCGTTAACAATTTTCGAGTTTGGTATTTCCCCCGTTTAACAGATTAAGAAATCAGGGCTCAAAAAGGTCAATGTGAAATAACTAGTAAATATAAGAACTATCTATCAGATACTTTGAGTACTATTTCTAGTGTTTCCAGAAGCTCCCCAAGATTATTATCCTCTTTGTACAGATGAGGGAACTGAGGCTCAAGGATTTCAGTGGATTTTGCAGTGTATGTTTTTAGCATTTGAACACAGGATTATCTATTAACGCCTAAGCTTATACCCCTATACCATTCTATACTATACCACTCTGCCATACCCAGTACTCAGCACCATCTGATATGGTCAGTAATATGTCATTAAAATAGAAAGGCACACAATCATTAAACTGTATATTCATTTAAATTTATAAGCATTCCACTTAGGCTGTAAAAATGTTTCATTACAAGAGACTTAGAAATAATTCCTGTAAAACCATCCAGAAACACTGATGTGTTATCACGTAACTATCCCAGGCCAGATAGCTGGATGGGACTTCAGGTTTCCTCAACTCTACACTGTTACCCATCATAAAACTAAGCAAATATTTGGCAATTACTGAGCAGAAATCGATAGGCATAATATGTGGCTTAGATTGTTATAGAAAACATGTCAATTTATTCCAAGGCATAGCAAGCATACAAAACAATTTTAACTCATCCAAAGCTAAATGATAGTTATAATACATATAACAAATAATTTTGTTTTCCCTCTTAGCATTTAAGAGGACATCTTAACACTGGTTCAGATGGCCCTTTTCTTTAAGTTAAAAAACACAAGCTATAAGATTTAATGGAGTTTAAACCAACGTATAACTTTTAAGTACCATACACAGCTTTCCCAGCTATATTAGCAGAAGGCAGAAAATGCTGAAATAAGACTCTCCCAACAGATGGTGCTCACTTTTAACTTTACAGAAAACAGTAACTGAAAACCACAAGTGATATAAATGTTGCACTGCTTTTAGGACTTTCAGATTCAGATCATAAACACAAACACCAAAACGTAGCACTGTCCACTGGCATTCAGCTTCTATTCCCATCTCCTCTGTCCTCTCCCCCACATCAGAGGCTAGGTTTGAAGGCTGTATCTACATTTCTCAGGCTCCCTTGCTAAGGGAATTCTGCATTTGATTTATTTCTTCTTCCCCTATCCACATGCCATTTTTTCCCTTGCTGTACTGCACTGACTGGTATTTCCAGTACAAGGCTGACTAGGAACGCTGCAGTGACTGTCTCTGCCTGTGCCTGTGTCAGGTGAGCTCCTTAAGTCTTTCCCCAATGCTTGTAGTATCAGCTCTAGGTTTTTCACAGATACCCTTATCACGTGGAGGAAACTCCCTTTTATTCCTACTTTCCTGAGAGTTTTCCTTCTATTTCTATTTTTCCGAGTTTTTATCATGAATGGATAATGACTATTGCTAAATGCTTTTTCTGCATCTAGTGAGATGATCATAGGGGTTTTTAAAAAATTCTGTTGCTTATTCTGTTAATATTGTGAATTACACTGATTTTCAAATATTGAGCCAACCCTGTACTCCTGAAATAAATGGCTCTTGGGCATAATCCCTTTTATATTAACTATATTCAACTTGCTAACATTTTATTAAATAAAATCTTTTTTTTTGTATCAGGGTAATAATACTGGCATCATAAAATAAGCTTGTGTTCCCTCCCTTCTATTTTCTGAAGAGTTTGTGTGTTGGTATTAAAGGTTGGTAGAATTCACCAATGAGACCATGTGGGCTTAGGGCTTTCTTTGTGAGAGGCTTTTTAACTGGAAATCCAATTTGGGTAATAAAGAGTAATCCAGGTTATCCATTTCTTCTTGAGTGCGGTTTGGTAGCTTATATCTTTGAAGAAATTTGTTTATTTAAGTTATCAAATGCATTAACATTAGGTGTTTCATAATATTCCCTTACTAACCTTTTAATATGTGTAGGATCTATAGTGATGGTCCCACTTTCTTTTCTAGTATTAGGAATTTCTGTTTTTTCTTTGTTTTTGTTCCTGATAGTCTGGCTACAGGTTTATCAATTTTATCTCATCAAAGAACCAGCTTCTAGTTTCACTGTTTTTTTTCCTATTTCGTTTTGTTTTCTATTTTACTGATTTCTGCTTTTATCTTTGTTATTTCGTTCCTCTTCTTGTTCTGGGTTTAATTTGCTCTTTAGTTTCTGATTTGATTTGATTTCCTAAGGTGAAAGTTTAGATTATTTCAAAAGTTTTATTTTCTAATATAAGCATTTAACACTATAAATTTCCCTTTAAAGTAGTACTTTAAGTGCATCCCATACGTTTTGATGTGTTTTCATTTTCATTCAATTCAAAATATTTTCTCATTTCCCTTGTGACATCCTCTTTAACCCATGGGTTTTCAGAATGTGATAGTTGAATTTCAAAGTATTTGGGGATTTCCCAAATATCAGATACTGATTTCTAGCTTAATTCAATTGTGGTCAGCGAACACAGATATATCCCTGAAAAGTTACCAGGAAAGTGAAAATATGGAAATCAAATTCAGTTTTCCTGTGGGAAGTCAATGCAATGATACACTCAAGGTCAAGGGGAGACAGGATTAGAAATCGAGTCTTCCAGCTTCTGGTACAGCATCCTTTCCCCTACCTTACACTCTCTCTCAATACCAACTCAAAGCAAAACAAAAAAACGTTTGTTATTATCGCCCTACGCTTCAGGAAAAAAAAGAAAGAAAAGGAAACTTCACACACAGCATCTCATCTGATTTTTACAGTTCCATAAAACAAGACAGACGAGAGTATCCGCACACGTGGAAAGTGACGCTCAAAGAAATGACTTGCCCTACGAGTCTGCTATGTCTCATTATTCCTCAATTATCTCTCAAAAATAGAGCAACACAGAACATTGAAATCCATAAATAATTCAAAAACCTCATTTTAGCTACTGCTATAATCACCACCACTTCAGTTCAGAGTAAATGATGGTAAAACTGACTAGGCTTAAGTTCTTAAATCTTGACTTTTCATACCCATTAATTATCAGCAAGAGATATAACAAAGAACTAGTTAAACCCCAGGAAAGAAAAAGCAAATAGGCAAAAAATACAGGGAAGAAAATGAGATCTCAGTTTAATAAGTCATAAATTAGATAGTCAGGTTTGTTTTTCCCACAAAAAATTAATATGAAATGAATATATCAAATTATATTTTTTCTCTTTCAAAGTCCTGAACTGTTGATTAGGATATAAAGCTCTAAAGTATTATCTGCTGTTAATATTCATATATTAAACATATTAATATAAAATATTTAATATTCAATATTAAAATATTTTGTGCTATTCTATTTCCAATTAAATTTCTAATCTACAATGTAATAGAAATTAAATGGCTTCAAGGGTAAAAGGCACACACTCTTACCATGTAATCATTGACTTACAGGTTGCCGAAATTTCCCTCAAGTAGCATCACCACTTTGGCTCAGATATAGTAGTAATGGCAATCAAAATTAAAACTAAAAAGAAAGGGGAAAAAACCTAAAATTAATTACCAGTAGGAAAAATGCATTTATGTTTTCAAGAAAGTCTTAAATTCAAATTTCACATTTCAATAATTTCATCAAGGGAGCTCTAATCCCAGAACTGGTTCTTTTTTAATTAGTTTAAGCTAGGAGCTACTAAAGTACATGGATTCCTATATAATTCCAACTCCTTATCTTGGAATGACCTCTGAAATTAACTTCAAGGACTCACAGTAAATAACAGCCAAAGGGCAGAAAAACAAAGTCAAGTATATTATAGGTATATTCAACTAAACTACTCAATTCATTTACTCAACAACACATACGTTTTAGGTTTTGTTACTACCTATAGAATGAATCAAATAATACTTATCATTCACATCAGAACATTTGTAATAATTTTTCCCATAACATTTAAATTTGATAAAATCTTGGTGATCATTTTATAAATATTTTACTAGTACGTATGGGGATAAAATAGAAGCAAAGATTTAATAATTGCCAAACTGACCCTAGAAAGTGTTTCCAGGAAAGTGGATATTAACAGCAAGGCTATAGAGCAATCTGACAAATGTTTACCAATGTGCCAAAGCTATGAGGTAACAAGAACTGTGATATAGTTTCCTATCATTTCAGAGTTATGGTTTACTTGGGAAGAATATGTAAGAAAAATTTAGTGAACAAGCATGCATTCATGCATCAAGCAAAACTTTACAAAGCATCTTGTATAAGTCAGCCCCTTTTTAAATACTGAACACACAAACGCTAATAAGAAAATGCCTGCTTGTGTCCCTATCAAAATACCAACATCATTTTTTGCAGATCTAGAAAAAATAATTCTACGCTTCATGTGGAACCAGAGAAGACCCTTATCTAGCCAAAGCAATCTTAAGCAAAAAGAACAAATTGGGAGGCATCAATCTATCAGACTTCAAACTATACTACGAGGCTATAGTAACCAAAACAGCATGGTACTGGCACAAGAACAGAGACAAAGACCAATGGAACAGGACTGAGAACCCAGATATAAACCATCCTCATACTGTCATCTGATCTGTGAAAAAGTAGACAAAAACATACACTGGCAAAGGGAATCCCTATTCAATAAATGGTGCTGGGAAAACTGGATGGCCACATGTAGAAGACTGAAACTAGATCCACACCTCTCACCTCTCACAAAAATCAACTCACAATGGATAACAGACTTAAACCTAAGACATGAAAACATAAGAATTCTAGCAGAAAACATTGGAAAAACTCTTATGGACATTGGCCTAGGCAAAGAATTTATGAAGAAGACCCCCGAAGCAATCACAGCAGCAACAAAAATAAATAAATGGGACCTGATCAAATTAAAAAGCTTCTGCACAGCCAAGGAAACTATCACTAGAGTGAACAGACAACCTACAGAATGGGAGAAAATATTTGCATGCTACACATCTGATAAAGGGCTGATAACCAGAATCTATACAGAACTTAGGAAAATCAACAAGAAAAAATCAAACAACCCTATTAAAAAATAGGCAAAGGACATGAACAGAAACTTTTCAAAAGAAGACAGAATAACGGCCAACAAACATATAAAAAATTGGTCAACTTCTCTAATCATCAGGGAAATGCAAATCAAAACCACAATGAGATATCACTTAACTCCAGTGAGATTGGCTTATATCAAAAAGTCCCAAAACAACAAATGTTGGCGGGGATGCGGAGAGATAGGCACACTCATACACTGCTGGTGGGACTGCAAATTAGTACAACCTCTATGGAAAGTCATATGGAGATACCTCAAAGAACTAAAAGTAGAACTACCATTTGATCCAGCAATCCCACTGCTGGGTATTTACCCAAAGGAAAAAAAGACATTCTATAATAAAGAAATCTGTACTTGAATGTTTATAGCAGCCCAATTCACAATTGCAAAGATGTGGAAACAACCCAAGTGCCCATCAATATGTGAGTGGATTGAAAAAATGTGGTATATGTATACCATGGAGTATTACTCAAAAATAAAAAACAATGGTGAATTAACACATCTGGTATTATCCTGGATGGAGCTAGAGCCCATTCTTTGAAGCAAAGTATCACAAGAATGGAAATCAAGCACCACTGGTACTCACCATCAAATTGGTACTAACTGATCAATACTTATGTGCACACATGGCAATAATATTCATCAGGGGGAGAACAGGTGGGTAGGGGTGGGGGGGGAGAAAACTACCACCTAATGGGTGCGGGGTGCACTGTCTGAGGGATGTTCACAATTGTAGCTCTGACTTGGGCAGTGCATAGGCAATATATGTAACCAAAGTGTTTGTACCCCCATAATATTCTGAAATTTTTAAAAATTTAAAAAAATAACACACAAAAAAAGAAAATGCCTGCTTGTGAAAGTGCTCAGTCTTATGAGGGTGACAGATATTAATATATGCAGATAATTTTAATACAATAAGGTGGATGCAGGACAGTGAGAGCACGGCAGCTCAGAGGTGGGGTAAGGTTTGCCAAACAACTTCCGGAAGGTCAAGGGTGGGTGGGAGGAGCGAGGCTTGGGAAAGGCGGTCCAGGCATGGGAAAGTAGGAATTGTGCAATTTCAGTATGGAAGAAAAGCAACTTTGAGTCTACTAAAAAGAATTATCTGGACATGTGTGAATTCTATGCAGGCTGGGAGATTTTGAGAACCTACACAGTTAAGACTGCCACCATCCTTTTGAAAGTATATTATTATAAAAAAAAAACCAGAATGATCATTCAGTGATACTCTATTTTATACATGTCCTATTTTACTTACTTAAAATTGAAAGCACACCATTTTCCCTCTCTTCCTTAGGAGCAGCTGTACAGCATGCTCTTTGATTATGCAGAGTAAAAGAGAAAAGTGAATTTTTCCTAAGTAATTTGCATAAGTAATCACCTTATTTCCAAATACAGAAAATTATCCCTGGGTTTTAGATTATCCAGGCCTAATTTTACCTCTACCAGATCAGCTGATTTGACTCGATGATTTTGAGGGTAACCAGCACTATATACTTCACTTTAGAGATGGTTATATCTAGCTACTGTGCCTAAGGGCAAGGAAAGTGTCCAACATCATGTGTTATTTTCTACGTGACCATTTATGTTTAAGAATCATGTGTTAACTCTTCCTTTAGGAAACACAATTATGAATTTTGACATTTGTGTGAGAGGCTATGCAATTATTATCTCTGTTATGAGCAATTATTTGGTAAATGCTTCACTCAGGACTAAACACAGTGCTAATGCTTCACACACATCTAACTTAAGTCTTCACAGGCAGGTAATACCTCCATTAAAAAATGAAGAAATTAGAATCGAAAGGTGACTTGTTCATGATCACACAGCTAGGAAAAGGAAGAGTCACAATGAGTCTCTCTGACTACAAAGTCACTGTTCTTAACATCTATATAAGACTGTCTCCTTTCGGACATGTATACACACATTTTTCTGTCCTACTGAGTTGCTAACATTTCTATCATGTCAGGAACCATAAAAGCCGTGAAGAATTAACTAGACTTTGTGAGTACGTAGCCTCCATTTTACAGTGGAGAGCGTATCTTTAATTCCTCTGAAGGTTAAGGTTTAAGTGTGATACACAGCACCTCTACTAAGAGGTGCAGTACTGGCCAGCACAGGGAAGCACATTTATATGTGACGCAATCATTCCAAGTCTGCTTATGTCCATGGTGGAGCTCTGAGTGGTGCTGACAGCACTCCATTGTGCCTACCATCTAGGAGCACAATTGCCTTGTAATTTCCTACCTCTGTCTGGGCTCACATCCCTGATACTCACCCTGCCAGAAATGCCCTCCTGTCTCCTAGCTTCCAGGTATCCAGAGGTCTCTAGCCTTCAGAATACAACCTACTATGGCCTCCTACATCCACCTGTACCTCTCTCTACCTGCTAAAAAAACGTGTATTTATTGTGGTTACATGTACCCCTTCCCTGGAATGACCCAAGCCCAATCCTGCACCCCCAAGAACCTCTCGGTCCACCAAAAGAAAAGTTGTGTAAACAAGCAGGTAGCGTTCCATGGGACCAGGGCCCTAACAGGTGTGTACGTGGTATGCACAGAGCACAAGGGAGAAGGTGGCTGCCACCGGGGTTGGGGACAGCAGCAAGGAAGGCTTCACAGAACTGGTAACTGAATTTGAGCCCTAATTCAGGTGACAGATGATGAAGACCTAACCTAAGACAAGGGAGAATTTTTTAAAGGGAACAAATCTGAGACACATAGGTCTCGGGAGATAATGTGGATAGGGGATGCTGGGATGTCTTTCAGAGTGTACAGTCACGTGAGGCAGGGCAGTCCAAATGCTTCCTTGATGACAGAAATGTTCTACACAGCAGCACTGTCCAACCTGGCAGCCTCCAGCCACATGGAACACGGTACTGAGCACTTGAAATGTGGATAGTATGACTGAGGAACTGAATTTTTAATTTTATTTCATTTTAATTAATGTTAATTTAAATAGCAACACGTGGCTAGTGGCTACTGTGTTGGACAGTACCACTCTAAGGTTCTTATCTTGAGACAGTTGGGTTGAAGGTGTTATTACCAGTATCTGAGAAAAGAAACACTGTGATGAAAAACATATAGACATTCAAATATTTCTTGAGTAAAAGAATGAACCAATCAATGAACAGAAGAACTGGGTGATCTTTGTTCAAAATCCCATCAAAAATGTACCTAAACCAACGTATAACTTTTAAGTACCATAACAGCTTTCCCAGCTATATTAGCAGAAGGCAGAAAATGCTGAAATAAGACTCTCCCAACGATGGTGCTCACTTTAACTTTACAGAAAACAGTAACTGAAAACCACAAGTGATATAAATGTTGCACTGCTTTTAGGACTTTCAGATTCAGATCATAAACACAAACACCAAAACGTAGCACTGTCCACTGGCATTCAGCTTCTATTCCCATCTCCTCTGTCCTCTCCCCACATCAGAGGCTAGGTTTGAAGGCTGTATCTACATTTCTCAGGCTCCCTTGCTAAGGGAATTCTGCATTTGATTTATTTCTTCTTCCCTATCCACATGCCATTTTTTCCCTTGCTGTACTGCACTGACTGGTATTTCCAGTACAAGGCTGACTAGGAACGCTGCAGTGACTGTCTCTGCCTGTGCCTGTGTCAGGTGAACTCATTAAGTCTTTCACCAATGATTGTAATATCAGATCTAGGTTTTTCAGATACCCTCATCACGTGGAGGAAACTCCCTTTTATTCCTACTTTCCAGAGAGTTTTCCTTCTATTTCTATTTTTCCGAGTTTTTATCATGAATGGATAATGACTATTGCTAAATGCTTATTCTGCATCTAGTGAGATGATCATAGGGGTTTTTAAAAAAATTCTGTTGTTTATTCTGTTAATATTGTGAAATACACTGATTTTCAAATATTGAGCCAACCCTGTACTCCTGAAATAAATGGCTCTTGGGCATAATCCTTTTATATTAACTATATTCAACTTGCTAACATTTTATTAAATAAAATCTTTTTTTTTGTATCAGGGTAATAATACTGGCATCATAAAATAAGCTTGTGTTCCCTCCCTTCTATTTTCTGAAGAGTTTGTGTGTTGGTATTAAAGGTTGGTAGAATTCACCAATGAGACCATGTGGGCTTAGGGCTTTCTTTGTGAGAGGCTTTTTAACTGGAAATCCAATTTGGGTAATAAAGAGTAATCCAGGTTATCCATTTCTTCTTGAGTGCGGTTTGGTAGCTTATATCTTTGAAGAAATTTGTTTATTTAAGTTATCAAATGCATTAACATTAGGTGTTTCATAATATTCCCTTACTAACCTTTTAATATGTGTAGGATCTATAGTGATGGTCCCACTTTCTTTTCTAGTATTAGGAATTTCTGTTTTTTCTTTGTTTTTGTTCCTGATAGTCTGGCTACAGGTTTATCAATTTTATCTCATCAAAGAACCAGCTTCTAGTTTCACTGTTTTTTTTCCTATTTCGTTTTGTTTTCTATTTTACTGATTTCTGCTTTTATCTTTGTTATTTCGTTCCTCTTCTTGTTCTGGGTTTAATTTGCTCTTTAGTTTCTGATTTGATTTGATTCCTAAGGTGAAAGTTTAGATTATTTCAAAAGTTTTATTTTCTAATATAAGCATTTAACACTATAAATTTCCCTTTAAAGTAGTACTTAAGTGCATCCCATACGTTTTGATGTGTTTTCATTTTCATTCAATTCAAAATATTTTCTCATTTCCCTTGTGACATCCTCTTTAACCCATGGGTTTTCAGAATGTGATAGTTGAATTTCAAAGTATTTGGGGATTCCCAAATATCAGATACTGATTTCTAGCTTAATTCAATTGTGGTCAGCGAACACAGATATATCCCTGAAAAGTTACCAGGAAAGTGAAAATATGGAAATCAAATTCAGTTTTCCTGTGGGAAGTCAATGCAATGATACACTCAAGGTCAAGGGGAGACAGGATTAGAAATCGAGTCTTCCAGCTTCTGGTACAGCATCCTTTCCCCTACCTTACACTCTCTCTCAATACCAACTCAAAGCAAAACAAAAAAACGTTTGTTATTATCGCCCTACGCTTCAGGAAAAAAAAGAAAGAAAAGGAAACTTCACACACAGCATCTCATCTGATTTTTACAGTTCCATAAAACAAGACAGACGAGAGTATCCGCACACGTGGAAAGTGACGCTCAAAGAAATGACTTGCCCTACGAGTCTGCTATGTCTCATTATTCCTCAATTATCTCTCAAAAATAGAGCAACACAGAACATTGAAATCCATAAATAATTCAAAAACCTCATTTTAGCTACTGCTATAATCACCACCACTTCAGTTCAGAGTAAATGATGGTAAAACTGACTAGGCTTAAGTTCTTAAATCTTGACTTTTCATACCCATTAATTATCAGCAAGAGATATAACAAAGAACTAGTTAAACCCCAGGAAAGAAAAAGCAAATAGGCAAAAAATACAGGGAAGAAAATGAGATCTCAGTTTAATAAGTCATAAATTAGATAGTCAGGTTTGTTTTTCCCACAAAAAATTAATATGAAATGAATATATCAAATTATATTTTTTCTCTTTCAAAGTCCTGAACTGTTGATTAGGATATAAAGCTCTAAAGTATTATCTGCTGTTAATATTCATATATTAAACATATTAATAAAATATTTAATATTCAATATTAAAATATTTTGTGCTATTCTATTTCCAATTAAATTTCTAATCTACAATGTATAGAAATTAAATGGCTTCAAGGGTAAAAGGCACACACTCTTACCATGTAATCATTGACTTACAGGTTGCCGAAATTTCCCTCAAGTAGCATCACCACTTTGGCTCAGATATAGTAGTAATGGCAATCAAAATTAAAACTAAAAAGAAGGGGAAAAAACCTAAAATTAATTACCAGTAGGAAAATGCATTTATGTTTTCAAGAAAGTCTTAAATTCAAATTTCACATTTCAATAATTTCATCAAGGGAGCTCTAATCCCAGAACTGGTTCTTTTTTAATTAGTTTAAGCTAGGAGCTACTAAGTACATGGATTCCTATATAATTCCAACTCCTTATCTTGGAATGACCTCTGAAATTAACTTCAAGGACTCACAGTAAATAACAGCCAAAGGGCAGAAAAACAAAGTCAAGTATATTATAGGTATATTCAACTAAACTACTCAATTCATTTACTCAACAACACATACGTTTTAGGTTTTGTTACTACCTATAGAATGAATCAAATAATACTTATCATTCACATCAGAACATTTGTAATAATTTTTCCCATAACATTTAAATTTGATAAAATCTTGGTGATCATTTTATAATATTTTACTAGTACGTATGGGGATAAAATAGAAGCAAAGATTTAATAATTGCCAAACTGACCCTAGAAAGTGTTTCCAGGAAAGTGGATATTAACAGCAAGGCTATAGAGCAATCTGACAAATGTTTACCAATGTGCCAAAGCTATGAGGTAACAAGAACTGTGATATAGTTTCCTATCATTTCAGAGTTATGGTTTACTTGGGAAGAATATGTAAGAAAAATTTAGTGAACAAGCATGCATTCATGCATCAAGCAAAACTTTACAAAGCATCTTGTATAAGTCAGCCCCTTTTTAAATACTGAACACACAAACGCTAATAAGAAAATGCCTGCTTGTGTCCCTATCAAAATACCAACATCATTTTTTGCAGATCTAGAAAAAATAATTCTACGCTTCATGTGGAACCAGAGAAGACCCTTATCTAGCCAAAGCAATCTTAAGCAAAAAGAACAAATTGGGAGGCATCAATCTATCAGACTTCAAACTATACTACGAGGCTATAGTAACCAAAACAGCATGGTACTGGCACAAGAACAGAGACAAAGACCAATGGAACAGGACTGAGAACCCAGATATAAAACCATCCTCATACTGTCATCTGATCTGTGAAAAAGTAGACAAAAACATACACTGGCAAAGGGAATCCCTATTCAATAAATGGTGCTGGGAAAACTGGATGGCCACATGTAGAAGACTGAAACTAGATCCACACCTCTCACCTCTCACAAAAATCAACTCACAATGGATAACAGACTTAAACCTAAGACATGAAAACATAAGAATTCTAGCAGAAAACATTGGAAAAACTCTTATGGACATTGGCCTAGGCAAAGAATTTATGAAGAAGACCCCCGAAGCAATCACAGCAGCAACAAAAATAAATAAATGGGACCTGATCAAATTAAAAAGCTTCTGCACAGCCAAGGAAACTATCACTAGAGTGAACAGACAACCTACAGAATGGGAGAAAATATTTGCATGCTACACATCTGATAAAGGGCTGATAACCAGAATCTATACAGAACTTAGGAAAATCAACAAGAAAAAATCAAACAACCCTATTAAAAAATAGGCAAAGGACATGAACAGAAACTTTTCAAAAGAAGACAGAATAACGGCCAACAAACATATAAAAAATTGGTCAACTTCTCTAATCATCAGGGAAATGCAAATCAAAACCACAATGAGATATCACTTAACTCCAGTGAGATTGGCTTATATCAAAAAGTCCCAAAACAACAAATGTTGGCGGGGATGCGGAGAGATAGGCACACTCATACACTGCTGGTGGGACTGCAAATTAGTACAACCTCTATGGAAAGTCATATGGAGATACCTCAAAGAACTAAAAGTAGAACTACCATTTGATCCAGCAATCCCACTGCTGGGTATTTACCCAAAGGAAAAAAAGACATTCTATAATAAAGAAATCTGTACTTGAATGTTTATAGCAGCCCAATTCCAATTGCAAAGATGTGGAAACAACCCAAGTGCCCATCAATATGTGAGTGGATTGAAAAAATGTGGTATATGTATACCATGGAGTATTACTCAAAAATAAAAAACAATGGTGAATTAACACATCTGGTATTATCCTGGATGGAGCTAGAGCCCATTCTTGAAGCAAAGTATCACAAGAATGGAAATCAAGCACCACTGGTACTCACCATCAAATTGGTACTAACTGATCAATACTTATGTGCACACATGGCCATAATATTCATCAGGGGGAGACAGGTGGGTAGGGGTGGGGGGGGAGAAAACTACACACCTAATGGGTGCGGGGTGCACTGTCTGAGGGATGTTCACAATTGTAGCTCTGACTTGGGCAGTGCATAGGCAATATATGTAACCAAAGTGTTTGTACCCCCATAATATTCTGAAATTTTTAAAAATTTAAAAAAATAACACACAAAAAAAGAAAATGCCTGCTTGTGAAAGTGCTCAGTCTTATGAGGGTGACAGATATTAATATATGCAGATAATTTTAATACAATAAGGTGGATGCAGGACAGTGAGAGCACGGCAGCTCAGAGGTGGGGTAAGGTATGCCAAACAACTTCCGGAAGGTCAAGGGTGGGTGGGAGGAGCGAGGCTTGGGAAAGGCGGTCCAGGCATGGGAAAGTAGGAATTGTGCAATTTCAGTATGGAAGAAAAGCAACTTTGAGTCTACTAAAAAGAATTATCTGGACATGTGTGAATTCTATGCAGGCTGGGAGATTTTGAGAACCTACACAGTTAAGACTGCCACCATCCTTTTGAAAGTATATTATTATAAAAAAAAAAACCAGAATGATCATTCAGTGATACTCTATTTTATACATGTCCTATTTTACTTACTTAAAATTGAAAGCACACCATTTTCCCTCTCTTCCTTAGGAGCAGCTGTACAGCATGCTCTTTGATTATGCAGAGTAAAAGAGAAAAGTGAATTTTTCCTAAGTAATTTGCATAAGTAATCACCTTATTTCCAAATACAGAAAATTATCCCTGGGTTTTAGATTATCCAGGCCTAATTTTACCTCTACCAGATCAGCTGATTTGACTCGATGATTTTGATGGTAACCAGCACTATATACTTCACTTTAGAGATGGTTGTATCTAGCTAACTGTGCCTAAGGGCAAGGAAAGTGTCCAACATCATGTGTTATTTTCTAGTGACCATTTATGTTTAAGAATCATGTGTTAACTCTTCCTTTAGGAAACACAATTATGAATTTTGACATTTGTGTGAGAGGCTATGCAATTATTATCTCTGTTATGAGCAATTATTTGGTAAATGCTTCACTCAGGACTAAACACAGTGCTAATGCTTCACACACATCTAACTTACGTCTTCACAGGCAGGTAATACCTCCATTAAAAAATGAAGAAATTAGAATCGAAAGGTGACTTGTTCATGATCACACAGCTAGGAAAAGGAAGAGTCACAATGACTCTGTCTGACTACAAAATCACTGTTCTTAACATCTATATAAGACTGTCTCCTTTCGGACATGTATACACGCATTTTTCTGTCCTACTGAGTTGCTAACATTTCTATCATGTCAGGAACCATAAAAGCCGTGAAGAATTAACTAGACTTTGTGAGTATGTAGCCTCCATTTTACAGTGGAGAGCATATCTTTAACTCCTCTGAAGTTACAGGTTAAGTGTGATACACAGCACCTCTACTAAGAGGTGCAGTACTGGCCAGCACAGGGAAGCACATTTATATGTGACACAATCATTCCAAGTCTGCTTATATCCATGGTGGAGCTCTGAATGGTGCTGACAGCACTCCATTGTGCCTACCATCTAGGAGCACAATTGCCTTGTAATTTCCTACCTCTGTCTGGGTTCACATCCCTGACACTCACCCTGCCAGAAATGCCCTCCTGTCTCCTAGCTTCCAGGTATCCAGAGGTCTATAGCCTTCAGAATACAACCTACTATGGCCTCCTACATCCACCTGTACCTCTCTCTACCTGCTAAAAAAACGTGTATTTATTGTGGTTACATGTACCCCTTCCCTGGAATGACCCAAGCCCAATCCTGCACCCCCAAGAACCTCTCGGTCCACCAAAAGAAAAGTTGTGTAAACAAGCAGGTAGCGTTCCATGGGACCAGGGCCCTAACAGGTGTGTACGTGGTATACACAGAGCACAAGGGAGAAGGTGGCTGACACCGGGGTTGGGGACAGCAGCAAGGAAGGCTTCACAGAACGGGTAACTGAATTTAGCCCTAATTAAGGTGACAGATGATGAAGACTTAATCTAAGACAAGGGAGCATTTTTAAAGGGACCAAATCTGAGACACATAGTCTCAGGAGATAATGTGGATGGGGATGCTGGGATGTCTTTCAGAGTGTACAGTCACGTGAGGCAGGGCAGTCCAAATGCTTCCTTGATGACAGAAATGTTCTACACAGCAGCACTGTCCAACCTGGCAGCCTCCAGCCACATGGAACACGGTACTGAGCACTTGAAATGTGGCTAGTATGACTGAGGAACTGAATTTTTAATTTTATTTCATTTTAATTAATGTTAATTTAAATAGCAACACGTGGCTAGTGGCTACTGTGTTGGACAGTACCACTCTAAGGTTCTTATCTTGAGACAGTTGGGTTGAAGGTGTTATTACCAGTATCTGAGAAAAGAAACACTGTGATGAAAAACATATAGACATTCAAATATTTTTTGAGTAAAAGAATGAACCAATCAATGAACAGAAGAACTGGGTGATCTTTGTTCAAAATCCCATCAAAAATGTACCTATCCTTGTTCATTCAGGTTCCAAATAATGCCCTCAATGTGGCAGCATCAAAATGCTGCCATGCTGTCTCCAAGTCGCAGCCCAACTGTTCAAATACTACCACCAAATGCAAATTCCTTATACCGTTCAGGGGGAAAAGGAAAAGACAAACTACATCATGAAACCACAGCAAGTCATAATTTAGGGAATAATCACAGACCAAAGTCAAGCCAGCGTAAATAACCACCTACTTTAAAAATGACTTTTTCTTAAAAAAAAAGAAGGGGAGGGGAGGAGGAGACCTGACAGCCTTATGATGCCCAACATGAGTTCGGGTAACTTCAAATACATTACAGACCTTTCGCCTTGTAAGCAGTTCACTTCATGTCCAGTTTACATTCCTCTGTACTCTAATGAGAGAAATAACTGAATTGCTCATGAAATACCTAATTTTGTTCTACAGGGCACTTTACAAGGTCACTGATAATAAAGTTTCCCTAGTAATATGTCCTTTAATCTTAATGATCCAGGACACCTAAAGTCAATATGAAATAAAGAATTCTGTGATATGAAAACGTTTAACCTAAGAACAGGCTGTATCCAAATGACTCATTTTTAATCTGCCAATATTATCCTAATCTGATTGTATTTGGATTTGTTTACTATTTTGGTCCTTGACATCTCTCTTAAGCCTCCAAATTCCAGTTTTCCAGAAATCAGAAGCTGGTGTGTATACAACACTCACACATACTCTAGAATAGCTCTATTTTCCACCTCATTTTCCAGCATTACCTCCTAAACCAGGTTGAAAGTCTACATTCTTTTCACTTCTACCCACGAGATCATGCATGTCACCAGTGTTCTTAACTATTCACGTATAAAGCTCTATGTACGAGATTGTTAGACACCATAGGACATGTAGCCACTATTAGCTTCACAGAAATCATATCTCATAAGAATGTCAAATCTGAATTTTTTTAGCAAGAAGCATATGTTTAGCACAATAAAACAACAGCTGTGTGTTGCTCCCGTTGGTCTCTCAGGTTGATGATCTGAGCTTCGACTCCTCACTGCAGGAACAGTCCTACATCTTTTTAAACCAGAGCCAGTATGAACACACTTAGCTGGGTCCCCCGTTCAATTCAACACATAAGTGAACTCGTACAGAAGGCGAGGCAAAAACAATGCTAAATTATTAATAAGATAAAGTCTTTGCCCCCAGAAAGTTTTAATCTGGTGGAGAAGAGTAAACAAGCACAAATACAAAATGAGCAGCAGAAATGTTAGCTGACTGAACACCTATGTATATCATATTCTCAGCTAGGTGCACATTCATTTTAATAATTAATAAAACTATATTAATTATGCTATGAGAGGGTAGATGAAGAAAAATTCTCCCAGTGTTGAGTTCTTTACTCATTCAAAAATTATTTATCACAGACCTAAATACAAGAGTCATAAAATAATATTTTCTTCCCCTTCCATTTAACAAACCATAAATGCCTAGTAAAGTATGAAGAAAGAGCAATAAATCCCTGATATATAATACAATGACTTTGCAAAGATCCATGACTGGTCCATGTGGCAAGGGAGATACAGTGGTACCCACAGGGGATATGTTCCAAGACCCCCAGTGGATGCCTGAAACCACAGATAGCACCAAACCCTACACATACTATGTTTTTTCCTGCATCTACATACCTATGATAAAGTTTAATTTATCAATCAGGCACAGTACAAGAAAAATAACTAATAATAAAACAGAACAATTCTAACAGTATGCTATACCAAGTCATATGAATAGTGATCTCTCTCTCTCAAAATATCCTAATATTTTGGGGCTGCAGTTGACCACGGATAACTGAAACCTTGGATAAGGGGGCACTACTGTTCAGGCAAAGTGCTATGAGAGAAGACTAGTTCCAGCTGCAGTAAACAAGAAAAGATCTAAAATTTGCATGTGGAACAGTAACATCAAGAGACTGATTTCTGTCCTTTGAGATGGATAGAGTACGCAAAGTTAATACGAACATAACTGCTCTCACCATCTACGTATCAAGAGGTGGTCAAAGAGTTCCCAGATGCAGAGCTTGCTCCTGAAATAAAGAGCATGTGCGTAGGCACCTGTCCCTCTCCTGGAAGTCTATGGGAAACTCACGGGCCCCACACACTTGAACCGCAGCGATGCTGTGTGAAAGGGCCTGAGACCTCTGTCCCCCTCTAAGTGGGGACCTCTAGCACCTCCCTGTCCACTTCTGCTCAGACACCATTGAGGGATTGGGAGTTCATGATTTGCAGCCCCACAGCCCCACTTACTACGGAGCTTTGAAATAAGGCTTTCTTTATATCCAGTTAAAGCCTACATCCTTGTAACTTCAAACCCATGCTTCCTGTTCAACCACTGAAACCAGAGTCTGCAGAACCCTTCCACCTCCACCAGCTCCCACGGCCCTGAGGGCGGGGGCGAAGGGGCCTGTCCTCCAGCCTCCCCAGTGCTCTCCAGCAAGCCCCGTGAGGCCGCAGTGCTCAGGGCCACACGTACCACAGCAGGCCTGAGCGGAGTGCCAGTCACACAGCCCAGCCTCTCCCACCCTGTGCCTGCCGCCCCACTCTGCAGCACTCGAGGGCAGCAAAGCCCAGTCCTGAGAACAGGATCCACTGGCCTTCCCTCCCGGGTGCCAGCTGCCTTTCCTGGTGGCCTCGCCCCACTTCTCCTTAGCTCCAACCTCCCTAACAGGCCACGTGCTGACATTTCTCTACACTGCCGCTCCTCCACTTGCGAGGCCTTCGGGCCCCTTTGCACTGCAAAGCACTGCTCAGCTACCATCAGAGTCCGTCTCCCCTTCTACAGGCCCACCACAGAGCACGCCACGGGCTTCTCCACTTACACACTGGGAGACTTCGGGCGGTTTATTTAAACCTGGGTTTCCCTACCTACCAAAAGGAGACTGTGAGAATTAAATGAGCTAACCCACGGGAAGAGCTGGCCGGCCACAGCACATGGTAACAAGCAATAAAGAGCACCAGCCACTGCTACTGCGCCACCAGGTGCCACCCCACCCGGCTGTGCAAGCCACCAGAGCTGGGAGAGTGCCACCGCACCTCAGTGTCATCCCCAGGGCTCTCACAGAAAAGAGTTCACGTCAACCTCTCTCGATCAATGTGGGTCCAGAACAGAACAAACAACGAACAAATGAGCAAACAAAAACCTAAAACCAAGATGATTTAAGAAGTTCAGATTCAGTCCTATTCTTAAATTTGCCTATTATTCATTACCGCAACAAATGCTAGAGATCAAAGAGCCTCTACTTCAATTTCAAAGGTTGAAAATGGTCAGAAATTCATAGTAAATATAATTGGTTTTTGAAGGAAAAAATGGATTATCTAATCATATGGTGCTCTGCCTATGTGTGACAGTTAAGGGTTTTTTTTAAAAATAAAAAAATGTTTATAGTAGACAGGTCTGGCCCTGGGCAGCTACCTGTGAGTGCTAATATTTTTGACCCCTGCTCTCTTCTTCACTGTGACAAATCTTTTTCTTTTTCTTTTTCTTAAATTCCTAGTGCTTAGTACAATGCTTAGCACATAGACAATACTCAAAAAGCATTTGTCAAAGAAGCTAATTTTCTCAAATGCCTAGGTTTAAAAAAAAAAATCACAATGCATCCTCCTGACCTACTTCAACCAGAAAAGCTGGCCGTGCCATGTATTTAACGACCTTGTGTTGGCTCTGTGATCACCACTTCTAAGTGCTGCACAGGCAAAAAGCACGAGAATTTGAGTCAACAGAGCAGTTGTTTCAATTTAACCAAATAGCTAATGAGCTTCTTTGCAATGGGCATAAAAAAATATAATAATAATAACTTGCTGGTGATAAAATAAGACTTTCAGCTTGAGGAAAGATTGCTGACTAGGAGCAAGTAAGAAAGCTGTTGAGCAACATTACAGAACAATCTGCAATCATTAAACACAAATGTGGACTGGTACCAACCGGCATCATTAAGCAGTTTGATACTCAGAGGCCGCCTGAGAGCTGGAGGGAAAAAGGGTCAGGCGGAACAGGTGCCAGGGACAGGGGGGTGAAGGTTCAAGGGAGGAAGCAAACTGGCCAGAAGGAAGGGCCCAAGGACAGGACAGACATGGTAAGAGGTGCTTGAACCCTTGTTTTTGCAGATAACATAGATACAAGTTTACTAGTTAAGAAATCCCAGATTTCCAGAATTTTTTAAACTCCCCTGTCTTAAAAAGTGGGATGCTGTGTCCTTGGCTGATCTTTTGGCACTTCCTGTTGCTCTTGACCCCACAAAGACTACAAACTAGTGGCTTCCAGGGAGGCCCTTGAGACAACAGCCAACAGCTTAAATCTGGAAACAAATCCAACCCAAGTAAAAAGATTTTCTTGCTTAAACTCCTTTATATTTTTCTCTGCTTTAATTACTGAACCCTGTAACTAGAATTCATCCCTGATTCAAAGAGATGCTAAAAATAGCCTGTTTTCCAACATAACACGGGAAGCATCTGTAATTTTGTTACTAAATGGACTCCTATTTTTTTTACAGCTCAGTAACTTACTCTTCAATACATTTCCTCTTTTTATTAACCAAAAATGTAAAACACTTTAGATACACATTAAACATTGATTTTCAAATACTAATTATGTATTTATAAGTTTATAAGTGAAATTTCAGGCATATTCTAACCTTACTTAAAAACAGTCTCCTGACTCTTTCCCTCTACATCTAATCATAACCTTCATTAAATGGCTTTGATTGCCAGAGTACCACCTCATTTATATATGATGAATGAATTAAAACAAAGCTGTTATCCAACAGGCTCCCCATTGCAAATGGCAAATTATTAATAACTTACATTTGAATCCACGGTGCCATTTACAAAGGGCTCTCACATAAATCATCTCATTTAATCCACAACAACCCTGATGCCAGCAAGGTAGGAATTACTTTAACTATTAAATATTTTACAAATTAGGAAACAGCCTCAAAGAGTGGAACACTCACCCAAAAAATCACACAGTAAGTAAAGGTGGGAGACATGCTTACCTACATCAACTTCACCTAAGTCCTACAGTTCATTCCAAACTCCACTCCTTATATGACTCACTCTGTCTTCTTCAGGACCACCCTGACCTAGCTAGACCACCCCTCCTCCTAATTCCAACAGAACTCACTGGGCATATCACCCATGTGCTACTTTCCATTGTGGTCTACCTTTGGAGGCCTAGGATTTGTCTTCCCAACTCAATCAGAAGCCCTTTGAGGGCAAGAACTATATCATGTATTCTTAAATGTCTAAAATAATACCATGCACTATGTAACAGGCATACATTAAATTGCTGTTTATGATGCCCCTGTCAAAGAATAATCTAGTAGACAAATGTTTCTCTTTCCCTAACTTCAGCAACCAAACCATGGCATCACCCTTAGCTTTGGTACCACCTTCTCATCTCCAACCAGAAAATCCTTGAAGCTGTTCACAGGCCATCATACATAAGCACTAAAGAGGTTTTCTTAACTGTGGTTAAAGTGACCTTATATCTTTTACTGGTTTGAGTCCCTGCCTTTCTCCCATACCTATATCCCGTCCCTGGTTTCTGACTTCATGTTGCTTCCTGAGCACCTAATCACCTGATCCACTAGTTATCTTGTGTTTTTACATCCTTGATTTGATCTACTTTGATTCCTGAATTTTCACCTGGCTCCCGTTCAGGTGCCAGAATGCTCACCTTTACTTCCTGCCTCCCCTTGGGTCTCTGGATCCTGACTTCCTAATTCGTCCTCACATCAACCACAGTCCAATCCCTACAAAAGGCACCACCCAGGACCCTACACAGGGAGCTGCCGGATAGTGCCTTCTTTTCTACCCTCAGCGTATACCTGGAGCTCTGCACATCCACAGCTATTTTAAGATGGTAGTTACTCTTATCTCCCTACGGCCCTCCTTCCCTCCTCTTCAAACTTGTACTTAAAAATCAGGTGACAAACATTCTGGGCTAAAATACCACATAGTCAGCAATCTTGGATACTAAGGGGTTAGATCATAACCAATTCAAGATTACCATTTAGTTTCATTAAATATGTTAAATCTTAAATTTGGACAAAGAAAATAAAACTATCATAAGCGCACAAAAATACTTAGGAAATTTGCACATTATCTGATGAAAATAACAAGATGTAAATGCTGCATTGCAGAGGTATTTTTTTCATTATTACCATGACAATTTTTACATATTCCAAAATCCAACTATATTTCAAAGCTAGCTCTGTAATACTAAACCTGACATAAAGATTTAATGTGCAATTCAACAAATAACTTCAGTTTTTCTTTTTTCTCCCTGAGGATAAAGGATAGTAGCAGCCACCGTAACAAATGAGTCCATAAACTTCCACCCACAGGGGACCCTGTGTGTCCACACAAGACTGACAAACACAGCAATAACATTTTATAACATGTCTATATTCAGTTCTCCTGAGCCTCTTATCAAACCCTAATTCACACCATAGCTAAAGTAATCAGGGAGCTACATGGCTCACCATCCCACTACAAGAGTACTACAATTGATGAAAAGATTTAAAAAAACAAAGGAAAAAAAGGACCACCCCCCAGAAATGAATGTAACATTTCAGTCGCCCAGAAAGTAACTCATTAGTACCAAAAATATGTCTAGTATTAGATTCCATCTCTGATTGATTAAGCAGCAGTAATCACTTCATTAGTGGCATCCAATATGATCTTGTAAGAAACATTTTCTGAGAACCAGAGACTGCACGGTAAAGGGGAAGGTGTTGGCGTCAGAGATCTGAGTTCCATCTGGGACCGACCACCAAAAGCTCTGGACTTTGGGAGAATTATTGAGTCTGAGCCTCAATCTCCCCATGTGTAACAATAAGGCTAATCATACCTCCCCTTAGAGTGTGAAGAGGAGGGGAGGATGAGCTCTTATGGGCAAAGAACAGAGCAAGGTGGCAGAGGCATTTAGTATCATTCCCCTACTACTAAAAGGAAAACACCACCCTGTCTGCACACAAGCACAGACGCCACAATCTGGCAGCCTCACTTAGCCCACTCATGGCAAAGAGGAAGTGCTAATACCACCACATTTGTGTATGCCACTTCCTCACTGCCTCTGAGGTTATGGTGGTAGCACTGACCTGTCTCCAAATGATACAACTCACGTTTGTGGCCAGGGGCCAATGTACTAGATGTCCCTGACCCTGCTCTTCTTTGATTTCTACAAATAAAGATAATGAGTAATGATAATTTACTCACTGAAGGGGAACAGAAATGTGGAACAGAAGTGTGGGTATTCCAAACAGTAGATATTCTGATATTTGAAATCCTCATATTTATTTTATTTAACTAAAACTCCACTTACTTTGTAGACAGAGCTTTCTCTTAGTAGCTTGACTTCTGCATAAAATGCCAGCTGACTCTGTCAAGCCCGAAGGCATGAGGCTCGCAAGCTCCAGATTCCACTCCCGTTTTGTCCATCACCACCTTCATCCCTACTATGGTGACAGCCTTCTGCCGAAGTCTAGAAGAGCTCACTTCCCCAGAGGCTGACCTCATCTCTGTAGAACCTTTTAGCACACGCGTGATGACTCAATTACCACGGGGCTCCACATATAAAGTAAGCTGAAGAAACCAAAGTGGCAACAAACCTATATACAGGGACAGTCAACATATCTTGAAATTTAAAGTCACCCCAGGAAGTTTCACATACAATTTTATCTTCTCCCTTTGCAACTACTGGGATAGATGGAATTCCAGGGAAATTTCCTACAATAAATGCTATATAATTCAGATACCAAAGATGTGTAATTAAATCAATTTTCATGTTATTACAAATACCCAGGAATTACATACCATTTTTATCAATCTCAATGCTTAAAATTAATGATCTTAAATCTTAACACTCAGCACTTTTTAAAATCCATTTGAAAGTAAGTGAAGACATAGAAACCAACCAAATCATGGGATTTCAACATAGAATGGCCCTCCCTACTACATCACCTATAAATTTAGCATTTTCAACCTAAGAGAACCATATGGTGACCATCTCTATCCTGCCACAAAGAGAGCCATCACCACCACTATACACCAATTCCTACAACAATTCGGGAGAGGAGGAAAGAACAGTGAGGACAGGGTCTGGAGAGGAGAACAGACATCAAGGTTCTCCCCGGTGCTGCGGCACTGTCTCTTCTTGGAGGTTGTGCACATACATGCTCCTGTTCCTTTTGCTGATGACTCCAACACAAGGAGATTAACGTCACTAAAGAGGAGCTGAGGCATCTGGCCTCCAGGACTAACCACCCAACGAAGAGTGCCCCAGCTCCTGTGAGCAGTGTGAGACGTCTTATTAAAAACACCTTTTTAATCAGGATTTGTATCTTTAATTCTCTGCTGGGCTGAATAGTAACCAGGAATGTGACCGCCCTGGCATGAGGGCACCTGGAAAGGAACAAAGGAGACGCAAGGCAGTTAACGTTTACGGGGCCTGCAAAGCCGAGCCAGGCGTCTGCTTGACTGCTTTGCGTGGCCGTGCCTCTCCCTCAGTCCTCACAGCGACCCTATGAGGCGGGTACTGTGAGTATCCCCATTTTACACACAAGAAAACTAGGGAACAGAGAAGGGAAGCTTGCCCAAGGTTACACAAAATATAATGGAGGTGAGAGTCAAACCTAGAAAATCTGCTTTCAGAGACTGTGCCTTAAAGCACTAGCCTGACATTCTCTTATTTGAAATGAAATAATCATCTCCCTGTGAAGATAAATTCAGGACAGGTAAAGCTATCAGGTTTATCAGGTTCCTCTTACCTTACTGCCCACTCCACTATTAAAGGTAAATCGCAAAATCTCTCTCTATAGTAACTCTAGGCAAACCACTCAAGCCCTGGAACATCTATTATGTACTTCTGCATACACTACATGATTCAATCTTCAGAGCCCAAGAAGACGGCAGAGGTGGGGGCTATAACCTCCAATTAACAAATGAGGACTTTCAGAGAGTAGGTAGCCGGATACTACCACAAAGCTTCTAACTGGCAAAGGCAAGGTTTGAACTCCTCAGTCCATTCACAGATGACACCTTTGGAAATATTTTATCCACTTTGTCTAAATGAATCAAACCCCACGGGATGACTGTAACCTCCATTCCATAACATTACAAAGAGACGATTTGCCCCGAGACTTAGAAAGTTCAAAACACAAAGAAACCTAAATGAAGTAAATACCAGATATCAAAAAGGGCTTCCTAGGAAAGTGGTAATCCACAGTTGTTTTATCCCTGGCAAAGTGAAAAAGACAAAGAATCTGCCACAGACAGGGGTTAGAAGATAGCAGCTGAACTGTTAACAAATTTTTAATGTCTACATGTGAGCTGAAATGACAGGTTAGAATCTCTAAGATCCCCAAACACACAGCAAGCCTGCACCCGCCTGCCAATTCTTTCCTGCGGGCCATCACCAACCACACGTGGGCAGTACACAGGGAGACAGGACAGGAGAGTTGAGAGATCTCCCACCTCAGGCACCTGTTAAGTCCCTAGATGCAGAGCTACCGCCTGTCTCACACCAGGACAAAAGCAGAATCGCTGAGAGAAACCCCTCTAAAGAGAGCAGAGCAAAGAGAGCTCCCGAGGAGCAGAAAGCCATGGACTGGAGAGTAAGGAGAACTCACCAGCGTCCAGAAAAACCAGCAGTCCAGCTACAAAACAGAGAGAGATCTCTCACCGCTCAGGAAGTTGGCAGTGCAGCTCTGAAGCATAAAGCTCTCCAAGGTCTTACCGGGGGGCTCAGGTGGGAAACTCTGCTGAAAATGAAGTCCTGATCCCACCCTCACAATACATGAAACCAGTGGTGAACTGAATCTAACTAATGCTACTAGAACACCCAGACCCAGCTCAGTCCCCCACATCAGCAATGTGACAAAAGAAAAAACAGGCCCTTTTCCAGGGGTAGATATTCCTCAGTATTTATTGTTCTTTTGCATACAACATCCGGCATACCATACAAATTACAGGACACATGGAGGAGAAGATCATGATCCATTCAAAAAAAAAGGAAAAGAAAACAGTCCGTAGGGTAGATCCAGATATGACCCTGGTGCTGCAATCAGCAGACATAAGTGCACTAAATGCACTAAGGGATCTACTGAGAAGGACGAGCAGATGCACATGAACCGGTGAAGAATTTCAGCAGGGCAAAATGAGAACTAAACAGGTAAATAAAAAAGCTAGAAGTGGAAATTACAATTTGAGAAATAGAGAGTTAATTCAATGAGCTTCACAGTAAACCGGACACAGCAGACAAAAGGGTCTCTGGTTTGAAGACAAAGAAGAGAGAGAAAACGAACCTGCCCGGGCCGTGGGGCAGCGCCGGGCGCCGGCACGTGTGTGCAGCTGGCCCGAAGGCAGGCAGAGGAAGAGTGGCGGGAAGGAGCATCTGAAGAAATAATAATGTGGGAATTTCCCAAATGTGACGAAGGATGTCAACCCACAGATCCAAGAAGCTCAAACTCAGAGACGATAAACACAGAAGAAAACCACACCTAGGCACATCACAGCCAAACTGCTAAAAACCAACGACAGAAAGAAAATACTCAAAGCAACCAGAGGAAAAAGACACGTTACTTACAGAAAACTGCAATAGGGCAACACTCAAGGCGGCTGAATATTCATCGAAAATAATGAAAGTCAGAATACAATGGGACTGACATATTTAGAATGCTGAGGGATACTAAAAACAACTGTCACACAGGATTCTTTATCCAGCAAAAATATATATATAAAGAACTCTCAAAACTAAGCACTTTTTTTAAAAAAAGCAAACAATCCAATTATGAAATGAGCAAAAGACATAAAGAAACATTTCACCAAAGAGGATATATGGATGGCAAGCCGATGAAAAGATGGCCAACATCACTAATTATCAGAGAAATGAAAATTAAAATCACAATGAGGTATCATTACACACCTGTTAGAACAGTTAAAATAAATAATAGTGATAATAGCAAATTCTGGTAAGGATGCAAAGAAAATGCTTCATTCACACGTTGCTGGTGGAAATGTAAAATAGTACACTGTGCTGGAAGATAGTTCAGCAGGTTCTTACAAAACTGAACATTCACTTACCATTTGACCTAGTACTCATATTCATGGGTATTTATCCCAGAGAAAACTTATATTCGTACAAAAATCTGTATACAAACACTCACGGCAGTTTTATTCATCATACCAAAATACTGGAAGCAGCACAAATGTGGTTTGGGGGACTGTTGAACAGACTCTGGTATATCTATACATTGTATACTGCTCAGCAATAAAAAGGAATGAACTAGTGATACACGCAACAACCTGCGTGGACCTTAATGAAAAAGGTAATCTCACAAGGTTAAAAATGGTATGATTTCATGTATACAGCATTCTGAAAATGATACAACTAAGAGATAAAGAACAAGGGACAGGGACAAGGAGTGTGATGGACGAGAATACAAAGAAATAGCACGAGGGAGATTTTGTGCTCATGGAACAGTACTGGATCTTGATTGTGGCAGTGATTATACAAATCGACACATGCGACAAAATTACACAGAACTTTACACGCTCACACACACAAATGCAGTTTAAAATATAGTGAACAGTGAATACGGTCAATTTCCTGGTTTTGATATTGTACTACAAGCAATAAGAGATGTCACCATTGGGGAAGCTGGGCAAAGGGTGGGTACACAGGACTTTAATTTTTTTTTTTCAATTTTCTGTGAGACTATAATTATATTTTAAAATAAGAGGTTTAATTTCTTTTTTAAAAAAAGGTAAAATAAAGACATTTCCCAATAAACTAAAACTGAGCAGATTTATAAAAGACGCTAAAGTTCTTCAGACTGAATGGAAACAATACCAGGCAGAAACAGGAAGGAAGAATGCCACAAAGACATCAACTCAAAGTATGTTTGAGATATTCACTAGTTCAACTAATATTTGTTAAATATCTTTTCTATGATAGTCTCTATGGTAAGTACCATGGAATAAAAGATAAATAACACTCAATCATATAGTCTAGCACACAAACCTACACATAATATTACCAAGTGATATTGAAGGCTGTCAAAGTACTTATACATTGCTGGTGGTTGAACGGAAAAGGAAGTTATCATTGGGCAAGCATAGGTAGAAAAAATCTTACCAGAGCTGAATCTGAAAATGAATGTTAAGTGAACAAGTGAGGAACAGTATTCTAGGCCAGGGGTGGGGAACCTGCCGCCTTAAGGCCACATGGTCTTCTAAGTCCTTAAGTGAAGCCTTTTGACTGAATCCAAATTTTACAGAACAAATCCTTTTATTTTTATTAATACATTTTTGTTCATCTTTTATATTTTTATTTTATTTTTAAAATGAATGTATTTAAAATACCAAAGAATAAAATAAGTTTCAATGAAATAATCCTCCCAGATTGACCGGCACAATTAGAACATTAGTAAGCCATAAGGGCTAAATTGATGGCTCATGATTTAGTTCTAAGTTCCCCCACCTGACAGGCACCACTACAGCACCAGGCTGGTTGGTGAGAGTTTATGGGGGTTGAGTACGCCAGTCTGCTATCAGCTTTTGACAACGGTGCACTGTGTTTCTGTTTGAAGTGGAATTTGTGAATAGCTGCACAGCTTGGCAGTATTTTTTAATTCTATCTGCTTAACAGCCCATGTCAAAGAAGACCAAGAGAATGCTTAAGGAAAACAGATTTTTTAATGAGCACTGGGAATTGCAATATTATCTTGTTTCTGCTAAAGATAAGATGATTTGCTTGCTTTGTGATACTGCAATATCAACATTAGAGAAATTCAATGCTCATCATCATTATAACACTCATAAGGACCACAAATATTTTAAATTAGAGGGTGAGGCATGAGAGGTTGTATTGCAGAAATTAAAAGATGAAAAGCAAAAGCAAAGGCAATTCTTTCAAGCAGCAATATGATCTGGAAATAATGCCACTGAAGCAACTTATAAAGTAGCTTATATACTCAGGGAAAAAAAGGAAGCCATTCAGAGATGCAGAAATTGTGAAAGAATGCATTGTCGAAAGTTGTAGGATGCTTAGACCCTGATAACATTTCAGAGTACAAAACTGCCTCTTTCAAGAACCATAACTGATCAGCAGCATGAATTAGCCTTCAACTTAACAGAACAACTTCATGCAATACTTCAAAAGGAAAATATGTATTATTCAATCACTTTGGATGAATCAACTGATACTACTGACATGGCGCAGGTTTTATACTTCATTCAGGGCATAACAGATTTTCTTTGCTGCGAAGAGTTACTTGCTTTGGGCACTCTTGCAAACAGAGCACAGGGAATAGCTATCTTCAACAACTCTCAAGATAGATGTTGTGAAATTGGACCAAATTTGGCAAATTTAGTAAGTGAATGTACAGACGGTGCACCTTTCATGACAGGAAAACACGAAGGGTTTATTGCACAGGTAAAAAAAGTATTAACAGATCCAGATGCTCTCATTTATTTTCATTGTATCTTGTATCAGCAAAATCTCTGTGCTAAAGCACAGATTAAGTGATACTTTGCATCAAGTTATAAGTATTGTTAACTCTATTGGTGCAAATGCAACACAGCACGGTCAGTTTCATAACATGCTAAACTTGAATGATGAGGTTTTCAGTGTGGATTTGCCATATCATCCTAAAGTGTGTTGGCTATTGCAGGGACAGGTGTTAGTCAAAAGTTTATGTCTGTGAGAACAGACAGTCAAATTTTATGAAGAACAGAATCAGCAATCTGAATTATTAAAAGAAGATTTCTATAGGAATGCAGCATTTCTGTGTGATATCAACCTGAATATTTCTTTGCAAGGCAAAACTAAGTCTATATATATGTGGCAAAAAATCCAAGCATTTCAAAAAAAAGCTATCTTTTTTCAAAACACTTCTTCAAAAGGAAATTTTGGATGAACATTTTCCCCTGTTAGCAAAGGTCACTGATGAGCAGGATGATATCTGCAAATCACTTGAAGAATATACAGCTGTTATAGACCTATTAACTGGAGAATACAATGAAAGTTTCACTGACTTTGAGAATCATGACATCACACTCAAATTAGCCTAATTGATATCACCAAGGCACCTAAAGAACTACAGATGGAACTGATTGAGCTCTCAGTAGATGGCATTTTTAAAGTCATTGTTTGATGTTAAGAAAGATCCAGTTCAAATATGGAAAAATGCAGAATTATCCACGCCTTTGGCAATATGCCCAAAAAATGCTTTCTTGCTTTTCAACCACTTATTGCTGCGAATCTACATTCTCCTACCTAACCCAAATCAAGACACTCTTAAGGTCACAAATGACTGATACCCACCTAGAGGCTCAACTGAAACTGCAGACCTCCATGCTGCAACCAAATACTCAAATGCTTTCCAACAAAAAACAGACATAACAAAGTCGTTAAAAGGTTAGTTAACTTTAAAATTAATAATTTCAAAAAATGAAAACTATTTGTTAAGTACATAGTAGTTAGATTTTTACAAAATAATGTACATTTTTAAGTCTATCTAATTGAAGTTTCTTGAATGCGGCCTTACTTGATTACAGCTAAATTATTGTAGCCTTCCAACACGAAAGGGTTCCCCACCCCTGTTCTAGGCAAATGGTCCAGCCAGAGCACAGCCACAGAGGTAAGAGGAAGGAAGATATGTATGTGGAGCTCCAAGGGTTTAAGATACCCAAGGAGAAGGAGGAGGAGGAAAATTCCTAGGAAAAGGCAGACTGGGGGGAAGGCAGGCAGACCACACACAGCCTCTGTAAAATAAGGAGTCCAAACATCACTCTCCTAGCAACTGGACAGATTGGAAGGAACTAAATTTACTTAGGAAAGTAATAGAAGATGGGCGTTCTAAGGAGAGAACTTTGGCAGTGTGGATAACGTATTAGAATAAAGTGATACAGGAGGTAGGACAGGGCAATAACATAACAGTCCAAGGGAGAGATGGTAATAAGCTGAAGCCAAGGCAGGAGCAAGAAGCACAGAAATAAAAGGGAATATGTGAACGAGCTAGGGATGAAGAGGAAAGGGAAGAAGTGACAATCACTACCACAGTTCCAACCTGGGTGCTGAAAAGATTTTACCTTCAATAATCTCAGAAGAGAATACAGCAGTAGGAAGAGGGTTCTGATGGAAAAATAGTAATTATACTTTTGGAGATGGTAAACTTGAGGTGCAGGAAGAACCTCCAGATATCTAATAAATGCAGAGGTAGAGCCTGGAGCAGAGGCCACAAACAAGCCCTAGCTGGAATCAAAGGGCCAGAAAAGAATAGCAATACAAAGGACTGCCAACAGGAGTAAGTACAAAATGACAAGAAAATGGCATTAGGAATCAAATTCCTAGGTGAAAAAGCCTCTTTTTAAAATTTATACTTTATAAAGTGTAAATTCTTATACTTTTGTTGTTAGTATACATTAAGAGCCTTAAATTGTTTAAATCATTGCAACTAATAACTCTTCTAGTAATATATGAATATATGAATAAAAGGAATGAACACAAATGTGGGCAAAGATTTATACATAAAGATGTTCCCTTCAGTGTTATTTACTATAGTAAAACATAGACGCAACTAAATACCAAACAAAAGAACTGATTGAAATCAAATTATGTTAGATCTGTTTATTATGTAACAACCTTTATAGTATTTTACAAGACTTTTAAATTATGTGATAAAATTCTTACTGACACAAATGGAAATGCATACAAAGTAGTTCTACAGTATTTATTTAACCAATAATATTTATTAAATACCTGCTATGTACTAGTACCTAGGTGCTGGGGATAAAATGCAGTAAAAGGTAGAAACAATTCCTTGTTTTTGTGGAGCTTAGATTCTACTGGAAAGTGACCTCAAAAGAGTACATAAATAAATCTGCAGGAGAATCTCATATGGAATAAATACTAAGGCACACATCACAGGGATATAATAAAAGAATATTATCAATTATATGAATATACCTGAAATTGGCTTAAAAGAAATAAAACACAAGATTACTAGTAAAACATAATGAAAAATAAAAACTAAAACAAAGCAAATTTCACGTGATTTAGTCAATGGTCTAGAAAAGGAAAAGTAGAATTATAAACAGAGTGTTTTGGCCCTTTGTAATTTGCTCATCGCAGATTCACAAGGCAAAACCTTCGCACCCTCAAACCAAAACACCCAGGAGGCGCGGGCCAGCCGCACGCTGAAGGAGGCCCACATGCCCGCCGACTCGGTGTGGACCAGAATGAACCCCTCAGTAATGCTAACGGTAGAAAATTTTACAAGATAAATAATCCTTCCACAAACAAGCTAAGACGGTATTTTCCAACATTTCATTTTCTTTACAGTAAAACCCCCCCACACACATTCACCTAAATTCACTCATTCATTCATTGAACCAATACTGCATGACAAGGACGCCCTTAAAATCACATCATCCCCTAGAAACAGTACTCAAAATGCTACAGAAATTTAAAAACCAATTCCTAAAATACAAAACATTAGACTGCTTAAACATTTGCGGAAAGTCTACGTTGAAGAAAAGCACTGAATTATATTGCCGCAAGTTGTTTAACATATTACAGAAACACCCTTTGAAAATAATCCATCTATGCTCAACACACATAGACATGCACACACACAGCTGAATGACATTTATCCTTAAAAAATTGCCCTGCAACAGATAACTGGCAAGAAACTGGTAGGAATGTCCTCATATTAGAGGTAGAAAAATTGAGAAAACATTGTGTCAGGTACTAAATTGTGTACACACCCACCAAAATTCATGTTGAAGCTCAAACCCCCGATTATGACTGCATTCGGAGATAGGGCCTTATGGAAGTAATTATGGTTAAATGAGGTCCTAAAGGTGGGGCCCGATCCTATATGACTTATGTCCTTATAAGAAGAGGAAGAGACATCAGCACTTGTGCTCTCTGTGCCCACTCAGAGGAAAGGCCATGTGAGGACAAAGCACCTGTATGTAAGGCAGGAAGAAAGCCCTCACCAGGAACTGAACCTTCTGGAACTAAGATCTTGGACTTTACAGCCTCTAGAACTGTGACGAAATAAATTTCTGTTGTTTAAGCCACAGTCTGTGGTAGTTTGTTATGGCAGCTTGAGCAAACACACTGTAAAGTAAAATTACCACATAAAATTCCTTGAAGAAAATTACTGAGACTCACCCTCCCCCAAAAAATAACACACAAAAATAATCCTAATATTCTGTAATCTTTCCTGAAAATTAAATATAACTCAAATTAATATTAATTACTTGCTTTTTAAGAAGTCACCTGCCATAATGAGATATTTTATTACTAGAGATTAGTCCATTAAATAAAGCATTTTGTCGAGGTTGGTGACATCGTAAACTTCATTAAAACTACAATAGAGCAAAGGGTTATTAATATGGAGTTCAAACAAAGCCCAGAACAATCTAGAATCACTCTGACATAGAAAGCAACAAAGAAAAACAACTTGCCCTTTCCTTTGAGGTCCTTTTGAACAACTACCTAATATCTCCTGCAGTCAGACGTCCATTCTGAAGTAACAGCTGAGCACACCAGGATTAACACGTAACGGTGAGCCAAGGCCGAGAAGGAAGTACCTCAAGGAGGGACCATAGTCAACAGTACCCAGCTGTTCCTAAAGCATCCCGACCTCAAGCACCCACAACTCAGCCCTTGGACATTTTCTCTTCTGCATCCACAGTCCCTCCCTTCCTGATCTCAGCCAGCCTCGCGGTTTTAAATGCCACACGGACACTGACAACTCCCAAACTCACCTCTCTAGCCCAGACCACTCCCACGAACTTCGAAATTGTATACCCAGCAGCTAACTCAACCTCTTCACATGGGTGTCTAGTACACACCTGTGACAGGAAATTTAACATGCCCAGAGCTGAACTTCTGACCTCCCCTCACGATCTGATGCTCATGGTCTTCTCCAGCTCAGTTCTTGGCAACGCCAAGTCTCAGGTGCTCAAGTCAGAAACCCTGGGGCAGCCTTCCCCCTCTACCTCACACCTCACGTCACAGCCACCAGCAAAGCCTACTGGTGGTTCCAGCTTCTAAATATATCAAACTCTCCCACCTCAGCTGCTTCCACCCTAACCCAGCCTCCCCTACCCGCTTCCTGTGCTCCCCAAAAGGCTGTTTTCCTCCATGCGGGAGCCAGAGCAATTCCGTCCAAGAAGTTGGATCACATCTCTACTCCACGTGACACCCTCTAATGGCTGTTCATCACACTCAAGGTAAGAGCCAAAACCCTGACAATGACCTAAGAGAGCCACGTGACCACCCTGTCCTCATCTCTTACCCTCTCTCTCTCCTTCACGCTACTTCCGGCCTCCTCCCTGATCTCTGCACTTGCTACGACCTCTCCTGGAATGTTCTCCCCCCCACCCCACACCTCCTTCAAATCTCTGCTCAAATGTTACCTGCTCTGACCCACCCCAGTTAACTCCTGAACCTCCTTACCCCTTTGCAATGATTTCTTTTTCTCCATTAGCATCTATCATCTTCTGATATGCTGTGTGTGTCTAATTTACTAATTTGTCTCCTTTATTGCCCAATTCTCCCATTAGAATGTCAGCTTCATGAGGACAGAGATTTTTAAAATATTTTGTTCACTGATGTGTCCTCAGTGCCCAGAACAGTACGTGGCATGGCACACAGCAGGTGTTCAATAACTCACTGTTGAAAGAATGAAAAGTTTATGTAGCATTTCATTCCTACATTTTATACAGAAGAAACTGGAGAAATGTTAGATTACCAGATTTTGAATACATTTATTTGGACCTTCTCTCTGTATGCCTTCCCTTGGTGATCTCATCGATTACAACCATCTCATCTAGATCTGCCTGCACTTAAATCTCACCCAGATTACTTTCCATGAGTAAATCTGTAGGGCATACTGCTGGTTTAAGACCCACTTTTAAAGGTAACATCTGCAGTGGGAAAGACATTTGAAGAGAAAAAGAGAAATTTAAAGAGAATAATCAACAATTTTCTACCTTTTTGGTTTTCATTCCTCAAAAAAAAGGTCCAAATTCAAAAAAAATTACTGAAGCAAAAGTATCCATATTGCATCTTTACACAGAAGAGTAGGAGATGGCAATCTTATTAGTATAAAAACAACTAAAAATACATATCACAAGTTTTACCTTTTTTTTCCTAAGTGTGATTAAACGAGGAACAAAAAAACCTTCCCAGCAGAGGGTCACAGATAAGAAATTAACAGGATAGAAATCAAAGCATCCAGGCTTCAAACCAAGAACATCCTGACAACGTCTTGCAAACTGAAGGGCCGACAAAGCATATTAATGAGAATACTGTTAGCATGCTACTCAGACATGGGTCTTCAGTTTCAGCTTTCCAAAGGAATTGGTTTCAAAGGGGAAGGAGAAGTTACACACAAAAACAAAAGCATGTTCATGTTTTCCATTCACTACTGCACACTGAGCTTATAGGCGGTAAACCTTCATCTGCCTTGCCATAAATGCAGCAATGGAGGACAGCCAGTCAGGACACTCCCTAAGAAGTGTGACGACACAGCTTAGTAACATTAAAATCTACAGATATATCTAGTCGAACTGAGTATATTTATCTGTGTTCAAGACAATCCAAAGCATGAGATCTAACATTCTCTCAGAGGCAGAAGGTACATTACACCCCAACCTACAGGATTATTTTTTAAGACAAGTGCACATATAAACCTGCCAAAGTCTTGTGTGCTTTGGAGAAATAACTACAGGAAAGATTTAAATACCAAACATAGGCAAAATCATTTTTAAAGTTTCATCATGGTACCTATTTTATTCTTAACGTTTAACTAACACCATTGGCCACTTTCCTTCAATGCTTTCTGGGCACTGCTCCCTCCACTCCAAGTTAGCCAGTTCTGGGATGAACCACTTTCAGCTCTAAACTTCACACCTGATAGAACAAGTGGAAACTTATTCCAAACTAATACTCCCATAAAACAGAAGACTCCCAGTAGGCAACCAGTTTGGTTGATCAAAAACAGTAAGGAACCAAGTAACATCCATCTACTGATTATTTGAGAAGTAGACATCAAAACATGCTCAATCTCATGCAATACAAAGAAATGCAAATTAGAGCCACAATAAGATACCATTTTAACTTGTTAGATTAGCAAAGATTAAAATGTATGAATAATTCCTGTGTTGCCAGGATGGGGGAAGTCACAGGTACCTACCCTCTTACACTTTCCTGCTGGAAGTGCAGACTATCAAGCCTTGTAAGATTGCAAAAGGGTTCACAAAATCAAATTAGACTCTAGAGGAAAGACATACATATCTCCCAAAATGTAATCTGTGATGACAGCTGAAACAGAAGTCAATTTGGAGATACCATTTGACTTTGGTAGAAACATGAGGAAGGGTAATCCCTTACCCCTGACCTCCTGGCCACAGCTAACTGGACCAGGACAGACACTACACAGAATGGGCCAGAGTGTCCCTCCCAGGAATGTTGAATTGGGACTGTGTGGTTCTGGTTTCATCTGGTCCCATGTGCTTTTGAACAGTGGAAACATAAAATATATCAATAGCTTCACCTTCAGAAGCCCCACATTCCTGGCATATTCTATTGCTATTTAGCATACAAACAAACAGCATTTGAGGATTCAGTAACCTGACTTCCATTTTAAATTTTTCCAAATTTGTACTCTAGGATAATTTTTTGCTTATATTCTTTTCCTAAACTCCCTTCCTCTCATCTTTCTAATTTCAATATGCTAATTTATATCAGCTTATCTGATTATATTTACTCCTGCTTAAGAACATTATTTACAGCTCTTCAACAGACTGAGTCTGTTGTAATTAGACTCAATAAATTCCAAACCTCAACCCTCTACTTCAGAATATTATTCTTGATGGGATTATAAAATTGCTGGTAAACTTCTTTTTAAGTTGTTTTTTTTTTAAGCCCTGTAGCAATCTGAAATCAATGAGTTCTCAAAGTAATTTTCTAAAAGGGACAAAGAAACTTTTGGTCTCTTAATTTTAAAAACTCATTTTAATTTAATGGTAACTGCCATTCACCAATGGATGAAGGCCAACTTTTTCTCTTCTTTTGTTCCATTATTTTCCAATCTGTTACAGAATTATACAAACTAGAAACGTGATGTGCCCTTCAAAATGTCAAGTTTGACTTTTGAGAATTATCACAGCCTTGATTGTCTTCTCCCATAAACCAATCATTCTGCTAGCAGCTCTCCTCAGTCTAACAATGAACACTCAAGCAGGGAAGAAGACATATACACACTTATTTCAATCATAGTCAACTCTGACAACACAAAGAATTCAAGCTTTCAAAGCACTTAATTTGGCTGAAGATGCAATCATGTTACATGCTTCAAAAATAACGTACTCCCCCATCTTGTTTTTGGAGAACTCTGAAAATCTAGACAATATGCTTCCTTTCAAAACACCAACTGGTCACAGAGGAAAAGAAAGAAACAGACAAATGATCTTGCCAAGAGCCATTTCTGTAGTTTCTCTCAATAGAATAGCCCTTTCATGGCTACAAAGATTTAAATTCAATCCTTAACTGAATTGATGATATACCACCTTTTATTTATTTAGAATTGAATTTTAGAACAAAAAAGGGCTCACAGAACTTTAATTCAGTTGTTTCCAATTTTTGCAAATACGAGGACCCCCTCTGCAATGCTAAGAAATGTCAAGGACTTTTATAATAGCTCTATGTAGCGACTGAGAAAATAAAGGAAAAAAATTGTTAAGGACACAGTAATTCTTTTAAAAGCACCTGCAAGCATCTGTAAAATAGTAAAACATGAATCTAATTTTTTTTTTTTATTACAGACCCAGTTAATGTCAGAACAAGGTCTAAAACCAAGTCTCCCAGATTTATAATACAGATGGGGCTCTAAGAATTCAACCTGGAGGGAAGGTTTTTCTAAAGTATTCCTGACAATTCTCTTAGGTAACTAGACAAGCTGATTTTAAAGTTCTTTTGGAAAAACAAACAAAGATGGAGCAATTCTGAAAAAGAATAAAGAGTAGAGAGTATCCTTCATCAGATATTAAAACATTATCAAGCTACAATAATTAAAATAGTATGGTGTTGCTGCCATCTGAGTAAATGAACCTATAATGGAACAGATTAGAAAATGCATAAACTGTCTAACACGTATATAGGAAATCAGTGTAAGATGGATATGGCATTTTAAACCACTAGGGTAAGGTTTATTCATTAAATGCTATTGTAACAACTGGATACCCATTAGGAGAAAAAAATCAAGTTGAGTCCTTACATAACCCCTTATACCAAAAGAAGTTTCAAATGTAGCAAAAATGTACTGAAACCACTAAAGGACTAAAAGAAACACAGAAATTTTAACAATCTTGAAGTAGAAAAGGTCTTTCAAAACATGATTGAAAAATAATAGAAGCCAAACATTAAGCTACTTGAAAAAAATCAAGTATTATCTCATTACAGAAAATTTATATATAAACAAAATCAAGATTATATACCAAATGAGGTCCCTTCAGGGCATTATAATTCTATTCAGGATACAAACCTGAGTTCTGTGACACCTAAGTACAGCACTCTCTCTATTCCATGCAATCCCAAATCACTTGGAAGGAAACATTTAAAACAGTAAATATCAAGTAATCTAACAGAATCCATGGTAACAACCTTCAACCTAGAACTATGAAGTTAAGTTCTTGCCTAGACCTATGAAGTAAGTTTTGCACAGCACCACACTCAGCTCTTACCTCCACTCACATTGGAAACTGTCTGCCATACAATAAGGCAAGGTCTTTCGTTACGCATCTGGGGGGTCATAGTTTAATTTTACTGGAACATACACACAGTAAAGCAGTAACAGGTCGATAGGTTTCTCTAGGCTTACTGCAGGATATATGGTCTTACTGCCAACATGCAGGTTTCACAGTGAATAGTTACCAAATTTATAACATCCAGAGATTACCGAACACCAACTATACAGAAGGCATTATGCCAAACTTGAGATGAAGAAATCAGTCTTCAGCCTTCCAGAAGCTTACAAACTACCTTATTAGTGAAACAGACCATGAGGTAAGGACGCCGCTTACCAAGAGCAGTAACATACAACCATGCTTCAATCCTCAAGTCTCCCCGTATGACTGAAGACAGTGACACTGCAGTTACCTAACTTACTACTGTAGGCAAACCATGGCTAACCACGTGAGTTTCTTAAAGCTTGGTCATGAGTATACCCAAGTAATTCAACCTAAACCTGACAGCACCACCATCATAGCGCATCAGCTCACCAAGGCACTCCATCCACAAGGTCGTGTTAACAGCTGCTGTTTGCATTCAGACCCTTAGTTCAATACCATCTTGATTCCCATTGTTTTTTATTTCCATGGACTTTTCCCCCCTTATCTACATCTGGTATTTCTCCAAGTTATCAATTTGTTCTTCCTTTTTGACAGAAAAAAAAAAAAAATTAGGTTATTAAGTATGAAATGTCCGATTTCCTTAAGTGCTAAGTTTGACACAGTTGGTATCTCTGACATTTCACTTTGACAGTTCTTATTTTATTTTTATTGTGAAGGTACATCCTCAGGCTTTCAAATGCATGGTTTGGCTTGTGATTATCTTTCAAATTTTTTTTTAGAGCAACGTTTGTGAAACCATGGATAAGCCAAAAATTCATGTTATTTTCAAATATGAGTTCCCTCGTGGAACTAGCGCAGCACAGACAGCTCAAAATATCAACAAAGTGTTTGGGAAGGATGTGGCTAATGAACACACAGTACGTCAATGGCTTGAGAAGTTCCACTGTGGTGATTTAACCTTGAAAATGAGCCACGTGGGCGACCTGAGACCAAGGTAGATAACGATGAGCTGAAAGCTGCAGAGGAAGCAAATCCACCTCAACCTACGTGTGAATTGGCAGCAAGGTTTGACATTACTATTCCAACAATATTGAACCATCTGAAACAAATCAGCAAGGTAAAGAAACTGGATAGATGGGATCCACATGAATTAAAAAAGCGTCAGAAGAAAAATCATCTTGAAGCTTGCCTTTCTTTGCTGTCACGACATAAAGGCAAACCATTTCTACACCATATTGTTAAGTGTGATGAAAAATGGATTCTTTTGGACAATCACAAGCGTTCGGCACAATAGGTGGATAAAGATGAAGTGCTAAAACACAGTCCAAAACTGAATATTCAAAGAAAGCTAATGGTGTCTGTTTGGTGCTCCAGCACTGGTATTATCCACTCCAGCTTCATGAAACCTGGTCAGTGCATTACAGCAGATGTTTACTGCAGCCATTTGGACAAAATGATGAGGATGCTTGTGATTAAGCAGCTGAGACTGTTCAACAGAGACAGGCCAATCCTCTTGCAAGACAACACTTGACCATGTGTCACACAAACAACACTGCTCAAACTACAGCAGTGTTGTAGTTGGACTTGGAAACTCTCTGTCATCTACTGTAGTCACCAGACCTTGCACCAACTGACTACCACTTCTTCCAGGCTTTGGACCACTTCTTGCAAGGAAAAATGTTCAATTCTCAGCAAGCTGTGGAAAACACCTTAAGCAATTTCATCACCACTCGCTCTCCAGGCTTCTTCACTGTTGGCTTAAACAAGCTACCCTTAAAATGACAAAACTGTGTCGACAGTTTAGGTGCATACTTTGATTAACTGTACTGCTTATTGTTTGAGATATAATAAACTACACTTTTGATTCGAAATCAGAAATTTCATATTTAATGACCTTATATTTGTCTACTACCTAAAATCAACTAATGATAAGCAAAATAATCATTACTATAAATAATTTGCTTATAATAATTATCACCATCTTTCCCCTTCTCTAGTTTGGATATTTTACTTACTTTTATATTTTAACCTAGTTTCTATCTTCTTCTTGTTTTTACAGGGACTAAATATCAGTTTCACATTCAAAAGACAGACCTAGACAAACATTATTCTAAAATTCTAGAGTCAAAAAGGCAGTCACAGACATCAGATAATGATCTTTGTTTAAAAATAATCTTGAGGTTAAATCCTACCTAGATGGTTTGAGATAAAGAAAACTAACAAACCTTTAACTAGATTGACTACAAAATAGAGAGCGAGCATGCACACGCACATGCACACAAATTGGCAAAATAAGGAATAAAAACAAAGACATCAATCACTACCAATTATAAAAAGTTTATAAGAATTATAAGGGAATACTTGAAGTAATTTATGCCACCAAACTAGACAACTTGGATGAAAAGAAAAATCCCAGGAAATATAAATTAACAAAACTCACTTAAAAAGAAGAAAAAAACTGAATAAAACCTATAACAAATTAAAAGGCTGAGTTAGTAATTAACAATCTTCCCACAAAGAAAAGCTTAGGCCCAAATGGCCTCACAGGTGAATATTTAAGGAAGAAGTATCCAATCTACATATTCTTCCAGAAACTAAAAGAATAAACACTTCCCAACTCAATCTATAAAGCCAGTTTTACCCCGATACCAAAGCCAGACAAAAACATCATAAGAAAACTACAGATCAATATCCTTCATGAATATAGATGTAAAAATCTTCAACAAAATATCATCTAATCTAGCACCATAGAAAGGGATTATACACCACAAAAAAGTGAGATTTATGCCAGGAATACAAGGTTGGTTCAACCTCCAAAAATCAATTAATACACTATATAATACCAATAAAGGACAAAAATCACATGATCATCTCAGTGGATGCAGAAAAAGCATTGCATGAAATGCAATACCCAAATCATGATTGTTATGATTTGTTGAAGACGTTAAATAACATTGAGAAGAATACCACTGTATGTGTATGTCAAGTGAGACACAATAAGGAAGTGAAGGCAAAATGCACAAAACAAAGGAAGTTTATTGCTCACAAGTCCCAGAGAAGATAGGGGTGCAACGGGAGGTCCAGAAACAGCAGGGTGCTGAACCAGCTGGTGGGAAAGTGAGAGACAGAAAGGAGGAGACCTGCAGGACTATGCCTTTATTAAGGGGCTTTATCCCTTACACTTTCTCTCAGGGGTTATGGATTGGTCAGAAAAACACACATGAATGGGCACTTATTCACATGGTTCTAGGGTTGACCATTAGGTTTTGTCATGGTCAGCAGCCTGTAGGGTGTGCTGGGTTTTGAGTCAGTGAGCTGAGGCACAAGCAGGCTACAACGCAATCACGCAGGGAGGGGAAGTTTTAACTAGGCCAAAGGCGACAGGGCATGACTAGGTTACAAACAACTTATGTCAGGTCTAAAATGGATGCTAAGGTAACAACCACATTAAACTTATGACAGTTATTAAAAACCCCTAGACTAAGAATAGAAGAAAACATCCTCAACCTGGTAAAAGGCCTCTCCAAGAAAAACAACAACTAACACATACTTAATGGTGAAGGACAGAATGTTTTCCCCCGAAATAAGGAACAAGAGATATCTGCTCTTATCACTTCTGTGCAATACTGTAATCGAAGTTTTATCCAGTACGATAGAGCAGGAAGGAAGGAAGGGGGGAGGGGGAAGCATCTAGATTGGAAAGAAAGTAAAATTGTCTTGCTAGTCAAATTCATGATTAGCACATTTCATGATCTTATACGACAAAAAGTCTAGGGAATCCACAATAAAACAACTAGAATTAAAAGACAAGTTCAACAAGATCACATGATACAAATCAATATACAAAAATCAACTGCAGTGACTACAAAGCAGCAGCATGAGGGAGTTCCTTTGTGATGATGGGACAACTCTATAACTTGATGTGGCAGTGGTCACATGATCTGTACACACAAACTGCACAGAACACACAAATGAGCACAGGCAAAAACCAGTGAAATCTGAATAAGGTCTACAGATTGTTCCAACATCAATTTCCTCATCTTGCTATTACACTATAGGTGTGTAAAATGTTACCATTGGGGGAAGCTGGGTAAAGAGGACGCAGGACCTCTCCATAATATTTTTGCACTTCCCATGACTCTATAATTGTTTCAAAATAAGGTTATTTAAAAAAAAATTAAAAATTAATTGCATGTCTACATACTAGCAATAAATAATTGAAAATGAAATTAAGATCTCTAGATGATTCTCTTCTGCAAATTTGGAAACCACCATCTTAACACCTTTTTTGAGACAGCAAGTACAGAAGATACATAAGCATGTGATAGATACCACTCCAAAATATTACCAATAAGTTCCCAAACATTAGAATCACCATGCAATACTCCAGACCATCACAATTTCTAGGACTAGAACACAGACATCAGTATTTTTTAAATTCCCCAGGTAAACCACTGCTGCATGAAGCAACAATTCTCAAATTTATGTTTCAAGACCTCTTATAGTTCAAGACCCCAGCATAATAGTAAAAACAAAATTGGAGGAAAAAAGAAAGAAATGAAATAAGAGTAGCTTGAACCCAGGAAAAAAAACAGAAGACCACCATCAGAAATGAAGATTAAGTAAGAAGATGTCCAAGGAGAACAGAATCAAACAAAAATTTTAAAAGGGCATTGATGAAAAAACAACCAAAAGAAAGTGGTTGTTACATGTGTATTTTGTGAGTTCTGGCTTGTTCAAAAAAATTTTTTAAAGATAAAAAAAGTAGTATGAAGGGTCAGAGAGAAGGTGACTGAAATAGAAATTAGGCAAAGGAGTTCAAATATTTCTATAATTGGAAATATTAATACATGTACCTCCAAGATACATATATATACAAAACTTGGGAAGAAGATATACAAAACTGATACAGAATATTTAAAACAATACTCCAAGAAAACTTTCTGAAAATAAAAGACCTCAATCTACACATTTTAAGAGCCAACTGGGGAAAGCTGACCAAGAACAAACCACCCCAAAGTGAACCCTAGTAAACTATTAGACTTGAAGGATACAGAAAATATCCTCAAGGCTTCCATTCTAAAAGACGAGATAACTTACAAAGACAGAGGGCGGATCACACTGGCATCACACTTATCAAAGCAACATACAAAGCAAGACAAGAGTAGAAAATCATTTTAAAAAACTTAAGGGGAAAAAAGTGAAAGCAAGGATTTTATATCCAGCCAAGCTGTCTTTCAGCTAACAAGGCCATAAAAAAATTTTTTTGAACAAGCCAGAACTCACAAAATACTTACACACATATCTTTCCTGAGGATTCTAATCACCTTTCTCGACCCAGGTTCACCTGGGCCACAGACACAGAAAATGATCTGAGTGACCACGCTCTTGGATTCTCTCAAGATTGGTACACAACTAATGCAATTCTAGATGCCCAGGACAGAAGCTGATCCATTACATTCCAAGAACACATAAGGGCTTGAACTCCGTCTGACCAAGGGATGACTGAAGAGATTTAAGCAAAAACCTTGAGGAAGAAGTAAACATTTTATTATTTAATCATAGAACTAAGATTAAAAATAAGATAGAAAAATGGAATGGATCTATCAAACCTTTAGAAACCAAACAGTCCCAATATTACATAAAATTTTTTAAAACATGTGAAATGAAAAAATACTTCCAAATTATTTTTATGAATCAAGTATAATAAATAATACCTGAACCTCATTAAGACCACACAAAAAAGGAAAATTACAAAGCAGTATCACATATGAATATTAATGTAAAATTCTGAAATAAAATAATAATAAGCAGACTCCAACACCACATTAAGAGTTTATACCAGGAATGCAACAATGGTTCAGCATCAGGAAATCTAGTAATATAATTCACCATACTAATAAGTCAATGAGAAAAGTCATATATTAGTAATTACCTCCATAGAGGCTGAAAAAGCCCTTGACAAAATTCAACATCCATTTCTAATAAAAAATTTTATAAAAAATAAAATAAAAAATGTATTCCCTTGAATACATGAGAATGGATGAATACTTCCTTAAAACAATTTTAGACAGGGAGAACGAAAAAAATGAGAGCAAGAACAGGTACGTGCACACACGCACACACACGCACACACATGCACACACGCACACACGCAAGGGTGAGTGCAAGCGCCAACATGTTAATGGGCAAATTCTACAGGCATCCCCACCATGGTCAGGAACCAGACAAGGATGCCCACTACTACTTCTGCTATTTAACATTGTTCTGGATGTATTCACCAATGTAATTAGACAAGAGAAAACAAAGGTGTGAAAAATGGAAAAAATGAAATAAAACTTCTTATCAGCTGATGACATGATAGTAAAGCTAGAAAACCCCAAAAATCAATGATAAAACTAACTCAAACAATAAAAGAATTCAGCAAGGTAGCAGGATACAAAATTAAACAAAAACTAACAGTCTTAACATACACAAAGAATACCAGTGAAATGTATAATGGAACAGAAAACCCTATTTACAATAGCAACAGAAAAGATAAAACACTTAGGAATAAACTTAATAATAAATGTTCAAAACCTGTATGAAGCAACCTATAAATTTATACAAACCTGAAAGGCACACAAAAGTAGACCTGAGTATCCCACTGTTCGTGGTTAAGACAGCACAACTTCATCAGGTCGCCAGTTAACCCTAAAATGATTTATAAACATAATGCAATTCCAATAAAAATTACACAGCTTTTTTATGGAGCTAGACAAGTTGATGCTAAAGTTCATGTGGAAAAACAAACCACAGAACAGCTTAGTAAACATTACAAAGGAGGAGGTATAAGGGAGAACTAGCCCTTCCAATTATTAAAATAAAGTCTCGTGATTAAAACTGTGGTAAGTGCACATGAATAGACAGACCAGGAGAATGGAATAGAAAGCCCCCAAATAGACCTCAGTGCACACACAAATCTAATATATAATAATCGGGGCACCTCAAATGACTGGGGCAAAGATGAACTTTATAAATGGTGTTAAAATTAGATCTATTCCTCATACCACATACCAGAATAAACTCTAAGTGTATCAGAAATCTAAATGTAAAAACTGAAAACTATTCAAGTACTAAAAGAAAACACTGGTGAAGCCCTCTATAACATGGGTGTAGAGATAGGTTTTCTGACCTTGACTCAAAATCCAGACCCAATAAAAGTTTGCTAGATTTGACTACATAAAGATAAAATCTTTTGCATGGAAAATAACACGATCAGAAAAGCCCGAAGACAATAAACTAAGAGAAAATGTTGTAACATAAATCACATATAAAGGGCTGTTATTCCTAACACAAAAAATGATTTTTTTTTTTTTTTAAAGAAACACGGTCTCCCTCTGTCACCCAGGCGGGAGTTTTGCAGTGGCACGATCACAGCTCACTGCAGCCTCAAACTCCTCAGCTCAAGCAATCCTGCCTCAGCCTCAGCCTCCCAAGCAGCTGGGACTACAGGCACACACCACCACACCCAGCTAACTTTTTTATTTTTTGTAGAAATGGGGTCTTGTTATGTTGCCTAGGCTGGTCTCCAACACCCGGGCTCAAGCGATCCTGCCTCAGCCTCGCAAAGTGCTGGGATTACAGGTGTGAGCCACTGCACCCAGCCCATAAAAGGAACTTTTAAAAACTGAATAGAAAAGAACAAAAATCCTATGGAAAAAAATGGCCAATAGACACCTCTCAAAAAAACATAAAAATTTCCCTTGAACAAATGAAAGGATCTTCAACTTTAGGAATAAAAAGGGAAACGCAATTAAACTACACCAAGAATTTTCACCCATTAGCTTGGCAAAAACTCAAAAGCTTGACAATATACTCTAATTGGCAAGGCTATAAAGAAACAGGCACCCACTGCTCATAGCAATACAAAATGGTACCATCTCTATGGAGGGGAATTTGGCAGTATTTAACAAAATTACATATGCATTTATCCTTCAACCAAGAAATCCAACTCTGAGGACTTTACCCTCAAGTTAAACCTCTTGCAATACAAAAATACATATGCACAAGGTTACCCATAGCAACACTATTTGTACTGTAATTGCAAAATACTGGAAACTACCTAGATGTCCAAGCATAGAAGACCAGGTGACCAACTACATTATATTCACACTATGTGGACAGCACTATACAACTGTAAAATTAATTAAGTAATGAGAAAGAGCTCTAGGAACTGATACAGAGTAACTTCTAGGGTATATTTTTGAGTGAAAAAAAGCAGAGTACAACAGAACATACACCGTATGCTACTTTCTGCTTTTGAGAGAAAGGGAAATAAAACATAGATGTATTTTCTTATCTTCACAAAAGAAACCAGAAAACAGTGAGGTTGGTTATCTGTAAGAGGGAAGAAGGGCAGGGTCAAAGGCATCCCTTTGACCCACAAGGAGTGACACAATCCCACAAGGAGTGACACTTCTCTGAAACTATACTTTTTTGTACAGTTTTCACTTTTGGAAGCATGTTAAAATATGTTATAAAGAATATCAGATCAACAGGATGCGGAAGGGACCCTAAAGCAAATGATCTAGGTTTAATTTAAATGAATAACAAAACAACACTGAAGGGAAGAATTTGTCCATTTAACCTAAAGTTAAAATTTATTAGCATAAATGTTCATAGTACCTTGTGAAAAACCTTTAGGACCTTTTGTGATATTCCCGTTTTTCATTGATAATATTGGTTACTTGTGCCTTCTGGTTTGTTTTGTTTTTTGTTTTTTTTTTTTTGAAATTGATTAATCTCACCAAATTTATTGACATCATCAGTCTTTTCAAAAGAACTAGCACTGTATATGTTCTCTACTATACATTTATTTTCTATTTTATCAATTTCTTCTTTTTTAATGTCTACCTACTTCTTCCAGGTTTAGTTTGCTGTTCTTTTCTAACTTCTTGAAATAAATGCTCAGATCACTAAGTATTTTTCAGGCTTTCTTCTTTCCTAATATATAGCATATGCTATAAACTCTCCTCTGAGTATGACTTTAGCTGCACCTCACAAACTTTGATATACAGTATTTACATATTAATGCTTATCAAAATATTTTCTAAAATTTTCTAATTCTCACTGTAACAACTTCTTTGATCATGGGTTATTTAGAAAAGATTTTCTAGTTACCTTTTGATACTGAGTTTAGTTTAATTTAGAAAACACTTCTGTTTGATTTCAGTCCTCTAAAATATACTGAAACCTGCTTTTGCCTCAACAAGCTAATAGCTTGGATGAATGTCCAGTGTACCTGTAAAGGATGTGTACACTGCAGATGTTAAGTACAATGTTTAGACACGTTAGGGCAAGTTCATCAATTTTGTTGTTCAAATCTTCTATATCCTTTGTTCTATCAGTTGCAGAGAATGTGTAAAAAAATTTCCCTCTGATTGTGACTTTATTTCCTCTCCCTACCTCTTTTTAAACCTGTATTATAATCACTAATATTCTTTCTGGATGATCTAGACACCCTTTTGTAGAGAACTGAAAGGTGAATGTCCTCCTCTACATTGATAAAAACAAAATGACAACAGTATTTCTTCAGCTAATTATTATCCAAAATGGCTTAACATCATCTATCTCAAATATTAAGTCATGTTTACAGCATCTTTCAAAGTTTAATTGGGTCATATCTAATAATTCCAGACAGGAAAACCAGTTTGTTTAATTACTCAGAAGTACATTTTGCAACAAATTCACACTGCCAGGCACATGGGGAAAGCAGTAATGCTCTAGAATACATTCCAGACAAATTACTGAGACTTTTCTACAGCCCCATGGTACTAATTTTTCCAAACCAAAATTACCTTGGTCCTGCTCTCTGGCAAAGATGACAAATCTCATCCCGCCCTTCGGTGCCCATGGGGTCGTATCCCACTGAGCCAGGATGCTGCTTTAGAATCACTCTCCCACAATGCTCCAGACTGCAGTCGTTGGCACTGGCCCATGACCCAAAAGCCACAACCAACTCTGCTCCAGCAGAATCTCTGATGACCTGGTTGAGTACCTGTTCATGTGGTCAAAGAGTTGAGGGACATCCTTCCACGCAAGTAGTCCTTCCAAGAATGTTGGAGCTCAGGTACAGAATCAGAGTCTTGACTAGCGCCCTCCAAGTTCTCAGTCAGGCGCCACCTCCCAATTTGGATCAGGCACCCTTTCCCTGCCATCCCAGGGCACCTTCTGCTTCTCCATCTACAGCAGTGCTTTACAGTGATCTCTTCTCTCTGCTATTATACTCTCAGCCCCTCGAGGACAGGATCTATCTGATTCATCCTGATAGTTACACACCTAGGAACGCCTAGGACACAGACACCCTCCTTTGAAGCCTGCCCCTACTGTCTGTCCTCTACACAGCAGTCCTACTGACCCTTTTACAACCCAAGGAAAACATCATTTCCCTGCTCAAAACCTTGCAGTGGCTTTTCACCTCAGATCCAAAATGCAAAGTGCACCCCAGTGTACGTGGCCGTACAGAATCCAGCCCTTTACTACTGCTGTCACCATGCGCCCCACCCCACGCACACTGCCCTCCCTGCTGCTCCTCAAGCACCTCAAGGGTGCACCTGCTGCTCCTCCCCCCAGGAGACTCTTCCCCAAAATATTTGCCTGGCGGGCTCACTCCTTCGCCTTCATTCACATGCCTTCATTCACATCTTTGCTTAAACGTCACCTCAGAGTGACACCCTGACCACACTATCAAAAATGGCAGTGTCTGATACTCTCTCTCCTCACTCACTTTGTTTTCTTTATAGCTATACTGCTACGTATGTTTACATGTTGCTGAGTATCTTTCTCCCCTACTATGATATGAGCCCCATAAGAAAAGGCAGAAAATATGTTCTCCAAAACAGGAGTCGGGAATCTTTGCTGTAAAGGGCCAAATAGTAAACATTTTATACTCTGTGGCTTAGACAGTCTCTGTTGCCACTACTTATTCCTACCCAACTCTGCCTTGCAGCACTAAAGCAGCCACAGACAATACATAAACAAATGGACATGTCTGTGTTCCAATACAATTTTCTTTACAAAATCAGGCAAAAGGCCAGATATGGCCCACAGGCTGTAGTTTACCAAGCCCTGGTCTAGTACAAGCTTGGCATGCAGTATATTAACTTTGAATTAATCAACCACCTCTCTCTTGGTCTCTAAAGCTCCCTTTAATTGACAACATAAAATACTGGCATTCCAAGTTCATCAGACACAATAACTTCAAACTATCTTCTATACATCTTTCACCAAAAAATCCACTTGAGATCAATTATATTCCTGAATGGCTGTTTGAAGGATATGCAGTGTGTTCATTCTTAGCACTAGAAAGTATATAAACCACATTAGTTTGATCCACTACAGAATTTTTTTAATTACATTACATTTTTATTTCATTTAAGGACATTATAATAATCAGCCTTAGAAGAACCACTGTTCTATGTGCTATAAGAATGCCACTGAGCACATCACCTACCACACCTTTCAATGTAACCAATACAAAGCCCCAAGTGTGAAATCAGGGAACATATAAAGGAAAGGAATCTGGTATGTTCTTTATGGACAGTTGAAACTACAGCACAGAGCTGAGGATGGTTCCCTTTCACTGTGGCCACCAGGACGCTCAGCCAAGTTCCCAGTCAGCCTGGGGCAGAGACCAGTTATGCCACCAATACCCATGCCCTCTTCTCCTGAGGTTCACAGCTATGCTATATTTTCTAGCTATGCTACGCAAGGCCACACCTGAGCTAGTGGGATGAGAAGCCATGTGTGCTGGCCCATAAAAACCTCCCACACAACTTTGCCCGTGTTCCCCACCTACTAGCTAAACTGAGTAGGTCTCCAGTTCCTACAGGAGGAAAAACGCTGACTGCCTGAACAGCCACGTGGAAGACCACCCCAGAAGGAAGCAGGCTTCCACATGGGTGAGAAACAGGTGTTTCTTGTGCGAGTCACACATCTTGCAGTTACTAAAGCGGTCAGCCCTCACGTCTACAACACTGACCACAGAGACTGGAGCCCTATTGAAAGTGCGGGTTTCGTTGTTTTCATTTCTGGTCCTCATACACCTCTGAGTCTCTGTGTTTGGCTTTATTATTATGGGTATTTCCCATAAGCTAACTCAGATCTTCATTTAACGGGGGACAAGTGAGATAAGCCTCCACTGTTCATATTCAATACACTCGTATCTCAGAATAAAAATCTGGATGAAGTGCACACTCCCTTTAAACAAAAATCTATTTGCAACTTTCATTTATACACAAGTTGAACTAAGTTATACCAGTATCCAAGAAGAGAAGAAATGCTGAGTAAACATCAAAATGCAGGGCAAGATACTTCGTTTCAAATGAAATCCGGCAATCATCGGAAACCAAATAGCCTAAGAAATAAAACCACAAACTTCTAAATTCCTGTCTGGAAGAAAAAGTAACCATAAACATAGCTTAACGTAACGTAGCTGTTCTAAACTCTTCACAGTGCCAAATCCCTATACAATTCCTTCAAATGATGTTCTGAAGTTTTGTAGTTTCCATAAATTTTTTTGAGGAAAGGTATGGAGGGAACTGGACATGTCAAAAATGGAACAAGTTTTTATTTAAGCCTATGCAACGCGACAGACAAACAGCAGAGAAGCTACGAAAATTTTAATTACAGCTCGGGTATGAATTTCATTATCATTGATAAACCTTGTAACCATTCTAAATTACACGTCAACTTTTGAAAAGGAAGAACATTTTAATAATCTTCCTCACTGGGATATCTCAAAGAACAATTCACATTTTAGTGAAGTCTTGGGAAACAATGTTGTTTGCGGTGTGTAATTAAAACCTGAAGACAGGTGACTGGGGAGTTGAGGGGTTTCTGTGTATTTCTGGCTTTCAGATCAAAAACCATGATAATTAACTCTAAAAGATGTGCAAAAATGGAGACAAATACTGTGGAAAACCTAGAACAAAGATAAGTTTTAAATTCTACAGTTTCGGTTATTTAAAAAATGTGTATTTCTATTTATATTAACAATGGACGCATGTCCTATATTGGAAAATTACAATCATCCCCTCAAAATTAAGATCTTACTTTTGATGAAATGGGAAGTCAGATGATACAAACATAAGCATAAGTTACGCTCTCTCTCCATCACCTTTCCAGTTAATGTCATCTCTCAATGTGGACTAGAGTTTCTTCCATGCACCACAGGAAGCAATTTGAATCCATAAGCTCCTCCATAAACATTAGTTCTAAACTTAAGATAGAATACAGCCCAGCAAAGAACTGCAAAGCCAATTCAGAGCTGAAACCTGCCTAGGTAACATCCTAACACAGAACTACATAACAAAACAGGCAAAAAACAAAAACAACCTTGTCATGTACATATTTTGAGGGGCTGGGAAATAAGTGTGATTATCAGTAGGGCAAAATGACTCTGACCAAATTTTGTAAACTACACAGCAGTGATAGTGTCCTGCTTTCTATATAATTGTGAATCAAAACACATGACATTTTCAATGTAAAAATACTTGTTGAGTATCTACTATGTGCAAAGAATGCACATTTCATCCATTTAGCTGATAAAATACGGCCACACAAATTCTACTTCGCAGTCAACCATACCCATACTTTTGCACTGCAATATAATTTCACTGAGCTGTTCGTGTGCACAAAATGGGTAACAGCTCTCAACAAGAGGATGCTATGAGATAAGCTAAAATGGAACTGCCGCAGCATGGTAATAAAATCTTCAGCATGTACTGGAGCAACTTCTAAAAATCCAATACAGCTTTCAAATGCTAGAAAACAGAAGTATACAAAGACCAAAGATCATAAAGACTGTGAGAGGACAGCCAGCGGGAGAAGACACTGAGCATTATCATAGTGAACTAAGGTCAAGACCTAAATGAAAGCCAGGCATGGTGGTGCATGCCTGTCGTCCCAGCTACATGGGAGGCTGAGGCAGGAGGATCTTCTGAGCCCAGGAATTCAAGTCTAGCTTGGGCAATACAGCAAGACCCCATCTTTAAAAAAAAAATACCTACATGACTACAATGCTTAAGAGGTTATCTGACAAGCTAGAACATACACACTAAGCACTGATTACGTACAAGGCACCATGCTATCTGGTTCCTGCCCAAAAGGAGTTTGTAAACTACTTAGCAAGACAACCTACCCTTTGTTTTACCTCATTAGAATATAAGCTTTCTGAGGGTAGGAGCTTGGTTGCATTAAATACTCTTATCACCAGTAACTAGAATAGTGTCTGAGACATAGTAGGCATGCAGACATTAGTGGACCATCTGAAAAGAAACATAAAGCAAAATCTAAAAGAAAAAAATTAAAATACTAAATGTTCAATAATATAATACAATGGAAGATATCTTTAGATCAACTTCAAGACTACTGCTCCAGGAGGTCGGAGGACACCCTAATAACAGGCCCCAGGGAAATTTCAAAAAGCATAAAGTTGAGAAATCATCCCAATTGCTGAGCTCAGAGCCAAGGTCTAGAAGCTCCAGAAGACCTGAAAGATGAGAAAATACCCTGGGATGTTCACAACGTTTAAAATTTAAAAAAAAAAAAAGAGTCAACAGAAGAAAAGAGCTAACCTCCAAGAGAACAGGCACAGGTGCAGGGGGAAAAAAAGAAACAGAACAGGGTTGACTCCAAAGATTAAGAGTGAAATGTGAGTATGGAAAATTATTCTCATCTAAGGACATCTATTAAGATAGGGGGATAGGCTCTGACACAAAACAAACAAAACTGGCACTGAGGTAAGGAGCAGAGAAAGCACTGACAGGAGAAAGTATTCAATCAGAAGAACAGGACAGCAAAGGAGGAGACAGTCAGTCACGAAGATATTATGACCTCAAGGGACACCAGCACTTAGGAAAAGGCAAGGCCAGGCTGAGAAGAACCCACCCTGAGAAAGACCACCCAGGCCATGCTTTTTCTAGCATGTCTTGAGAAAGGAAGACAAAAAATGTTCTTTAAAAAAAAATAAGTTTTTAATAAAAGAAAATAAAGTCACTGCTTAAAAAATAGAAATTCCCTGCACCAATGCCCCTCTCTAGTTAATGCCATTCTCTCTTCTTCATAATCAGTTTTGGAAAGAACCGCCTGCCCTGACTGGCTTCCTCCCTAGCACCCCTCACTCGGGAATCCACAGCAATAAGGCTCCTGAGACTCCTTTTACCAAAATCACTAATCATATCCCAGGGCTAACTCCAATGGAAACTTTTAAACCATTATCTAGCTGGATCTTTCACCAACACCCTCTCTTAGTTCTTTCCTAGCAATTAAACATGCTCAAATTCCTCCATTTAAAAAAAAAAAAAAAGGCTGCCCCTTTACCCACCTCCCTATATCCACCCCTAAATACTTCTTGAGCGTTGTCTACACATCCTGGGGCTCCACTTCCTGATTCCCACTCACTATTAAACCCGGATACAAACCAGCCTTCTGGCTCCTGTCCCTAACACTGCATTGCCACTGCCATCCCCTATATCACTAACAGCTCCTGGCTGCCAAGCACTCCCTCTTTACTGAGGTTCTCTTGGACACCATTACCCTCATCCTTTCTCAGTCCCCTGTGGGAACCTATTATCCTGCCTCTCTTTCAAACACAAGAGTTCCTCAGATCTCAATCCATACCACTCCTTTTCTTACTCTATCTATGCTCCTTGAATGACCTCATCTACTCCAACAGCCTCCATTAACAAATACTGCACAAGCGAAGGCAGAGGTTCTGAAACTTCTAGATTCACTGCACCCTTGGTGTCTCAGACCAGAAGAAATAGCTATTAAGTAGCAAAACTGTTAACAACTGAAGTATTTACATCCTAACAACTTAGCACCCATTTGAAAAAAGTATACTTCAATTGAGAGAAAAATAGTATTTTTATTTCATTCTTAAATAAGTACTTACTTATTTAAATAAGTACCTTACTTACCACAAGTACTTACTAGTGGTAAGTGTGCATTTGTTGAGCACAGTACCATTTCTCCTAAACGCTGGAGTCAGACTGGACACTGCCTCCCTCACTTCCTATTCCACACTGATATTCACATGGCACAGCAACCACAGAAAACCCCTCTCTACAAAGATGAGGTCATTGAAAGGGATGGAGTGCAACCTAGTCTAGAAACTCTTAACTACCTGAGCTAAAAGTTTCCACAGAGTTAGACAGATGTGCAGTACTGCTGCATTTTCCTCAACAGTTTAAAACATCCCCAGACTCCCCGTGAGCACCTTGGCTGACAGTTTGGGAACTCTCAAACTGTTTGGGGCAGCTAAGAACACTCAAATTTTTATCTCTAGTCCAGACATCTCCCGATATCCAGATCCCTAACGTAGCCAACTGAACATTATGTTCCACAGGCACCTAAAACAACCCAACCAAGCATATCCATCATCTTTTCCCCCAAAAAGACATTTCTGCCCCCTATCTAAGGATGGCACCATCACCCAACCACCCAGCCAGAACTGGACACTGCCCTAAATGCCTCCCTCTCCCAACTCATGTCTCAAACACACACACACACACCCCCAACCAACTACCAAGTCCCAGCAGTTCTGCCTCCTCAAGTTTCCCTCCTTCTAGCCTTCCCCCTTCTAATCCATTACCCAAAATGCAAATCTGACTATGTCTCTCTTTTGCTCAGAATTCTTCAACTGTTTCCTATTGCCCACAGAGGAGTCCAAAGGCCATACAACAGGAATCACAAGGCCCCATGTGGCAGGGCCCCTAGTTACTTCCCCGGCTTACCTCTAGCCACTTCCCTGCCCTTGCACTCTACTACACGGGTGCACTGAACTAACTTGTTCTCAGCTGCTCCAATGCCCCATCTCCCTGACCATCTCCTTGTACGCTATCTCCTCAACCTAGACGTTGACCAATTCCTTCTCATGCTACTTCCTCTGGGAGGCTTTTCTCGATCTCTGAGTAGCCCCCAAGCTTGGGTTTGTGGTCCTCCTCTGAGCTCCTACAGCTGGCCCCATTCAGAACCCGTATCGTGCACTGCACTGAACCAACGGCTAAAATTGTCTGAGACCTGAATTGAACAGCAAGCTCGTTGGGGAATGACAGAGGTATCTGCCCTGTTTATCTCTGTATCCCCAGCACTATTATAAACTCTAAAGTTTACTGAATGAATAAAACAAGTGGATGAATGGATTAGGTTGTGCCTATGAGGTCCCACATCCCTCACTGATTACTGACTCTATCACAGTACTTACCACACTGCACTGTAATTGCTTGTCCTGGTAGATTATGAACATCTTCAAAGCTCTAGTCTCTTATTTTTGCAACCCCAGTGATTAAAATAGTGCCTGCTACTTAGTAGGCATTCCCTAAATGGTTTTTTAATATAAAAGGTTATTGAAAAAAAAGTGGAAGGATACACTCCATATCACGGTCATCTCTGAAGACAGAAACAGGATTAGGGCAGCAATAAGAAGGGGGAAAGGAAACTAAGGCTTTTTACTTCATGAATCTCTATACTGACATTAAATTTATTTCACAATGTATATTACTTATGTATTACAGGCATAAAACATTCCTGTAACACCAGCGTAAATTAAGTCACATGCAAAAAACTAGCCTGGAAGAAGAATGCAAGACTGCCAGCAGCATTTGGTTCCAAATGCCCAAGAGTGAAGCCCAAAAAAGCCTGACTTTAAAGAAGCAAACAGGGCACTAAAGAAAAAGGACTGAAAAGTGGAGTAATTTAAGGTCTATACAGCAATGCAGAGCCATTCCCAAGTAAAAAACATATTCTGTGAGTATTCTTCAAAGAAAGTTCTTGGAACTCTAAAGAAGACCACTAGTACTAGCCCACTAGTAGGATAATTCTTTTAATACTTATAATATGCAATTACTTTAATCAAAATATACCAATAACCAAAAGGTTACTTGCCACATGCAGGTTTCTATGGGAACTATAACATATAACGAAGACACACTGACAATAGATTGGAGGCTACAATGTTGGCATGACCACTTAAAAAGTGTGTTCCACCTTTATTATCAGAATTGTTTAAAATAGTGTAGCACATCATTGAGCAGTAGGTCGTAAATTTTAAGCAAAGAGATAAAAGAACGCCATTAAACAACTTCATATCAGCAACTAGAAGTGCAAGAACAATTTTTATATAAAGATAGTTCTAGAACAAGCACAGATCAGAAGGTAAATACATAAAGTCGACCAAACTTTCCAACCTTTAAACATCTGAAACAACACAGCTTTTGTGAATATCAATTAAGAAAATCAAAGTGAAGAAAAATGAGTACTACATTGAAGTTATTAGAACCCTGGGAGAAGGGAGCTGAAGAGGACACAATGAGAACTGCTTTTGGGAAAGGTCAAACCCAGCTTTCTTTTGTTTAACCTCTCAAGTAGATAAAAGAACTAGCTTTAAAGAATCACTGCATTGTTAAACTGCTAGAAAAGGAAAGTTGGGTAAAGCCCACGTAAAAAGAAGCAACCAACGTTCAATAGAATTTGCCGTAGAGGCAACAGAAAGATAAGTCAATTATACCACTTTGAACTCAGTTTTGACATAGAGTCGAAGGCATTTTAACAGTTTTAGACAAACCTAATTTTTATGATGCAAAATATTTGAAATATTTGAAATATTTGAAATATTCTCCCCTTATAAAATGTGGATTCCGAATGCCATGCTCTATTACGCATTTGATCTGAAGAGCTGCAAAGCAAAAAGTGGCCTTTATTTTCAGTTTTTGAAAACTCAAAAATTATGGCTTAAAGTAAACCGACAATTTAAAAATTAATCCCAAAATGAGAAAGAATTCCTATTCCACCCAATAGCAGCTAGGAAAATGAGATGCTCCCATTCATACCTAAACCCATTGCATAGTTTCTCAATAATTAAGAACTCTGCTTTCCACCAGGGAACTATCCCTTGCAGAGAGGCCAAACCAAGAAGAAATCGCCATTGCCAGCAAAGCACCACAGTCGGAAAGGAAAAGATACTGCACTCGCTGAAGCTCCGGCGCAGAGACGGCGCGAGGGTCAGGCGCCGCGGCCCCCGCCAGTCTCCCGGGGATGATCCACCCGGGCGGAGCGGCCCCGGGGCGCGCAGCCCTCTCCTCTCGCCGGCTGCCCCGACCTCCTTCCCTGCACTCGGAGAGCCGAGCCTGGCCTCTGAGGCCGGGAGCCCCGCGGCCCCGCTGCCTCGGGGAGGGGGCGCCGGCAGCCGCCACGCACGCGGGCAGCAGGAGGGCGCAGCCGCGGGTGGAGAGGCCGGACCCCGGGGCGGGGGCACGCGGGGGCTGGCGCAGACGCGGGCGAGGCGCGCAGCGCTGGAGGGATGCGAAGGTCCCGGACGCAGGGCGGCCCGGGACGTCGCGCGTGGGGCGCGAGCGGAGGCCCGGGTGCCACTTGCGGTCAGGACTGGGCTGCTGCCCCGCGTCCTGGGAGCGCGCATCGGACAGCAAAGGGGCTGGAGGGCCAGGAGCGGCGCGGGAGAGAAGGGCCGCCGGGCCGCGACGCGACGCGACGGCGGGAAGCCCCGGGCGGCGCGGGCGCCGGACAGGAAGATGCAACCCGGCTGGGGGGCGAGGCGCGGGGCGGCGTCGCGGCCCGCAGGGCCCCGCCGCCCGACCGGAGCGCGCGCGGCGCGATGCAAGCAACTTCACTTGGCCGCGGGGCCGCGGAGGACCCGGCCCCGCGCCCGCCCCTCCCCCGGTAGCCGCCCGGCCCGGAGCCGAGCAGGGTAGGGCAGTCCGGACCGGGGAGCCGGGCCGGCCGCAGCCCGCACTCACCGGTCCGCGGTCCCTCTGCCGGCGCCGGGGCTGCGCTCCGACCTCCATGGTCCTGCCGCGCCGGGGCCGCCAGGCGCTCCCGGCCGCACCACACCGCACGCAGCGGCGCGAGCGACGCCGCCTCCGGCCCGGCCTCGGCCGCGGCCACGCCCCCTCCCGGCGGGGGGCCCGGCCGGAGAAGGAGGGGGGCTCAGCGCCGGTTCCACCAACCAGGGCCCACTCGCGGGGCCGCTTCACCAGGACTGGCGAGCGCCTCGACCAATGAGGAGCCGCAGGAGCGCGGCGCGCCGGCGCCGAGGGGCGGGGGATTGCGGAGGAGGCGGCTCTCGCCCTTCGTCCTCCGCCCCCCGCTCCGGATGAGGCTTCGGCCGGCGGAATCTGTTCCAGCGCCCGGAGGTGAGATAATCCGGGCCGGGGGCCCTTGTATCACCTCTGGGTGCTAGGTACCCACAGCAGTCCCTTTGGGTTTCTACCTGTACCCTAATCTCACCTGGTTTGGGGGCTTACCTTCTACCGGTAAGGTGTCAGACGTCCTGCAGGGTGGAGGCTTCAGGCGACCCTGAGAGGATTATAGCCCCGTCTCCGGTTGGTTTTATGCCCTGGTCAAATCCATTAACATTCTGCCTTTAAAATCTTCTTTTCATCCCTCCAGAGATTCTTCTTGCCTTTTTATTCACCCTGTCCAGTCTCTCTCCACCCCAGAGGTGAAGAAATCTACAATTTCTGTTAAACATAAGAGATCCCTGAAGCTACCAACCTAAGCCCTGGGCCGCTGGAACACAGCCCGGTGCTGCCGAATGACTCGGACGGGAGCAAACTCAAGAGAAAGAAAAGAAGGGAGGAGGAAAGGAAAGGACTAGAAGAAAAGACAGAAAAGCCACGTGTGTTCCACTCGGTGTCCCCTAGGAAGGGGGTTTGCAAACATCGAGTAGAAATGTTGTCTTTATTCACTTGCATGCCTTTATTCTTTTTCATTTACGACTAAGGTAACTAAATCGAAAAAGTTTTAGGAAAAGAATTCAATTCCCAATAAAGAGTGCAAGAAAAACTAATTCAGGTTGTTTCGCTCTTGTCTTTACAAACGTGTGATAATGATCAACATCTGTTCTGGCTACACAGCAACTAAACTCTGGGGGAAACGAATAGCAGTCGATGATTTTACCAAAGTTCGCAGCACCAGAAATGCAGTAGAAAAATCATGCATCCCGCTTCATAAAATGTCTGATCTATTAACCTACATTACTTTCAAAGGAAGAATTTTAAAGGCTCTATTTTAAGATGACATATATTCAGTTTCCTTATCATGCCAACATAAAATATTCTGGTAATTAATAAGGTAAACAGGATTTTAGTGAATGATTCCAATGTCCCAGTATTTGAAATATTGATACTAGAGTGATAAACTTCTGCTGAGTTCAATGCTAAATTGACATTCAAATTAAAGTGACTTTATTTCATTTCATCTTCACTTCCCCAGGGGAATAGTTCCATGTCTATATTTAGATCATTAATTTAGAACTCAAAAACATGAAAGTATAGATACCCAGAGTGTGTTTGCAAGGTTGCTAACCACATTTCCTTAAGCTGCTCCCTCTTCAGAGACCCCTGCCTTGTATGAACTGCTGCTACACTTAGTTTGGACCCACTATCGGCTCTTAATCACACTGTCCTAAAGTGTTCGGATTTGTTTCTATGGGTCAATCTTATCTCTCTAATTAGATCATCATTTCCATGAGGTTAAGATCCTGATTTAATACTCTTCTTTCCTTTCCTCATAATGCCTCTTCCAGTGTGGAACATGTAGTAAATACAACTCTACCTTTAGTACTGTGTCCATAATAAAAGGAAATCATATCAAATATGTACTTCTTGGAACCAGTCCTTTAAATAAAAATTGCTCAGAGTAGTCTTGTTAGGGGGCTAATGCCCACCACTAATAGGTGCCTCACCCTTAATAAGTGCTTGAAAAATGTTGCTGAATCAGGGAGTGAATTGGTTACCTGTTAACAGAATCTTGACTAAAGTGCTTATCAAATAGGGGCACTTCTTACCACAAAACAAGAAGTCTAGAGACAGCTCCGGGGCTTTTGCAACTCTACAGTGTCATTGTGTCTCAGGCTCCTTTTAGCCATTGGCTCTACTGTCCTTGTTACGTGACCTTTGCCATCATCCTCACAAAATGGCTGCTTCCCATCTAGGCATTGCATCATGTTCAGGAAAGGGGCGGGGGGGTGCTGGTCAAGAGGAAAAGATCAAAGAGGTACATGCCAATTGAGTCTGCATCTTTCTAGGAAGCCCTAACCGGCAGCTTCTGCTTGCTTCTTGTTGGACAGACCACCCTTGGCTGCAAAGGAGTCTGAAATACTAAGCATTTTAAGCTGGGACTTTGTGTGGAACAATGTTAGGGTTCTGTTAGTAAGGGAATAGGGGAATACCAACACCAGGTATGAGAGTAGCAATACCTGCCATAGTTGCCTATTAAATTAATTCATATTGAGTCCCCACTCCATTTATTCATGAGAAGACCCACTTTATAAAAAAAAAAAGCCACTCAAATCTCAGTGAGAAAACAAACAACCCACTTTCAAACTGAGCAAAAGATCTAAATAGATACCTCAGCAAAGTAGAGATGGCAATATACAGATGGCAAAAAGCATATGCTCAATAATATGTGTCATGAGGGAATTGCAAATTAAAACAACAATGAAATACCATGACATACCTACTAGGATGGTTAAAATACAAAAAAACTAACAAAAACTAACAATACCAAATACTGGCAAGGATGCAGAGCAAGAGGAATGCTCATTTATTGCTGGTGGGAATGCAAAATGGTACAACCACTTTGGAAGACAGTTTAACTGTTTCTTACAAAGCTAAGCATAATCTTACCACACGATCCAGCAATCACACGCCTAGGTATTGACGCAATTGAGTTGAAAACTTAATGTCCACACAAAAACTTGTACCTGAATGTTTATTCATAATTACCAAACACTGGAAAAAATAAAGATGTCCTTCACTAGATGAATGGATAAACAAATTGTGGTTCATCCATACAATAGAATGTCACTTAGCAATAAAAAGTAATGAGCTATCAAGCCACAAAAATACATGAAGGAAGCTTAAATACATATAGCCAAATGAGAGAAGTCAGTCTGAAAAGGCTGCATGTTGTATGATTCCAAGTATATGACATTTTGGAAAAGGTAAAAATATGGAGACAGTAAAAAGATCAGCAGTTGCCAAGGGTCAGGGGAGGTAAGGGAGAGAGGAACGAATAGGTGGAGCCAGGATTTTTAGGGCAGTGCAGCTACTCTGTGTGCTTCTGTAATGATGGATACACATCATGCATTTGTCAAAACCTATAGAATTTACCACACAACGAGTAAACCCTAATGTAAACTGTGGATTTTAGTTAATAAAAATGCATCGATATTGGTTCATTAATTGTAACAAATGTGACATACTAATTCAAGAAGTTAATAGGGGAAACAGTAAAGAGGGTAGTGAGTATATGGAACTCAGTGTACTGTCTCCTCAATTATTCTATAAATATAAAACTACTAAAAAATAAAATCTCTTGGTTGTTCACAAAAAAAAAAAAGCCAGTAGGAAACATAGTTAACATACAAAGAGAAAATTTCCTTTTTTGTTTTTTTAGAAAGATCACCTTGCTGTGTTTAGGGACTTTTATTGCAGTCACAAATTCCATTGCCCTTCAACTATTGGTAAATCTTTTTTAAAAGGTTCTTCATCACATATACCTTTTAAAAAGGTTTTGGAAGTTCCCAGGTGAGAAGTAATAAAATAAAAATAAAAAGATTTTGGAAAGTTTCCTGAATTTTGTATATTGAAAATTTTCAACTGTAAAGAAATATTGAGGGAATGACATAATGAACACACATATACCTTTTACCCAGGTTCAACAATTATCTACACACTGCCACATTTGCTTTCTCTCCCTCTCTCCCTCTCTCTCTCCATGATTTTAATGGAACTACTTTAAGACAAATTGCAGACACCAAAATGCTTTACCCTAAATTTCTTGACTGTTGTAGTAGATGTGCAGAGACATGCAGAGCCTATAAAATGAGGTCATGGGATCGAGGAACCTGTAACTATTCAAGACTTCATTAATCCTCCTCCACCTTTTTTCTGTTAATATTTGAGCAACCTGACATGCAATGCCCTTCTCCCCAAGAACTGGTATCATGCTGAAGTAGTAAAGTAAGATTTGGGAGCAGGGGAGGTGGGGATAGGGCATGATGGTAAAGAGAATTCTGGTGATGGAAGTGACCAGCAGCGTTCCGTGAAAGCCCGTGTGTGGTGCAGCCAGTCCTGGGCCCACAGGTGAGCAGAATGCAGCTGTCCCCCATTATTCTGATACCTGAGCAGCTCTCAAAATATTCCTAACAAGATCTTCACAAGTATATTTTTAAAATCTCTAGAAATGTGTCATCTCTGTTCCTTCCCTGGTCAAAATCTTGGATAAATTTCCTCAGTTAAAATGTAGGCGGCTTTGGAATCCTCTCTCTTTCCTTTGAATCTGACAGTGATGACACAATTACTTTTTCAAGACACTTAATAAATTAGATATTTGTTCAGTGATTTGCTTAAGTTCTCATTTGTCATTACTAAGTCTTTAGTGGAAAAACAATTGTCATTCTTTTTACTTAATAGCATGTCATCTTACATAAAAATTACCAACTGTTTTGCATTAGGAATGGAGTTCAGTCTTTTGGGGAAGCTAAAGAACAAAGAGTGGGTACTAATTAAAAGAATATACTTAGAATATGTAGGAAATCAAATTATAAGAGCATAATAATTGTCATCATTTTTGACATGTTCATTTGTACTTTTTCTCAGAATGAAGTAAAAATAATGACTACAAATACCTCAGTTCTCAAGAATTAATTTAACTCCATACATAAATTTTTCTAAACACACTTCACTTACTCTGGTTTTCTTTGGAAGGATAGTATTTATTTTTATCTTGACATTAGAGTGAAATAAATACATACATACACATAAATACATAAATAAATAAATACATACCTACATCTCACAAAAATAAAATCTTTTCCAGAAATATGAGCAACTATATCTTAAACTTGAATATTAACTCAATTATCTCATGAGAGCAGGGCAGTGTATTGATATTAACCTTGTTTTGAGGTGAGGAAAATTACGGGAAGGTGAAAATCACAAAAATTATTGGGAATTCACTATGTGCAGTATGGTGTACTTGTTACATTTGACCTTTGTAATGTCTATAGGATGTGTGGTCTAATGCCCATTCTACAGATAAGGCACGAAGAAATTGTGTTATTTCCCCCAAGGTTACCCAGTCAAGAATCAGTGATGTTTTCACAGGCAAGCTGTTTTTCCAATGAACCAGGACAACCACAAAAGTTGCTGTTCTTGCTACATGAGACAACAGAGCGACATGTGCACAATATTCTAACTTCTCTCCAATCTGTCCCCGCTCCTCCTTTCCCATTGCCACTACCCAAGCTGAGGTCACTGTTATCATTTTCTGTGCTATGACAATACTTCTAACACATTGTCCTTGGTTTCACTCTCCTTCAGTCTGTCTTCACGCTATTTCATGGGTGATTTTTAAAATATAGATCTGATTGCATCTCTACACTGCTCAAAAACCTTCAAGGGCTCCCATGGTCTACAGGATAAATCAAATAAAGCCATTAATAACAATCCAGCTCTGACCAGTTTTCCTACAGCATCCTGTACCACCAGCATTCTCCCTATGCACCCTGGGCATTTTCTGTCAGAATAGCCCTCCTGCCCTTCCTCACCTGGGAAGCTCAGTCTCACAACGCTGCTCAAATGTTATCTCTTTCTGGAGCCTTCCTGGGCACACTCACTCATGCTGGCCTCTGTACTCGCCCTGCACTCCTTCACATGGCTTTATTACCACAGTTAATTCATCGTCCCCCACCAGACAGGGAATTCCTCGAGGGCAGAGGCCATTTCTAATTCATCTTAAATCCCTATCCCCTAAAACATAGGAGGCATGCAGTTAATATTTGTTGAATGAGTTTTCATGACATCATACGAATAACCAATATCCAAGTAATCCAAGTAGCACCTAAAGACAGAGGGCTCCAAGGCTTCAGGCTTAGCAATTTTGGTGGTGAGCATGTGGAGAACAGACTGCTACCCCCCATGAAAGTCATGAAGCTGATTGTAATGGCATCAGGAACATTGAAGTGTCCCAGGTGGTTGTCAGCCTGGCAGTGTGTGTAGCTCCAGGCAGGTTGGACCGTGCATGCTGCCTCTCCCACACTGCTCCAGCTCCTCCACACACTGATCAGCTGCTCTTGACTCTCATCCACCAGGCACACAGTCCTGGCCCTGCTGGGGGTGGGGATAAGGAGGAACGCCTGGATCTGAAATTACCTACCTGCTAAATGTGTTACAGCAAGATAAGCACAGGCCATAATTAGACACCACTCATTGTCTGCTTACTCGGGACCCCAGAACCTCAGGAGGCCCGGGGTTGGGACACAAAGAGCATGAGCTGTTGAAAATTCCAGGTCCATGGCTTACTTGGGAAAGTAAATTAATGTCTCTGAGCCCCCTAAAAAATAAGCATAAAAATAGTTGTGGAATTGCCAGTGTTCAGCAAGTATTAATTATTCCTCTTCTTTATCCCCTCCCTCTTCAGACCGCACTTGTTGATTTATAAGATCCATTCCTTTCATCTCCTGAAGAAAATTTGTTTTGATATTTTATAAACGACCAAGAGGGTTACCTGGAAATGACTGAACCAAAGCTCATGAGGGGAACTAAAGTTCACTACACATATTTGAACAAACAGAAAATAAGGTATAGGATAAGCCTATGTATTCCAACGAGGAATTTTTTTTTTTTAAGTATCACACCCTGTAGCTTGATATAGCTGAGGGCAATGACCCTAAGCTGGCCCCATATACACCCTCCCCCAATTTGTTCATCCTTGCCTGGGACCTATGCTTTTAGATCCACGTGTACCTTGTTTTCATATTATTATAAAAATTGAAGAGCTATTGCTCCAAATTAAGTTATTAAACTACACAGTCTTCATTTTATTGCTTGGATTATTACTGTTCCTAATTTTCTCCTGAAAAAAAATGTACAACACTCTCTTGCAATGCATACTCTGCAAAATTACCTGCTGCAGTCGCCTAAGGTTGGCTTTTATCTCTGTGCTGGGGTGAGATAGAGTTATATAAGCCACCTGGGCTTTTGGCAGGAAGAAAATAATTCCCATATTGATGCTACTTGAAAAACTTGCCCTCATCATCAGACGTTCTCCTTGATCATCAGAACCTGGGGTTTTTACATTCCAGGCTCATATACATGTGGGTTATTTATGCAATGGCTTTTTCTATAAAATTTAAAGATCTTAACAGATTTAGGTGTTTTTAAAATTTTATTTTTTCTTAGAAAAGCCCTTGAAGAGAGGATATTTGACAGATGAGTCATCTAAGACTCAAGGAAGTTAAATGACTTGCCTGGGGTCACAGAGGATTTTTATTTTAACAAATCCCAGAAGATTTCCTGATTGCCTTAGTTCCCAGTCTGAGCCATACTTGGTGGAAAGAACTGTGTTTTACTCAACTTTGTGATCCCCACATCAGGTCCACTAGCCCTCAGTACCTATAAGAGATAATCAAGATTTCTTAATAAAGGAGGGACAGGTTGCAAGATGCTCTGGAACTGCGGTGCCCAACCCCCGGGCCAGGCTGTGGACCACTCTGGTCCCTGGCTCATTAGGAATTGGGCTGGACAGCAGGAGGTGAGCTGCAGGTGAGCGAGCAAAGCTTTGTCTGTATTTATAGCTGCTCCCCATCACTGGTATCACCGCATAAGCACTGCCTCCTGTCAGATCAGCAGTGGCATTAGATTCTCATAGGAGCACGAACCCTACTGTAAACTGCGCCTGCGAGGGATCTAGGTTGTGGCTCCTTATGAGAATCTAATGCCTGATGATCTGAGGTAGAGCTGAGGCAGTGATGCTAGAGCTGGGGAGCGGCTGCAAATACAGATTATCATTAGCAGAGATGTTTGACTGCTCAATAAATGTAATGCACTTGAATCATCCCCAAACCATCCCCTCCCACCCCAGTCCATGGAAAAATTGTCTTCCATTAAACCTGTCCATGGTGCCAAAAAGGTTGGGGACCACTGCTATAGAGGACACCAAGATAAATACAATGTTTCTTCCTGTCATGAAGGAGAACCCGACAGCATGGAAGGGGAAACTCAGGCATGTAGTCAAATGCAGTAATTGTGAGTCAAGGAAAAATGTAGTGGAACCTAGGAGAGAAGCAGATTAATTATTAAATTCTACCAGAACATCATGGAGAGGGAAAATATATCTATCAAAGTAGAAGCATGGAAGAGGTGACACTGAAGTGGAAACTTAAAGAGTAGATGTCATTTGACAAGCAGAGATAACTGGAGAGGCACACTGCTGGGCAAGAAATGGCATAGCTGGGGAGAAGTTGGAGAGTTGGGAAATGCTGGAGAAAGTTGCAGAGAAGCTGCAAGAAGAGGTGAGGACATAACTATGCAGAGTCCTTAATGTCTTGCTAGAAAATTCTGACATGATCCCATAGACAATGAGGAGCCCCTAAATGCAGTCTCTCTGTTCACCAAAGTGTGTTACACCCTTGGGTTGGGCTCAGCTCCCCCGGGAGAGGAGTGAAGTGCAGAGTGGCTGTGTACTTAGTGAAGGTTTCTACCATCGGAGTGTAGTGCGTTGGAGAGGAGAGATAGGAGGCAGGAAGGTGAGTTACAAAGTCCTCAAATAAGCAGCAGGTAATGAAGGCCCCAGCTGTGAAGTGGCAAAGAGAAGGGAAAGAAAAGAGCAGAGTGGGGTGCCTCTCAGAGGGAGGCCCGGCGGGGGGGTTGGCTATTGACTGGAAGGAACAGGAGAAGGAGACTAAAATGTCGGAGATTATTTCAGGGTTTCAAGCTTCCGGGGAGGAGGAGCAGGAGGATATTGTTACAGACACGGTAGACTGGAGAAAGAGCAAGTTTGAAGGAAAACATCTGCAGTTTTATGGTGAATGCTAAGGAAATGTATTAGGTGCTGTATAAATGAAAAGTCAAAAATATATCTGCACAGGGGCTTACTCATTAGAATCTGAAAACCGGAACTCTATCTCTCTACAAAACTTAATATAAGGTCAATCTGTACCAACCCAAATGATTGATCTTAACCGACAATTAATAGAGTAAAACCTTGCTCTCCAGGGGGAACCAGGCGATTTTAGGCAATGCCATTAAATGACTAGATCGAAATCTACAGAGGATACACCAGAGCACCCGACAAAGGCCCAAGCCTCTTGCAGTGCTCTCGCTGGTTTCTACTTTATGTTTTGTCACTCATCTCAATGCGGGCGAGTGTCCGGAGGGCCTTTTACTTGCACTTAACAGAAATGTTCAAAAAATAAAAAGTCTCAGCCACGAAGGAACTTGCCGTTTAGTGGAGAAGATCAAGAGAAGACGACAGACTATTACAGTTAGAATATACACTATTCTAGAGGGCTCTACGAGAGCAGGGAGAAACATCTTAAGCAGAAAGCCAGGAGAGATTAAAAAAAACTAGTTGAAGAAGTCTTCGCAAGGAGGGAAGTCAAAGTTCACACCTTGAAAATGAGTAGGGATCAGTGAGGCCAAGCAAAGAGCCAACTCTAGGCAGAGTTGATACCAAATTCGAAGGCATGAAGAAAGTATGGTGAATTCAGGTAAGTCTCACTGTCAGTTCTGGAGAGAGAGCCCCAGGAGAAGGATGTCTGTGATGGGGGGTGTGTGTGCATGTTAGTGGAAAGAGTTATACAGAAATGAGACTGAGGGGATAAACTGAGACAGATCGTATTCATTTAGTCAATTTACTTATATCCTTTATCATTACAATGATAACGATAAGGTGTCTCATGAAATGTATTCAATGAAACAAGGTTAAAAATTAGTGAGGAAATCAGAGAAAGAACAAACACGGGTTGGACATTTGTGAGATGATGCTGAGATCATGGGTCGTAGTTAAAGGCAGATGACCTGTTTGGTTCCGAGTTTCCTAGCTACCAACCTGGGGAAGAAAACATGACCCACCATATCTATTAAATAAAAAGAATGCAGGTGCTCCAAAGAGATAGTGGCCCTTGGAATGCAGTAAGTGCTCCTTCAGGTTCACTGGGGAGCCATTTTACTGATAGGAGCCTTGAGATGTGACAAGTAAAGATTTGGGGAGAACCGTCCTTGAACATCATGAGATCGGTTCAGAGGGTGAGGGTGGCTGCAGGGACAGTGTAAGGAGCAAGGCCTCAGCTTCCCCTCTCTGCAACGTGGGCTTCTTTCCTGCCCTTGTAAGAATAAATCAAGGTCACACACTGGAGCCTGCAGGCCACATCCAGCCACAGATGTGTCTTGTCTGGTGGGCATGGCGTTTCATGTGCTGTGCCATTTTATCTTTTTACTTTTCTCCATTATACAAAGCAATATTTTGTAAAACGCTTGAAAACAGAGAGCAAGGAAAGAAACCAACTAATCCTATCGGAAATAGATCACTTTAACACCTGCTTGTTATCCTAGGTTTGCTTCAAGCGTTTTTCTTTATTGTATTTCTAGCAAGACACTCCTTTGGTGCTCCGCCACCTACTCCACGGTCCTGCATTCTGGCCAAGTCGTTATTTGTTTTCTACCTGGTCTTGTGTCCTAATAAATCTGACTATGTCAGATACCTAAATAAGTCCAAATAATAAAATTAAAAGAAAAGAAGGAAAGAAGAGCAAAAGGAAAGGTAATCATTCAGGAGGAGAATAAATCCAGTAAATTGAGATTAATTAGTGGCACTTTAAAACATCAATTAGACATTTTAAGTAAGAGAATTTAGTAAACCACATCAAGACCGAAAGTCAAAAAATATTTAAATAATAAAATAGAGATAGGATAAATACATTTTAGGCCAAGAAAGATAAAAATCTAGAAAAGTAAAAAATTAAAAACAAAAGTACAAAGGATAAAAGACAAAGAACAAGGATATAGAAGGTAAAATTATTGCACCCAAAATAAAAATATACAAAGGTAGAAGGCATTATGGAGACAAGTCAAAAGTTAAACAAAATTGGAAAGCAATAGAATTATAAGTGAAAATAATTTTAAAGAAAATAAATCTAAGCATTCTGAAAATTAGAGAAAGAGAATATTATAAATATAAAAAGCGACAATGAAAACCACATAATGTGCCCTAAAATAATTTTGAGGCACAAAGCTAAGCCTCTGAACAAAACTCCAACTTCGCTATTAAAATGAAAGGCAGGAACGAAAAGGTGGAAGGCGACGGGGCAGAGTTCCAGGCCCGCTGCTGCGGTCCCATGCGCCATGCAGGGCGGAGAGCAACGTGGCGCTCCGAGCGCCTGCAGCGCGGTGTCCCCTGTCCCCGATGGGCACGACGCTTTTTAGCACGTGGAAGTTGGGGCCTGGGGTGGGGGCTGCCTCTTTAATTCAAACCTCTAGGGGTGCCTAATCCCGCCCGAGGAAATGTCCTTCTGTTATTCACACTTGCCAGTGGAGACATACGTTTGGCATGCCCTGGGTGGGATTTGTGCGCAGCCAAGGTTGCCCTTGAAAATGGAAACAGTCGGAAAAACAGGCAGCCTGTGTGTAGCTTCGTTGGCTGTCCATGATGTGCGGGAACCCCCAGGTCAGAGTCTGGTCTTTGCCTTGACAGCGTTAGGAGACCTCGATCATCAGCTCGCTCACCCTGGAGTCCCGCAGTCTGCGTCGTAGCCGACCGTACCAGCGGACTCGGTGAGCTTGTTTCCTCTGACCACCACAACACACACCAAACAACGCCAGAGTCTTACTCTCTGATTCTTCTAAAGATAATGAAAAGACAACTTGTGTCATGACATTACCTTAGACATGTTAAAACTAATTAGATCGTAACTTCATTTCTATTAGTAGTAGTCACATTTAGGTGTTTTTGATGAGATTTGAGATTCACTTAACTCTCTTGACAATACTAGGAGGCATACTTGTGGCTCCCTTTCTCTCTGAGAAGCGGTTACTGACCCCTCCTCTGTGCAGGGGTAGCCGGAGGGACATGAGGTGCTGAGGAGAAGCGCTCATGCCCGCCCATCAGCAACACTTCCAAACAGTCTTCCATATTCTTGGTATAAAACCAATTTGAGGCATAGATCTCACTGTGCATCTTATGCACCTAGATAAGGGTTCCTTATGAGAAGCCAAGGGTGAAGATTGTGACTATTTATGGTTCCCATTTTCAATAGAAAATCAAGAGCTAAAATTCACCTTATATTTTTATATCCATTCTTAATATTACTCATGCCTTTGTCTCACCCTCTTGACAACAAAATTACCTGGCAAAACGGTTTCTAGATGCCCCTGTAAGGATTTCATTCCCAACCCTGGCTTAAACGCCTTAAGAATTTTTCGTGTGCCTCTCAAATCCTAATGTTACAGGAACAGGGCAGTTATATACAGGCACCCATGGATACAAAGCCTCCATCCACCCCAAGGCCTAGAATCGTTGTTTTCAAGGGTGTTTGGGGAACCAGTTTGTATGTCAATAACAATTACAGAGATCTTAGAAATTGATTCTTGTAGGTTTAAATATAGCTGCTGCTAATGACATATTGATTATTGCAGTGAAGCCCTGCTAAAAGCAGTTTTCCACTTGATTGCCAGTGGAAACCAGAACAGGTCAAGCTTAGCGAGGCTGGGGAAAGCCATCAGTGCCCCACAATCCATAATTCCAGTGTTTTTAAAGATAGAGAACCTTCAGGCAGGTGCCATAAAACTTATGGTGACAGACAGGAGGAAGTGAGGGTAGACCTGTTCTCGACACCTTTGAAGGCCGTGAGCGCTCTGGGCACCGGGCAGTTCTACTTGTTTATCACTGCCCCAGCTTCCCACCACTTGTCCACCTTTCCTCTGCTCTTCTGCTCCCTAGAATTGGGTCTTAAGATCCTAAATTTAACAGAACATTGATCTATAACTCTCCCCACCTCATCCTCACATATAAGAGCAATAGTAATGTTTCTCTTCAAATGATTCAAAATGAAGCCATTTTCCCTTTTTAAATTATCCCTATTGTATTGCAGAAATTATAATGAAAGCTAAAAGCCTTTCTGAACCAATAAATAACAGATTTGTCATGCTCAAAAACTTTGCCTATTTTGACCCATATTGTTTCCCAGTTTTAAGCATTTGTTTTCAAACTCAGCAGACATCTATCTATCCACCTATGCCCAACTCCCTCCCACACGTGCAGAGGAAGTTCTACAAGGCAAAAGAAAAGCAGGAATGCTTCCAGATAAACAAAGACCCCAGGGTCAGAGTCCAGGCAGACATACTCCCACCACCTCCACATCACCCCAACGCGGGAGGGCTCGACCTTTCCGCACAGGACACTGGCAGGACATGATGGCCCAGAGCCCTCCATCACGTTTTAATTGTCCTTACCTACTTTACCTACTGCCCCTCCACATAGCCCACGTGCATAAACCCTTTGTCCCATAAAAACTGCAGGCTCCTCATGTGCAGACACGATTTCTTCACGCTCCATTCATTGCCTTTCAAAAAGTGACATTAAAAAAAATGTCCTAAGAAAATCAATCAATAAGGATTTATTGAGCACCTATCCTATGCCTAGGGCAACAACAGCACTTGCTCATAAATTGACAGTGGGCTTCGGCTAGGAGGTGATGCCGAGTGCTGTTTAACCCAGATAAAATGTGTTGGGTACATGACATTGAACTCTCCTATTTCAGATATGTCACTTCAGCACATGTGGCTGACATATAGCCTTGTGCGAATAGGGTCTCCATACTCTCACCACTTCTCACTGACAGATTTTGATGCAGTTGTGCAATTAAGATTCTGTGGCTCTCTGGCAAATGTAATACAAAAACATTTGAAAAGGAAGTATGATCTGGATGGAGAATAACAAACGATTTATAGTTTATTTGCCAAGACATGTAGGAGGTAAACATAAAACAAAACTCTAGCAAGTTTAGCATTTTCCTTCTCTAAATATAATGCTGCTGACTACAGGCCAAAACAGCACAGCTTTGCACAGCTCCTTGCATTAAAATTGGCCGAGAATGAGATGCCATCACTGTTCCACATTTAGATGCCACAACAGACATCTGCTAGTTTGTGGAAAGATACTGGTTTACTCAAACAACCTGTGATCTTATTTGTAACCCACATGGCAAAAAACAAAGGTGTTAAGGGTGCTACTCTTTGCCACGTTGAGCCTTTGCATGTGACCAAAGATGGTAATTTTAAATGTGCAATTAATCTTCCTTATATGTGTAATTAATGTTCCTCGTATGTGTGAAGCAACAAGTTAAATGCAATCCCTATGAAGCAGTAAATCTCAGCACTTTGCAGGTACCCAGGTGGAGATTTCAGTTGGAATTTTTGTAAGGCAAATGGATCCTCTTCAAAACACGCAATTCAACTCAAGTAATTAATGTGTATCACACCATGTAAGGCACAATGTATTTCCCCCTGTACGGCTCTAAAGGGGGAATAAAACAGGTGCACAAACTCCTAGCAGAGAAGGCAGGGCAAGTTCAGGGCTGGGGAAATGGTGCAGCATGATGACAGATGGATTTGGAGGAAAGTTGAGACCTTTCCTGGTTGGAGGCTCAGACAAGAAAGGCTTGAAAGAAGGATGTGGCATTTGAGATGGAGTTGAAAGAATGAGTGGACTTCAGGGATACAGAAAGGACGAACCCGAAGGGGCTGGGGCTAAGGGCCAGGTGGGTTCTCTGTTGGAGCCTGCCTTCTCCCCTGTAGCAGCTAACACTGCTTGAGTACTTACTGTGTATCAGTCGCCATTTGAAGTGTGTTTTATATAATATGATCCATTTAATCCTCAAAATATTCCCATGAGATTATACATAAAATAATCTTATTCCATTTTCAAATCAGAAAAACAAGATACAGAGAGGTTAAGCAATTTGTCCAAGGTTGCACAGCTATTAAGTGTTGGGCTACAATGCAAACCCAGGCAAGCTGCTAACAGGTGCAGTCTTAGGTACCCGCTTCCCCTGCCCTCGGACTCGGCTTCAACTTCTAGCTGCTAACTCTGACTCCTCTCTTTGGCCGGTTCTCTCAGTTGGACCTCTGCCTCGTGTCTGAGAACCAGAACCCCTGGAGCTATCTTATATTGTATATTTGTAAAAATAACATCTTTTTTATTATTTCCTTATTAAAAAAGCAATACTTATTTACTGTGGAATAATTAGATCATGGACATAAACAAAAAGAAGAAAATTAAAAGACTTCCATAATTCCACCCCCCAGAGACAACCACTCTTCACATACTGCTGAGTATCCTTGCAGACCATTTTTGTGCATGTAACACACTTGGAATGAACACATACAAAATGGTAACTATCTTGCAATCTGCTTTTCCCTCTTAGCACCAACATAAACGTTTTACCACGTCAACAAATCTTTATCTATAGTCTGATTTTAAACGGCTCCCTCTAAGTGTTCTCTCCTAACAGGAAGTTAGATAAGGCCAGGCACAAAGCTTGCAGGTGGGGGAGGGGGCTGTTTGGGATCCAAACCAAGGAAGACAGCCCTGGAATTGACGAAACACAGGATGAAGTAGGAGCAAAGGAAGTGAGTGGTCCTGAAAGGGGACTCCCAAATCTAAATCTAGCCCAAATGGGTTGGGAGGGGCATGACAAATTCAACCCGATTCCCAATTGGTGGCATGAGCCAAGAGAGGCTCTGCCAGGGGCTGATACTAGGGTAAGACTTCAGAAGAGCAGAGCAGGGTGTATGGGAGGGGCAGATGCACCCAAGGGAACCCAGACAATGAGGATGTGAGCTGAAGGAGAGCAGCAGCCAGGCCAAGGATTTGGGCTGTGGGGAAGGAGACAGGAGAGCCCGCTGGGCAGGGGGCCTGGCCTTTCCACTGGGACTCTGGCCTCTGGTCCTCCAGGGTCTGGCAGCCAAGGACTATTACAGCCTCACTGATCATGGGCCAGGGCTGCTGTTATACTTCCTGGGCAGATCCCATTGCCTTGGGAGAGGCGGCATGAATGGCAGATTTCTGGGTTCTTATTATGACAAACTGGAATGGAGCAGGACAGGGGCAGGGCCTGATGTTCTACCTTGTTCTCCTTCCTAGCCAGGCTTGATGGTCAGTCCTTCTAGGGCTCCATTCCCTGGACCATGGGTTCATGGCTGGGATCCTGTTCTGGCCTAAGGTCTTCCCAGAATGTCCCTACCTCCGCCCTGCAGGACACTTCCAATGCCAGGCTGGGCTTCTTTTTTATCTGTTCTCACGACCCCCAGACACCATGGTCAGCCTGCCAGATGAGATTTCCTCCCAACACCTGTCCCTGGGCCTGCCCATCCCAGGGTCTTTGCACTGCAGAAGGTAACCGGGCCACACGCAACTGCATCCAAAGCTACCACAGGAAAACCAGCAAGTAAAGCAGTCAGAGAAATGCAGGCAAAAGCCACAGAAGGCAAGACTGAGGAAGGGGGCTGGCAGGAACCTGGTGAAATCCAGGAGGAAATGGAGAGCTGTTGAAGCGTTCTAAAGCATCAGACTTAGAAGGATTAGAAAGGTCTAGAAGTAGTGTGGAGGACAGATGGGGTGGGGGTGAAGAGAAAGCTGCTGGGGCAGTGGTTAATTCTGGCAACTTTAAAATCAGCTGGAAAGATTTTTTTTTAAATGCCTGAGTCCATTTCACTGGTCTGAGGGAGATATTTTTAAATACCATGACAGTCTTAACCAGGATTGGAAAATCTTAAAGAAAGAAGATTTCCCTAAAACCTAACTACCCATTCTTTTCAAAGCAGTCTGCAAAAAGCTATTTGCAGGATTAAATTACTTTCACTGTTTCCTCCTTGGGTCTCTGCTTCCTGCTCCCTCAGTTTCCCATCAGTTCCTGCAATTGGGTCCCCCACTCTGGTACCCACCCCTACCCCCACTTCTGCTCAGCAGCTCCCCAGCCCCACTCGCCTGTCTCTGGTCTACCACCCCAATTTTCAGTAACTAACCTTGGCTATGGTTCCAAATTCTGCATTTGCCTTCCAGACTCGATTTGATATTTACTCATTGTTTTCCTGGTACCAACCCCACAAGCCCCCAGCCCCAGCCTGTGCAGAGCAGAGGAGCGGGAGGGATCCGAGAGGCAGTGGAAAAAGGAAATGTTGGTTCTGGCAACTGATGGGATGTGACAGGCTAAGATTGTGACATTACAATTGGAGAAAGAAGAGTGAGTTTGCATGGACAACCAAGAATTCCTGCAGCTCATCAACAACTCCTGAGAACACGGGGTGTGCAGTCTGCGGGAAGGAAAATACCTGCTAGGTTGCACAGCTTTAGCTGTAGGAGGATTTATGTTTCAGGTAACAGTGTGAGCGTGGTGGCTGACGGGGAGGGGAGAATGAATTAGCAGGCGTGGCAAGGCAGAGCAGCCGCCTGTCACAAGGAAAAGATAACAGATAGAGATTAGTAAACCCACAGTGGGGAGGATTAGAACCTTGCCGGAAAGGGCTCAGCGTGGAAGAGGATGCTGGGGTTTGCCTCGAACCATAATTGGAGCTGAATGAGCCTTCTCTAGTGCATTATAAAGATTTTCCCTCCCGGTGGAAAAACTAAATGATGGCAATTTGAGAAGCGTGTACACTTGTGTTTTATATTTCCTGTGTGAGTTTAATGGTTAAAATGGGCTCAGTTTGGAATTGGCACATACGATAAAGAAGTTCTGGTCTAATGGCAGCAGAGTCGGGCTTTCACTGGCAAAGGACTCCGGGTCTGCTGTGAGGTGTTCTGGGAGGTCCGGAGGCCCCACACAGCACCCCATGGGGGCCTCAGCCTGAAACTGGACAACTTGATATTGATTTCCGTGTGTTCCCTTCCCTTTTGTCCTCTTTTTAAAATGCAGACACTCTCATTTAGGGATAGCACATTGAGCACATTTGCACCAAGGTGTTAATGATTCTCAGTTCTCCTTTGTTGGTGGCAGATGTTGAGTAAGGGGGAAGGCACCAGAACCTCAGATTTCAGGGGAGGGTAGGGGGAGAGGGGAGGGAAGATTAAGGGTGGTTATTCGCACACCCACGTTCATAGCAGCATAATTCACAATTGCCAAAAGGCAAAAGCAACCCCAATGTTCATCAATAGATGAAATGAGTAAACAAATTGCAGTAGATACATATAATGGGATTTTTTTGGATACGTTTATTTATAAATTTAGTTAACATACATAACTGACCTAAAAACTTCAATAGAAGAATGAATTTTAAAACCTCTTGGAAGGCCATGTCTATAAAAGTGACTTTCCCAGGAAGGTATCTCATGTGTAACCTAATCTGACACCATCTTAATTGGCAGAGGTTCAATAGCTGGAGTGCAAGGGAATATCGTTCAGCCTTAAAAAGAAAGGAAATTCTGACACATGCTACAATATGGATGAGCCTTGAAGACATTATGCTACGTGAAATAATGCGGTCACAAAAGAGTAAATGCTGGATGATTCCTCTCATATGAGATCCCTATGGTAGTCAGATTTATAGAGACAGAAAGTAGAATGGTGGCTGCCAGGGCTGGGGAAGGGGAGCATGGGGACTGAGTGTTTAATGGGGACAGAGTTTCAGTTTTGCAAGATGAAAAAGTTTCAGAGACGTGTTGCACAACCCCATGAATATACTCAACACTACTGAACTGTACACTTAATGGTTAAAATGTTAAACTTTATGCTATGTGTATTTTACCACCATTAAAAAAAAAAGTTGAGGGTAGTGAAAGCCAAAAATAAGTTTTGCCTATTTTGGAATTTTGCACAGAGCAGGCCCTGGATGAAGTTGGGCCTCTCTGTTCTCGTTTTCGCTTTGTGAAGAGTTGGAGGGAGGGATGTGTTATAGTTATTGCTTCACTCGGCGTTCCCGTGTCTGAGTCCTCGCCGGCAAGCACTGTGTGTCTTTTGCCACCTCTGTGCAGCTCAGCGGCAGCCTGTTCAGTCACCATTTACTCAATGCCTCCTGTGGTGTCGGGAACCCCCGGCAGTTTCTATCATGAATCACAACCACCCTAATGAGGTAGGTACTATTATCCCTATTTTACAGATGGAGAAACTGAGGCAAGGTAAATCCTCTAGGACCAAAGTGCTGGTAAGTGGTGAACTCCAGATTTGGCAAGTTCTGAGATCGGCGTTTGTACTCCCACATCTTTATTGACCTCAGAAGATTACAGAAAACTTGGAAATAGAAAATAAGTGTCTTCATATACCCTATATCTTTTTGATAGCAAATAGGAGAATCAGAGTGAGTAGAACAGTCCAGTTAGACAACAGCCCCCTGTGCGTGCACCTCCAGGCCGGCTCCCGTGTACTTAATCTTTACTCTTTGCAGTAATCCAAAGTTAGCATGAGAAAGTGTCCCTTTGTCATATATATAAGACATATATATGTTAAGACATATACATATATGCAAAGTTAATAAAAGAACGTACAATCTTGTGACACTACCAACAAGCCAGAAAGCAAGGCTTTCTGAGCTGTTGTTCTCTCTTCCAGTCATGCAAGGAGTCTACAGCAAACACTGCGTTGACATCGTGTTTACACTTCAACACACACAGGTAAAGGTGAGCCTCTCCCCCTCTTCCCTTCTCCATTTGGCTATCCACCCTCACTCCTGCCCCAGTTAAACCTTCACTGGCTTTCTCTGGACCTAGGTCAGAGCCCAGACTCTAATCCACAAAGCACTTAAGAGGTGGCCCTGCCCCCTTCCAATCTCCTTTCTCTTGACTGACACCCGTGTGGCCCAGCTCCACCCTTACTAGGTTACCTGTAATGTCCTGAATCTCCCTCTCTTTCATGTCATCTCTCACTTAATAACGACTGCCTCTATCTACCAAGTGTACTAGGCACTGTGTTAAGGGCTTAATATGTTATCTCCTTTCTTAGAGCAATCCTGCAAGGTGGGTATTATTGATTTCATTTTAAAGACGGGAAAACTGAAGCTAAGAAATATTCAGGAATTTGCCCATAGTCACTTAGCTAATGAGTGGCAATCAGAATTTGAAACAGGCCTACCTGAATCCAAAGCCAGTGCTCTCAAACACTATCTGTCTGCGTGGCCAGATTGTATGTCTCAAAATGCTACTCAGACTTTATCTCTACAAATCCTTCCTTCAACCCTCCTTGGCCCCCACCACCTCGCCCCAACCCCATACACACACATGTAGGCACATTCTATGACTTTATCCATTCTGTCTCTTAGCACTTTGTTCATACTTGCTGCTTATACTAACTCATACGGATTGAGCACTTGCTATGCACCAGGCCCGGTGTGGTACTCACATGACAGTGAGCAGAACAAATCATCCTTGTGTGTTTTTGTGCAGGACTGCCATCCCTTCAAGGGCAGGGACTGGGTTGTATTCTTGGTGATATCCCTCATGCTGCACAGTTCCTCTATTGTTGACCAGACAGACCTGTTCTCAGCCTAGACACCAATGGTTAGGAGATGGTTCACCCATCAAGGGACCCTCTCTCCAGCTTCATAGGGTTACTCAAAGGAGGAATTCTTCCTCTCTCCAAATCCTTTCTGATGCCCCCACACAGGGCAACCCAGAATGGAGGCTCAGGCCATGGACTGTTTCCCCCCCAAGACGTGTGGTCATCATAATTTCCAACTCATCATTTCTTTTAACAAATCCTTTGAAAATTGTATGAGTCCAAAAATAATCTGGCTTCCAATTAACTTGTAAGAAATGCTGTGCTCAAACTTGTCATAAGCCAAGTTTGCCTGGGCATGGGCGACTGAGAGATAGCAGGGGTGCTCTCCTCTCTAGAGCCCACTGGGTCTTCTCTTGCAGGAAGAAAAGCACAGAGGAGAAGACAATTTGGTTATCCAAGCATGACCTCAAGTTGCTGTTCAAATGCTAGCTGTAACAGAGAGGACTCTATATAACTAGAGATTTGTCAGCCATAGGTATCCAGCTAATTCACCTTTGACTTATCTCCCATTTATGTGAAGAAATTTCTGCCTATTCTGCTTGATACTTCAGAGAATTGCCAAGTCATCCATCCTGCCATATGCTTATTGACCTGGTAAAGAGGACAAAAGGCCTTGGTGCCAAGGATTCTGCCCTGGAAAGTAAGCCAGAGCGTCTCCCTGGGCATGGCTGCCTCTGGGAGTACAATTATCACTTTTGAAAGCTGCCTTTATTCATTCATGCCATGAAAGTAACACTTACCAAATTCCTATTTCAGAACTATCAGAGTACCTGAATCATTAAATTAAATAATAATAATCACATGGCTGCATTAGAACATGTGAAGAAGGAATTAACTAGCACACGGAGGCTTTGAGTATTTATTCTGTCCCCTAGGAATCACTTCTGCTTTGTGAAACTTTTCAAACAAGAAATTTTATAATATTTTATAAGGTTTTTCAAATATCTATCTCCTGATAAACTGTTAATAGGCCACCCATGATAGGCTGCCATCCTTTTATCTCTTAAATACCTTAAATCATCAAAATGAAAGACTAAAACAGCATTTGGGAAAAAGTGATTAGTTATCAGCAGAGGCCAGTCTCATGTGGATACAGCCTCAGGGATGTGACCTTCCTTTCTATTTATTTTCATTTATTTATTTTTTGAGACAGGGTCTTGCTCTGTTGCCCAGGCTGGAGTGCAGGGGCACAGTCACAGCTCGCTATAACCTTGAACTTCTTGGCACAGGCGATCCTCCCACCTCAGCCTCCCAAGTAGCTGGGACTACAGGTGCGCATCAGCACACCCAGCTAATTTTAAAAAATTTTTTGTAGAGACTAGGTTTTGCTGTTTTCCAGGCAGGTCTCAAACTCCTGGCCTCAAGCCATCCTCCCACCTTGACCTCCCAAAGTGCTCTGATTACAGGTGTGAGCCACTTCACCTGGCCCCCTTTCTTCCTTCCTCCCTCGCTTCCTTTCTTCCTTCCTTCCAACACTTTGGAATAGTGCATCATTAGTCATTTAGGCCCAAATATTTTGCTCCATTTTCTTTGTATTGAGAAATACTGTATTTATTAGTCTGGGCTTACAGAGGTAAACATTTCCAACATCTCACCTGAAGCTCTTTTTAAATTTTTTTTGCCCTGTTTTGTACCTGTAAATTCTCAGTTTTTCAGGTGGCTTTTTGTTGTTGTTGTTCAAAAGGCAATTTTCAAACCTGAATTCTCATTGACTTACAGTCAATAATTTTCCTTCTGGAAAAATGTTCCTAAATATGGTAGGAATAAATCCTGGGTATTGCTGGAGAAAGGGAAAGAACTAGGTTTGAGAGTGATGGCAAATGGGATTTTAGTCTTTCTCTAATTTTTGGAGGCTTCCTAAATAAGCATATATTCATGCACTACTAATGTGATTAAAAATTAAATTTTAAATAAGTATAGACAAATAGTGTGACAAAAATATGTTGTAACTAATTTAGAGGTTGTATTAGTCAGGCAGAGAAACAGAATCAATAGGAGATATAGATACATGTATATGTATATATACAGTCACGCATCATTTAAACAAGGGGATATGTTCTAAGAAATGTGTGGGTAGGCAATTTAGTCATTGTGTGAACATCACAGAGTTCTTACACAAACCTAGATGGTATAGCCTACTATAGACCTAGGCTAGGAACCTATTGCTCCCAGGCTACAAACCTGCACAGCGTGTTACTGCACTGAATACTGTAGGCAATTGTAACACAATGGTAAGTATTTGTGTATCTAAATATATCTAACTGTAGACAAGGTACATTGAAAATATGGTATTAGAATCTTATGGGACCCGTCATACATGCAGTCTGTCATCGACTGAAGCGTTATTATGTGGCACATAATAACCGTATATGTGGAGAAAGAGGGAGAGAGAGGGAGGTAGTGAGAGAGACAGAGAGAGAGAAGAGAGATTTATTATAAAGATTTTATTGTAGAATTTATTATAAAGAATTGCCTCATGTGATTATGAAAGCTGAGAAGTCCTAAGAGCTGCAGTTGGCAAGCTGGAGAACCAAAAAAGCCAGTGGTGTGAGTTCCAGTCCAAGTCCAATTCTGAAGGCAGTAGAAGACCTAGGTCCCAGCTCAAAGACAGCGAGAGAGCTCGTCCTCCCGTACTCAGCCTTTTTATTTATTCAGGCCTTCAACAGATTGGCTGAGGCCCACCCACGCTAGGGAGCGAAATCTTTACTCAGTCTACTGATTCAAAATGTTGATCTTGTCCAGAAACACCTTACACACATCCCCAGAATAATGTTTAACCAAATATCTGGGCACCCTGTGACCCAGTCAAGTTGACACATAAAATCAACCATCACAGAGGTTGATATTGCTTCCCCAAACACAGCTGAATTTATGCATTCTCCAGGTCCTCGCTGCCCTCTGAATTTATTCAGTCTATACAAGCTGGTTGCTGCTGCTGCTTGGCCAGGCCTTTGGACATGCACCCGGAGTGCTGGGCACCCTCCATTTCCTGCCAGTTGTTTCTGTCACAGCCTTCCAAAGTGATGCTGCCCCTGCCCAGGGGACTGCTTCCAATATTCCCAAAGCTGCAAACCCTCTAGGAGCCCAAATGGCCCTTTGTTCCCTTCAGCCCTCACAACTCTATAGGCTGTCTTTTTGACCATAAATTGGGGAAAAAGTCCCTCTCTCCCTAAGGTTTATATTAGTCCTTGGAGCTGGGATAAGCATCAGATCATGCTTCTTTCCTTGCTTTGACTTAGGAATGCACCTCTTTCATTGTTTGTTCCAAGGACCCTTCAAAGTATCTTCCTTGAAGATTCTCTTCCCCTTGCAGATCATTCAGTCACATAATATGGAAGGAGGAAAACAGGATCATCTCTGACCCCATATGCAAATAGCTTAGATTCAGACACATGTATTTACTTACCCAGAATTATAAGCATATACAGAATTATATACACGTGTATTTGAAATTGTGAAACCATATTTATATATTGTTGGGGCTCAGAAACCAATACCCCAAAACATGGCACTTTGACATGGTGAACTGAGGAAGTGGCCTCAAGGTCTCTCTGACCTTCCCTCCATCCCTCCTGTCTCTCAATGCTCTGTCTCTCCCAAAGCACAGGATAAATTTGTTCTCTGAAGATCCCTTATCTGCCTAAAGTCCAGACCCGCCAAAGAAGAAAACAATGACCTGTGGTCCCTTCCCTGAGTTTTTATTAACTGAATTCATATCACAGGAAGAAAGACTGAAGTCTGTCAACACACATGGACAGACTTTTGTCACAAACCATTGTCTGCTTTGAGGGCCCAACAGACTTTGTCCCAGGCCATTGTATGTTCTTCAAGCCCATTAAATTCCCCTAAAAATCATTCACTAACCCCCTAAAGTCACCCACACTTCTCCATCTCCCTTTCCCCTAAGAAGTACGGTATATAAGCATCCGTACCCCATTGGGATATTGGGCAATGGCTCTGATTCTCCCCCATGCATGCTAATAAATTTGTGTGCCATTTCTCCTATTAATCTGCCTTTTGTGAGCTGATTTTTCAGTGAACCTTCAGAGGGTGAAGGGGAAGTTTTCCCCTGGCCCCTTCAGTAAACATGCATATATTATACTTACATACCTATCACTTGCGCACACTACGAGAGGCTCAAGCAATCACTAAGAACAGTGCTAAGCTCATAATTTTACCCCTTGTTGCTTTTAGAATTTTACTTTTACTGTGATCCAGTACATCCTTACTAACATAAATTCTAACTTACAATTAATTCTCAGATGGACACACTATTTCACTATGTTTGGAAAGATCTCCTTATGCTTTTAAAAATTGCTGTTTTTTTAAAAAACCTTGCAAAGGTCATCATGGATTAAAAAGATTTCAAATACCAGAGGTTTATTATTAATGTTATTTTACAAGTTAAATTATACACTAGGGGTTAAGTTGGAAATGATAAGAAAGGATGGCATAAAATTCAGTAACTAGCCATGGTTGACAGAAAAAAATAAGGAAGAGTGTTTATCTCATGTTTTCACATAGCTGTATTCACTGCATATTTTTTGAAATGAAACTGCTGCTTATATTGCTGCTTATACAGTAATTTTTGTCCCTCGACACAAACACATGTGAGATAACATATTCCTGTGAATAAATGGAAGAGTCAATGAAAATATGCTAAAACAAAGGGACTTGTTTGGTAGTTTTAGAGAACTCATCAAATTACTCTCACTTGGTTCTTAGGGAGGCTAAGCTTGGAAAATCAGGCTCAAGAACATCCGTTGCACAGAAGAATCCATAATTCAAGGCAAAAGAATAAAAGATGGAGACAAAATGTTACCACAGCTCATTAGGCTGGAGCGCATGAGCTCCTTCAGGTGGGGGGGAGGAGAGGGTTGTGCAAGGCCACCTACATCTTCAATTTGCAGTGGCTTGGTTCATGGCATAATCCATACACTCAGCAGGAAGAGATAGCATGCCTGATTGCTTAAGAGACCCAGAGAACAGCAGCAAGATCTTTATTAATATAGGCATTTCTGGCCTCTTGTGCTGCTTCTCCCTTTGATAAGCTGATTATTGCTTTATTGGGGCCAGGCTTTTCAGGACCATGGACAGCTCTGTCGCAGCAGGGAGTCTTTCCTGCTTCTGTTCTTCCACTTGTAGAATTTTAGAGTAAAATAGACTTGATAGATTAACTATTTCACACCCCCACTTTACAGATGAGAAAACTGATACTCATACAAGTTAAATACATACACAAGTCACATGCTTAAGGGAAAGGATCACTTAGAGCAAGTGGGTTTAAACCCATTCTACCTCTTAATAGCTGTGTGGAATTTGAGCTGCAGTTTCCTCATTCTGTAAAATGGGTGGAAGGATGTCTTCCGTGCACAGTTGTGAGGATCAGAAATAAAGCAGGTAAAATGCCTAGCACAACTTGACAAAGAGTAAGGCCTCCATAAATGATAGCCAATAACAAGATCCACACTCAACCCACACACACCGTACTGAGAAACAACCAAATGCAAAACGCCACCCAGGGTGCTGTTGGCACTTCCAAATAAGTTAGACTGTGAACTCTAGAGAGCCCAGAGTCCCACCTGACTTTCTAGAAGCCATATACTATCCTTACCCTTTAGGGCAAGCAGTTTCAAAGACAACTATGTTATCCTCCTTTTCTCCCTCAGATATTAGAATTAAGTATTAGCAAAATAATATTTGCATGGTTGGGTTGTTTGAACTAGGATTTGGCAATCCTAGCAAACTGTACCCTTCTGTTTAATCTCAAATCCTTGTTCTATAGCCCTCTAATGATGAGCTCTCCAGCAACCTCTCCCTCTCCACATCCATCTCTGTCTTAGAGAGTATTCATATCACTAATATCCATTCTCCCTTTCTCCCCACCTACGCCTTCCACTTTGTGTGAGATGTTTACTGAGCACCTGCTGTGTGCAAAATACCATGTGAGAAGGCAAACATAGTTTCTGGCTTTGTGAAGCTTCTATCCAAAAAAGAAGACAAGCATTAAATAAGCAATTACCATAAAGTAGGGGTGTATCACCTATAAAGATGTTCCTGCTTTATAGAAGTGAAAAGTAGCTCTTTCTCATAAAGAGCTTAAGGGCTCTCATCCAAACTGAAGAAAAGTGACATAGGAAATCATTATCATTATAATAGCCTAGTTGTTACCTCTGCAGTGGATGTATAATAGCAAAATCCAGCATTTCAAACCTCATAAAGTGAAAAATATGAATTTTCTTAGGGCTGTCAACTTTTTCCTTCACTGGAAAAAAACATCAGAATGGAGTCTTTTTAACATATCTAACATTAACACACAAAAAGGAAAATCTAGAAGTGCATTAAAATATATATCACGAAGCCTGACACTGTGCCAATAATCATATTGGAATGCATACAAAGGAGTTGCAAAATTCAGATTATTGACAGTTCAACCTGGAATGAGTGTTGGAGAGTTGTTGGTTATATGATTTATGCAGCTACTAAACATGTACATTGTATATGCTTTTCTACTTTTGAGGCATGTTACTTGATTTATTGCATAAATTTTATATCTAAGGCTTATTATATGAAGGGTATCTAATACTAATAAGAATTTGTGTGCAAATCTTCATCCTTGAACTTGGAGAGCATTAGTTAATACCTTCAGGCCCCTGTTGAAAGAGGTGGGTTTTGTATTCCCATTTTCCGACTGTGTGTATTTCTCCTCAGGACGCTAAGGGAAGCGGTGAAGGGACTTGGGTATTAAGTGTGTGAAATCATCACCTTCAATTTGCACGAGAACCTTTGAGTATGTCCTTCCTCATTCCCTTTAACTTTCATTCTCTTCTCTCTCTCCTATTTCTTCTCACCAATCTTAGAGATCAGCAGTTTGAAAACAAAGTGTGTTAGGAAGAAACCCGCAGAACAAAACGAAGTGAAATTGAAGAGAAAAAAATATTTTATTTGCAAATAATTTCTACTCTCTTACGTGATACCTAATCTTCCTTTCCATGATTTATTACGATTTTACCATTGTAAAGATGATAATAACATGACAGGGCAAAACCCTGTCTCTAAAATAATAACAGTAATAATGACAACTGTCACACGTTGAGTGTCACACACGCCAGGCATCGTGCCACACACCGAGGATGAAGAGTCTTCTGTTGTTTGTGAAAGAGATGAGGTCCTCGCCTTCAGGGAATTTACGGTATAGTGAGAAGACAACCTTGAAAACAGGTAGCTTTGATGCAATGTGGTAAATGTAGTGGTGATGCTCATAGGATACGCAGATAGTGTAGAGAAGAAGTATTTGACCTAATCTAAATTAGTCATGGACGAGTTCCTAGAGGACATGAAACCTGGGCAAAGCCGCAGGAGGTGAATAGGGGTTTTCAGGGCGAAGAGAGGCTTCGCAGGTGAGAGACAGTGTGAGCACCAGCAAGGAGGTCAGCCCAGCATGGCGTGGATGGTGGGGAAAGGCAGGTCCAGGAAGCAGCAAATAGTTTATCTTTGTTACAGTGTAAAGATAAAGCAAAGAGTGACGGGAGTTAAACTTGGTGCATGGATAGCAGCCAACCCCACAGCTAACGGGAAGCCATAGTTTCCCTCTGGTGGCACCGTATTATCTACATTGCACACATTTGAGGGAATGAACCTGCATTCCCAAACATGTTTTTCATAAAATTTCTTTCACTCACCTGAGCCTCTAATGGCACCAGCAGCTACAGTTCCTCTGGATTCTAAACAAGATAGGGATTTTTCTGCCTGTTCATTCATGCTGTGAACATTGATGTCAAGCACTGTCCTGGGTGATAGGGAGTGCAGGCTATTAAGATCACACTACCCTCCAGGAGTCCAGGATCTGGTGGGGGAAGAAGCAAGAATACCAGTGACTCTCAAACTGTGGGATACAGACTGATAGAGGTATGTGCAAGGTGTTACAGGAGCTCAGAAGAGGGGTGTATTAGTCTGCTTGGGTTGCCATAGCAAAGTACCACAGCCTGGGTGGCTTACATGGCAGACATTTATTGTCTTACAGTTCCAGAGTCTGAAAGCCTAAGATCAAGGTGTCTGCATGGTTGGTTTCTCCTGAGGCCTATCTCCTTGGCTTGCAGATGGCTGTCTTCTCCCTCACATGGCCTTTCTTCTGTGTGCGTGCGCACCCCTGGTGTCTCTATATATGTCCACATTTCCTCTTCGTCAGGACACCAGTCAGACTGCATTAGGGCCCACCATAACGGCCTCCTAATTCAATCATCTCTTTAAAGCCCCTATGTCCAAATACAGTCATATTCTGAGATACTGGGGGTTGGGGCCTCAGCATATGAATGTTGGGGGGACACAATTCAGCTCCTAGCAAGGGTTATTTAACAGCTCGGGGCTGGGGAGTGGGATCAGGAAAGGCTTCCAAGAGGAGGTGTTTGAACTTACTCCCACAAGCCAATGGGGGGACTGCTGAGGGGCTTTAAGTCAAGGAGTGGCGGGACGAGATCTGAGTTTCAGGGAGGTCCCTGCCCCACAGGACACTGGTGGGGATGCTGCTGGTGTTCAGGGAAGAAATGATGAGGACTGACGAAGGCAGTAGGAGGAGAGGGGAGATGTTTCAAAGGTGTTTAGGAAAAGAATAAACCAGACTCGATCTCCTAGATGTGTGTACGTGTGTGCGTGTGTGTGTGTGCGCGCGTGTAAGGGGGGAAAAGTAAGATAAAACAATGATTTTCTCAGCCTTCTTGTCAGTAGGCTGAGAATAACTAGAACAAGAGGATCTCCTGGTAACTCTGCTGATTTTTTAAAGACTGAATTAGTTGTACTGATGCACAGTACAGCACAAATACAGGAATGAAGTATAATTAGTGTAATGGATGAAATTGTGTCCTCCCAAAATTCATATGCTGAAGTCCTAAGCCCCCCTACCTCACAATATGAGTGTATTTGGAGACAGGGCCTTTAAAGAGGTAATTAAGGTAAAAGGAGGCCATTAGGGCAGGCCCTAATCCAATATGACAGGTGTTCTTATCCGAAGAGGAAATTTGGACACACAGAGACACCAGGGGTGTGTGCTCACAGAGGAAAGGCCATGTGAGGACACGGTGAGAAGACAGCCGTCTGTAAGCCAAGGAGAGAAGTCTCAGGAGAAACCAACCCTGAGGACACCTTGATCTTAGGCTTTCAGCATCCAGAACTGTGAGACAATAAATGTCTGTTGTTTAAGCCACCCAGGCTGTGGCACTTGGTTATGGCAGTGCAAGCAGACTCACACAGTTAGTAAACAGATTTTCCAGATATTCCTTTACGTGTAAAAGCTTTGAAAATATTTATTCATTTTGGAAAGATGTATTTCTAAGCTGTAGCTATAAATGGTAATACAATCATCCCTCAGGGGACTGGTTCCGGGAGCCCCTGTGGATACTAAAATTCACAGATGCTCAATTCCCTAATATAAAATGGTGCAGTATTTGCATATAACCTACACACTTCCTCCGTATATTTAAAATCATCTCTAGATTATTTATAGTACCTAGTACAATGTAAATGCTATGTAAATAGTTGTTACACTACATTGTTTAGGGAATAATGACAGGAAAAAACTCTGTACATGTTCAGTACAGACACAATTTTTTTCTGAATATTTCTCAGCTGTGGTTGGTTGAACCCATGCATGCGGAACCAGCCCATGTGGAGGGCTGGCTGTGCACTGAGCATGGCTGAACCCTTTGTTGAGACCCTTCAGGCTCTGTCCTGGCTATTTTATATCAGGCTGTAATGAGGCACTGCCCCGTGCTTAGCAGACTTTAGAAGACAGTCACCTGCCTCTCCCTGAGTGGTCCCAGGTGCTGTGCTTGTTGAGGACTTTTGTCAGTTTTTAGGATTTGGTTTGTTTGTTAGTTTGTTTTTTGTCTTGGCTTCTCCCACTCCGTCAGGCTGCTGTTTCCTTCTGCTTTTCTTACGCCTGCCTCTAGAAGCCTCCTGCCTTCTTCCTAATGTGACTTCTAATTGCCTGGGAGTTGGACACCAGATAGCCAAGTTCGTTGGAATTCTGTGTAAAGGAGGAGTAAATAGGCCCTGAAGGGAGGCCTGAAGAGCAAAGTATACGGATTATTATGCACAAATTTTGTGACATCTCTTTTAACTCTGCAGAGAACATTTTAACTTCCTTCCTGGATTTTGGTAGCATGGCAGAGAGTTGACATTGTCATCTAAACGACTTTCAGGTAGGTGAGATGGTGTTTTTTTGGCCAAAATGATGGAAAATCCTCCAAAGGTGTGAAATAGTTTCCCAGGGGTCTGGAGTGTGAGGTTCATTTATAGTTTTCACCTGTGCTCCATCTGCTGTGTTGGAGTCTATGTCCTTTCAGCATGTGCCGGCTGCTCGACGGAGCTACTGTCAGGAGCGCGTCCCTTCATGCCTCCCCAGCCTGACATTCTGCTGAATTTGTAACTCTTGTGGAAGACAGATGTAATTTATCTTCCTACATCTCTATAAAGATCCAGAAAGATATGCTAATTTGTTAGAATTTATTCAGAACCATCACACAAATCAGGGCCCATAGACTGGTGAGGCAATTTTTAAAATGTCAAAACAAAAATCTCGAGGACCAAAATTGAAGATGAGCAAATGGCCCAGGAGACAGAAGCCTCTGGCACTGGTTCTAATTGGGCTCTGGCTCCCGTGGGGCTCGGGGGGCATGCTAGTACCTATGGGAAAGATGCTTAGTCCCTGGTGCTTTAATTTAAATGAACTGATTAATCCCTACTGTTTAATCTGAGCAGAGCTGTATAGGGCCCTGGGTACTTGTCTCTGTGCACTGATCAAGCTCGTTCTATGGATTCCTAAGTAGCAGTCTCAGTGGACCAGGGAAGGATGAAGGGGACAGGTCATACTTTCAGCCATCTACACTGCTACTTCCAGAGCCACAAATGCTTCTCTCCTCCATGTCTTTCCCGTGGTATTTTAAATCTGACATCCTTACTTCGTCATCAGATATGGAGAAAAGATATGTTTAGAGAAAAGATAAGATATTTTATAGACACGTTATGGCCCAGATAAGGCAATTAACCATTCAGGGCAGTATTTTTACTCAAAGACACAGACCAAGGACAGGGAAAGGTGACAGTCCCTCCGCTCTCACTCCCCCACATCCCCCAGTGGACCCCCTGAGGCCCTGGCCTCTCTTCCCCTGCTGAAACACTGACTCATAGGACTGCCCTTGGGATTAATAATCAATGAACTTTTGTAGGCTTTAAGGGCCTTCAGAAATAATGTGAGGAGGTTGAACTATTGAGGAGTCTCTTTTTAATCTACATTTATTTCATAAATATTAAACACCTACTATGTATCGGGCAATGAGCTAATTACCATGAGAGGGTTTGCCAAGATGAGTCAGACGGGGACCCTGCCTCCAAACAGCTTGTTGCTTAAGGTCTAGTGGGGGACGTGGGAACTGTACATACATGCCCACACCACAAGATGGAAAATGGTGAGTGTTGTGCTGGATTCAAGATAGGTGACAATCCTTTGCCAGGAGAGGTGGCGTGGAGTTCCCCTGCCCTTGAATCCAACTGGCCCTGTGGCTTGTCTGAGCCAGTAGAGTAAGTGGCAGTGAAGCAGCGTGACTTCTGAGGTGGCCTTTGAGAGATCTGCACTTTCTGCCTTTGCTGCTTGGAATGTGCCCTCTTTAAAGTCACAAAAGTAGTTCAACTCCCACAAGGCTGCCATGCTGTGAGGAAGCCCAAATTAGCCACATGGAGAAGGAGGTTGTGTGGAGGATCTCTGAGTCACCCACCAGAGCTGTGAGATGCCCTTGTGGACCTTCCAGCCCTGGCCAGCCCCAGTGGAGCAAGTCCATGTGACTGCACCTGCCATAGAGCTGACTGACCACCAAGTGAGCCCCCAGGACTACGAGCAAGCAGAAGCGTTACTGTTAAGCCCCTGTGTCTCTGGGTGAGCTGTCATGCAGCAGTGGATAGCCACAGTAGGTGTCCCAGGAGAAACACAGGGCAGAGAGATGGGTGTTCCAAGTAGTCTTCCTGGGACGGTTTCATTAGTTCAAGAAAGACTGAACCCCTCAGTTTTCCATTTAGCACCCACTTTGCAGGTGCCAGAGCGGCACTCGGAATTGAGCGAAACAAGGCGCAGGCTTCAAGTTGCCGGTTGTTTAGTGTTACTCAGGCACCCAGAACAACTTCTTTTCTACTTAAAAATGAATCATGGGGGGAAAAAAGAATCCTGGCTCATTCATAGGAAATGTGCACTGAAGTATTTAGAGGTTAAGGGGCAAAATATATGTAACTGACTCTCAAATACTTCCGAAAAAATAGTCTCTCTCTCTAATGTGATACATAATGTATAATATAATACAAACATGTATTAGAGATTGTGCAAATAAAGCAAATGGAACCAAACATTCACAATAGGTGAATCTAGGAGATACGGATGTTCGATGTACTATACTTATCCTTGCAATTTTCTGTAGGTTCAAAATTACATATTTCCAAATTAAAACCCACTAAAAAATAAATCCTGATATCTACATATTTGTCCTGTGGGTAAATAGTTATATTTATCTAGTGTTTACCTATAGATGATAGTAGCCTAAGAAGCCATTCGACCTTCCTGGGCTTCTGGGTTTCCCACTGATGAAAAGGAAGCCCCACGTCTGCCCAAACCCTCTCAGCCACCTGCACTAAGAGCTGTCCCCCTGAGTATGAACTCAGGTTCAGGAACACCAATAAGGGGGACAAAACTGTGAGCTTTATGTTTCATGCGTGTCTGTCTTGGCTCCCCAGTTAGATGTTAAGCCCCAACAGGGCAGGGACCAGATCACTGGTAACATGGCATTCACTTGTTTTAGCAATCATTCCCATGTTCATTTAATTTAACCCAGCATTTATTGAATGACTAATCTGATCATCTATCTGGCTTGTCTCATACCAACCAGAATAATGTCAGACGTATAGTGAGTGCATGCTCAGGATGCTACGTTTCATGGCCACTGCTTGCACCCCCCAACTCTGGCCAGCAGCGTGGCCACTGGGAAAAAGGGGAGAGGGCATTCCAGATGGCCACCAGACTCTGCCTGTCCTCACAGATGGAAGAGCAAACCCCAGAGGGAAGAATGCTGGCCTTGCTTTTTCTTTGTACAATCATCTGGTAGAGCCATTGAATACCTCTGGACTAAGGGCATAGCCTACATACCCTCTAACCCCACCTCATCGTCACGGCCTGTGATCGTTCTATATCAAGTTTTTACCAGACATAGCTGTAATGTTTGGGAGCCACCATTTGACCTGTGCTACATCTTAGTTTGTGGTTTAGCAAGGAATGTTATTGTTGAATATTTTTATTTTCAAGGTATAGCTTCTGTAGCTCCCATTTCATATAATTTGCACAGGAAGAGGGCTTTTGTGAGCCCCTTGGTTCTGATCCATGCTATCCTCTACAACCTTAATCTCGGATTTTTCAGTCTTGTTTTGTAAGTAGCAGGGACTTGTCTAGCACAATCAGAGGCAGCCTTAATTGGAATCTTGAGCTCCTAGCATCTTCCTGCCGGTTAGTGCTACTTTAAGAAAAAGACTGCTCAAAGCGAGGCTGCGGGCTACTGTGTGTGTCTGAAGGAGAGTGAGAAAAGGTGACATTCATGTGATGGAAAGAGACTTAGACTTAGGATTTCCTTTGCTTGCAGGTGTCCCAAGTGTTTCAGCACCTTTGGTCCAGACAGGAGAGAACTGGACAGCTCTGTAACCTCACCTCCTGTTGCTCTCACAGCTCCTCCCCTCCCACAGCCCTGGGCTGCTCCAGGGGAGAAAAGAGAGGCCAAGAAATGAAGAAGAAAAGGCAGGTTGGGCATAGGGTGAAAGCAGAGAAGAAAAAGCCAACTAGCGCATCCCTCCCCCATTCCGCCCTGTAGCAGGAGAAACAGCTACTATTCCTTTAACTTAACTCCCACCTCTCTGGCAAGGGTGGGAAAACATTCCACACGGCAAAGCTGTTATTGGCACTTGCCATTCAAAGCAGAGATGGGAAACCAGACAGGGAACTATGTGGGGAAAGCATTCTTTTTGCTTTTTTCCTTCTAATCCTGGAGGAGAAAACTCATGTGAGTCAACGAGGACATCAGAAAACGAAATCAAAACGGAAAAACCCTTCAATATACTGTGTTACTAAAAGCATGCCCTAAGAAATTCTCTAAAACCAAGCTGATCTGAGGGGTGATACAATGAACCAGAAATATTGCCGAAAAGAAAAATGGACAAAAGACAATATTGAAAAGATTACCTGCCTAAAAATTGTCTGCTCCTGGAACATGAATCACCTGTGGCATGCCATCTGGTGAGCTACAAAGACAGCTTTAAGCAAGCACACCTACTGTCGTTTACATCTTAATTATTATGTTTTATGGGCCTATAAATTTTATTGAAATACAAATTTGTTTACCCAAATTTCTCTTTGCCATATGGCTCAATAATTGGGCCTGTCTCTTAAACTTCATGGGGTCAGGATGAAGAATAATGATGTTCTATAATAACATGTTATTCCAGAGTAACGATGCCCCAGCCATACCCACAGAGAAGGTCCAATTCTGTCTTGGGAGCCAGCCTTGAGAATTTAAAACACCATTTGAAAATCTCTCTTCCGGAGAACCTCAGTCCTCCGCTGCTGCTTTCCAGTCACACGTGAAGGATTTGTATTGACCTTAAAGTGGACAGAAAGTATAGCAAAATCACTCTCATGTCTGGGGAGGGAAGGGCTTTCTCTTCTGAGTTTTACTCATTCCTGAGGAAGGAACATTTTATTTTGTCATAACAGAAAAAACAATTTAGCTTTCTTCTGAAATAGCATATTTTGTGGTGAGATGGAAAGATCCTTCCACTCTGCAAGGAGGAGGCGGCTTTTCAACAAGTCCAATATCCCCTCTTTCCATGTAGGAATTCTCTGCTGGTGGTCTTCAGAATTAGGCTGGAGACTTGAGGGGTTTGTAGACATGAACAGTCCTGGGTGTTCCTCACTTTCTTATTTCAAGCTGGTGCTGCCTGAGGACAGAGAAAGGGAGAGAGTCCCAACAATTTCCACAGGGAAGATAATTGTTCCTTCACTGTATTAACAGGTAGAAGGAAGTTGCCAAATTCAGCTCTTGTTGGGGGGGGGGTGTCAAAACCAAGCTCAAAACTAACAGCAAAGGCTTCTCTTTGATTTACCCCAGAATTGGGCTGGAATTGTCATTCCCATTGCTGTCCAGGGTCATCCTAAAGTGGTCTCAGTGGCTGGGAAAGACTGAGCCCTTCAGTAAGCTGGGGGCCTAGGGCCAAAGCGGGTGATGTTGGGGTTGGAGTGAGCCATCCTCAGCAAGGATTAAGGGGCTGGAAGGCAAGAAGGTACAGCCAAGTTGATCCTAATTCTGGCTGTGTGAAGGTGGCTCTGGGATGCAGACCTGTGCAAGAGATGCCTGTGCCTCAAGAACTGGCCATGGCTGCATGTGCACTGACCCTGGCAGAAGGACAATGATCATGATGGTGAAGATGACGACAAAGGCATCTTTATTATTCTGTCCACTGTTCAGTTATCTCATCACAAGGTAAGCAGGTTGGGGGACTATGCCTACTTCAAAGAGAAAAAAAATCAAAGCTCAGAAATTTTAAATGATTTTTCCCAATCTCACAACAATCAAATCAGGATTCAAATTATGGGGGTATATAACTCCACATCCTATATTTTCCTCCTAAAATCACTGAAGAAAAGCCTAGGGCTGGCCTTTAAGAAATGTCTAGTCATAATGCTGAGAGTGTATTTAGCCTGCTGAGGGCAGAATTTTTAAAGTAAAGTCATGTATCTCACAGTCTTCTGTTTATACTTTTTTATTTGACAAGTTCAAGGTTGCCTGGAAACAACCAGCAGAAGAAATGAAAAACCAATATCACATTTTTTTAAAAATCCAAAAATTTAATTGAATTTGTTACTCAGATGGGAATGCGGCTTTAAAGATCTATTTTTATACAGCTTTTAGAAAGTTAGCTTCCCTTCACGTTAACTAATAAAACTTATTTGAAATGACATTGTAAATTCACAAGTGCCTCAGAGATCTCATTAATGGCAATAAATCTTTCTGTTAATCAGACAATGCTAGGCATGGTTGGGAAGGGAATACAGGATGCTGTCCTTCCTCCGAGATGCTTATTGTCTAGTTGGGATTGGTGGTATAATCACCAACAGAAGAGTTAGTGGACAAATGGAGTCCAGAAAGGAAAGGAGGGGTATGAACAGGTATGTGTACACAGTGGTCAGCACTGACAGCCGGTAGGAAGCAGGGTGGGTGCGTGGATGGCCCAAGGGCATTGCAGGCAAAGGCCATGCATAAGCTCACAAGCATCCGTGAGCCAGGACGGGGGGGAGGCGGGGGTTGAGAACAGGGAGTTTGGACTGGCCTGGAGGAAAGTAGAAGATATGGTTGGGAAGTCGTGCCGGGACAAATGATGGCATGTCAAACAAAGCAAATGGGGCTTTAACTTATATATCATGCAGAGCTTTGGAAATTTTTTGAGCAGGAATGCTTAATGATCTGATGGCTTATACTGGGGTGGACCTGGATGCAAAGAGACACATTAGGAGGCTATCAGGCCAGATGTCAGAGACGTTGGAGAGCCTGGCGAGGGAAACAGCAATGAGACTGAAGACAGAAAGGGAGATTGAGCAAGACACAATGCCTACTGTGCCTGTGTGTTCCTGTTAAAGGCTTCTGCAAGGCCCTACTCAGGGACTCTCTGGGCTTTAGTTGGGTCTGGGGACACCTGAGACAGTCCTCAGCCAGGCAAGGAGATGAGGGGCCCAGGAACAACCAGGCAGCAAGAAACAGAGCTGTTCCAGACATGCCAATACCCCTGAGTCCTTCCCTGCCTCTCTACCTTTACCTTCAGGGATACCATCATCCATCCATTCAGCCTGTCAGTGAGAAAGTATTTAAGGGTCCCCTTATTGATTCATGTTTCCTCTGCAGTCCCTCCTGGCACCTACCCTTCCACCTTCCAAGGGCTGAAGTCAGGGCTGCATTGCCAGGACTCTTCTACTTTGCATTGGCCCTGGCTTCCTTGATATAGCCATTCATATGGTTTTCATCACCATCCACTTGGAGGGAATTTACAGGGCTCATTCTCAGGGCTACTTTGTCCAAGGACAAACCACAGCAGGCTGAGTGTCCCCGCTTGGTGGCCTGCCCCATTTCTGTTCCACCCGGTGGAAGAAATCACCCTTCTCAAGCACATGCCTGGACTGTTTATCTTTGCAGCCCCCTAGATAGCTCACAGTTGCCCCTCATGTTAGTTTATAGTTTATTATGAAAAGCTCAGACTTTCAACAGGTCTCCGTCTCAGGTATTCTTCTGCACATGCTTTAAGGGCAGCCAACTTCCAACACGATTAACGGCTTCCATTTAGTGTTCGCCTACAGGGTGCCTGATGCAGTGCTAGTTGTTTTACATTATTTCTAGGTTATTAGTACAGTGAAGGAAATGACAGAGCAAGAATTTTAATTCATCCTCCTAAGGGTTTTCTGTTCCCACTTATCTCTAAGGTATCAGTTAGACCAGTTCCCAGCTAGAATATCCCTGGAACCCTGGAAACAAGTTTTCATGACACTGCTCACATTTCATTTCCGACTTGTTTCCTATAAGCTCCGATGTCAGCTTATGACTCAGAAAGTGGCCTAGAATCATAAGAGTTTTTTGAACTGGAAGGAGCCTTAAAGATCATCTCTTTTCACCTGCTCTTTTTACAGATATGAGAACTGAGGCCTCCAAAATTAAGTTGCGTTTTTCCAAGGAGCACCAGCTGTTGGGTGATGGAAGCGGCACTAGGGCCCCACACTCCTGCCTCTGCCCCCAGAGGAGAGCAGATGTCCACCAGACGTCAGGGGCAGGCAGGGGCTGGGGCAGACGCTGTGTGAGGTCTACCCGTTCTTCCTACCTCCCTGACTTCTTGGCATTATTTGGGTCTGATTTCCAAACAGTGCTAGTTGGCAGTGATGGTCTAAAGGAGATTTTCTGCCCAGCTGCAATCTGGCTGACCTTTCTGCAGTTTGCCTTCCCCACATCCCAGGAAATGTCTGAAGGGAAATTCACAATTAAGTTGATTTTTTTAAAGGTTAAAACCTTGATTTTAGTTCCAAGTCACTGCCATCTCATTTCAGCTTTGAAAATTTTCCAGATTTTCCAGATTTTTCTTACTTATGAATATGCCACTTTCAAAACTACACAAGGAACCAGGGAGTTGGTGTTAGAATTAATCTATGTAACAACTAATAGGAACGGTATGTTGTGCTCACACCAAGGTATTGACGAAGATGAGTGCAGACAATGCCCTGAACAGGGATTTTTTCCCATCTTCTCTGTAATTTAAGGTTGCATGGTTAAATAGTAAACAACTCACAGCTGCAAAAAGGAAGTTGAAGACAGTCTATAATTTTGCATCAAACACAGTTCCAAAGAGGTCTGCAATTTGCCATAACAGTATTGTTACTCTGATTCTTTCCTTATATAGTGCCCTCCCTTGAACACAAATCTTTATAAAGAGGATCCCATGTTTTGAAGTATCACGAAATGAACCAAGGAAGAATCTTAAATATGCCCACAGGCCCTCAATTTTGCCATTTTAGTAAATGCCTGAGATTTATCACCAAATGCTTCAAGGACAGTCTTAAATTAAGCTAAGGTGAAAAACAGATGTCTTAGGTGGTCTTTTGCTATCAATAAATGTGGTCATATAATCATTCCTATGTTTCATGAGTAAAATTCAATTGTGTAGGCAGAGAAGTAGTCTGAAATTTATCAGGGCACAGAAGAACTTGGCATGTTAAAAAATACCCAAATGAAGCAATTTTTATGGCCTAGAGTTTCTAATAGAAAAGACGCCAACAGTTAAAGAGGTTTCAAAATGTTTCCTTCCTCCTTCAAATTCCAGGGTTATGCTCTGCTAAAGCCGCCAGAGACGACTTGGATTAAATGATATGAACTGACAAGCCAGGGCCATCAGAAGCTAATGATGTGTAACACGCTTCAGCAGCCGTGAGCTCAAGGGAAGGCTGAGGCTTTTCCAGCGCAAAGACAGGGCGGGGGCGAGCCAGGGAGCGGTCACACGGCCCCTCTGAGTCCAGGGTAGACAGAGACTAACCCCAGAGATGCCCTGGCAAACACGAAGGAGTGCACTATTCTCTTCCAAACTTCCTTCAGATTCCGATATATCTTGAAAGGGGGAAATCCTAAAAACGTTGAGGCGATGGGGGGGAGGGAACAGCGAGAGTGAGCTCAGGGGAAGTGAGAGAGAGCTGTTTGCCTTGAGTCCTTGTTCCCGGCCAGAGGAGATCATATGAACCTTTGGAGTTGGCCATGAGAGCAGACAGGAAAGCCAAAGCTGCTCTCGGGAAGCAGAAGAGGGCGCCTGCGGAGGCTTCTTAACACGAGAGACCCAGAGATTTGCATTTTAATATGACAAAACTTTCCTTGCTACATCTTTTAAAAAAAAGAGTATCAAATCCCCCGCAAGACAGTCCAGACCAATTAAGCTGCTTTTCTTCATTTTCAAGGCCCAACAGGAGAGAAACCTTGATATTTAACTACCTGTTATTTTTTCAATTTTTCCAAAGGTGCGGAAAAAACCCCTGCTTTCGCCAAAATAATATGGAATTCTCCAGACAGGAGGGTCCAGTTCGATGTTTAAATTTAGAAAGCCAATGAAAACCAAAAACCTCTTTAATCTAGTTTTCAAACCAGGAACCAACAAGCCTCATTTTAGGAAAACATCGTGTGAAATTTCCAACTGCAGGGGTTTCTGCCAGGGTCTCAGGGCTGCCAAAACAAAGCACCACAACCGGGTGGCTTAGAACAATGTATTGTCTCACAGTTCTGGAGGCTGGAAGTCCAAGACTAAGGTGTCCACAGGCCTTGCTCCCTCTGAAGCCCACAGGAGAGGACCCCTCCATGTCTCCCCCAGTTTCCGGGAGCCTCAGGTGTTCTTTGGCACTCTCCCTGTCTCTTCACACTGTCTTGCCTCTGTGTGTGTCTGTATCCAGATGTCCCTTTTCATGGGGACACCAGTTGTACTGGATCAGGCCCAACCTAATGACTTCATTGTAACCTGATTACCTCTGTAAAGACCCTATCTCCAAATCAGGTCACATTCTCAGGGACTGGGGGGTTAGGACTTTGGGGGACAAAATCTAGCTCTTCACGGGGTTTATGGGGAGTGTGACACTGCCGGCTGTTCCCGTGGGAAGTCGTGGCTATGCCGAAAGCAGACCCTGAACATTTCCGGAAACATAGCTGGAGCATCCCTGGGCTGAAAGCTCTGGAAGGCCCCGAGTCTGTCCACGTCTAACCCTCGCTCACCAGTTTTGAACTCAACCTACGGAGGCCTTTTTTTTTTCTTCCTGGGGAATCTATCTTCAATTTTAAAAGAAAAATTAGTAGAAATTGGTAGGAAGGTTCAATTACCGTATACTTGAATGTGGCACATTAAGCACCAACTTTTTCATCTCTTCTTCTGTCCCAAACCCTACTAAGATGCCAGTAAGGTAAAAAAAAAATTTTTTAAATCATTAATTATGAATCCAGCTATATGACATTCTGGAAAAGGTAAAACTGTGGAGACAGTAAAAGGATCAGTGGTTACCAGAGATTGGGGGAGGGGGCAGAGCACCCGGGATTTTTAGGGCAGGGAAACTACTCTGTGTGATACTATAACAGCAGACACATGTCATTACACATTCGTCCAAACCTATAGACTGTGCAACACCAAGAATGAAGCCTAGTGTGGACTGTGGACTCCGGGTGACAATGACCTGTCAATGGAGGCCCATCAGTTGTAACAAATGCCCTACTCTGGTGGGCGATGTGGACGATGCGGAGGCGGTTGGGGGTGGGCAGGGGTGTATGGAAGCTCTCTGTGCTTTCCGTTCCATTTTGCTGTGAACCTAAAACTGCTCTAAACACTAGTCTAGTAATTTAAAAATAGTAATTACCCTCAAAGACAAGGAGCATGGAAAGGGGGGACATTTTAAACAATATTTCAGAGGCTCAAAGCCGATGGAGGATCGGTGCGCGAGGGTGGACGTGGGCAGGTGCCACCTAACGGCGGGGGTTCGGGTCCTGACAAAAGTCCCTGCGCCCCGCTTTCCTTCCGCGAACCCGGATGGCGACAGCGCGCATCCCGTGGGCTGTGGGCAGTCAGTCCCTGCAGAGCCCGCAGCGCCCGCCTGGCCCGGAGGCAGCTGTCCGCGCCACCGGCTGCGTCACCGAGCTTGCACTGTCCGTGGGGCCCTAGAGGTCTCCCCTCGGCCTCCCCCGGGCCCTCGCGGGGAGGAGGCCGCCGGCGCGCGCCACAGCGCTGGGGCTGGGCGGGGGCTCATCATTCCGCCGAGGGACACACACGCTGATGTCACCTCACCCGCTCCAGCGGCGCCCGGTGTCCCTGAGATCCCGTGTCTGTCTCAGGCTCTCCAGAAGGTGAGGGCGGAGGGAACTAACTCTCACCAAACACCTGATGGTGACACATCAGCCGCCTGCTCTTGGCCCCAACCCCTAACCCCTGGCCCCCGGGGACCTGAAGAGGCCTCTCCAATGCCGAACCTCTCCTTGTCTCCGGTTCCGCAGCAGAAATCGCCTCGCTCCTCGTCCTCCGTCTTGAGTAGCCCCTCGACGCCGTCACAAGTCCGCACGTGCCCGGCGGCTGCGTTGCCCTTGCCCCGCGGAGAACTGGCTTGACCCGGTTCTGCTTCTCGCTTCACCCTATTTCCCTCACCTGCCTTTATAGGGAGAGTGAGGTTTTAGGTTTTCTCTCCTAACTTCGTGTCTACTTGTTTCATCTTCCAAATATTTGTGGAAATATTTTGTCTTCTCCCTCTCCCGTTTTTTCTCCTTGTGAATTTGCACTTTAAAACGCGTCTTTACGGTCATTTTAGCGGAGTTTTGTGAAGGAATGGCGAAAAACGCACTAGGAGATTTCATTCCTGCTTCCTCATGCTCGTTCTCTTTTGTTATAACCTTATGAGTTGTAAAATGTAAATTATTGAAAAACACAGGGAGCTCATGTGTACGGCTAACGCCTAACGAGCAAACACCCGATGAGCCCTCCCCCGGGTCCGGATGCAGAACGGGATCGGCCCAAGAGGTCCCCACACGTTTGCCCGAGGGTGAGCATCAGGCTTCCCTGGGGGAGCAAGCTGACACGCCCTGGGCCCTACTATTCTCGTAGTTTCATGTAAGTTTGTAATTATTCCGAAATAAAAATTTTAAAAATATATATGTCATGCGTTACATGTGCCTCAAAGAGTGATCTGGCTTTGAGACCCTTTAGAAGAGTTAAAATACAGTAGTCCCCCCTTATCCTGGAGGGGGGATGTTCCAAGACCCCCAGTGGATGCCTGAAACTGCAGAAAGTACCAAACCCTGTGTATACTATGCACAAATTTCTTTCTCTTTCTTCACACTTTCACAGATAGAAGATTTGTTCCTACCCTTCTCCTTCCTTATTAAGTTAGAACTTTCACCTTTCCACTTAAGAAAAGCACTTTATGTGAACCACGAGGGCCAAGAAAAAGAAAAGAAAGAAGGAAAAGCACTTTAGGGCTTCTCTTTGGCATATTGGAATCGCCAGCATGACCACTCTTGTGCTTTGGGGCCATAATGAAGTAAAACAAGGGTTCCTTGAACATAAGCGCTGTGATACCCTCGACAATCAGTCTGAGCACTGAGACAGCTCCTAAGTGACCAGGGTAGGAAGCATCTACAGTGTGGAGACGCTGGCCACAGGGAGGATCCACGTCCCTGGCAGGACAGAGAGATTTCATCACGCTACTTATAATAGCGAGCCATTTAAATCTGATGAATTGTTTATTTCTGGAATTTTCCATTCAATATTTTTAGACCACGGTTGACCGTAGGTAACTGAAACCACAGTAAACAAAACCACAGATAAGGGAGGCCACTGTAAATTCATAAACCAGAAAAATCATCTGGAAAGTCCTGTGTTCCCCCTTTGCTGTCTATTTGGAAAATATGATCACCGTACATTTGTAAGAAAAGCAGGCAGGCAAGAAAAGAATTCAAAAATTTAATAAACTGCATGATTAATAAAAACTCCTATGATGTAGGTTCTGTGATTATCTCCATTTTAGTGGTGAGAAAATAGAGGTGCTACGGGACTTGCCTACGTGTAAGTGAGGAGGTGGCCTTTGTTCCATTGTTATCACTCAAATCACAGCACCTGTTACTTCCTCAGAGATGCCTTGCCTCTCAACCCATCTAAACCTACCCTCTCCTTTCCTTTTCTCTCCTCTTAGCCTGCCTTATTTTTCTCCCTACGGATTATTACCAACTGACATTATATCACACAATTATTTGTGTTCTTCTTATCAGCTCTCTAGCCCCCGCAATGTAAAGTCCACGAGGGGCTTTGTCTGTCTTATAATATTTATCTCTGATTCCTAGTGCCCAGAAAAATACCTGATGCATAGTAGGCACTCAATAAATATTAGGTTAATAAATTAATAAATCAAAATAAAATTAATTTTAAAAACAAAGGATTGCATGTAATCCTTAAGAGAAAAATAGCTTGGTGGGAGTACACTGAATTTGACACAACAGGCTAGGGTAGAATTTGTCTTCCTCATTAAGGATCTTTTCCAAAATCTTAGACTGTGTATCAGAAAACAATAAAAATGCTTGCAGGCAAGATAATATTAACAGGGCATCTAGCATTTCCTATTAGATTCATGCCCTTAAAAAGGTAGTGATTAAAACTAAGTGTAACAGTGATTATGAAAATTACCCTATCTCTGAAAATTCAGTATTCTGAATTGGCATGTTAGACTCCCCTCCAACCTCTGTAGACAGCTGTCCCTATGTTCCCACGGTTGGTAGCAGGAGGTACTTTCACAGTGCTGGTACTTAACCTGTATTTAGCAATCGTCTCAGCTGGTTAGAACAATATTGCCCAAAGTGTGGTACATGTAAGAAAATATTTTACTCTAAAAGAAATATTTCATTTTTGTGTGCTCTAAAGAATGCACCTGGCATTGTCATGAACTGGCCCAAGGAAGCCTGAAGATGTCACACTGGGAGAGCCTGTAGGATAATGCAACACAGAAAGTAATTTAGAGGTAATCAATTTTTCCAGTAGTACTCAACTTTGAAGTCATTCTTCGCACGCCTCAATCCTTCTAACACCTCCCACCTCACTGCAGCGGAGCGAGAGAAGTAATTTCCAGACAGCAGACAGTTGCAGCAGAATGGAGCAGGCTGAGTCAGAGCCTCCGTGAGCTCCAACTCCCGAGAGGCAAGTCTAGCATAGTGGGTAAGAGTGAGGATCCTCAGTCTGTCTCTTTGGAAAAGTTGCTCAACGTCTTCGTGCCTCCGTTTCCCCAGCTCTAAAATGGAGATAACAACAGTACTTACACAACAGAATTGGGATGAGTATTAAATAAGTTAATCCATGCAAATACCCAATAATATTAGCTCTTCCTGTCTCACTGGAACTGAAGCTTCTGAAACTCAAAGATTTTGTCTGTTTTGTGTCCTATAGTACCCCAGTGCCTAGATCAGGGCTGGCATGTGTGGAGTGTTCATTAAAATATTTGTGGCATGAATGAATAAAAAATTCTAGCATAGCACGGACCTGTGCAGTGGCAAAGTAGAAAGAGCAGTAACTGCGTCTATAGAAATAATGATGAAGAATTCATAGTTAATATCTCAATTCAGGCAATTACAAAGGAAGAATTCTGTCTACGTTTGACAAATCAACCCTGATACAAGGAAGTTAGCGTTCCACTGCTGACTGGCACAAGATTTGAAACAGGGCATGACATATAAGAGAATCAGAACCAAGGCAACAAATAAAGAAGAGGACCAGACAAAGACCTTTTTCATGTCACTCCTGGACAAAGATATCAACTTCCTAGTGAGGAGGGATTAGATGTCAAGGTTCCAATTTCCCAAATATCAGAGGACGGCCAGTCTCCCATTGCTGCATCTTCCTTTTCCAGTCTACATGCGCCGTCTCCTCCAGCTGATCCGTGTGGTGTGATCCTCAGATTCCTCACTGCCGTGACCTCTCGTTCTCAGGTACTTTCTGGCTGTCTTAACATGCAGTTCTGGGTGGGAAACTCAGCATGTTACACAGTCAGTGCAGAGAACAGCAGGAGTTCTAGAAGCCGCCCTTTTATTCATACCACCCAATGTGCAGTGGCTGTTCCAGCAACTGCTTCATACAATTCCCACTGAGCCAACTAAGCCACCAAGGCCTCTGCACATGGGTTTCTTTCACGTCAGGGGGCTGCCTCTCGGATCCAGAAGAACTAAATATCTTAGGAGGTCAGTGAAATATGTTTTTTATTTGAAAAGTTATATTCATATTTTTCCATTATAAAAATATAATTGTGTAACTGCAAATTTGGAAAATAAAGAAATTATCTGTGACCCTGCTGCCCTTAATGCAATCACTGTGAATGTTTTAGCAAATTTTATGTCAGGTTTTTCTCACATCTCTATAGAGTTGCACTAATAACATTGGATTTATATCTTTTTTTTTTTTCAGGGATTTTGGGATTTTCTTATCATTTGTAATGGCTGAATAAGATTCCATACAGGGAATTTACACAGTTTACTTAACCATTACCCTATCATGAAATATTGAAAGTGTTTACTTATTAAAATCTTTCATGTTAATAAGTAGTACTATAATAAACATAGACATGAATGTAGATTTTTCAGGATTTAGTATTATTTGGTAAATTCCCGGAGGCAGAATTACACGCTGGAGTAAAGAAGAGATCTACTTTTTTACTAGGGACCAACAGACTTAGCTGTTTGTTTGGTGAGAAAATCAAGTTACCCACTTCCAAGCAAGCCCTAAAATAATCTTTACTATTTAAAAACGTTTTTTAAAAGCAAATATTCTCAGGGAAGCTAACCATCAGGCAGAATTCAACAAATTTGAAAGCCAAGCTTTTTGGCTTCTCGTCTGAGTAGGTGGCTGTCTCCAGGCCCGCCTCCCTAGTGACTGCAGTGGGGAATTACTGTGCCCTTTTCCCTCTCATACTCTGAGATCCATATCTGTATTTCCTGTCAAGTTGCAGAGGAGGTAGAATTGACAGATCTGACGCCGTCTCCCTATTTAGGCCTCCCTGCTTTATTATAGAAATGATGTGAGCATAACCAGTGAAGGACAGGATTGCTCTGGACGCTGATGTTTTGCCTGCAGACGCATAAAAGGCCTTCCGGGAGCGCCCTTTCCTGCCCGGGAGGTGCTCCCGGCTCTGCTAGGTCGAGGGGCAGGAAGCTCACTAGCGCCCCTGGAGGCATTGGGAGGGACAAGCTGCGCTGCCTGGAAGCGCTCGGCCCCAGTTCTACCGTCCGGCTGGTTCATGATTACTTGGGAATTCGTTCACTAAACCAGTACGGAAAGCAATGTGCTGAGATCAAGCCTGGGGACGGAACTCAGGCTCAGTTTGTTCCTCTAAGCATGGAAACCCACCAGCTCCATTCTCCCTTCCAGCCTGGCCTTTCATCTGGGGGTGTCTGACACCTCCCGACCCCCCTCAAAACCTCTTAGGCCCCTTGACACTGTTCCCTTAGCAGGTATGTGTTTGGACAAGAGGAAATGGCTGGTCCTGGTCACACGGGTCACCTGTGCTCAGCAAGCCCTGAAAGACGGGGTGCGCGTGGGAAACTGTGGGCCCCGGGAAACCCCAAGCTGTCTGGGCCTTGCAGGCCACCGACAGCTCCGCCTGCCGTCTTGGACACCTTCCTGCCCTTTGCGTTTCCTGTCTCTTGATTTAGGAGGAAAGAAAGGCAAGCGGGAAGCAGGCCGGAGGCAGGGCCACATGGTAAATGCACAGTCTGCCCTGCAGCGCACCTGTGTGCAGCGGAGCCCAGGGACTTCCCGCTCCTCCTCTGCATCCTCCTGACAAGGGCGGTGCCACCATCCCAGTTCTAGCGGGAGGACGCTGAGGCCAGGACCCCACCCGACTGCTATCTGGGCTCCTTCCCTGCCCCCTGATTCTTCTCACTGGGCCGAGGGGCCTGCTCCTGTCCAGGTAAGCCCGCTGGTCCACAGCTCTTTCACTGGACACCAGCTCACACATGAAGCATCTGTCTGGGTGTCTTTCAGAACGGGGCACAGGTAACTGGTCAGCCAGAAAGACTGAGGGATCCCGTGAGGCTGGGCTGGGCCCTGACCTTCATGCCGGGCGTGCAGGGAGGGAGCCCCCAGAACTGCCTTCATATTGCACCTGCTGCCCTGCCTGCCTGCAGCCACTTCTGTGGGGTCAAGATGTCAGCTATGACAAGATGCCCCAAGAGGCTGTGGATGTCACTTCTGCTGAGCTGCTGGGGCAATTCTCCCTCCTGCACAGAGCAAGGCCCTACACAGGAAAGCAGAGCAGAGAGCGTGGGACAGCCTGGTGGATGTCCTTAGCCAAATGGCCACTTAACTCCCTTTATGGGACAGCATGTGTCTTGAAAGGACATTCTATGTCATTTGCAGTAGGAAAATCATTATCTCTGCTGCATCTTCTTAAGATGAAATAAGGGTGCAAATCGGAATATGACAGGTCAAGAACTGAAGGGAATGTCTTATTTCTTTTTTTGTACTTAAACTAGGCACTAAATGCACTAAATATACGTGTGTGCAAAATATGCATTCAGGTTTCACCAACAGATATGGCATGCTTACTGTGCGCCATGCATGATTATCTCTTTTAATCCTCACAGAGGCCCGGGGGACATATTATTGTCCTTGCTTTAAAGATGAGGACATGGGGCAATGATACAATTGGCTGAATGTCACATAGTTGGTCAGTGATCAAGCCAGGATTCCAACCCAGGTCTTCTGATGCTTAGGCACAGTGCTTGCAGTGTTGGGAGGTGGCAGGGCACTGAGAGTTACTGGTTGGACTAGAAAATTTAGTCCCTCTCTGCTTGGAACTCCCCAGGTCCCAGTTTGTCCTTGGGAAAATCACTCAGGCCCTATGGGTTTGGGTTGCATCGTCTATGAAACGTATTTCATAGAGCACTGGCTTATGTGGCTTCAAAGTTCTTTTTGAGCTGTAACAGCCTGTGATTCTGTGAAACCGATTGTTAATTTCATGATGGACTGACTTCTAGAGACCGTGCACAATCCAGCAGCTCCGACCATTTACCACAGAAAGAAAGAAAAACATTACGGCTGCTTCCTCCCGATCCTGACAATGACTCACATTCAATCTCATTATAATAACAGAGCTGTCATTTCTACCCCTCTTTGTGGACTGTCGTGTCTACTGCCAGGGGTGCTGAAAGACTCTAGCTACTCCTGGGGGAGGGGGCATCCTTCCCCGGGGAACACCTGTCAACAAAAAAGACTGCGTTTCCCTCTGCTGCTATTTACAGCTTAAGGCTCTCTCTCTCCCTAAGGCTCCACGCTTTCCAGATTCTGGTTGCATTCAACAGACATTACAAGTCCCCAGCAGAGAGGAAATACAAGGCACCTGCTGTACACATTACAGTGAGGCCATGCTGGGCAAGCAGATGGGCTCTTTCATCTCCTGAGGACCTGAGGTCCGGCTCTAGGTAGGGGCCCGAGCTAGCTGGCACCAGCACTCCCCACCCTGCCTCGCTGTGGTCAGGTCTAGAAATGGCACCACCTTCCAGTTGGAGGAAGCAAATGTATTCCAGCATTTCTCTTTGTCACCTCAGGGTACACTTACAAGTCTTCTGGAAAAATAATATTCTGTTGTGGACACAGGGCAAGTGAACGGATGTAACTTTAATTCCAAAAGTGGCTCTGTAGGGACTATCAATTTTCACTCAGTTCTTGCCACCAGAGGGGAAAGGCTCAGACTTCAGAGTTTGATGAATTCTGCTGCCTGCTAGGTCACTCACAAATTGCCGGGCTATCAAGGGAGGGTTGGGGTTTAAAGCATCTTTTATTGGCTGCCAGCCACAGTTTCGCATACTATTGGAATTCAATATTAGCAATGACTTCTTGGAGACAGGAAGTGTCTGAAATTGCCCTGTCTAGAAAAATGAGAGTCGATGGATTTCTTAATAAATATGTAGAGTGGGGACTTCTGCGAATCCATGCTGACTAACGGTGAATGGTAATTAAATTGAATGCGTTCTGGGCTTTCCAAAGCCAAGTCAGACCAACCTGTAATCCAGATGTTTTCTCGTGAGAGGGGGGATTTTGAGGGCTTGCTAGAGCCAGCTCTTGCTGGGAAATGAACAGGTGAATCTCTCAAACTCACTCACTTTCTCCCAGGAGCCACTTGATTCATACTGGCTATCTTGGAGACAAAACTAAGGTTTCTTGTAGGACTTGAATTTTATTTCTTTAAAACTATTAGAGGACCCAGATGAGGGTGTGGCCAGAATTGAGTGCCTGTTAAGACAGGTACCGGGGATACAATAGTCAAGACAGACCCAGTCCCTGCCCTCTTAGATTAGTCTGGAGATGATACTAGAGTGTGGGCATTACCATCCTCAGGTAACTGTAGGATGCCCTGAGAGCTGCTGGAGACAAGCCTCCCCAGAGGAAGTGACGTGATATCTAAGGTGACACCTGAGGGATGTAGGTGGTGTGATAGTGTTCCAGGCACAAGGAACAGCATACACAAAGGGCCAAACATAGGATAAAGCATGAAAAAAGAGGACAACCGAGTCTGGAGTGTGAGTCGGGGGTGGGTGGGTGGTTGAAAGAGAAGGTGGGTGACACGAACAAGGGCCAGGCACTGGGGATCTTGGAAATGGAATGAAAGAATCTGGACTTTATTCTAGAGCAGGACTTTGTTCCCAGCTTTGGCACTGCCAACACCTGGGGCTGGATAATCTTTGTTGTGTGGCAGGCAGGAGGCTGTCCTGCACAGAGTAGGATGTTCACAGTGTCACTGGCTTATGCCCACAGCATGCCAGTAGCACCTCTCGGTTAGGACAACCAAAAATGTCTCCAGACATTGCCAAATGTCCCCTGGGGGACAAAATTGCCCCCTGTTGAGAACTATGGTTCCAGGGGCAATGGGGAGCCATTGAAGAGTTTTGAGCAGACCTGATAGCAGGAAAATCTGCAGTCTGCGTTGCTGTAGCCATTCCCGCCACTCCTTGGGTTGAGCTCCTTGTGAGCATCAAAAGTTGTAGAAGAAAAAGAAGTTGATGTGCCATTCCTGTATGGGTAATTTTCAGAAACTGGAACTAGAAAAAACTTTCCTCTTCTGATGAATTGGTATACTTACTTTTATAATATAAAGAGCCCTATCCAGTTTCCCTCTTTGCCTTGGTGGCCAGAAAGCTTAGAATTAATATTTCTATTCAGTTACATTGGCCTCTCTTGGTTGGTATAAATTGGCTGCCTACTGGGGCCTCAGAGGTAATTGACATTAGTCAAGTGTATGGGGAGGTGGAGGTGGGGCAGCAGACCACAAGCCTGGAGGCTGCACATCTCTGTCTGCCCTCCAGGGGGCAGAGGCCCCTCAGCACCCTCTATGCGGCCATTGTAGAATCTTTGAATAGTTCAAGAAAACAGGAAATCCAGTTTTCTATGTAAAAATCTCCCAATATTTAAATATTGGCAATGATTTTAGTTGTCTGTAAGACAAGTACTAGGTCAAATCAAATTGTCTTGGGGCTATTTTGTGCTCAAGGGTCAGTTTGTGACCTTTCTATGGGTGTTTTTTGTTTTGATTAAAAAAATACATATATATATATATAAAATCACCTCTTTTATTTTATTGCTTTGGTTTTTCCTTTTTGCTCCTGTTTTAATTATTTTAATTTCATTTTTTGTGGGGGGTAAGCTGGGGATTGAGGTAGGTGTCCTCTATTCATCCCCCCCAGATCCATCTCGCATCTTCCGCCACCTTGCTCTGTGTCCTGAGAACAATATCAGGCTCTCTTGTTCTCAAACACTGGGAGGCGGCAGGGTTCAGGGGAAGGAAGTGAGGTTGGGATACAGATTCCCCCAGGTCCACTTCCTGCCGGTCCTCCTGCAGGCCCTGGCTCAGGTCGGCAGCCTTGCCTGCCGCCCCCCTCTCCGAGCACTGGCTGGAGTCTGCTTTGTACTCTCGGGCCTTCCAGCACAGGTGAGCTGTGGGGCCTTGGCACCTTCTCCAGAACCTTGTTGGTTTCCCGCAACCCTGCCCAAATCTTCGTGAATAGTCCCTTTATTAAGCATCCCTCAATTATCCAATTTGAAGGTTTCATTTGCTTGCTGCCAGGGCCCATGACTGGAAAGAGTAAGTAATTCAAAGTAGAACATAGGAAAGCTGGAGGATTGTTTATTTAAACAAAATACAAGTCGTGTATTTGCTCAGAAGTTGGGTATTGGTAGTGTGGACAGGAAACCACAGCTGCAGCATCCGCAGGGCCAGCGCCTGGACCCCCATCCATCCAATCAATTCCACTTCACGCAACATGAGTTTGAACACTTGACCTGAAGCAGCTCGTGGCATTTCCATGCAAAAGACTGTTTATCCATAGGAAAAACAGGGGAGGTGCACCCTCAGGGAGCGGTGAGTGAGGAATGTCACACAAGCTCACGTGGCTGCTCTCATGATTGCTTAGCTTGTTTTCTGTCTCCTGTGTTGGCCTCTCTTTGGCCTCTTGCTTGTGAAATGTAGTCTGGGTGTTTCTAGGCAGTACAGAGTCATGACTCAGAGCAACGGCCTTTGAATTAGACACACTTATGTTGGAGCCTCCCATCTCGTCATTTGACCTGTAGAGCTGTGGCAGGTGATTCCCTCAGCTTCAAGGTCCTCACAGGGTGGCAGAAAGGATGAAAGAAGCAAATACACGGAAAGTACTTAGTGCTCCTGCACAGGGAGTGCCCAATAAATGGAAGAGATTATTAACGAATCAAGCCCTGTTGCCCAGGAAGCTGTTAACTGTTAACAGTTCGTGTGTTAATATGAACATCTGCCCATTTGAAGTGTGCAATAGGCTTCATTTTGTGCAACGACCTTGAAGAAATGCGTGATTCTGAATGGCTGTCCGGATCATCAGAGAAATGTTGAGTTATGTTCAATCTAGTGCTCAATATATTCTGATTGTTTCCACATTTGGAAAATTCCTACAGTATCTATCTCCAGTCCTTTGACACCCCTTCCATTTGTGTTTCGTGAACATTGCAGATAGCGGTTCGGAAATGACATCTGCAAATCCCATCCGCAGTTTGTGATTACAATCCCTCCATGCCTAGAGACCAAAACTCATTTAAAGCAGCGTGTTGCTTCCTCCTGTCTTTTCATTGATTTGGGACTGCAGTTCCCATTTTATGTACCAGTTTCAGTGAGAGGCTCTTTCTCCCAGTGTACTCTTAATTTGCCAGGATAACAAATTTCACTTTAAAATCAGTATGCCACTTGCTGGGACCAGAAGGCCAAACATGCTGAGTTGGGAGAAGGGAAGACTCAATAAAGCTGACACAGAGTAGAGGAAAAAAAATACCAAGGCCTCTCTTGGTGGCCATTGCTAACTTTGTATCTAGTACGAGACTTGATTCTCTCTTAAAAAGTGGATTATGCACCTTCCCCCCAATAACTCTGTCCCTTAGCCTCTTACTCAGGGGTGAGTTGATGCAAATAGTCATGAACCTGGATTGTAGGATCCACTCTCTTGTTCCATGGTTCTCAGTTCCTCGCCTGTAAGTGTCACTAATACAGTCAGCAATATCTTAGCTGGCATTTGTCGAATATTTACTATGTGCCAGCACTTTATGAAGATTATCATGTAATCCCTCAAAACAAACCCCTGAAGTGGAAACTCTCGTTATTGTCACTTTACTGACAAGACACTGCGGCTGAGAGAGTTTGAGTGTGGCCTGGAGCCCAGCAGCCCCAGCAGTGCATGGTGAGTGAGGCCACCTCTGCATGGTCTCCTTAGAGAGACAGAGGATTGTCGGAGAAGGTCTCGCAGAGCCAAATCAGCACCCTGATGCCGTGAGAAGAAGTGATGTGTTGGTTCGAGGGAGGTGGTCTCTGATGGAAGGCACCAAGCTGGCTGCAGCAGGACAGGAAGGGAGGGAGGGAATGTAAGACTAGGGAGAAGAGTCCTCTGGGTAAGTGGACCCCGTGGGCAAAGGCCTGGAGGCGGCACTGAGACGTCCGAGAATCTGCGAGGAGGCCAGCTTGGCTGCAGCCCAGCGAGTGGGGTAGGTGATGAGATTGGAGAAGTTGGCAAGGGCTGGGCTATGCATCTTGCGGGCCTCAGTCAAGATTTCCGATTTTATTCTGAGTGTGACAGCAAGCCTTTAGGGTTTTGAGTTGGGGAGCTACACGGTAAGGTTGGCATTTTAAAAAGGTGATACCAACTCCTGTGTGTCGATTGTCTGCAGGTGGGTGGGAGGGGAAGGTGGGAGGTGCTCTGAAGCACTGGCACAGACAGGTGAGAGAGTGTGGCAACTTGGAGCAGGTGGTCGCTGTCAGAGTCATGATCTGACCTGACAGTAGAGCTGGCAGAACTTGCTGATGGACGGGATCTGAGAGATGAGGGGAGACAGTCGTTAGCGGTGATCCCAGAGTTTGGGCTGAGCAACTTGGTGAATGGGGATATTATACCCTGGGGTGGGGAGGAGCAACTGGGGGGCAAGAGCAGGAGAGTTCTGTGTGGGACACGTGAAGTCTGAAATGGCCATTAGATGTCCAAGTGGATACGTGTTAATTTTATGTGTCAACTTGGCTGGGCCGTGGTGCCCAGATATTGGTCAAACACCAGTCTGGATGTGGCTGTGAAGGTATTTTTTTAAAGATGAGATTAACATTTAAATAAATAGATTTTGAGTAAAGCAGGTGACCGTCTAATGTGGGTGGGCCTCATCCAATCAGTGGAAGCCTTAAGAGCAAAGAGACTGAGGTCCCCCAAGGAAGAAGGAATTCTGCCTTACGACTCGAGCTACAACATCAACTCTTTCCTGGGCCTCCAACCTGCTGATCTGCCCTGCAAATTTCAGACTTGCCAGGCTCTATAATCACATGAACCAACTGCTTAAATATATCCACATATATATTTACATATACACACATATACACATCCCATTGCTTCTGTTTCTCTGGAGAACTCTGATTAATACACCATTCTAGAACATAGAGAACAGAGGCTAGAGTTAGCAATTTCGGAGCCATCAACATATAGACCAGAGCTGTCCACAAGAAATAATATGCAAACCACGTAGATAATTAAACAGTTCTAGTGGCCATTTTTTTAAAAGTAAAAAAAATCAGGTCGCATTAATTTTAATGTATTCTATATACTTAACTCAGTGGATCAAAAAATTTTATCATTTCAGCATATAATCAATACAAAAATATTAATATTTTACATTATTTCCCCATACTAACTCTTCAAAATCTGGTATGTATGTTTTCTCACTGACAGCACATCTCAGCTTGGACTAGCCTCATTTCAAGTGCTCAGTAGCTGAGTGTGGCTGGCGGCTGCCGCACTGGCCAGCCCCATCTAGGACATTGCGTTTTAGAGAGAGGTCCTATTGCACTGTTGGGACGCTGGTGAGAGAGATTCAGCACAGAAGGAGAAATGCATGACGCAGGCAAGAGAGAGGGCACAAGAGTGGCAGTGAAGCCCTCGAGCTGGTACGAGTGGTGGTGGGCGTGGGAGGATGGGGCAGTGCTCTCTTGGTGGGTGAGCGTTTGGAAGGGGGAGGGAGGACAGAAAGGTGTGATCCAATCATCTGGAGACTGGCAGAGAGCATTACAAGACTAGGTGAAATGGTTCTTGAACCTGGGCACAGTTAGAATTTCCAGGGGAGCTCGTACAATAGACCAAAGGTTGGGCCCGACCACAGAGTCAGGATCTCTTGGGTTAAGTCGTGGAAACCAGTATTTTTAAAAATCTCCCCAGGTGATGCCAATGGCACCCAAGCTCAGGAAACACTGGACTAGAGAAATGTGGTCAGATGATGGGCTGTGCCACCTGAACATTAAACCCGATGTTGGCAAAGTGATTTTATTAAAATTAATGTAACAATCTCTAGAAGACAGAGCTTTGGGAAAAAAGCTTCCTGTTCAGATCAGTAGAGGGAGAGGCCGTAGCAGTCCTGCCAAGGTCTTAGCATTCAGATCCACAGAGGTGATTATCTCCATTAGAGGCAAAAACAGTATCATTAGTGCAGCCATGTAAGAGTTGCCATTCACCCTGCTGGGCAGAACCCAAATCAGGAAAGAAGGGAACGAATTCGGAAGTTACGGTCCACACATTGTGCTTAGGAAACTCAGCTAAAGGCTGTCACTGGGGAGAGGGGGCTGTGTATTCGTAGGAGCGTAAGGAGCAGTCACAGACCAGGAGTGGATTCACCCATCTATTCACTCACTTGACATTCTGTGTGTGTTCATTGAGCACTTACTATGTGCCAGGCTGCAGTTCTTACACAAGACAAAAGTTGACAGCATAGTGCAGTCCACATACGTGTGTCAGCTGGTCAGGTTTCATCAACAGAAGAAAATTGTAAGAGTGACCCTCTAAAGAAACATTAGAAGACATAACGGGTGAAAACAGCACAGATAGGTGCTGCATCCCTTTCACCCATTCCTGAAGTAGAATCAAGTCATCCTCAGAGGTCGCAATCTGCCCACCCTTTGGGAAACAAGCAAGGGCAGCCAAGAGCCTGTCCTCGCCTACCCTCTGGCCTCCTCGCTCCTTTGTGGTGCCACATCTACTGTGTGCCAGGCACGTGCTGTGGGTAGAAGCATGAAGGAGCTCACAGCTTAGTAGGAAGAGCCACAGAGTGGACTTGCATCTCAGATGGTAGTTAGGCAGAGTCTAGTCAACATTAAGGAGAAAATCAAGTATAACCAAAATTACTTCGTGGGGAAAAATCCCTTGGAGAGGTGGGAGGCTGGGTCTGAAATGCAGCCTCTCAATAACTACAACGCAGCCAGTTTTCCTGCAGCCTTGGAACAGATGGCTGTTTCTGTTGCTGAGCACCAACGGAAGCACTTGGCTTGGCTTGAGTTTTGAGGTCATGTTGTACGAGAAAGTTGTATTGTATCTTTCAACACTGGTGTATGAGATCCTCGTACCCGGAGAGGCTCAGAACTGGATGCAAATGTTGGCAGATCCACGTTCTGGGGCATATGCTTATTGTGGGGAAGGGCTGGCAGAATCACACACTTTATTTACATTGTTTTTCATTTAAAGTTTTCTTTGAGCACCTACAGTTGAATTCACTTAAGCTAAATGTGCCTATGACGGGACTTAACTGAAAAAAGACAATTATGATGCCACTTGGCAAGTGTGACGCTCTTTCGGGAGGAGGTGAGAGGAAGACCAACAGGGACCCTGCCTCACAAGGCTCCGAGCAGACCCGAGAGGCCAGCAGAGGTTCTAGTCTTTGTCTGTGTGACGCTGAAGCAGGAGGGAGCCCCATGGGGCTTCTCCCTGGCCCCCCTCGTAAGACCCTCACCGTGGGAGGACCCTCTCGTGGCCATGCAAGGAGGGAGAGGAGGCAGCCCCTCCACAGCAGCCGCTGCAGACAAGGCCTCAGGGCCCTGCCTCTGCAGCGTCCAGGTGGCCGCCTTCCACGGAGTCCTCTCGGAAGACTTAACATTGGCTTCCTCCTGCAGTCCGCGTGGAAGGCCTGGGTGGAGCCGCCCTTCACAGTTCAGTCCTGGGCCCTGGAAGGGGCTGCGCTGCCCTCACAGGTGTCACTGGCTCGCTCCAGCTCCTCCTGAGCCTCCTCTGGCAAGCCCGTCCCTCCCCAGCCCCGACGCCACCCCTGGAGTCCCCGGGTGTTTGCCTGCAGGCTCCACGCACTGCAGCTGGGGCCGTCCATGGGGCTTGCCCAAGGTCCAGTCACCACGGGTGGCAGAGACCATTTCTTTTGCTTGTTTGTATGTGATTTTCATTTTTTACTGCCTCACAGGGGGAAGTGGTTAGTATATAAATGACACATCAACACCCGTCTCGCCATTCTTTCTAAATGGAATTTTCCAACAATTTTTACTTCCAGAAGTCCCGTGGAGCCAGAACAAACAACAGGAAAAGGACAAAGGGGTATAAACGGTTGTGAGAGTTCATCGTAATAAGCACAAGATGCAAAGTGTCTGGCACAGTCCTTGAGGCCTCCTGCCGCAGACCTTCCCTGGCTCCCGCTCCCCAGACACACTGCCTGGTGCCGGCGAAACTCGACCCGTCTTCAGCAAGAAAAAAATCAGAACATCTGCCCCTTCTCTGCCACGTTCCCCAACCTCCCGCTCCTCACCTTGCGTCTCTTTAGCCTATGCCTCGTGTTTCGTTACATTTTCTTTATGGTTTCTATCACCTCTGAAAGCTGGTTTCTGTCCGCCCGCCCCCAGAGCAGGCCAGAGAAGGGCAGGCACCTCGTCACCACGGAGCGCCAGGTGTCTGCGTATTTGCGCTGAATGTCGGTGTGCCACTGCCTGGGTAAACAGTCGTTGCCCCGGCAAGGAAACCAGCCCCGGGGCTCCTGGGTGACACGGACTGAGACAGTGGCACAAAGTTAACAGGGCAGGGGGTGGAGGCCTCCCAAACGGAGCCGAGGGGCGGTTGGCCGTAGGTGCGGGAGCCGGTGCCCTGGCCCCTCTCTGCGCCCGTCTGCTGGGCCGCCACGCGCACACCTCGCCTGCGGCTCCCGAGCCAGAGTCAAAGGAGAAAGGAGCTATTACCCCAAACCAAGAAATTAAAAGGAACAAGAACAAAAGAGATTAAGAAGGACGAAATGTAAGGAGATTTTGAAAGATAAAGTGATTTGTTTTTCTGAAAAAATGTATGCAGCTCGGTAAAAATGGAAATGAGGACAGTCAGAGGGTGTCAGCTTCGAGAAATTGAAGTGATTTATCAGTCGTGCTGAAAGGAATGAAAAATTTTTAAAGACAGCAGACAAAAAGTTAAGACAAAAATTCTAAAGTGTGGCAGGAAGGAAATTAAGGCAGTTAAAAAAGGTGGAGTTGTAAAACAGAGACCAGAATCCTTAAAGAATTAGACAAGTAAAATAAGCAACTTTATATGTAAACTGATAAAATATTTTCAAAGGGTACAAAAAAAGAAGGCTCGTAAGGCGGAGGTAATTGAAAATAAGATGCAGATAAGTTAGCCGCCGGCCGGGGGAGTGCCTGGAGCCTCGTCAGGCTGAGGTCACCGGTAGTGAAGGGTCCTGGCAGGCGCCGTCAGGGTCCGGGGACCATGAGTGTCCCCCTTGCCTCGGGCAGCTTGTCCCAGTTCCCTCTGCTCCTTCTGGAGTGCTGGTGATGTCTGCGGCCCGCGCCTCCCGTCAGCCTGGCCCCCGCCCCAGAGCTTGAGAGACCCCACGCTGGGGGGACAGCCTCTCCCGGGCACACCCTCTGTCCTCCTCTCGCTGCTGCCCCAGGGTGCGTGAAGTCACGTGGGTTCCCTCACACTCCTCCTTCTGGGGCACCGCTAAGGTAGAAGGCCCTCCTGGGTTCCGGAAAAGAATACGAGTAAAAGACGAGAAAGGAGAGAAACAACGTTGTGCGCTGTGCTGTTGGCAAAGGCTGGTTCACTCAGACACGCCTCGCGCCACCCTGCTGGGTGTGCCCGCCGCACAGACGGAACCCTGAGGCCTGCCGCCCGTTTCCCACACCGTAGCCTGCACCCTAGCCTGCACCACGCTGGCCTCAGAGCTTCGACCCCGATTCTCAGTTCTCTCTTTTTTCCGTTGAAGACATATTTGTTTTCTTTTCAGCCTGTTGATTTCTGGCCTGCAGTCAATTCCGACGGGTGCGCAGCGTCCTGCTTGATACGTGTGTGTTACACAGACTCTGTGTCCCAAACAACACAACGATGAAATCTCACGCGTAAGATTTTAAGTGCTACCTCCAATTTGCCCACTAAACAATAGGAAAGCCCATATAACCATGTTCCTCACAGATAAAGATGTCCACGGCTTCCCCAGGACATGGGTCATCTCCATAAACGTAACTTAACAACTGTGACTTCAATAATGGCCTTTTCTATGACAGAGAGCAAAGGCACTAACTCCCTAATCCACTAATGATTTTCAAAAGATAAAAGCACATACCTTCCCAGCAGAGAGGAGAGAAACAGCTAAGTCAATCCATGGAGGCTGGTCACTGAGCACCGGCACACTGACATACTCGCAGCCTTCCAGGACACGGCTCTTGCCCTGTCAGAGCCTGTCATTGGATTAGGTAGATTATATCAATACCAGGCGGCTGGCATTAACAGCTCAGGGGGCAGAGAGACACTGAAGAAGTGGGTTCAGAGGCAGATCAGGACTCACCTGTGACCTTGGGCGCAAGTTTCTGAATGCGGCGCGCTTCCCTCGTAAACCAGAATTCAGCAAGACGCCCACCCCCACGGGGCTGCTCACGTGTTCACTGGGCTGGATTATGTTGAGCATTACTGGCACATTAGTCACCCAGTGGAGGGCAGTTCTTGGCAAAAGTGGGTGTGCACAAGGGTTGTTTAAAACGAGGGTGTGAACAGTGTAGCTCAGTCAGGAGGGTAGGACTGGGGGCCTTAGACCCAGGCGAGGGGATAGGACTGGGATGTGGCTCTGCTTGATGGCAGCACTGTGACCAATTCAACTTCTCTAGCTCAGTGGTCCTCCGCTGGGGCGATTTTGTTCCCCAGGGGACATTTGGCAATGTCTGGAGACATTTCTGTTGTTGTCACAAAGAGGGGAGGTGTGCTGCTGGCAGCTACCGGGCAGGGGCCAGGGATGCCCCTCAACACCCTGCATGCACAGGACAGCCCCCACAACAAAGAATTATCCAGCCCCAGATGCCAGTCGTGCCGAGGTTGAGGAACCCTGCACTAGATGAAGCGGTGGTTATCAGTGCGTGTGGTTTAGCTGGTGGACACATTAAGGCGGGTTTTCCTGGGTACCACCCCCAGAGATCCCCAATCGGGAGGCTTGGCGTAAGTTACCTTCTCCCCCCACCCCCTGCTCATATACACACCCCAGAAATGCAGAAGCAGCTGGTCCTTGGACTCATCGCTCTGACAAACTGCTCTATAAAGTAGAGATTAAACTTGGCAAGTAGGTAACAACTGACAGGGGCTTTGCACTCTGAAGTTTTCCAAACATTTCCAATCACCTGACTGCATCAAGCTCTAAAACAGTCCTTTAAGGTGGGTCTCACACCCCTTTTACAAGCGAGGAGGCAGAAATAACTGGGAGTTTGACTTCCTACAGTCCTCAAAGCCACCAAATGGCAGAATGAGGACTTGGATCCAGCGCCCAGCTCAGCACCTGGCACGCAACGACGAGTTTGTTGACTGGATGAACGATTGAATAAACAAATAAATAATTTCATGTCCTCTGGCTTCAAAATTCATTTTATTTTACTCTTGCGTGGTACTATTTAATGATCCCCATAAGGTATCTGGAAGATAAGACAATGAAACTAAAATTTTATGAGTTACAATAAAAGGTAATATAAGCAAAGACTTGCTTTTCTGTGTGACTGATTTCTAAGTTGTCCAGACACTCAAATCCAGTAGTGGAAAACTATTAGTCTGTGATCCTGAACTTTCAAAGAAAGGAACGAGTGATCTGTTGAAACTTGAACTGATGACAAGGGATGTTCGTGAACAGCACAAGTGTTGCCTAACACTTGTTTATTCACCAGAGAAACTGTTCAGGTTATAAAGGGTTAAAAATGAAGGCTCACAAAAGCAGTTCCAGGGACCCAAAGATTTCGAAATAAGCACTTTAGAAGTTTGCCCTCTGGTGGACAGAGGGAAATATGCGTACAATGTCACGGAAAACATGATGGTTTAAGTGAGGCAACGTTTCCCCTTCCTGTTTGTCTGAGGTCATTCTTCATTCAGAAAACAGGGGACACTGTAGTGGGCTGAATTGTGTACCCCAGAGGTTCATGTCTTGAAGCACTAACCCCCAGTTCCTCAGAATGTGACTGTAGTTGGAGATAGGGCCTTAAAGAAGTGATTGAATTAAAATGAGGCCATTGCAGTGGGTGGGCCCTAATCCAGTCTGACTGGGGTCCCTGTAAGAAGAGATTAGGACAGAGAGATTTCAGGGGTGCATGCGCAGAGGAAAGGCCATGAGAGGACACAGCGAGAAGACAGGCTTCTGCAAGCCAAGGACAGAGGCCTCAGAAGAAACGAAACCTGCCACACCCTGATCTTGGACTTCCCAGCCTGTGGAACCGTGAGACAGTAAATGTCTGTGGTTCCAACCACCCAGTCTGTGTTATGGCAGTCCTAGCAAACACATACAGCCTCCATTCAGGCACAAGTTGTCCCAATGATAAGCAAGTTAAAAATATCATTTGGCATCTATTCTTTAAATTTATGTTTTACCTATGAAGGGAACTGTTCATGGCTAATTTCAGTCTAATTCAGATAAAACTCAAATTATGCATCCATGAGAAAAGTCAGGGCCTCATCACAGAGCTCACATGGCAGCACATTGTTGATTCAAATGAGCATTTGCTTGCCTTTCTGCCTCCTTTTGGGTTCCTAGTAGGACTATGTCTCTATTCATGGAAAATTTTAATTAAAAATTTTTTTTAAATCATCATTTATTTCTTATTGCAAAACATATACATGGATATTGTAGAAAATGTAGACAAGCAAAAATAAGAAAATAAACTCTGACTGGGTATGGTGGCTCACTCCTATAATTCCAGCCCTTTAGGAGGCCAAGTCGAGAGGCCCGCTTGAGGCCAGGAGTTTGAGACCAGCCTGAGCAACGTGGCAAGACCCCATCTCTACAAAATATAAAAAATTAGCTGGGCGTGGTGGCATGCACCTGTGTCCCAGATGTTGGGAGGCTGAGGCAGGAGGATCCCTTGAGCCCAGGAGTTCCAGGCTGCAGCGCGCTGTGATCGCACCAGCACCCCAGCCCGGGCAGCAGAGCGAGACTCTGTCTCTGAAAAAAAAAAAAAGAAGAAGAAGAAGAAAAGGAGAGTCAATCCAACGTGATCCCCATGGCGGGGTGCCCTGTCCCTGCTTTCTGTGGGTCCAGATGCCTAGTTTTGGCTCATTCACAAAAACGAGATCATCCTACACATATTGGTTTTAACTTTTTCTCACCAGCAAAGTGTCATAAACAACTTTCCACATCATCAAATACTGCTGTACGGCATTATTGTATGACTTTTACTACGCTACTGTAGGGATGTATCCTAATTTAATTAATCCTCGATAGATGGGTATTTAATTTGTTTCTAATTATTGTTGCTATTATTGCCATTCCAGACCCTGTTGTGATGAACAGTGAGCAGTTCACTCCTGGCAGAAGCCTATCAGTCCTTCCAGGATCATTTTCTTAGAATGCTAAATTTTGATTTTTAATATTTAACTGTAATCACTGGTAAATGGGGAAAATTCCCTCTATTCCCAAGCAATAAATGATCTAAACCAGACAATTAGCAGGAACAAGGCGCCGGTTGAGTCTGAAGTATTCACCTCTTAGACTGGGCTGTGGGGAGGACGGCAATTCACGGAGGATTGCGGGGACATGACCCAGGGGCGGGAGTGAGGCGGGAGGGAGGAGAACGTCCACACCTTCCCACAGCTGGGTTGACAAGCTGCCAGGAGACAAGCAAGGGAATGAAGAGATGAGTAAAGAGACTAAAGAATGACGACCATGATCGTCGCAAGGGTGGAGAGAGAAGGCGGCCGCTTTAAGACCTGATCTGACTGGTATGAGGCAGCTGCCACGCCCTGCGAGGTAGTGAGGTTCATTGTACCCTTGCGCTGTCAGGTGACTTGAAATATTTAGCTGGTCCCCCCACCAGCACCCAGAGCCCCCGCCACCAAGCGTGCTCAGGAAAACAAACAAGCGTAGCACTAGATTTGCAAAGCATGAGAACGAGACAGATCTGCTGAGAAGAAAATCCATCTAATGCTTTACAAAGTAAAACTTATATGAATTTGAGTATCCTGTTTTACTGCTCTGCTTGCTTCATGAATATGGAACATCCAAAATTATCTGTAATGAAAATTTTTTAAGATGCCCAGTTTAGGCCATTTCTTGATCTATCCGTTTGGCAAGAAAGATATGCGCGGGTGTGCATGTGTGTGCCTGTGTGCATGCATATGTGCGTGAGTGTGCATGTAGTGTGTGTGTGCATGTACATGCTTTAATTAACTGTATTATCTCTTAGGAGAGTGGTGCTTATTGTGTCAGAAGTGAGCCAAGGAACGCTATGGTGAAGACCACACAATTGATAAGAAAAAGTGTCGTAGGTACACACAGCACAGTCTAGGAGAATTTTTGAAAGCCACATGTCCCCATACCTGCCTTGCTGGTTCCTGGTCCCAGCCCTTCTGCAATGATGCCTCTCAGTACTTCCTGCTGGCCTCCAAGTCTATCTGTGAACTCTTGTTGGCTGCTTGTGGAGAACTTTTGGCCCCTGACACTTCACTCTCCCACTCTGAACACAAACATGCTGACTCTACTTGCTCATCCCTGGGGCCCAGTGTTGCCCAGGACTCATACTGCCCTGGTATGGTGAACAGGGAGGCAGGAGTATAGTGGGGGAAATATTAATACAATGCTCAGAATTGGACTGGACCCTAATACGACTTTAAGAGACTGATAACATCCTAAAACCCAGTCATGGCATTTGGGATGGGGAACGTGATGCGTGGGCACTGGCTGGCGGCAGACAGAGATGTTTCTTTAACAAACATCTTAACAAAAGGAAGGAATCTTGCCTGGGAAGGAAAGCCCGTGGCTGCGTCTGACCTAATCGGTCCTCCTGGGATGGGTGCTGTGGTCCAGTGGGGCTCCGTGCAGCAGGTGTCCACCATTGCTGTCACAGGGGACATTCGTGACATGAAGCCAAAGTCCACAGCTCGAAAGGGGCCCGCGATGAGATCCAGAGACTTTTAAGCGGTGGCTGGCTGGGGAGGGCGTGTGTGTTTCAGGAGCTACGTGAGGCCGCATGCAAGAACCAGGGGAGAGAGGGCAGGGAGAAGAGCAGGGAAGGGCAGAGAAGACGGACACCTCGGGGACAGCGAGTGGCAGGGAGAAGAAAGTGCACTCTGTGGTTGAGAGTTCTGGATCCAGAAGGTTGGGGTGATGACACTTCAACTTCTATTTCCAAGTGAGCGTTGGACACCTACTTCAAAATGCTCATCTGGCACCTCCGGAGTAGGCAAAGATTTCTTAAGCAGAACACAAACATGCTAAACATAAAGAAAAAAGTTAGCAAATCAGACTATATTAAAATGAAGAACTTCTGTTCATCAAAAGAGTGAAAAGGCAGTGCACAGAGTGGGAGAAGGAATTTGCAGTACATACATCTAACAAAGGACGCGTTTCCAGGACTCGTAAAGAACTCCTGCTAATCAACAGACAACCAGTAGAGATACGGGTTAAACACTTCACATATACTTCATAGAAGAGGATATCCAAATGGCCAATAAATATGAAAAGGAGCTCAGCTTTATTCATTATCAGGGAAAAGCAAATCAACACACAATGATATACTAGTTCACACTGACCAGGATGTCTAAAATAAAAATGATGGACAATATCAAGTGTTGGCAAGGATGTGGAGCAACAGGAACCCTCATAATCTGCTGATGGGCATGTAAGCTGATACAACCACTTTGGAAAACTTCTTGGCAGTATTTATCCAAAGCTGATCCTATGCATATTCTATGACTTAGCAATTCCACTCCTAGGGGAAGTACATACGTTGTGCACCATCAGACTTGTGCAAGATTGTTTGGAGGAGCACAATTTGTAATAGTCCAAAACTGGAAACCCATCTTCCCATCAACATTTGAATGGGCAAATAAATGGCCGGACATTGTCACGATGGAATACTATTCAGCTGTGGTTCTCAAAGTTCTGTCGCTGGGTCAGCAGCAGCACCACAGGGCAATTTGTTAGAAAAGCAAACGTTGGGGTTCCACCCCAGAACTTCTGAACCAGAAACTCTGGAGGTGGGACCAGCAGTCTGTGTTTTAAGCAGCCCTCCAGGTGACTGTGGTACAAGCTAAAGTTTGAGAACTGCTGCTATACAGCAACAAGACAGAACAAACTACGGCATTTGGGATGCCATAGGACTGCAACGCCCCTCCAAAAATGTGGATGAACCTCACAACCATAACACTGAGAGAGAGATGTCAGATACAAAAGAGTGCATATTGGATGATCCATTTATATAAAGCTCAAAAACAGGCAGAACGACTTTGTGCTGCTCGCTAGAAATCAGGATCGGGGTGGGAGAGGTGAGGCACCGAGGACAAAGTGTAGGGAGTGCACGTGCTTGACCTGGAGCGTGGACACCTCCTTAAGTTGTGCACCCTGAACAACTCTCCTGGTCCTGACCTTGGTCAAGGTGATGATTACCTTGGAGGCCATTATTACTGTTTTGTGTCTTGGTCTGAGTGCTGAGTGCACTGCAGTGTTCAGTTCCTAAAAATTTTTCAACCTGTGCATGTACAATTGGTGCACTTTTCTGTGTGTAAATACAGAATAATCTTTCAATAAAAGATTAAATACATATTCGATGAGAATAATGCCCTTTTATTTCAGTGATGAATAGCCTTGGAGTAATTACTTTCAGGCCATGGGCCTTTTGTGCGTGTATGTGTTTTAATGGGCTCAGAAAGTAGCAAAAAAAAATTTCAGAGTCAAATCTGGTAGCTAATATACAAGATTTTTGTTCTAAAAAAATGAGACAGGGTTTCTGATGTGGCTTAAAGGGACACTGAAGGCCTTTGCCAAGGAGAAGGGAGTTCCCGATGTACTGTGAGTACAGAAAAAACTGGATAAGAGTATAATTTCCCAGGGGGCTTCTTTGAGGGGCCCTCCCGAAGCCTGTGATTTCTGGCACAGGAGCTAACAGATCAGCCACGTTGCTTTACAGGCACACCTAGTAAAGAAAGAGTCCCCGTTCTGCGTCACCTACTTTCTGGGCAAGGGGAGGTTTTTACTTGATTCAACACTTCTATTTTATTTTATGCCTTGGTGAACTCTATATATGGCTTGTTCCACCTGTGTCTTTGAACTCAAAGGCGAAATGTCCCCGCTGGCCGTGCTGCATGCAGCTGGGCTGGAGTTAACGACAATACACAGCCGAAGCCAGATCTCAGGAATCTAAAGCATTCTGTGTAGGCTATGAAGAAAATCTGCACAAATAATTCTAGCATCTTCTGACTGGATATTGGGATAAATCTGATGGAGGAGGGGGTTGTTGGCCAGAACAAGCCCCTGCTGACTCCTGACACTCGGACCTTGGGCCAGAGAGCAGTTGATTTCTGAATAAATCAAGACGCCTTGGGGAAGCAGAGAGCGACAAATAGCTGCTTCAACATCAGCCTTTTTTCACTCTTGACTCTGCGTGAAAATACGTCAGTGCTGCAGCCAAGCCCTCGGAGCATCCTGTGCAACTGAGGGGCTGTGGACGCGAGAGGGGCTCAGCCCAGCCTGACCGCATGCCCTCCTTGGCTTCTAACCTACTCTGGGGACAGACCCCTTCGTGACCCTGCTCGTGACCCCGCGGAGGCAGCCCCTGTCACAGTTGAGCTGGCAGGAACATGGTGACCCAGTGCTCTGACGAGGGAAGTATAATGACCCAAGCAGGCCTGGCAGAAGGACGGTTGGATGTGGTGAGCGGCCGGGGAGAATAGCTCCGTCTCTTTCAGTATTACTTCACTGTCTAAACTCCCCTGGAATTTCGCCGAATACCTAAGTATTCCACCAAATGTGTCAGCCCGCTCTTCCTCAGAAGTACACTAGTAAGTGCCTGTCGTCATTCAGTTCAGCATCCGGGTGCTTATGTGAGAAATCATATAGTGATCTGTCTGTCTGTCCGTCTGCCTGTCTCTGTCTAGCACGCAGCCACTTCCCTCCACCCCTGGAGCCACCATCCTTGCCCAAGCCCCTCCCTCCCCTGGAGTGTGGCCAAAGCCTCCTAACTGTCCTTTTGTTTCCACCCTGGCCACCTTCCCTTCTCTCCTCTGCCAGAAGGGAGAGCCTGGCAAACAACACCAACCGGATCACATCCCTCCCCGCTCCAGCCCTGTGGGGCTACTGCTTAACCGAGTGGTTCTGATGGGCCTTGCTGACTGTGGAGAGGGCCCGCCCGGGCTAGCCAAGTCCTAGAGATAGGAATGACTGCGTGCGGGCACCTTGCATATGCACACCAGCCAAGCCAGAGCCCACAGCCCGCCACCCCTCCACGCTCCTATCCCACTGTCCTAATCACCCAGGCACAGGTACCAGACAAGGAGGGACAGCCCCACGCCCAGGGCCTGTTGCAGTTTTTGAAGCTGGCCGATCCTAAGCCTGCTTACCCTGTCCCGCGTGTTCTTTCCCATGGAAACCACAATAAAGGCTCCTGCTCATCTCTTCCCTTAGCTTTTTCTGCCTCCTGACCAACCCTGGGGCTTCCCCAGTGGCCCCTGAGGTGTGGCGGCCCCTCCTCTTGGGAGCTGTGAGGGTAACCACTAACTTTTCAATGGCAGTTGTCTCCTGCTCTGTAGGCCTTGCCATACCTGAATAATAATGAAACCTACATTTTTAAAATCCTCAGAGTGAAAGCCAAGGTCTTCCCCTGGGCTGCTGCCCACTGTGGTAGCCACTAGTCACATGTGGCAATTGAGCACTTGAAATGTCAAAATCAAGATGTGTTATGAGTGTAAAATACACACTGGACTTTGAAGACTTAATGGAAAATAAAAAAGAATGTAATTATCTCATGAATTAATTTTTATATCACCCACACGTTGAAATAATAATATTCTAGATATATTGGGTTAAATAAAAATATTAAAATTAATTTTACCTGTTTCTTTTTTTTTTAGTACAGCTATTAGAAAATTTTAAATTGCTCGTGTGGCTCCCATTATATCCCTATTGGATGCTGCTGGTCTACGGGGCCCTCCTGCCTTCATCTCCTTCCCTTCTGTGCCTCACTCACTCTGTCCTCCTTACACTGGCCTCCTTGCTGTGCCTTGAATGCACCAGGCAGCCTCCCGCCTCAGGACCTTTGCATGTGCTGTTCTCTTTAGCTGGACTGAGCACCCCAGATTCTGGCAGGGCTGGCTACCTCCCCTCCTTCAGTCGTGCCCTACTGTCACCTCCTCCGTGAAGCCTACCTTGGCTTCCCTCTCTAACATGATGATATCATCCAAACTCCTCTCTCTCTCCCCTGCTTTACTTTTCATGCTTAACATGCATCTCTAGCTAATATGCACTCATTTAACCAGTTTATGGTCTATGTCCCCATCAGCATGAAGCTCATAAAGGCAGGGATTTTTGCCTCTTTTGTTTTCGGCTGCATCCCCTGTGCCTAGAAAGAACAGTGCATCACACGTAGTCACACTCAATAAATATTTGCTGAGTGAATGAATAAGAATACAGGCTTTTAGCCTCAGGATGCTCATTTCAAATGAGAGAAGTCAAATATACATAACAGATAAAAACAGTGCTGGGGGCTGGTGAAGCAGGGAGCAGTCTGTAGGGGGTCGGGAGCGGGGCTCAGACCCACTCAGGCGCTGGAGCAGTCGGTGGAGGTGGGACACCGGAGAAACAGGCTGGAAAGGGAGAATAGAGAATTTGTTTTTTTTTAAAAGCTTCCCATGAAATTTGTGGGACTTGCTCACTGAAGTCTACTCTGTGCTGTGGTTTGTTTTTATGAGTAGGATTTGATGTAATAGATAAAGAATTGGCCTGACTTGCAGGGCAAGTGGTCCAGAGGCTTCCTGCAGAGTCTTAGGCCCTGTCCCAGAACAATTGATTAAAATTTGCATTTTAAGCCTGTCTGCAGTGAATCTTGCACACATTGCTTCCCAAACTATAGTATGCTCCATCAACAGAAAAATAGAGAGACAAAATATGGCATAGACATACACTGGAATATTATTCAGCCTTAAAGAAGAAGGAAATCCTGTCACATGCTACAAGGTGGATGAACCCTGGGTATATTATGCTACATGAAATAAGCTGGATGCAAAAGGAAAAATACTGTAAATTTTACTCATATGACGTACCTAACTAAATAGGCAAATTCACAGAGACAGAGAGTAGAATGATGGTTGCCAGGAAATGGAGGGGTTAGGGAGAACGGGGAGTCGCTGTTCCATGGGTACTGAGTTTCAGTTTGGGCAGGTGAAAAGTGTTCTGCAGATGGATGGAGGTGATGGTTGCACAACAATGTGAATGTACTTATGCCACCGAACTGTACGCTTCAAAATGGTCAAGATGGTAAGTTTTATGTTATGTATATTTTACCACAATAATAAAAAGTGTGGTGTGCTTACAAGTCTCCTTGGCTGGAGCCTCAGAATCTGCATTGCTAAAGAGGTTTCTGAGTGATGGCCCCAGAACCACTGTGTAGCAGGCACAAGGAAGTACTTCCCACCTCTCAGCACCTGGATCCAGTGCCGAGCCAAGGCCAAACGATGTCTGCTGTTCCCCTAAGCTCAGTCCCTCTTGGTTAGTACCAGTTTGGACAGTAAACACCAGGAGCCCCTGTACCCTACCCTCCATTCAGGGAGTGACCTGTCTCCTTTAAGGGCCCCATCGAGTTAACCTGACTTCAACAACACCTCTGCCGGAACATTCACGCAATAATTTCTTACATGCATTAAAGGGAATATTCCCTGGGTGGAGGTTTGTGTAAGAGCTCATTACATAAAAAGCTGGTACAAATCCACAAAGAATGAGAAACACCCTAATGGGAAAATGGCTAAGAGTAGTAATAAGGACACATTTAATAAAATAAGAAACACAGATGGCCAATAGGTATCAAAAATGATCAACCTGGTTAGCAATGAAACACAGAAGACAATAACAAGAATGCATTTTTTTCATATATTGGGATGGAAAACAAAATTGAAAGAATAGGGTGTGAAGAAAATGACCCACATTCTCAGATTAGAGGGACTGTAAATTCGTACATTTGTGGAACAATTTGATAATATGTATCAAAAGCCTTAAAAATATATATATGCTCTTTATGTAATTCCACTTCCAGTGGTTCATTCTTAGGACACAAGTGGATAAGTGCACGAAGACATATGCACAAGACTATTCACTGCAGTGTTGTTTATAGTAGCAAAAATAACCCAAGCTTTCTAAATAATGGCTAAAATGCACAATATATCTATGTAAAAGAATACTATACAGCCATTTTAAAGCATGCTGTGGATTATAGTTCCGTCCTTACTAATTTGGAAGGATGTCAGCATATTTGAGCCAAAAAACGTTTAAAGAGCCATTTGAATGATATGAACCAAACGTGTTTAAAAAGGACATATACTTATATATTCACCTAGAGAAAAGTCTGCAGTCGATGTTACAGTGATTGTCTCTGGGTGGAAAGATTTGGAGTTATTTTAATTATCTTTCTGCTAGTTGTTTATCTGTATTATCTAATTGTTCTACAGTGATAATGTATTACTAGAGTTTGATTTTTTTTTTAATCTCCCATGTTGGTGCGTGAAAAAGGACACACAAAAGAAGCTATAGTTGCAAAGATGAAAGGTGTTTTACCAGGCTGAGCTCTTGTGAAATGTGGGATCACTGCAGGTAACCCGAAAAGGCAATAATTAGACTGGGTGTCAAGGGAAGAGCCATGCAGGGAAGCAGTGATCCCCTTGGAAGAAGGAGAGTCCCGGTGTTTACCAAGGTTCTGGGCACCAAGAGCAAACAAGGACTCAGTGAATCTGCAAAGGGCATGATGCTGTCGGCAGAAAGATCGTTTCCCTTCTGGCCCTCGCTGGCTGCCGTTTCATGGACACTGGCTGTGTTGTAGGCGCTGGGCTGAGCACTTGACCGTGTTCTCGCCTCTAACCCCCACGACAACCCTGAGGGATGGGCACGGTGCCCATGTGATGAGGGATGGCTCCGGGTGCAGGAGCCCAGATTTGTTGTTGCTGTTTTAATTTATTTTCTAAATTGACAAATAAAAATTGTGTATATATAAATATATGAGGTATATACTTATCACGTACAACACATTGTTTTGGAATATGTATACATTGTGAAATGGCTAGATAGAGCTAATTAACATACGCATTACCTCACATTTGTTTCTTTTTTTGTGTGATGAGAACACTTAAAATATACTCAGGGATTTACAAGAACACAATACGTCGTTATTAACTCTAGTCATCATGTTGTGCAGTAGATCTCCTGAACTTACTCCTGCAAAGTCTAACTAACCGAAGCTTTGTATCTTTTGACCAACATCTCCCCAACCCCCCATCCCCAGCCTCTGGTAACCGCTATTCTACTCTCTATTCTGTGAATTCGACTTCTTTAGATTCCACATGTTGGGGAGATCACGCAGTATTTGCCTTTCTGTGCCTGGCTCGTTTCATTTAACAAAACCTCCAGGTTCATTCATGTTGTCCCAAATGACAGGATTTCCTTCCTTTTTAAAGGCTGAATAGGATTCCACTGTGTGTGCACCACATTCTCTTTATCCACTTGTCCACTGATGGACGCTTAGGTTGATTCCATATCACGGCCACTGTGAATGGTTCTGCAGTGAGCGTGGTAGTGCAGATAGCTCTTCGACACACTGATTTCCTTTCCTTTGGACATACTGTACACCCAGTGGTAGGACTGTGGATTATGAACTCAGATTTGAATCTTGTCTCCCTGATTCCAAAGCCCTCCTCTCTCCAGAACCCTTCACTCCCTCTTTCTTCCTACTACCCTGTAAGCAAAGCCTCCTCGAATAAGGGAGGGGCACTTTCTCCTGGCCACAGGCACACAGCAGGACGCCGTCCCTTCCAGACGCCTTTGCCCCTTAGCCATGGGAGCCACAGAAATAGGGAGTTGTCCCTGTAGATCTTGTTTATTTTTGCAGCAGTCCTCAGGATCTGGTTTTGACAGCAGAGCCCCCACGTGTTCCCATGGCAACCTGGACACATCCCAGCAATATTGAGAAAGAGCCACAGTCCAGCTGGGGGTGAGGTCACAGGCACGCAGTAGATTGCCGTGGGCGGGAAGCCTGGCAGGCACAGGTCTCTTGCAGGGCACCTGGGACCCGTGAGCCATGTTTGGCACGGCTGCATTTTCACTGAGCAGCAAGCCTGGCAGGGCCCATGCCAGCAGTGCTCTCCCCAGCTGCCCTGCCAGCCACACCTCCCTTCAGCCAGAAGCACTGGGAGTGCCAGGAACTGACCGAGGATAATATTAGTGTGCATTTCCTTAGTGGTGAGTTGAGAATATCCTGGGCCTCCGTGCAGGGCAGTACAGGTGATACCACTCCCAGAGCTCCTGGGGGTTGTTTGCACAATGATGAGAACGTCAACTCTACAGTTTGCACCATCATGACCCAGACTCCCCCCAGCCACCTCCTCCAGGAAAACTAGAACAATCTATCTGGGACCCAAACAAGAACTTGTTTATCCAGAACTCACTTTTTTAGTAACCTCAATGATATAGAATACAACCAAGAGCTAGATGGGAAGCAGAAAAACAGATTTTCTGAGGGTTTTTCTCAAAAAACCAAGCACCTATGTGACGTGATGAATGTGTTAATTAACTTGATTGTGGTAATTATTTCACAGTGTATATGCATATGAAGTCATCATGTTGTACATCTTAAATACATACAATTTTTATTTGTCAATTATACCTCAATAGAGCTAGAAAAATAAAATAAAAATAAATTTAAAAACCAAAATGAAAAGAACCCCACTCACTGGCAAGTGAATGAGGCTGCCATTCAGAGCAATTTGGTCTTCTCTGGTGCATCCCCGAGTCTGTCTGGTTACCTGGTGGGGTAGTTCATTTTATGTGTCACCTTGACCGGACCAGGGGATGCCCAGATATCTGATGAAACCTGATTTCTGGTGTGTCTGTGAGGGAGGGTGTTTCTGGATGAGACTGGTGTTGGCTTGGTGGACCCAGTGAAGCAGACGGCCCTCTCACCGTGGAGGGGCACCATGCAATCTGTTTAGAGTCTCAGTAGAAAAAAAGGAGGAGGAAGAAGGAGTCATTCCCGCTTTTGTGCCTGACTGCTGGAGCGGGACATCTCACCTTGTCTTCGTCTGCCCTCAGCCTGGGACCCACACCATTGGCTCCCTGGGTTCTCAGGCCTTCAGACTTGCACTGGAATCACACCACCAGTATCCTGGGTCTGCAGACAGCAGATTGTGGGACTTCCCAGCCTCCATAACCACACGAGCCAATCCCTCGTGATAAATCTCCATATAGCTATAGGAGGGGTGTGTGCATGTGTGCATGCGTGTCCTATTTGTTCTATTTCTCTGAAGAACCCTCACTAACACACCTGATTTCCCAGCCAATAGAAGATGAGAAAAGCCAGTAAGCAGAGTGGGTATCTCTCCCAGGCCCCTTCTATGAGGCCGGTGCACCTGTCCCATGTCCCTCAGCACCTGGAATATTGGCCATTAAGGACTCATAAGTGCCCCTTTCTCAGGAGAATTATCATAAGCAGAATAAGACCCTGAGGGGTTACAAGAATCCCCCGTGCCCACCTGGGGCAGCCCTAGCCCATGACTGACTGGCCCAGGGGCACACAGGCTTGGCTGTCTTGCCTCAAGGTGGAGCCAACTCTGGAGGCACTTCACGCTCCAGAGCTCCCAGCACTATCAGCCTCCAGTGGAGACCACACACCCTTGCTAGGTTTTCCCCTGCCCTGCCTTCTTCCCCAGGAACACACCCCCAATAAATCATGTGTCTCACAATCCTTGTCTCAGGCTCTGCTTCTAGGAAACCTGAGCTGGAACTGAGGGCTTGGGAGAGAGGAGATGTGGATGCACCATTAGCAGACGGCACCGCCATCCACTGCTTCCAAGTCAGACACTGGGGCGTCGTGTGTCTGATTTTGTTCCTCCCTCCCCCACACCAGGCAGCAGATCAACCCCAAGGCCTGCAAATCAGGCTCCTGGTCTTGAGTCTGCCCACTTGTCACCATCTCGCAGACGTCACCTGAGTCCAGCCACCCTGGTTTCCCATGGCTCTGCTGCTGCCTGTTGTGTTGCTCTCCAATTTATTCTCCTCCTGCCACCAGAGACAGCACATTGGACCGCGTCACTCCCCTGCCCAAACTGCTCAGTGCTTCCACTCGATTTAGAACGCAGTCCTATGTGACTCACAGACAAGACCCAACTGACCAGGGCCCTGCCGTCCTCTCCCCTGCACCCCTCCCGGCACCCCTCTCCACACCCCAACCCCTGTGGACGTCCGGATCCATCCTGAGAGTGTCTTGAAGATGTGCGGGGATCTCTGACATCCTGGCAAGCTCCGTCTGCAAAGCTCCTCCTTGTACATTCTTCAAGATGTGCTTTGGACATCATTTCCCACCGGCGGCTCCTGGTGGACTTCTCTGTATGCTCCCGACAGCTCATGTCCTCTGTCAGAGCGATTGCTTGTGTTCTCGGCTTCCCCAAGCACACGAGGGCAGGCGTGTGAATGTCTCACTCACGGCTGTACAATGGGTGCTCAGTGGTAATGTGTGTAATCCATGAACAAACTGACAGCTGATGGCCTGATAGCAAGTGCTCGGAGAGCATAACAATCTGGGGCCACCTACTGTGAGACAACCAGTCCTGGCCACTTACTTCCCTGGCTCCTAAAAGCATTGCCGCGTCAGAGTACAGAACAGTCTGTTCTGACACAGAGAAGAAGAAACAGCAGGTTCTCTGGGGAATCCAGGTTGTAATAGGACATGTCCCAATTCTCTGTTGTGGTGTCTCCAACCTCCTTATATAATCAAGTAGGTTGTGCCTCAGGCCGGTGGTTCTCCTGTCTGGAGCACCCCCCAGGCACCTGCATGGGCCACCCCCTCCACTCCCTCCCCGCTGAGGGACTCAAATGCTCTGGGAAGCTGAGACCTTCCCAGATCACACTATTTAAGATCTCAACTCCCTGTGCCTCCCCCTCTAGCACCTGGTCTCCCTTCCACTTTGTTCTCCTCCACAGCAGCTCTCACCCCCCAGCATAGAAGTTATTTGACTGATTTGTCTTGTTTGTTGTGTGTTTCCTGGGACATCAGCTCCAGGTGGGCAGGGTTTGTGTTTTCTGTGTTGTTCAGTGCTGTACCCCCAGCTAGCCCAGGTCTGGTACACAGCAGGTGCCTGACAACTCTGTGCAGAATGAATGTGTACCATGGACGCAGGGATGTCTAGCTGAGCGATGCAAATTCTCAGGCTGGATTTGGGAAGCACGCAGCGTGGAAGCACTGCCGCTGCGCTCGGCAGGCACCCGGTGGTGGAAGCAGAGTCATCCTAATCTGCTCCCTTTTTTTCCCTCTTAGTGACAATGATCCTAAAACTGGATGGGGAGCAAGACGTAAGTAATGGTACAAATAAGTTCTGAGAAGCTCATGCGGGAAGACAAGCCATATTCCTTGATTTTCCCAATCATATCCAGCCTCCTCCCGACCCTTCTTCCAGGGTTAGCGGGAAATCCAATCTCCATGATCTCGTGGAGGCCTCTTCCCTACAGGGTTATTCAAGAGTCCTTGGAGGGTGGTGGCTGGTGGGCCCTGCGTTGCACTAGCACTGCCTCCTTGCCCTGACCCAGGCCGGCCAGGAGAGGGTGTGGGCTCCCCGGGCGAAATCCTTACCCTCTTCTAGACCTGGCCATAGAGGCCCGGCTTGAGTCCGGATAACAGGGAAGTGTGGCTCAGGAAGGGGGAGGAAACAGGGAGCCAGCACGTGGAAGCTCTCCATCAGTTCAGATAGACGGCTGTGCAGGGACCTCCTGAGAACCGCAGGAGATCACTGGAGTTACAGGGACACCGTTAAGAACCTCTGAGAAATCATAGCAAACAGGCAGAGGCTAAAATACTGTAGATATTTGGGGGTCGGGGGGAGCAGAGAAAAAGGTGGATATCAAAAACTACGGAGCAATGACCGTGACCTGGAGTACTAACAAGTCTAGGTTAGATTAACAAACCAATGGCATATTATTAAAGATGCTTCATGTGTAAGAGGAATGAATGGTTCTGAGAAGTTAACTAGTGTCCAATTAACCTCACATCTCAAGAAGTTTCCTGATAGAATGAAATGCAGCATGACAGAGAGTGCCTTAATTTTGGCAAGAAGGTTGCAAAGCCTTCTTGATACCACTGTAGGCAACTTGTGGAAATGCACCTCGTACGTTGCACACTTACTGTGCTGTGCTGGGCGTTGCAATCACAAAAGTGAATAAAACGTGGCCCTTGCCTTAGAGAATCTGAGCCTGGTGAGCGAGACATCTATGTAAAAAGCAATGACAACACGCTTTGATAAATGCTGCCACTGAGTCATTTAGAAAGTGCTGTGTGTGACAGTACAACCAGGTGACTTTGTAGCTGGTTGAAGAACATTAATTATTCAACTTCAAGGTGGAGGGAAGTCTGTACTACTGCACCACAAAGTTTCATATCAATTCTATGTTTTGCAAACTCTTTTCAAGACTTAGATGAAGCCATCAAAGTCATATTGCCCAAATTTGCCAATGAAATCAACTTGTGGGGGATAGCTAATACCCTCGCCGTGGATCAGGATTCAGAAAAACCTCTGAAACCTAGAAAAGGTATGTCTAAACTAAAAGGTAAAATTTGATAAGGAAAAATATAAAGTTACCACTTTTATTCAGAAATGATTTTAAGAGGAATTCTGTGAAAGGGTTCTAGAGGGTTTAGATGTCTGCAAGTTCAATATAAACCAATCTTATTAAAGGACTACTAAAGGCAAATGAGCCATTTTGGAGCTACTACAATAGTATGATGTCCAGAACAAAGAAGGTCTTATTAATAGTTCTGTGTTAGCTCCACGCTGTTGCATACTGATTACACTGCTTCTGGACTCTTGTACTCTACTAACTGAAGGTGCTCCACCAGGGTGGCCGACAGTCCAGAGATCACACAAACCGAGATGCAGCTGGAGCCCGAAGAATCCGGGGCCTGCTCCCTCCTAGCAGCGCAGTAGAGGTGCCAAATGAGATCCATCCTCTGCAGGTCCCCTGCCCCTCACAGAACTAAGGGGCCTGTGCTGATGACAGCCCTGTCCCACAAACCAATGGGATCTAGAAATAGTTTTTATAGCTCTGTGCTAAAGGTCCCATGCCCTCCTCTGACACTCTGGCCAGCAGCTCCCTTTCCTGCCCCTATAAGGAGGAATGGCTGGCTTCCTTTTGCTCAAGTCTCTTGGCTATTTCAAAATTTCTCTAATGTCAGCCAGTGCCTGATGTTGCTCCCTGCCCCCTCCCTTCAGGTCTCCATCTCTACTGACGCAGCTCTGTGTGTTCTCCACCAGTCACAGTGCTGATAGAGTCTCTTGGACAAGCTGGTCTTGCATTGCATTGCTCTGTTTTTGCACACTTGTCCTTTCTGCCCTACCCCAGTCTCTGCTTCCCTTGGTTCTTGATGGCTACTGGACTGGATGTGCCAAGCCCCCGTCTGATCTCTAAATGTTACCTTCCTTTCTGCCTCATACCTGCTCCAACCAGTGCCCCCAACATGTGCAAGCATGCATGCATGCATATACACACACATGCATGCATGCACACACTGACTCCTCTGCCCTGGGCTGCTCTCCCAACCCCTCAAATCCAGAGGGCTTTTGTCTGTTGTGCCAATGGGTAACCCAGGGCACATGGGCAAACATTGCTCTGAGGCAGTTTTCAGCTCAGTAAGAGAAAAAATTGCTGTTTAGACTCTTCAGCTCAGGAATATTGTGGAAGGGATTTCTATGCTTGTGAGGAGTTAGACCAGGACAGTGTCCCCAAATCTGGCTGCTTGTTTAAATGCAGATTCCAGGGCCCACTCCAAACCTACCCTGTGAGTGGAGGGTAGGAATATGTATTTTCAGTGAGGTGACCAGATTATTTGATGCCATTGGTCCTGAGACTGGCATCTGAGATTAGATGATCTTGCCTCTAAAATGAAGATCACATTTATGCTTTTCAAAATGATGATTCTGAGAGGTCAAGAAACTGTTCAAAATGTTATAGAGTTAAAAAGTGTAAGCTTCAGAGCTCTTCATTCCTCAACACAAAGTCAGGATCACACTGTTCCTCAGATTCAAGGATGCTGTTGCTGCCAGGGATGACTTCCTGCTGCAGCTGGAAGTCAAGTGCATGAGCCAGGCCTTTGCAAAGGCTGCACTCCCAGAGTGTTTCAGGGTGAAGTCTCTGGGGCACAGGCATGGCCTTGACTCATGAGCACACCCTTGGCCGTGGCCTGCCTTTGCCAATGCCTGGGAACAGCTGTAAGCATCTGCTTCTTTCTGTGGACTGGTGAGGCCAAATTTGGTGAATCCAAAGTGTCAGGCCAGGAACCAGCAACTGGTGTGGCTGATTGTGCAGGACACCAGACCTCCCCTCCTTTGGGAGCTCAGCCTGTACTCCTCTATCTTGGTGTCTGGCCTCGATTCCTTCTCCCTAAAAAAAGTTTGAATTCCCACATTGAGTACTTGAGGTTAGCATCTCTCTGTATTTATACATGTAATACATAAATATATTACATATATAAAATTATATACAATGTGTATAAATGTGTTCATATTATCTATCTATCTACCCGTCTATAATGCCTGACATTTATCTGGCAATTCCTAACCCTTCTGTCAGGGGTGTGTGCTCTCTTTTTCAACATACCACCTTGACACAAATGAAATGTTTCCCACATCCCCAAAGAGGCTAGTAATAATCAGCATTATCCAGAGTCACAGTAGAGCAAGTTCACTTCCTAGTGTTAAATTTCATCTCATGATACACTGATGAGATACAAACAAATATATGCAAATAAACTAGAATATTTCATTAACACTGGATTAAAAGGCACAGCCTTTACTGAGTGAGCCCAGAACAGTTGCAGCAGTAGCTGCAATAACTCGCAGGTTGGGGCAGAGACAGGTGGGGAGGAAGCACGCAGGAGCTTAGATGTCCCTGGAGCACTTCATGGGAACGAACGTGCATTCAGAAGTCAGAAATACCAACAGCTGCTCAGAACCACTGTTGTCCATGAAATCCATTCACCATAAATCCGGGGCATTGTGAGGATTTATGCATGAATTTGGAGGCAAAACAAGGATTTCTAATATCAAAGCAACACATGAAGGGAGTTAGAGGCTTTCTGGCTTTTTTGACAAAACAAAAGCACGTTCAGGGTCCTGCCAGTCCACCATCTGCAGGACAGCACCAGATTCTCCCCCATCCCTGCTGCCACCAAAGGTGTGGTTTGTCCTGGGACAGAGCAGTATGGCATCTGTCAAAGGCATCACTGATGGACTAAAAGTCAGAAGAGAAGAAACCCTGCCCCCGCTTGTCTCTGAGGCTCCTAGGCCAGCTCTGGCAACCACTCCCTTAGCCCCAGGGAGCGCCAGCCCCATACGTGTATCACCCTTGCTCTTCAGGGGAATCACGTTTATATTTGTCACCAGTTTCATCAGCCCCACCTGTGAGTCATATCGCATATCAGATGGCTAACGGGATCAGCAATGAGAGCTTGGCACTTCCCGGCTGCAGATCAAGTGAGGAGCGTTGGGGGTGGGGGACATGGGTGTAGCTGGCTTGGGCCACCACATGGTGTGATGGGAGGACCCTCAGAAAAGTCCCCTCACCCTAAAACATCTTCCCAACAGGGGACCATGGTGCCTCAGTTCCTACCGTCACAGTTAGTTTTTTAAATCAAATTATTCCATAAATCTACTGATCAACTGGAAAGAGTAAGGAATTAACACAGAAGCTCCATGAACAGTTGCGCAGTCCCAGTTAGTTTATAAGATTAGTTAAGCAGGTCTAGCAGAGACATGGGACAGTTGAGCTTGGTGGGGAAGGAGTCGGGACCACAGCGGGGCTAGTGAGGAGCCACCTCCCCAGAACAAGGGCACTGGGCAGCTAGCTGGGGGCATGGGGGGAGTATGGAATTGGTCAAATAGGCCGGGGGTCTCCAGAAGAAACAATTTTAGGAACAGCGGACTCTACACGCAGTTTCTGTCCGTGAAAATGAGGTGGAGAAAATGCAAGTAGAATTGGTCTCAAAAGCAGCACAAAAGCACCTGAAAAACAACTTGTTTTCATCACCAGAAATCATTTGTTGATGGTTATGCTGAGGTTCTGGACAAAAGAGTACCACAGATTCAATCTCTGCCTCCTCCAAAGCTTGTCAGTCTAAGAGAAACACAGAAGTAGGACACAGAGAGCAGGAAAACCCATGCAAATGTGAATGGGTGAGAGATTTACAGCCGAGTAACTTTGGAATGCACAGCTGCAATCCTGTGCACAGCTGCAATCCTGTACACAGCTGCAACCCTGTGCACAGCTGCAATCCTGTGCACAGCTGCAATGCTGCGCACAGTTGGAAAACGGGACCCGCTGGTCAATCCATCCTTCGTCCAGTCCTCAGAACTCACTGAGTGCTCGCCACGTGCCAAGCCCAGCACTGGGAGTTTGAGGTTGTGAAGGTGGAAAACAAGATCCTTACTCTCAAGGAGGTTACCACCCAGAGGGGGGTTAAGGCGCACACACACAACGGAGTGGTAAGAGCACAGATGTGGTGCCAGACAGGCTGCCATGAGAAATAAATTTCAGGGTGCCACTCTGAGCCACTGTTTCCTTTTCTGTAACAAGGGTTAATATCATCCACCCCCCGCCCAGGGTTATATAAACACTGAAGGAGTTAATAGAAAGTCCTAATGCAGACCTAATAAATGTTTGTTTCCCTCCTTTCTTCTACAGATTACTGAGATGCAAAGCAGAAAGTGACGTGTCACAGAGAGTGTTCTGAGAGTTTAGAGAATAGAGGTGCAATTATTTACAGCTGGGGGAGCTCGGAAAAGAGTTTGTAGAAATGGTGGCATTTGAACTTGGCTTTGAAGATGGGCAGATTTGGATATGTAGAAAAGGAGACAAGGAGTTCCAGACTGAAGGAACAACGTGGGCAAAGTCCGAGGGGGTTAATGCTGGAAGTGGCAGGTAGTGCTGGAAGGGAGTCAGGGACATGCTGTTGAGGGCCTTGAGTACCTGGCTAAGGCTGAACTTCAGGTGTAACCAAAGGTGTCTGAGCGGAAAGGTGGGATCGGCCAAACTATGCTTTATAAATATAAATCCTATAGCTGGACTTCGTATCCATCTGAGCAATTCTAGGGGCCACAAGGTGTGACAACAGGAATGATGGTCTGAACTGTGGGTGAAAACGGAAGGAAAGGTCTCGGGGAGAGGTACCACGTGGGATGTGTGAGCACAGAGGAACCCATGTGTAGCCTCAGTGACTGGAAGGTGGAGGCCCCGTAGACAGAAACAGGAAAAATACAGGTGGCAGAAGTGATGACGAAGGTCACGCTGGTGAGTCTGTTCTGAGCTATTCAGACCTGTGGGAAGAAAGGGGCTGCAGGCAAGCGAGAGACTAGCTGGAGCTCAGAGGAGAGATCCACGTAGGAAGGCCCCTGAGTCACAAGTTGGGACTCAAGGCAGACGAGCAAGAGAGAAGAGAGGGCTGAAGACAGAGCTCCGGGGACGCGGGCAGTGGGCCTCGTAGGGCTGGAGGAGGAAGAAGGGGGAGCAGAGGGCAGGGGGAGGTGTAACGGGAGAGCCAGGAGGATGGGAGGTGGCTAGTGCCCGTGGCACAGAGCGCTTGGAGAAGAGGAGGACCGAGAGAGCAGCTTTGCGGTTCAGAGCTTAGCAGTGGTATCCCTCACATGGACTCATTTTTGTTCATGAAAGCTGTTTTGTATGGACTCCTCTTGTAACAACTATGACAGTAACACTAATGACCTTAGAGAGGTAAAAACCAGATTGTGAACGTCTAAGGGGAGAGTGCAAGGTTAGTAAGCGGGAGCAAGGACTGTAGATTGCTCTTGGAGAAGTTGCACATCAAAGAGGAGAAAGACAGCGCAAGTAAGAGCCAAGGGAAGATTCCAACCAACCATGTGCTACAATCCTCCCACCTTTGGGAGAGCTGATTGTGAAATGTTCAGGAATTCCGTGAGCCACTTGTTAAACTGGCTTGGAGTGCTCCCATAATGGGAGTGTTTACACTACAGAACTTGGCAAATGCTACGAGTCAGCCACCTCCCCTCAGCCCAGCCGGTTGTTACGCCCTGTTGCTGGGCTGGGGGATGAATACAATGCAGGCGGAGAGGCTGAAAAGTGATTAAAGGAGAGGGGCATGAAGTTGGGAGAGGGACACTGGAAGCAGTTCCAAGGTTCAGGGAAACTCCAGGTGTCACTGTGGCAGGTGGGGACACCGAGGCTGGGAAGGATGAGGGATTGTGAGGACAGGACGCGGGAAGCGTCATTGCGTGGGCTCTGGTGAAAGAGTTATCAAACCTCCTAACCTACCTGACTCAATGGAGCATCAGCTCCATGTCTCAGCAACAGAAAGAAATTAGGTCAGAACTAAAGAAAACTATGCTTGGGGAAAAATAAATTTTTAACCACTTTATTAAGATCTGATTGACACACAAAAAGCTGTCGATATTTAATGTATACAACTGGGTGTGTTTGGAGGTAAGTATACACCCATGAAACCATCAAACCATCATCACTATCAATGTCATCAACTTATCTGTCACCTCCAAAATTTTCTCCCCGCCCCATGTTTCTCCACTTGTGGTAAGGGCACTTACTGTAAGATCCCCCCTTTTAGCAAATTTTTAAGTACACGATACAGTATTGCCAGTCATAGGCCCTGCATCATAAAGAAGATCTCCGGATCATGTTTATTTTGCATAGCTGAAACCTTGTGCCCTTCGACAAACACCGCCTCCTTTCTCCCTCCTCCCCGCTCCTGGCAACCACCTCTCTGCTTCTGTGCATTTGACTATTTTAGACTCCACATATAAGTGAGATCGTGCAGCATTTGTCTTTCTGTATCTGGCTTATTTCACTCAGCATAATGTCCTCCAGGTTCATCCATGTTGTCCCAAATGGCAGGATTTCCTTCTTTGATAAGGCTGAATGATATTCCTCTGTGTGTGTGTGTGTGTGTGTGTGTGCCCACCGCATTTTCTTTATCTATTCATCTGTCAGTGGACATAGGTTGAGTCCATGTCTCGGCTATTGTGAATAATGCTGCAATGAGCAGAGAAGAACAGATATCTCTTCAACATACCGATTCCATACCCTTTAGATATATACTCAGAAGTGGGATTGCTGGACCCAATGGTAATTCTATTTTCAATTTTTTGAGGAACCTCCCTGTTGATTTCTATAGTAGCTGCACCAGTTTATATTCCCACAAACAGTGTGCAAGGGCTCCCTTTTCTCCACATCCTTGCCATCTCTCCTTGGCCTTTGTGTTTTTGACAATAGCCATCCTAACATATGTGAGGTGATATCTCATTGTGGTTTTGATTTGCATTTCCCTGATGGTTAGTGATATCAAGCACCTTGTCATATCCCTGTTAGCCATTTGTGTGTCGTCTTTGGAGAAATGCCTATTTAGTTCCTTTGTTCATTTTTAAATGAGGTTCTTTGTTTTCTTGTTATTGAGTTGTAGGGGTCCTTATATATTAATATTTTGGATACCAACTCCTTATTAGATACGTGGTCTGCAAATATTTTCTCCCATTCCATGGGTTGCCTTTTCATTTTGTTAATTGTTTCCTTTGCTGTGCAGAAGCTTTTTAGTTTGATGCCATCCAATTTGTCTATTTTTGCCTATGTTACCTATGTTTTTGATGTCATGTCTAAGAAATCATTGCCCAGCACAATATCTAGAAGCTTTTTCCCTATGTTTTCTTCTAAGTGAAGGAAAAATGGTTTTAAGTATAGCTAGAAAGCCAGGCCTTCATTATATTATGGTATTTCTTTGGGTGTATTGTGCTTAATGCCCTAGAAATTTCATCATTGCCAATGTTAAGTCTTGTGGTGGTAACTCATGAGATTTCTAGAACTACCCGATCCCACTACCCAGAAGAGTAGCTCCATCATCCAAAATGAGAAGAACTGGACAGGAGGGCACATTAAGAGTTCGAACAACCATAACCCCCAAATATAACATACTCTGTATTTCTTATGTAGAAGAAAATGAACAATCCAACTAGACATCGCCACAAGCATTATTCAGTGAATGGGAGGCGAGGCTAAGATTTGAAACTTCGTTCTGGGAAGACAATAACCCTAAAACCATATTTGAAGTTTCTTTTCTCAAATAAGATGTCTGAGATTTGCTCTTTCCTGATATTCCTGATACATTCCTTGGTCCTTCAAGACTTTTATTTAATTTTAAATGGAGTTACAGTAAAAGTACATTTAATTCCAACTATTTTTAACTTGCATTATCACTTTTATTAGAGTGTTCTGGGGAGGTACACACACACACACACACACACACACATACAAACGCACATGAAAAGAAAGTACAAGGAAGGATGGGAGAAAAAGAAAAAAGAAAAAGAGAGACACAGACAGAAATAAGGACAGGAAAGGAAAGTATATAGTTGACCCGTCCGGGGCCAGGAACCAGGTTTGACTTAAGACCATTCTGTAGTTACCCATTCATGTCTCTGCAGTCCCCTCCCAGGCTGTTGGAAACGAAGGAACTTCACAGCATTTCGGGGCTGATAGTAGGAGAGAGCTCCCGGCTGGTTCCTGTACTTAAGACAGCAGTCCCACAGGCTCCTCTGCAAAAGTCAGAACTGGAAGACCTACTCCCAGACAAGCATCCCAGGAAAGACCTTCCAAGGGCAGCTGAGGACACTTGGTGCTATTCCCTTTGCATCAACAGCTTCTTTGAGTGACACACTTGGCCCTCTGCTGCTGAGATTTCCAGTAGGGAGTTCTTTGCAACTGTATATAATACATCACTTGCCTCCAAAATAAAAACCTGCTTTTCTTTCCTTTGGGGATAAACAGTGTTGTCAACGGACAGGGGGAGGGATACAGTCCCCAAGGTAAGACAGAGACCAAGACCTTGGACTCAAGGTCAGAGAAGGGTTATCCTTTTTGATTGAAAGCTTAAGTTCAGGAGACTTTCACTGCCATAGCTACATGTAAATTAACTTGGAAATGTGACATGCTATGAAAAGCAGCTTAAATGACATTGCAAAGAGAGGAATAATAGTCCTATCAGAATCTCAAAAATGCAAGGTAGGCAATGAGAATTTTCCAGCAGGTCCCTGGCACTGTTCCCAGGGAGGAGGTTGGGAGGGTAACATGGTATCTGGTCTGCTTGGCAAACTTAAAATAATAAGTGAACTGATAATTTGGTATTCTGGTTTATAAAGTGGTGTGAATCAGCTCACCAGGGTTTGAATTGATCTAGGTTGTAAGAGAATTTCTGAATCTATTTTAAAAAACACAGCAATAAAAGTCATGGTTAAGATATACTAAGACTTTACTGTGTGCCAGGCACTGTCCAAAGAGCTTTGTATTCACGATCTCATTTAAACTTGAGAACAGCACTGTTGTGTATTCCACCACCACCGCCACCATCCTCATTTTATAGGCAATGATCTTGAGGCTTAAAGAAGTCAAGCAACTTGCCTAAGAACAGCAGCAGCACGTGGCAGAGCAGGGATTTGAGCCCAGCGTTTATCTGGCTGCAAAATCCACCCATTTAATCACTGACTGAGATGGTGGAAGTTGTTGAGACCCTGAGACTTGAAAGAGCTGGATGTAGAGACGCATAATAGCAGAAAGAGACCTTCACAGACCAGGGTTCAAAGCCCCGTTCAGTAAGTGAGGTTCCGTGTAACCCTGGACAAGCACTTTTTTTTCCTGAGCCTTGATTTTCTTGCCTATAAAATGCAGGTAACTAATAGCATCTGCCTCAAAGATTATTGAGAGGATTAAGCAAAACAGCACATGTAGGGCACCTGTTCCAATGACGCTGGGTTTGCAGAGCTCACTGGGTCCTGCCAGCAGTCCTGGGAGACATGGAGGGAAGGCACAGCCATGAATACCTGGGATAAACCTGAATGGAAGACGGACTCTTCCTAAGTCCTTACAAGAGAATCTAAATTTCTCCCACAGTCTTTTACTTCTCTTTTGCAGGTAAATCATCCCACTTAATTATTTCTTCAATTTAATCTATAAACATAGGTATGATGATTACCTGAGTTTCCTGTGGCTTGTGTAACAAAGTACCACAAACTTGGGGACTTTAAAAAACACGTATTTACTCTCTGATGGTTCTGGAGGCCAGAAGTATGAAATCAGATTCACTGGCTGAAATCAAGGAGTCAGCAGGGCCGAGCTCCCTCTGAAGCTTTAGCGGAGAATTGTGCCTCAGGTGGAATGCTACCAGCATGCCTTGGCTTGTGGCCCCATCACTCTGACCTTGGCCTCTGTGGTCACTTTGTCTTCTCTTGTCATGTGTGTATATCTCAGCTTCCTCTGCCTCTCTCTTATAAGGATATTGGTAATGGCATTTAGGCATTCAGGGCTTACCCAGATAATTCAGGGTAATCCCCCATCTCAAGAGCCTAAACTTTATCACATCTGCAAAGATCCTTTTTCCATATAAGGTAACATTTATGGGTGCCAGGGTTGAGGTCCTGACGTCTTTGGGGGCCATTATTCAGCCTGCTACGATGATGTTATATATGTCCTGCTTCTCCTGGGGAAGGTCTGAAATAGACGTCTACTTAAGTACTTACATAAAGCCCAGCAGCGTACCAGGTGTTTTGGGGTTATGCAACAGAAGAAGGGGATTCAGCCTTTGTATTTGAGAAGCTTGTAGACGAGTTGAAGATATAAAATAGCTCCAGGAAAATTCTGTAGCAATGTACAAATAAGGTGGTAGAGATTAAGTCCAGGCTGAATTCACAAGTGTAGAGGGAAATCAGGAAAAAAAGGACCATGATGCACAGTGGGAACAGTCAAAGAAGGTTTAATGGAAAAGATTAGTCTTTAGCTAAACTTAGAAGGGTCAGATGTCAACTGCTCATGAAGAGTGGATAGAATATTCTAATGAGAAGGATTAGCAAGGACAGAGGCTGGGAAAGAAACAGAAAGAACAACCTAGCTGGAGGACAGTGAGCAAAGACTGACTAATGTGGAGCTCATTCATGGAAGGCCTTGACACATGAGAACAATTTAGATTTTAATCAGAAGGCACTAGGGATCCACGGCAAGTTCTTGAGCAGAGGAGGACCGTTATAACACTGTGCAGTATAGCCTGGAGAAACTGGAGTCAAAAAAGCCATTAGGAGACATTTTGACACAATTCAAACCCAAATATGGGTAGTAGAGATGGAAAGAGTGGAAAAGACAGAATCTGAGAGTTGATTCAGAGAAAGTGTCAGCGGAAAGGACCAGCAGAGCCAGACGGACGATGGCGCGGCCAGGGAGGAGGGTGGGAACCGAGGCCATTCTCTCCAGGAAGAGCCGTACTCCCCTCCAGACATTCCCTTCACGTAACCAGACTCCGGGAACTTCGGCGGTCGTATAATATCTACAGTGTATTCCTGTGCCAACCATGGGACAGGTGGGTTTACAGACTTTTTTTTTCCAATTAAGGAATGTATTATTATGTTCTTTTTACAGATGATGAATTGAGTCATTTTCCCTAAGTCATAAAACAATAAATTACAGGATAAAGATACGAGTCCCACGCTGTTTGACTCCAAAGTGTCTGTCCGCTATTCATTCCCTTCTTCCTTCCTTCCTTCCCTCCTTCCTTCCTTCATCTTTCCACTAGGAATTGAGAACCTATCACGTTGCTGTCACTGTTCTAGGAGCTAGGGAGATAATGCAAAATCACTTAGTCCTTAACCTGAAGAGTTTACAGTTTGGTTAAGAGACAGGCAAGCAGTTCTACCGAGATAAGATCATTGCTTTAAGGAAAGTATGAGAGAGCACAGCAGGAATGTAGCAGAAGGAACCTCTCAGTATGCCTGGGAGAGCCAGAAAGAGCTGAAGGAGGAAGAAACGTTTGGGTTTGCCTGACACTTGCAAAGTGAGCAGGAGTCAGCCAGGTAGAAGTGGGGAGGAGTTCCTCCAAGAAGGGCGATGAGTATGTGTACGGAGGCATGAAAGTGCCAGACAAGTGTGGGGAAGGACGACAGTGGGAGACTGCTGAAGGGCACCCCCCAGGGGGAGTGGCACGAGGGGGCTGGGAGACAGGGGCCAGAGCACAGAGATCGCTAACATGCGTGCGAGGAGTGGACTCCATCCCATAGGTCCTTCCCATCCTGGAGTTCTATTATTCCACAAGTAAGAGATGCGCTCAACTCTATTTTAATTCCATTAAACAAATATCTATTGAGAGACCTTTTGGGATAATCTTTGCCCTTTAAAGAAAGCCTGCAGGTAAAATCTCAGCCTACAACTAACCATAAGCAACCGTTAATTCCACTAAGTGGTAAATGTCCTCAGAAGCTGCTCTCTGACCTCCTGGTCGGGAATCTTCTCTAGGCGTGATCCCTGTATAGAGTCTCTGGTTCTTCCTCCTCCCGGGCATCAGCAAAACTCCTCATCACACTCTGTTTGGATCTAAGATTCCTGAGGTCTCCATGTTTAGTTGCTCAGAACCTCGAGGCCAACAAACCCCACCTGTGCATCTCTCCCCTGCCATCCTAAGTCACCAGCCAAGACGTGGGCCTCGTGGTGTCCTCATATCCCCAGAGTGCGCTGTGCTTCCTTCTCCCCTTTCCCAGCAGCTGCTCCCTCCCCTCCTTCCGTGTTCTATTATCATCCAGATGCCGTTGTATTTCGACTTCCTCCACCCCCTAGCCTTGCTGGAAACCTGGCCAAGCCCCAAGAACACCCCCCACCTTCTTTTTCAAGTGGACACCCCATTTTCCTTTATACCCCAAACATCTTCAAACCCTTGGCTGCCAGCAGCATCCTTGCTCCCTACCCTTCTTTCAGACCATCACTCTGCTGCTCCTGTGTACAAACTTCTCCTTTGAAGTCCAGGCCGTACTCACTGTTCACGTGGCTGACGTTTTATGAACAGTGTCCTGGGGACACTGACATTCATGGACTCACGCACCATCGTAACCTGGGCACATGAACTTCCCTCCTCTTCACTTCACTGTCCCACTCCCATGCTGTAGTTTGGATCTTGGCGTTGCCCAGAACATCTTCCCTCTGAAGTCTTATACTTGAGCGTCCTACTCTTGACCATAACCTTCTCTGATGCTGCTTGGTCAGTGCACCTGCTTGTCACGCTCATGGAGACCCCCCACCCTCCGATCTCTGTCTTTCTCCTGCCAGTTCTGTGGGCATGGCTGCACCTTTTCTCCATCCAGCCCAGTTCCCGGAGTCCCTCACTCTCTCCACTCTTTAGTGAATCTGCACATGTCCTTACCACCTTGGCTTTCTACCACATCCTCCCATTTCAGCTAAATCCTCCATCAATCCAGTGATCTGCTTTCCTGGCTGCCCCACATTGCTCAATCCTGAAGCAGAAAAGTCACAAAACCATCTAGACAGAGGCCACCGTGGGTGTATGGAGTCCAACCTTCAGTACCCTCATCAATTCACAAATTATCTCCATTCCCAAGGCCTTGCGACAGCCACTCCGCCTCTTACTTCTTTCCTCCAACTCATCGAGAAATTAGTCTTCAGCCTTGAACTTCTTCAGCTTCCTGCCCCCAAACTTTCCAACTTATCTGTGTCTGTACCTGCCCTCTACTTCCTTCCTGCCTTCCGAGAGGAGAAGGGGTCCTTTTCCTATTTCCACCCTCCTGTCTTCTCTGTGACTAAGACTTGTATTCGCTGGGCTGCTCTTATATAGTTTCAACTTCTTCCACTCCATTGGCTTGTCCTCAATGGCCTGTGAAATTTGTCAAATCTCTTTAATATTTTAAAAACAGAGTTTGATCCTACACCTCTACCTGGCAAAACTGCCTGCCCACTGTCTTCACTGCCTGCCATCTCACACATCCCTTGGCCCTCTGGGATCAAGCTCTGCTGCCACAAACTCATAGCCACCACTCTGGGGCATGACACCCATGATCCCCCACTGGGCAATTCCAACGGACTCTTTCTTGTCTTCATCATGTTTGACCTTTAGGTAGCATTTGAGAGTGTTGACTATCTCTTTCTCTAAAAGCCCCCTTGTTCCTTGACTTTTCTAATACCACTGCACTCTCCTGGTCCATCTCCACCTTGTTGACCATTATTTCTTACCTTCTTTTTTAAAAAAATTATTTATTTATTTATTTTTAATTTACACATAATAATTGTACATATTTAAGAGGTACAGTGAGGTTTCAATACGTACAATGCACAGTGATCAGATCAGGGTAATTAGCATATCCATCATCTCAAACATTTATCATTTCTTTGTATTGGGAATGTTCAATATCCTCTCTTCTAGCTATTTGAAAATAAATATTATTGTTAACTATAGTCATCCTACAGTGCTATAGAACACTGATTCTTCCTGTCTAGCTGGAATTCTGTATCCTTTAGCAAATTTCCCCCTACTCTCCCCTTCCCTCTATCCTTCCCAGCCTCTAGTAACCTCTGTTCTACTCTTAACTTCTATGAGATCAACTTTCTTAGCTTCCGCATATGAGTGAGAACGTGCAGTGTTTAACTTTCCATTCCTGACTTATTTCACTTAGCATAATGTCCTCCAGGCTCATCTATGTTGCCACAAATGACAGGATTTCATTCCTGTTTGTGGCTGAATAGTATTCTGTGGTGTATATTTGCCACATTTTCTTCATCCATTCTTCAGTTGTTGGACACTTGGGTTGATTTCATATCTTGGCTATTGTGACTAGTGCTACAATAACCATGGGGTACAGATAATCTCTTTGATATACTGATTTCCTTCCCTTTGGATAAATACCCAGTGATAGGATTGGTGGATCATGTGGTATTTCTATTTGTAGTTTTTGGAAGAACCTCCATACTGTTCTCCATAATGGCTGCACTTATTTACATTCTCACCAACAGTGTGTAAAGGTTCCTTTTTCTCCACATCCTTACCAGCATTTGTTATTCTTTGTCTTTTTGATAATAGCCATTCTAACTGTGGTGTAATGATAACTCTTTGTGGTTTTGATTTGCATTTCCCTGAAGATCAGTGATGTGTTGAGAATTTGTTCATATACTTGTTGGTCATTTGTATATCTTCTTTTGAGAAATGTCAATTTAGATCATTTATCCAATTTTTAAATTGCATTGTTTGTGTTTTTGCTGTTGAGATGTTTGAGTTCCATGTATATTCTGGATATGCATCCCCTGTCAGATGAATAGTTTGCAAATATTTTCTGTCATTCTCTAGGTTGTCTTTTCATTAATTGTTGCCTTTGCCATGCAAAAGCCTTTTATTTTGATATAATCCCATTTGTTTATTTTTGCTTTGGTTACATGTGCTTTGAGGTCTTATTCATAAAATATTTTCCCAGATAAATGTCCTGAAGCATTTCCTCTACGTTTTCTTCTGATAGTTTTATAGTTTTGGGTCTTACATTTAGGTCTTTAAACCATTTAATTTTTGTATAAGGTGAAAGATGGGGGTCTAGTTTCATTCTTTTACATATGGATATCCAGTTTTCCCAGTACCATTTATTAAAGAGACTGTCTGTCCCTCCCCCCAATGAATGTTCTTGGCATCTTTGTCAAAAATCAGTTAGCTGTAGATATGTGGATTAATTTCTGGGTTCTCTATTCTGTCTCATTGGTCTATGTGTCTTTTTATGCCAGTATCATGCTGTTTTGGTTACTATAGCTTTGTTTTGAAATCTCCAGCTTTGTTCTTTTTGCTCAGAATTGCTTTGACTATTCAGGGTCTTTCATGGTTATATACATATTTTAGGATTTTTTTTTTCTGTTTTTGTGAAGAATGTGGTTGGTATTTTGATGGTGATTGCATTGTATCTGTAGATTGCTTTGGGTAGTGTAGTCATTTTAACAATATTAATTTTTCCAGTCCATGAACATGTATCTTTCCATTTTTGTGTGTCTTCTTTAATTTCTTTCATCAGTGTTTTATACTTTTCCTTGTAGAGATCTTTTACCTCCTTGGTTAAATTTATTCCTAGGCATTTTTTTGTGACTATTGTAACTGGGATTGCTTTCTTGAGTTCTTTTTCAGATTTACTGCTGTTAGTGTATAGAAACACTACTGATTTTTGTATGTTGGTTTTGTTTCTGGAAAATTTACTGAATTTATCAGTTCTAAGAGTTTTTTGGTAGAGTCTTTAGGTTTTCCTATATATAAGGTTATGTTCTTTGTATATAGGGACACTATGACTTGCTTTATTTTTTTCTTTTGCCTAATTTCTTTAGCTAGGACTTCCAGTACTATGTTGAATAAGTGGGCATCTTTGTCTTGTTCCAGTTATTAGAAGAAAAGCATTAGTTTTTCCCCATTCAGTATGATGTTAGCTGTGGGTTTGTCATATATGGCCTTTATTATGTTGAAGTACTTTCCCTCTATACCTAATTTATTGAGAATTTTTATCATGAAAGGATGTTGAATTTTACCAAATGCTTTTTCTGCATCTATTGAGGTGATCATATGGTTTTCATCCTTCGTTCTGTTGTGTACCAATGAGTTTTATAATTTCATGTGTTTTCATGATGGTAGTTATCATCTTTTCTCTTCCAGGTGTAGGTCTCCCCGAAGCATTTCTTATAAGGCCAAACTACTGATGATGAAATTCTTTAGTTTTTGCTTATCTGGGAAAGAGTTTATTTCTCCTTCATTTCTGAAGGATAGTTTTGCCAGGTATAGTATTCTTGTCAGACAGGTTTTTTTTCTTTCAGTACTTTTGCTATATTATCCCATTCTCTCCTAGCCCATCAAGTTTCTACTGAGAAATCTTCTGTCAGTCTAATGGAGATTCCCTTATATATGACTTGATGCTTTTCTCTTGCTGTTTTTAGAATTCTTTCTTGGTCTTTGACTTTTGACAATCTGACTATAATGTACCTTGGAGAGGACCTGTTTGGGTTGAGTATATTTGGGGATCTTTGAGCTTCCTGGATTTGGATGTTCATCTCTCTCCAAAGACTTGGGAAGTTTTCAGCTATAATTTCATTAAATAGGTTTTCTATACCCTTTTCCTTTTCTTCCCCTTCTGGAGCTCCCATAATGTGAATATTTGTTTGCTTAATGGTGTCCCATAAGTGCTATAGATTTTCTTCTTTTTTTTTTCTTTCTTTCTTTCTTCCTTCCTTCCTCCTCCTCCTTCTTCACCTCCTCCTCCTTCATCACCTCTTCCTCCTCCACTTCCTTCTTCTACTTTTTTGTATGTCTGAATTATTTCAAAAGACCTGTCTTCAAGTTCAGAAATCCTTTCTTCTGCTTGGTCTAGTCTGTTACTGAAGCTCTTGATTGTATTTTTTATTTCATTCATTGCATTATTCAGCTCTAAGATTTCTGTTTAGTTCTTTTTAATGACATATATCTCTTTGTTGAATTTCTCATTCAAATTATGAATTGTTTTCCTGATTTTGTTGAATTGTCTATCTGTATTCTCTTGTATCTCGCTGAATTTCCTTATATTATTTATCCTGAATTCCTTTTCGGACATTTTGTTCCATTTCCTTATGATTGAGGTCTTTTACTAGAGAATCATTGTGTTTCTTTAAAGGTGCCATGTTTCCTTGCTTTTTGATGTTTGATGTGTCCTCTGCTGATTTCTACACATCTGATGGAACAGTTGCTTCTTCCAATTTTATGGAGTAGGTTTTGTAAGGAAAGACTTATTCTTATATACAGGTCTTAGGGTGTCAGTTTGGTGGGGTGCATTGGCTTTGGTTCCAGGTGAATGCAGTAGTGTACTCTCTATGAAGTTTCTTCCACTATAATTCATGCTAGTGATGTTTACAAGTGTCTTAGTGGTCTGTGAAAGTTTGGGGTGGCAGTGGCCCAGCTTTCCGGGAGTGGGCTGCCGGACTGTTTCTCAAGCCAGGGGTGTGTGCATATACATGGCAGGTTGGTCAACCTGGGGTTTGGCTTGCTGGTGTCAAGGCTGTGGGGCTGTTACTCTGGCCAGATGCACAGGTGTGTGGCCTCTTGGTAGGTTCAGGGTCATGTCCACCAGCATGGGATTACAGGGCTGTTTCTCTGGTCTGGGGCATGAGCATGCAGCTGTTCAGCTGGCCTCGGAGTGTGTCTGTTGGGGGCTTGTTCAATGGGCTGTTTCTCAGATCCTGGGTGTGGGTACACCACTACTTGGCCAACCTGGGGGCATGTCAGCTCCTCAGAGGTTCAGAGGCCTCTCCCACTTGGTCAAGGGCACATGGCAGTTTGGCCAGCTCAAGGGTGGGTGTGCCCTGGATGGGTCCACCAGGCTATTTCTCTGTCTGGGAGTGCAGATGGCAGGGGATGATTTTTCTGCTGTGCAGGATCAGAGTCACAGCCAATCCTGGGCCCAGGCTCTATGCAGCCCGGGTGGTGGCATTGTAGCCACCCATGTGGGCTTGGTGGAATGAAAAAGGAGTCCCAGGGCTGGAGGGGTGCAGTAGCTACTGGCCGCCAGAGCAAGGCACACTCCAGAAGTGGTTCTGGTCTCAAGACAGTGCTGTGCAGCAGCAGCTTGGCTCACAGGGGGCCAGTGGGAGGTGGGGAGTACCTTGTGCTCCATCCAGAGAAATGCAGCTTTGTGAATTCCCAGCAGCTCCCTGAACTAGGCTCAGGACTTGCAAAAACTGTGAAATTCTCCTGTAATAAGAGCTGCAGGTGTTTAAATTGGCAATAGGAGCTGTTGGGGTTCTTCTGCTTACCATTTCCCTGCAAGGTAAAAAACCTTTTGACTTCTGGCCAATCGGGCAGGGGAGATGGGGTGGCCGAAGCAGGGTGCCTGCTTCCCCTCTCCACACTGCCCTTCTGGGTTTCCAAGCATCACAGGTACCTCTCCACCCCGCCCACTGAACTCCACTGCTCTCCCTTTGACACTCCAGTTGAATCTCAGCTGTTTATTTGTTGCCTTGGTCCTTTCTTGTGGGAGAATGAGCACCAGGCACTCTAGTCAGCCATCCTGCTGAGGTCACTCCTCCTGTTTCTAAGCTTCTATCAAGGGTTCCCTTTCCCTGCTCATCACTGTCATAATGTGTGCCCTCCTTCCACTCTGTCTGACCACCCTGGGAAATCTCATGCATTCCTTGGTTTCAATGCCATCATGTGTGGAGCACTTTGAAGCACACTTCTAGTCTAGATCTCTCTTCTGAATGTTATTCTTGGGTATTCAATTCCTTTTAGATACTCCACTGAATGGACTGTGTAATACTCAGTGTGCCTCCAACCAAACTCATCTTTCCCTACCAAACTTGTGCTTCCTTTACTTTCTCCATTTTGATATATATCCAACCAGCCACCCAGTCACCCAAGTCAGAATCCAATGAGTCATCTTTGACTCTTTATCATTCTCTTATGCAGCATCCATAAGCCCATTCTGTCCAGTTATGCTCATTTAATAGCTCTCATAAATTTCCCCTCTATATCACTCTACTCCACAGGAAAAAAGCATGGTTTATCTTATCTGAATGACTGCAATAGTCTTTTGACTGGTCTCTCAGCTTTCAATCTAGCTGCCACCACCCTCCAATCTGCCTTCCTCCCTGCTTCCAGAGTATTATTTACAAGACACAAACTGAATATGTATATTACACCTTAAAACAATTCATTAGTTTCTTTTTGTTTATAGGATAAAACCTGAGCACCTTAGCACATGTTATGCAACATTCCAAGGTCTGCCACCATCTGCATTTTCATCTCCAGACACACTCTTCCTGGAACCTTATGTTTCAACAAACCACCTGCATTTCGTGGAATATAACTGAGCTATTTCCAGCTTGCAAGTCTTTGTTCTTCTGCTCTTGTTGCCTAGAATTGCTTTTCTCTCCTTTAGTACTTGGCAAATAGCTACCTATCTTTCAAGACTTGGCTCCAATACCACCTAGCCTGCTCTCCCGCCCCTGGTTAGAATCAATTTCTATCCTGTGTACAGATCTCTATTATAGCACTTATAATGCTTTATTGTACTTTAAAAAAAATTATTATTGCAAGCACTTGTGGGCAGGAGCCATGTCTGATTCTTCTTGCTATTCCTAGCATGGTGCTTGGCACATAGAAGCCTTAATAATTTTTTGTCAGCTTTCTTGAAATGTCATTTATATACAAATATTCACCATTTCGATTAAACAATTCAGTGAGTTTTGATAAATGCATACAGTTCTGTACTATCATCTTGTTGTGATATAAAATATGTCCATCACTCCAAAAAGTTCCCTCAGGTCTCTATGTATTCAATCACCTCCTCCCAACCCCTGGCCCTTGGCAACCTCAGATCTGCTTTCTATCCATATAGTTTTGCCTTGTCTAGAATTTCATATAAATGCAATCAAATAGTGTGTATCCTTCGTGTCTGGCGTCTTTCATTTAGTATAATACTTTAGCAGTTCATCCATGCTGATACATACATCTCTAGTTCATTGCTTTTTCTTTCTGAGTGGTATTCCATTGTATAGATGCACCACAATTTGTTTATCCACTCAGCAGTTGATTAACATTGAAGTTATTTCTAGTTTTTGGAATGTTGATATAGTTGATATAGTTTGGTTATTTGTCCCCTCCAGATCTTATATTGAAATTGATCCCAAGTGTTGGAGGTAGTGCCTGGTGGGAGGTGTTTGGGTCATGGAGGGTGGATCCCTCATGAATGCCTCGGTGCCATTCTTGTGAGAGTGAGTTCTCACTCTTAGTTCCTGTGAGAACTGATTGTTAAAAGAGCCTGGCACCTCCCTTCCCCTTCAATTGCTTCCTTCCTCTCACCATGTGATGCCTGCTCCCCTTTGCCATCTGCCATGAGTGGAAGCCGTCTGAGGCCCTCAACAGATGCGGATGCTGGTGCCATGCTTCTTGTACAGCCTGCAGAACCATGACCTAAATAAACCCCTTTGCTTTATAAATTACACAGCCCCCGTCATTCCTTTATAGCAACGAAAATGGACTATGACAGCTGTTAGGAACAAAGCTAATAAGAAAGTTTTTGAGCAAGCCATTGTAGACATATGGCAGGCATGAAGTTCCTGGGTCATATGGTAAGCATAGATTGAACTTTATAAGAAACTGGCCACACTGCTTTCCCAAGTGACCATAACACTTTTCATTCTGACCGTCAGTGCATAGGAGTCCCAGTCATTACATATTCTTGCCACAATCTTTTTAACCTTAGCTCTTCTAGCAGGTGTGCAGTGGTATCTTGTTAACTAATGATGGTGAGCATCTTTTCATGTATTCATTTGCTGTACATATATCTTTGTTGGTAAAGTATACGTTTAAATCTTTTGCCCATTTTTTTTAGAAGTTGGGGCTTTTGTCTTCTTTTTATTTGGTTGTGTGCATTTTTTATATATTGTTGACACAAGTCATTTGTCAGATACATGTTTTGGAAATACTTTCTTCCAGCCTAATGGCTTGCTTTTTAATCATTTAGCACTGTCTTTGGAAGAATAGAACTTTTTAATTTTGATGAAATCTTATTTACCAAGTTTTGCTTTTTGTGTCCTATTCAATAAATCATTGCTTAGCTCAAGGTGTAAGATTTTTCTCCTGTGTTTTCTTCTAGTAGTTTTATACTTTTAGCTCTTTCATTTTCATTCATGCTCCATTTGTTGAAAAGATTATCGTTTCTCTGTTAAATTGCCTTGGCACCTTTGTCAAAAATCAAACAGCAATGCATACGTGGGTCCATTTGGAGCTCACTAGTCTGTTTCACTGGACTGCACACTTGCCTTTACACTTAGGCCGCACTACCTTGAGTGCTGTTGCTTCATGACCAGTGATGTCAGTTCTGCAAGTTCGTACAGGTTTTTCAGAACTGTTCTGACTACTCTAGGCCCTTTGCATTTCCATGCAAATTTTAGAATCAACTTGTCGCTTTCTATAAAAAAGCTTGCTGGGACTTTGATTGGTATTAGTGCTGTGTTGAATCTATACATTAATTTGTGGAGAATTGACATCATTTTTGTTGAATTTGTGAATTCCTTCCACATACAAGGTGCTTAAACCTATGCAGTCTGCATAGCACTTTATAGTTTACACAGAAAATTCACAGACATTATCCCACTTGATCTACCTAACTACCTTGTAAGGTTGAAGGGAAATGCCAGCCTCACTTTGCAAAAGAGAGAATGGAATCTCAGGAGATCTGACTTAGCTCAACTAGTGGGTACGTTGTGGTGCCACTTGGCCTGGCTTTTCCATTTCATTCCACAGTATCCAGTAAACATCGGTCTGGTGCATCTACAGTGCTGGTATGTAGGACCAAGCAGAGAAGAGCCGGCAATGCAGCAAATTCAACCCTACACTCTCATGCCTTTACTTGGGTGAAGAGGCGCCTAGAGACCCAGTCACCCCTGCTGAGTTCAGACCAGCTCTGGGATGTCCTAGCTCAGTGGCTCCAACCTTCTTGTGCATCACCATTATCTGATGGGCTTTAAAAATGCAAATGCCTAAGCCTCACCCCCAAGACTTTGATCCAATTGTCTAGGGTATCAGTATTTTACAAAAGCTTCCCAGGCAACCTTAACATACAGTGAGGTTTGAAAATTGCAATTCTGGGGTTTCCAGGGACAGGTAGGGCAGAGAGCAAGAGGAGACATTTCTGAGAGTTGGGCAAGGAGGGAACAGCCTCTTGCTCAGGGATCACTGACTTAACACAGGGAATGAAGATGACAGCTGGATGCCAATTCCTTAGCAGAATCAGGAGGAGATGCTAAAAATATCACAAATCCTCTCTGGGGACTGATCCCAATTCCCTTAAAATATCCTTACCATCACTGAATAATAAGAAATTCAACTGTCATAGAATCAGATAAATTCATAACAGGAAAGGTTTAGAGATTATTTTGTCCAATTTTCTTATTTCAAAGATAAGAAAACTGAGGTCACGGGAGTCGATGACCGGGTCAACATTGTCAATGTGGGCAGAGCCAGGACCAGAACTCAGTGCTCTGGGTCCCCTGCAGGGGCTCCTCCCACCTTTTGTCCCACCAGCCATCCCCTTTCTTTTTTTTTATTTCTATTTTATTTTTAAATTTGTTTCCCATTTATTTTTTATGTGTATATATCCATAGGGTACAAGCGCAATTTTGCTACCTTGACATATTGCGTTGCGAAGTCAGGGCCTTCAGCGCACACATCACCGAAGCAACGCACACTGTAGTGTTAGGTAGGGATGGGGGTATGCAGGTGGCACAAACCAATGGGGATAAAGAGTAGAAAGCACAACAGCGGGGAAATGGTGATTTAGGGACTTTCCCTCCATGGGGGCATGCACAGAAGAATGGAGATCCTGTCCACGGGTACCCTTTCCCCATTAGCATAGTAAAAATCACACCCCCTAGTGCCATGACAGTTCGGGAGCCAGCCGTACAAGGACAGAAAATGGGAGGGTACCTGATTCCAGGAAATCTCCACTCACTTGCCTGAAAAGACGTGAATACTCCACCCCCAGCTTAACATATTATTAGGGATTAGCATAAAGGACAGACCCTAAACCTGGGGTGATGCTGTTCCTTTTTGGAGCAGTCCACTCTCTACTGACTTTGAGAGTGTCTATACTTTCTATACTCTGTTGTTAAACTCAGGGTCTTCTCCACTCACGGAGACAGACCTGTCCCTCCTCTGGGATGTAGTTTTGCTTTGTAAAACTTCCTGTTTTGTTTCCTGCAATAAAGCTGCTTGTGTGAGTTGCTTGTGTCTGTGTTCCCTCTGTTGCACCGGCTGTGCTTGTGATTCTTCCAAGCAAGGAGACAAAGAACCAGGACAGCTCTGTCAAAACCCATCCTCACAGTAGCCACCAAGCAACCAACAACTTTCTTTCTTTATGTAAAGCCAATGGGGATAATGGGCTGGTTTTCCTGTTTATGGGCCATTCAGGCCACAGGTTCCCAAGGCTTAATGCATCAGAATCACCCCTCAAATTTCCTGGGCACATGCAAGAATCCAAATCTTTGTGGTGGAAACTAGAAATGATTCTAACCATTCATGTCTCTTCCCTTGCTCCCTCTGCTACCCGATCTCTGGCCTGTTTTGTTTAGTGTTTGTAAATTGCAGCTCTGGAGAGGCCTGGCACTGCAGGCTTTGGTAACTCCTAGGTTGGTGATTATCTGTGAATTTTTGCTTAGGGATATATCCAGGCTCCCATGCAGAATTAGAAGTAAACAATACTGGATTGATAGATTTAAGCAACCAATATTTTTTCTCATTTCCACGAGATAAGACACAAACTTAAAATAGCAATCATTTTAAGGCCACAGAAAAGCAGATATCACCATGGAAAGCACAGAATCAGCCCCAGCTCTGAGTATCCGCTGCCGCAGGGCAGCAAGGTGCCAGGGCACACACTGGGGCGGGCAGGAGGCTGAGCCCAGGCTCTGGGAGGCCCCAGGCTGACTCCCCATGCCCTGTACTCAGCCTACACAGAGGCACCAGGCCGGAGCTGTGGGTGCTGACAGTGGCAGGCAGCACCAGAGCCTGATCTGCAAAAGGAGAGCTTGCAGCTGATCAGAGGACAGCTGCGGCAGCACGGTGCAGCCCCCAGCAGTGCCGGGCACAGAGCACATGCTCAGGACCCCTCGCCCGAGTTTCCCTGTTTCCCACTCCCGAGTTTCCCTGTTTCCCACCCCCGTTTGGGGCTCACTGGATGTTCTGCCTTCCTTCTGGCCTCATCCTCAGGCCAGTGGTCCTCAACCCTTCTGCACATTCCAGTCACTCGGGGAGTGTTCAAATCCAAGGCCTGGGCCCACCGGCAGGTGGGTTAGGCCCGGATCTGGTGTGGGGAGGAGGCGCCTGGCACTGTTTTAAATAAGCTTCCCCGGTGATTATAGTGCACAGCTGGGTTGAGCACCTCTGCTTTAGACCTACAATTTCTGGGAATTCCTGAGGATGGAGGGAGACGATGTGCGCAGGGGTCTCTGTCCTGCATCCATACCCAGAAATAGACATTTCCCACCTTCCTATACACACACACACACACACACACACACAATGTCTAGGGGTTCAGGGTGAGATAGGAAACCGGCAGGCCCAACTCCTTAAAAAGTTGCAAGACGGGAACAAAGGCCTCTGATAAAAACAGGAAAACAGGGTGCAGTGAAGAAACTGGCTAAGACCAGTAAGAGCCAAGATGGTGAGGTAAACAACCTCAGCCCGCCCAGCTCCTATACCCTTCTTTCAATGCATTTGCAGGGCCATGACAGTTGACAATCACCATGACAACCTCCAAGTTACCTCATCCCCATCCCTGGAAACCTCCACCCTTTTCCCAGAAAACCCATGAAAAATCCACCCTTTATTTAGCATATAATCAAGAGAGAGCCATAAATGGAGCTGGCCAGGCACGTACAGGGATACTCTGTATTGTGCCGAGAGGTAGCCGCCACTCTATGGGGTAGGCTGCTCGCCTTTGTTTGTTCAGTGAATGTTGCTTTCATTCCAATTTAAGGCATGTATTTGAATTCTTTTCTGCACAAAGCTAAGAATGCTGTTAGCCCAGTTTTGGGGTCCACATTCTGGTGTCAGTGGGAACCCAGAGAAGAGCTTAGATAACATCAATAGAACCACAAACTTCGGCATCTTAGTTCTTCACTGGTCTTTGCTTCTCCCCCATCAAGCCCCCACCCTCCACTGGCCCCTGCTAGCCTGTTGATGCCTGGCTCCCCTCCTGCCTCCCCACACCTAGTCTCTAGAGTCAAGTAAGTCTCTGCTTGGAGACTGTGCCCTCACGGGGTGGCCTCAGCCTCACCTTCCACCCAAGTGCCTTGCGGGGTGTTTCCCAAAGGCCCCGACAGGAACTCTGGAGCCCCCTGGCAGGGCCAACACCCACCTGGACCTCTCTTCTGCCAGCACTTAGGAGGTTCTTTCTGAGTCCCTCTCACACGCTGGGCTCTCCTAGGTCCTGCAGCTGGTGAGGAAAGCCAAGCTCAGGAAGCTCCAGGCTTACTCCTGCCCCTGAGCCCCTGGGCACTGAGTGCCAGGGGGCCCCTTCGCCCTCCTCTGTGCTGCTCCCGGCAGCCCTGGGCTGCTGAGCTGAGCTTCGAGGCTAAGGCAAGCAGCCGGGCTAGCCCCATCTGAAGACAAGGGCCGCTGAAAAGTGTGTGATGTTCAGGAATGCTGCCATCTCTATTTCCTCAGAAAATGGAGCAAATCAGTAGACTAAATGAGAACTCACACTCCGCAAGCAACATGAGGCAGAAGGCTGAACCTCAGGGGATAAATGACATTTGAGAGCCTGGGACACAAGAACTCTGTGTATTTGATTCTTGCTCTTATGGAGCAAGTGGGTCTTGCTCTTATGACCCTAAAGTTTATAAGTGTTCTCTCCAAACCAAATTATTTACAGAAAAGATGGCCTAGACTTATGAGCAGCTGGAAACATCCTCTCTTTGCTTAAATTGGTTCTACTGTCTCCTCTCTGCCCCTCATAGTCAAACAACACAGGGCCATCTACAGAGCGTGTCCCCCACATTCCTTTGTTTGCTCCTCTCAGAAACCCTGTGCGATATGTACTTACGTTTTACTCTTATGGAAGCTAAGGTTCAATAACTTGCCCAGGCCTCTAAAGGTCAGGGTAGAGAATCCAGCCTGGGTCCTCTGGCCCACCCCAGATGCCCCTCCCTGCTTCCCAGGTGCATCTCCCATCCCCCAGATGCCCCTCCCTGCTTCCCAGGGGCACCTCCCACCCTCCAGGTGCCCCTCCCTGCTTCCCAGGTGCACCTCCCATCCCCCAGGTGTCCCTCCCTGCTTCCCAGGGGCATCTCCCAAAGCCCAGATGCCCCTCCCTGCTTTGCAGGGGCACCTCCCACCCTCCAGGTGCCCCTCCCTGCTTCCCAGGGGCACCTCCCACCCTCCAGGTGCCCTCCCCGCTCCTGCCTCTCAGGCACTCAGTAACCAGCCTGATTCTGCTCTTGTGACTGCAGGTCTCCTCTTTTCCCAGCTCCACTTCAGGGTGGCCTTTGTTAAAGGAAGGCTTGGGAGGAAGCTGCGGAAGAGAAACACTGAGCACAGATGGAGGAAACAGGAGTCCCTGCACCCTGGCCTCAGAATTGGTGAGCTCCCAGCTGCAGCCCTTATCCAGAAGCCCGAGGACTCCACTTCTGAGGCCTTCTCCAGCCTGAAATGAACACTGGCCTGTCCTGTACAGCAGCCTTCATGGCTTGATACTGGCCCCAGCCAAGTTGAGTCAGCAGTTCGCCTCCCCCAGAGGCCGCCCTCCTGGAAGCAATGGCCCACATAGGCTGGGAGTAGCAGGACAGCGCAGGCCCATGTGGGCTGGTGTCCATGCCTGGTGCCAGGCGGCAAAGGCCCTGAGGGTCCATCCAGGACAAGGCCTCCCAAACCCTCGCTGAGCTGCTTCCCACACCAACCTGACACACTCTCTCCCAGCAAGGGAGGCCTGTGCCTCCTTCAAGGGTCTCACAGCAAAGGGGATGTGACTCTGCTCTGCGCCATGGCCAGGCCCCAGGCCTGCCGAGGCCTGCTGATCTATGCCACGGAGCGGTGTGGCCCTTCCATCCTTTTGTCCCAGGGCCACTTGCCATTTTCCTGGGGATGTGAACTTGTGTTGTGGGATTTTGCCAGTATGCTGTGAGTTTGATCTCCAGAGCCTCTGTCTGAGGACTGGGAACTTTTCACTTTGGAAAGAGAGAGCAAAGGATAAGTATAAATGGACTCTGGATGGACAGCAGTGTGGACAGCACCCCCAGAGCTACAGCCTGGCTCTTTCCTGGCCCTTGCCCCTGTGTCCAACCAGCCAGTGAGTCTTGCCAATTCGACCTCCTTGATATTTCTTTTTTTTATTATTGTGGTATAATATACAGAATATGAAACTTACCATTTTAACCACTTAGTGTACAGTTCACTAGCGTTAGGTACATTCACATTGTCGTACAACCATCACCATCATCCATCTCCAGAACTTTTTCAGCATCCCAAACTGAAACTCTGTCCCTATTGAACACTGAGTCCCCAATGCCCCTCCCCTCACCCCTAGCAACCATCATTCTATTTTCTGTGGAATTTGCTTATAAAACAAGAAAACAAATTTCCATAAAATATGTATTGAGAAAATTAAAAATATGCTAGTAATAATTGAGTGCAATTTTTAATTTGTAAATTTTTTCTTTATTTTTAATTGACAAGTAAAAATTGTATATTTTATCATGTACAACATGATGTTTTGATACATGTATCATGTGGAAATGATACTTATCATTTGTTTGTGGTGAGAACACCTAAAATCTACTCTCTTAGCAATTTTCAAATATAAAATATACTGTTATTAACTGTAGTCACCATGATGTATAATAGATCTATTGAAATGATTCCTCCTAACAGAAATTTTGCATTCTTTGACCAACATCTCCCCACTCCCCCTAGTCCCCAGCTTCTGGTAACCACCATTTTACTCTCTGTTCCTATGGGCTCAACTTTTTGTTAATTCCCCATATGAGTGAGATCATGTGGAATTTGTCATTCTGTGCCTGGCTTATTTCATTTAACATAATGTCCTCTAGATTCATCCATGTTGTTGTAAATGACAGGATTTCCCTCTTTTTAAAAGCTGAATAGTATTCCTTGTATGTACATACCACATTTTCTGTACCCCTTCATCCATCAGTGAATACTTAGGTTGATTCCAAATCTTGGCCATTGTGAATGATGCTGCAATAAACATGAGAGTGCAGATATCACGTCAACATATTGATTTCAGTTCCTTTGGATGTATACCCAGTAGGATGCTGGGTCACATGGTAGTTCTATTTTTAATTGTTTGAGGAACTGTCACACTGTTTTTCATAATGATTGTACAAATTTACATTCACACTGACAATGTACAAGGGTTCCCTTTTCTCCACATCCTCACCAACACTTGTCTTTCATCTTTTTTGATAATAGCCATTCTAAGGGGTGTGAGGTGATATCTCATTGTGGTTTTAATTTGCATTCCCTGATGATTAGTGATTTTGAACATTTTTTCATATACCTGTTGGACATTTGTGTGTCTTCTTTTGAGAAATGCCTGTTGAAGTCCTTTGCCCATTTTCAAATTGGGTTATTTGCTTTCTTACTATTGAGTTGAGTCCCTCATATATTTTGGATATTAAGTTGTCAGATGTATGGTTTGCAAATGTTTTCTCCCGTTCTGCAGGTTGTCTTCTTCACTCTGTTGATTGTTTTCTTTGCTGTGCAGAAGCTTTTTAGTTTGAGGTAATCCCATGTGTCTACTTTGCTTTTGTTGCCTGTTCTTTTGGGGTCATATCCAAAAAGCCATTGCCCAGACCAATGTCATGGAGATTTTCCCTTATGTTTTCTTTTAGCAGTTTTACAGTTTCAAGTCTTAAACTTAAGTCTTTAATCCACTTTGAATTGATTTTTGTGTATGGTGTGAGATGAGGGTCTAATTTCATTCTTTTGCATGTGGCTATCCAATTTTCCCTGCACAATTTATTGAAGAGACTGTCCTTTCCCATAGTATGTTCTTGATATCTTTGTCAAAGATGAATTGACCATAAATACATGGATTTATTTGGGACTCTCCATTCTGTTCCATTGGTCTATGTGTCTGTTTTTAATGCCAGTACCAAACTGTTTTATTACTGTAGCTTTGTGGTAGATTTTCAAATCAGGTAATGTGATGCCTCCAGCTTGGTTCCTTTTGTTCAAGGTTGCTTTCGCTATTCAGGGTCTTTTATGGTTCCATACTAATTTTAAGATGATTTTTTCTATTTCTGTGAAAAATATTGCAATTTTTATAGGGATTGCATTGATTCTGTACATGGCTTTGAGTAGAATGGACATTTTAACAAGATTAATTTTTCCAATCCATGAACATGGGATATCTTTCCATTTATTTGTGTCTTCTTCAATTTCTTTTATCAATGTTTCATAGTGTTCAGTGTACAGATCTTTTACCTCCTTAGTAAATTTAATCCTCAGTGTTTTATTTTTCTGATGGTTATTGTAAACGGGATTGTTTTCTTGATTTCTTTTTTGAATAGTTTGTTGTCAGTGTGTAGAAAAACTTTTGATTTTTGTATGTTGATTTTGTGTTCTGTAACTTGACTGAATTTGTTCATTCTAAGGTTTTTGGTGGATTCTTTAGGGTTTTATAAATACAAGATAATGTCACAAACACAGATAATTTAACTTCTTTTTTTTATGATACTTCTTTGAATACTTTTTATTTCTTTATTTTGTCTAATTGCTCTGTCTAGAACTTCCAGTACTGTGTTGATCATGGTGAATGATCCTTTTAATGTGATATTGAATTGGTTTGCTAGTGTTTTGTTGAGGATTTTTGCACCTATGTTCATCAGGAATATTGATCTGTAATTCACTTTTCTTGTAGTGTCTTTCTCTGGTTTGGACAACAGGGTAATGCTGGCCTCTTAAAATGAATTTGACAGTTTCCCCTCCTCTTTAACTTTTTTGGAAGAGTTTGAGAAGGATTGGTATTAGTTCTTCTTTAAATGTTTGATAGAATTCAGCAGTGAAGCCATTAGGTCCTAGCTTTCTTTGAGGAGATTCTATACGATCACTCTATTCATTATGGTCTGTGCAGATTTCTATTTCTTCATAATTTTGACTTGATAGATTGTATGTGTTTAGGAATTTATCCATTTCTTTTATGTTATGCAATTTGTTGGTGTATAATTGTTCACAATAGTCTCTTATGACCCTTTATATTTCTATGGCATCACTTATAATGTCTCCTTTTTCATTTTTTAATAATTTGAGCCTTTTATCTTTTTTTCTTAGTCTAGCTAAAGGTTTGTCGATTTTGTGTATCTTGTGAAAAAACCAACTCTTAGTTCCTTTGATCTTTCTATTCCTTTTCTAGTCTCTATTTCATTTATTTCTATGCTGATCTTTGTTATTTCCTTCCTTCTACTGACTTTAGGCTTAGTTCTTTTTCTAGTTCTTTGAGGTGTAACATTAGGTTGTTTATTTAGTATCTTTCTTCTTTTTTCATATAGGCATTTATTGTTATAAACTTCCCTCTTAAAACTGCTTTTGCTGCATCCTATAAGTTTTATTATGTTGTGTTTCCATTTTCACTTGTCTTAAGATATTTTTAAATTCCCCTTTAAATTTCTTCTTTGACCCATTAGTTTTTTAGGATAATGTTTAGTTTTCACATATTTATGAATTTTTCAAAATTCTTCCTCATTGATTTTTAGTTTCATACCATTGTGGTTGGAAAAAATACTTGCTATGATTTGAGTCTTCCTAAATTTGTTAAGACTTGTTTTGTGGCCTACTGTATGATCTATCATGCAGAATTCTCAGGTGCACTTGAGAAGAATGTGCATTCTGCTGCTGTTGGATGGAATGTTCTGTATATGTCTATTAGGTCCATTTGATCTAAAGTGTAGTTCAAGTCTGATTTTTCCTTGTTTTTCTGTTTGGACGAGATCATCCATTGTTGAAAGTGAGGTATTGAAGTCACCTACTATTATTGTGTTGCTGTCTATCTCTCCCTTCAGATCTATTAATATTTGCTTTATATTAATATAATCAGGTGCTCTGATGTTGGGCGATTATGTATTTACAATTATTATATCTTCTTGATTAATTGATCCCTTTATCATTATATAATGACTTTCTTTGTCTTATTTTACAGTTTTTGACTTAAAGTCTATTTTTTAATGATATAATTATAGTTAGCCCTGCTCTCTTTTGGTTTCCATTTGCATGGAATGTCTTATTCCATCCTTTCACTTTCAGTCTATGTGTACCCTTAAAGGTGAAATGAGTCTCTTGTAGGTAACATATAGTTGACTCTCTGTCTTTTGATTAGAGAATTTAATCCATTTACATTTTAAGGTAATGATTGATAGGTAAGGACTTACTACTGGAATTTTTGGGTTTTTTTCCTGGTTGTTTTGTAGATCCTTTGTTCCTTTCTTCCTCTTCGGCTGTATTCCTTTGTGATTAGATGATTTTCTCTAGTACGTGCTTTGTTTCCTTATTTTTAATCTTTTGTATATCTACTATAGGTTTTTGCTTTGTGACTATCAGAAGACTTACATAAAATATCTCATAGTTAATAACGTGCTATTTTAAGCTGATAACAATTTAACTTTGCATAAAGTAACTACACACTTACTCCATCACCTCCACATTTTATGTTTTTCATGTCACAATTTACATATTTTTATATTGTGTGTCTCTTAAATTATTGTAGCTATTATTTATTTTTAATAGTTTTGTCTTTTAACCTTCATACTAAAGATATCAATGATTTACACACCACCATTACAGTACCAGAGTATTTTGAATTTGACTGTGTGCTTACTTTTACCATTGTTTTTTATATGTTCATATATTTTTGTGTAACTAATTAATGCCCTTTTCTCCCAGCTTGAAGAGCTCCCTTTAGTATTTCCTGTGAGGTAGTGGTTGTAAAAAAAAAAAAAAAAAAAACTCAAGTCTTTATCTCTTCTTCATTTCTGAAGGACAGCTTTGCCAGGTCTTGATTGTTGGTGGTTTTTACCCTTCAGTATTTTGAATATATCATCCCACTCCTGCCTGGCCTGTAAGGTTTCTGCTGAGAGATCTGATAGCCTTATTGGAACTCCCTTATATGTGATTTTCTTGCTGCTTTCAAGATCCTCCTTTTTTCTTTGATTTTGACAGTTTGATTACAATATGTCTTAGTGCAGTCTTATTTGAGTTGTGTCTTTGTGACCTTTGACCTTCCTGCACCTAGGTATTTATATCTTTCCCAAGATTTGGAAAGTTTTCTGCTATCATTTCTTTAAATAAGCTTTCTAACCCTTTGTCTCTTTCTTCTACTTCTTGAACTCCTGTAACTTGAATATTTACTCTTTTGATGCTATCTAATAAACCCCATAAGCTTTCTTCATTTCTTTTTATTATTTTTATTTTTCACTCCTGTGACTATATATTTTCAAATAACCTGCTTTGAGTTCACAGATTATTTTCCTTCTGCTTGATTAATTTTGCTTTCTGTTACATCTTTTCATTTCATTCATTGTATTTTTCGGCTCCAGAATTTCTGTCTGATTTTTTAAAATAATTTCAATCTCTCTGCTAAATTTCTCATTTTGGTTGCTCATTGTTTTCCTGATTTTATAAACTATTTCTTTTATTTTTAATTTATTAACTTTCTTAAAAACAATTATTTTGAATTCTTTATCTGGTAGTTTGTATATCTCCTTTTCTTTGGGTTCAGCTACTGGGAAATTATTGTGCTCTTTTGCTGGTCTTATGTCTCCTTGGTTTTTCACGTTTCTTGTTGTCTTCCATTTATGTCTGCACATTTGGTGGAGCAGTCACCTCTTCCAGACTTTATGAGCTAGTTTCACTATGGAAAGATCTTCCCCTTCAAGGGGGTGTAAAGACTCTTATGGGGTGGGATACAATGGTTCTGGCACCAGTGAGGTGCTACCTGTGTGGTCTCTGTGAAGCTCTGTCAGCTGAGGTTAGTGTCAACAAAGACTTCAAGGGTCCTCAGTGGCCAATATTATGAATTTCTGCAGTGGTGGCAAGTGTTGGTTGCTAAGGTCCACCCCCAATCTTTTTTTCTACTACTGGGGAACTTGTGGCTGAAGGGATCCCTCTTGGCACTGATCTATCTTGTGTGCCCACTTGTGTTGGTGATGGCACCAGTATCTAATGAGTGGTACCCATGCAGCAGCCATGGAGCTGAAGCCTGAAGCATGGGTGTGCATGGAGGGACTATGGCCCTGGGATCCTGGGTGGTAATGGCAACAGTGCCTGGAGCACAGAGGTCCCACCGTTGCATTGGGAACAAAATGTGAGGCAGTGGGGGAGCTGAGAATGGGAGCACCAGTGAGTTCAGCATCAAAGTGGCTCTAGTGTCAGGTGGGGTCTACCTCTCTAGGATAGCTGGGCCAGTGCCTGGAACACGGGCACACAGAGTGACAGCTTGGTTCCAGGCTCACAGTGTGAACCAGCTTGCTGTGGCAATGACTCCAGTGTCTGAGATGTGGGTGGGTCCAGTGCAGCCACAGAGCCTAGGTCTGGGTGTGGGCACTCATGTAGCAGCCACAGTTCCAGGGTCGGAGCTTGCATAGGGTCAGGAGAGGTGGTGGCTCTTTCCCCAAAGCAACTCAACAGCAGCCCCTGGGTAGGGGAGGTGTGTGGAGCTGCATCTTCCTTTCTGGGGTTCTCCAGCAGGAATGGCTCTTGGTTGCCTCACTGGCAAGAGATGCTTGTGTCTTCTGCAGAGCAGACCACTGGGGGCCACAGTGGTTCATGTCACATGGCTGATACTGATAACCTCTGTCTTTCTTCTTTCCTCCTAGTGTCTCCTAGAGTCTCAGGTCTGTCAGTCTCACCAGTGATTCTTTCTATGTGGATATGCTCCAGGGTTTTATTTCCCCCAGTGTGTTGCTGCAGATTCTTTAGTGGGTCCTTGAACCCTCTCTGGGCTATTTTGGTTTGTGGATAGCTATTTATATTTGGGGTTTTTTGTGTGGAGATGAAGACTTAGATCCTACTCTACCAACTTGGATCTGTGTGCCCAGAAGCTCTTAGTATAATTTTAAAAATACAGATCCACTAATGAGAAGAGTATAATTCTTTTTTGGGGGGATAACATTATGATTAATGGAGTTCAAAGTTAGTGTTCCCTATCATCAAATCGATTGCAGATGTTTATCTATAAAAACTCAAAGGCCATACAAAAACAGCCAGTGTACCAGGCTTGGTCCTTGGACTGTAGCTTGCTGACTCTGTACCAGGTGTTCAGTGAGCAACTGTTGAACAAATGAATCAATTCCAGTCTCAGCCTGCTCTAACATGGCCAGGTCCTGTTTGCTCCTTGGTAACAATTTTGGCACAGAAATCACGCTTGGATTAAGAAGGAGCTGCTCTGATGGAAATGGCCCACCAGGCACCAGGCTTTGCAGTGTCTTCTCCCATATCTGTCTCCCTCCTTCACTGTCAAGCACGTGCTCAGTGAATGAAAGTTTGGTTGGCTGTGAAGGCAGATGTGGAGTTGGGGTATCTCAGAGCCTGACTCTCCAAGACCGTCCCCTTCTTTGGGGGTCTCAGTGTGCTTCACCAGGGACTACTCACTTCTTAACCCCAAACACAGCAAAGGGGGCAGAGCACTCAAGCAGAACTGTGCTAGAGATGGTGTCTGACACAGGGCGAGCAGAGACAGAGAGCAGGATGGTGTCATTAGGCTTAACCTACAGCTGACTCATCTCCTCCTGTGGTCCCTACAGCCGTGCTTTTCAAACTCTCAAAGTACTTAGAAATCACCTGGTGATCTTGTTGAAATGTAGATTCCAAGGTGGGCTGGGGATTCTGCGTTTTGAGCAAGCTCCAGGTGATGTGGGTGCACTGGCCCGGGGACCACGCTTTGAGAAGCAAGGCCCCCTCCACCTGGGCAGCCCTGATGTCCAGGCCAGCCAGGACCTCTCAGAGGTTGAAAAGGCCAGGACTATAATTCTTTTTTTCTTTTTTAAATCACCCAATATATTAAAAAATGGAGAAATGCCAAAAAGGAGTTACAAAGATATTGGCGTATTTTAAATGTTCACAGTTTAACAAATTAACATATTTATCACACCTGCACAGATACAATGCAATATAGTTGTGCCTGTCGCAAAATAATTACTACATTCACCAAAACATATTAATTCCTAGAGCACTGGGAGTGTCGTCTGGGACCAGGGCGTGATTTTAGGGTGGGACGATGAAAATCTTTCCCTCTTGTCAATGTTCTGTGGGACTGAATGTGTAACTTTATTTGAAATAATGTTGAAAAGTCTGAAATGGAGGCTCCTTGTACATGGGGTAGGTGGGTGATCCTGCAGGCTCCAGTGTACACACCCCAGGGAGTAGAGCTCAGAGGCCGGGAGCTTGGCCTTGCCAGCAGGGCCTGCTGTCCTCATCCTGGCTTAGGGGACTGTCTCTTTCCAGATGATTGTCTTGAGGAATGTCTAATTCCTCCGGGAATCCACACCCTCTGTCATCCACAGAGGTGTGGGTGGACCCTGTGGCCTCAAGTAGACATCACAGGATACATCACAGTGAGTGGCAGAGATTCATGTGGAACAAACCGGGAAGCTGGCTTGGAGCTGAGGGCAGCTGAGGGTGCCTGTAGTCGCCCCGTCACTATTCAGGGGTTGGGGGGCATGGCCTCACATCTGTAGGACCCCTTTCAGGGAATCTCTGAAGCTGAATTCAGCTACTGTAAGGCTTCCCAGACCCTCAGGTGGGCCTGCTTCTTGAAACCCCAGTGTGTTTACTTTGAAGTACTAAATAAAGGGATAACTTTGAATTACGTTTTAGGAAAGGAATTATAACAACGTGTCTTTGAATAAGAAACTAGTTTAGCATCCTTAAACTATTATGAGACTTGCAACACAACCCACCCTTCCCTACCTGCCCAACACACAACACACACAAACACACACACATACACATCACACACATGCACACGTACACATACATACACACACATACACATATACATGCACATTACACACACATACATACATACACATACACATGTGCATACACACATACACATGCACACATACACAAATACAGCTATTCTCTTGGCATCCCTGGAGCCTAGCACAGTGTCTGGTGCATAGTAGGTATCTGTGAGTGAATGAAGTTTTAAGAGCAGTCCTATTAGACTTCAATCTTGCAGCTGTGCCTTAAATTACCTTCCGAGAGAGCCCTGGCCTACCCCTGGGGACAGTGCTTCCTTAATTCACACAGCTTCATGTCCCCACTGGTGGTGCAGGCATCTCAGGACCCAATGGGCCAGGGTCAGCTCTCCTCCTGGTGATCAAGATATCTGTCTTCCCTGAAACACCTGGTGCTGGCTGTACTTGTCCCTTAAGCAAATAATCTAAGCCACTCACTAGGGAGACCCGTCCTCAGTGGATGCCAGAGCCCCAGGCTGTCCACCCCTGAGGGTTGGGGCTGCTGTGAATGCCTGTGCTCTCGCGGGTCTCTCTTCTCCAGGTCACATGCACCACGGGCAATATCCCCTCATGACTGTCTCCTGTGGCCAGGACAATGGCAGCTGGCTCAGGTGTCCCCCTTTATAAGTGTTCTGAATCCTTTCTTGCTTGCCTACCCAATTACCCAGGCAGGGCTAAGCAGGTTCCTTAGCAAATAGGCTGGCATGACACCAAACACTTTCAGCATTTAAAACCATTTCCTCCCAAGCCACAGCTTACTGGCGGTTCACCTGGCTGTGTGATTACCCTTTGGATGGCTGCTTCCTCCTGTCCCTGGGGCTGGTAAATAAATCAAGTGCTTCCTGGTGGACTGAGAAAGTGTGTTCTGTTTAAGAATAACAGCATCATTTAGACATAATCAAGGATGCAGAAGAGACTTTGGCTTGGGCTTAGACAAACCATTTCTAAACCGGTCATTGCTATCTGACTGTGGTAGAATCTCTTTCCACCACAAGGACAAGGCTGGGATTGTGCTGCTCTTAAATAAATAAGTGAGCTCAGAAATGAGCGTTAAGAGGGCTTTGCAAACAGAGAGTATGCTTGGAATGCACCACCAAGAGATCAATGTTACCTCTGTCTTGATGTAGAGTGGGAGACATTCATAAACTCAGGGGCATGAAATAAACACAGAAGTTAAAAGATGCAAAATAATCACAAAAAACAAAGGCATGTGAATGCATTTTTAATCATCAGAAAGTCAATCTATTGATATAGTTTGATTTCCAACTGGTATATGATAAATAGCAATTAAAATTTCATTAAAGAATATTTTATTGCAGAAAAGAAGCACATTTGTAAATAATTAGTAAGCAGAAGAGGTAGCAGTGGGTGAAGGATCCCAGACCTGCCTTGCCCAGTGCTTTCTGTTGCAAACCGTACAAGTCAGTTGAAGTGGCTTAAAGAGTTAAGGATATCTATTTGCTTGTGTAACTTGAAAGTCCAAGGGTGGGACAGGCTTCTGGGGTGCAGGTCCACATCAGGCCCCTGGCTTCTTGTGGTCTCTCTGCTCCTCCCTCGATATCAGCTTTGACCCAGGACTACTGCTCCCAATCCTTCCTCCCTCCATCGCCTTAATGGAGCAAGGCAACCACATTAATTCACTATGGAGGTAAAGATGAATGCCCTAGGGGCCTAATTTGAATCCTGCCCCTGCTCAAGAGCTGTGCATCTTAGGCACAATGTGAGCCTCTTAAGCACCAGGTTCCTCATCTAGAAAACAGGAATAATCAGTGTCTATGTTCTAGGATTGTTGTAAGAGCTCATTCTTGGTCTTTATGGAACTTAATGAATGTGTATACAGTGTTAGGCACCCTGCCAGCTTAAGGAGATGAGAGCTAATGGGAATACAGACAAGCAAGTCGGCTGTTAGGACACAGCGTGGTAGGTATCCCACCCTTGGTGTCCCACCCCTACGATAGGGACGAGACTAGGTATGAGTCAGAATGGCACCTGGTAGTCTTACCAAAAGCTCAGCACCTGTCCTTGAGGCCAAAGAAAGAGAACAAGGGATTTGAGGAGAAGGAAAGAGAAGTTTATTACTTTGCCGGCAAAGGAGGAAAAATAGCAGAGCTTCTCGTCTTAAAAATGCTCGACTTAGCACACATGAACTTTTCTTTCCTGTACAAATGAATACCTAATGTGGGAGGGGAGCCGCGTGGTAGGGTGACGGAGCTCTGGTTAATGTCGGTGCTGGGCCACCGGCCCTGGCAGAGCATTGTCTGAAAGGAAGAAGTGCCCAGGGAAGGAAGGCAGGGATGTTCTCAGGGGTAGGAATGTGTTGGGAGAAACGCCTCTTAAGCCAGGTTATAGAGAAGTTGCTGGACCTCCCCACTGCAGCAGCCTCAAAGGCAGCGAGCGCTCTGATTTTCCTCAGAACCAGTGGTGTCATCTGCCAACAAGAGCAGCAGCAGCTGCTTTTCTGTCAAAAAAAAAAAAAAATCACTGATTTTAAGAAGTCAGCGAATATTTTTACTGTGCGGAAAGGATATTTTCAGCACATCTGGGCAAGATCTTAAACTCACCAACTGCTTAATCTAAGATTCTCAAGCTTCCTAGGGATGTTCTATTGCATTGCTTCCAAGTTTTATCACTTTATTTCCAATTTCTATCCTTAGGGACAGAATAAAAATGATTTTCTGAACACAGGAAATGAGTCAAGCTGGGTACAATTTGATATTAACTGAGATATTCAGTAGCCACAAAGGAACTTGGCATTTTTCATAGAGTCTAAAATGGGATCCAAAGTGGCAAATGGTTACTCTTTTTTCCTAATTTAATAAAATGACAGAACAAGTTAAGTTATTAAAGATCTGACACTTCACTAGGATTCTGAAGTGCTGGGGAGATTGAATTACTCTTTCTAAATAATACAGAAGAGGAAAATGAAAGCATTAGAGTTACCATGCCTAAGAGTAAATGAAGAAAACATGTTTAGTTTTATGAAGAAATTCAGTCCCTAGAGACTTCTGGTATTTTTTTTTTCTTTTAAAACAATCAATTGGATTAAAGGGAAAGGCACATTTCTTCCGAGATACTACAATTTGCCATTTAAATGGGCTCCCTGACATGTCTGGCTTAGGAAATACTGATCATGACTAAGATAGCATTTACCTTTGAAAAATGCTGGTATGCCAAAAAGAATCAGGGAAATAAATCTAAAAATATGAAAATAAAAATGAACATACTTATCTAGTCCAAACTCGTCTTAATGACTATCATAATGTTTTAATTTGTGATGTGTGTTCTCATAACATAGTTAGAGACTTGATGAACCCAATCTTCTAGTATTTTATTCTCTGAATTAATTTCTACCTCTCACCAAGGAAAAATATTTGGAAATATATTCAATAATGCTTATGGTTTTATGTCCTTTGGAAGAAAGTGATGGTGGAAATTACTATTTATGCCTAAATATAAAGTAAGATTTTTATCTCAATATTATTATTCAAAATAGAGGGAATAACTGACAAGCAACATCTTATAAATGGGTTGGTTATAATTGCGTTACAAAAGGTTGGCTGAGTAAGACACAGTGATAAAAAGTAGGGTTGCCAGATTTAGCAAATAAAGACACGGGTTGCCCAGTGAAACTTAAATTGTAGATAAACAACCACTTTTTTTCTTTTTTAGTATATGTTCTGTGCAATATTTGGGGCATTCTTAGATGAAAAAAATTTTTCTTGTTTATTTAAAATTCAAATTTAACTGGACAATGTGTATTTCATCTTGCAACCCTACTCTAAACTGACCATGAAATGCTAGTTTTGGATGATTATAGTAGTCACCTGATGGAATGGATGTTTTCAAAAAAAAGAGAAAAAGAAATTAAACAAGTTTATTATTTAGTGATTATTCTTGGGGATGGGACACACTCAATTAAATTGTTGGCATATCGTAAACAAGCTTTATAAAAATCACTTAAATCACACAGTGTTTTATGTATGGTGATTGCCAATGAAAAAACAAATAAGGACAAGAAAGACACACTAGCTGTTTCCTGTAATGTAAATGAATACTTACAGCCTGGGTAAAATTTTCAGTGACAGCAACATACATGAAAAGTCAAATAGTGCTGTATCCTGAACAACTTTGCTGGCACGAGGATGGTGTTTTAGATAACTCAAAAAGAGTTTATAGCAGTGACAAAGTGTTAAAGTCAAAGGTGCACATGAGAGTTCAGATAGAACCATCTCAGCGATTCAGTGAGAGAGGGAAAGGTAATATTCTAAAATAATACATTGGTTCATCTAATGTGTAATTTTATATCTTTGTAACTTAATTGAATATTGTAAGTAGCTATTTAAGCATTGCATCTCTGTCCCTTAAAGGAGATTTTTGTTTTCCTTTTTTTTTCTTTCAAAAATCTTCTCATAGGGAAACCAGAGGGCCACATTATATACCAGACTGCCTTGTGTTTGGACGTGTGTCCAAAAATGTTTGGACGAAAAACTTGTTTGGACAATTATAGATACAGTGTCTATAAATTTCAGGAAAAGGTTTAATTGTCTTATTAGGATCAAACTCAGGTAATCCTCAATGCTAATAAATCTGTGAACCAGCTTACAGTTTTTACCCACCTAACGCAGAGCCACCAGCTGTAACTCCCACTTCCAGCCAAGAGGGCATAATGGGACCAGATTTACCCTTCCCCCTTAAACAATTTAGAAAATTGGACAAATACATTTACAACCTAGTTTTCAGACATCAGATAAAGGCAGCACAGTGCTGTGATCCCTGAGAAACAAACAACGTGAGTCTCACTGTTGCATGGGCTTACTGCTTGACAGCAGCTTGCAAGCTGCAGTGCAGGGAGGAAAATCCAAATAAAACCTAGTGGTCTTGGTGTGTTCAGATGAAACACACATAGCAGATGAAAGCTATGGTGGCTAGAATTTAAGGAAAAGTGTTTTGGGGAGGAGGGAGCTGTGTGTGCACAGACACGCACACACACACCCCACACACAGAGATTGCTCTGGAGACATGCAGAAGGTCCACTCAAGGCTTTGAGTACTGATCTGCATGCGTGAGAAGAAACTACTTTGGGTCATAGAAATAACCCTGAAAAAGAGTAGACAGAACAATTCCTGGGGCTCATACAAGGCTGAGAATAGTCCATGTTCCTACCAGTCAAGAGTGGTGGCTGGGGCATCTAGCATGATTCTTAGAGGAACATTTCCATAGTAGTAGGGCTTAATTAGGCCTAGACTAAAGGCTGTTCTGGACCTGACATATTAGGCTTAAGAGCAAGCATCAAAAGGATCCAGTTGATTCCAACTAATTTAACAATGTGCCGTAACAAAATCCAGCACTAAACAATTATAACAAGATCTAGCAACCAACAAAGCAAAATTCACAACATCTAGCATCCAATAAAAAATTATGAGGCATACAAAGGAGAAAACTATGACTCATAAATGGAAGAAAAATCAATCAGTAGACTCAAAAATCAACCACTGGACTCAAAAATCAATCATTGGACCCCAGAAGACAGAGATACTGGAAGTTGCAGGTAAGGATGTTCAAAAAGCCATTGTAAATTTTCTCCATATACAGGCATACCTCAGAGATGTTGTGGGTTTGTTTCCAGACAACTGCAATTAAGCAAATATCACAATAAAGCAAGTCACATGATTTTTTTGGCTTCCCAGTGGATATAAAAGTTATGTTTACACTATACTGTAGTCTATTACGTGTGCAATAGCATTAGGTCTAAGAAATGTATATACCTCAATTAAAAATTACTTTATTGCTAAAAAATTCTAAGGAACATCTAAGCCTTCAGCAAATTATAATATTTTTGTTGGTAGAGGGTCTTGCCTTGATGTGGTCAGGGTGGTAGTTGCTGAAGGTTGGGGTGGCTGTGGCAATTCTTAAAAATAAGACAACAATGAAGTTTGCTATATCGATCAACTCTTCCTTTCATGAAAGATTTCTCTGTAGCATGTACAGCTGTTTGATTACATTTTACCCACAGAACTTCTTTCAAAACTGGAGGCAACCCTCTCAAACCCTGCTGCTGGTTTGTCAGCTAAATGTAATATTCTAAACCCTTTGTTGTCATTTCAACAATGTTCACAGCGTCTTCACCAGGAGTAGATTCCATCTCAAGAAACCACTTTCTTTGCTTATTCATAAGAAACAACTCCTTATCCACTCACGTTTTATCAGGAGATTGCAGCACTGCAGTAACATCTTTAGGTTCCACTTCTAATTCTAGTTCTCTTGCTATTTCTACCACATCTACAGTTATTTCCTCCACTGAGATCTTGAATCCCTCAAAGTTCATCATAAGTGTTGGAATCAACTTCTTGCATTCCTGTTAATGTTGATAATTTTGACATCCTCCCATGAATCACAATTTTTTTTTTTTTGTACTCACAGGCTTGTTCTCTGACACAAATGTTCTTAATGGCATCTAGAATGGTGAATCCTTTCCAGAATGTTTTTTATTTACTTTGCCCACATCTATTAGAGAAATCACTATCTTCAGCAGTTATAGCCTTATGAGATGTATTTTTTAAATAATGAGACTTGAAAGTTGAAATGACTCCTTGATCCACGTGTTGCAGAATGGATGTTGTATTAGCAGGCACAAAAACAACATTAATCTCCTTGTACATCTCCATGACAGTTCTTGGGTGACTAGGTGCATTGTCAATGAGCAGTGATATTTTGAAATGAAATCTTTTTTTCAGAGCAGTAGGTCTCAATGGTGGGCTTAAAATATTCAGTAAGCCATGCTGTACATAGATGTGCTGTCATCTAGGCTTTGTTGTTCCATTTATAGAGCACAGGCAGAGTAGATTTAGCGTAACTATTAAGGGCCCTAGGATTTTCAGAATGGTCAATGAGCATTGGGTTCAACTTAAAGTCATCAGCTGCACTGGCCCCTAACAAAAGAGTCAGCCTGTCCTTTGAAGCCTTGAAGCCAAGCATTTACTTCTCTTCTCTATCTAGGAAAGTCCTAGACGGCATCTCCTTCCAATAGAAGGCTGTTTCATCTGATGTTCAGTGTGGCCACCTTCATCAGTGATCAGTGATCTTAGCTAGATCTTCTGGATAACTTACTGCAGCTTCTCAATCAGCACTTGCTGCATCATCTTGCATTTTTATGTTCTTGCTTCTTTCCTTAAACCTCACGCACCAATCTCTGCTAGCTCCCAGATTTTCTTCTGCATCTTCCTTACCTCTCTCAGCCTTCATAGAATAGAAGAGAGTTAGGGCCTTGCTCTGTATTAGGCTTTGGCTTAAGGGAATGTTGTGGCTGGTTTGATCTTCTATCCAGACCACTCAAACTTTCTCCAGATCAGCAGTAATTCTGTTTTGCTTTGCTTTGATTTCTCTCTCTCTCTCTTTCTTTCTTTCTTTCTTTCTTTCTTTCTTTCTTTTTTTTTTTTAAGAGACAGGGTCTTGCTCTTTTGTTCAGGCTGGAGTGCAGTGGTGCAATCATAGCTCGCTATAACCTCAAACTCCTGGGCTCAAGTGATCCTCCTACCCTAGCCTCCCGAGTAGCTGGGACTACAGGTGTTCACCACCGTACCTGGCTAATTTTTTATGTTTTTGTAGAGACAGGATCTTGCTATGTTGCCCAGGCTGGTCTTGAACTCCTGGCCTCAAGCAATCCTCCTGCCTGGGCCTCCCAAAGTGCTGGGATTATAGGCATGAGCCACCATGCCTGGCTGCTTTCTTATCATTTGTGTGTTCACTGGAGTGGCACTCTTAATTTCCTTCAAGAACTTTTCCTTTTAATTCACAACTTAGCTAACTTTGGTGCAAGAGGCCTCGCTTTCCAGACTACCTTGGCTTTCAACATGCCTTCCTTACTAAGCTTAATCATTGCTAGCTTTTGATTTAAAATGAGAGATGTGCAACTCTTCCTTTCACTTGAAAACTTAGAGGCCAATATAGGGTTATTGGTTGGCCTAATTTAAAATTGCTATGTCTTAGGGAATAGGGAGGCCTGAGGACAGGAAGAGAGATGGGGGAATGGCTGGTTAGTGGACAGTGGGAACACACACATTTATTAAGTTTGCCATCTTATATGAGCTTGGTTTGTGTCCCAAAACAATTACAATCGTAGCATCAAAGATCACTGATTACAGATCACCATGATAGATATAATAATAATGAAACTTTGAAATATTGTGAGAATTATCAACATGGGACACAGAGACACAAAGTGAGCACATGCTGTTGGAAAAATGGCACCAATAGACTTGCTCAATGCAGAGCTGCCACAAAACTTCAATTTGTGAAAGAAATGCAGTATCTGCAAAGTGCAATAAAATGAGGTATGCCTGTATTCAAGAAGGTGGAGGTAAACCAGCATAACAAGAGAGACAAGGAAGAGAGAGTGACAGGGCGAGCACACCACGTGGAATTTGATGACGTAGTAGTCAGAACTATCCAAAGTGAAAATAAATATTAAAAATAAATAAACAGATCAGAGTTGTGGGACAATATCAAGGAGTCTGAGGTATATGTAACTGGAAGCTCATGAGAAGAAGGAGACAGAAAAATATTTGAAAAAATATTGGCTGAATTTGTTCCAACTTTGGTAAAAATTGTAAACCCACAGGTCCAAAAATCTCAACACAGCCCAAGAGGAATAAACATAAGAAACCACTCCAATCACCGAAAACCAATGAAAAAAAGGAAATCTTGAAAGCAGCCAGAAAATAAAAAGACATATTACATACAGCAGAAGAAACACAAGAATGACTTGAACAGAAACCATTTTTTGCAAGCAGAGACAGGGAGAGACACCTTTAAAGTTGAACTCTTTCCCATAATAATATATTTTAAAAATGAAGACAAAAATAAAGATTTTTGCAATAAGCAAGATCTGAGAGAATTCATTGCCAGAAAACTTACACCACGAGAAATGTTAAATGAAGTTCTTTGGACAAAACAAAAATGGATAATAATCCCTTATCAGATACATGATTTGCAAATATTTTCTCCCATTCTGAGGTTGTCTTTTTGCTTTCTTTGATATACAAAAGTTCTTAGTTTTGATGAAGTCCAATTTGTATATTTCTTCCTTTGTTGCCTGTGATTTTGGTGTCACATCCATGAAGTCATTGTCAAATCCAGTGTCATAAGATTTTCTCTAATGTTTTCTTCTAAGAGTTTTATAGTTTTATCTCTTAAGTTTAGATTTTTTTTTATCCATTTTGAGTTAATGTTTGTATTTGGTATCAGCTAAAAGTCCAATTTCAATCTTTTACATGTGGATATCCAGTTTTCCCAGCACCATTATTGAAAACTGTCCTTTCCTCATTGAATGTAGTCTCAGCACCCTTGTTGAAAATCAATTTGGCACATATGTGAGGGTTTATTTCTGTGCTTTCTATCCCATTGGGTCTATGTGTCTGTCCTTATGCTAACACCATACTGTTTTCATTATTGTAGCTTTGTGGTACGTTTCAAGGTCAGGAGGTGGAAATCTGCCAACTTTATTTTTCTTTTTCAAGATTTTTTTGGCTCTTCAGGGTCCCTCAAAATTCCGCGTGAATCTGAGCATCAGCTTTTCCATTTCTGCAAGAAAGCCTGTTGGAATTTTGATAAGGACTGCTTTGCATCTGTAGGTTGCTTTAGATAGTATTGATATATTAATAATTTTAAGTCTTCCTATTTATGAACCCAGGATATCTTTCCATTCATTTAGATCTTCTTTAATTTCTTTCAGCGGTGTTTTATAGTTTTCTGTGTACAAGTCTTTCATCTCCTTGGTTAAATTTATTCCTAAGTATTTAATTCTTTTAGGTGTTACTTTGACTCAAATTGCTTCCCTAATTTCCTTTTTGGATTGTTCACTGCTGGTGTATAGAAACACAACTGATTTGTGTATGTTGATCTTGTACCCTGCAATTTTGCTGAATTTGTTTATTAGCTCTAATAGATTAATTGTGGATTCTTTGTGATTTTCTACATATAACATCATGTCATCTGTGATTAGAGATAGTTTTACTTCTTCCTTTCCAATTTGAGTGTCTTTTATTTCTTTTCCTTGTCTAATAACTCTGATCAGAACTTCCAGGACAATGTTGAATAGAATGGGTGAAAACAGGCATCCTTGTCTTGTTCCTGATCTTAGAGGGAAAGCTTTCAGTCTTTCATCATTGAGTATGATGTTAGGTGGGTTTTTCATAAATACCCTTTATCATGTTGAGGAATTCTCCCTCTATTCCTAATTTTCTGAGAGGTTTTTATCATGAAAGGGTGTTGGATTTTATCAAATGCCTTTTCTGCATCAATTGAGTTGATCATGTGGGGTTTTTTCTCTTTATACTATTAATCTGATGTAATTACATTGATGGTTTTCTTATGTTGAACCACCCTTGGAGAGGGGCAAGGGATGAATAGATGGAGCACAGATGATATTTTTAGGGTCTGTTATTAGATGTGGAAATGTTTATAATTGCTATATAGTCTTGCTGTATTAAAACTTTTAATATATAAGATACTTATTTTTCTCTTATCTTTTTGGATTTAAAGTCTATTTTATCTGATATTACTATAGCTACCCCAGCTGTCTTTCGATTACTATTTGCATGTACTATCTTTTCCCATCCTTTCACTTTCAACCTGTCTATGGGTCTAAAAGGAGTATCTCATAGACAGCAGATAGTTTTTAAATAAATTCTGCCAATCCATTTTTTGACTGGGGAATTTAATCCATTTACATTTAAATTAATTACTGATAAGGAGGGACTCACTTCTGACATTTTGATATTTGTTTTCTACAGGCTTTATGACTTTTAGGTCCCTCATTTCCTGCATTATTGGTTTCTTTTGTGTTTAGTTGATTTCTTGTAGTGAAATATTTTGATTTCCTTCTGTGGTAACCATGGGGATTATATTTAACATCTTAAAATTATAACAGTCTAATTGAATTTATACAAACTTAACTTCAATAGCTTATAAAACTCTGCTGTTACACAGCTACACCCTTACATCTTTATACACTTGTTGTGTGTCCAATAACACAGATTAATCATTTTTATGCATTTATATTTTAAATCCTATAGGAAGTAAAAAGTGAAGTTGCAGACCAAGATTAAAACAATACTGGCTTTTATATTTGTTCATGTATTCACCATTCACAGATCTTTATATCTTTATATGGCTTTGAGTTACTGTCTATTGCTCTTTCATTTCTACCTGAAGGCTCCCTTTAGCATTTCTTATATGTAGGTCTAGTGGTAATGAACTCTCTCAGCTTTTGTTTATCTGAGAATGCCTTAACTTTTCCCTCATTTTTGAAGGACAGTTCTGTCAGAGATAGAATTCTCTCATTTGACGGTTTTTTCTTTCAGCACCTTAAATATATTTTGACTTCCAAGGTTTCTCATGAGAAATTGGCTGATAATCTTATTGAGGATCCCTTATATGTGAGAAGTCCCTTCTCTCTTGCTGCTTTCAAGATTCTTTGTCTTTGGCTTTCAACAGTTTGATTATGTGTCTTGGTGTGGGTCTCTTTGAGCAGGACTTGGAATTAGTTGAGCTCCTTGGATGTTTATATTCACATCTTTCATCAAATTTGGCAAGTTTTGAACCATTATTCTTTAAATAATCTCTCTGCTCCTTTCTCTCTCTTCTCCTCTGGGATTCCCACAATGCATATTGGGTCTGCTAGATTATGTCTCACAGGGTCCTTAGGCCCTGCTCACTTTTCTTCATTATTTTTTACTTTCTGTTCCTCAGACTTGAAAATTTCAATTGTCCTATTTTCAAGTTGACTGATTCTTTCTTCTGCTTGCTCAAATCTGCTTTTGAATCATTCTAGTGCATTTTTTATTTCAGTTATTGTACTTTTCTTTTCTTTCTCTTTCTTTTTTTTTTTTTCTTAGAGACAGGGTGTTGCTCTGTCACCCTGGCTGGAGCGCAGCATTGTGGTGTGATCATAGCTCACTGTAACCTTGAACTTTTGGGCTCAAGTGATCCTCCTGCCTCAGCCTCCTGAGTAGCCAGGTCTACAGGCACACACCATCATGCCTATCTAATTTTTTATTTTTAAATTTTTTTTTAGAAATGGGGTCTTGCTATGTTGCTCAGGCTGGTCTGGATCTCCTAGCCTCAAGTGATCCTCCTATCTCAGCCTCCTAAAGTGCTGGGATTACAGGTGTGAGTCATCATGCCTGGCCAGTTATTGCACTTTGCAGCTTCAGAATTTTTTTTGTTTCTTTTTATAATTTCTCTTTACTGATGATCTTATTTTGTTCATGCATCATTTTCCTGTCTCCATCTATGTCTTCTTTTAGCTCCTTGAGCATCCTTAAGACAGTTGTTTTAAAGTCTTTGTCTAGTAAGTCCAATGTTTGAGCTTTACAACCATATTGTGTCAATTTATTTTGTTCCTTTGAATGGGCCATGCTTTCCTATTTCTTTGTATTTTTTGTGACTTTTTGTTGTTGAATACTGGACATTTTAATCTTACAATATAGAAATTCTGGAAATCAGATTTTCCTCCTTACCCAGGGTTTGCTGTTCTTTGATTCTCATATGGTATCTCTGTGCCAGGGATCAGCCTGATGTGAAAGCTTAATGTCTTCTTGGGTCTTTTCTGAGCCTGTGTCTTCCTCTGGGCATGCATAGTGGCTTTCTAAATTCTCCCATATACATGCTTGTTTTTAATGTGCAAAACAACCATATGTGGTTCATTTAAATCTCCTGGAAGCTGCGTCAGCTGGTGGGCATTGATACAATGATATTCAAACTCCTTACCCATTAGTCAGTGATCCAAGCAGCAATCCAGTCAGAACACAAGAACCCCGACATTTCAAGTACAAGGTCATCGTTGCCCATCATGGCTCCAGCAAGCTGTGCCAGAAATGTGGCTTGCCATTCCCCAGCTGCTACCATGCTGACAGCAAAAATCAACTGCAATTTACCAGCCAAGCTGATCCCTGGAAGCTTCAAGTATTCAAATAAACTTCAGAGTTCCAAAATGGTCACGTCAGACTGCTTCTGCCAGTATAATTGTTGTCCAGGTGGAGAGATAGATTCCTGGCAGCTTCCAGTTCTGCCATCTTCCCTGACATCACTTCCCTGCAGACAATATTATAACAAAGAGCAGAAGAGTTAAGGTAGCCTTGGGGTAAGACACTGTACTATTGTCCTTCCTACGTAAACATGAAGTGTTTTTGATCTTCCTAATTGAAAGGGATTAAGAATAATGTGTTTGCCACATCAAAACCCACACACAAAGTGCTAGAAGCTCTGTTGATCTGTTCTAGTAAAGATAATGCATCTGGCACAGTGCCTGCAATTGGGGAAGTTTACATTAAGTTTGCATTGGTCTACCATCCACTCTGACCCTCTGATTTTCACAGCATGCCTTGGGTTGATAATGGCTGGCTGAACTTATTTTATTTTTTCAAGACTTCTAAAAAAGTTAACAACATCTAGCCAACTACATAATCTTTTTAATATAATTGTTTTCATATTGTTCAAGTGCTCCAGCATGTGCATAATGCAATGATTCATCTTCCACCTTTATCTCATCCTAAACTAGCAGAGAGGGAAAATGCTAGTAATTGTGATCCCACTTCCCACCAGCAATGAGTTCTTTATTGCTGACTACTTTTGAGGACCCACTTAAATACAAACTTTCTCAGCCTGGATTCCATCCTCCCCTAAGCAGAACCCGAGACAAAAGATTGTGTGCCGGTGGTTTGCTTGTGAATGTGATCTCAGTGAGCAGGAGTATGAGTCAAGGAAGAGAACAAGGAAGGAAGGAAAACCGATGCATTATTCAGTTGGCTAGCACAATGGGCAGTGGGTGCCCTGTTCTGCCAGGACCTTGTAAAAAGCCTTATGAAACAAATGTCCAGACTGTTCTGCTCTGGGAATCAAAGGAGAAAGCATGTACCCATTGACTGCCTTAATCCACTGGTCAAGGGTAACTCTATGGGCTTTAGCTCCCTGTCATATCCTGATTGTGCATTCCTGAGTTCAGAGTGGATTCCTATGACCTTCTGCACTGAAGCATCAAAGAGAAGCTGTGTGGCAGGAAGGGACGCATACTTGACATGAGCCCAAGGCAAAGCACCTGCCCAAATCTGGTCGAAGCCTGTGTAGGACTAGTCACTGTAGCAGTGGCTGGAAGAAGAAGGGGGCCAAGGGGATTTGCAGGGGTGTACAGGAGGAGTCCAGATAACTTGGCATAGTGAAAAGCTTTGATTAATACTTAATCGGAGAAAACTGCTAGTTGTTTATTTTAGCATATTTTTGCCAATGAAGAAACTCAACTGGCAAAACAATTACTGCATATTAATCAAGCTGATTTGGAGGCCTGCTCAACTAGCATCAGTTTTTAAATCCATTAGAACTGTTGAGTGTACTTTTAATAGATACAATCAGTAACAAGTAAAATATAAATTCTTTATGTACTTTGTAATATAGATAGGAAAAGACTTAAGAAATTACTGTATTTGTAAATAAGACAGCCCTCCCTGGCAGCCTCCAAGGTTACCAATTTCATCTCTGGCTACTGCCGCCCAGGACACATTTTGCACTCTGGACAGAGTGGCCAGTATGACCATCCCAGCTTATTACTTTCTTTGGGGCCTGAAAGCTGAGGACCTGGGTTCAAATCTGGGTTATCAGTAACTGAGTGAATGTGAGCAGGGTACAACCTCTCTGAACTTTATTTTCCTCATCTATAAAATGAGGAAAATAATACTTGACTCACAACGTTTTTGTGAGGAATAATAATATGTGTAAAATGGTAAGCATAGTGCTTAGCACATGGTTACTTCAGGGTCTAGCTGAAATAATAAAGTTAATTATGAAACTTGGAATAGTGATTTATAGTTTATTTCACAAAGTGCCTGTCAGCATTTCTGTGTCAGTTACTACAACTCTTTATTTATTTATTTAGTTATTTTTTGAGACAGAGTCTCATTCTGTCACCCTGGCTAGAATGCAGTGGCATCATCATAGCTCACTGCAACCTCAAACTCCTGGGCTCAAGTGACCCTCCTGCCTCAGCCTCCCAAGTAGCTGAGACTACTTGGTACGCACCACCATGCCTGGCTAATTTTTTCCATTTTTTTTTTAGTAGAGACTGGGTCTCACTCTTGCGCAGTCTGGTCTCAAACTCCTGACCTCAAGTGATCCTCTTGCCTCGGACTCCCAGAGTGCTAAGATTACAGGCTTGAGCCACTGCGCCCGGCCTTCAGTTCTTATTATTTACAGGTGCTTGGAAAAGTTGGATGACATGACCAAGGCCTGACAGTCAGTAATAGGCAGGGCCAGGTCCTAAGACTTCTGATCCCAAACCCAGTGTTCTGATGCTCCACACCAATTCCACCTCCCCAAAGAAACCTTTCCCACCATGCTGCCTTCTCTTCTCCAGAGAAACAGTTATGGTACTTAACCTTCTCTTTAATGTTTAATCCAATAATGGCTTCCATTGTATCCTGGCCTCTCAAATAAATTAAGTTCCTTGAGTGTTTAAGGATAGGGATTGTGGAGGGTTTCAGTTCTGTTTGGCTGCAAGTCCTAAAAGACTATCAAACAAATACCAAAAGCTCAGTAAATATCTAGGGAATTTAATTCAATTGCTTCCTCAAAGAATATTTCAGGTTATGAGAAAATTCATAGCTGCCCCTAGGTGAGATGAATATTGTGAGGAGTATTAATTATTCAGTAACATTTTTGAAAAGCAGGAGCCCTTACCCTTTGTAGAAGGTTAAAAGAAAGCTAACTGGAGATTATTGAATTCAGACAGGCCTTTGAATATTTCAGCCCTGGGATTATCTTGGCTCTAGCATTCCACTTAGGCTCATGTAACTGTGCTAAATTTATTCATGTGAGGATAGGAAACATTTGGTCATGAAATGACCCCCAAAATTTAATATACCTACTAGAATGAGGTCATCTTATAATTCTTAAGAAAAAATTATTTTTATATATGGCATGCTTAATAATGGCTAACATTTAATGAATGCTTACATGCTAGGTATGTGATAGTGCTTTCTGCATATTAGATTTTAAACAAATCAACTTTGAGGTATAATTTATATACAATACAAATCACCAATTTAAAGTGTACAGTTTGATGAGTTTTGAAAAATGTAACCAACATAGTCAAGATGCTACTGAACATCCATTTTTATTGCTGAGTAATACAGTCCAGTACCATTTGTTGAAAAGACCATCCTATCTCTGCTAAAATGCTTTTGCACTTTTGTTGCAAATCAATTGCCCATATACATGTTGGCCTTTTTCTGGACTCCTATTCTGTTCCATTGACTTATATGGCTATAGTTTTCTACAAAACAACATTGTTTTGATTACTGTAGGTTTAGAATATGTCTTAAAATCAGGTAATGTACCCTCTACTTCTTTATTCTAGGTTCCTTTGCTTTTCCACATAAATTTTAGAAAAAGTTTATTGACATCCACCAGATACACTCCTGGGATTTTGAATGGCATGGTGTTGACTCTATAGGCCAGTTTGAGAATTGACGTTTTGACCACATTGAGTCTTCCAATCCATGAAAACAGTATAATTCTCCATTTATTTGGGTATTCTTTGATTTCTTCCATCAGTTTTTTTTTTTTTTTTTTTTTTTGAGACAGGGTCTTGCTCTGTCGCCTATGCTAGAGTGCAGTGGTGTCTTCACAGCTCACTGCAACCTCCAACTCCTGGGCTCAAGTGATCCTCCTGCCTCAGCCTCCCCAGTAGCTGGGACTACAGGCACACCGACATGCCCAGGTTATTTTCCTATTTTTGTAGAGACAGGGTCTCACTCTTGCTCAGGCTGGTCTTCAACTCCTGGCCTCAAACAATCCTCCCACCTCGGCTTCATCAGTGTTTTGTATTTACAGCAAACATATCTTGCACACATTTTTATGAGATTTGTGCTTAAGTATTTCATGGTTTTTAGTGCTATTAAAAATGGCATTTTAAAAAATGTTCAGTTTCTAATTATTCATTACTAGTACATAGAAATATGATTTTTGCTTATCTACCTTGTATCCTGCAACTTTGCTAAATTCACTTCTTGGGTCTCATAGCTTTTTTTGTAAATTCTTTGGAATTTCTCCATAGACAATCACATGGTGTGTTAATAGAGACAGTTTCACGTCTTCCTTCCTAGCTGAATGCCTTTTATTTATTTTGTTAAATTTAGTGCAAATTGATGGAAATATAGCTCAAGCATCTTGAAATTTAACAAGGTGGGTAGAGCACTTTCAGAAATGATTATAACAGGCAGCAGAACTGGAAAATATGCATGGTAATTATTTCAGTGCAGTTCTCTTTTTAAGATCAGCTACGTAAACAGCTACTGAATGCGTATAAGCCATCGCTGCTATAAGGGATTTGGAACGCAGTAGCAAGGAATACAAAGTCCCTGCCCTCATGGAGGACACAGACAATAAACAACATACAAACAAAAAAATACACATGTATAAAAGTACTAGGTAGTGATCACTGCTCTGAAGAAAAGTGAAGTAGGAAAAACAGATACATTGTGACTGGGGTTAAGGGAGGTTAGCTGGGGAAGGTGTCTCTGAGGAGGTGGCATTTGAGTAGACCTAAATGAACGGAGGAGCCAGACAAAATCCAGGGCAAGGGGATTCCAGGCAGAAGGCACAGCAAGCAAAAGCCTTGAGACAGGCATGTGCTTGACACTTTCAAGGAACAGCAAGGAAACTAAGCTAATTGGAGTGTCGCCATCCGGGAGAGAGTAGTAGGAGGCGAGAAAGGAGAGAGAGCTGCCAAACTGGAATGTTTGAGGCAGTGTGGAGAATCTCGGACTTATTCTAAGTGTGCTGGGAGGCCACTGAAGGACCGAGAGCATGGGTGACTGTTCTGACCTACTCTTTAAAAGGATCACTAGCCTTTGCAGAAGACGGACTATAGAATGGCATGAGCAGGTGGCAGGGAGGCCAGGTAGGAAGCTAGTTCATGTTGACAGGTGACAGTGGCCAGGGAGGGGGGATTAGAAGTTCTCTTTGGCTTGGAAATAGCTGGGGCAGCTGGTGAAGGCGGTTTTGTAGCTGCTGAAGACAGGCAGGCTCTGGCTGCAACTGTCACGCCATCTTCAACAGCAGGAGTCAAGCCCCTGTGGCAGCCACACGCTGACTTACGCTCTCAACTGTGCTTCCTTCTCAGGTTGCCCACGGTGCCGGCTCACACTCTCCTGCCTGTTTCTCTGAGCTCCTCTCTCATCTGTCCCTCGGGTCCATTCTCTTGTGGCCCAGGAGCCCCCATGCCTTTCCACCAACACATCAAGCCCATCTCTGCAGCAGCCTCTTGACACTTGCTGTTCCTCCTGCGGGTAAAGCTCTTATACTCACATTTCATGTGATTTCCAACATTTCCTATTTCTGTTCATATTTCTCAAATCTCAAATATCATTTCCTTGGACACTTCTGACTATCCTACTTCAAACTGGCCCTCCAAGATGTTCTCGTTCACTTCACCTCACTTCTTTCTTTCATACATTTTTATCATAATGTGGTATTATTTTTATCCACTGCTTAAGTGCTTATCATCTATGACTAAAATACACTGTGCATGCGCACAGGAAACCAGTCCTTGTTCTCCGCCGCAGCTACAACGCGCAGGGCCGAGCTTAGCACGTTGTAGGTATGCAACAAATGGCATGAAGAAGAATGGGTGACTAACAAGTCCTTTCTAAGACTAGAGGCCTTCCCTGAAACTTCCTTCATCTATCACGGATGGCGTTTGCTCCGTGAAACCTCAACTTCTGGTGAATATAATGCCCCAAATAATATAAACAAAGCTCTCACCCCCATTTGCCTTCTAGGTACCACTTGGATTCTCACAGCATGCCTACTCGTTAGACTGAGCCTCTTTGTATTGATAGCATAAACTAATTCATATATGTAATTCAGTAAAGTGATCAAGGCTGAGCATGTCCTATCTTTTGGAAGTTACGCTTTGAGACATGAAGTGGTCCTTAGTGTGTTCAGCCTTAGCAAATATTCATTATCCAAATCTCTTGTCAATTTAGAGGTTATGAGCTTGAATATAGCATTTTTCATTTATTCTTTCACATGGCCAAGGTATTAGCATAGTTTGTGTTTTAATTACTCCAAATTTTATCAATGAGAGCCAAATTCTTTTTGTGCAATGTTAACTATAATTATTTTCTGTTTATGCTCTTTCAAAAAAGTGTATACATTCCAATTCATTGTGTGTATTTAGTTCACTTCACCAAGTTAAAAAAAAAGGGGGGGTCAATGTGTAGTAATTTTAAAGGGGATGTATCTAGGTTTGGTTAAAAAAAGTAGATTTCAGTTATCTCATTTTTCTGCTGCAAAGACCAAGTAATATTTAAATGTTTATTACTTACATCACTAAGAGTAAATTTTGTGTTTCCCGAGGCTAATGGGAATTAGGAATTTGTTTTTTAAGCAATAAATTTTGATGATGGCTAGCATCATGATTGTTAAGATTTTTTTTGAATTTTATGGGCTCTATACATGGGGATTTCTTTTAAAGCTGAAGACAAAAAAAGGAGAAGTACAAAATATGTAGATAGAAAAACAAATGGTAGCACTGATAAACATAACTCAGTACAAAGTAGGGGCTATTACCACATTGCAAGTATTTTGGAAAATGTGGACCTACCTGCTTTCCATATTTTAGAAAGTATTCTATAATCAGTTATCTCTAAGTTGAGAACTTAAATGTGGAGTGAGATAAAACTTATTTTCTAGAAAAAAAAATAAAAGTTCTCTTTTGGATATGTTCAGTTTGAGACACTCTTTGACGTCCAAGTAAGAAAGTCATTCGTTCATTTAGCACACATTTATAAGCACTGCTGCAAGGCGCTCTTCTAGTTGCGGGACTATTGTAGTAAATAAAGACTGCCCTCCTGGAGTTTCTCTTCTAGCTGTGGAGGAAAAACAAAAAACAAATAGACATGTGACCGATGCTCAGTGCTACGTAGGAAAACCAAGCAGGCAAGGGGGAGAGAGAATGCTGGTGTGGGGAGGCAGGGGCATGCGGCGACATTACAGACAGTGGAAGGGACAGAGAGAGGCTTCAGCAGGCCTGAAAGAAGTAAGAGAGTAAGCCAAAAAGCTCGCTGGGGAGAGCAGCAGAAGCAGACGCAGATGGAACAGTGAGCGTGAAAGCCTTCGGACAAAACGCACTTGGCAGGCTCGAGGGAGAGCGGCAGAGTGGGAGTGAAGTGGCCAGGGAGGAGAGGAACACAAGCCAGGATCCGTAAGGCAAGGGGGGCCAGGACACGCAGGGACTTGCAGGGCACAGTAAGGCAGGGACCTCTGCACTAAGGCCCACTGAGGCTGCTGTGTTGAGAAGGCTGCAGGCGGAGGTTACTCAAATGGTCTAGGAAAGAAGCGACTGTGGCTTGGTGCAGGGTGCAGGGCCATGTACTGCAGGTGGTGAGGACGGAGCGATTTGGGTAGTATTTTAAAGGGAAAGCTGGCACATTTGCAATGGACTGGATGGAGCGTGTGTGGGGAAGGAGGCACCTGGATTGCTGCCTGGCATGGCCAGGGAGGGCAGGCGCCACTCACTGAGTGGGCTGAGGCTGGCAGGCTGCGGCTGCGGGCTGGAGTCACCCACCTGGGCCTGGACACGCCCAGTCTAGAGAATGAGTAGGAATGAGTCAGACTGGACAGGGAGGTCTGGATCGGAAATCTGGGAGTCACCAGCCCATGAAGGTCACAAGCCTGGATGACATCACCTAGGGAACAAGTGCAGATACAGAGGCCAGGTCTGAGGTGGAACAGGACCCCTGCTCTCAGCGAGCTTCCACTCTAATAGGAAGAAACAGAAAGTTGGCACATGCATGTCATCCGTCAGGTGATAACTATGTAGAAAAATAAAGCAGGGGAATGGGATAGAACATGATGGCAGTCGTGTGTCCATGGATGTTATTCGTCACAGATGTAAATTTAGGAACCAGGTGCTAGGGAGAACGTAGGCCGCATAGGTAAATTTGACGGTCACCACGTTTAATAACGTGAGATAGGATTGCTCAGGAATGGGCACAGACAAACAGAGAAATGAAGCCTTCAGGCTCCTGGACGTTGCGAGAGGAGCTTGTCATGACAGGATTTGCTTTGGAAATTGATGTAGGATGGCAGGATGGGCTGGCAGTGGAGCAGCCTTCTCTCTAAGCCACTTAGCTGCTACTTTTTGCTCAATCTTTATTCAGGCCTTGGAGGCGAGTGACCCTACAGCTGTTTTTCATAACATATATTGCTCAGACTACTGCATCAGAACCAACTGAGCAGCCTGTTAAAAATGAGTTTCCATGTTGCATCCTAACCCTACTGAACCGACTTCTGGGACTGGACTGTAAAGGGAGGAAAATACTCATATCCACTAAGCTTGAACACTACAGCAAGAAAGGCAGGGAGAAAAATGAGAAGACAATTCGAGTGGAAGGGAAATAGGGAGGCAAAAACAGTAAGCAACACGACTGACAGAAGCCAGACCGAGGCGGGCGTTGAGTCGCTTCTGTGTTTCCAGGGGAGCTCCCTAATCAGATCTGTGCATTGTATGAACGAACTGGGTGGGGGAAGATGTAAAATGGAAACATGAATTCAGCTCCTAAAAATTATCCTTACTGCTATGGTCAGGCCTATCAGTGCTGAGATTCCTGAGTTCTTAAAATCAGAATATTTTTATATGAATGAGTTGAGTTTTTAAGAAAAAGTATTTTAGTTTTTTGGTAATCGTCTGTATTTTGTGCTGAAGGAGGAAGAAAAAGAATTATTTGGGATAAAACAGACAAATCCTTCTCAGCAAAGCACAGAATAGGCATTATTCCAGAGATTGAAGGCTCATCATACTATCTTTCAATTAGAAAGGTGTCTGTATTTCACATCTTACGTTATAGTACTAAAAGTGTAATAGAAAAACGAATCTGTATATAAGACTTAAGTCATTACACTCCATTATGGAGGCAGAACATATAGGTATTATTAATAAAAACTTAGGAGATTTATTCAGAGGCCACTTGTTATGGCACATTTTAAAATTAGAAAAACTCTTTGTATATATAAAAAAATACAGCTGACTCCATATTTTGATTTATGAAAAATAAATTTATTACATAACACCTTGTTTTTAACAATGTTCAATTATTTTTTTTTTATTCAGAATACTTGTGTCATTCATGTAAAATAGTTTGATACAGTACATTGTATGTTATAGGTTTTCTTTTTCCTCAAAAATTCTAAGGCTCTCCTACTCCTTCTCCTTTGCTGAAGTAAGGGCACCCTAAACATCGTGCGAACAAAGTTTTAAAAAGAAAATTAATTGAACAAAATTTTAATAGCACTACACCAACCAGCTTTAAAATCAGGACAAAATATCTGAATTGGATGCCACACCTCTTTAAAGAAGTTATCATTCATGCTTTTTTCATCTTAAAGCATGCTCACAAATCAGCAACACCAACAGGAAAAATAAAACACTGTCTATGACAATCATTTTAGTTTGTTTGCTGAACCAAACATGTTTATATCAATGACAACATATTTAATAACTATCAAATAGCAGCTTTCATACCAGTCAAGTCATAGATTGAAAATAAAAACAAACTTATAAATTGGAAATTAATCTTTGGGAGTTTTGAAACCTTTCTGGAGAAACTATGTGGCTTTTTGTACTTTCAAAAAAAATCCAAGCAATATTCTTGGTCAAAAAACACTGATTAATGAAGAAAATGAATCAATCCACTGATAAGACACTAAAAAGAAAGGTGTACCAAAATAATCTCATTTTGAGTCTTGGTTATTTCGTTGAGTTAACATATACTGTATGTTTCAAGTACCAGTTAAACTTTTGTGTGTGTGTGTGTACTATTGGTCAGATAATGTTGTTACACTGAAAGAATTCACCACATACAACGACAAATGCTTGCCCCTAGCACATTTCACAGCTTCAACTGCTACAGACTGTCACTGAAAAAAATGCATTGGTCAGTCTGAACCATGTCAAGTAAACTATGGAAGTAGCAAATCCACAACACAAACTGTGCTAGCACTTTCTTTTCAAGTCTAACTCCAAAATAGGTACAACTTGGAAGCCACTACCCCAATCTGTGAAAAGTGGTGGAACTTGGCTACTGGACATTTTGAAGATGTGGTTGTACAGTACATTCTCATGGCCCATACCAGGTTCCTGCGGAGAGCTGCACAGTCAGCCCTGCAGCATTCGCAACAGTGCATTGACAAGATTCAGACGCAGCTCAGTACCGATGTGTCTGATGTGAGTACTGTGGAGGCTGCTGGGAGGTAGCTGAGTATCCCATGCTGCTCTGCGGCTGTGATGTGCTTGGTCCAGGGTTGGGATAGGCAGCATGTGGATTGGAACGCTGGAAAGGAGAAGGAAAAGTATGATTCAGGTGCTTCTTGGGATCGAGCAGTTCTATCCCAAGCAGAAAAGCTTACATGTGATTGAAGTGTCTGTATAGATTTTATGCCATGTACTAGCTTTAGAGTTAAGAAGACAGAAAACTCAAATCTTTAACATGAACTCTTCTTTAGGAAGGTAGTAAATAATACTAAGCCGAGTATTATTACTATGCTGTGCAAATACATTTGTTTCTATAGCAGTAACCCCATTTTATGCTGTTTTGTATCTACTTGGGAAATAGCAACTAATTTGCTTGTGATGTTTACACATGAACTTGATGTATACATTAAGAAATTCAAAGCTAATTTACATGCTCGTTTCTTCAATAGAAAACCTCCTAACACATACATACGACTGAATAAAAATGAATATGATAAGAAAAGGTACCATAGGATCAATTTCTTTGACATTAACACATTTTTATTCCCTTTAAAACTACTGAATCTTATTTTCTGCTACAAGTTTATATACAAAAGTAAAAATATAATCGTAGAAACGTAAGAGTGGTATTCTCAATTCTAAAAATGGCACAAACAGGAGGAACAGTGATAAAGCTTAGAGTTCTCTAATTTTGATCTGTTATATTATTTCCATTCCTGCATCTCTCTCATACTATTTGCTCCTAAGACAAACACTATAAAAGATTAACCATAATTTATTACTTCTCTTTCAAAGAATATTCAACAAGTCATATAACTCCAAACTCTGCCAATCCTAGCAAAAATAACATTTAAAAGACAGTGGACACATAAAATTGTAGTCAGAAATACTATTTTTGATATCACCCACAAAAACCAACTACAACAATAATACCAACAAAGTAGTACAGCATCATTCTCTTGGTTTCAGAAGCAAAGGTTAGAACATTGTTCTGCTTCATTCTAAGGATGCCATCACCTCAGTGTGCAAACACATTTGTGGGCCAAGAGAGATGCACTCTTCCTATTCAGAGAGAGAAAAAAAGATGCTGGAACAAACATCAACTGCCACAGACGTCTGTCCTTGATTTCCTTGTTAAGCTAACTGGAAGACAATGACTTCTGTGGTGTGACAGGCTGGACTTCTCCCTTAACCAAAGCAATACGTTAACATCTAATGCCTTAAGTACAGTAACGGGCACTGGGAACCTTATGTTTCATAAGATCTCTTTTTCTTCCTTATTTTTTTTTTTTTTGGTAGGTAAATAACTCCAATTGGTCAGGTTTTCAGTATCCTGCCCATACTGAAACCCAGTTTAGTTGGGAATATGATTAGAACAAGCAGAAGAGACAGGCATGTGTTATACAATTTTCAAAGCAGGTCTTTCCACAAAGGAACTGACTGACAGTGTCACATGATAGGATCCATAAGCAGGCATAGAGCAGCAGATCTGAGTCTGAGTCTGGGTCTGCAACTAGCTCTCTGGGTGACCATGTGCAAGTTATTTAACCTCTATAAGCCTCAGTTTCCTGAAATGGCAATTACCTCCCAGAGTTAGCATGATGATCAAAGGAAATAATGTATGTTTCATATTTAGTATAATAGCTGGCACATAGTAAGTACTCAATAAGCTGTTATGATTATAGCATCACCAGCACCACCACCATCACTTAGGAAGTGCTTACTGTATACTGTGACTGCTACTAAGAATTTTAATGTTGATAATGGTAATAAAAATGATAAAATATTTAATAATTGGTATCATCTACTAAGCGCTTATGTCAGGCTAGCCACTGTGCCTTTGCATACATTTTCTCAATCCTAACTACAACTTCACATTTATCACTATCTATATTCTACAAACAGGGGAACTGAGAACATTTGAATTACCACTCAAGTTAACAGAAGCAAATGACCAGGCTGGGATTTGAAAGCCTAGGTTCTTAAGCACTAGGGTATATTGTTTCAAAACCATAGATGCCATTTATCGAGCTGCGACTATAAGCTAGGTGCTAAGATGTATCATGTCTAATCTGACAATTGCAAGTTATGTTTTACTAGTCTCATTTTAAAGATGAACCTATCCAACGTCACACAGTTAATAAATGACATAATTTATATTTGATCATTCCAAGGCTTTCTGGTTCAAAAGTCTAAACCCTTCCTACTATACCACTGTCCATGCTTTTCCATGCCAATAACACTTCATGTCAATGTATTTCCCCAGATACACAGAGGTCTATATTTCTCAATTATATCACACTTTCTAATGACCACAAACCCATATGCAAACACCAACATGGCAGGTCAATACAAAATAAAGTTGGAAATACCTGATAGTCTGAGGTCATGATTAGTCCACCTGAGGTAGTGGTAGGAGGAACAACTCTCACTTTTTTCAATGGGGGTCCCTGTGTGTGACTGCTGTCTTGATTCCCTGGGTGACCAGTTCCGTTAGTGTGGTTATTGCCCTGCTGCTGCTGCTGGTTCTTCTCAATTGGTTAAACAAAAAAATAAAGTTCAACTCAGACGGAGAACAAAATACACCCACAAAGGAAAACGTTATGGAAACATTCATGAAACAAGAAGCTGCCAACTGTACTTTAATACTTACTTTGTCTCCTTTGTCATCAGGTTCTTCTTCTGTTAAAAATTCTCGTTTTGGGTAAGGGATTTGACAACCGGCAAAAACACTGGTCACAGGAAAAACAGAAAAATGATTTCTGGTATGCTACCAATGTTTCAAATGTTTCATTTAGGCAATTTTCATTTTAATTTTCTAAGATGAACTTTGCTTCCACGTTTGCATATATAAAGCACCTTTCATGTAACTGTGACAACATGAATCTTTTCTCTGTAACCAGTGACACTATAGCAGGCTATTTAAGAGCCTTTCATTGTATAAAAATAATCAATAATCATCTAATATGATTCAGCTTTCTTTTATCACAGTATTACTTTTATTACCTTATAACGAAAATATAGATTCCAGCTGAAATATGTGTCACTATTCAAAGATAATTTTTGTTTTATCCTCTCTACTGTATTTAAAACAAAAGATAGTATAGGGAACACAAATTTATTTGGGAATGGTCTTTGTAATTTTGGAACACAAAACTATAATGACAAGCAGTAAGCAATCTCAGTGAGTCTGAAGGAGCTACAGCATGCATAATTAACCTGATTATTGCTGAAATTAATGTGACCAACATTTCATAAAGCAAGAGATGAAGAGAAATGCCTCTTAACCATAAAAGCCCCTAAATGACACTTCAATCAGCAGAACTCATTTTGTGCTTGTCATAAGGATTTCTTTGGGTCCCCAAATAAGAGGAGTGGCAACTTAGAGTTGACAACTAAACTGAAGCACGCTCTAAAAATTCCATCATGCTAGTGAGTTAATAAGTTGATCACTTACTCGGATGTAGGAAGTGGGTCTTCTAAGAAATAGGGATCCTGCATAGCCTGTTCTGAGGTAATTCGCTTTATTGGGTCCATGGTAAGCAACTTCTGAAGCTGAAAACATAAATCATAAAAACATTACTGCATTACTTCTCATAGTTACCAAATTTTAACACATATGTAAGGGCAGTATATATTTTTTGATGAACAACACGACAATTTGGAGAGTATTTATGCCCCTAAATTAACAACAAAAACCCCTAATTATTAAATTTAATGTAGTAATTCACATTCATTCCAATATTCATTATCTCACTTGATTCTCAAACAAATATTAACTATACTTATATCTTCTGACTCTACACCAGTAACTTCTGCCCTACATTATCTAAATTGCTTTATCCAATTTAGAGCAAGACTAAAATCCTTGTATTTTCTATTCTTTTTCTATTAAGAGGAAAAACTGTTGCAACACAAATAATACAGTAGCGACATGTAGCTATTCAAATTTAGATTCAAATTAATTAAAAGTGAATTAAATTTAAAAAATCAGTTTCCCAGTCATATTAGGAATATTTCAAGAGCTCAAGAGCCAGATGTGGCATATGGCTACCCTACTGGACAGAGCAGATTATGACAGAAAGTTGTACTGTACAGTGCTGTACTAGCCTAAATAAAAAAGATGATACACAAGTTGTAAAGTACAGGGTTGTGATTATGAGTGGAGACTCTGAAAGGAGATAGCTTGGTTCAAATCCTGACTCAACAACATTTATTAGTTGAGTGACACTAACTAATGGGCAAATTACTTTAACCCATTTGTCAAATGGATATTAAAAATAGTACCCATTAGCACAAGTTGTTCTTAATATTAAATGAATTCATATATGGAAAACAATTATAATGGTGCCTGGCAAAAAGAAAGCACTATGTAAGTGCTAGCTATTATTATTATTATTGCTACAGACAGAAATGTCACACTAATGTGAAGATTCAGTATTTTTTAGTTAAAACATAGTTCATTGAAGGCTCTAGGAACTAGAATATTTGATTCTAATATGTGACTTAGATTATATCGTGGTCTCTTAGTTTATACTCTGATCTAATGCAGTGGTTTTCAGACTTTAGCATGCATCAGAATCACCTGGAGGACTTCTTAAAACAGACAGCTGGGCCCTACTCACAGGGTTTCTTATTGGTAGATGTGGGCAGGAGCCCAAGAACGTGCATTTCCAACAAGTTCCCAGGTGATGCTATGCTGCTGCACTGGGACCACACTAAAAAACCAATGAACTAATAGACACATTAAACTTAAAGGGAGATGACAAATTTTAGAGGATAAAAAGACATAAAATATTTAAAAATGCAGATAAAATGCTGGGAGAATGAGATTCAAATTTAGTTTTGATGATGTGATATTTCAGTGAAAGCACAATTTCATTTTTAGGGTTGAAAGGAAAAGCCTGGATTTGCTATTTAAAATACCCAACAGTTTTAACGGAATTATAATAGAGCTTCCAAATAAGCTATAAGGAAGGTATATCCCTAGAGTGTTAGTGGTGATGGCAGGGAAAGTCACCTGGCACTGTAATGAGTAGCAGGGAATCGGGGGGGGGGGAGTGTTAAGAGTAATTCCCCTAAATCATGACTTTTAGTCTACCCCCATTATCACTTTCTTAGAATAAATAGCCCATAATTTTGACTTAACCTTCCAATTTGGGTCCTGTGGTAAGTACATTATACTAAACCATTATTTGGTTAATACGTTGTGTGGTAATACGATAGGTTTAGCACTGCTTTTTAAATTGCTGATGGGATATGAAACAGATGATATAAAATGTGACATGATATAATAATAAGTAGAAGATATAGAAGCAGAAGCAGTAGAGGGAGGGAAAAAATCAGAAACAGAAGCAGAAATAGAAGAAGTGTTTGCCAAGTGGCCTGGGTGCAATAAAGGAAAGTTTAACCCTTTCAGGCTAAGAGAATTCCAATCTAAGAATACTTGAGAATAAGGATTAAAAGAATTTTAAGGCAAGCAAAACACAACCTGTTTCCCCAAATTCCCCCCCTTTTTTTTTGAAAAGAGGTCTCGCTGTTGCCCAGGCTGCAGTGTGGTAGCACAGTCATAGCTCACTGTGGCCCTGAACTCCTTGGCTCAAGTGATCCTCCTGCTTCAGCCTCCCAAGTAGCTAGGACTACAGGCTCGCTCCATTACGCCTGGCTAATTCTTTAAATTTTTTGTAGGGATAGGGTCTCTGACATTGCCCAGGATGGTCTTGAACTTCTGGGCTCAAGCTATCCTCCCACCTCGGCCTCCCAAAGTGCCAGGATTACAGGTGCACACCACCACACCCAGCTAAAAATTCCCGTTATGTGTTATAAACCTTTTTTTGAAAACAAAAAAGTGAAAAACATACTTATTATAGTGTTACAATGGAAACTTTATTGTAAACAAATTTAAGTTGGCAATAGTTGAATATAATCCCATCATAAAATACCCTGCTAGTGCATGGATTCATTTAGATTCTAGGTCAAATCATTTTTCCATTACACAGTCATAAATACGGCATCTCTCTTACTTTCCCAGAAAAAGCAAGTAACACATACCTTCATTGAAAGACTTCTAATACTCAAGGTTCCAAGAGTTATCTTGGCGGTTAAGAATTTTGTAAACAAACTTTCAAAGAGTTGAAATACAAAATAATTAGTTCTACAGAAATTATTTCTGAATGGTGGGATTGTTTCCTTCTTGATACTCCTCTGAAATTTTAACATAACCAATAAAAAAATATATAATTTTAAAAATGTTTTTGACAGATTTGTTACATTACTACCTTTAGAAAATCTAATGTGACCAAACATTAGTCTGTCAAACCTTGATATTTGTCTGGAAAAGCAAATATTTTGACATCTTTACTGGTATGCAACAACAAGATCTCTGCACTTACCATTAAAGTACTCTAAGAGTGTTAAGTAATCATATAAATTAACCCAAAAAAGCCCCAGCCTGGGCTAGTCAATGAGAAAAAAACATTTCATTAGTACTGTTATCTAAAGCTTACCAAGTGGAATGCTTTACTATCTGGTTTAACTTTATGTTTTTCCATATACTTGATAAGGCTGCAGTTGGTATACCTGAAAGAGAAATACTATGAAATATCTATATTAGATCTGAGGTTAATTTAACATTAAAGTTCTCCCAAACAGAAGTGTTTTGATCATAACTGATATAAAATATATATTGAAAATGGTATGATCAGCACAAAAATAGTAGTACATCAATTTTATATTTAGTTCAACATCCATGATAGTCACTTTTGAATGGATACCGATGATCAAATGTAAGACAATTTCATAAATAACAGACACTGAGTAGCTTTTTTCCTATGAATTTTATTTTAACAATTATGTTAAATAACACCTCAGTCAAAAGTTTAAGTCAGCCTTACCAATAAGTTTAAAATACATTTGTGATAAGTCTATAAACCGTACTCTCCCAATCCTTGACCTTGCATTGTAAATAGGTGAAATATTCATTCTTCTCTACTAGAACTTGTTTAAAATTAATATATAACCTAGATTGGCAGACAAGTGGCTATTAGCAAGGTTTATTTATTTTAGTCTCTTATTTCTTCAGCCATGATACTTCCCACTAATGTCTAACTTCCAGCAAGTAGTAAATATGGGAAGAAATGAATTCATTTTTTTCTCACATCCAAATCAGCTGCTAATTAGTCACCTTCCTTAGATCATTTAAGTATCTTTAGAAATGAAGACTGTCATCATGAAAAATATTTATTAGAGTCAAAGAAGTAAAATTACTTATTAATCTTATGTTGAATATTGTATTATGTTGAATATTCAATCTTACACTGAGTATTCTGGGAAAGCAAAAATCAACAAAGGGTCTATTTTCTTTCCAACTTACGTATTTCTTCTGAAATCTTTCATTAATGTTGAATGTTCGGGCATCTTTTTTATATCTTCCCAATCTTTATCTGTGAAATACATTGGTAAGTTTTTATGTTGCCTAGGTTCCTGTTCTCAATAATTTTTAAAAAGGTTACCACCATTTTTATTACATTTCCTATACTTTTAAACCTCCATGAAAGCTCATACTTCAAATAAATGCTCAGCTACAGTAACATCTTGAACTGTAAATACAATTCCTTATCTCTTGTATAGCTTTAGATATGTTTATCTTTTAAATTTTAAACTGCCTACTTTCTGTCTTTTACTATAAGCTGCCTCAATTTCTATCACTAGAGCAGAGTAAGTTATAAGTAAATATTTCTATTATTAAATACTCTTATTTCTATTAGTAAAACCACTTATTTTCCCTTTTCCACCAAATTTCTTGGTTAAATTAATAGCCAATTGCTTCAATGAGAAATCTAAGATCTTTCCCCTCAGTGGCTTTAAGATATACTTTTTACGATACAGCCCTCCTTTCACCTTATTAAATATATTTCTTTACATCAGCAATCAATGTAAGCGGTGATAACTGCAATAGAATGGGGTAGGATAGAACCAGTGTATGAATAAGTCAGCTGGTACCTTGGCTAATCTTAGTAACACTGCCCAAGACAACTCCAGCTACTTACCAAATACATTAAGTACAAAATGTTTTGTTGGCATTAGAGTTGCAAACAATACGTGCTAGATAACCATCACTGCCAATGGGCTTTTACTGAGAGTCTACTAGGTGCACAGCACTGTAACAGGTAACTTAACAGCACCTTTAGCTTTTAAACTGCCTTTACAGGTTTGCTTTTCTTTGAACCTACTTGTAAAATTATTTGCTAACTATCCTCCAAAGACATCACATATTGTAAACTAAATAGACACCCCTAAATGGAATTTTCTCCTGAACTATTTCCTTGCTCCAATTTCTCTATTTTGTCAATTTTCAAGCTAGAAATCTTGAGATAATCTTTTAGTCTTCCCTTAATTACATGGTTCCTATAAAAAATTCATATTTGTCCTTTATTCTCCATCCTTATTATCACTTTATGCCTGCAGTACTGCTATAGCAAGCAGCAGGTTCCTCTGATTTCAGTTACCTCTTTTTAACTGATTTTTGCCTACCACTGCCTTACTGATCTTTCTATAAAATAACATAAGTCATGTCTCTAGTACTCTAGAACTTATCATGGATTCTTATTCTTTAGCATATCAAATTGAACCTCTTCTGTCTGCTTTTCAGGGTTCCTTATTAACTGAGCCTACCACACACTAAGCATCGTCTCCCACAGAGGTCCTCACCACGTCCACCCCCTCATAGAAGCCATGTTCCTTTCCCCGTGGGCTTCAGAAATGGTGGACACATTCAGAAACAAGAAGAAAAGGTCATTCCTATCTATTTGCTCAAACCACACCTATTTTTTAAACATTCCACTTATAGCAGTACAATGTAAAGTCCAAGAGGGCAAGAATCATGTCTGTTACATCATCAATATTTTTTACTTAAGATAGTGCCTGGCACATGGCAGGCACTCAAATATTTAGGGAATAAATGACATTCCCATCACAACAAAGTGCTCATCCCAAGACTGTTGACCAATTTTTGCGAGAGGTACTATCTGTGTAGCTATTCTGCATTTACTGATAATTAACACCCTTATAAGGGAATGTAGAATTAAAACTCCCAGATATATCTGTATTAGTCTTGAGTTATAGTGACCTGAGAAATATTCTAATGAGAAACAATTTCTATTAAATATTTGACTAACCACAATTACTTAGGTGTTTTAAACAAATTCTCATTATTCTGGACCTCTGCACAGCTTTTGGTAACTGATAAACCACCATTCTGTAGTATAATTAGGGACTGAGATATAGTGGGCAAGAACTAATGCCAGGGACGGGACACCTGTAAACTGTCTCCCTGTTGCAAAACAGTGGGCTAGCTCACCGTGGAGTACTGTGACTTTCACCCACATTCTAACTGTTCTAACAGAACACTTAAAAGAATGTTCTTATTGACAAGGGTTATGCAGCCAAAATGCTATTATTCAATATAATGTGATTTCTGTATAGTGCCCTAAATAGAAATAATGTTCCAAATCTGTATTCAAATGCCAAATAGGGGCAAGATTATATGTGCTGCCAGAAAAAAATTCCTACTAATGAATTTTATTTATAGTTTCTACTGGTAAGAACTAAAGACACCTTTTTAAATACAGATATTGCAAATATTTTTTTCATTTCAAATATCCAGCAACAAAACAAAAAAGGAAAAAAAAAATGAAACAAAAATACAGTCCTCCAATTCAAGAAACCCATAAATATTTTCATGCTAAGATGTGAACGCCACAAATTTTGCTGACTATTTCTACAGATCTTTGATAAATACAAGTCATAGAAACAAAGAATCGAGTAACAGTAGCTTTTATCAACTAAAAATATATACCTCTCCAACGAAGACATGTAAGTTCAAACAACAGTGATTTAAAAACAAAAACAAAAACATAATGTGTACCTGCAGGAAATCCCATTACATTGAATATTCTGTCCAGCTGGTCATGGTGATAAGGATTACTAGTTTTGATGTCCTCTTGTCGACAGTGAAATATTGGTTCTGACGTTAGTAGTTCTGCAAATATACACCCTATAGCCCAAATATCTTTAAAATAAAAAGAAAAAAAAAAAAAGAAAAGAAAAAAAAGGCAAAGAAAAAAGAAAAAGAAAGGAGGAAAATAAAGTGGTTCTTTCCAAAAGAAAATACATTTTTATTTTGGTGGGGAGTGTTTTTTCTTTCTTTCTTTCCCTAATAAGTCATATTAATTCCTAAGCAATTATGATTACTAAAATCACAAAACATTGTTTGTAAATATATACTCCCATGCCACCCATCCTAATTTTTCATTCCCTATTATACCTCCATCCCACCCAGTGGCTTCACGCTAAGCCTAATGAAATTTATTAGCTGGATTTTTGGTGAGTTTTAAATGCCCCAAACATTACCTTTTCTATGAAATACATACAAAGCTGCATATGGAGCAAGGGAGCCACAAACAAAGAAAACTAAATAAAAATAAACAGAAAACCCAAACAGCCCATGAAATTGTGCATTTGCCAAAAACAATCAGCACAAATTTTTGTAATAAAATTATTTTTATCTTGTTTATTTACTTGCTAATTTGTAAAGTCTAATAATTATCTTCTCATGTTTGCACTAATTAACAAGGTGCTATTCCAAGAGACAATGCTTGACCTCAAACAGTCTAATGAAACAGCATTTCTACTTTAACAGTTTTTCTTTTAAAGTGTTTCTTTATGCTATAGCAGTGTTGGATTTTGCAAGTTTCAGCATTAAAAAAAAAAGGACAAGGAAATAGAGAGCAAAATACTACCTTTAAAATGGGCTATAAATTCATAAGAATTATTTACAAAAGCCAGGCTAATGGATTTCTTGTACACAACAAAGTAAATTCTCTTCATTCACAAAACATAGATTTACTTTCATTCACATTAAATTTGTACTCAATAGAACTATTAATAGAGACAAGATTTTTATGCCAATTTAGAATTTAGTATATGTGCTGCCAAAGTGAGCACTGCCAATTTAGAATTTAAAGCTGAAAATATTTCATTTCTACCTTTAACAAATCCCTAAATTGGCAATGTTAATTTCCCTACAGTAAGGACAATGGTGTGCACACAGCAGACACTCAATAAGTGGCTTCTGATTGGTCTAACCAATACCTGTGGCAAATATAAATAACGATAGGGGACAAATAAAAATTACTATATTGTTAAAGCTGATTGTTTAGGTATGTTAATAAATTGTCACTTAAAAAGGAAATGAGAAAAAAAATGTTATTTATAAGTGAGAATTCCTGAACTCCAAAACTGGAATATAGACATTTAATTTAATGTAAAATTACCATATTTATATTTCCAAGTAACAAGTTAATCACCTATTTACTTAAATATTCACACTTTGACTAAAGGGGAGTGATTTTTAAAAATGACATCATATTTGTGTATCAGAAAACTAAGTCTAGACAATACCACCATATGGAAAAGTCTCACCAAGAAATACAGGCCAAGCTGTTTTGTTTTTATCATCAGAAGGCAAATAGGAAAATTAATTACTTTGTGATTATTCTTGTTTACATAGGTATCCCATGTAAATCTGACTTGTGATAATCTTACTCAATGGCCAGATAGGCAAGATAAATAAATCACAAAAAGGGATGATGGATCATTTTGCATGTTTAAACCTCTACTCACAGCATACTCAAGAGACACTATAACAATTTGTCTGGTTAGCTATTAAAAATTCCAAATAAGAAAATAAAATACGTAAAGGAAGATGAGAGGTAAGTACTTTAGCTATCATTACAGCTTTACTGCTTTTAAAATAAAAAGTCAGGTAAGTAGGAAAAAACAATTTGTTGAACCTTGCTTAACCCTACCCTAGTAACATCTTTCTTTGTATCTTCTACCACCTCGCTCTTCATCAATTTCATCATTCTCCTTTCTTCAAAATCCGGACCCAGACGTTAATCATGAACTTTGAGTCGCTGACCAGGCTATTATTTCACACAAATTTCTAATTCTTGTAAATAAGTCTCTCCTTCCTACCTTGCCTATTTTTTCAGATTGTGCCAAATTCATGGAAAAGTCTCTTTCCTGCTCACCTACCTGCCTAACTCTTTCCAGAGAGACTTTTCAAATTAAAAACGTAAATCCCATCTACTTCTCAAAATGTGTGATGCTCATATGTAGGTATTGAGCTGACTGGGCAAAGTAAATAGTAACTGGCACACTACATATACAATATATACAAATATCGGGGGGAATAAAGAGTCTGTTCAATAAGATTAATATTTTAATCCATAGGTGTACTAATAGCAAACTTCTATCTTGATAAAAGGGAGTAAATTCTCATTTTCCCTATTTTATTGTGTATTTCCCATTTAGCAGACTACCACAAATTTAGTAGGCATTCAGCTATTTGAGGACAAATACTTGAGCTTAAAAGTCCATACTCTAGTAAAACTTTTAAGACTACTTTAGTGATAATTAATTAGAGATTGATATTCCCCTTTCAGCCTTCTCCCCAACGTCAATCAAAGGAACAAACAAAAAAAAAAAACCCACTCAAAACTGAATTAAACTTTGTCCCCAGAATTACAATGTTTACTAACCTATTAATTCCTCTCTGTGGTTTAATGATTCAGCTTGCAGTTCTGCACAACTGAAGAAATGACCACAGCACTAAAATCTGTTTGTAGTGGGGGGAGGGCGGGGGGACATGTTAGTTTGATGTGTTCAGATCAGATTTTTTCCCCATGCTTTTGCTCCTTCTTAGTAGCTTTAGTTTAACATAATCCACCAAATTCCAATAAAAGATTTAACCCTTCTAAATGATGTTAAATGAACATATGAATGTATTCGGCAAGTTACATGTATGTTCAACTAGAAAGGTTATTCTACCACTCACTCACAATACAGCCATCAGACAGGGCAGTCAAAATGCTAGGGCAATTGTTGCTAAGTAGCTTTAGTGGTGCTGTGGGGAATGTGTTGAGCATTTTACCTTTGTAGGTAACAGGAGGAATGGACCTGTGGTAGAGACTGGAATCAAAGAAGAAGTTTCATTTTATACTTCCTTACCTTTGTTTTTAAAAACATATTAAAAATGGTTTGTGTGAGATTTCTACCTCAATTAAGCAATTAGTAAGATATCTGCATCATAACTTTTTGAACCAATGTTTTGATAGAAGAAAAGGGTTCTCCAAGATTGATCTTGGGCAAGTTGGTGTACACTGGACGCGGGTGTGGGGATCACCATCGCTGAGGAAATAGCACTGACCTTGGTTTCAATCATTTGCACCCAAATTGGTTTCCTCTGTGATCTTCCTACCTCAGGAAGCAGTTGTTATCTAAAGCCACAGAACTTTTAGAGTTGAAGGAGATCTAAGAGGATGACTCAGGCTAAATTTTCACTTTCAGAAAATGAGACTAAAGGACTAAATGTCTCCCCTAAATACCATCCCACCTACCTTGAGTGAGAGATAAGACTGCAATTCTTTGTTACTTCCATTGTTCAAAGATGACAAAGTTATTTTATGCATATATTCATACTGTCTTTTCAACTGGATTGTAAATCTCTTAAGGGTAAGGGCCATAATTTGCATTCATATCGGCTTCTCCTAAGTTTTAAAAAGTTTACATAGTAGTTACCCAATAAATTTTGATGTTGGTGAGAAGGAGAAGAAAGGAGAAAAATATAAAGGCCTTCTCTCTCTCAAATTATGCAGCCATTGGAACAAGGTAATTTACCTTTCTAACTGCTGGTAATTAGCTTTGTGGCACACACCCTACATTAAAACTGCTGGACTGTAGAATGTCCTAGTGAATAATAGGTTACATAAATATTCTTAATGTTCCCAATAAAATATAAGTTTCTTAGGAAAAACAAGAAGATAACAAATAATAAGCCAGAGTCACAAGCTTCTGTGATAGTATATTTTTTACTCAATTTAAAACAATTCAAGTCTCAGGTGTTCAGTTAAAAGGAGCTAAGATTAGGTAATCACTTTCTTATTTGTATAGTCTGTTAGTATGTCTTACCAAAAGTAACACTGCTTTTAAATATTCATTTTCTAGGTGGAAAACAATAGCTGAGTATCATAATTAGTTTATATAGATGTCTTAAATGCATTTAGAGTACACTTGCAAAAAAGATATCCAAATGTGTGTTTAGCTAATAACATGTATTCAGAAATAGGACTAACTTAAATAATTTCTTCTTTTCCTTCCTGTCAGGGACAAGATTAATTCGTTTATTCAACAAAGAGCATTGAGTTTTCACTACCCACCACGTAGGCACAGGCTCATAATGGTGAACAGGTAGGTGAGGGCTATTTTAGTGGATTTGAGATACCGTTCCAGGCAATGACGACAACAAGGTGGAAGTGTGATGGGGGAAGTAGGGTGCTATTTTAGACTGTGTGATCAAGGAAGTTCTCTTTGAACAGGCAGTACTTTGACTAAGGTCTTAATGAAAAAAAGAAACTGGGCATGTGGAGACCTAGAAGATAGAAGGCAGACAAAAGAGTTCAGAGAAGGCAGACAAAAGAGTTCAGAGAAGGCCTCAGTCCACAGTACTATTGTTGAGTGGGAAGCAGATTTGTCCTATACAACTCTGGGGAAAATTTTGTACGTGGACATACCAGCTAGAAAGTCTGTATTTTGAACAGTTGATCCTCCTCCCCACTTTCCTCCATTGCCCTGGGGCTGGCAGGTATATAAAGCTTGGGCCAAAAGTTGGAGGATTCTCCCTGAAGACTCTGAATGGTCTCAGAGGAAAGACTTTGTTCTAGCATTTAGGGTTTCCCAGGGTAATGGTGGCTCTTGGGTGGATCACCCTAAAGTTGTCAGTCTCTGAGCCCATGATCTATGTACACAAAGTTCCCAAGTGGCTTTTTATTACGTATGGAGAGACACACACAAGGGTCACCAAACAGTTGAAGAACACTTGCCACATGGAAGGGAGAGATCAAGACATACAAATGTAAAGTGTACCTATAAAGAAAACAGATAATTATTCTGGGAATACTGTAAATTACAAACAAACACTGTTCTCACTGTTCTCACAGATATTTGAGAAGTTTTTCCTTTCACAAAAAAATACAAGATGCTATGAAAAAGTAGTAATCAGAGAGCTTCTTGTTCTTAGAAATAAAAAGATAATATTTTCATAAAAAAATATGAAAAGAAAAGTCGTATAAAGGATCAGTCCAAGAAGTTTAACATCTGACTACTCTGATTTTAGGAAAGGAAGAAATAGAAAACATTGAGGAGGAAATCAAAGGACTACACACAAGAGTTTTCCACAGATATTAATGCATGATATGAATGTCAGATTGAATGTGCACATTAAGTGGCAAGTGTATCATTAAAATGTTAAGAATGAGAATTCTTATTTGTTTTCAGAAAGAAAAAAAACACCAGGTGATCCACCAATGATTGGAAACAAGACTGACATGAGACTTCATCAGCAACACTGATGCTAGAAGACAATGGAGGAGTATTATCAAAGTTCTGAGAGCAAATTATTTTATACCTATAATTTTAAACCCTGTCAAGCTATCAAGTATGATAAAGGCATTTTTCAGAAATACAAGAACTAGAAAAGTTACCTCTAAGACACCATTCCAAAGGAAGTTACATGAGAATATACTGTAGCAAAATAAAGGATGAAATCATGAGATCCAGAAAGCAGTAGATCTAACCCAGAGGAATCAAAAAGGAAAAAGCCAGGATGAAATGGTAGATTATGCCTGTAGACCAACCAATTCAGAATAGAAAACTCCAGGCTGGAGATATCCAGTAAAAGAAACGTGGGTTTAATACCGTCCTGGAGAATACAGAACAAATTAAGGAGGCAATAAAGACACACAATAAAGAAAAAAAGAAAAGAAAAGCACATTTAAAAAAACTACTTGATGATGAAATGCAACCAAATAAAATCAAGCAGAATAAAGATGTCAGTGATGGGGAAGCAGTGGTAAAAGGAATGTGGTAGCTGAGCATTAAATTCATTATAATATGGAACTTAAGTATAAACAGCCGTAGGAATTTTGGTTAGCAAACAGAAAGAAATGTAAACACTCAGAGTAATGATGATGATGACATTACCAATGTAGCTTATGAACGGAGAGGTTGGTAGGGGAAGAAGTATAAGAGCAGTAATTTCCTAATTCTGCATAATAGAGAGGTAATCAATACTATCAAAAATGAAAAAGTGGATTAAAATGTCCTAAACTGCTAATTTTTTTTTCATAATGTTTTCCCTGTAATTTTAGGGAGATCTTTTAGAAGTTAATGTGAAAAGAAACATTTGTCTGAAGTTCAAAGATTTCAAAATTTTACTATTTTATTTCTCTTTTCAAATAAAATTAAATGTAAAACTTTTGCTTAAAATGGAATGCATAGGATGATCTCATCTATTTAAAAAGTTTTAAAATATCTACGTTTCTATGCAGAGAGAGATGTGTGGAATCATATACCCCTAATGCTGATGATGGGTATTTCTAGGTAGTGGAATTTTGAGTTAGTTTTTGCTGTTAGTTTTATAATTTGTTTTACTACTTGATTTAAAAATATATAGGAATATGTATCTTTTACAGGAACTTTTAAAAAGTCATGGAATTTTATTTAATTCTACTCACCAATAGCTTTGGTATAATGTCTTGCTCCCAGAAGCAGTTCAGGGGCTCGGTACCAGAATGTTACAACCACTGGATCCAAATCTGCTAAAGGCTTCAAAGGTGAATTAAATAATCGGGCAAAGCCCATATCGGCTGTAAAACAGAAAAAAAAATCATGTTAAGTAAATAGATTTTTACTAATACAACAAATTAGACTAATTTAAAAACTGTTATTTAGTAAGATATGAAAAATGTGCTGAATTCTGGTGGGAAAAAACCCACAAAACATCTTACCCCTTTTAGAAGTCTAAATACAAAGCAAGTCTGAGGTTTCTGTTCTTTTCAAACTACTGTTACCCAGCTCTTCAACTGGGTAATAGACAAGCTCTGCTGCCTGGGGTCAAGAGTGACCCTACTCTTCCAGGAAGATTTCTTTCCAATTGTCACACCACCATTGGGGACAGGGTTATTGAGCTGCATTTTCATTCTTAGTACTGGTCACAAGCACGGAGAAACTGGATCAGTTAGTGTAAGGCTTTCCATTATTTGCATCAATAAGCCTTTTCACTGGTGTAGTTAATCAGTGAATGCCACTGTTCCCCCCGCCCCGCCAATTTATTTTGGTTGAATTTCACTAATTTTAAAGAATCATAGTATTTTTTTTTAAGCTGGAAAAGACTTTAATTAAATCACCTCCTTCTTCAGATGAGGAAACTAAAGTTCAAGAAGTTAAGTGATTTGACGAAGTTCACAAACTCATACCTCAGAGCTGGAACTGAGCTTAGATAGAGTTCATAGCATTTAATACAATTTAACATGTAATGTAGTTATATTTGGGCATGGCTATTTACCCTGCCAAACCATAATCTTCTTAAAGGCAAAAACTGTGTCTCTTTCATCTCTCTATTCCTAATAGTATCATGTACAGTTGTCCTTACACATAGCTTTTGCCTAATACATGTTGAATGATCACTATTCATACCACCTATTCAAAAATTTCAAAATTCATCCACCATTGGATAAGTTTAGTTCTATTCTCCTGATATACATTTTTTAATGAAGTAGGCACTATTCTAATCAACTTAATTATGAAGGTTTAAAAAACCCCAAAAATCTGGCAAAGAATTAAAACCACGAGTCAGATTACTAAATACTAGTTTACAGAAAACTAGTATTTCTTCTTAAATGTGAATGTTTTAAGACATAGTGTTGTTCAAACCTGACATCACCATATATATTACACAGACATATAATTCCAAACTAGATTATTTTAATGTATTATATTAATTTTCCCCAAATTATACAGTAGAGAATGCATTTGTAACTACTGCTTGCCTAGGTCCTTTCTATTTTGCATGCTTTGAACTTACATTTGAATTTGATGCCACCAAATTGGACAGGACAGACTACTTTTTAAAAGCACATGTAAAGACTTAGGCATTTACTTGATGACACTAGGATGAGTACTGACAGAGCCTGGTTCTCAAGGAAAGCCAATGGCTTGGAGTACGCTGAGGTGCATCAAATGTTCTCATAACTAAAAATTTGCAAAGTTTATATCATAAAAGAGTATTTTAAGAGTCAAATTAGAAAAAGAAAGTGAGATTTGGGGGATTTATAAGGTAGAATAGGGAAGAAGGGTTAAGAACACTTCTGTTTTTCTTTGTTGGTGAAGTGATACAAGTCAGAGGATACTTCTAATTCATACTAAATCTTGCAATCAGAAATTACTATTAAATTCATTAGTATATACTCCCATAATCCTGCTGCCTTTAAATTAATATAATTTAGTTATAACATTTCTTTTACACACACACAAAACAAATTAAATATATGTGACAAACACAACTTGTAAATGACAATAAAAAAAAATAACCAGTTGGGTTAAATAAATTTAGTTCTATCCTTGCAGACTATCAGACCAGAAATGGGTAAAATTTTGCTTTGATATATAGGAAAACAGAGCTATTAGAAAACATGTCAAGGTACAGAATGCCCATTAATTTTTTTCCCATCAGGCAAAGGCCTACCACGAGACAGTCTTGTTAGAATTTAAGGTTCTGTACCTATTTGGCCTCATGGCTTTCCCCAGTTTGTAACTCCTAATCTAGATGAGGTCAGCAGAGGTATATGTTCTCATCTAATCTCACTCAGGTGAACAGAATTGATGGTAGAATTATTAGCATGCTGTATGCCCTTGTGACTAAAGGCGAGGCTGGCCTCTAACAAGGACAGAAGCCACTCACCTCTACAGGCTATTTTTAATGAAGGCAGAGGTTTCTAGGAAACTTGCACAGCTTGTTTCCTAATTGGAACACTTCAGTCTCTAAAGAGCGTCTGACACCTTTCAAGAGTGTGAAACATTTTTCACTTTTATGTATACTCTTTAGAAATGGCTTTGATCATATGGAACTACATGAATATATGCATGTTATTACAGCAAAAATTCGAAGTGATATAGCTGCCTGCAAAAATTAAGAGTACTACACTGTGACTTATCAAAGATATCACATACCAATTTTTACTCTTCCTCGCTCAGGACCTTCACCCATAACTAAAATATTAGCAGGTTTCTGTGGAAACAAAATAGTGTTTTTTTTCAGTAGACAGTAGTGGTTTCTTTTAAATAGACAATATGCCAATATAACACAAATCCACCTTTTAAAAAACCTCATTTATGTAAAAATTAAAACCAAATACAGGAAGTCACCAAAGAAACTGTATGATATATGCAAAGCAGTACGCAAATTTCACAAAGGCCCAGATATGGCAGTGCTTTCTCCATGGAGAGGTAAGGCTTTTCTTGGCCCTCTTATCAGTCTATTTTCACTACTGTGGAACATCTCACAGAGAGTTACAATGCTGTGGTTCCTTCTCACTCTTTCAATTATATAAAATATCTGTGACTTTAAAGGAAAAATGAACCTGCAAAGACAATTTAGTACAAGGTAGTAAATTAATTACAGGCAAGGAGTCACCGATATCCTTTTTCTGAAACAGCAAGATATGTGTCTATGTTTAAATAAACGAAAATCGAGAAATTTAATAAAGTCTTTTTAAAACAAGTTAGTCAAATAATACGAATTTTTCATGACAGCCACAGTTTTGAGTTTTTCATTTTCAAATGAAAAAGGACGCTAAAATTTAAAGTGAGATTTTACAAAAGAAGTATTTCAGACAGTTTTAAAATCTCTAAAAATATACTGGATTAACTGTCATCTACATCTGTTATGGTATCTACTACACTATCCTATAAAGGTTGCCCCTTCCTCAAGAAGGGGGAAGGGGAGGAAGAAATAAGGGGGGTGGGGAGAGAAAGGAGAGAGAAAATAAAAAAGCAATTGATTTTCTCCCCAAACCTTACTCATCCTGCCATCCTCCTAGCTACTTGATCTGACTTTAATTCTACCAGTCTGCTAAATAAAAATGAAACTAGATTAGAACACCTCTTCAAATATTGATCAAAGCAACCTTAAAATCAAATTAAAGATTTTAATGAAGGCTGTTTACAGTGGTAACCATTTCACAGGCTTCCCTAACCATATTTAGTGATGGCCCTTAAGCTATTACTGCCAACATTTAATTTGTACTATGTTATTCTATCAACTATCAAAATTATTTTTTTACTCCCAGCAAAAAAAAGTTATTACTGAAATGGCAACATATACATTTCAGAGGTTAAAAATTCCTATAATGTTTAAGGTGAGAAAACTACGCACCAGAGAGATTAAACGACTTGCCCTAAGTATAATCAGCAAGGTTGAACAGCAGCAGAATCTACTCTGTCTCTGAATAGTCTCGGGCTCCCTTCCTAATATAACATTCTGAAAGTTAATTTTATGTAGCAATTTTTAGAATTAATGTGTATTGCTGTAATAATAATAATAATAATATAAATGTTTTATTTAAGAAAAGAATTCAGAATCTCTATCAATCACCACACACATACACTTCTGACCACTGGGATAATTGGTTAAGTACCAAAAGTAAGCACAGCACTAACAATATTCCCTGGGAGCTATACGCAGGTGTTGCCCAGGACAAATAAAACTGCTTTTGTGCACTGATAATCAATCAACACTGGGTTATTCTCTGAAGTCTCTTAGGGCTCAGCCTACTTCAAAGTGACGCCAGATTTCTGAGACAGTGAAATGTTAAAGGCAGAAGAGGGCTTTCCAAGTGGAATCAGTAGGGTTTCTATTTGGTTAAGGGGAAAAGGCTTCCTCTCAACTCCCAATGTGGGCCCAGAAAGGAACTTTCATGTTTATGCTAGAACTCTCTTCTCATGGTTCTTCGGAGCAGGACTCGCTAAACACCTCTTGAATACATTCCCCGCTCTTTAACCCCATTTTCAATCTCTTCCCATCAAATTCATCTTCTGTTCTGCTGCCAGGGTTATCTTTCTAAAAGAAAAATCTGATTATGTAACTGGCTTGCTTAGAACCTTCCCCAGTAACATGGAAAATCATAAGAAGACTAGGTTACAACAGCAGAACACAAAATGACATACGGACTATGATTAAAACTAGGTAAAAAAAAAAAAGAAGCTCCTATGACTAAGGAACAGAAGAACAAAAGTGTAGAGTAATAGAGGTATGAATGAACCTTTTCAGAAATTTCTTTGAATTTTTTTGCTATGCTTTATAATTATTATTAAAATATTTCAACTTTGATTGGCCCCTCCCCACCGGTGGATAAGATGTGGTGGGACGCAAAGCACCTGCAACCTGGTTTTCCCCATCTCCACCCCCATCTCCCCCTGCCCCACACCACTGCTGCCACGTGGATCTTTTCAGCATTCTAGGACTAGACCACAAACTTTTCACAACTTTGTCACTGCTATGCATTATTTCTGTCCCAAAGAACTTTTCCTCTGTGCTAAAATTTCATTCCTTTCTCCCCCTCAATGATAGAAGGGGCAGGGGGAATATGAAACACTAACACATGAAAACATTCTGAATATAAATATGAAAATAAACTATAAAGTTGCATTCAGTTAAAAGTTTCACCACCCATCCCTCTTCTACCCCATCCCAAACCCCACTACCTTCTGTGATTGACTTTTCTAGCACTGTAGCGTTCAATCCTAGAAGATTATGTCCTTATCTGGCAAAAGCACAATGTATACATGAACATCTCTCTCCTTCTTCTATTTGAGATGAAGTAGAAAAGATCATCCTCTCTCTCCCTTTTTTATTTCCTCCCTCTCTATCAACACACTTTCTTACTCATTCAGCAGCTGGGCCCAAATCTGTGAAGCCCGGGGATGGTGGGATTGGCCAGCTTGGCACCAGACAAAGGGGAAAATCCCTCTCTTGCTTTTCATTTCAGGTTTCTTTTATTCTAGACTTACTGAGCTGGTCAAGTTCCAAACCTGGGGATGAGTATTGGTGGGGAATAAACAGTTTCTTTGTCAAGATCTGGCCTAGTATTAGGGTTTGGGGCCAAAGCTCCAGTTAATAATTAAAAATTACTTTGTTAGGCAACTCACTGCTTACTGCATGATCTGCAGCAGATTTGGGGGCCAAAAGCTACCTTCCCAGCATCTCACTTTTATTCCAACACTATCTTACTTTTAATTCAGAGTCAGTCAGGCATGACAGTCACAAACAAAAGAGAATGGTTTTAAGCGTTGTTTTAATAACACGATTTATAAACAATGGGTCCCTCCTCATGTTACTTTCCATGGTAACATTCCACATGCCTCAGAGCATGACAGTCTGATTTAGTAAACAAATCTAACTCTAAATTTCTTCTTTTCTCAATGTAATCTAATAGGAACCTCAAGAGAAAAATGCAGGAAAGGCCCTAATGGTCACGACTACTCTTGTCAGTGTTTCTGTTTTATTGTTTAATCAGTATTAAGGAAGACTTCAAAAGACTTGATGAATAATTTTAGTACTTAATGCCACATTGAAACAATATTCTACTCTCTAAGAAACCTAATTTCTTGATATAAATTTCTTTCCTTTTCTTTGTCCACCAGTGGCAGGATCTGGTAGCAGTTTTTAGCCCTAAAGCCAAAACTTGCAAGTAGCTAGTGGTATTATTAATCATATGTGATTTGTCATAACCATAACTTTGGTAAATAATTTCTGATCTTTTATATGCTATCAAACATAACTTTGAAAGAACATACAGAACTTTGCTGGTGACATTCTTATGAGGCATATACTCCATTAAACTCTATTTGTTGCCATGGAAATCAGAAGTCCAACATGACTTGAAAGTATTATAACATCAAGGCAACATCTTCAAGTACAGCTATGCTATGTACAGGAATGATTATAGAACATCCTTTACTGCCTGCTGAACAATGATATAAATCAACAAGATACTATTGTGTGAAACTACGATACCCTTCTCCTATGGTTGTTTTATTTCTCCCAGGCTTTTCTTCTTGTTTCTGCTGCTGTACTCCCAAAAAGGGCTCATTATTATTTCCTAAAGCAGATGTTTGTATTGCAAGGATAACCGTTCTTGTAGAAGCTTTCTGTTCTCCAAAATTTGTCATGCTGGGGGGAAAGCATGATGATTTTGGCATACAGCAGGGATGGCAATAGTTTCATTGTAGGGGCCAACTCAGATGGCAAAGCAAGGACTAGCAAGCTCTATCTTGAGAAAGGCAAGGACTGGGCTGATGCAAGGACTGCCAGTATTTATTACAGCTGCCTGCCATAGGTGTGGAAGTGGAAAATGGTGGCACATCTGTCAAGTTAACTGCAAGACCTTTACTTTAGAGGTAAAAGGGGGTTTTCGTACGTTAACTAATGTAATAAGGGAAATTGGAGATTTTGAGCCAATAGCAAAAGTTGATTCTTGATGGATCTGCCTATGAAAATAAACAGCGATCCGTAAGAAACCACAGTCAGTACTTTTCTCCAAGATTTGTCCAGAATTAAACTTTCACAAACATTGTGTTATTATAAATAATACAGCCAGGTGGCAAACTTTCTAGATACTCAATGAGGATTTTGTTTCACTTTGGTTGTGATTCATTTTGTACTACAGTACACACTGAAAGAACTAAATGACTAACTCTGACATATATCTTATATATCAGAAGTCCTAATCAGATTCAAATGCAGGCAGCAAAGTCTTACATGGACATATATTCAGTAATTTTTAAAAAATTGTTTTAATGAAATCTTCTAAGGAGTTAAGTCACAGAAATCTGGAAATCCAGTGAATGTGGTCTGAAAGATAGCTTCACAATACAGATGTTCACTTTGTCTTCAAGGCTGTGAGTTTTTTACCTCTAATACTAAAGTTTACTCCAATATTATTGCTAAATACCTTTAATCTAAAGGAGAAATTATCAGCTTCTAGTAAAGTTGTTTCTTGCCTGTCTTTTATTTTATTTTTTTAAGACAGGGTGTTGCTCTGTCACCCAGGCTGGAGTGAAGTGGCATGATCACAGCTCACTGCAACCTCGAACTTCTGGGCTCAAGCGATCCTCTGGCCTCCGCTTCTCGAATAGCTAGGACTACAGGTACGTGCCACCACACTCGCTAATTTTTTTTGTTTTGTAAAGGTTAGGGTCTTGCTACGTTGCACAGCTCACTGCAACATCCAACTCCTGGCCTCAAGTGATCCTCCCAAAGTGCTGGGATTACAGGTGTGAGCCACTGAGTCCAGCTTGTCTTTTGTATAAATTTGAAAAAAAGAATAGGAGAATTCTTAACCAATTCTGCTTCCTGATAAGAACAAGAATGTTACTTCTAACACCTGATTTCATCCTCTACAGTAAACAGTTCAAGTACTACACATTCATTCATGTATCTACTAAATTAAGAGGCACAGAGAAACTAGACATCAACAAAGACAACAAACAGTTCTTGCCCTCAAAGAGGTCATAGTCTACAATAAATGGGTGGAATATTTCTGAAAAGGGACACCACAGGGTGCCTCAAGGACTCAAGGTGATAGGGCGGAGGGGGGGTTGGGGGGGTGGTAAGAAGGGAGCATTCAGTAGAGCACACCACACACTGGCAGTGCTCAACAACCACAGGGATGTCGACTAGTTTTTGACTTACCTAGTAAGTCTTCTTTCAGGGAGAACAGAAATTAGGTTCTTTGACTGTCATTTTCAATGCAAATCAAGGTATTTTATGAACTAAGTATTAACTTCACAAGAGTAATAGTGCTAATAATTGATGACATTCTCTTTTCATAACTCCCTTATTTTTGACTCCAATCCATTCTACTAACTCTACTTTTTGTTTTCATCTACTTTCTATTAAGTAATATAAAGTTAAACTAAAATAGTCTTTCATCAAATTGTGAATATCCTTATCAAAAGTACTTAACATAGTTCAGATTATTTGTTTAAAATTAATATCTTTCAAATCCACGGGTTTTGAGTTTTTCTTTTTTTTATTTCCCCCACAGACACTATAGGGTTTTGAGTTTTGAACTTACAAAATTCTTAAGCTACCTATTTTAGGCAATTGAGGCATAGCACACTAGTATAAGTGCTAAGAGATCAAAATACAATATATAACTTCCTATTTTCACTGACACAAAGATCATTTACTTACTGTTGCAGAGACTAACAGGCAATATTCATATCCTTAACAGTGGAACAGGGGTGCATACAACAGAAACTGCATGGCAATAGAAATATACTTTTAAATTTCCAGGCACAGATAGTACTTATTTCTAATAAAGAATGTGTGTGGGTGCATACGTGTACATATTAATATACATGTGTACATTTTCATGTAGATGGAAATGTGTTTCTAGGTCTGATTCATTAATTGCATTTTTTGTAAAGCTGTAAAGTTTTATAACAGTTTAAACAAATTCTAATGAAGAGTCAAGTCAGGAAGAAGAGATAACTGTAACTTGAAGACTAGAAAACTGAATAATATTAAGGAGACCAAATGCATCTTAAAGAAGAAGTTGTAAGGGGCAGTGACAGAGTATCAAAAACCTTTTAGCTTTCAAAATAGGTCTGGTTTTCTTTCATTATTATTAATTTAACCCAATTTACAAAAAAAGTAATATTCAAATCTGAAAATCACTGTAACTACAAACATTATTCTAAACAATGTTAATTTATAGATTTGGTAGTTAACAGTAAACCATAATACTGTTTTGTGTTCTATCTTCCCAATTATTATTTCCTTGACAAATCTAGATATTTGTATATTATTTTTACTAACTATATTGTATTCCTCTACTAACAGTTGGTTGTGCCACCCCCTCACCCTCCCACTTTTGGCAGTAACCCTAATGATGCTCCCACTGACACTGAGTGTAAATATTATGCCACTCTGCTGTCCCCCAAACCCCTGACACATGCAGCAGGTCATTTCCTTGGGATACAATCTCAAAAGTAGCCTTATCAGATCAAATAATACCAATAGCTTTATCATTCTAAAACCAGATTTTTTTTTCTTTTAAACTTAATGTTTTATTTAATAATATCTCCTGGAAATAATATTTGTCAGCTTAAAGGAATCTTTTTCATTCTGTTCTATGGCTGTATAGTGCTCCATTGTCTGCATATTTTATATCATGTTTTATTCAATGTCATATGCTTGGACGTTTAAGAGTGACTTCCAATATTTTGTAATTAGAAATAATGCTGCAGTGAAATAGCCTTGTGCATATATATGTTTGCATTATTGTGGGTGCATCTTGAGGATAAATTCCCAAAAGCAGAATTACTGTGTGGAGAGATACATGCATCTGTAGATTTGTTATACATCACCAAATTTCCCTCCGTGGGTGTTGAATCATTTGCATCTCCACTAACAATATGAGAAGGTGTCTTTCCTGAGAGTGATACATTGTATTTTGCTAGGCCTCAACAGTGAGCAGACAGTGAAGCTGGGCACCATTCTCTTTTCCATCGATTCTAAAATATGGTACACTTTGAGTTTTCAAGAAATTTTTTTGTATTTTGTTTTCTAAATTTCAAAGGTAATACATGCTTAATGGATAAAACTTGTGAAATGAAGAAAAGCACAGTGAAATCACATCATCCATAATCGCTAAACTGGCAATGGCTACTATAAGCATTTTGGAGTATATCTTTTTGTCTTTTATCCTCCTTATAAAATTAAAAAGCACCAAACGAAATACATTTTTCACTTAGTATTATACCACGAAGATTTTTAATCTGGAAATTACTTTTCAGATATAATCTTTATGAAATAACTTTTCTGATATGGATTCACCACAATTTATTTAACTCATCTCCAATTAAACATTTAGGTTGTCATAGGTCCTTTATAATAATAATTTTTAAAAAGCCATGACAAACATTTCTGTACATATCTATGATAAATTCCTAAAAAGTAAAATTTCTGGGTAAACACTATAAACATTTTTAAGAATTTTTACAACACATTAACAGACTTTGCTCTTGAAAGCTTGAAATATCAGTTTGTAAATTCAACATTATCTTTTATAAAAATAATACCATCAAGTATGATAAAAGCAAGCTACAAAACCAAAAGCTTGTATACCTATCTTACATCCACATCATAAACATTTATAATTTAATCAGCTTAATTGATGTATAACAGCAACTTAAGTATTTTAATTTGAACATCTTTCACTGCTAATCATATTATGATTTACTCTCTTTAGTTTTGTTTTATTGAAGAGACTTTGGTTATTAAGCTTACATATTCAAATCAATTCTCTATATTCTAGATAGCAAAAGTATATTCAATTATTTTTGCCATTTGTCTCACATATTGCTTTTCTCTTACTATCAATTTTACATTTTATATCCTAGGAGTATTTTTACTAGTGTTTTTATATTTAACCTATCATATCTTTAGTGATAGCTGACACTTCTGAAATAGTTAGGAATTTACATCCAGCTGTAGCTAGAATAAAAATGCTAATTTTCTTATGTACATTTTATATCCTATGATCCACATGGGATATCAAAAGTTTAAGATACAAATAACAACAAAATTTAACTATAGGCAAGAAAATTTTTCTCCCTACTGACAATAGTGATACCCTTCTTTATTGTGAAATAACTTCTAGTTTACTATACAATAAGTTTTCATAATAGTGTGAATCTATTCATGAAATTTTTAATAGTTCTTGTACTTTTTAAAAAACATACATTTTTTCCTTCTAGAATGCAATATTTTTGTAGGAAAGTTAATTTTTTTCAAATACAATTAAGAAAATACAATTAGCTACCCAGATTTAACCACATTTTTTCAGTATATTTTCTTTCTTTTGTCAATATATTTATTTACACAGTATTTTATTTCTACTATTTTGTGGTCTGCTTTTTCCTATAACATTGTAACATTAAACTTACCATAAAAATAATTTTAAATGACTACACAACAGTTCATTTTTTCTTTCTTTCTTTTTTTTTTTTGCCCAGGCTGGAGGGCAGTGGTGTGATGATAGCTCACTGCAGCCTCGAACTCCTGGGCTCAAGTGATCCTCCTGCTTCAGCTTCTCGAGTAGCTAGGACTACAGGCATGTGCCACCATGCCTGGCTAATTTAAAAAAAAAAAATTTTAGAGACGGGATCTTACTATATTGCCCAGGCTAGTCTCAAACTCCTGGTCTCAAGAGATCCTCCTGCCTCGGCTTCCCAAAGCACTAGGATTATAGGACTGAGCAACCGTGACTGGCCCAGTTCATCTTTTCTATGTGACAAAATTTACTCAACTATTCTCTAGTTGTTAGACACGTAAATTTTTTTCAATTTATAACTATTACCATTAATTCTGTGATGGCCTTTTTACCTTTTCAATAATATCCTTAAGAGAGTTTGCTAAAAGAGTTGTTAGATCAAAAGGAATGAATATTTTTAAAAGTTCTTGATAATTCTTACTTTCTAAAAAGGCTGTAATTTATGTCACAGCAGTAGCATTCATTCAGTCAAAACACTGGAGGCAAATTATGTATCAGGCACTATCCTTGGTATGTCATAGATAGTAACAAAACAGATATGGTCCCTGTCACATAGGGAAACCAGACATTAGAAAAAGCAAACAAATACATAAAAAACAAATTGTGATAAATGCTATGAAAGGACAAAAGAACTGAATTAGACAGAATAATGGGGGCACCACTGTGGACAGAGTGGTGAGGGAAGGTCTCTTTTAGGTGACATTTAAGCTGGGACCTAAAGGATGAGAATGAACCAGCCAGGGGAAAGGGTTGCTTAGTAAGTGGTATGTAAGTGGGTGTGGGCAGGAGACGAACTTTTCAGACAGAAGGAAAAACAAGAAGGTCTGAAGTGAGAAATAGCTTGGTTTATTCCAGAAGGCATTTGTGGGTATTGCATGATTCACAGGGTATACTGGCAGGAAATGTGGTTGCAAAGACAGGTGGGGGTCAGATAGTGCTGGGTCTAATTTGCAGATAAAATGCCCTTTTTATCTGTAAAGTGAAATTTCACTGAAGAGTTTTAAGCAGAGGAGTGAGTTCGACAACAGCAACATGAATGTTAGTTACGTGCCAAGTCCTCTGCACAGATTAAATTAATCCTCACAATGACTCTCTAAGAGAGTATATTCCTCCAATTTACAGACGAGATGACCAAAGCCAGAAAGGCTTCCGCTGAACTGAGTTAGTTCATGTTAGCCATTCATACTGGCTCTTCAGCAGTAGAGCTAGGGTTTAAACGCAGGCAGTTTGGTTCCAGAATCCATCCTCTTAACTACTGCATTATACTGCCACTGTGCTGTCAACAACTGAGGACTACTATCTGATAGGAAAAACGGTATCTCCTAAATATCAATGCATAACTTTGCTAGTGAAATTGAACTTTAAAAAATATGTGTTTATACATACAAACCATGTATGTGTCTATAGTGAATTAACTGCTTATATCATTTGTGGCCTGACCTTTGATTAGTCTGGGTGTTTTTATTAACAACTTATATGATCTATTGTTATTATTTCTTTTTCTAATATGTTCCAAAAGTTTTTGTTTTTTTTAATGTGTCTTTCAATCAATTTGTTTGAAGCTATATATTTCTGCCTACTTGTACAATTTCAAGGAATTCTAATATTGGGATGTGTCTTTCAATTTGCAATGGATGCACACATTTAACACAAGAGTCTCTTTTGTACTTTCAACCTCTGTATTAAATGGCACATTTTCAATTGATGATGTCTAACAGTTAAGAAAATACAATTCTTTACTTGTAGTTTTATTGTGTTCTGAGATACTAATGTAGACTTCGTGCCTTTGTCAATACTTACCATGTATATCTTTATCGTCTAGTACACACTGAGCTTTTCTAGTCACAAACTTTTTGAGTGGATGTTTACTTGAAATATACTCTCTTAGATAACCCTAAATTCCAAGTGACTCTATTACATCACATTGTTCTACTCTATAATTTTTGCTCATTCTTGTTGTTTTTTTTTTAAGAGACAGGGTCTTGCTCTGTCACCCAGGCTGGAGGTGCAGTAATGTAATCATAGCTCACTGTAGCCTTGAACTCCTGGGCTCAAGCAAAGTGATCCTTCTGCCTAAGCCTCCCAAATAGCTAGGACTACAGGTGGTGCAACTGTGCCTGGCTAATTTTCAAAATTTTTTGTAGAGACCTTGCTATGTTGCCCAGGCTGGTCTCGAATTCCTGGCCTCAAGTGATTCTCCCACCTCGGCCTCCCAAAGTGCTGGCATTACAGGCATGAGCCGTTATGCCTGGCTGGCACATTCTTTATTTTAAAAATTTTTTCATAATTTGATAGAAAAATGTCAAGGTACATATATTTCTATTTCTTTTTGTACAATTGCCAAACTGAACAGACCATAAGTTCTTTGCTGTATTTTCACTATTTAATTCTTCTGGTGTCATGTGTTTCAATCTTTTGAAATAAAATATACTTTATCTAATACTACAGAAATAACTTATTTTTCTGTATTCTGAAAGACACAGGAGACTTTAGACCAACAGTTCTCCAACTCTCTTCTCTCCCTAAATATTTGAGGAATTTGATGGACTTCTTCAGAAGATGAGGAAATACAGTTAAGTGGTTAAAAATAAGGCTAAAGAAAATCAGGGATGCCATCAGCTACTAGTTATATGATCTTAACTTCCATTTCTTCATTTATAAAATATAGATAAAAATAACAATCTAGGGTTGTTGCATAGATTAAATGTAACTAACGCACATAAAAGCCTGATATATAAAAAGTCCTAGATATTTTATAATTAGATAATTAAAATGGCAGCTAACACTACAATCTGTTAACAATGATTCACTACTCAGTGGTTCTGGCGGTGGGGGGCTGAAATGGGACCCATGCATGACTGGATATGCCCTCAAGATGAATTTTCTATAACACTCTATGAGATACCCCTAATTGCTTCTGATCACTTTCTAGCTTTTCATCTATTTATGCCTTTTACAGATTAAAAAACTGTTTATTATTAGCAATAGTTTTTTAAAAATTAAAGTAACAAAAATACACATTCTTGTAGAAAATTAAAATAAATAAAAGTATACAGGAAGTGAAATTCACCTGAAATCTCACCTCACAGAGTTAAATCATTATAAACATTTTGTTGGACGTAGTCCCAGATTTCTCTAAATCTATATTATTTACATTTAATATAAATATCTTACAAAAGCTCTTGATTCCTATTTTTGTTTATTCAACAGTGAACAAATTTCTCTATGTAAACTGATTTAATAGTTAGACAGTATTATTGCAATTATCCTATTTTATTTAACCAATCCCCTATCATGACCATTTATTTCTGAACCAGAACTATTCTAGAACATTGTTAAACACTAGTGGTGATGACATGTTAGATTAATAAAGGCTGCTGATTGGGGATATGGGTTGGGACATGGGATACACATTTTTCATGCTTGGAAGTTTCCTTCTTTTCTTATTTTATTAAGAATTTCAACCAGAAATGAACATTGAAATTCATCAGATATTGAATTTTGAAAAAGTTACATTTACAACTATTGAGATAACCATAGTGTGATTCTCTCAGCACTACTAATAAGGTGAATCTTGTTAATAGGTTTCCAAATACAGAATCATCCTCACATTCTTAAAACGTGCTTCATTTACTTACAGCATAGTATTCTTTTAAGTCCACCTGGAACCTATTTGCTAATATTTTATTTAAGATATACACATAAATATTTACATGTGATACTGGTCTAGGGTTGTAGGCATTATCTTTATCAGGTTCTGTGTCAGTGTCACGCTTTCTTCCTACAAAGTGATTAAGAAAACATTCTTTCTTTTGCACTATTCTACAACTGTTTATATAATATAGGATTACCTGTTGATTGCGGGTTTGAAGCAACTGTGAAACCATTTGTACTTGTTACATTTTTTAGAGGTACCCCTGCGACAAATGTCTTTATTTTTTTCATAGTTACTGCTCTATTTAGTTGTTCTACTTCTTTACTAGAACCAGTTATGGTAGTTCATCTCTTATTTTAAAATGCTTATTTAATCCAGAATTTTGTAGAACACCTAAATAGCTTAATAATCACTAAAGAAATTGAAATGGTAGTCAAAAATCATCCATACTCACTTCAGTGCACCACAGTAAGAGTCCTACAGATGACTTTTACCAATCTTTCAAAGAATAAGTAATTCCTATATTATACAAACTATTCCAGAGACTAAAATCATTTTCTGAGGCTAATATAACCATGATAACAAAACAGGACAAAGGTAATATACAAACAGAAGATTACTGACCAATTTCATTTGTGAAGACAGATGAAACAGCAAAGGCAATCCAATAGTGCATGAAAAAAATCATGACCAAGCAGTATTGGTCCCACTAATGCAAGGAGAGTTCAACATTAAAAACAAAATAAAACCATATAAATGTAATTTACCACATTAACAGGTTAAAGGAAATAACTACATGATCATCTCAGAAGATGCAGAAAAAGCATTTAATAAAATCTATTCTTGAGTTAGAAACAAACAACTTAAGTAAGCATAGAAGGGATCATCTTTAACCTGATCTTTAACCAAAACCCCAGAGCAAACATCATAAATAATAGTGAAATTAAAAACAGAAATAATAGTCACCTCTATTATTGGCCACTGTATTAAATGAGTAAGTCCTAGCCATTACTGTATGACAAGAAAAAAATGTATTTCATGGATACTAATTTTCACTTTCTTTTCTAAATTTTAGTATTTCTGAAAATGGGATGTATCTTATAACCTCTGTGGTGTGACAGTGAAATTGGCAGTATGTTTTTTCTTAGTCATACATAAAATAATGGTGTAGCTTTCATTGTAGTAAAAAGACATCATAACATACAACGTTTTTAGGAAAGATTTTGAATGTACGAGTCTCCCAGGTGGGAAGCTATTGAGGAATTTTAGATAGGGGAATGACATGATGTGATTTATTTTTTAGAAATCATTCTAACTGTAGATATTAGATCAAACAAGCACCACTAGACAAGTGAGGAAGATTACTGGGGAATTTCTGCAGCGATCCAGGTGGCCTGGATTAGACTAGTGGTGACAGAAATGATGAGAAGTGAGGCCACAAGGCAATTAGTGGCACTGAAGAAATTCAACAGTGTAAAATATGGGGTCAGGTTATTGTAGGGTAAATAAATAAAGATTAATAAAATGAACAATGTGAGCCTCTACCAACTAGCAATCCTGATGCCCACCTGGTAAATCCAAATCCATGTCCTGTAGCAGGGAATTCTGGAATCTCCTTGTGGTTGGTAACTGATTTATTGGATTGACCAAGGGATACTGGGCTAGAAGAATTCCAGAGTCCCTGCCAAATTCGTCCTTCCCTCCATGGTTTCCTCTCTCTGAAGCCTCTTTTTCCTGAGAATAAGTACCACAGTTTACTCTTCTTTGAGAGAAGACACTGGACAGATGATTAGAACCAATTGCCAACTGTACTATATTCAAATTTGAGTTACAGGAAGGTCTTATTGAAGCTGGATCTGAGATACGTTTTGAAGGCAGAACTGACAAGAATCCATTTATTCATTTGCTAAGTTATTTATGTGCATCCAATAGGCACCATGTGATATTCTGGATAGTGATGTTATAGCAGTAAAAAAAAATGGATAAAGTTCCTGTCCCTAAGGTACTTGTATTCCCAGGGCAACGTGATGATGGACTAAAAGTGAAATGTACTTACTGAACATTTATTATGTGCCACAGTCCTAATGTTTCATATGAATTTCCACCAAAAGGACAAATACACAGGTCTGGCCCCATTTTAAAAATGAGAAAAGTAACACTCAGAGAGGTTAACCCTTTCCAAGGTTACATAATTTAAGTGGTGGAACCAAGACTCAAACAAACCTCAGGCCCACTATAATAGGGCCTTGACTTTTCCTCTTTAGCCCATGATGATAGAAAACAATTACTCACGGATAGATAAACTAAGACTCTCTATTGCTCCCTACCATAAGCAACTTTCTTATTTTTCTTCTTAATTTATCCTTTTGTTACTTTTTTTTTTGAGACAGAGTCTCACTTTGTCACCGGGGATAGAGTACAGTGGCATCATCATAGCTCACTGTAACCTTAAACTCCTGGCCTCAATTGATCCTCCTGCCTTGGCCTCCCAGAGTGCTAGGATCACAGGTGTGAGCCACCGTGCCTGGCCCTTTTGTTACTCTTTACTTCTCCCTACTTCTGTTTTAGATTTTCCCTACCCCCTCTTCAGCATGAGGGCTCAGACAACATTTGGTTTTACCAGCTGGTTATTAATCAGAGGGAGAAAAAAATAAAAGAGAAGATCAATCAAAGCAGAGAGGGCCCAATGGATGAGTGTTATGAATTCCAAATTTTTGACTCTATTTTCTAAGGATTACAGCTGTGTAACAATAAGTCTACCCTAATAAGACAGAAAATTAGCCATGCTGGAAACGTTCAAGCCGTGACAGGATGGTTACCTGCTACAGATATTACCAAGAATTACTACACCAGGTAAGAGACTGGAATAGTCTCTGCTAAGATATCTTCCAACTTTAAGGTCTATTGGTCCATGAAATTAGGGAAAACAAAAAAATGATCTTTATTTCAAATGGTACAAGGTGTTCACATAAACATATTTTTAGATTGAGTTAAAAAAAATTAGCAGTCTGTCTTCCACCTTCTATGTTTTTGTTAAATAGGCCTCTTAAACCGTACTGACCTGACTTACAAGCCTATCTGTGATATGAAAAGACAGGAAATTCAGAATTGAAATTAATATCAGGAATTCAGCTATTTTAGAACAGAGTTAGGAATCCTCAGATTACATACCTACTTAATATACCTACAACATGATAAAAATCTGGGAGCAAATTACACATAAATAATAAAAATGGACATAGGTCATTATAAAAGTGATCACTGCATAAAAAAGTAAAGTAAAATCCAGGTGTACTTGGGGGAAAGGTAGGAGACTTTAATAAAGAAACATTTTTTTCAATAGTTAATCTAATAACTGTCATTGATTTTATATCTAATTGTACCTGAGGAAACCTTTAGTTTTATTAAATCTTTAAAAATTCCTATATGTTGATTCAAACAACATTTATAAAAATTTACACAAGATGAACTTTTGGGTTGAACTGATTTTGAAATATGTATAGCTGCTTGTGCTCGTTTCTGTAGGAAGACTTACTTTTGTCTTCTTATTTGATCAATTCTCATTTGCTTGCATCCAGTGAGAAAAGGTTGTCAAACTGAAAAAGACTTCATGAAAGGTTTATGTGCCAAAGGCACCAGTGACTTAAAATAGGTTTAGATAACAATTTTAGCTGAGATAAGAGAATACCTTATCTAATATATTCTATCTTTAAAGGACATTTGCAAAATCTTCAGAAACCTGGAAAGTTATTTAATACTCTAGTCTAAAGCCTGACTCTATTACTAGAAAGTTAGACTAGAACATTAATTTTTATATGCTTTTTCACAGTATAATTCAGAGTATTCTGAAACCCTCTTTGGAAAAACTATTTCTTGGTATTCTTTTTTTTTTTTTTTTTTTTTTTAAGAGATAGACTCTCACTTTGTCACCCAGGCTAGAGTACAGTGTCCTGATCGTAACTCACTGTAACCTCAAATTCCTGGGCTCAAGTGATCCTCCCACCTCAGCCTCCCAAGTGGCTAAGACTACAGGCATGCACCACCACGCCCGGCTAATTTTCTAAATTTTTTGTAGAGACAGGGTCTTGCTATGTTGCCCAGGCTGGTCTCAAACTTTTGCCCTCAAACGATCCTTCCACCTCAGCCTCCTAAAGTGTTGGGATTATAGGCATGAGCCACCATACCACCATACTCGGCCCATTTCTTGGTAGTCTGACTACAGACGGTGTATTTCTCTTAAGCTAATGTGAAAGTCGAAAGGTCAAAAGAGAAAAATTTGGTTGTTACCAAATTAACATCATATTAAATCAAGTAACAGCTTATATCTGATCCAGACAGAGATCTGGTAAATTCTTGTCCCCAAATCTGTCCTGGTTTTTTGAAACACACTGCTGTGGATGATAATAAATCTTGATTATAAAAATGGTAACAGTTATATAAATTACATAATGATGTATCACATCAATTATGTTAAGAATGGAGAAAAACTGAGATAATCCTCTACCTCTATTCAATTTCCAGGATCACTCAAAAACATCATCTTAAAGACACTCTATTTAAAACAAAATCTTGATGAGATAATTTAGAATAACCATTCTTGACTGGTGAGAAGTCTGACTAAAAAGATTCTGGCACTGCACTGATAAAGTGTCTGAAAAAATATTTTTATTATCAACTTGTAATCCACCCATATAAACATGTATGCTATTTGCAGTTGTGACATTTAGTAAAATGAAGTGGGCCACTTTTTTTGTTACATATAATAGAACTCAGTCCATTGTATATGCTCAATATCAAAATTAAGCAAATGTAGCATTTATCAAAAAAACCAAATGGATTGTTTACAGAAGGAATTTGTTTACAGAAGGGAAACAATTGGTCATTTAAGAAAATATCCTTTAGAATAAACACAATATTCATAAAGTTAACTAAAATTAATACAAACCTCATTTAAGTTTGCCTTAATCAGTTGTTACCAAACCCAAGTTTTATCCTCAAGCCTAAATTTTATGGATACAATCTTGTGTTTTACTAGTTACCCAATTAAACAAACAAGAAAAGTTACAATTAGAGTAAATCCTTAGAGTTCCCAATAAACGAAGCAAATCTAACCTAATGAACAACAAACCTGACAACTACAAAGCATTTTTCTTCCGAAAAGCTCTGTTTTAAAGAAACATGCTTATTTTGTTTCAAACACTCATTTAAGGAAGCTATAGCACAGAGAAAGGGCACAGTTAGAACAGAATGCAGGCTCCTTTCTTCCCCACAATTCTATGACTTCACTGCTTTGCCACTTTCAGCATTTGGATAATTTCAGGGTCTTTTCTGCCTGGTTTTTCTTTTCTGAAGAATTTACTGGAGCGTCTTTTTAAATAGAAAGAAAGCACATATATGCCCGTTTTTAAAAAATAACAATCATTCTTTGTCAATATAAAATATACAAAACCACATTGAATATCATATGTAAACTTTAACAACAGAGTAAATAAACATTCTCCTCAGTTTTCTGGTCCAGATTAAAAGACTTTTTCTGATTGTAACAATAATGCAAACTACAAACTATGCAAACAATTTGGAAAGGTATAAAAGAAAGAGTGAAACTTTCCTGAAATTCTACTGCCCATATACTGAATATAATCCCTACTTAGAAAACTGTATTTCCTAAAGAACTACTCCTATTCAAAATGATTTTATTATCAATGTCACGAGGTTTGTATAACACATTAAGGTACTTATAATTTGGGGCTGAGTACTTTCTAAGCTTCTTGATGTTCTTTTTTTCCTAATCATATCCAATGCCCTCTGGGAAATATTAGCCTTGCGTAGTAGAGTTTTCAAACCTTTTTGAACACAACTCAGAGGAAAAAAATCATTTAACATTATATGACAATATTCACATATAAACATAAATAACTGAATCAAAAGTTTCATGAAACGGTAACTGTCCTTAACATACGATGCGATCTCATATTTTCTCTATTTTATTTCATTACTAAAAAACAAAAACAAAAGCTGATTGTGTTGTGTGATTTCTTGACTCGTTTATGGCTTATGATCTGTAATTTAAAAATCACTGACCTAGAGGAAAATTCTTAAATTTTGTAGTCCAGCTTTGCTACAGCTCTGAGTAACCATAATCAAGTCATTTAACCTCTTTGCTTCTCAGTTTTTCTACTTACTAGGAGGCGAGTCAAGCAGACAATAAGAAAATGCACCTCAAACAAAAACAAAACCCCATATAACCATGAGCCAACATTAGTATTGGTAAACAAAACTAATAAATCACATGTTTTTCACTTTGCCTAACACTCAAATATAAACCAGATCCAAAATGCCCTAATAATTCATCATGCTACTGTCAATACATAATGAGATGCCTTGATAAAGTGTGCCCTATGAAATTGAGTTTGAGTCAATGGCTCACTCCAAGTTTTGATCTTATTTAACAGTTGCTAGGAAACCAACATATCCTTCACCAAGGACAAACGAAGTCCCACCAAGTGGTTTCAAGTCATCCAGTATAATTAAAATAAACTTCAGGACAGCAGTGCTATCAGATTTTAAAAAAAATAAGTTGGATTAAAGTTTTGAAATAGCTCTAGCATGTTTTAGACATGCTTATGAAGTGGCATACTGGGCTATTTCACATCATGTACTCCTCATGGTAGTACATCCCCACTGGGATACTCCCAGAGGAAATTTCTGTAGAGATTTATTTTCTAAAAATTTTTATGGTGGCATAAAATACTATTTTGAGTTGGTTTAGGGCAGAAGTGGCTAACAAGGAGATAGCTGCAATAGTTTCAATACTCCAAAACATTCCAAATTTCATACACAATGTTGTAATTCAGCTTGAGAAAAAAAACAAAACTAACTACATTGAAAAGTTATAGTATATCTAATATTGTATGCCACTTAGTAGGACAGGACTAAAATACAAAAAAAAAAAAAATACATACTATGTGTCTGCTTGTCCAAGTTAGCTACCGCTATAACAAAACCATTAAAGTAACCATTAAAATGAAATTTTGGATGTTAGATATTTTAAAACATGGAAAATATTAGTGATCATATGAAAACTTGATATATACTGTGATAGTTAATTTTAGTTGTCAACTTGACTGGATTAAGGGATACCCATGTAGCTGGTAAAGCATTATTTCTGGGTGAGTTTGTGAGGGTGATTCCAGAAGAGATTGGCATTTGAATGAGTGGACTGAGAAAGTTCTACCCTCACCCAATGTGGATGGGCACCATCCAATCAGCTGAGGACACCGATAGAACAAAAAAGCAGAGAAAAGGTAAACTCTCTCTCTCTCTCTTTTGGGGATGAGACACCCACCTTCTGCCCTGGGACATCAGAATTCCAGGTTCTCTGACCCTTGGACTCTGGGACCTCCATCAGTGGACCTCTGGGTTCTCAAGCCTCTGTACTTGGACTGCGCCACGCTACAAGCTTCCCTGGTTCTCCAGCTTGCAGACAGCATACCATGGGACTTCTCAGCTTCCATAACTACATGAGCCAATTCCCCTAATATATCCCCTCTCATCCATCCATCCATCCACCTACCTATCCACCCATCCTATTGGTTTTGTTTCTCTGGAGAACTCTAATACATATATTTAACAAAAATTAATGGCTAAAAGGCTAGTCATATAACTACTGCTCTACTTTCAATTAACTTTCTTAAAAAAATACACCAAAAGCCCAAGTCTTTAATACTTCAACTCTGATTTAAGTGTAAACCATTCCTATGGTCTGATATAGCTGTATGAGTATTTTCAACAAAAATTATAAAATACAGCTAACAATGAGTGCATTAGAAAATTTTAAAAAGCACCCCAAAAAACGAGCAACACAGCAAGAAATTAAAGTACAGTCCCCAATTTACGATGGTTCAACTTATATTTTTTCACTTTAAGATGGTTCAAAAGCGGTATGCATTCAGTAGAAACTGTACTTCGAATATCCATATAACCATTCTGTTTTTCACTTTCAGTACAGTATTCAATAAATTACATGAGATATTCTACACTTTATTATAAAATAGGCCTTGTGTTAGACGATTTTGCCCAGCGGTAGGCTAATGTTGTGTTCTGAGCACATTTAAGGTAGGCTGGGCTAAGCTCTGATGTCTGGTAGGTTAGGTGTAATAAATGCATTTTTGACTTACAATATTTTCAACTTATGATGGGTTTATCAGGATGTAACACCATCCTAAGTCAAGGAGCACCTGCATTTACAGTATGACTAGTAATGGACAGGTCAGTTAAATGTAGTATAAAATACAAGAGTTTCAAGTTTAGAACAGCTGGAATGTTTAGACGAAAGTAGGCATTGCCACCTTATCTATAATTAAATTTACACAGAAGGGGCCTTAAGATGTTTTTGGATAAAGTGAGGGATGTAATTGAACTACGACAGCAATATTCCAACCTTAAAATTAAAGAAAAAAATTGGAAAAAGTAAGTGACATAAAGAGAACATCACAATAAATAGGAAAAGGGTCAGCAAATACGTTTCACTGGGTGAGGCAAAAATGTTGGATAGAGGAAGAGAGCAATAAAAGAGATCAACAGGTCAATATCATTAGTTGGATGGTCTTTGAACTGACTGGTAAGAACTGAGTTCTTTTTTTTTTTTTCCTTTTTTTTTTTTTATGCCAAATCCAAAGCAGTTCTTTTAGGTAGTAAGAGGGAAGCAGCTGAAAGGATTTAGAATGCAGTATCAATGGAAAAGAAAAGTTTGTGTGCATCACTTCACTGCAGTAAATCACAGCAGAGATAAAAGGGTAGTAAAAAGAAGAAATTCAACAGGGTAAGCAAGTGTCTATAGATACGGACAAGGATCATAAAATATCAGAAATAACCAATAGACAAAAACCTTGGAAGCCACTTTGTTTCCATGACAAGTGAACTAGTTCGATCATTCAACAAACATAAGCAACATTGTATACGCAGACTGTACATTTTGCTAGGTGTGTTTTGCTAGGCATTAGGAAGGCTACAAACACATATCAAGCCACTGTCTTTGCCCTCAGGAGCTTATAATCAAATAGAGAACATATTACCACGGGTGGTTCAAAGTAGCTGGGATAGGATTTTAGATGTAAGCGTTCTCACCTCCAGCTAGGGTGACTAGGGAGGGCTTTACTGATCAGGCAGCATGAGCAGAGCTGTAAAAGATGGACAGGAGCTCGAATGAAGAAGACGAGGGGAAGAGCGAACCCCTGCGCTGGTTGGAAAGCAAGCTGGAGGAGTGGGACAGGGGAGAAAAGGAGACTGGAGGCAGACGACGGCGCCAGTGCTCACTGGGATTCCAAATACCAGCATATTTGACAGTGTTTCAAATTTTTAATTCTTCCTAGTAAAAGAAAAACTAACTGACATTGAAATTTATTTCATAGACTGCATTAGAAAATCATTCTAATTTTTGAAAGTTTTATACAAAATAATCAGTTCTACTGAAAGACGCCACATAAACAGTTGCAGGGAGTGAACCTGTCTAGTTGCTCGCAAAATGGTCACGACACAGGCAGGGGTAGTGAAAACTCTTGTGCCCTTGCCAACGGGTTTTAACTCCACCTGGGAAGACCACCTTTTCAGATAAAAGAGTTCAGATACTATTGCCAAATCAAGCCTGGGCTTCTACACAAAAGGTGTCAAATATGACTTTGGTGCTTTATGTCTTTTTATTTCACTGGGCTCAGAAAAACTACCAAACGCAATATAATTGGGCTCACCGCTTCAAATTTTTCCTTATTATGAATTACTTAAACATATTTTCCCCCAATTTTTTTATAGCATAAAATTGATCACTTTAACCATTTTTAAGTGTATAGTTCAGCAGTATTAAATACATTCATAATGCTGTGCAAACATCACCATCATCCATTTCCGAACTCTTTTCATCCTATAAAACTGAAACTCTGTATCCATTAAAAAATGACTCCCCATACTGGCCCTTCCGCATAGTCCTGGCACCACCATTCTACTTTTTGTGCCTGGCTTATTTCACCTTCTCAAGGGTCATCCTTGTTGTACATATGTCAGAATTCCCTTCCTTTATTTATTTTTTAATTCACATTTGTTCTAATTGGAGCTCTTCCTTTTTAAGGCTTAATAATATTCTATTGCATGTATATACCACACTTTGCTTATCCATTCATCCATCAGTGAACTTTTGGGTTGCTTCTACCTCTTGGCTACTATGAGAAATGCTTCTGTGAACACAGGTATACAACATCTCTTTGAGACTCTGCACTGAATTCTCCTGAATATATACCCAGGAGTGGGACTGCTGGATGATACAGTAATTCCATTTTTAATTTTTTGAGGAACTGCTATACTGTTTTCCACAGCAATTGTACCGTTTTACATTCTCACCAACAGTACATAGAGGTTCAACATATCTTTATTCAATGCTTTCCTAACTATTTCCCACTTGGTTCTTCTTTTTACCAGGTAAAAATTCCTAGTATGCCTTAATCCAATACTCCTATTTTATATAAGCAGTTTAACTGGGTGGAGTGGGGGGGGGGAGAAAAATAACTTATCCCACGTTATTTCAACTTGTGCATCTGTTTATTCATTTATAGAATGACTAATTTTATGTGTCAACTTAGCTGGGCCACAGTGCTCAGATGCTTGGTCAAACACTATTCTGGATGTTTCTGTGAAGGTGTTTTTAGATGAGATTAACATTTAAATCAGTGGGCTTTGAGTAAAACAGATTACCTTCCTTTAAAAAAAAAAAAAAAGATGAGGTCTTGCTATGTAGTCTAGGCTGGTCTTGAACTCTTGGCCTCAAATGATACCCCTGCCTCAACCTCCCAAAGTGGTGGGATGACACACGTGAACCACACCTGGGCCAGATTACCCTCTTTAACATGGGTAGGCCTCACCCAACAAATCAAAGGCCTTCACAGAACAAAGACTGACCTCCCCTGAACAAGAAGGACTTCTGCCAGCAGTCTGCCTTTAGACTAGAACTACAACTCTTCCCTAAGTCTCCAGCCTGCGGCCTACTCTGCAGTTTGGATTTAGCAAGACTCCACAATCATATGAGTCAGTTCCTTAAAATAGATCGCTTGCTACCTACCTACCTACCTACCTACCTATCGACATCTTGTTGCTTCTGTTTCTCTGGAGAGCCCTGACTAACAGATGGTGACATCAGAACTAGGACTGCAGACTGTCAGTCAAACTACTGTCACTTCCCAAGGAGAGAAGGAGAATGAAAGAACAAAGGGGAAGAGAGTAGTCACGGGAAAGAGCAAAGCTAACTTAACACACAAACCTTTGTTTTTATTTACCCCAACTCAACAGCAAACACATTAAGTTTATAAGCAACAACTTACGTATACATATTTTAATGTTCTAAAGCTAAGAAGTTAGGTTTGGATCTGTGAATTACCTCACAAAAATAAATATTGCTCGTGTTTCCTTTACAGTCCATTTTGCTTAAAACACTTATGCATATGCATTTACTACCACCCTCAGCCTAAATAGGGTTCCAGAATTAATAAATTTCTATTTCCCACCAAAGACGACAGACTTTAGTTACTAATCTGCTACTATGTGATGATTAATAGTGACAAAACAAATCTTTATTTATTAAACAGGACTAGTCGTTGTAAAAGCTCAACTACAGATATCAAAGAACTTCATAACTCTACCATGTCAAACCAGCACTTCTACTACTAATAAAGCCAATTTTATTCAACAAAAACTTCAGTAACATTCTGGGATATTATTAAAATGGTGTTTTTAGAGTGGCTGTGCCAATTATCCACCTCAGTATGAAGATTCCTGTGGCAAGTCAGTACCTCAACCAATCGGTCCAATTCATAGCATTAGAAATCCATGTAGATAAATTAAGGTCAGCATTGCCACATTTAATCTAAACCTGATGGAAAAGGAGCAAAGAATGTAATGTACTATTAACTTTATTTGTTAGAGTAAATATTTTATCTGCAAATAACAAATATTTGAGAAGAAAAGGTTACAAAAAGTTATGTTATATGCTTCTGAACAATGTTCTTGAGAGTAAATATCATTACTACATCTATTAGCATCATACGTAGCTATAGCTGAAAAACTACATTACATCAAAACTCCTAAATTTAACTTTCAGTTGGCAGGAAGGTGCTCACATTAAAAAAAAAAGTATATATAATAATAATAATAATAATAATAATCTTTCCTTCAGAAACTGAAGAATTTGAGAGGTGGCACCTGAACGAGCGAGACCTAGATTAGAGGCAGAGGCTATCATTTGGTTCAGTGGGGCCCCGTGTGCCTGAGACACACAGGATCAGATGCTGTAAGAAATCTCACTCAAACAGGATAATCAAAGGAGGAAGCAGTAGACATTGTATTACTGTTTGGAAAATATTTTGGATAAAAAGACGACTAAACAGATAGCGGTGACACATCAAGAAGGATAGGGGAGTGGGAGCAGTTTGCCTCACTGAAGAGGAATATCACTGATCTCGTTCACAATTGCCAGCATATGCTGACAATAAAAAGCAACAACTTTTAGTATGTTTTATTATTATTTTTCAATCATCTACAGACAATGCATCCCTTGTGGCCCTTACCAGGGGGCACTAATCCCTCCGCCCTCCACCTCTTAGAGTACACGACTAACAAAGACTTCTGAAATGATCTATTATACTATACCTATGTCAGAGAGAATCTGTTTAAGCTACATCAGCAGAAAGTGCTTTAATAAAACATAGATGAAAGAAATTAGATAGCATAATTATTTTCATTCCTATAGCTAATACTACTGTAAGTGGTTCAAGTATATTATACATTATTAACAAAAAATTAAATACTGGTTTAAAATATCAGTCTGTTATTTACCTAATAAACATACATATTTTAAAAGTGAAAAAAATAATTTACAAGAAAAAGAAAATGTAGAGCTATCTTAGCATAATTGACTCTATGGGGAAAAATGCCCTTTAACCACAGCCTTTTATTCTTTGAGAGATCATAAAAAAGGTTGGTGGCTAAAAAGTCAAAATGTTTTTCCCTAACTTGACTCCACTCCTAAAGGCTGAAATTTATTTTCAGCTTCATAAAAAGCCAAAGGATGTCTTATTGCTGTTCTGTAAATCTACTATTTGTAAATAAAATATTCTAATTCTATTAAAAATGAAAGTTTGCATAAGGAAAACAGTTCAACTAAATTTCTGCTGTGTTATTAGTCTGAGTCTAAATGCTTTGTAGGTATGAGAACTAGAGATAAAATAACTACTGTTAAATGTACTTCAAGGAGATTTCTTGAAGCTAGATAAAAGAAGTAGAAAGTGTGCCACTGGAACACCTCATTTGAAGGCCAGAGATCACTGTATTAAATACAGGCAGTTTAGGAGGAATATCTTCCCAAAGGGCCAGATCAGCTTTACCTCAAAGCCTACAGGGTATTTCCTACGTACACATGCAAATAAAGACAAAATCATCACTTCTACTAGTGTGTTTGTAACTGTTTGAAATGAAGATGCTGTTATAAACCTTACTGTAGTTACTACCTTTACAAAGAAAAGAACGACCAAACCACAATGTAATTATGCAATAAGGAAGGGCAATTATGAGGTTTAAAGTAATTTAAATCTATAAAAATTTAATGAATAATAATATGCTAAATGGGTGGAAAAAGGCATAAACTACTTAGCCACATAAAATAAAAATAAGAAAGCTAATTTCTGAAGTTTCTAAATTCTCAAAAATTTAATGCACCCCAAAATGGCAAGGCTTCTAATAATATATTTCAATTATGACAAATAAGGGCTATTGGACAATAGACTGCTACTAATATAAAGGGGTTTAAAAAATAAGCAGATTGAATTAACATTTTCCTCTTCTAATATGTAAATTACTATGTAGTAGGCTCCAAAAGTTTTATTTTCAAGTTATTCATAAATATATCAATTTCCACAGTTTCCCTGGCATCTAATAATCAATGTAAAACAAGTCAATGCTTTATTTATGGACTTAAAAGGAAACAAAAGCTTAGGAAAACGTGTTTTCTTTCACCTCAAAATAAACACCATCTAGTGTATGTGAGGGAAGCAGGATAAATTATAGAAAAAGCACACTACTGCGTGTTTTGAGACTGCAGTATTCTCACCCCCTCTGTAAGGTCTGCAGGCCTGCGTACAGCACTGGTATCCACAGACAACTAAATAACCAGCCAACTGTAAATGCATCTTTCTAGTTTAAATTCAACTGCAGATCAACTTACCAAATCCCTGTGCAACACCCAGTTAGCATGCAGGTAGTGAATACCATCTAGGATCTGATATAATAGTGACTTCACCATTCCCCGAGGTAACTGAACTGGCTTCTTGTTTGCTTTAGAAGCTCTGTGAAACTTGATTATATGCTGAAAGAAAGAAAAAATATCACCAAACGCTTAAAAAGGAAAAGAGGGAAAGATAATTTGATGTACAATATTTTCCTAACAGACAAACACTCAGGAGTTCCCAAAGATATTAAAAATATAATTAACAGAAATAACTTTAAAAGTCCCTACTAACTAAGGCTAAAATAGCATTTCCTAAGTATATGATAGTATCTCAGAAAATAAATTATTATAATAGGGAAGTAGGAAATATCGTGCTTTTATTTTTAAAGTTTATAATTTAATTATTTTCAGAGTATTCTTGACCCCTACTTAACTGGTAGGAATTTTCAAGAACAAAATCTTTTTTCCTTCTGTAGTGGTAAAATGAAAGGGGAAAAAAAAAAACAGAATAAAGTTCAAGAGATACTTCTGGCTGGTTGACAAGGCATGTAAATGGTTCCTATATATGACATAGGTTATAAAGGAAGTGGGGAGATATTTCAATAAAATACACACAATCACAAAGAAATGATAACATGTAAATGACCAGTTCATATGGGAAATACTTAGAAATATGAAAGATTCTAATGAAGGTGGAAAAAATGGCCTTGTACCATCCATCAAAGCTTTCTATGTATAGTGTTATCGGACATCCAGTAAAACAAAGTACAACTTTAGAAATATAAAAATTACTTTATAAAGAATTGTACCTCAAGTTTTTTTTAAAGTTTCAAACTCTCCTGATAGGCATCCTCATTTTAATTACAGCATTCTTAAATTGCAGGAAAATCTATAAGTCAGCTGCAGTCATCTATGCCTTGCACACCATTGTACATATCCCTGGCACTAATATTGCACAGACCAGACCCGTAACCAATACATCTAAATGTATATTAAGCATATTCTTGAAATTAGTAGACACAGTAAAAATAAGACTGAGATATTTAACATTATAGATTAATATTTTCATTTTCTACTTTCTGAGAATAAGACATGGATAAAGAGTAACTAATGATTAATGAATAAAGGAGCTTTACTTTCCAAGGTAAAAATATATAGCAAGGAATACCTAGTGAGAAGGTGAAATGTATCAGTCAGAGTATATGTAGTATGATTAATCCATACTTTTTTAGCAGCATTATGCTATTTTAATTTTCTTCTCAGTCTTCTTTTTTTTTTTTTTGAGACAAGGTATTCCTCTGTTGCATGGGCTAGAGCACAGTGGCATCATCAGAACTGACTGTGACTCCTGGGCTTGAGGGATCCTCCTGCTTCAGCCTCCTGAGTTGCTGGGACTATAGGCACATGCCACCATGCCTGGCTAATTTTTTTTTCCTGTTTTTTTGCAGAGATGGGGTCTCATTATGTTGCCCAGGCTGTTCTCGAACTCCTGGCCTCAAGTGATCCTCCCTCCTTGGCCTCCCAAAGTGCTAGCAGTACAGGTGTGAGCCACCACGTCAGCCCTCTTCTCAGTCTTTTTTTCAAGGTATTCAAGAGCAGGCAAACAAAACAGATCTAAAACAACTTAATAATCTAGAATGCTTTGCCACCTGTCCTAAGATATGATGTGACAATCAAGTCTGTTCTCCTTAAGAAGAAGATTCATTGGTTCTCCAAGCTTAGTAAAAATAGAGCACTTAAAAAAAAAAAATTAAAACCCTGCCAGAATAAGAATGAAAGGAACAAATCTGTAGGAGAGGTTAGATAATTAATGGAGTCCATATCCATTTCTTCAGTTAACACTTCCATTAGAATATTACAAGTGACTTTTTACCAATGTTTTAAAACTAAAAAACTACAATGAGGGAATTTCTTACTGTCATTTTCTTTATATTCCAGGGCTATATAACAAATACGTGGTATGCATTCCATGAAACCTCACCAACACCTAAGTGATTTTTAAAAATAACTCTTTTTACTGCAACTGCTTTGTTACTCTCTGCTTTTTGCCAATTCACTTCAACATCTTAATTAAAATAAGAAAATAAAATGGATAAAGTAGTGAGTTTTAGTAAACGGAATTATCATTTTTTAATGAAAATTACATTAAAAATACTTATTTGGCTTAAATGAATATTAATAAGATGATGATAAAGCTAATGATGAACTATCTATACACACAGTACAACAATATATGCAATATAATTTGCTAACGTATAATCATCGTACCTATATGTAAAATTTAATTTTCACTCCTGGATTCAAGGGATCCTTCTGCTTCAACCCCCTTTCTGATAGAAATCATACTGAATACAATACTATTTCCTGTGTTCTACTATGTTTATTTCAAATCTTGTTTGTAAACTGGCCTGGAAAATGTCCTAAGTTTGGACTACATGATTTGATTTCGTATTAGGCTTCAGTATGGTAAGTGTTCAGTTGAATATTGGCCACCTTGATTTAAACAAATTTTAATAGACTCCCAATTTGATTTGATTAGATTTCTTTTAAAATAAAAGAACAGACACCAACACCCAAAAAAAGAAAGAAAAATTTACAACCAGCATGAACCTTGAACGATAGTTTCATAAAAAAGAAACAGAAATTTTACGTGTTTACTACCTGTTCTGAAACAATTCTTTCCAGATAACTTCTTTAAAAAGCTTGAAGCAAATCACATTTAGTCATGAAAAATAGTAATGTACAAATAGAGTGAAAATATTTCTTATAAATCTGAAACCCAGACAAGTTTCAGTTTCTGAAATAAACATAGTTAAAGTTAAAATTATGCAAATGAGGCTAAATCTGGAAATTAGCCAGTCTGAAACTATTTTACTATTTTTAGAGGTGAATTCACTATTTTAAATAGTTTATATTTTTAATTTGTTCTAACTTTATTTTGTATTGATGTACTATTGATCTTTATAAATTACAACTAAATGAAAATAGAAATTAAAATTTCTGAAAACGAGCCATGATATTATTATTACTTGCCTATCAGTATATATGTTTTTCCTTATTTATCTCAATAAAAGCAGAGCCATGAAAATTTAGTAAACGTAAGATTAGTATGCAAATCAATAAAATGTTTAAAGATCTTATGAAATATCAGAAAAAATGTAGTTCACAGGAATAAGTAGTTATTAATGAATTAACACAGGGTAATAATGGGGGGTTTGTTTATTTGTTTTTTAAACTATAATCTGTATTAACTGATGTTCTTTACACAAAATTGATCAGGATGTAAATTTTGTGAACATGTTTCAAAATTATTTTGACTATCTTGTTATAGATTTTCATTTTATATATCAGAAAGTCTTATCCCCAACATAATGTTTCAGATTTTAAAAAACATAACTGTTATATTTAATAAAGGAGTAAATTTTATATTGCCCAAGATTTTTTCAAATACCAATTTTAAAAACAATCTGCTTAGTGAAGTGCTAATAACAGAGGAAGGTGTTTTGTATTTCAGTTATTTAGACAAGATAAATTTAAATTCTTACTTATTTTATGAAAATATTTTTCAATATAGCATCATTTTCTTCACTGCATTAAATAAACTAATAAATACTGCAATCATTTGACTTTGAAAAATTTTTAAATATTTGAGTCTGAGTATCTAAAAATATTCTTACCATAGGTCAAACAAAAAATAACTAAAGCCACGAGAGATAGTAGAATCTATTTTCACACTAATCTTTTTTTGTAGTAGAGCTCTCCTCTACAAAGAATTCTTCCTTCCCCAAAATATGCCCAATTCAAGTAAGTACAATACAGTCACGCATCGCTTAACGACGGTGAGAAATGTGCCATTAGGCGATTCTGTCATTGTGTAAACATCATGGAGTATCCTTACACAAACATAGATGGTATAGCCTACTACACACCTAGGCTATATGGTACAGCCTATTGGTCCGAGGCTACCAACCTGTACAGCATGTTACTGTACTGAATACTGTAGGCAATTATAACACAATGGTAAGTATCTTTGTATCTAAACACATCTAAACCTAGAAAAGGTACAGTAAAAATGCGGTATTATAATCTTATGGGACCACTGCCATATATGCAGTACATCATTGACAGAAACCGTGTTATGAGGCATATGACTGTCTTGAATTGCTGATGAAAATAAGAAATACATTAGAATATTAAATATCAGTTGTGAATTATATCTAATAAATGATTAACAATAGTTTCCTACATTTGTATAGCACATTTCATTTATAAAATTTTCAAGTATAAGACTGCTCCTCAGGAAAACCCTGGTTAAGAGAAGTATTACATTTTACAGGTGTGGGCAACTACGGCTTCAGAACCATTAGGAGACTTGCCTAATGTTATATGACAAATAACAGTAGAACCATTCGATCTCAGTCTAGTCTTCCAAATACAGTATTTGTCCTCCTATACAAGGATACTACCTTCTCATTTTATACTCCTTTTACACGATAGAATAAAAGGAAATATGTTGCTTTCAAATTTTATAGCAAAATAGTTAATAGTTACTTTATTTTATTAAAAAATCTGTAACTATGAAACAATATGGAATAGTTGTTTACACTCTTTAGATTCTATTTTCTTTAGTACCTGTTACAAAGGTCAAATTGACACGATCAAAAATAATACAAAGCAAACAATTCTAGCTTTGATAATACACCAACCACATTCTATGAGGTTATTTTTATTTAAAAAATGTAAATGCCACAGTAAGAGGAGATCCTAATTGCTTTTAGTCACTCTTAACAATCCCTAGCTGAAACCAGTGGCTCATGTATACCAGCAATTCACCTTACCCAGAGGTCATGTTCAGCGTAGTCAAAAAGAAGCCATACTTTCCTATCAGCATGAGACAGAAACACCTTCTGAAGAGAGATGACATTTGGATGCTTAAGCTCTCGAAGTAACTGCAAAACAAAGGAGATCCATTAAAAAATTTTGCCATAAAAATAATGTTAGAAAACCACACCATTTGTAATTCAAAGGTGATACAAATGCAGTAGCAATAATCTTAAAAATCTAATAAGCACCCACACAATTTTAAGATATACAGGTGCTTCAGTAAAAAATGAGGAAAAATCTGTGAAGAAAAAAGATAGTGAAAAGGTATGACTGAGTAAATCTGTCTATTTTGTTGTTGTTTGGTTATTTTGTTGTTGTTTGGTTATTTTGTTTTTTTATTTTGATACAACATACACAACATAAAAATTACCATTTTAACCATTTTTAAGTGCACAATTCAGTGGCATTAAGTATATTCACAGTGTTGTACAACTATCACCAGTACCTGTTTTAGAACTTTTTTTAACATCATATACAGAAACTCTGTACCCATTAAACAATAACCCCATTTCCCTCTTCCCCCAGTCCCTGGTAACCTCTATTCTACTTTCTATCTCTAAAAATTTGCCTATTCTAGATATCTCATATAAGCAGAATCATACAATACCAAGTCCTTTCCTGTCTGGCACATTTCACTTTGCATAATGTCTTCAAAGTTCAACCACGTCATAGCACATATCAGAATTTTATTCCTTTTTATAAATGAATACATTCCATTGTATGTATATACCACATTTTTTTAATCTTATTATCTGTTGATGGACACTTGGGCTGTTTCCACCTTTTGGCTATTGTCTATAATGCTGCTATGAACATTGGTATATAATATCTGTTTAAGTCCCTGCTTTCAATTCTTTAGGTATATACCTAGGAGTGAAAATGGTGGATCACATGATTTCTCTATGGTTAACTTTTTGAGAAACCACCAAACTTGCAGCTATATCATTTTATATTCCCATCTGCAACGCATGAAGGATTTCAATTTCTCCACATCCTCAATACCACTAATTATTTTCTGTCTTAAAAATTAGCAGCCAAATGTGGCATATATACACAATGGAATTATTATTCAGCTAAAAAGAAAAAAAAAAGAAATCCTGTCATTTGCAGTAACATGGATGGAACTAGAGGCCTTTATAAGTGAAGTAAGCCAATCACAGAAAGACAAATATTGCATGTTCTCACGCTATGTGGGAGCTAAAAAACCAGATCTCATAAAGGTAGAGTACTCTAGTGGTTACCAGTGTCCGGGGAAGGGGAGAGAGATGGGTATGAAGGAGAACAAAAGGAATATAAATGTATTATTACCCCTGAACTATACACTTAAAAATGGTAAAGACTGTAAATTATATATATTTTACCTCAATTTAAAAACAGAAAAATTAACAGATTAACAGCCATCCTAATGGGTATGAAGTGGCATCTCATTGTGGTTTTGATTTGCATTTCGCAAATGACTAATGATGCTGAACATATTTTCATGTGCTTCCTGACCGTTTGCATATCTTTGGAGAAATGCCTATTTAAGTCCTTTGCTTATTTTTGAATCAGGTTGTTTTGTTGTTGAGTTGTAGAAGTTCTTAATATATTCTCGCTATTACTTCTCTATCAACTATATGATTGACAAATATTTTCTCCCATTCTGTGAGTTGTCTATGCTTTGACACCACAAAACAACTGAACTTAAATCTGTAGCTTGTAATCCTTTAAAAAAAAATCAAAGTCTTAACTAATTGCAACATTAGAAAACATTCACCAACACTAAATATCAGATGAAAATTAAGATCTGTAACTCTGTTAGAGTACCTAATTTCAGGCATTTAAATTACATAAAGTTGATTAAAATTGTATAACCTTTTTCATAAAATAATAAAGTAACAACTTATACACATAGCAACATCCAAGTAGAGCACATTTTCATGGGTTTAACCTTCCTCAGCTCCTAAAAGGATATTATTTCCTTTAAAATCTTTTATCTCTTTATTTTATTAATATGATAACCAAAACAGCCGTAACATCCATCCAGTTAAGAAACACCCTTACCCCTGCCAAGCAAAAACAAAAACAGTTGCAACAATGACAAGAAAAAGCTTCTTATGGAGCCTGAGACTATGCCTTTATCAGTTAAAACATTTACATGGTGCCTTCCAAATGTGCTCCAAATTCAGGACAGCCATGTGAGAAAGTCAAGGTCTAAGAACTATGACTTCAGTGACTTTTGTAAGAACACTGCCACCAAAATAAGAATTCATGTAAATGCAGTGTTAACATTATACTGAGTGCTCTGAGACGAATTTCAGCAAAGGAAAGACTCTGAATGAACAAATATTAAGTCACATATTAAAGATTATCCTCTGGAGAGAGTGATAATTATTTTATTCAGGAGCAAGATTAAATTCAGGTTATATATTTCTGCTTTTAGTATATAATTTTCAAACTTATAACACTTTAGAGATTATACACCAATCCTCAGGAACCTAAAAGCCAGTATCTAAATGACCATTTCCTAATTAATAAACAAAGTAAATAATCTGACAGGAAAAGTCTAGACTTTGCGGTCACCCTGGATCTTTTAGCTGGCTGAAATAACTAATTCAAGCACTAAGGTAGTATTAATTCTAGTTCAGTGTTTTTTCTTCTACCTCAAAATTGGAACACACTCCTAAATTAGACAGCTATTTTAAATCCTTTCTGGAAATTGGCAGGGTATAAATTATAACAAACAAACTCCAAAGCACTGTCAGACAATCTCTACAGTTATTAGAAACCTACATATAAAGTTATTCTTAGATGTCTCCTGAATTTCACCTCTAATATGAGGTTTTGCTCCATATTGAAAAGTGGAAACAGCAGTAACTATTTTATTAAGCTGTTCCAAGGTACCAAGTATGGCACTAAGCATATGACATGCATTACTCACTTAATTATGAATTAACCCTATGAAATATTTATACAACCCCTATTTTACAAATGAGAGCAGTGATTTAAGGGGGTTAAATAATTTTCTCAAGGTCACATTCCTAGGAAATGGTAGAACCAGGACTTAAACGCTTTTAAAAATTAATTAACTTTTAAAACACAAAATTAGTACTTCTAACTACTATGGTCTAATACCAATCCCTCCCAGGAGCTACTATCCTGGAGGAATAGTTCTCTTTATAATCTAGAGACACAAATGTTTTCAATATATACTGTGAAGGTGGCTTGACAGTGGCAGGCACTGTGTATGCACGTTCATCACTGCATGGCTAGCTCCTAACATACTGCCTGGAGGCCCTTATTAAGTATTTGGTGAATATATGAATAAATGTATGTATGCATTAACCAAATATATAACTAAACTAAAGGAAGTTATAACCTATGGACTAAGAGATCACTGCTGTCATCATGAAATCAATCCACTTCTTAAAAATATCTATTTTTTTAAAAATCCATCTGATTAGCCAGACAACAAATCTACTAGGGTAATAATTTGACTATTGGTACGTAACTACTACTATAGTAGTAAAATAGTGTTATGGGACTGCATTTGTTTCACCCAAAATTCATATGCTGAAGCCCTAACCACCAACACCTTACATTGTGACTGTATAGTTATGTGCTGCATAATGATGTTCTGGTCAATGATGGATAGCATATATGACAGTGGTCCCATAAGATTATAATGAAGCTGAGAAATTCCTACTGGCTAGTGACTCGTAGCCTTCGTAACATCACAGCATAACATGTTACTCACATGTGTGGTGATGCTGGTGTAAATAAACCTGCTGCTTTGTCAGTCATATAAAAGTCTAACATACACAATTATGTACAGCACGTAATATTTGATAATGATACTAAACCACTATGTCACTGGCTTATGTATTTACAATACTTTTTAATCATTATTTTAGAGTGTACTCCTTCTACTTATGGGGGAAAAATAGTTAACTGTAAAACAGCCTCAGGCAGATCCTTCAGGAGGTACTCCAGAAGAAGGCATTGTTATCATGGGAGATGGCAGCTCCATGGGTGTTATTGTCCCTGAAGACCTTCCAGTGGGACAAGATGTGGAGGTGGGCGGGCGTGGTGGCTCACATCTATAATCCTAGCACTCTGGGAGGTGGGAAGATCGCTTGAGGTCAGGAGTTTGAGACCCACCTGAGCAAAGGTGAGACCCTGTCTCTACTAAAAACAGAAAAAATTAGCTGGGCATGGTGGCGCGCCCCTGTAGTCCCAGCTACTTGGGAGGCTGAGGCAGGAGGATCACCTGAGCCCAGGAGTTGGAGGCTATAGTGAGCTATGATGACGCCACTGCATTCTAGCCTGGACTGTGTCTCAAAAAAAAAAAAAAAAAAAAAAAAGATGTGGAGGTGGAAGACAGTGATATCAATGATCCTGACCCCGTGCAGGCCTGGGCTAGTGTGTGTTTGTGTCTTAGTTTTCAACAAAAATGTTTAGAAAGTAAAAAAACAGAATAAAAACTTTTAAAAATAGAAAAAAGCTTATACAAAAGGATATAAAGAAAGAAAATATTTTCATACAGGTGTACTTGTGTTTGTGTTTTAAGCTAAGTGTCATTACAAGAGTCTAAAAGTTAAAAAAATTAAAAAGCTTATAAAATAAAAAAGTTACAGTAAGGTAAGGCTAATTTATTATTAAATAAAACTACTTTTTATAAATTTAGTGTAGTCTAAGTATACAGTGTTTATAAAGCCTACAGTAGTGTAGGGGTATGTCCTAAGCCTTCACACTCATTTACCACTCACTGACTCACCCAGAGCAATTCCAATCCTGCAAGCTCCATTCATAGTAAGTACCCTATAGAGGTGTACCTTTTTTTTTTAATCTTTTACACTGTATTTTTACTGTACCTTTTCTATGTTTGGATACATTTGGATACACAAATACTCTTATCATTGTGTTACAGTTGCCTATAACAATTGCCTATAACAATCAGTACAATAACATGTTGTGCAGGTTTGTAGCCTTGAAGCAACAGGCTGTATATACCATATAATCTACATATGTAGTGAGCTATACCATCTAGGTTTGTGTAAGTATACTCTATGAATGCATGACATGATATCGCCTAATGGTGCATTTCTCAGAACATATCCCTGTAATTAAACCATGCATAACTGTATTTGGAGATAAGGCCTTTTAAGAAGTAATTAAGTTAAAATGAGGCCTTTAGAGTAAGCCCTAATCCAATCTGGCCAGTGTCCTTCTAAAAAGAGAAGACCAGAGGTGTCTCTGGAATGACCACCTGAAGAGATGGGAAGAGGGAGGCCATCTTTCCAAGGAGAAAGGACTCAGAGGAAACTACTCCTGCCAGAACCTTGATATTGGATTTCTAGTCTCCACAACTGTGAGAAAATAAATTTCTATTGTTTAAGATACCCAGTCGGTAGTATTTTGTTATGGCAACCCTAGCAAACTAGTACAGTTAGTAGTACTATTCAGTAAGCAAAACATCATATATTAGGTTTTTTTTTTTTAAGGGAGATATATTAGGAGATAGGCCACTTCGGGATTAAAAGAGAATGGCCACTGTGGGATTGGAGATGGAACTTAGAGTCTCAGTGGAGAATTACCTTTAAGTAAATATTTATATTGAAGGACTTCCAAAAGACCAGGGAGCTATGCTACATTTAGCAGGGCCAACATTTACTACTAAATGCCTACTACATGGTAGGCACTGTGGAAGATGCATTGCTAGGTCCCAGGGATATCATATGTTCTAAGACCTTTTATTGAAGTCCTCCAGTAGGAGATAAATACAAGTAAGCAGACAATTCTAATACTGTGACTGTAGCAGCTAATGTGAGCAGCTAACATTTACTGTGAGTTTATTATACCCTAAGAATTGTTCTAAGCTCCTCACAACTCCTCTATGAGATACAATTATTATTTCCATTTTACAAACGAGGAAACTGAAACACAGGGAAATTAAGTAACTTGCTTCGGGTGCTATAAGCTAGTGGAGAGGCAGAGTCAGGATAACAGCCCAAGGAGTCTGGTGAGGATCTTACCCACTATGTACACTACCTTGTGGTTGATGCTCTCACACTGAGGAGCATTCCAGTTTTCCTTTGTGATAAATAGAATTTTAGCACTGCATAACCCCATACAGAGCCCAGAGCATGTAGATCCTGGTTCTTAACAGTTTAGAAGTTATTTTTTGCCTTTCTGAAGATTTTACGTTAAAATCTTTTGGAGGAAAAAAACAAGTTTAAATACATTCATACAATGGTTTCCATTACAGAAACCACCTGTTTTTCCAATTCTGCTAGGAAAAAAAAAATCTTGTAACTTTCTGAGTACTAAGATTACTGCTTTTACTATGTTTTTCACCATGAACTTGATTCATTACAATTGTCATATAAAATATCACATTTAATTTGAACTTCTAAAGTACAAACAAATAAAACATAAATTAATAATAGTTAAAACTGTGTTTTGTCAATAAATACCACTTACGTGATGAGTGAGAAAGTGGGTTAAAAAGCCTATATTCTCATACTACATTGTTTTCCAATATTAAAATTTCACAACACAGCAAAGATAATAACATAAATTCTAAATGTATGCCATCAGTGTGGTGATAGTTGAGTTGAAATCACTGTAAAAAAATTTACAAAAATAATTTCAAAATAATTTCAATTTTTTTTTTTTTAGAGCTATGGAACTTTTTTCAACCAAATTCTTGCAAATTGATAAAAACTGAGGTGTTATGGTTAAAGTAGAGGTGAGCTATAAAAGTACAGCCTGGAGCTTTATACCTCTCTTCCCCCAACCCAACTACAAGGCAGCCTCTTGGAGTTCTGATGGTCCACTGATGTAACAGTTTGAAAATGACTAAGCTAAAGGAATTCCAGCTCACAGGAAATCCTGGAAATGTACAATACAATAAAATGAAGATACACAATGCTCTTTGCTTTTAGAAGAAACTGTCAGAGTTCTTTTCTTCCTCCCTCCCTTCTATTAATACAATTACTTATGGAACAAGAACTAGAACAGACCTAGTACACACTGGTGAAGAAATGTGTTACAGTCTAGAGAGGGTGGGGACAAGAGATAAATAAGTAAACAAACAAACAAATAGAACCCCCTTATAATTACAGTTTGTAACGAGTGTTATTAAAGAAACAAACTGGGTGTGATCATAGAAAATAACAGACGTAAGTGGTGAGGACACAGAAGACTTCTCCAGGGAAGAATTAATAAATGGAAGGGAAGGACGGTCTAGTAAAACTTGCCAGAAAAGATGGGAATTCTTTCTTTTTTCTTAAATTTTGGTTATCCAAATTTTAAAAGTAAATGGACTATTAAAACAAACCACCATGCACCATTCATTATCCACTCATAGCCAATCTTGTTTTATCTATATTAATACCCACTCTTCCCACTCTACCCTGGATTATTTTGAGGTAAATCCCAGATATTATATAATTTCACCTATAAATATTTCAGTATGTATCTCTAAAACATAGGGTCTCTCTTCTTTGACCACAATGAAAATAAATTAGTAGTCATTAACAATAAGTTATCCAGAAAAGCCTTACATATTTAAAAGTTGAACAATACATTTCTATATAACTCATGTATGAAAGAAAGAAATCACAAAATTGAAAATATTTTGCATTAAGTGATAATGAAAATACAGCATAACAAAATTTGTGGAATGCAGGTAAAACACAGCTTAGAAGGAAATTCATAATTTTAAATACTTATAGTAGAAAAGAATATTTTAAAAATCAATGACCTAAGGTTCTAACTTACGAAGATAAAGAAATGTAAGCCCAAAGTAGAAGAAAGGAAATAATAAAAAGAGTAGAAATCAATAAAATAGATAAACATAAATTACCAATATTAGCAATGAAAGTGGGATAGCACTACAGAACCTATAGATAAGAAAAGATAACAAGGGAATATTTATGGAAAGCTTTGTGCCAATAAATTCAATGACTTAGGCTAGGAATAGAAGAGAACTTCCGAAACTCGATTAATGGCATCTATGAAAAACCTATAGTGATCATTATGTTGAACGGTGAAAGTGAAAACACCTCACTCAAGATTGGGAATAAACCAAACATGCTTGCTCCCACCACTATTTAACACTGCGTGAAACACCCTACTAGTAAAGAAAGAAAAAGACATAAAAAACATAAATATGGAAAAAAGTAAAAGTGTCCGTATTCATAAATGACACAATTATTTATGTAGAAAATCCCAAGGAATCACCAAAAAAACCTACCAGTGAATTTAGAAATGCTTCAGCATATACACTACACTATATATATATATATATATATATTTTTTTTTTTTTTTTTAATCAGCTGGGCGCAATGTGCCACTTTACATAAAATACATTTCAAAAGTTTATGGGAAATAATTTTATATAATTCACTGAAACAATTTCATAGTCCTTTCAAATGATGATTTTGAAAATGACCCAAATGGCAGTCACCTCTTTGAAGAAACAGGTATGGTGCTGCTTGACCCAATGTTCCCTCATACTTTCAGGTCTGTGTTAAGTTCTCAAGGTGGCTGGGTGTGCATGGTGGCTCACCCGGCTTCCAAGCACTCTGGAAGGCCGAGGCAGGAGGATTGCTTGAGCTCCGGAGTTTGAGACCAGCCTGAGCAAGAGCGAGACAACGTCTCTACAAAAAACACAAAAATTAGCCAGGTGTGGTGGTGCATGCCTGTAGTCCTAGCTACTTGGGAGGCTGAGGCAGGAGGACCACTTGAGCCCAGGAGTTTTGAGGTTGCAGTGAGCTATGATGACACCATTGCACTCCAGGCCGGGCGACAGAGCAAGACTCTGTCTCAAAAAAAAAAAAAAAAATCAGTGCTGAGTACAAAAACAAACATATGGAAAATAATTTTCTTTAAAAATTCCATTTACAGTGCTAGAAAACATGAAGCACTTCATGTTTCAAATTCATTCATGAAGAACAAATTTAACAAAAGATGTACAAAACCTCTACACTGAAAACTGTAAAGTATTGTGGAGAGAAATTAAAGAAAACCTTAAAAAAAATAAGTATATCTTTCCATTGGCTTAAAACTCTCAATACTATTATTCTTCAAATTGATCCGAGTTATAGTACCAACAGACATTTAAAAAACAAAAAAAGAAATTTACTAGCTGATTAAAAAAATTATGTGATAATGCAAAGGACCTGAAATATCCCAAACAATTCTGACAGAGAATAAAGCTGGTGGCCTTACACCACCTGAACTTCAAGTCTTGCTATAAAGGTAGAGTAATTTGGTATTAGCATAAGGCTAGACAGAGAGATCAATGGAACAGAGAGCCCAGAAATAGACCTACACTTACAAAGTCATTTATTTATTTTTTTTTACAAAGGTGTCAAAGGAATTCTATGGCAAAGAATGTTTTCCAAAAATGATGCTACAATTGTATAGTGATATGGGGGAGGGGGAGACTCAAACTCTACATCATACCACAAACAAAAATTAAGTGAACATAGCATAGACTAAAAATAAAAGGTAAAGCTAAAACTGTAAAGCTTTTGGAAGAAAACATTGGGAAACACTTTCACAATCAGTAGGTATAAAGATTTCTTCAGCCAGATATAGAAAACAACAGTCATAAAAGGAAAAATCAGTCAATTAGACTTCATCAAAATTAAAAATTTCTGCTCATCTTAGATGGAAGAACCATGACCAAGTGGATTAAAAGTAGGCTTTCACACTTCTTTCTGTGTTAACTACATTTACAGTTATCAACATATATGTAAAGATAAGCATGCCTGTTTCTGAATTGAGAGGAATTTTATTTTATTTTTTTAAATTAAAGAATAATAAACAAGAAAAAGCATGTGAACAATAAGTATACTGCTCAATGAATTTTCACATATTAAACCTGTGTAACAGACCCAGAGCAAGAGCAAGACACATAACACTACTAGCACCCTGACAGCTCCCTGTTCCCTCCAAGGGTAATCACTACTCACTTCTAACATCGCCGACCACATTCAATGGCTTCTAACTCTTTAACACTGACCGGTATTTATACAATAGATGTTAAAGAACTGAGAGTTAACATACAGATACCCGGTCTCAAGATTCAAAAGTATGAGAAAGTTATCAGTTAAATGAAACACATGTACCAGGATGGTACACCTTTGGTTAGTAACGTCGTCCTCCATCTCACCCCTGTTTTCCCCTCATGGAGGTAATTCTTGTATGTGCTCCAAAACCTGGAACTTTCCTTGATTCTCTACTCTAGTTTAGACGTACGCTCTTCTCCCATTCCCATATACTTTTGTCACAGTACTTGACACACTATTCTTATTGTAAGATCTGTGAATCTCTTTCCTTAATAGAGTGTAAATACTTGAGGCCAGAGACCCTGACTTGTCCTACGTTTCCTTACTTTTACCTACTCTAATCCTTTTCAACATGGTACACAATAAATGCCTGTTAGATGAAGACCCATTGGTACAGAATCTGTTAAACTAGCAAAATTACTTAAATTAATATTTCCAGATTGTAACAGCCTGTATCTATGGGTATATATAAGGGCTGAGTGCAGTGAAAGCAAATATTATAATATATATCCTAGAATATTCTGATTAAAGCCAGAAAAGACAATTTGGACCCACAGTTTTAGAAAAGTAAAAAGTGAAGTAAAATTTCAAAGAAGTAATGCTTAATTTAAATATATGGATAATTATTAAGTAATGCATTAACATAAAGAATACTTCCCCTTGGAATCAAAATGAGATTCTAACAACAACATGGAAAATTGCTTTTAAAATAAAAAGGCGTAAATTTTTACATACTCGAACAGATATATACAACCAACGAAAAATAATATGATCTCATTTTAATTTGACATATCCTATTAAAATATAAATATTAATATTATAAGGACTAACATACCAATTTTACTGCACTCAATGAAGTAACAACTGGACCCTTAACTATTAGTGACATTTATTGGGAAAATACATATTTATATAAACAACTGAGATTAAATTTACCCCAAATAAATGAATTTATACAGATATTTTTGCTAGAACTACATGCTCTCTTTTCTTTTCCTTAAAAAATGTTTTTCTATAGATAGTTGATATGAAAAATATTCAACTTTCAATTAATGTGACAAATACAATACAGAGACTTACACAGCTGACACACTCATACGTCAGTTGATAATGACAATAAAAAGAGCTTCACTTACTGCTATTTCTCTACATGCCGACATAGAGATCCCAGTTCCTTCTATTTGTTTTAAAGCATAGTCTTTATCATCCTTCCTGTAAAAACAAAGTTATTTTAATATATAGACAAATCTATATTTATACGCATTTTTAATAAAGTAAATTACGTTTAATATACATTTGACACCTTCACACATAATCATATAATGTCATACAGAAAAAACTTTTTAGATAACCTAGTCCAATCCTATTATTTGATAAGGGAAGTTAGCTTCAAAGGAATAAAAAGACTTGTGCAAGGCTCCACAGATTCAGATTTAGAGTTCCTGACTCCAAGCAATAGGTTCCTTTTGCTCTAGTATGTGAACACAACACATGCGCATATGTAAAATAAAACTTGCTTTCTATTATAAAACCCATTCTGATGTTAGTGGGTCAAAAAAAGTCAAGAAATGAATGTATCCCTAAAGTATAAAATGGTTATAATTTAAAACATGTTATAGTCATCATGATCTGATAATAAATAACTTAGAATAGGTCATGTCCAAATACTTTCAAAGAGACTCACTCAACATTTATTTATTGATTTATTTTATTTATTTATTATTTATTGAGCACTTACTATATATCCAGAACTGAGCTAGGTCCTGGGAATACAACAGGATTCCTTCTTTTATGGAGTTTTCTATGTCTACTGGCCTAGATAGATAAACAAGCAACCCACCATGACACAACATGGCAAATGCTATAACAGGGTAAGTGCAAACCACAGAAGGTTATCCAAAGGTTACTATGATGGAGGACCCAAGCAAAGACTTCTCAGAGGAAATGTCATCTAACTAAAGCCTAAACAGCTTTTGGATTAAGAACCCCTTTACTTTCTTGGAAATTACTGAGGACTCTGAAGAGCTTTTGTTTGTTATATCTATCAATATTCACCATATGAGAATTTAAAAATGGGATCTCACTAAGTTGAGCAAAAAAAAAAAGAGAAAAAATTTTTTTTTAAAAAGAGAACTTTTTAAACCACAGAATACCAAACCACATATCTACTAGCCACCACAGCAATGGTGTCATCACATGTTACATCACCTCTAAAAGAAATCCAATGTACCCTCATTAGAATAAGAATGAAAAAAGCAAATAATGTCACAGCATTAACATGAAAATAGTGTTGACCTTGCAGACTCTCTACAAGGATCTCAGAGATATCCAGGAGTTCCAAGATCACACTTTGAGAATGGTCATGTGTGTGTGTGTGTGTGTGTGTGTTTGTGAGTGCGTATCAGTTAAGAGGGAGAACACACAGTGAAGGCATATGAGGTAAGAGAAAATAAAGCATTTTAGGGAGAACAGATACTGTACATAACTAAAGATGAGACTGGGGATAAAATCAGAAACCAAAACATGAAAGTCTTTCTACTCCAAGAACAAGAAGAAGGGCTTCTTTAAAGGTTCTTTAAACAAGAGAATATCAATTATATTTTATTTGGGAAATATATCTTTGGCTGCCTTGTGAATGCCTAGGGGAAGTAAATAGAGACAGGAGGCAGAAAGAACAGCTAAAATTAATTAGTATTAAAATTATCCAGTGAGAGATGATGGTAGCTACTGAAGAATGATGGTTACTACAGGGAGTAGACAGAGTAGAGAGAGATGCAGTAGAGCCAACAAAGCACTTGGTGATTGACTATTGGAGCTAAGGAAGAAATAGTCAAAGATAATGATTTCTGCCTTGGCCAACAGGTTAATGACAGCATTATTCAATGAAACAAGGTAAGAGGAAGAGATCTGGGAGAAGAGGAAGATAGTTCCACTCTGTGTAGGTTGAGTTTTTGGGAGCTGTGAGACATCTAAGTGGGTATGCCCGACGGCAAACTGAATAAACACTAAAGCTCAAGAAGGCTGAAGAGACAGATTTACTGTGAATAGCATAAACACAGTAATGGAAATTATGAAAGTAGATGCAATGAGACCAAAAAGATTGTCAAGAAAAAGATTTTCAAAATGGGCAGAATAGTAAGTAATACTAAAAACTGCAAAGAGGTCTAGTAAGGTAAGGATTGAGAAGTACCCACTGAATTTAACAATGATGCAGTCACCAGTGGATAGTGGAGTAGGCAAAAACAGCTGCAGTGATGTAGTGGCAGAGTCTACATTGCAGAGGGTTCAGGAATGAATGGAACATAAGTAAACTGAGACAATATATATAGGTAGTTCTTTGAAGGGGAGAAAACAAGGTAGTAGCTGGAGTAATACACAAGGTTAAAGAATTAATAATTTTTTAAGATGGAAGAGACTTGAGTATGTTAAGTGCTGACAGAAAGAACCGAGAGAAAAGGAGCTGCTGATATAGGAGAGAGAGGGAAAAGTTAAAAGAGCAGAAGACCCTGAAACACTGGAGAGAAATTAATTAGATTCAGGGCTAGAAAAAGAAACATCTATTCCATTTTAATAGGAAGAAAGAGGACAGAGAAAAGGGTGGACACAGATGGCAAGAAGTTGGTTCTGAGGCAAAAAACTGGGGGGAGTTCTCATTTTGATGATTTTCATTTTTTTCTAAAATGGGAGATGAGGTTATATACTAAATGGAAGGGCAGGGGTGACAGGGTTGGAGATCTGAGTAGAGCGGAGGTTTAAGCAAACTCATAACCTCCTATAAAATCAATTAAGTCCATTTAATACTTTACTATTTTAAATTATTAAAACTTACATTGCTTTATCTTTGTTTTTACAACATATTGTATACCAAATCCACAGTCGAAAAAACAAATCCCAGTAGCATTATTTCTCTACAAAAATTTGTTTTATGATAATCAGCTTTATTACATACTTTCTATTAGTAGTAAACCACCATGCACGCTCATTATATGAGTAAGACATTAAGAATACACAATGCTCACTAAGTCTGTATGATTTCTGAAAGAAAGAAAGGATACTTTAAGGACACAAAAATAAAACGAAAGTGGGACCAGAATAAGTCTATTAGACACTTTCATGTGTACAGCTATTGATTTAACCAGATGATTAACCCAGGAGTATAATACATCAGGTTAGATCTACTGTTTGAGGTAATATCCTAGACTTGAGCCCTCTAAGGAGAAAAAGAGTGGTGGGAAAGGAAATAATTTAAACCAAAGACTCACCCATTCGCCTCCTTAACATCTACTACTTTCTCTTATTTAAAAACGGCCAAGGTGCTATATGACAATTTCTCCTGAATGAACTAAAAAAATTCTAATCTTCAATAAGTACTCTCCCTCATCCCAAGTAATTACATATTTTTTACTTTATAAAAGTAAATTACTAGAAAGAAATGTGCAATGGGAAGAGTATCAAATAACTTTTAAAAATTTAATTATAAAAAAGGCAAGCTCCACTTGCAAATTACCTAACGTAAATACATAACATGATAGTGCTATGTCATTTCCACAGTACATTTGTGTATCTATCCACACACTTTCAAGTAAAAGACAACAAAGGAGATAAAGATTTGTTCCCTAGTTTCAGTAATGATCCAGTAGAAGTAGTCAGATTACATGAATGAATAATTACAAGTTGGGCATTCCTTATGTGAAATGCTTGGGGCCAGAAGTGTTTCAGATTTCTGAATTTTTGGGATTTTGTAATATCTGCACATACATAATGAGATGTTTTGGGGATGAGACCCAGGTCTAAATGTGAAATTCATTTATGATTCATATATGCCCTATATCCATAGCCTGAAGGTAATTTTATATAATATTTTAAATAATTTTATGTATGAAACAAAGTTTGTGTGCAATGAACCATCAGAAAGCAAAAGTGTCAGTCATCCATGCAGACAATCTGTGGTTGTCTAGCATCACCTCACCATGATTCCTGACTCTGAATTTATATACTACTGATAAGTCATCATTTTCTTATACTTATTCACACACGAGTACTTAACAGTAAAAAATATGACATACCATGAAAACCGTGAAAAAATAATGTGTTCAGGGTAACTAAGCAGCAAAGTAGCATCACCAGAATACCTGTTTTCCCTTGGGGTCCCTGAATAGACTGTGTTATACACCTGAGTTTTGACTGCAACTCATCACATGAGGTCAGGTATGGAATTTTCCACTTGTGGCATCATGTTGGCACTCAAAAAGTTTCAGATTTTGGAGTATTCTGGATTTCAGATTTTTGGATTAGGGATGATCAACCTGTACAGTATTCTAAGTACTATAAGCAGAGAGGGCAATCAACTATACCTTCAAGGTATGAAACTGGATGAAAGAAACCTTCAGAAAGTCTACTTAAACCTAGACTCTTAACACAAGAATTTTTTCAGGAAGACAGGGAGGCATCGGGGAGAGAAATCAGTAGTTACATGAGACACCCAGAAAGTGAAACAGCATGTACAAAACTGCAGAAGTTTGGAAAGGGTCTGGGCATGCTCAGAAAATAGTAAAGAATAGCAGCAAGTAGTCTGATATTACAACATGTCACAAAGAAAGGGCTACCAGTGACAGCTCTGAGGCGAGATGAGATTTTAGAAATAGGCAGAGGTAAGATGGGAGATCTTTTATGCCACCTGTCTCCAGAACGGTGTGTAGAGTGTATGTACTTCATTTCAAGGGGTATATAAAACAAATGAGTATGAGAAGAAAATATTACATTAAAAAAAAATAAAGCTGAGGGAAAGCGTGTTGTGTAAGAAGACCATAAGGAAGAGGGTGGAACCATGACAAACACTTGCCTTTAAGAGATGGGAAGAGTAAGATGAAAATATAAAATAGCTGCAATGGAGTGGTTAAAAAACTGAGAACCAGGCATGGTGGCTCATGCCTGTAATCCCAGAACTTTCCAAGACCGAGGTGGGAGGATTGCTTGAGGCCAGGAGTTTGAGACCAGCTTGGGCAACATAGCGAGACCCTGTCTCTATATAAAAAATAAAAATAAAAAAAATTAGCTGGGCATGGCGGCATGTACCTGTAGTCCCAGTTACTAGGCTGAAGCAGGAGGATCACCTGAGCCCAGGAGTTTGAGGCTGCGGTGAGATAGGCCTCTGCACTCCAGCCTGGGTGACAAAGTAAGATCTTGTCTCTTAAAAACAAATAAACAAAAAAAAAACCCTGAGTAGTGTTTTGGTAAAATAGAGTACTGAACACACATATCAAACCTCACTGCCTCCTAAAACCTCACTGAAACTATGGTAAAGGGAATTCTTAAGACAGAAACCCATAAGGATGAAAACTGAGACAGCACACAGCATAAAATTTGGGAACTAGAAAGCAAATAGACAAAAAGCTGATTAAAAGGATTCAAGGAAACAGAATCAGACACTGATAGCAAAGAAAGCCAAAAATTGATTAGACTTACAAAGCAAACTCTTCCAAAGGCAAAGAATTGAGACTATGAGATATCTCTGGAAGTGCAATTGGCTGTATAGAAGACAAAGGGAAGGAAATATCCTAGAATGCAGAATAGTAAGACAAAGTGAGAGAAACGTGAAAGAAAAACAGGAAAATTAGGGGAGCAGTCCATGAGATACAAAACACAAATAATTAGGAGTTCCAGAGAGATAGAACAGAGAAAAGAGGTGAAAGAAATTTATAAAGTAATTCAAGGAACCTTCCCAAACTGAAGGGCATGATTTGCAAAACTGGAAGGGTCCACTGAGTTCCCTACAAGTGGATGAGAGTAGACCCACTCCAAGACACAGTACTCAGATATTTCAGAAAAGTGGAGACAAACAGTACACTTCACAAGCTTCCAGTGGGATGGGTAATCGGTAACTTAGAAAAAGACTGAGAATCAGGAAACTTTTGGTCTTCTCAAAAGAGTTTTGGAAGCTAGAAGTTCTAGACTTCTATAACTATATCGCATAAAACCACTAAATATTAGATTACATTATCAACAGATGTGGTTTGGCATTTACACTCTGTGCTGGAGTAATTCTATCAAATTACATTTTCAGCTAGACAGGAAAACATTCTGGAATAGTCTGTTAGATCAAGGAGCTTGCATCAGAATGTAAATCAGTGCACTGCTTCCTTCCTGGAAGAAGTCATGCTTTAAGGAAAACAAAACAAAACAGCTGAAATAATCACTGTGCATTGTTACGTAATAAAAATTGTGAATTACATAAAAGCTAATGTGTTAAATTTAAGACTTAATTTTCTTAATTATGTGAAGATTTGGAAGGAGGCCATAAACAACTGTCATTGCATGCTGAGGTAAAATGTTTATTAGGGGGGAAAAAATCTGTGAGAATGCTGGACCTATGGAATAAAAATCTTAGTGACTGTGCAAGATAACAAACCAGTTTGGTCCCAGTGCTTTAGAGATGTGAATTGAACAGCCTAACTTGCTTTGGTGTGATATCTCTGGTATTTTTAATGACCACAGTATTTCCAACTAGGGAAAGAACATAAAAGTTCAAAAAAAGATGGCTCTTAAATACATATTCTTGGGCATTAGCCATATTAGGTTAATGATTACTGTATCATTTGAAACTCTTCTTGATTTAGGTCCCAAATTCAGAATAATAAAAAACTGATAAGATGTATTTTACACCTAAAATATCTTTGAATTTCCTGGAATGACCACCAGGTAACACAAAGATTTACTCCTTCACCTTAAAAAAGGAAGTATAATTGAAATAATTAGATTTGGTCAACATTCTTTAAATGTTATTTAATTCAAAACTATTGTGAAAACTCTTGTTTCTAAATTGATTTATTTGAAAAATCAAAAGAGGAGTTTGGGCTCTATAAATTAGTTATATGCAAATAAAATATACTAATGAACATATATTCAATGATTATATACCTTAAGTTGAGAAGAGGCTGACTCATGCTCATATATTAATATTAAAAACTGGTACAATGACTGCTTCAAATTGATTTTTGTTTCTAGGTTTCAATATCCTTGTCAATCATGGACAATCACAGTATACTTGATGGTAGAAATCAAAGGCCCGTGCAGGTTTGTCAAAGTTCTCACTGTTCATAATAATATGTTCTAATCCTCTGGGTAATCACTGACTGAATCTTTATAAATCACTTGTGTATTATATGTCAACAGATGATCCACTCTTACCCATTCTAATAATTCTGGTTCAGATAACAATTTTCCAGAGCTATTCAATCTTATCACTGATGGAAACAACTATCTTCCCTTGCTAGATATTTAATCAGCTCTATATGCTCTCAGATTAAGGAATTGGCTATTTTTGAAGCATCATTAGAGAAAGATTGTACTTGAACACTCCATGGAAATGACTTTGCCAGATTCTGTTATCAACTAATACAGCACTAAAACTCCTTGGCTCCATAGCTCTCAATTACAGTAACACAAGACATCCTCAAATTACTGAAGGTCTGTCCCAGCCAGTGATCTCAAACTGAGGATTCTTAAGAATCTTCCAGAAGAAGATCATCTTAGAGAGAGACACATCTTCTAACCAAAACCTTTAAATCAAGAGGCATGAAAGAGAGAGCTTTTACTCATAACTCATGGAACAAGATCTAGCTGGCCAGAACCAAAGATTACCATGCTTTAATTTACATGCTCTTATTTTTTATATTCCAAGCTATTTTCTTTCTTCTCTGCTGGTTTAAACTTCTGAATTGTTAACAGACATATGTTACCTCTAAGAACGACACCCATAAGACACCTAGTCATAATATTGCTCTGTGTGTCCCTTGTCACTCCCTGTATAAATCTAACATCAGGCCACAATTTGCTCATGATTTCACTGAAATACGCAATCAAACCGATGATTGAGACTGTAGCCACTTTCTTTTGGGTGCAACTCAGCTCACTCTAGTTCCTGGACAATTACGCTTAACTACTAAGCAACTCCTTAAATAGTAAACAGGACAGACAGCCCCTATGATGTCACACCTAGGAAAGTTTCTGTCAACACCAAAACCACACTTGGGGATCTTAGCTCTTGGCTTAGAAGTGGAATACAAACTCTGGTATTAGGTTGTTAAGTATGAAATGTCTGATTTCCTTAAGTACTAAGTTTGACAGTTGATATCGCTCACATTTCACTTTGACACTTCTTGTTTTATTTTTATTGTGAAGGTACATCCTCAGTCTTGCAAACACATGTTTTGGCTTGTGATTATCTTTCAAAAAAAATTTTTAGAGCAACTTTTGTGAAACCATGGATAAGTCAAAAATTCAGGTTATTTTTGAATACGAGTTCCATCGTGGAACCAATGCAGCGCAGACAGCTTGGAAGTATCAATGAAGTGTTTGGAAAGGATGTGGCTAATGAATGCACAGTGTGTCGATGGTTTGAGAAGCTCCATTCTGGTGATTTTAATCTTGAAAATGAGCACATGGGCAGCCTGAGACCAAAGTGGATAAAGATGAGCTGAAAGCTGTACTGTAAGCAAATCCATCTCAACCTATGCGTGAATTAGCAGCATGGTTTGATGTCACAATTCCAACAATATTGGACCATTTGAAACAAATGGGCAAGGTAAAGAAGCTGGATACATGGGTTCCGCATGAATTAAACGCGCATCAGAAAAGAAATCGTCTCGAAGCTTGCCTTTCTTTGCTGTCACAACATAAAGGCGAACCATTTCAACGCTGTATTGTTACATGTGATGAAAAATGGATTCTTTCTGGCAATAACAAACATTCAGCACAATGGTTGGATAAAGATGAAGTGCTGAAACATAGTCCAAAACCAAATATCCATCAAAAAAAAGCTGCTGCTTGTTTGAGATGTAATAAACTACACTTTTGATTCGAAATCAGGCATTTCATATTTAATGACCTAATAGTAATCTCTCAGCATTTGTCAGTGTTACAGTGCTCAAACGTGATCTCCAGAGTCTTATACGTGCACAGCCAATTTTTTGCTTTAGATGATTCAACAGCTAACCTTACAGCAACAACAAAAATTATAAATATTTGACTTCAGTCCAACAACAGATGAGGTTCTCTGAATAATCTCTTATCAATGGAATTCTAGCAATGATAAAGATCTGGATTTCACAGAACAACGATCTGAATACCTGAATCTGGCCAAAAAGAGGGACTGAAAAAGTGAAAAGAAGTCCTATTGATAATCAGATTGTGATATCCCTAACAGATTAGTAGCAAGGTCAACAGGAAACAAAGTTTTGCCCAAGGCTACATCACAGCTGCAAAGTGAGTACCTTGGTCCTTTTTGAGTGGTTACAGCTTTCTTACCAATGAGTCCCCAGCTCTGCTTCATTCCTCCTACTCCTGAACAGAATGTTGAGATAACCAATTACCAAACTGACCTCACTTCATGACATTATCCAATCCAGAGCTGGTCTGCTTCCCCTAGTCTTTCCCTAGAATCATTCAGCCCAAGCCCAAACCCTATAAAGTATAATACCTGTTCTCTTCTTAATTGAGATACCTCACACTTCCTCTGGTGTGAGCTCTCCCTTGCTACAGCAGGCTAATTATTAATAATAAACTTTGACTATAGGTGCACTCCTGGTGGCCTTTATCATTTGTAATGCCCTATAATATTACAGTAGGTTACAATGCATTAGAGCAAACTAAATAACACTTCCTTTCATTTAAGTTAGATAAAATCTAACAGAGCACATTCAAGCTAGCCATGCTCTATTTTGTTTAAAATCCTTTGCCACATTCTGCTCTTTTGGTCATTCTGACAAATGAAATCCACAAATTAGTATTTTGGTTAATGACATGTTTATTAAAAAGATTATTAGTACAATTAATTCTAGATTTGAGGGAATTTCTTGGCAATTTGGGGGGAGTTCCTGTGCTGGGCACTGTTACAGTCTCTGAGATATAGCTATGAACAGGATAGAGCCAAAAGGAATTACTTTCAAGTTTCTTGGTAGTTCTGGATGCCAAGCTCCAAGAAGGTACAAGGCTTCCTGTAAACCTAGTAATGAATACCTCTCATCTGCATTATCTCATGAAATTCAAGCCAAGTTTATTAGCTCTCACACTTCAAACTCAGCTTTACCTTGTTTGGAGAAACAGCTAGCAGAGCTTAAAAAAATACTTGCCTTGGAGGTTGAGGGAAACAATTGGTCTTTTCCTGTCTATTCAGTTATAAAATTATAGAACGCTACCAGAGCTGGAATGTGGGGGTTTTCTATCAAATTAATTATCAATCAATCTTTATTAAATAATCTTCCCAAAGTGTCATTTTTCTTAACAACTCTACTAAGAATAAAATTATACTCATTGCATCTTCACTTCAACTACCACATTTTGACATTGGTCATTTATAGTCATCCTTTTCTCCTTAACATTCATGCTAAAAGAAATGGGCAACACTAAAAACAGAAATTAATGTATGATAATATTTTTCTCCCAAATGGTTGGTCTTTTCTGCTATTTCATATGTCACATATCTGCATAATTTATTTCTACTTGACCTGAAACATATTTTTCTTAAAAGTACTATTACATTCAGGCATGTGAATGTACCTGAACATTTCAGAAATGTTCATGTTATACTCCAAGTGTTATTATGAGTAAGTACTCAAGTGTGCTACTGACACCCTAAAAATGTCTTTTTCTCTTTAATCCGTCTTTCAAAATTTTATCTTTCTAGCAATATAGCCACCAAATCAAAGTTACTTTCTACCCTGGCAGCAACACTCAGTAATTGTAAAGAATGTTATAAATGTTCATTGCTGAAAAAATAAACAGGATGAGATCTGAAGTCACTACAATTCTGTCTCTTGCATGGAGAGTCTTTATTGCACCATTAGCAACACAATGTTAAACTTGAATTTATAAACAAAAATCTGGCCACAAAATGTTTCTATTTAATGAAATTCATATACCTTCTTGTTCTTGTGTTCTATATTATTAAATATTTCCAGTATCTTTTAAGACTAATATCTAACATTACTTAATGGTTCTCCTTTAAACTGAGGAGGATATGGAGAAATGCTTGCATCCCTCATGCACTGCTACTAAGAGTAACTGACGCAAACATTTTAGGGACCAATCTGGCACAGTGATATTAAGTACAGTATGTGTATTTACTATGCCAGTAATGCCTCTCCTGATTGCACACTATAGGAGAGGTTTCATATAGCTGCAAAAAGTGCCACATTTTTAGAAGCAAATAGATAGAGGCATACTAGGTGTGCATCACTGGGAATAGATAAGTAATATATGATGTAAGCATGTAAAGAGAATACGTGGTCAAAAGCAATGGACTGGGTATCTGTGTGTGCATGTGTGTGTGTATACAGATATGTAGTTAAGTTAAAAATTTTTTAAAGGAATGAGATTTACACTATAGAGTTCTTTATATAAAAATTTAAAACCACACATAACAACATATTTTCACGGATACAAGTATGTAAATAGAGGTATCTGGGGCTGGGCACAATGGCTCACGTCTGTAATCCCAGCATTTTGGGAGGCCAAGGCAGGAGGATCGCTTGCGGCTGGGAGTTTGAGACCAGCCTGGGCAACACAGAGACCCCCTCTACTGCTGCTGCTTTTGCTGTGCCCGTAAGTACTGGTAGGTTGTGTTTTCATTTTCATTCGTCTCTAGGTATTTTCTAGTTTCCCTGTGATTTCCTGTTTGGACCACTGGAAGTTTAAGGAGTGTGTTGTTTAATTTCCACAGTTTTGTGAATTTTGCAGTTTTACTTCTGTTACTGATTTCTAATTTCACCCCATTGTGGTTGAAGAATATACTTTATATAATATCTATGTCTTAAAATCTATTAAGACAACTTGTGGCCTAACATATTGCCTATCCTGGAAAATGTCCCATGTGCATTTGAGAAAAGTGTATATGCTGCTGTCGTTAGGTAGAGTATTCTGTTAGATCTAGTTAGTTTTTTGTGTTAAGTCCTCTATTTCCTTACTTATCTTGTCTGGTTGTTCTACCCATCATTGAAAGGGGGGTATTGAAGTCTCCAACTGTTATTGTAGAACTGTTTATTTCTCCCCATCAGTTTTTTCCTTTGTATTTTTTAATGGTCTGTCATTAGGTACATAAATGTTTATAGCTGTTATATCTTCTTGTGGCAAACCTTTCATTAATATATGATCTCCTATTTTGTCTCTTGAAGCTTTTTTGATTTAAAGCCTATTTTATCTCATTTTAGTATAGCCACCTGCTCCTTTTGGTTACTATTTGCATTGGACATCTTTTTCCATCCTTTGACTTTCAATCTATTTGTGTCTTTGGATCTAAAGTGAGTCTCTGGTAGACAGCATATAGTTGGATCATGTGTTTTTATCCATTTTGCCAATCTTTGTCTTTTGATTGAAGTTTAATCCATTAACATTTAAGTGATTGATAAAAATAGACTTATTTCTATCATTTTGCTATTTGTTTTCTATATGCCTTACAGCTTTTTGTCTATCATTCCTATATTACTCCCTTCTTGTGTGGTTAGTTGAATATTTTGTAGGGAAATGTTTAAATTTCTTTCTTATTTCCTCTTGCATATATTCTATAGCTATTTTCTTTGTGGTTACCATGGAGTATATTTAACACATTGACTGCCACACTAGGAAAAAAAAGTTTTCCTTGGAGCCATAGTGTTTTATTACAAAAATAGAATAAAAATTTCAAAAACAAAACAATCCTTTCTAATTTAATGAAAAATTTGTTATTTTTTATTGTTTTGTGTGGTTTTGCCCAGGGGGCCACCCATCACGTAACATGTATGCTCCAGTATGGCAGCATGAGTTGCCTGAGCACCATGAGGCTCCCAAGGTAAAGAGACGCGTGAGTTACTTATGCTTCACAGGCCTGGGGCTCAACACTAGCATGAGTTAAATACAACTCACAAGGCAGTCAATGTGTTAAAATCTTAAAGTTATAATACTCTGAATACCCCAATTGCCTTGATTTGATTAATTCACATTGTATGCCTGTATCAAAACATCACGTGTACCCTATAAAGACATACAACTGTTATACACCTATAATAATTTTTTTAAAAAAGTTATAACACTCTAATTTAAGTTTATACTAGTTTAACTGCAATAACATGCAAAAACTCTGCTCCTTTACAGTTCCATCCCCACCCTTTTTGGTTGTTGATGTCACATAACTACATCTTTGTATATTTTGTGCTTCAAAACATAAACTAATACTTTTAAAAACCTATCAGTCCCTTAAATCATGTAGAAAACAAAGTGGAGCCACAAACTGTGGTTATAATAATACTAGTTTTTATAACTGCACATATTTTATCCATATCGAGATCTTTATTTCTCTGTATAGCTTTGAGTTACTGCCTAGTGTCCTTTCAGTTCAAGCTACAGAACTCCCTTAAGCATTTCTTATAGGGCAGGTCTGGTGGTAACAAACTCCCTCAGCTGTTATTGATCTGGGAATGTCTTAATTTCCCCTTCACTTTTGAAGGACAGTTTTGCCTTATATAGGAGTCTTAGTATACAGTTTTTTTTTCTTTTAGGATTTTGAATATATTGGCCTTCTGGTCTCCAAAGTGTCTGATGAGAAATTTGTTGACAAACTTATTGAGGATCCCTTGTATGTGACTAGTTGCTTCTCTCTTGCTGGTTTCAACATTCCCTCTGTCTTTCAAAAGTTTAATTACAACGTGTCTTGGTATGGGTCTCTTTGCCTTCCTCTTACTTGGGTTTTGTTGAGCTTCTTGAGTGTTTACGTACACTCTTTCATCAAATTTGGAAAGATTTCAGCCATTATTTCTTTAAATGTTCTCTTTCTCCCTTTCTTCTCCTTCTGCAATTCCCACCATGTGTATGTTTATTCGCTTGACAGAGTCCCACAGGTGTCTTAGGCCCTGTTCACTTTTCTTCAATCTTTTTTCTTTCTGTGCTTCAGACTTGATAATTTCCATTGTCCTACTTTCAGGTTTGCTGATTCTTTCTTTTGCCTGCTCAAATCTGCTTATGAATCCCTCTGGCGAATTTTAAATTTCAGTTAATTGTACCTTTTAGCTCTAGAATTGCTTTTTAGTTCTTTTTAGGTTTTCTGTCTCTTAAATGGTATTTCCGTTTTGTTCATAGATTTTTTTTTTTTTTAAACTTTCCACATCCTCCTTTAGTTTTTTAAGCATGTTTAAGAGAGTTATTTTTAAATCTCTGTCTAGTAGATCTGCCATCGGGTCTTTCTCAGGGACAGTTTCTGTTTATTTATTTTTTTCCCTTTGAATAGGCCATACCTTTCTATTTCTTTGTATGTCTTGTGATTTTTTGTTGAAAACTGGACATTTTCAATCTAATAATGTGGTAATTCTAGAATTCTGATTACCCCCCTTCCCCAGGGTTTGCTATTTTTTGTTATTGTTTTTGTTTTTTTATTAGCATTATTACAGGCTGTCTCTGTGCCAAGGATGAGCCTGAAGTGTAAACTTAAAGTCTTCCTGGGTCTTTTCTGAGCCTATGCGTTTCCCTGTGCATGAACAGTCACTTTCTAATTTTCCAGACATATGCATCCTAGTCTTGAATACCATTTTTCCCCCAAAAAGGTAAAGAGAGTAAAATAAATGGGAAAAAGGGGTGCCAACTCTTTAAATCCCTTGGAAGTCACTTTAGATGGAGGGAAAGGGGCTTGCAACAATAGGAGGAGGGACAATGATTACCCACCTCCTTGCCTAAACCTCTTTGATCAGAAGCAGCAATCAGCAATCAAAGCACAGATCCCCAATATTTGGAGGACAGGGTTCTTTTTGCCTACTCTGGCTCCTGCAAGGTGTATGCAAGCTGCTCCCAGAACACATGCACAGCTGCCTGCCACCAGGGTGGGGTGGGCGCTGGGGGAATGGGTAGCTGCTATTGTGCTACCGGTGAAATTGACCGAAATTAACTGCAATTTACCATCCAAGCCTTCCTGGAATTTAAAAGTCTTCAACAGATTCTGTCAGTGCAACTGGTGTCTATGTGGTGAGGCAGATTCCTAGTGCTTCCTACTCCACTATCTTCCCAGAATTCTCTCAGATTGCCCTTTATATGGCAAATTTTTAAAATAATGATCTCACAACAAGGCATTATCATTATTCCCATTTTATGTGAGAAAAAAGAGACTTAAAGAATCCAAAGCAACATGACCAGAAAGCAGCAAACCTAGACTTCAAATCCAAGCTGTCTGATTCCAGGAAACACCCTCAAACACAATGCCAAACTGGCACTGTAGAGAAGAATGTTCAATCCCTTCACTGTGAAGAAAATGACTATCAACTCTTTTATAAATTGCTACCATTTAAAATAGTTTTAGGCCGCTTCACCACAGCCATAAACAGGTCATATATAAAGGAACACCCCTTCCCTAGCCACATGTGCTAATAAAAAGGCTATTTTCACTTATCATTGATACATGTGCACATGCACAAGTGCACACACACACACTGAGTCACCCTCCTCCCTGCTGCTGTCAGTGCTCATCTAACAGCTGATCTGACAATGCACAGACAGAAGCTATCAGTAGCTTTCATTTAAAGTTGTTACCATACATTCTATGAACAACAACAAGGACAAGGATCTTACAACAAAAGACCCCAAAATTTCAAGTTTTATTTGTGGCATTCACAGATCTATGATCTTTTAATTGTATAAAACTAAAAAATAACAAAGAACTGAAAAAGTTTAAATTGTGTATAAGAATTATGATTTAAAGAATTATACACTTTGAGTGGTTTGAAGCCAAGAGAAAAATCACAATAGATTACAGCAAAGGGGAGAAACATCAATGATTATCAGAACAGACTAATTCCAGAATGTAAAGGTATTGGGGAAAATTAATTACCAATCAGCTCACAAAAATAAGAGGCACAAACAAATTTAGATTCTCTCTATTGAAAAACCCTTAACATCTCCTACATGTTTGATGACCTTTGCTGCTAACGTTATTAAATTGATCTTTTAAGAGCTAAGTACTTCTAAATGACAATTATCATATAAAAGGTCATATCATTTTGCAAAATAATCTGTATCATGTAACATGTCTACTAATACAATTTTTGTAATTAAAAACACCTATAAAATTGTTCCCGAATAGACATCTGGAGAAAAGATCAATTGCCAGAAGATAGTTATATGATTATAATGAAAAGTAAATATATTTTTATGACTACAGAGCAGGTACATGGAGAACAATTTAGATAAAATTACTCCATCAGATTTACCTCCAAAATAAAATCTGAGAGAAAAAAATTAAATAAATTTTTAAAATATATTGTGAATAAGAGGTTAAAATGATGGACACCCTATGGCATGTTAGAATATTAACACCCGCAACAGCTCTCAGAGATCTTTCCCTCGGCCTTCAAACTCTGGACTAGCAAAGCAGCTGAAGTGAATGCAGAGGGATCTGCTTCCATGCTTGGAGATTTCACAGCCTTGTCCTACTCCCCACTCTTCACCCAATTCCCTGGTCATCATACCCTTATAACTTGTCAGACTCTGTGGTTCACCATTCACCCAACCTGAAAATCATTTCATTTTTCTCCTTTATTCCACCTGTCTAGTCAGTTATCAAATCCCTCTTCTCCAACCTATTGCCATCCCTTATCCATACCATCCCCTTTCTGAGTTAAAGGAGTAGGTATTTAATAGGCCTCCTTACCCTCAATTCCACCTTCCTTAAATTCACTGAGCAATTAAATCAAGTCACTCTTCTCGAATCTACAGCTTCATGACACCATTCAATCTCTCTGAAGTTCACTTTACTCATCTGAAAAGTGAGGCTATTAATATTTACTATGGAGATTAAATATGGTAACACATGTAAATCTTCCAAGCATGGCTTGACACATACCAAATTCCCAGAAATGCATAAAGAAGAATGAATTTTAGTCTAGCATCCCAACTAAGCTGCTAGACATTATCAATTTACTTTTCTACCTTCACCTCAAACTTATGTCTAAAACCCAAATATGTTTTCCTGACTTCACTATTTATGTGAATGATAGCACCTATTTCACATTACACTGGACATAAAAGTTCTGTCACTTTTTATCCATTCCTTAAGAATAGGTATTGCCTCCACAAATTGTATCCTTTCTTCATTTGTATCCATCTCTTTTCAATTCCCTTCCCCACCCCTGAGGCTCTCACAAGCAGCAGGCCTCTTTTCCATTCTTTACCATCACTGGTGATGGAGATACAACTCTACCAAGCCCTTGCCTTGAAGACAGTCATAATATAAGTGAAGAGAATGAAATAAAAATAATAGAAAGGTACTAATTCACATCCCATAAGACACAATAACCAATCTGACCTAGGAATTAACTGGATAGAAGGTGAAAAAGATGCGTCAAAAGTAGCCAAGTAATTGATTTCAGGAGAAAATGAGCTTGAGATAACAGTATTCATACAGAAATGTCCAGTGGAGAAGTATAGGAATGAAGACTAGAGACCAAGATGCAAATTGCAGATGAACGAAGCAACTGTACAGAATTGACATCTGAAGCTATTAAATAAAGGGGAAATTTCTAAGGAAATTTACTAAATGAACACAGTGCTGAGTGCCAGTACAGTAATATGCTCACATTTAGGAAAGATAAGGAAGAAGAATCAAAACCAGATGAGCACAGAAGCACGAGAGCACACAAGGAGAAGCAGAGCTTAGAAAGGAGGAGGGACACCTTCAGGAGACAGTGACCAATGAATTTGTCACAGGGCTCAGTATACTTTATGGTTGATGCTATTGGTTACCTACCAATATCCATTCCACCTGATTTTTTCTTTACAGAATGCTACCTTCTTCCAGGTTTATCTACTTTTACCCAATGTAACTATGTGGCTCCAAAGATGATGACTCCATCTCCACCTCCCCCACCCATGGGTCAGATTGATTAAAAGGTAATCTTTTTTCCCTTGTCTGTGACTGGTTCAGAAACAGGCTATGAACCAATTCTGGCCAATGATTCACGAGATAAACACTACCAGGAAAGCTTCTTGGTAATAAAAGAGAAGGGGGAGGGGAGGAGACAGGAAGAGGAAGGGAGAGAGGGAAGCAGGGGAGGGGAGAGGGAGCGAGGGAAAGAGAGAGAAAGACTCTCAGGAAGCACATGGCCCCACTGCCTATGCTATTTTGCATCCATGAGAGAGACGTGTTCTCAGGATGAAGCTGATGCTGAGGACAGTAAGTACAGAGAGAGGAAGAAGCTGGAGCCTTAATGACATCAATGAGGTACTGTACCTAGAATACTGTAACTAGATTTTGCCTAAAATTATGACTTAATGGTTTGCAAGATATTAACATTTCCTTATAGTTTAAATCTGCAGTCCCCAACCCCCAGGCCCGGATGGGTACCATCTGTGGCCTGTTAGGAACTGGGCCACACAGCAGGAGGTGAGTGGCCAGTGAGCCAGTGAAGTTTCATCTGTATTTACAGCTGCTCCCCATCACTTCCCATTGCTGGCATCACTGCGTAAGCTCTGCTTCCTGTCAGATCAGCAGCAGCATTAGATTCTCATGGGAGCGCGAACCTTACTGTAAACTGTGCACACAAGGGATCTAGGTTGCGTGCTCCTTATGAGAATCTAATGCCTGATGATCTGAGGTGGAGCTGAGGTAGTGATGCTAGTGCTCGGGAGTGGCTGCAAATACAGATTATCATTAGCAGAGAGGTTTGACTGCACAATAAATGTAAAGCGCTTGAATCATCCTGAAACCATCCCCCCGCCCCCCAGCGGTCCATGGAAAAATTGTCTTCCATGAAACTGGTCCCTGGTGCCAAAAAGGTCGGGGACTGCAGACTTAAATCACTTTGACACAGAATTTTGTATTATCTGCAGCCAAATGCATCCTAATAGATAAAGAAGAACTTAATAAATATTTTTTATTTATTTGTGGAACAGAATGAAAGACAGAAAAGAGAAGGGAGTAGAAGAAAAGAGAAGGGAAGGGAAGAACAGAAAGAAATAGTAAAGAAAAAAGAAAATGTGAGATCTTCAACAAGGTTTATGTTACAAAGAATTAAGGTGAAAAGAAGGCAGGATGAGAAAAATCTCTGCTGGGGGACCCTGTTTTTGGTTTGTTTTTTTTTTCACTAAAGAAGTTCATTTTCATTTACTCAACCATTTTAATGCATATCTACCATTTTCTGGATCTTATTACTGATATTAAAAATCAGCAGTCTATAAGGCACCTGAGGCATTAAGGAGGTTGGTGCTTAAGAGGAACTGAAAATCAAGCTGAAACATAGTGAATAGGGGAGAAAATGATGAGAGGTGAAGTTGGGAGTAGGAAGGGAAGTAAGCAAAGCACAAATCACTCAGGATTTACAAGGCATGTTAAAGATTTTGAGTAATCGTAAAATGCAATGCAAAGCCAATGAAGAGGCTTGATTAAAATAACTTTCAGAAGATCACAACCAGCTGCTATGTGGAAACAGACTTGAAAATGAGGGAAGCATGATGTAGAGAACAAGTTAAAAACCTATGGCTCACAAATACTGTATAGTTTCACTCATGAGTTACCTAGAGTAGTCAAACTCATAGACAGAATGCAGACAGTGGTAGTGGCAGGGGCTGGGAACAGAAGGGAATGGTGAGTTAATGTTCAGCGGGTATGTAGTTTCAGTTTTGCAAGATGAATAAGCTCTGGAGATGGATAGTGATGATCACTGCACAACAATGTGAATGTACGTAATACAATTCAATCGTCCATTTAAAAATGTTTAAGATGATAAACTTTACATTGTGGTCTTCAGTTCAGAACAGATGTCTCGGCTGGTGATATAAATTTGACAGTACTCAGCACATTAATGGTATGTGAAGCCTACAAGTGGGTAATGTTACCTAGAAAGACAGTGTAGGGAGAGAAAAAGAGGGTTTGGAATCCAGGCTTTCAGGGATCCAGCTACAAGGAACTCAACACTTCAACATTTACATTTTGGGTAGAAAACAGGAAGGAATTCTCATAGAAGAATGAGAAGGAAAGCCATACATATAAAAGAAAAACCAGTAAACTACAATAATCAAAAGCTAAAAGAAGAAAACGTTTCAGAAAGAGAAAAACTGTTAAAAATATAAAGTGATAATAATAGGTGTTTACTAAATGACTATACTGTTCCCAGCACTGTTATAAGTACAGCAAATTATTGATTCATTTATTTCTCACAACAATCCTATGATAAAGCACCTTTATTTATCTCCATTTTACAGCTGAACAAATTAAAACCTAGGGAAGCTAAGTAACTTGTTCAAGGTCACATAGCTAGCAAGCCAGGCAGATCCCAGAAGCTGAATTCTTAACCATTATGTGATATTGACTTTGTAAGTGTCCACCGGGTTTAGCAACACAGGGAATGGTGACATTAGTAAGTGCAGTTAAATGGAATGGTGGAGGCAGAAGCCAGATTGGAGTGGGTTGAAGAGTAAATGGAAAGTGAGGAACTGGAGGCAATATGAACAAACAACTCTTAAGAAATGTGACTGTAAGGAAAGATAAGGGATAGGCTGGTAACTGAAAGAAGATTCAATGCCCAGAAAAGGTTGTATTGTTGTTGAACTTGCTACTAGGGGTAGGGTAGCAAACTCAAATATCTACTGAGATCAGGCAGGTAATTTATGTAACAATAAGAGTGACCAAAACTTACATACATTTATAATATGCTGGGTACTCTTCTAAGTACTTCTTATATATTAACATATGTAATGCTGAGAAAAGCAAATCAGTCCCATTTTACAGATGAGAAAACTAATGGAGAGAGGTCTGGTACTTGGCCAAGGTCACACAGCTAACTGGGATTTAAACCTGGCTCCCGAGTACCTTCTAATGGAGAAAGGGTCAAAGAAGTGCACGTGATATGGGGGCTTTGGTGAACTGAAGAGCACATCTACCTTAAAAGAGTATATCTACACCTCCAACTATAGCCAGCTCTGTTCAACAGAGCATTCCAAGAGATGGAAATGTTCTATGTCTGCTCTGCTCAATACAGTAGTCGTCAGCCTCATGGGAGAACTGGGCACTGGAAATAAGGCCAGTGTGAGTGAGGAACTAAACTTCATATCTTATTTCATTTTAGTTAATTTGAGTTTAAAAGACACATGTGGCTTAGTTGCTATTGCACTAAACGGCACAACTCTAGAAAACTGTCAGTGTTCTAATATTCTAATTGTTTTAGGATAAGCCAGAAATAAAGAATAGGAAATCTTCCAATTTTAAAATGCTGGTTCCTTTAAAAAAATAATAACTGCTAATCTGCTCATCAAACAATCCAAATGTCCATCAAGAGGAGATTAATTTCACAAGTTACAATGAAATTTATAATAATAGAATGAATGAGGTATAACTACATATGTCATCAAATGTAACAGAAAACAATGTTTTTAAAAAGTTGCAGAATGATTAAGTACCATTAGATACCATTCTCGTGAAGTTTAAACACTCACAGCATTGCATATTGTTTAGGGATACATATGGTATAGAAGTATAAAGGCATTCACAGGAAATATAATACTAGCATGTTGGTTACTTCTAGGATGAGGGATCTAACTTTGATCAGGGAGGGTGTATCAGTTTTCTACTGCTGCTGTAACAAATTATCACAAACTTGGCTTAAAACAATACAAATTTATATTCTTACAGATTTATAGGTAGGAAGTCCAACATGGGTTTCACTGAGCTAAAATCAAGCTGCCAGCAAGGCTGCATTCTTCTCTGGAGGCTCTAGGGGAAAATCCATTTCCCTGCCTTTTCCAACCTCTAGAGGTGGCCACCACATTCCTTTGCTCATGGACCTCTTCCTCCATCTTCAAAGCCAGAAACAGTGGGTCAAGTTCTCACATCATATCATTGTGACCTTGCTTCTGCTGTCACATTTCTTTCTCTGACTATTCTATCTCCTTCCTCTACTTTTAAGCACCCTTGTGATTTCATATAGTCAACCCACACAATCCAGAATATTCTTCCTATTTTGAGGTCAGCTGATTATAAACTGTAATTCTATCTGCAACTTTAATTCCCCTTTACTATATTCAAAGGTTTCAGGGATTAGGACATAGTCATCATGGGGGGGGGATTATTTTCCCTACCACAGAAAAGTACTCAAGGAGCTGTGATTTTCTAATGTTTTATTCCTTAAGTAGAGGATAAAGGTGTTTCGATGTTTTTTATTGTATCTTTTTATATGCCTCAAATATGTTTAAAAGGTTTTGATGTGCCACTTTCTTCTAAGACAAGTTTTTTAAACTTTCAGAGAGTCATAAATTTTCAATGAGATCACTCAGATCTCAATGCAAGGGGCAAAGGGAAGGATGTAGGGAAGAACCGAGGCCTTGGCCCTGCTTCAATCTAACAGGTTCCCTTTTTCACTGCCTTCTACTTTTCTACAAGACATTTCCTATGATGAGGAAAAAAAAAAAGGATTCAAATTATTTTTAAAAACGAACTAAAAAGTAGAATATCACTAGCATTAGATTATAAGCAAAACTATAATAAAATAAGATTAATTTATACACTAGAAGTAAATAATCGGCAAGCTAACTCAGGATTTAATGATAGCCAAAGAAATATGTTTAAGTCCTACAAAAGAACTACTGAGGAACTAAATAACGCCTCTGATAGCCTTGTGGGGCTCAGGAGAGAAAACTTACAGTCCAGGGCCTGGGAGGAAGCAAGAAAGGGTGCTAGAAATTGCCCATGCACTTTCGGTTGAGACCCTGAAGAGCAGTACTCTAAGAGTAATATGAATAAGAAGTATACTGACTCTCATGGGGACTGCACTTCAGCTTCAAATATCAAAGCCTGAAAATAGAATAATGTAGTCTGCCAGCTCTTTCAGGCACCAAACAAAAGTGCTCATTGTTGGAAGATACCATCTTCTAGGTATCAAGTTATTCCTCAACAAAAAAGTCAAACACAATGTCTAAAACATAATAAAAAAATAACCAGGCACGTGAGGAGACAAGACAACTAGCAGAAACCACAAACACCAGAAAGAGATTCACAAGGGCTCCAGATAGTCTATGTAGTCTTTATGCAAATAATATTCAAGGTGATAAAAGACTGAGAATTTTAACAGAATCCCCAAAAATAGGACACAGCAGATTTTTGAGGGGAAAAAAAATTCTAAAACTGAAAAATACAATAATTGTACTTAATAACACAACCGATGGGTTTAAAAGCGGAAGAAGGGATGATTAATGAACTGGAAGAGATACCAAAGGAAAATATTCAAAATAATGAATGGAATGACAAAATGATGAAAACCATGAAGGAGAAGATGAGAGAAAATAGACAACACAGATGAGAGGGGCTAACACACATACAACTGAATCCCATAAAGACTAGAGAGAGAGACAGAGGGAGAGAGAAAGAGAATAAATATTTAGAGACAATGGCTGAGAATTTTCTAAAACTAATGACTTCAAATTACAGATTCAGAAGCATGATGAATCACAGCAGCATAAGTAAAAAGAAAACCACACTTAGGCCCTTAGAAAAATTACTTTAAAAAACAAAGACAAAGAGAAAAATCTTAAAAGCAGCCAGAAGAAAAAACACATTACCTGCAACGCAACAGCTGGTTAGATTGACAGGTGATTGATTTCTTAACAAAAACAACAGGAATCAGAAGGGTGAGAATATCTCTAAAATACTGAAAGAAAACAGTTGTTAACCTAGAATTCTATACCCAGAGAAATGTCCTTCAAGACTGAAGGTGAAATAAAGACATTTTCAGATAAACTAAAACAGAATTTGTCAACAGTTCCACATTAAACAAAATGCTAAAGGTTGTTCTTCAGGCAGACAGAAAATAACCCCAAAAGGAAGCATGATAATGCAAGAAGAAATAAGAAATTGTAAAAGCGGTGGTAATTCTAAATGAATACTGACTTTATACAATAGTGATACTAATACCTTGTAAGGTATAAACATACAAAATTAAAATATAATTGTCATATTAAGTCGAGGATGGGGGAGTAAATGGAGTTAAAACCTTCTAATATTCTTGCACTGGTTGGGAAAAGGGTACATACACCAATTAAGATTAGGCATTGGTAAGTCTAAAATGCATGTTTTAATCTCTAGAATAACCATTAAAGGAATAGCAAGAATGTAGAACATCCAAGTTAATAAAGGGAAGAAAATGGAATAATATATAGTAATATAAAAAATGAAGAAAAGGAACATAAAGCTGAAGAGATAAATTAGAAAGCTTGAATGACTTAAATAATAGGTACAATAAATGTAAATAAATATGCTTGTTAAATTATACACTTTAATATTTAAAAAATCTAACATATGCAAGAGACACAAATAAAACGCAAGGATTTTGAAAGAATTAGAGTAAAAGGAAGAGAAATGGTACACCATGGAAAACATCAAACCAAGAGAAATCTTGTGTAGCTGTATTAAAACAGGCAAAGTAATATTTAAGACAAAAGGCATTACTAAATTGTTAGTTTATAATAATACAATTTCAACTAAATTTGACCTAATAGATATATATAAAAACATTACTCAGTAACTGCAGATTACACATGCTTTTTAAACACATACAACACTTATAAAAATTGAACATATCCTGGATCATAAAAGCAAGTTTAACAAATTTCAAGGAACTAAAATCATAAAGAGTATGTTCTCTCACTGGCCACAGTGAAATTAAGCTCAAAATCAATAATATAAAGAAAAATTAAGAAATGTATTTCTAGATAACCTAAGCGCCAATGAAGATATCAGAATGAAAATTAGAAAAAACTTTGAAATAAATAATAGCGAAATTACTACAAATGAAAATGTATGGAATACAACTAAAGCCATGGTAAAAAAGAAAAATATTAAACTAAAAGGAGACAAATATAATAGAAGAGAAAAAGTATGAGCCAAAGATAAAATATATATTAAACAGAAAAGAAACACTACATACATACATAAAATAGAAAAGAAATATAAAATAAAGAGGACCAACAGTGTCAAACATTGACTCATTAAAAATACTAATAAACCAGCTGGGTATGGTGGCATGTGCCAGTAGTCCCAGCTACTTGGAAGGCTGAGGTGGGAGGATTGCTTGAGCTCAGGAGTTTGAGACCAGCAAACTTCTGGGCAACACAGTATGACCTTTAAAGTCTCTTTAAAGAAAAAAAAAAAAACAAAACCTATAAGCCTGATAAAATTCTGGATTGATCAAAGAATATGCTGAGTTTAAAGTACCCACAAAACACCCAAATGGAGGTTTTAAATTAACAGCTAAGATATGTAGGTCTGGGCCTCAAAGCTGGAATGTGACTTGGACATGTCTCTTTGCTCTGTCTACTACTCTTCTCCCATTAATATCTCTCTCTTAAATTACAACAATGATCTATCTTACTTCCTTGTCTCCAGACTTGTCCATCCAATCTACTCTATTCTGAGTAAGAGGGACCTTTTTAAAAGACAAATAAAGACAATCATATATGATGAAAGACAAAACTGCACAAGACAAAGCAGCTACAAGAAAGGATTAGAGTGATTATAAAATATTAGGAATAGAAACTTAGTCCCCTGGGGCCCAATTTCCTTATCTGTTCCATGAAAAGACCCTTCCAAAGGAATTAACAACACTTTTAGGAACATGTAATCCAGGGCTTCCAGATCTATTAAATATATCAATTAGTTTATATATAGGAAACTCAAATGCAAGAAATTGGATCAAAAATATTAAGAACCTGTGGGTGACTTAAGAAACCTCGAATTTTATAGGAAACCAAAGGAGTTTAGAAAAGCTACAGATGCTGTCAACAATTTCTGGAAGGCTAATCCCCAAGTCTCTCTTTTGTAAATAGATTGGACACTGATAATTCAGTTCTTAAGCAAAGAAAGGAGTAGACTATTAGAGAGCTTGAGGATAAACTCATTAACACCTGTAGATAGCATTCAGGAGGAGATCCTGAAGTAGATGTGGCCAAGCTCTCTGCTCACTTTCTATGAACCACCTTAAGCCAGAAATAATTTAATATGCAAGCAAAAACCAGATGGGAAATATTAATAGCTCCAAAGAAAGACCACCAAATCCTCACAGAATAAGACACAGAATACATTGATGGCCTTTCACATTTAACAACTAGATGGCCACACTTCAGTCATTAATCACCAGAGCAGGGAGCCTCTTGATAAAGACACTTGTAGACATAATAATTAGAAAGGGCACTAGAAAAACAACAATTCTATTGTTAGCTAAGAAAGTGAAGGAAAGTGGGTAATTAAGTGAAGGACATGATGGGGAATTCTATTCATTCTATCCTTAAACCCACAAGAAATTTCTCTAAATATTAAAAAAAAAAACTTGCAAAATCTGTATTGATACTGTTGCTCTAATATCAACTTTAAGCCCTAGCACTGTTACAGAACCTCTCCATTGGAGCCAACGAACTATTCAGATGGTGGCATCTCTAATAATGCTCAGACATGCCCCATATACCACCTTTAACTCTAACCCTCAGGCCTTTAACAAAGGAACATTCTTTCCTCCTCTGTGATACCACACCAGGTAATTTAATAGGGAGGGAAAGAAATTACCAGATTAAATGTTCTCCTAATGGCCCTGTCCTTGAAATCCCAAGGTCTCCCCAATTCAATAATCAGGTCATAGCTGATTTGGAAATTGATTACTGGTGTCTCTTAATTTACTTCAAGCCCACATTGAACATCTCTAGAAAGTTTGACTTTTTGTAGACAAAAAAAAAAAGGTCTACTGAAAATGGCAGATTTATTGGGGCTGAACCCATCAAAGCTCAGACTGACCCTCACAAACGCCTACCCAAATTTGGACAATACTTTCTAAAAGCAGAAGCTAAAAGGAGGACTAAAACCAACAGGTAAAAATCTAATAGAAAAAAGACTTACCACACTTCATAATAATCCTTGTAATACTCTCATCTTCCTGAGCAAAAGTCATACAATGGAAAGGATATAGCTTTGTTCAGGATCTCAGGGCTATAAATATTTATCTCTCATCTCACCCCCACTTTCCTACAGAATCAAACTCAAGTATTACTTTATTTTCACCACCCCCGAAGCTACATATTTCACATTTGTAGACCTGTGTCTTTTTTAAGTGTCTTTGTAGAGCAAAGTAGTCAATACCTGTTTCCTTCGTGAAAATCAACAGTACATCTGGATAGTTATGTCCCAGGGGTTTACTAAGGCACTCTCTAATTTTTCAACAAGTCCTCAACTAGTACCTCAAGGATCTTAAATTTCCTTGTGTTTCTACTCTGATCTATATGTGGATGACTTTTTGTTGTGTTTGAAAAATGAAGTAAGCTCTAAGACTGATTCCATTTTTTTATTTTAAATCAGAAAGGACATAAGATTTACAAAGAGAAGTTACAGTCTTATTCAAGTATACAGCAGTTCCCCCCCTTATCTGTGGTTTCGGTTACCTATGGTCAACCTTGGTCAACCTCAGTCCAAAAATATTAAATGGAAAATTCCAGAAATAATTCATAAGTTTTAAGTGGCGTGGCATTCTGAGTAACATGATGAAATATCATGCCATTCCACCTGGGATGTGAATCATCCCTTTGTCCAGTGTATGTATACTGTATATGCTGCCTACCCTCTGTCTCGGTTATCAGGTCCAAAAAACACAGGTATACAGAGTTCAGTACAATCCAAGGTTTCAGGAATGCCCGTGGGGTCGCTTATTCCCTTGGATAAGGGGAAACTACTATATTACCTAGTGCATGATTTATCTTAAGGAGGTAAATCCCTTAGTCTGGACAGATCATAAACTGTTCAAACCTTCCTGAGGATATAACTAGGAGAAAATCAAAAAGAATCCTAGATCTCATTGACTACTAAAGGCAGTGGGTTCCCATTTTTCTGTAATTGAATGATTATTAAAGGATTTAACCAAGTTCTCCATAAACAAATCTCTTCCCTGGGAACATAAACACAAACAGATGTTTTGCAATTTAAAATGAGCACTTCTGCAACCTCCTACTCTGAAACTACCTAATTATCATAAACTTTTCTACACATTCATACATGAGAGATCTGAACAAGCGCTTGGTGTTACAACTTAAAACTTCATGGGAATCAGAGATCAAGTGCTTACTACAGTTTCTTTTGATACAAAAGACTACCCATCTTTTCTAATAGCCACAGCAGCCACACTATTGAAGGCTTCTATTGGCTTGGTTTAAGGGTCTTTAAACTCCAAGGTCATTGATGCTATACAATCTTTCTTGCTTACTGAAAAGACAGATCATGTCTCAGCAAGGAGGCTTAGCTCATATAAAATCCTATTACTTTATCCCTCACACATTTCCTTTCACTGTTGTAATACTTCATGGATCATTCAGCCCATTGCCCATTTTTGCTTTGCCTATGAGCTGAGAATGGCTAACAAATATTTGAAAAAATGCTCAGCACCACTAATCATCAGAGAAATGCAAACTAAAGCTACAATGAGCTATCACCTCACACCTGTTAGAATGGCTAATATAAAAAGGACAAACGATAACAAGTACTGGTGAGGATATGGAGAAAAGGCAACCCTTGCACAGTGTTGGTGGGAATATAAATTAGCATAGCCATTATGGAAAACAGTATGGCAGTTCCTCAAAAAAATTTAAAAAAGAACTACCATATGATCTAGCAATCCCATTGCTGGGTATACACCCAAAGGATATAAAATCATTATGTTGAAGAGATATCTACACTCCCATGTCCACTACAGCACTATTCACAACAGCCAAGATATGGAATCAACCTAAGTGTCCATCAACAGATGAGTAGATAAAGAAAATATGGTACATATACACAATGGAACATTATTCTGCCATTAAAAAGAAGGAAATCCTGTTATTTGCAACATGGATAAACCTGGAGGATATTATGTTAAGTGAAATAAGCCAGGTACAAGAAGACAAATACCACAAGCTCACTTATATGTGGGACCTAAAAATGTCAAAATCATAGAAGTAGAGAGTAGAATGGTGGTTACCAGTGGCTGAAGGGGCAGCGGGTGATTAGGGAGATGCTGGTCAAGGGATACAAAATTTCAGTTAGATAGGAGAAGTAAGTTCAAGATATCTATTGCACAAGAAAGTGACTATAGTTAATAATGTACTGTATATTTGAAAATCGCAGAGTAGTGTTTTCATTAAAAAAAGTATGTGAGTTAATGTATATATTAATGAGCTCAATTTAGCCATTCCACAATGTATACATATTTTGAAATATGTCATATACCATAAACATATATAATTTTTATTTGTCAATAAAAAAATAAATTTAAAAAACCATAAAGAGATAAGCTATGGTATCTGTGAAATATAAATAAGGTTATAAAAAATATTCAGATGACAAATATATATACATATGAAAACAAAAATAAAAAATAAAATGGAAGGGTTGAAAGATAAAGTTGAAAACTAAAAAGTTTAGAAAAAGATACAGAAAATGCAAAAAGAGAAATTATCAGATAATAAGAACATTTCCTAAATCTGAAAGACAAATGTTTTCTAACTGAAAGCCCCCTGTCCTACATCTCAGGACTCAGCACAATAAATGAAATAAGATCCAAAAATGTACATAATCATGAAAGTTCAGGAAAATGGAAAATTAAAAAGAAGAAAAATTAAAAATCTTAAAAGCTTTCAGAAAGAAAAATAAGTTATACACAGGGATCAAGAATCTAAATGGCACTGTAGTTTTCAACAACTTAAGTTAGAAGACAGCATAAAAATACATTCAAAATTCTGGGGTTTTAAAAAGGATTTCCAACCTAGAATTCCATATCTAGCCAAAAGATCAATGCTAGTTTCCCCGCACATCCATTTTTTCTCTTCCTTTAGCAACAAAGCCTCTCCAAGAAAAGCTGAGCACATTAGCCACCTAACTAAATAGGCTTCCCTTGTAACTCTTTATGGGTGTGGCTATATGACAAATTTTTCATCAATCAGATATGAGTGAAAGTGTTATGAGCAGCTTCTAGTTCATACCTTTAAAACAAATCTTCCTGCCTTCTACTTACTCTTTCTCCTTTCCCACTGGTTAGAATAAGAATACAGGGTAATAAGCCATCTTTGAGCACATAAATAAGGGTAAACCCCAGAGTGGTTCTTAACATGCACATGAATCACCTGGAGTCTAGTTAAAATGCAGATTCTGATTCAGTAGGTCTGGGCTATGCCTGAGATTCTGCATTTCTAACAAGCTCCCAAATCATGCTGCTACTGTTTCTGGGAATCACACTTTTGAGTAGTGAGGCCTAAGAGTAGAGAACAGTGTAACAACAAGGTAGAAGACAACTGGGTCCCTGGATGACTTGAAAAACAAATCTAGCCTACCTTCCTTCAACTGCTTAGTAGCTCAGATATGAAAGAAAAATAAATGTCTTTGTTGTTTACACATTTTACTTTCCAAATTGACTTTTTTAAAAAATACAGGGAAGAACTCTTTCCCCAAAACTTTTCCAAATACCTCAATTTTCTTTCTTGCTTTTTTTTGTCTGTTTATATAAACCATATGAACCTAATGTATGAATCTGATGTGTGAACATAGCTAATATAAAGTTATGAACGAATACAAAGTTGAATAAAGACTTTTTTTTAAATGTAACATCTCAAAAAATTGCCTTCCACTCATTTCTTCTTAGAAAGCTACTCAAGGAAGTGCTCCAGCAAAATAAGGGAGTAAACCCAGAAAGGTGGTGAGGACCCAAATATCAAACTTCAACATGAGACAGGTAATGGGAATACCCAAGATGACAGTATATGAAAGTCCTAAGACATCTTACGAGGATGGGTGAGGAAAGCCTACATATAAATGAGGATGGGGTAAACTGTATAACAGTAATAAATCCTTTATATTCCATTTTAGGAAATCAACAGATAACCCCCTACATTTTAAAAATAAAGAAATAGGAGAAATAATACCATGTTATGCTGAAATTACAGAGAAGAAATATCCAAGATTCAAAAGTGCTTGCCTATTTTTACAAAAAAATAACAAGGTAGAGAGAATTGGGGCCAAAGATACTGTTTTTGTTGTAAGCTTTGTGATACAATTTTACTTTTTAAAATTTGAACATGTATTATCTTGACTGTTAAAAATCTTGAGCAGTTGCCATTTCATTGTCCCAATTTCAGAATTCTACCAAGAGACCAGCATAACAACAACTCTCTATATATACACACATACATACATATACAGTCATGTGTTGCTTAACAGTGGGGATACTTTCTGAAAAATGCATTGTTAGGCAACTTTGTTGTTATGCGAACATCACAAAGTATACTTACACAAACCTAGACAGTACAGCCTACAACATACCTAGGCTATTGCTCCAAGGCTACAAATCTGTAGAGTATGTTACTGTACTGAATACTGTAGGCAACTGTAAAACAATGGTTATTTCTGTAACTAAACACATCTAAACATTGAAAAGGTACAGTAAAAATACGGTATAAAAGATTTAAAAAAGGTACACCTGTATAGGGCACTTACTATGAATCATGGAGCTTACAGGAATGGAAGTTGCTCTGGGTGAGTCAGTGAGTGAGTGGCGAGTGAATATGAAGGCCTCGGATATAACTGTACATTACTGTAGATTTTATAAATACTGTATACTTAGGCTATGCTAAGTTTATAAAAAAACATTTTTCTTTCTTCAATAATAAATTAACCTTAGCTTCCTGTAACATTTGTACTTTATAAACTTTCAAATTTTTGACTTTTGTAATAACACTTAGCTTAAAACAAACACATTATACGGCTATACAAAAATATTTTCTTTCTTTATATCCTTATTCTGTAAGTTTTCTTTTCTTTTTTTTAGTTTTTAAACTTTTTTGTTAAAAACTAAGACACAAGCACACACACTAGCCTCGGCCTACACAGGGTCAGGATCATCAGTATAACTGTCTTCCACCTCTACATCTTGTCCCACTGGAAGGTCTTCACGGGCAACAACATGCACGGAGCTGTCCTCTCCTATGATAACAATGCTTTCTTCTGGAATACCTTCTGAAGCACCTGTCTGAGGCTGTTTTACAATTAACTTATTTTTTTTTAAAGAAGTCAAAGGAATGCACTTGAAAATGACTGATAAAAAGTATAGTACAGCAAATACATAAACTGTCAACGTAGTCAATTATTATCAAGTACTATGTACTACACATAATTGTATGTGTTAGACTTTTATACAACTGGCAGTACAGGAGGTATGCACCAGTATCACCACAAATACATAATGCATTGCACTACGAAGTTCTGATGACTACAAGTCACTAGGTGATAGGAATTTTTTTTGCTCCACTATAATCTTACGGGACCATCATCGGTGGTATATGTGATCTGTCATTGACCAAAATGTCATTACGTGGTACATGACTGTATCTGGGTTGTATTTTTACTTTCTTGATGTTGTATCTAAAAAACCATTGCTTAACCCAAGATCACGAAGACATCTATGTTTTTTCTTGCATGCTGTCTGTCATTGACCAAAATATCATTATCTGGCTCATGACAGTGTGTGTGTGTGTGTGTGTGTGTGTATGTATGTACATATATCACATATATATCAAACATTATTGATAAATGCTATATTTAGTAGAGCTTTTTAACTTTGGTGTAACTGAATAAATTATTTTCACCATTTCTCAGGGCTTCTAAGCACGTGGCTTCTAAAGGTTCCCTTTGTTTTGCAATGCATGTAAACAGCTGGAGTATGCAAATTTGGAAGCAGAGAGAAGAGAAATTTGGAGTATGAGGTAGGAACATCAAGAGTAAACCAGAGGCCAGGCATGCTGGCTCACGCCTGTAATCCTAGCACTCTGGGAGGCTGAGGCAGGATTGCTAGAGGCCGAGGCAGGATTGCTTGAGGCCAGCAGTTCGAGACCATCCTGAGCAAGAGTGAGACCCCATCTCTACAAAAATTGAAAAAAATTAGCCAGGCGTAGTAGCGAGCGCCTATAGTCCCAGCTACTCAGGAGGCTGAAGCAGGAGAATCACTTGAGCCTAGGAGTTTGAGGTTGCAGGGAGCTATGCTGACGCCACTGCACTCTAACCCGGGTGACAGAATGAGATTCTGTCTCAAAAAAAAAAATAGAGTAAATCAGAGAAGTCAGTGATGCTGGATGCTGCATGAAGGTAGGTGATATCAAAAGGACAACTGACTGTGGAGAACAGAAATGTCTATTAGGAACTTTGAAAGCATATGAAGCTCTTCCTCTATTTCCTTTACAAACACTTCAGTAAAGTCTATATTGCTCAGTAATGCATTTGTGTGTATGCCAGGGGGTGAAGGCAGGGGGAACTAGAAGAGGTGCTAAGTTTAGATTTCAGATACCATCAGCAGAAAACAATGAAGAGAAGCACTCTGAAGCACTGGAAGACATGGAACCTGACAGGTGAAGTGACAACTGATATCTGGGTTACAGAACAATTTAAAGAACATGAAAATATGTCTAAATCTTTAGCAGACCACCAAACTATAATCACGTAGCTTACGAAGCATGAGCATGAAAGCTGATTCACACTCTAATTTTTTATATGACATAGTACTGGAATCTTTCATAGTTTAGATACAGTTCTTATTTGTAATCTGGGCTCCATTGTATAAAGTAGTAACTTTCTCATTTAAGTGTAAAAAAGCTCACCTCTTTTCTCTACCTAATAAACATAAGAATGTCACAAAAGAAATCTTAAAAGACATCTATAAAAAATAATTAGAAAAGCCATCACAGCATAATGTCATAGATATTTGGAAAAGTTTTGGAGAAAGACTATTATTCCATGCATTTTTTTTTAAAGAGGTCAATTTTGAAAGTAAAATAATTCAAGGAAGCAGATTTTAATGAGAAATTACTTTAGTCATGGTACAAAGAAAATAATATTTTTTTGCTATCTTCTATCTTAAAATTCAAGAGAACAAATATAAAGAAAAATGACATCTAAATGAGATAAAAGAAAGTTATTCAAGTTTTATATCTGCCATTCAGTTCCTTGTTACCATTAAGAAACAAAACCAAACCTGATCTTGGTGTACTTAGTAGTCTAACTGTATTTATGCCAAAAAATTATAGTGTAATATAATTTTACATTAAAATAAATATATAGAATATCATTTAAGGAGTATTTTTGTCAAGTTTAAGATTGGATTATATCACATCTTAAATGTTCTAAAATAGGAAGTCTGTTAAATATATTATTTTTTATTCCCATGTCCAATAGTAGGAAATAATAATCTTTAGTGCTGAAATTTTGGAATATAAGTCATCTGTTTGTCTACCACTCAGAAAGAAATACCTTGGCATATTGCCTTCCTGGCTGAATTTTGACTTATCTTTCTGTATGTGTGTTCATTTTAACATTGTATGTATGACATTTTATATATACATTTTTAAACATTTTATATATTTTTTTCCAGAAATTATATACAGTCATGGGTCATATGATGTTTCCATCAACAATGAACCACATTTACAATGGTGGTCTTATAAGATGATAATGTCGTATTTTTAGTGTACCTTTTCTATGTTTAGATATGTTTAGATACACAAATAATTACCATTGTGTTACAACTGCCTACAACATTCAGTACGGTAACATACTGTACAGGTTTGTAGCCTAGGAGCAATAGGCTATATCACACAGCCTAGGTGTGTAGTAGGCTATCTCATCTAGGTTTGTGTAAGTACACTCTATGATGTTTACACAATGACAAAATCACTTAATGACACATTTCTCAGAATGTACCCCCATCGTTAAGCAATGCAGGACTGTATGGTTTTATAAAATATTATTTCAACAATAAACATATTACTTTTATGATATAAAAAAAATATGTTCTTTATGCCCATGGACATTACCAAGGAACCATCATTAAAGCCTCTCTTCCCACTGCCATCATGTCTAAGTCAGTCTCCTAAAGAGTCTAAACAGCTGCAGAAGCTCTTTATCAAAGGGTTGAGCTTTGAAACAACTGATGAGAGTCTTAGGAGCCATCCTGAGCAATGAGGAATACTCACAGACTGTGTGGCAATGACAGATCCAAACACAAAGTGGAGGAGGTAAATGCAACCATGAATGCAAGGCCACCCAAGGTAGATAGAAGGGTTGTGGAACCAAAGAAGGCTGTTTCAAGAGAAGATTCTTAAACACCACTCACTTAACTATGAGAAAGATCTTTGTTGGTGGCATTAAAGAAGACACTGAAGAACATCACCAAAGAGATTATTTTGAACAGTGTGGGAAAATAAAAGTGATTAAAAACATGACTGACCAAGGCAGAGGCAAGAGGGTGGCTTTTGTAACCTTTGACGACCATGATTCCATAGATAAGACTGTCACATTCAGAAATACCAACCTGTGTATGGCCACAACTGTGAAGTAAGGAAAGCCCTGTTGAAGCAAGATGACTAGTCCTTCATCTAGCCAAAGAGGGTGAAGTGGTTCTGGAAACATTGGTGGTGGTTGTAGAGGTGATTTTGGTAGGAATGACAACTTTGGTCAGGGAGGAAACTTCAGTGGCCTGGTTGTGGTGGCATTGGTGACAGCTGTGGTGGTGGTAGGTATAGTGGTGGTGGCAATGGCTATAATAAATTTGGTAATGATGGAAGCAATTTTGGAGGTGGTGGAAGCTACGATATTGGCAATGACAACAATCAATCTTTAAACTCTGGACCCATGAAGGGAGGAAACTTTGCAGGCAGACGGTCTAGTCCCTATGGTGATGGAGGCCAATACTTTGACAAACCATGAAACCAAGGTGGCTATGGCAGCGGCAAAGGTTTTAATTCTTGCCAGGAAACAAAGCTTACCATGAGAGGAGAGCCAGAGAAATGACAGGTTACAAAAGATTTGTGAATTCAGCCAAGCACAGTGGTGGCAGGGCCTAGCTACTACAAAGAAGACATGTTTTAGACAATACTCACGTGTATGGGCACAAAACTCGAGGACTGTATTTGTGACTAACTGTATAATAGGTTATTTTAACATCAGTTTTGTGGAAAGTGTAAAGCATTTCAACAAAGGGTTTTAATGTAGAATTTTTTTTTTTGCACGCATGCTCTTGAGTGCTAACTGTAACAGTATGATCATGATGCTAAATAAATGTATCTTTAAAAAAATTTTATTTTCTTTAGAAACCTAAACAAATACCAATATAATAATGAAGTCTCTCAACTTATTTCAGTGTTAACTAATCAGTGAAAAGAAAGCAAAAAGACAGATTTAAAGTAACCTTCAAGAAATCTACTCATAGAGACCTAGGAGAGGAAAAAAGGTTTATATACAGATATACACATATATAAAAAATATATATATACTGTGTGTGTACATAGTATTCAGCAATCACACACCAATTGCACTTTTACTATTTAGCAAAGTCAAATAACCTCTATTCTGGGTTACATGACCCTTTTATTTTTTAGCTCCTATAGCATACAGAGCATACTACAGTCAGATGAGTATCACTCCATTACAACCATCTGTTTCCCAACCCCCACTCCTACTCTTACAGAACTCTAAAATCTTTGAGTAAAATGCCTTGCACAAAAGGCACTTTATAAATGCTTGATACATGAATAATAAATGAAAGAAAAAGCATATTTCTGAAAAGTGTGAATAAGCATGACTTTCACAAATCAGAATTATAGTTTTTAAAACTGCCTTAATTAACACATTTTAATACACAGTTATGCTCAACTTATTTCTAGAAGAATGCTCATGGCAAAAACTAGCTTCTTCCTGGATCTGGTTTCTTTAATTTTACTATATGTAAGAAATCACATTTAATAAAACAATTGGACTACTATAAATATATAATAAAGTCAAAGTTTATAACACATTATTTTAATATCAAATATTTGTGACTTCCAATCTAAATGCACTCAAGAAAATCTAATAGGTTTTTACAAAAAATGATGTTGGTGTATTAGATCATGGTGGGGAGATTCTAGGCCAGGGATAAAACCAAGAAGGATTAGAAGAATCCTTAAGAAATAATTAAAATGAAGAAGCAAATTTAAAGGTTGCTAGATACAAGGTCCACATACAAAAACCAATTGTATCCCGATATATCAGCAACAAATAGAAAATTAAATTAATAAATAATACAATTTACAGTAGGATATAAAAACAAACATCAAATACCTAGGTATAAATTTAACAAAAGATGGGTAAGAACTCTACACTGAAAACTATAAAAGATTGGGAGAAATCAAACTCCGAAATAAATGGAGGATTTACCATGTTCATGGATTAGAATTGTAAAGATGTTATTTCTCCCTCAAATGGTCTAGAGATTCAAAGCAATTCCAATCAAAATCCTAGCAGCGTGTATGTGTGTGGGTGTGGGTGTACGTGTGGGAGTGTGTTTGGTAGAAATTGATAAGCAAATTCTAAGAAGTGTAAGAAATAAAAAGAACCTAGAATGGCCAAGAACATCTTAAAGAACAAATTGGAAGATTTATACTACCTGGCTTATTATACTTACTATAAATTCGATTTATTATAAGGCTACAGTAATTAAGACAGCATGTAAAATAAATCTTGACCCCCATCTAACACAATATGCAAAAGTCAATCCCAAAGGGACTGTAACTGTAAATGTGAAAAACCAAACTTACAGTAGGTAACAATTTCTTGAACAGGACACAAAAATCAGGGCTCATAAAAAAAGTGATAAATTAAGCTGCACTAAAATTAAGAACATCTGCTCATCAAAAGATAGTATTGTGACAGTAAAAATTATAAGTCACAGAATAATAGATATTTGCTGAATATATATACTTATTTTTTTTCAACAAAAGACAGGAATGCCTACATATCAATAAGAAAAGGTAGACGGGCCAGTAAAAAAAGAGGCAAAAACTTGAACAGTTAATTCACAAAAGAAGATATTCAAGTGGCCATTAATCATATGAAAAGCTGCTCACATTCATTAGTTATCAGTGAAAGAACACTGAAACTACATGGAGGAACCACTATATACCACTGGAATGGCTTAAATTACACACAGGTAAGACCAGTTCCCATGGTGAGTCACTTTGAGTTACTTATTGTTTGTTATGGGGCCCTGGATCTGTCCAGTTGCCACTGCCTCCAACTCATTATTCCCCAATCCCTATCAGTTCAGTCTTCTGTGAGGCTGAGGCTCAGGTTTTAATGAGACTAGGAGACCCCAAGGAGGAATGTTTCCAAGGTTACCGAGTAACACAAAGTTACTTTTAGTGCTATTTCGGTACATTATATGTTGAAATGAATATTTCAGAGTTTATTTAAGGTCTTAAGCCACCATGTATAAAATAATCCCTAAGTATTCTCATGGAAAAATTTACATTTAATTATTTAACAAATTGTCATAAACAGCCATATGGAATTTTGATATAGTCATTAAAAATCATGCTTTCAAAAAATGTACTATTTGAATGTTTAAATCTAATGAAAAACCAAAGGATGTATAATAAGCTCCTATATACCTTTCATCTATATAAAATTAACATTTTACCACATCTTTTAATATATACATACATATTATTTTCTTCTGAACCACTTGAAAGTAATTTGCAGACATTATGCCACACCTCAATCCTAGATACTTCAGCATACATCTTCTGAGAATAAGGACATGCTCCTACATAATCAAAATACCATTTGCAAACCTCCCAAAAAATATTTTCATAAACTCATCTAAATGTATAATTCATACTCAAATTTCCCAAAATGTTCAAAAAATGTCTTTTATAAAGGTTTTATTATTAAATCCAGGATCCATGCACTGAATTTGGTTATGTCTCCTTAGTCTTTTTTAAATTGGATCCCCCTCTACCACCATGAAGCTTTTCACAATACTGACTTTGTTAAAGAGACTAGGCCAGTGGTCTTGTAGAACACCACAAATTCTAGATTTGTCTGATTGTTCCATCATGATTAGATTTAAATTAAACATTTTTGGTGAGATAACTATACCAGTGATTTTTTTTTTCTTACTACATTACATCACAGGCAAAAAATGATGAGCTGTCCTACTTTCATGATGCTAAAATTGATCATTTTGTTAAGCTGATGACTGTCAGATCTCTCCATTATAAAGGTACATTTTTTCCTTTTGCAATTAATAAATAATTTGTGAGGTGATACTTTTAAACCATATGAATATGTTATTTCCCAAAAACTTTCACCCAATGACTTTAGTATCCACCAATGATTCTTGCCTGAATCAATTATTACACTGCAAATTATAAAATGGTTTTTCTGATTCATCATTCCTTCTATATTTATCAACTGACATTTCTCTATAAAGAACTACTCCCTGTTTTTACTATCAATATGGATTCTTTATATGACATATTATAATATACAGTCATCCCTTGATATCTGTGGGGGGAACTGGTTACAGGAACCCCCCTCAGATACCGAAATCCACAGATGCTCAAGTGCCTAACATAAAGCAATGTGGTATTTGCATATAAGCTACACACATCATCTTGACACTTTAAATCATCTCTAGATTACTTATGATACCTAACACAATGTAAATGATATACAAATGGTTGTTACACCGTATTGTTTAGGGAATGATGACAAGGGGAAAAAAAAGCCTACAGATGCAACCATTGTAGGCCTAACTACCTTTTTGATCTGTGGTTGGTTGAATCCATGGATGCAGAACCCACAACAAATATGGAGGGCTGACTGTATATTCTTTCTGATGCTCAAGTTGTCCCAAATATGGCCAACAAAAACCTCTTCAAGGCAGCTTCTATTCCTTTTGGAATAACTTAACATCTTTGAAAACAAGATGTCACTAGAGGACAAACAGAATTCAAGGCCTACATAATTCAATCAAACAATATAAGACAATTCAGTGAGACTGCTCCACACAGCTTCCTATTCTTCCAAGTCTTACTCTGTCTCTCATTTAATGGTACCGCCAATGTTGAGTCAATTATTCAAGCCAAAACCTGAGGAAAATTCTCAACACCTACCTTTCCCTCACTACTAGTTAGAGAGGAAAATAGAGTGGTCAGAGGATTGGAGCACTACTACTTTCTAGTTCATGCCCTTCTGTACTATCAATATTTCTTCCATGACCCTTTCATTTTTTAAATTTTAAAGTATTATCTTAAAAATGTAGAACAAGGCTGTGGTTCATCAAACTTTTAAAGGCAAAACAACCATCTCCAGGTTTTGGCATAACTTCTTGTACTTTTTCCATATTTATAGCCCATTCAGCCAATGTTCTCTAACTAATAATGTTTCCTGATATTTTATTATAAAATCTCACAGCTGACAGGACCATACAAGTCATCTAGACTAAACATCCATCCAATACTTGAATTTCTTCTACAACAACTCCATCATTTGTCATTTAGGACATGCTGAAACCATACACAGAACAAATTTTCTACCTTCCATTCCATGTTTAGACAACTTTGTCTGTTACAAAGCTCCTCCTTATGTTACACTCCCAAAGTATGTTCTCTTTAGCTTCAGTCATTGGTCACAGTTCTGCACGTTAGGTCACAAAGTAGTTTTGTCCCTCTTCCACATAGAGCAAAGCAAATATTTTAAGTAGCACTCATATTTAAGTATGCTTATGCCCCTTGATCTAAATCTCAGGAGATTGAGGATACAATCTTAGAATCTTAAAATAGCTTAATCCCACTTAGTAACTAATTATGAAATCTATCATTCATAAATATACCCAAACTTTTATGGAAGTTAATTATGTTTTCAGCTTCCAAATAAAGTAGAATAGAGCTTCTATCCAACTGTCCTATTTCAAGACTGGGAAAAGACGAAATGATAGCTCATCAGGCTGAGATTTAAAAACAAGTCCAACTTACCTATACGATTCATAGTTTTCTATACTTCAAATCCATCTCTTTAATCTCCAAGCTGAAAACCCAAAACCCTGTTTATAGACTATGGTACCTTTCCCCCAGTCATTTTGTTTGCCTTTCTCCAAACCTGTTCTAGTTCTTATCTTCTTATAATGTAACAACACTTGTCAAAAGTAAAAAGGTACTATGACTTTGCACAATAGCAGGATTACACTTTCTACTTTGTTTTCAACCAATATCCAATAAGCACCATTTACTAAGCCAGGCTTGAATACCTGCACTTAGCTAGAGCAATAACAGTGAGTCTGTATATTTGAAATGGGTCATTTGGCCATTTGCAATCAACAAGTATTCACAGTACTTACTACCTCCTCTGTACTAGCAAATATAGGCAAATCTGTTGTAGCATGAGTTTTTATAACATAATATAGATTTAACATCACTGATTAATTAGGGGGAAAAATCAGCACATGAAGCATTATTATTACACTGCCAACTGGAATCAGCACAGTGTAAATAGGAAAAATAATAGTCGCATGTAAAGAATAGGCACACATAGCTGCACTGTTTGAATATCTTCTGAAATAGAACTGTTTTGTTTACTCAAGCATTCTTGTATTCTTTCGTTTACCATTGGCAGTTGAGAACAGTTCTGCAAGCAAAACTGCATGGTCCAGGACAAATGTGACAGGACAAGCTAAGAATCTTCTGAATGTGTGGACTAAAGGGAAAGGAAGGAAACATTTGGTTTGTTTTTATTAATTTTAGTCAGCATATTTATTATTTTCAGATTACAGCTATACAAATACTTGTATTATGTCAAGTCCTACAGAAACTATCTAGTGCTCTTTCTCCAATCAAACTACTATTTTTGTAAGATATTTTTCCTAATTTAAAAACCAATTGTAGCAGAAACAACTCTAGGTTGCTAACTGCAAACAAACATATTTAGGATATCAACTAATAAACATCTCAAATTCTTATTGAAAAATATAAATTAGCATAATTGGGCACTAGAGATATAGGTAATCACAAATGACTGAACAAGTGAGATTAATTTAATAAATATATTAAACTATATGTAACTTATACAGCCTTATGTGAGCTTGAAAACTTGTTTTACATGTGTTATCTTATCACATTATACAAAAGAACTCTGTGGGGTGAATTCATTTTACAGATGAGAAATCCCAAGTGCTCCGAGAGATTAAGCAAATTACTCAAGCTCATAAAGCCAGTACATTATATATAAGATATCAATCTCAAATTTAGTAAAATTAGAAAAATAAAAATAAGAGCTCTTACCTAAGAGAGAAACACTAGAAATATTCCCATTTAAAAATCAAAAGTAAGACAGAAATATCTCCAACACTGCCAATAAGAAGTTAAAGTGATTAAAAAGTTATTACTAAAAAGTTATTAAAAAGTTACAGCCAGTGCAATAACACCAGATTTTCTAAAGTTGAAGTACTGGAAAAAAATTAACAATAAAACTATTAATATTTTCAGATGATATAAATATCTACCTAAAAATCCAATATAGTGAACTAAAAAAAGCAAGAAAAAATGTAAACTACCTAGACAGGAACTGCATACAGTTTATGATTGTTTAAGATGCATGGTGGGCTAATCGGGATTAAACACAATCATATTGCTGAGTATGAAGAGTAATTAACATACATATTTAACACTATTCAACTCAAAACTAAAAATATTTTTCAGAACTTGAATTGTTGATTTTAGAGTTTACCTAGAATAAGTGGACATGAAAAACTAACATTTTTTTTCAGAGAAAAGTAATATAAAAGTACTGGTCTTACCAGATATTATTAATGTATAAGATTTAAAACAGCAGGGGGGTAACACAGGAATAGGCTGATTTATGAACTAGCAGAGAAAAGTCCAGAAATAAAAACCAAGTATATATGGGATCCTGGGGTAATGATAAAGGTGGCATTTCAAGTCAATTGTGAAAGAGTTATTAAACAGCATTAAAAGAAATAGAAAAAATAAAATCAGAACCCTACCTAGCAAGTTATATCAAATAAATTTAAGATTAAATAAAAATTTAATTGCAATATTTTTTTAAAACTACGGAAATGTAGATGAAAATGTAAGAAAAAGGTATATAATGGAGAAAAGTCAGAAGCAACAAAAGAATGATAGATTTGACTGCACATTTAAAAAGTCATAAATATAAAAATAGACAAATGAAAAATTAGAAATACTTGCAACATGAATAAAAAGATTTAATATCCCAATAAACAAAACACTTTACAAAAAAATTTTTAGGAAAATAGTACAGAAAATGGACAAAATATGATTGGGCAATTCACAAAAGAAATTAAATAATGAGTAAACATGAAACTATAAATGTAAATGTTAACGAAACAAATGTAAACAAAACCATAATTCCATAGGCTTCCTATCAAACTTGCCAATATTAAAGAAAACAATAATAAAAACACTGATCAAGGAGGAGGCAAACATTACTCCTGTTTATTATGAGTGAGATTAAAAATCAGTTCAAACTTTCTGGGAGAAAAATCTGGTCTTATATATTAAAAACCTTAAAAAGGGATCCAGTAAATCCATTTCTAAGAATTTTTCCCAAGTATAAAGTCATAGGTGTGTACAAAGATGTAGCAACAAATTTTAACTGCAATGAAAAACCAAAACTATGCTAAATGTTAAAAAAAAGTACAATCATACAATACAATAAATACAGACATTGAAACTTAATAGAAAGATTTACAAAGATGATTAAAAACACTGAATATACACAGTCTAAACAGTTTCAAAACAACAGACACAATATAATGTGATTTTAAAACATAACAAGAAAAAAGTCTGAGTGCCCAACTTAAGGTAAATTTTATTTTCTTCTTAGAATTTATTTGCATTTTCTATAATTGATACTTATTACTTTTGTAATTAAAAACATAAAATATTAAGTAGGGTGACTATAGTTAACAACAATGTATTGTATGTTTCAGAAGAGCTAGAAAAGAGGACTTGAAATCTTCCCCAAACATAGAAATGACAAATATCTTAAATAACCTGACTTGATCATTACATATTTTATTCATGTAACAAAATTTCACATGTACCCCATAAATATGTACAAGTACAATGTATCAATACAATTTGTAAAAATAAATAAAAAATAAAAACATAAAACATTCAGGTTTTCTTTTTAAGTAACAACTAACAACAAGGGGAAGAATAAAGGAAAACAAAAACATAGGCAGATGAACTCTAAAGACATGGCTATTTAGTACAGAAGTCAATAGCCAGATATATAAAAAGCACCTGGAAATAACACTACATAATGGCTAACTTTTCACAATAATGACTTTGAATTGCATAGAAAAAGCTAAATTATGTTCCAAGTATATTATGTATATGTGTGTATAATTTTTATTAGATAACACATAATAAATAATTTTCATCCACAATGATTAAATGCTGGGACAACTGGATATCCGTCAGCAAAAGAATGAAGCTGGATCCTTAACTCACACAATACTCAAAATGGATTAGAGACCTAAATCTAGGAGTTAAAACTGTAAAACTCTTAGGAAAAAACACAGAAGTCTTCGTGATCATTAAGCAATGGACTTTCAGATACAACACCAAAAACACAGCCACAAAAGGAAAAATAGATACACTAGACTACACCAAAATTAAAAATTTCTGTGCTACAAACAATATCAACAAGAAAGTAAAAATACAACTGTAGGCCAGACGCGGTGGTTCACGCCTGTACTCCCAGCACATTCCAGCCTTGGAAGACCTACTCGGGAGGATCACTTGAGGCCAGGAGTTTAAGACCAGCCTGTGCAACACAGCAAGACCCCCTCTCAACAAAAACAAAGAAATTAGCCAGGCATGGTGATGCACACATGTAGTCCCAGATACTCAGGAGGCTGAGGCAGGAGGATCGCTTGACCCCAGGACTCTGAGGCTGCAGTGAGCTATGATGATGCCACTGTGCTCTAGCCCAGGCAACAGAGTGAGACCCTGTCTCAAAAACAAACAAAACAAAACAAAACAACCCAAATACAGTCATGCACTGCATAATGACATTTCGGTCAATGAGAGACCACATTTACCACTGACAGTGGTCCAGTAAGTAAAAAAGTTACAGTAAACTGAGGTTAATTTATTATTGAAGAAAGAAAAAAAAATTTCTTATAAACTTGGTATTGCCTAAGTATACAGTCTTTATAAAGTCTACAGTAGTGTACATTTATATCCTAGGGTTTCACATTCACTCACCACTTACGCACCACTTATCAAGCAATTTCCAATCCTGCAAGCTCCATTCATAGTAAGTGCCCTATACAGGTGTACCATATTTTTATCCTTTATACCATATTTTCACTGTACCTTTTCTATGTTTAGGTGAACTTAGATACACAAATACTTAACCATTGTTTTACAGTTGCCTACAGTGTTCAGTGGAGTAACATACTGTATAGGTTTGTAGCCTAAGAGCAATAGGCCATACCATATAGCTCAGGTGGTAGTGGGCTATCCCATCTAGGTTTGTGTAAGTACACTTCATCATGTTCACAGAACAATGAAATCGTCTAATGACATATTTCTCAGAAGGTATCCCCATCGTTAAGGGACACAAGACTGTATCTGCAAATCATGTATCTGATAAGGGTGTAGTATCCAGAATATATAAAGAACTCCTACAACTCCAAATAACCCAATTTAAAAATGAGCAAGGGATTTGAATACATTTTCCCAAGAAGATACACAAATGGTCAATAAGCACATAAAAAGATGTTCAATATCATTAGTTATTAGGGAAATGCAAATCAAAATCACAATAAGACACCATTTAAACCCATAAGGATGTCTACTATCAAAAAAAAAAGGAAAGTAAGTGTTGGTAAGAATGTGGAGAAATTACAACCCTGGTGCTTTGCTGGTGGGAATGTAAAACGGTGCAGCAGCTGTGGAAAACAGTTTGGTGGTTACTCAAAAATTAAACACAGAGTTATCATATGATCCAGCAATTCCACTTCCAGGTATACTGAACACCTACGAATTGAAGGCAAGGACTCAGATAGTTATACACCAATGTTCACAGCAGCATTATTCATAATAACCAAAAAGTGGAAACAACCCACATAGTCATCAACTAATGAATGAAAAACAAAACGTGATGCATATTATGTTAAGTAAAAGAAGTCAGTCCCAAAAGAGCACATGTTGTATGATTTCATTTATATGAAATGTCCAGAATAGGCAAATCCAGAGAAAGAAAGCAGATTACTGGTTGCCTAGGGCTAAGGATTGGAGGAAATGGAGATTGACTGCTAATGGGTAAGGGTTTCTTTTAGAGGGGACCAAAAATATTCTGAAATTAGCTTGTGGTAATAGCTGTACAATCCTGTGAATATACTAAAAAGCACTAAACTGTATACTGTAAATAGGTAAATTGTATGGTAGCTGAATTATATCTCAATAACGCTACAAAAGAAATTTAATGAACTACAAATTTACAACTTTTTGGAAGGTATTACTAAAATTTTCTCCATGAAGACCCCTGGGATTTAATTTCTCTATTTTATACACTGCAACTAAATTAAAATTACTTTTTAAACACTTAAACAACTAAAAGGAAATATTATCTTACATTCCAAAATGTTTCAAGGATAATTATAGTACAGAATTTCACTAAGGAAAAATATAATTGTACTGCATTCTGATTTGAAAACTAGCAAGCATACTTAAAAAATTCAGTGAGTCCAGTTACTCAAAGTGCAATAGAAACAGAGCAAATATACTACATGATCAAAGTCAAAAAAAGGTTTAAAAAGTGATAAACTTGGTTAGTATTTTTCACTTGCATTGAAAACTTCAAGTACTTAAGAACATCAGGCTGAATCACCTTTGAGAATAGAACAGTCCCCCCCCCAAAAAAAATCCTTAAGAGAAACAGATGAAGTATGAGAAATATGTGCTACTTTGATAGATTTCTTTATGTTTTCCACTTACGCACTTCCGAGTCTAGCTCATGACACAAAATTAAAGGGAATCTGCAGAGGTCAGCTAGTCTTGGCTAAAACAAGACAATAGTGACTTTCAGCTCCAGGATATCTGGTTTAAATTCTCAAGCAGAGCTGGACTCACTGGTACTAAAATAGATTTTCAGATATAAAGATAAAATATTTGTGTACTTCTTCAGCTTCCTATGTATAAGGAGTACTTTTCAAAGTCAATTAAGCAGTCATTGTATCTATGAAGAAAGAAGTATATATAGCAGTACTTAAAACTTTTTTTAAAGTTTTTTCAAAATTAACCAAATACATCAGCGCTGTCTTACAGATAATACCTGCCTGCTTACCTAACATGAATGATTACCTCTGAACACAAAAAGTCAAACAATGCCACCATCAGCAGAGGGGGCTCCAGCTTCCTGTTCTATGGAGGCAAAACCAAAGGGAGAACACAGCTGAGAAAGGTGACAAGGAACAAGGCCAAAGCCACAGTGAGTATGAAACAGAAATGCAAGCCAAAAAGAAGGAGAAAAGGAAAAAATCAAGAGTAGGAAGGTCAGTGCTGGGCAGGGAATGAGAAGATGACCAAGGCCAATGCAAAGAGAGATGATCTAAACAAGAGTAAGAGTACTAAGGGTCAGTGTTAAGTAAAAGTGGATGGAGGCACAATACATCAGAAGCATCATCATTTGTGATAGAAACAAATTATAGCAATAGTATTATGTTGGAATAGAGAAATTTGATGAAAGTAAATACAAAATAAGATGTAAAAATAAGAAATGACTGTAATTTTAAATACCCATATGGCTCTTAAATATTTTTACCCCAACCAGTAATCTAAAATACACAGGACTATGTGGCAGAAAAAAACCAAAGCAAAATTTCTAAAAGAATAATCTAAACAATTCTGACCTTACAATGTATTTAACCCCATGACTCAAACATGTCATTACTATTAATACATCTATTCCCATTTCTTCCTTTCAGATAAGTTTTGTTTTTGGAGTTTTGATGTAAGTGTAATTAGTGCAACCTTTTTAGAGGACAAAGATTAAACCACAGAGTCTGAAGCTCAGGCCTGTTAAGAGATATTCTGGGAAACCGACCTTCACTTCACCAGTCTTGCAGCAATGTGCTGGAGTTGTTACGAGTAACTGTTACTTGGGCATGGTGGTCAGTCTCTAGAACCACTGAAAGAAGCCAGGAGGGATAAAACTCCCTGTGGATATGGCAAAGGGAGCTTTTCTTGCTTGATGGACACTTTGCTCCTTGCCAGTGGTATCATCCACAGCAAATGTCTCCATGGGAAACTTTGGGGGCCTGGGAAGTTCTACCTTTATCTGAGAGCATGTTGTATGCAAAGACAGATGTAAAGTACATTTATTGCAGTACTGTTTTAATTGTGTAAAAAATTGAAAACAACCTAAATGTCCTTGGATTGGGCCAGTATATTATATCCATAAAACAGAATGAAGAACTGATAAAATGAATTGAGTTACATGTGCTGATACAGATTTCCAAAATATATGAACTGAAAAAAGCAAGGCACAGAATACATATTTAAAATTTTTTTCCATATGCTTGTATTATCTGCTCAAAAAGAATAAAGTATTAAAGTAAATTTTAAAGTTTACCCATGTATGTATTTGCTGCTATATGCATATATATATATATACACACACAAGAAGCCACTGGCAATGATTACCCCTAAAGAGTAGAACTAAATCTGGGATAAAAGGAGGACTTATATTTTCCTGGGTATCCTTATATACTGTTTGAATTTTTTATCATGAGAATACATTTTTATAATCCAATTTTATTTTATAATAAAAATATAGTTGTTGAAAGTACATAACCTTTGACTCTAAAATTTCACTTCGAGGACTATGTCATACTACATTGGAGAACTGCAGGCATATTTAGTGATGTCCCTTGCTAACTGTAATGGCTAAATTTGGAGACTACTTAAACGTCTAACACTAGAGAACTCACTACATATTTATATGCATATATATCATGTGATGTTCTGCAAGAATTAAAAATGGTGATTCAAAACTACATTTACTGACATGGAAAGATGCATAATATTTTTGAATGAAAAAATATAAGATCTAGATTTCATTAATCTATACACCACATATATTCATAGAGTTATCTGAAAAGATGATAAGGAAAATACTGTTTCCTAAAAGTAGAGTTAGGAGTTTTAGCTTCTGAACACATTGCTGGACTATTTACATATTTTACAATGAACATGTATCATTTTTATAATCAGAAAAAAATAAAGCTAATTTCATTTTTTAAAAATAAGAACTATCTTGAATAGCATGCAATAAAAAAATAATTAAATGGCATCTACAGGTTTAGCTTCAGTAATATAGCCAAGGTAGAACCAAAGATGGAAGTGTAAGATTTTCATTGCTTGGCTCTGAATGATAAGGCTAACCACAAAAAGCACCAAAACATTTTGGATAAAACCTACAAAGTATGTTATGATTTAAGCTTTGATGTCCAAAAATCTTTAGCTTAATTTTTTATTTTGTTTAAAATATTTTGCTTAACCCAGATACTTCATTATGTCCCTTGTCCTGTCAGCCCCATGTGGTACTCTCTATCCATCACTCCTTCTGGAAACATTCTCCCCCTGGCTATTATGATGCTACCTACAAGGTCCTGATACTTCTCTAAGCTGCTGTGTACAACCAATAAACTGTATACTACACAATTACTATTGCACAGACAGCAACTTTGGCTTTTCTCCTTCTCTGGACTCAACTACTCGGCCTCCTGGGTAAACATCTCCTTCTCTACACCCTGTCCTAGGCCCTCTTGCCCTCTTCTTGCTCTACACACTCTCTCTCAGCCATTTCATCACTCAAAGCTACTACTTCAAGTACCTGGTAACTCCAAAGTCTATCTCTACCCAGATCCCTTTCTTGAGCACTAGATTCGTGTATCTGCCTAATGGACATTTCTTCTTAAGTGTTTAACATGTACCTAAAATTCAATATATCAAAACTCAATCATCATCTTCCCCTCAAACTTGCTCCTCTTCCTGTTTTGGCTTTCTGTGTGAACGGCAACATCCAGCTGCCCATGCCAGAAACCTGGGCACTATCCTTGGTTCTTCTCACTCCTTCATCTCTTACATCCAATAAATCAACAAGTCCTATTGATTCTCTTCCTCACCCTCTCTCTTACTTCCCTAATTCAAGTCACCAGCATCTCTCACCTGGATTACTATTACATTCTCCTAACCACACAGTTCCCTGTGGCCATTCTGATTGTGTTACCAAGCAATCTTCTTAAATGAGAAATCTAAATTTATTGTTACCTGTTTAAAATCCTACAAATGATTCCCACCACCTTCAGAAGGAAGTACAAAGTCTGTAACATGATTTACAATAATCTGCTTACTTCTCCAACTTTATTTTTTTATACTCCTCACTCCACCCCTTACTCCCTTCCACAATATGGCACTGAAATTCTTTCAATTCTCTCGCCATACCATCTTTCTTTCATATCTTTGAACATGCTGCTCAGTGGTGCCTCCAAAGGGTAGTTGGGGAGAGCTTTAGGCTTCCCTCCTACAACACACGAGCTCCCAAAATTACCTCAAATAAACAACTGAAGTTACAACTTGCTTACTACACATTACTACACTCCCTTTTCAACCAGATAGCAACTCCCGCCTATATAAAGTAATTCTGAAGCCACGACTGATGTTACCTCTCCAGCCTGCGCCTAACGCCTCAACCCCCACTCACTCTTATGTACCGCCCATTCACAACTTCTAATTATCTTTCAAGTCATACGTGAACTGTCCTTGAGTCCCCAAGAGCAGATTAGGTACCCTCATGGCAACCTATACCCTACTGCAGCCTTTATCCTACTGTATTATGATTGCTTGTTTACTTGTCTGTGCCCCTCAAAACTCTGTAAGTTCCCTGAAGAGTTAGACCATGGGCTGTTCACTGCTGAATCACCTACGTCTGGCACAGAACCTAGCATATTTCAGACATTCAGTAAATAGTTATAAGCATACAAATTTACAAAAAGCATTAAAACTAAAGAGAAACTACAATGGAATGACAAATATTTCAATAATTTAATCTTACACTTCAAAGAACCATCAATGTTAAATCAACATTAGAAAACAAATTACAAGTATATCTTGCCTTTGTGCTTGACATTTTCTTGGAAATTGTCTATAAACTCAATTTTTGCAAACTGAGTCACATAAAGCACTAGGCAAGCTCACGTAAAGGGATTCTTTCATGAAGCGAAAAAAACTCCAAACAAATTTTCTATTCTATATGAACTTAAATTTTCAGACTATTTATTGGTTTTCCTTAAAACAGAAGCCTTATAAAACTAATTTTTCAATACCTACTCCCTTTCCTCCCCAAAATATGACTGTTTAATATAAACCATAATAACACTGCTTGACAAGATTTTTTTTTTACTAAGTCCCTTTGGTTCTCTAGATAATCTATAAATTTAGGTGTACAGAAACACCCAGAGTAGTGTTGCACCATGATGCAAAGAATTCCTCTCCATAGGATGATTACTTGTTTGAATTCATAGGCTATAATAAAGTTATAGATTTTAAAGAGCTTGTCTAGTGTTATGAGTAACTGAGCTACCTTGAATCGTAGTCACTCATAAAAAATAATGTTTTATTCCCATAACAAAAGTAAACTTGAAATATGAAACAATCATGCTATATAAAATAAGGAGTTTGAACAAAATTACATTTCAACTCTGGTTCAAAACCTAATTACATTTACCTTAATTTTAGAAATATAGGTTTGATCCCCACTTAAACAAATTCACTTACAAGGTATATTTCAAAAAAATACTCCATTCTAGTGGCCAATTTTCAAATACCTGGACCTTCAATTTGAATTCAGCCAATTAACGAAGTTTGCCTTTGCCTTTGGCTTTTGGGTTTGTTCAGTTCTGTTCAGGGAATCAATATAGCCAGCCCATCAAACTTTGCTTCTTTTGGTATTTTTACAAGGCATTGCCTTTCTACTCTCCTATAATATTCCTCAAGTTTTTAATTTTAGCAAATTTAGAAGATTTTCAAATATAAATTTCAAGTACACCAAAAAAAAAAAAAGCATTAAATACCTGTCAACATTTGGCAACGTGCCAGAGACTGAGGGGAACACAATCATTGCCCTAGAGGAAATCTATAATATCTAACCCATAAACATTCACCAGAAAGACCCAAAGGACATATAAACATTAACCACATATACAATGAAGTAGTTACATAATATATCAATGAAGGACTATGTTTTGTGGGGTGATGAGTGAAGAGGGAATTATTAGAGTTGTATGTTAAGATAAAGTAGTCAGGATTTCTGAGGCTAAATGTTAGAATCTTTTTCAGCTAAAGGAAAAAAAAAATTCCAGCACAAGGTGCTGCCTGAGAAAAAGGTCAGAGTGGTCTGATTTGATGGAGGAGGAGCAGTTGTATGAAACTGTATTTCAGAATCACTGTGACAGATTATGGTGTGAGCATTGTCCTGGAATAAGGCAGGCTTATAAGGTCTTATAGACAAAGGACAAAGAATTTGGTCCTAAACCAGAATCAATTCAAAGCCACTCAAAATTGGTTCTCAGCTGCTTTGGCTATAACTCAGAAATTCCACTCCCAGGTATATACCCAAGAGAACTGAAAACATACGTCCACATAACAACACACATATGAATGTTCATAGCAGCATTATTCATAATAGCCAAAAAGTGGAAACAACCCAAATGTCCAACTGATAAATATATAAACAATGTGGTATATCCACACAATGCAATATTATTCAGCCATAAAAAGATGTGAAGTACTGATACATGTACTACATGTAAAAGAACGCTGACACAAAAGCCCATGATTCCATTTATATGAAATGTCCAGAATAGGCAAATCCACAGAGACAGAAAGTAGATCAGTGGCTGTCAGTGGCTGGGGAAAGAGGGGAATGTGGAGTGACTGCTAACGGGTACAGGATTTCTTTTTGGGATGACAAGAATGTTCTGGAATTAGATAGTGGTGATGGTTGCACAGCCTTGTGAATATACTAAAAACCACTGATTCTATCACATACTTTAAAAGGGTGAATTTTGTGGAATGTGACTTTTAAAATCTTGATTTTAAAAAGGGTTGCTCAGCATTTTTTCTGCCACAACACATCTGAAGGGCATGACAAAATTCCATCAGTAAAGGCAGCTATAGCAAGGACTGATTTGGGCTCTTTGACAATAACTGTATTAAAGAATATTGAGAATCATCATGGGGATCAGGCAGGTGGGAGGGGGAGGAAGGGATGGGTAAATTCACACCTATTGGGTGCGGTGGGCACAGTCTGGGGATGGGCACGCTTGCAGCTTTGACTTGGGTGCTGCCAAGGCAATTTATGTGACCAAAGCATTTGTACCCCCGTGATATTCTGAAATTTAAAAAAAAAAAAGTATTGAGAATCACAACACCAAAGGGTCTTTAAGTATCAAGGTCAAAATAACAGGTGAAAGCCACCTTTTAGTAACAACATCAAGAACTGCCTAGAGATGACAATAGATTCGAAAGACAAAAGATCTCATAGTAATTTCTAAGTAACAAAGAGAAGGCCAAGGCCTACCCAAGCTGGTGTAAAGGAAAGAATTTACAAACTTCTGAAGGAGGAAAGGACAGTAGGATTTTCATTCTCTAGCAGCAGCTAAGAACAGAAAAAGAGTAAAGAGACAATGAGGATTGGATTTGACAGTGAAAGGCACCACAAGAAAGGTGCCACCAGCCGCAGGGCATGACATATATTTATCAACACTGATTTGGCATATACAGTTCCCAACTAATAAATGTATCACATTTCAAATGTTTGTAAATCAGAATTTGAATACATTTGCCCAGAGAAATAATTTTTAAAGTAGTTAAGTTTGCAAATGGCCTACAATAGTTTATTATAATTTTTCATCATTTCTGTTTTCCTAGCTGAAACCCAGTATGCCAGAAGCCCTGTCCCAACCTCCTATCTTTCCATACATCAGAGCCCTGACAAGAGAAATTCCATTACTTTCTAAACTCTAAGTGGAAGAAGAACTTCCTTCCCCTTCCAATCTTTTGCCACCACCACCACAGCAGCATAGAAAATTCTGACTCCCTTCTCCTCATGGAGGTAAGGCTAAAACAGAATCATTTGCCATCCAAAGCCACAAGCAAAATGGAGTTCTGCCATGGCAGTTTTACATATGACAGAGTCTTAAAGCAGATATTTGAATTTCAGAGGTTGCTTGTATTGAACGGCCAACGTTCTTTTGATGAAAAACTGCCATATGCACAATTAAGGTGTTTGGTGCATGCTGATAAGTTTATCCCCATTGTTAAATAACTCATCATGTCCAGTGGCTGCAATGGAACATTGGTAGTACATATACAACACCTACAACAAGGGCTCAAAAATGCTGGCAAGAGAAAATGAGGGGAGAGGAAAGGCATGGGAAGAAAAGTTTCAAACCCACAAAAGTTACTGGGGTCTGCAGAAAACACAATAAAAAGCATCCCTCTTTGTCCTATTGCTCTTGGAATGCCCTTTCTGATGAGATCTTCCTCATCTTCTAAGATCCAAATCAAATGTTGCCATCTTTGAGAGGCTTTTCCTGAAAACCTTCGGCAGGTGGAGGCTTCCTTCTCTGGGTTCCAATAACACCTTGTATTAATTACTATAGTGCTTATTAAACTGCAACAGTTTCTTTACATGTTTGTTTCTCCAATGGATATCTCCTCAAATAATGGAATATTTTACTCATCTTTGCATTCCCAATACCTTGGACAGTGCTTGGCACATAGAAGGATCCAATAAATATTTGTTGAATGAATGAGTAAATGGATTTCCTCAAATGTTGAAAGACAGTAAAAGTAATAACTCAGACGAACAAACTGAGTATGAATTAATTTAGTTTGCCAGTCTTGCTACTAAAAAATGGGATCCAAGCATGAAACCTCAAAGTGGCCTAAACAGTGGATCTGAACGCACTGATATATAAGGAAGATAAATTCAACAGCAAGTAAGTAAGAAATGCACAGTAAACACAGTTGTCCCTTGGTATCCACAGAGGGACTGGTTCCAGCACCCCCCTTCCTAAAATTCTCAGATGCTCAAGTCCCTTATATAAAATGCTGCAGCATTTACAAATAACCTATGCACATCCTTCCATATACTCTAAATCATCTCTACATTATTTATAATACCTGACCTAACAATGTAAACAGTTGTTATACTGTATTTTTTAGGGAATAATGACAAGGAAAAAAGTCTGTACGAGTTCAATATAGACACAACCATCTTTTTTTTTCCTCCAAATACTTTTGATCTCCCGTTGGTTGAATCCATGGATGCAGAATCTGAAGAGACAGAGGGCCAGCTATATTCTGCTTGTCCCTTTCTGTCACATTTTTAGAAGGTTATAAGGAATACTCCCTATTGCAAATACAAAATTTCCAGTGATAAGAAATAACTTATTATATGTTGTATTTGGCTTTTCTGACATCTAAAGAAATACTTAAATCAAAACGAACGTAGATATTCAGAGGGGAAAAAAAGGTGATGGGATACTGACTTGTTCCTATTAGATTCCTTTGGGGAAATAAAGGATTCTAACCAAGTTCTGATCACAAAGAATTAAAACCTAATTAAAGCTCCAATGCAGATTGAATCAGAAGAGTCCCTTGTCACCAAATGAATGAATGGTTCATGGGAGGGAGAGCAGGCACTGGCCCATAAAACCCCAACATCTTAAGAGATAAATATGGAAGAATGCTAAGGTGGCATAAGATATGCTGGGTTAAGTAGCTGACAGTTCTTTGGGAGTTACCAAACTTCTTTTTGGCAGTGGCTGAGAATCAATGTTAAAGCATGAGACTAAAAAATGGAAATGTACCATTGTCTAAACTAGTAAAATTTTTGTTTTAGTGGTTGTTTGCCTAATCTAGTAAAAGTATTACATTTTATGTTCATAATTTTTACTTCCTCAAATCGTAATACTAGAAAGGACCCTAAAAATTATCTACTAAAACCCCCTACCCTTACAAATAAAGAAACCAAGATCTGTACAGGCAAATGACTTGCCCAAGGTTATACCGCTAATCAGAGGCAGAGTCTGAACTCAAACTCAGGTCTCCAAGATCCTTCATTTAGAGCTCTTTCCACTAGATGAAGAGCTTTCATATCCTAATACCTTTCATTAGAGTTTGGTCCTATATACACATATGTGTATACATCTGTAGATACACAAATATGTGTGTGTATACACATACAGACACACCCATTAATCTACATACACACTTTTACAGCACTTGAAAAAACTAAGGCCATTCAGAAATGTACCCCAAAAGTACAACAGTTTACTGAAAAGAATAATTCTATGATAAGGCATTCATGACTCCTGAGTGACCCACTAGAAATCAAACTCTACATCTATGTTTATACTTATTTAATATATTAATTATATGAAGCATAATGGTTAAGAGCAAGGGCTCTGGAATAAAAAACCTGCACCTAATCCTCTAATCCTAGCTGACATTTAATCAGCTGTGTACCCTTCGGCAAATTTGCTTAACCTTCCTAAGCCTCAGTGTCCTCACCTGTAAAACTGAAAAATAATAGAATCAACTTGATATAGTTCTTGGGAAGATTAAACAGATGATGAATGCAAAGTGCTTTGCAGAGGATCTAGTACTTAAATGCTCAATAATTTAGCCATTATTATCCTTATTACTACCTACTAATCTCTGGGTTTTCCACAAATGAGCCCCAAAGAAAGTTTTCTGTATATTTAACACACATAGTTTTAATTACATATTATTTGTTCTTTTGAACATAGATTATAACACATTAAAAACCCTATTCAAGAAAATTCCTTTTGCTTTTTTTTTATTTTTGGAGAAAAAAGTCTTATCCCAAATTGATATTTTAAATTCCACAAATGTCCAGTGCCTATATTGAGAATCTAGAATTTAAAAACACCAATTGTTTTCTGTCCTCTTACACTCTTACACTTTTCCATTCTTTCAAACAAAATGAGTTTGATTGCCTAAATTCTGCAAAGAGGACATACAACTGACTCAGAAAGAAAATGAATCCCCCTTGCTTCCCACTGAGACCCTTTTGGTGTTCCTCTGAACACAAAGGACACTCTCCATCTCATTTATGGTGACACAAGTGAGAATAAATTAATTCCAAAATTTATTGTAATTTATTTAAACTCTATTATAATCTGAAATTAACACAATTATAAAAGGCCCTTATTCTCTGTATGTACTCATGCCCCAAATAAAGTATTTCCTCTTTTCCTACATTCCTTAAAATACTGATTTCATCATAAGTTTAGTATACTAGCAGGGTAGTATTATTAATTCATTCAGTCAAAGAAATGGTCTTTCAAGCTTTTTTATTACCTAAAACTTAATAATTTAAGAAGCTAACCCGTCGATCTAAATTCTTTTACCAATTTTTCATGTTCTATGCTCACCGGAAAACTGAAAGGACACAACATTTACATACATTCATTTTAATAGTAGAATATGTCTAAAACAAAGCTCATTGTGTTATTTCATTTTATTGTAAATCTCAGGGTTCCCATTTAAGGTGATACTGTCTCAGTTCTCTGAAATTTCGGTTGCAGAATATATAATTTAATTTGAAAGTAAATCAATACTAGAAACAAATTGTTTGATCATCATCTTATTATGAAACATTAAACAGCCACAAATTTTATTTTACCAAGTCTAAAATGCATTAAATTACATTTCACTGACATAAGATCAAAAGAACCTCATAAATACTATGTGGTATTTTACCAGAGTGAGGTTATAAAAAAGAAGCCAAACCAAAAAAATCCCTCTGTTTCCCTCTGGAAAACAAAAACTGTTTTAAGTAATTTTAAAACTCTCTTGACATTTGATCCATTTAAAAAAAAAAAATCATCATATAAACAGAATCATTAAAGGTTGCTGGAAAACAAACCCAAAGGATTACAAACAAAAAGTTCTTTTTTCCAAAATACAGTGTTATTTCTTAGCTATCACCAATAACTAAGAAATGTTTATACACTATACCTTCAGCTATTTTTAAATTGTGTAATTCTCAAATTATTCTTAACAACCTAAATTAAAACCTGACCAGAGGTATAGAATGTGCTTAAAAGTACCTCCTGCCAATACATAATATTACAGTTTTTTAATAAAACATAGAATCAAAGTTAAAACAAATCTGCATATTTTATTAGCTTAAATTGGTAATTTATGAAAATAGAACCGGCTTTTCTCACACTGATTAAAAATAATTTAATGGCATTAGAATTTTATATAACATGACAGATTGGTTAAATGTACTACAATGTCTAATCTCATGGGGGACTGGGGATTTTATGAATATGTCCAAAATTACATAATATTGGGGGATGGGGAGATGGTGCAAGGCTTTTGAAAAATATTGTATCGCAAGTTAACAAGGATAATTTTTAAAATATGTCATTACAGAGTAAAACTTCAATGGTAAATCCACTTAGACAACAAGTCAGCAGTATCTCCAGACAGTGATTTCTCAAATGTCACCAGACTATCCATTCTGCTAAAAAGTACTTTTAAATATATGTGGCACCCAGAGTACCAAGTTTTCAAATCCCTACCTTTTGCCTATAATCTGTACTGTTTTACTGTTGCATAAAAGCACTGAAATACACATTCCAAATTCATTAGAACTGTCTTCCTCTTAGAGTTCATTTTAAATTATTTTAGAAAGATAGTTCAGCAATTCTAAGAAAAATGTTGAATAAACATACACTTCCTTTTCCAACATCCAGAATACTAAAGTATTTATAAATATGGCCACCCCCAACCCACCGCCAGGGAACTTACTTCAGCTTTATGAATGGTTTCTTTTTTTTTTTTTTTTTTTTTAGTGCTAATGTAGTTCTTAACATATCCTCCTACCTAATTTTTTTTAAAAGTAATTATTATATACATTAAATAGCAGCTAACCAAACTAACAGTGATGTTCAAGTAAAGCTACTTTGTTTCTAATAAAATCCAAAGATTATATAATAAGCTTTGACATTACCTTTCAAACAATTTCCTATCCTGTTAAAGGCAACTGAGACAACATTCATTTTTACAAGAGGACTACAAAGAGTTAATAAAATATATTTTCTCCCCAACTAAGAATTGCCTTCTCTTTTATCAACGTTACAAGACATTCATCTACTGACAAAGAAAAAAATGAACACTTCACTTGCCTATTAAGAAACTAAATTGGGAGCATTACCAGTCATAGATTTAATTAAGTTGTTACTAGGGAAGAATATTTAAAGCTAAGAGATTATTTCAAGTTTATTGCCAGCTGCTAAATTTGGGGGGAAACAGCCTGAAAAAGATAGCCCCTATTTGTCACTTGCCTTTTTTCCCCACCACCCACCCTGCACCAAACCCCCATTGTTCTATGTAAAAACTCACAGCTAATGATATCTAAATAGCAACTACAACATTTACGTTGCAGATGATCACTATGAGGAACTCTCTAGAAGCACACTTACTTGCTGCCTTCTTTCCCCCAAATAAAATCCAAATTTGATAACAAATCGATCACAAACTGATGGGGGAAAGGATCACAGCTTCCCTTCCAGACTGATGGATGACACTCCAGAGGCGGGTGAGGAAATCCCCAGAAGGTTACCATAATAAATCGACCAAAGGAAAAAAAATCACTTAAACTGGCGTTTTATAATGATTTTTTTAAATCCAGTACTAAGATTCCCGAAAAGTATGCAACCCATGGGGTAGAAAGGCTCCTTTTCCCTCTTACCACCACAGTACAACACAGATGCGGCACGCAAGGTTTCTGGTGGGTTTGACTCCCTCGTACACCACTTCCTCCCCAAGCCTGGCTGGCGGGGACAGATGCGGGCTTCGAGGAAGTCAGAACCCGGCACCCCAGCGGCCCGCTCTCCCTGCGGGCTACCTGCCTCGGCCTTCGGGAGCGCCGCCCAGCGCGGACACCAGCACAGACACAAACACTCACCCATCTTTCCTCTTGGCTTTGTAGACGTGACCATAAGTGCCTCGGCCAACTTTGCAGCCCTCGTATTCAAACAGGTCCTCGACCCGCTCCCGCTCGCTGCTCAGCTTCACTTTAAAGTCATAGTCCATTGTCACAGCCTCCGAGGCCGGGGAGCTGGGCCGGGGGGCCAGGGGGCAGGGGTGGGGACCGGGGAAGCACGGGCAGCCGCAGCCCCCGGGAATCCGCCCGCTCTACACCCGCCGGCCGCAGCACCAGCCCGACTGATGCGGCAAGAGCAGGAGGAGGCCCCGCGAGAGCGCCGGGGACATCCAGGGGGGCAGCGGGGCAGAGGCCGGCCGGGGGAACAGGGAGGTTCCCCCGGGCGAAGGAGAGCCGAGGGACGAGGGCTGGGGGCGGGGAGCGGGTGTCTCTGCCCTTGTCCCCGCGGGTTCCGTGGGCGCCGGCTCTCCTGCTCTCCCCGGCCGCGCGTTCTGCTCCCGCTGCGGTGGGAGCAGCGGGGCGGCCACGGCGGGCTCTCCTCCGCTCACACGCGCACTCACGCCTCACCCTCTCACACGCACGCTCACACTCACTCACTCTCTCATACACTCAAACAGAAAGGCAGCGCCGCACAACAGCCGGTACCTCCTCAGAGAGAGGAGGAGGGCACTCGCGGAACACGGCCGTGGCTGTCGCAAAAACGTCGCGAAGTCCCGGGCTGCCTCCGGCCCACCCTCCAGCCCGCTCCCGCGACGGCTGGCCGCCCCTGCTGGCGCCCGCACCCCGAGGACCGTGTGGCGAGAGCCACGGAGCCACTGCCCAAAGCTGCCGCCAAATGCACCACGTGGACCAGCCCCAGGGGTGGCTGGGCCCTAGACTACAACGCCCAGAATGCTTCGGCCGCCGCTGCCGCCGTTGCCGCCCCTTCTACGACTCCACCCCACACGGTGGGAATATGGGCCCGTTGCATGATGGGATTAGTAGTCCACGGTGAGGTTCGTTTCAAGCACTTGGGGGATTTTTTTTTTTTTTTTTTAAACAGCAACATAGCTAGAGTCCCATTTGCGCCATAAACTTGACCAACAAATTCACATGTGTGGGAGGTTAGTTTGTAATTAGAATTAGAAGCACGTTTTGTGCCACTTTCCAACTCCGGATTTTAAAGGGCACTATCAATTGAAAAAAGCCTGTATGATATTTGTAAATAGCTCGTGAGCCAGCAGATGGGGTACGCTTGGCGTTCACAATCTGGTAAGGGCTACACAATGATATCAACATACTGACACACATTGTAGACATCAATAAACGTGAATCAGTGACGAGTGTCCTTGCTACTTCTATACATTGCTACTCTTGTGACGGGAATATGGGACCGTGCAGATGCTTCTCATCCATTTAGAGGGAACATTGAGTACAGCACAGCCTTCTGCACTACTGCCTGTAAGAACACCAATTTTTAGTTATGATCATAGTAAGGATCTAAATCTATGGCAGCTAGTTTGTTAATAATTTTAAGGTAGGCAAGATACCTGCTGAGGAGTCCTGGTGCCTTAATGATAATCTTTCTTTTTGCCTTATCACCCTCATTTGTACATCTATTTTTAATTTTTGGTTCCCAATTGTTATCATTTCCACTAAAGCTCCCCACTCCCCAAAGGGAATATGATCTTTCCCACTTTTAAACCCACGTAACACTTTTTTTCCCACCTTTCCCATGGTACTCATCAAATTCTGTTTTGTCTTTTATTTCTTCTCCCTTGCTAGATTATAAAATCCTATAGGGAGTCATATTTGCATCTTCCATAACATCTAATGTCATGTGTTGATTATGATGCGTAGTAAACAATTGTTAAATTAATGAATGAATAAATATGTTTATGTCAAAACTATCCATGCACAGATGATGATAATAATGATACCATTTCATGAAAAATCCTCAAAAGGGCCTTCTCTTATTAAGTTTCCTTGGAGAAAATTAGTGACTTCACCACTGGCTTAAATTAAATTGTTTTTACCTAAAATACTAAATATTATTTAGCATTTAAGTACACTGACTCTGGTTAGATGGGCCTGGGTTTGAATCCCACTTTGCTATTTATTAGCAGTGTGTCCTTGAAGCCTCGGGTTTTTTTCTTTGCAAAAAGGCTCTAGCTTAGAGTAAGTGCAAAACGAATGTAAGCTTTCATTAATGGGATATTTGTTTCCATTCAGTGATGTAAACTGGGTGACTCTCTAGCAGAACTACTCCTTTGCATAAAGAATTACATTTTTTCTAAACATGAATTTAGAAAAGAGTCTTCCTGAAAAAAATGTATTAATATTTTATGTTTTTTGAAGCATATATCTTTTTGTCCACATGTTTACTCATAGATCTTGAGAAATCAAACCACCACCCTGGAGGAAAAGTTGTGAAGAGGCATGGGACTCTGCTTGACACCTACAAATGCTGTTCTGGAACACTGAAGGCCTCGGACTTTTAAAAATGTACTTTTGACTACTGTTTTGGCTGGCTCTACTCTGTGGATGAAGGTAAGAATTCTCCCTGAAAGAATTAAGTATCCTGACTGTCAGTAATCCTGAAGCAGGAAAAGAAGCTGGCCTTCAACTAGGGAAGAACAAGGCCTGCTTTTCTCTCTGAAGCCAGGGTGAGAGTTAGAGGTCCAGACTCCAGATTGGAGGAATATGGCGGTATGAAGTAAGCTGGCCTTGTAACATGGTATCAGGATGGGTAGCTGAGGAAGAGATAGCCACTGGGGCCCCTAATAGGGAAGCATGGCTAATGCCTTAGGAGGAGTAATATTTAATATCCAGTTTTAGTGGTTTTTTGTGTGCTTGTGGTAATTCCCTGCTACTGTCACCAGGCTGTCATCCTGGTCTTAGCTGTGGAGCCTGTGTCCATGTTTGGAGGAAAGGGGAAAGCTGCAGCCAGAGACTCAATTATGCCAGAAAAGAAGTAGCCTCCAGAGCCAAAGCACTGAGCTAGGAAGGGCTGTGGCACATATTACTATTCCAAAAACTTGAGGAGTGGAACCTGTGTTTAGAATGGACTTCCTGTAGATCAAGGGTTGGAGGTTTGGACTTAATTATTATTTGAATGAATTGAACATGTCAGGGATACAGAGCTGTCATTTCAGTGTGATTTTCAACCCCTGGTCATACTGATGTCCCATGTGTCTTTGCTCCATGATGACCTCTAGTGATATTGTAGAGTCTATGATCCTCATTGGTCCACATTCCAAATAATGCTTATACTTCTTTGCATAAAATGTGGTTTTATGTACATTCTAAATTTAACATCTCCAGTGTTAACATGCCTCTCAAACACCAGCCCCACATTTCAACTACCTTCTGTACCACCTAAGGGAATATTCTGCTATCATCCCAAACAAAATTTCTGAAACTGAACATACCATTCTGTCCCCTGAACCGCCCAATTCCTGTGATTAGTGACACCAGTAGACAGTCATTTGGTTATTTTACTGCCAACCCCACTTGTTCAGGCCTTCATTAACTGCACTTTGTCCTTTATGCTCGTGCCAAATACGCCTTTGTCTATCCTGTTTGTGAGGGCTGAGATGCTTCCTCATACCATCTCTGACCTTTGCAATCCTGCTCATCCTCCAGGGTACAGCTCAAATACCTAACTTGGTCATGAAGACTTTCCTAATTCTTGCAACTGGATGTGACCTTTCTTTACCATGAACCTCTACCCTAGTCCTGGTACTATTGCACTTTATTTGTGACTCACTTAGAAACATCACCACTCCCTTGTATTGTAATCATTTATTTTATACACTAAAATAAATCTGCCCCTTAATAAATTTAATGACTGAGTCTCTGCCTTAATCATTTCTGTATCCCCTATAGTGCCACACACATTAACTATAACTATATTTCATTAGAATGTGTTTAATTGGATTGATTTCTATAAAGGTTGAAATGGACCTTAATAATAAAAAAGGTAGGGGACAGTCATTTTAAAACATTTAGTATCTTACCTCAGTCTTACCTCTGAACACGCACTTTTTACAGTTCCAAAAGGACTTAGTGCTTCATGATATATTAACATAAAAGCCCAGGTGGGTCTTCTCATAGTTGATCACTTCCAGTCTTTACAGTCTCTCTGAATTCTGTTTTCTCACTCAGTCTCAAAGCATGCTCTCAATGGAAAATATCTAACCTCCCATTCTGCAGGTGGCATGTCCACCATCTTTATCATCAAAAAGCACATATTAAGCATCTATATGTGAGCACAGTGTTAGACACAAGAAAGAGCAAGTTAGATTAATCAACCCTCTAGACTTCTTTAATTTTTCAAAGAAAATATTGATGCAAAAGGTTTCCCAACTAATTCTCTAAGCATCCAGAATATAATTTAGACCTTAGAAACGACCAGAACCAAAAAAACACTTTCAAAAATATCTTATTTTTCTCCCCTTCATCATATGAGTGTCATTCACTCTTGTTGACACCACTAATGGTTGCTGAATTTTACATCAGACAACGTCTATCATTAGCAAAGAATTGATTCTGTTTCTTTATTCCAGTTCCAAAAATCCCAGGAAAGGCTCTGGTGCAGCTGGGTCAGGCCCATCCTGGGCCAACTAAGTGTGGACACAGGGGCAGGGTCATGTAGGAAAGTGAGAGCTCCCTTTACTAGGAGGGACAAGGGAGATGAAGGAAGGCAGCTTGCAGCAGAAGGGAAAAAGCCCTAAGTCACGAAGGAAATAAAACAGGGCAGTGTGACAGGAAGTGGGACCAGGAGGGAATTACTTTAGATTGGTGGATGACCAAGGGCTCTCTGAGGAAGTGATGCTGAAGCTGAGACCTGAATGTTGAGGAGCGAAAGCTGCTATGATGAGGGAGCCGAGTAGTTCAAGCAGATCAGACAAACGGCAAGTGCAAAGGCCTGAAGCTGCGAAGGAAGGAACAGAAAGAAAGCCTGTGTGACGAGAATATAATGAGTAAGAGGGGAAATTGTGTGAGGACAGAGAGATAGACAGGGACCAGATCATATCGGGCCTTTTGGACCATAGTAAGAGGCTTGGATTTTATTTTCAGGGCTATAGGAAGTTATTGGAAAGTTGTAAGGAGGGGAGTGACCAGATGTGAGTTATGCTTTAAAAAGAATATCCTAGCTGCTATGTGAAGAATTCTCGTAGGAGGCAAGATAGACAGATAAATAGAGAGATACACAGATGTATGGATAGATATATATAGGACTTTCTGATCGGTTGGATGGGAAATAAAGCAAAGGAAGGAATTAAGATGACTTCTGAGGACCTTGCTACTTACTGAAATGGGGAAGACTTTGAGAGGAACAAGTTTAGGAGAAAAAAGTAATAATTCCATTTTGGGCGTGTCAAACACAAGATGCCTCAGAAATCTAAGTGAATGCATCTAGGAGACAGGTAGATGTGGGAGTCTGAAGCTTAAAGGAAAGGTCATGGCTGGAGATAAGAATTTAGAAATCACCAGCTGTAAGAGTTGATTAGATTGCCTGCAAAGTGTGTTACAGTGAGAAAAGAGCAGGTCCCTGAGGACCTCCAAGACTCAAGGGCTGAGTAGAGGAGGAGCCAGAAAGGGAGGCTGAGAGGAGAAGGTCAGAGGGTTATTTGGGAAATCAGGGGATGTGATGTCACAAAATCCAAGGAAAGAAAGTGTTTTGAAAAAGAGGGATGGTCAATAGTTTGATGCTGTCAAGAAGTCAAGCAAGATAATGATCATAGTGTTAAATTTATCATGGTGTTTCTCAACCTCTTAAAATTATTCCTCCCGAGGAACATGGTTATACTATTTTTTCCTAATCGTCCACCCCCATGAAATGTTAATACCACAGATATTCTGTATATCTGTTTATGTACTGTGGCACTTTGGAGGGCCACAAACCATTGTAATGTCTTAAGATTTGTTTGACCGCTTAAGAACCAACTTTTGCCCCCTTTTGGGCAACATTGCCCCATTGAGAATGAATGACCCATTGATATACAGATGATTTTTGTGACTAACAGGAGTAGTTGTGGTGGTGAAGTGGGGGTCAAAGCCAGTCTGCATTGGATTGAAGAGTGAGTTAGAAGTAAGGAAATGGAGCAAGGAGTCCGGATAAATAGCAGCATGGTTAAGAGAACTGCCTCTGTAGCCATGCAGTCTAGCCTCTGTGCTCAAACCTGTCCCTGACTAAGCAAGCTGCTTTATTTCTTTGTGTCTCAGTTTCCTCATTTGTAAAAGAAGAATAATAGTAACCACCTCATAAGGTTGTTGGGCAGGCAAAGGGAGTAAATTATAATATATGTGAGGTATTTAGAATTGTGCCTAGCACATGGTAAGCAATTATTCTTCTCATTCACGGTATTAGCTGGGAAGGGGAGATGAAAGATAGGGCCTGCAGCGTGTAGGTCAGTGTCAAAGAGGGAACCACCACTGGTGGTGAGCATGGGGTTGAGGGAAATATTAGTCAGAAGACACTGCCCATATTTCACTGCTGATTAAATGGAAGCAGTTACACGGGAGACATTGAGGATAATAATTCTGTATCTCTAAAACTGCAAGAGGGAATGGCTCCAGAGCATAGGTGGAAGGATTGCTCCTGAGTAGGAGGAGACACATCTCTTGCATGGTTAACAGAAGGGAAGGAGAGAAGGATAACAATCCTATCACATACCTATTGCTGCCCTACAAACGACTGCAAAATATAGTGGTGTAAAACAACAGTGATTTATTATTTCTCTTGATTCTATAGTTTGGCCGGGCTCAGCCAAGTGGTTCTGCTGTTCTCACCTGAAGTTACTCATATGGCTGTAGGCGTTGCGAGTAGGGCTGGAGGTTCTAAGATGACCTCATTTGCATGTCCCTGGCCTTGGTGCTGGCTCTTGGCTGGGCCTCTCTCTGTGCATGGTCTTTCCTCATTTGGCAATCAAGCTCAAATTTCTTTATGTGCAAAATATCGTGGCCACGTTTTTCAATCTACCCCAGGTATGGATGCATATAAATTTGTTGATCTGGTAAAAGCTGAAGCAGTTCCTTTTCAGATGGCTTTGGTTTTCTCTGTAAAGTAGAAGAAAAGTTCACCTGCTGTGAATCGAGGAAGGAGTAGAAAGAGAGGAAGCAGTGATTGCATGTCTGAGAAGACTGCTGGTTTAAAATAATCCTTAGGCAGAATGGGAGAGATTGCTGGCAGGATACCGTCATAGGACTTCTAGCCAATGTGCAGGGCCCGTTGGCAGGTGCGGCCATGCATTCATAGCAATGTCCGTTTGCCTGTTGTGCAGTTTTCATCACCAGCACTCAACAGCCCAGGTGGAGGCTGGGCACAGACAGATGTTGGATTCATGCAGGGTTGGGGCCTTGCCAGCTGGGTATGAGGAAAAGAAAGTGGGGTGAGAGAGGTCAGGATTATTGGCAGGAGAGCAGGTAAAACGACAGACCGTGACATTTGAGCTGGGTAAGGAATGAAATGAGAACTAGATTCCCTTTCACATTATGATAACCAGCTGGAAGTTTTCTAATTTGATTTTTTGCAAGATATTTAAAAAATAAATACCTACCCTCATTCCTTGCTTCTTTAATATCTGTGGTAAGGAACTATCATCAAATACATACTAAGTAAAAGACAGCTGAAATAATAAGTAATAGGTTAAAAATGATTTCTCATTTTCTTAACTAATAGATTCCCATTACTGTGACTGTCAAGGACATCCCTGACTGAACATCTCTCAGATTTGTTGTTGATGAATTCTGCTCTCCCATTCTGTTAGTGTTAAGGAGACGTTACCTCTTTAGAAATGATATTCAGTACTATAATCATGTTCTTTTTTTCTCTAGTGGACACCTTTTTAAAAAATAAGCATATTTATATTTTTCAACTCAAAATATATTTTGCTACACAAGAGTGTAGCAGGTAATCTTCGGGAACACAGTTTAGTTTCATGTTCAGTTTTTCAAGGCTTAAATATGACTCTGGCTTCTCGTTCCAATGTGTTTTGCCTTCCATCTAGCTGGCCTGTGTTACTCAGGCCCAATCACGACGAAAGCCAAGTCTTTTCTGGCTGGTTCCAGTACAAACATGGATCTCTCCTGTGAGCCACATAGCTCTCTTAAATGTGGTTAGGTCACCTCTGCAACCACCTGATACTTGATACCCGGGGCTATTTGTTTCCATGTAACCCCATGCCCAGAACCTCTGGGACTCTTTCTCCCTTAGTAGCCCTTCCCCCAACCCCCACCAGGCAAGGTCAAGTTACATCAGATATTGTCCTTCTTGTTCTAAAACCCTACATCCTGTTTAAATTTCACAATGTTGTTTTATTTACATCATTCTTCTGCTCAAAAATCTTCAGTGATCCTATATGATCTTCCATGGCCTGCAGCATGAAGTTCAAACTCTTTCATCTAATATTCCAGGTCCCATATTTATTTTAGCCTGACTTATGAAAATAGTTTAAGGCAGCTTGCAACAAAAGTGTTAGAATTAGATTAAAATAATTAGCTCTACATAGCTAAGTTTTCCACAATCTGAGCTTTTCTCTTATCTCCAATACAGCTCCTAACCAGTTTCTCATAAGCTGCTTCCTATCCAATGAAGCAGTGGTTCTCAACCTTGGGTGTCCTTTGGAATTATCTGGGGAATCATCCCAGCAATTCTTTTTCCCCCTAGTTTTAAATTTTAATATGTTTAGTTGACAAAGATTGTATATAATCAAGGTATGCAACATGCTGACTTGATATATGTATACATTGTGTAATGATTATCACAATCAAAGTAATTAACACATCTGTCACCACCCATGCTGTACCTTAGATCCTCAAAACTTGTTCATTTTATAACTGTAAGTTTATGTCCTCTGATCAACAACTCCCCACATCCCCCACAGGTTGCCCCTGGCAATCACCATTCTACTCTCTGTTTCTATGAATTGGACTTTTTTAGATTCTACATATATGTGAGATCATACAATATTTGTCTTTCTGTGTCTGACTTATTTCACTTGATATAATGTTCTCCAGGTTCATCCATGTTGTCATAGCAGGATTTCCTTCTTTTTTATAGCTGAGTAATATTCCATTGTGTGGAATATACACACACACACACTCCCCACATTTTCTTTATCCATTCATCCATCAGTGGACATTTAGGTTGTTTTCATATCTTGGCTGTTATGAATAATGCAGCAATGAACATATGGATACAGATATTTGTTTGAGACACAGATTTCCTTTGGTTATATACCCAGAAATGGAATTTTTGGATCCTACAATAGACCTATTTTTAATTTTTTGAGGAGCCTCCATAATGTTTTCCATAATAGCTGTACTAATTTACATTCCCACCAACAGTGTACAAGGATTCCTTTTTCTCTGCACCCTCAACAACACTTATCTCTTGTTTTTTTTATAATAGCTATCCTAACAGGTATGAGGTGGTATCTCATTGTGGTTTTGATTTGCATTTCCCTGAGGATTAGTGATGTTGAACACCTTTTCACATACTTGTTGGCTATTTGTATGTCTTCTTTGGGCAAATGTCTATTGAGATCCTTTGCCCATTTTTTAATCAGGTTATTTGGTTTTTTTGCTTTTGAGTTGTGTGAGTTCCTTATATATTTTGGGTATTAACCCCTTATCAGGTATATGGTCTGCAAATATTTTCTCCCATTTCATAGATTGTGTTTTTATTTTGTTGATGATTTCCTTTGCTGTGCAGAAGCCTTTTAGTTTAATAAAATCCCATCAGTCTATTTTTGCTTTAATTGCGTATGCTTTCGGGACCTATCCAAGAAATCATTGCCACGACCAATGTCAAGGAAATTCTTTCCTGTTTTCTTCTAGGAGTTTTATAGTTTCAGATCTTACAAAATCAACTTACAAAAAATCAGTTGTGGGCCAGGCACGGTGGCTCACACCTGTAATCCTAGCACTTTGGGAGGCTGAGGCAGGAGGATTGCTTGAGACCAGGAGTTTGAGAACAGTGTGAGCAAGAGCGAGACCCTGTCTCTTTAAAAAACAGAAAAATTAGCTGGGCATAGTGGCATGTCCCTGTAGTCCCAGCTACTCAGGAGGCTGAGGCAGCAGGATTGCTTGAGCCTAAGAGTTGGAGGTGGCAGTGAGCTATGATCATGCCACTGCACTCTAGCCTGGGTGACAGAGTGGGACACTCAAAAAAAAAAAAATCAGCCATGTATCTATACACTAACAACAAACTATCTAAAAAAGAAATTAAGAAAGCAATCTCATTTATAATGGCATCAAAAAGAATAAATACTTAGGAATAAATTTAACCAAGGAGGTTAAGTTTCTGTATTCTGAAAACTATAAAACATTGATGAAAGATACTGAAGAAGATACAAATAAATGGAAAGACATTCATGTTCTTGGATTGGAATAATCCGTATTGTTAAAATGTCCATACTACCCAAAGCAATCTATAGATTCAATGCAATCCCTATCAAAGTTCCAATGGCATTTTTTTCACAAAAATATAGAAAACAATCCTAAAATTTATATGGAACCACAGAAGACACTGAATAGCCAAAGCTATCTTAATGAAGAAAAAAAAATCTGAAGGCATCATTCTCCTTGATTTCAAACTACATTACAAAGCTATGATAATTAAAACAGTATGTTATTTGTATAAAAAAAGACACATAGGCCAATGGAACAGAATAGAAAGCCCAGAAATAAACCCATGTATAAATGGTCGACTAATCTTTGACAAGGGTGCCAAGAATACACAATGGGGAAAGGAAAGTCCCTTCAATAAATGGTGTTGGGAAAACTGCATATCTACATGTAAAAGGATGAAATTGGACCCTTGACTTACACCGTATACTAAAATTCACTTGAAATGGATCAAAGACTTAAATATAAGATCTGAAGCCAGCAATCCTAATGTAATTGATCTGGTTGCAGGTGGGCATTGGGATTTGGAAAACCCCCTGGTGATTCTCATGCACACCCAGAGTTGAGAAGCACTAAGATGAGAACAAGTCTGTTGATCCTCCCCGCAACGTTCACTGCTTTCTCCATCAGCACTCCCCTTTTCTGCTTTCCTCGTCTAACCCCCACCCACTCTTTGAGATCCAGCTCGGATACTGCGGAATCTTTTCTTACCACCCAATGCCGATACATTCCCATGGTGGGTACCTTGTTTACATTTATTTGGCTCTTAGCATATACTTTTTACCTTCGTGTGCTTATCCCATCTCTTCAACGGGATTTGAATGTATGGAAGTGTAGGGGCTATATTTTACAGCTGTTTTTATCTCCATAACCTAATACAATTCCTTTCATACTGTGTGCCATTTGTGTGTTTCATGGGAGGTGATGATGGTGATGATGATGGTGATGATAGCAGTGATGCTCATGTAGCAGATACTGTCAGTGCTCTGACCTATCCTCTCAGATTTATCTATTTCTTAGCGGGGTTGCCCTGAGGCTCCTGGAACAGACTACGTTTCACATGCAAAGTTGAAGTGGGAATCAAGCCACCTCCCCACCTTAACTTAATGACTATGGTTACAAGTGTGAAAACTCCAGCTCTCATGGCCCCTGACTGGGACAGCACTGGGGTGGCCTCCATTGTCTCCTGCGTCCCCTCAAAGTTTAGATTGTAGGTTGCTTAGGTTGCTTAGGCTCGCTTCCTTAGGCCGTTCCCCCACTCCCTGACTGGCTTTTCCAGGGAACACTTCCTAAATAAGTCATTGTCACATGAATCCTTGTCTAAGGTTCTGCCTGTGTGTGTGTTGGCAGGGGTTGGGGGAGATAGCCAACCTAAGACAGATGATAATAATATGAGTAATAATAATAGCAGCTATTATTGAATATTTTCTATGTGCAAGGCATTAACTCATTTAATCCTCAGAATTCAGTAGGTACTATGATTATCCTCATCTTACAGATGAGGAAACTGAGGCATATAGAGGTTAAGTAGTTTGTTCAAGGTCACACAGATAAGAAAAGAAAAACTGAAAAAAGGAAAAGGAAAAACCAAGGGGGTCAAATCAAATAAAAATAAATAAATAAATGTCAACTAAGTTAGCACTTAAATAAGCTTTGTGAGCTAGTTAGAAACTAAACCACAACGTGTGCTGTTTTTTGACAAAATGACTTTTGAGTTCCAATAAGCAATTTATAAACTTTTGGAACACAATTGATTTGTAGGTTAGAAACTTAATTTCTAGTTGACTGTCATGAAATCTTCCTTTTCTTCTACTTCCCTCCCTCCACCTCACTCCTCCCACAATACTTTCTCAGCAGTGTGCACCCCTGGTTCCAGGAAGTAAAACCCGTATTTGGACAATTAATAATTGAGATCCACTACATATTGAATGTGTATATTTGGACTAGCCTGGAACTACCATGCATGCGTTGTCTCTAGAATAGGTATTCTAAATTACAAACAATGCTTATCGGAATGAACTTATGATATGTACTATTTATAAGTTGAAAATTTTTGCATAATACTGTTACTTCAACATTATAAACTCATACATCTTCTTAAATTTAATGCTTGAATTTTACAGTAGTGTGATCTAGTCATACATATACAGTGACCCAAAGGGAGAAAAAAAAAAGTAGATCAGAACATCTTTATTTTTTAATCAATTTGTCCCGCAAAATAAAAATTTAGTATGCATCAGCTCTTCCACTTATAATTTGTGGGATCCTGTGCAAATTGCACAACTTCGCTGGGCTTTAGTTTTCATATTGTTAAGTAGGAATATGGCCAAGATTGTAGGATAGTTGTGAGGGTTGGAGAGATTGCATTTAAAGGGTTCAGTGCAGGGCCTGGCATACAGTAGATGTTCAGCAAATTGTGTCCAATAATAATGATAACAGTAGTATTTCCCTGGAAGAGTTTTGACCAGTCTCGCCTACTGCCTTTGACGTCTGTGACTACTCTTGAAATAAGCAATAAACGTTAATAAAAAATGACAGTGATGAATGCCGCTTAGTCATAGACTGAGCTCTCTGAACTGTGCAACAGCTTCATTTCCTTTTCTTGTTCTTTTTCTGTTGATTCTCCCAGCTGCCAACCCTGTACTTCCAGCTTTGTGTTCTTGTATCCCATTGTCCCCATTCCCAGCCTGTTCACTGTAGTCTCTCCCAGATGCATTGTCCTTCGAAGGGCACTCGCGGGCTCCTTACACAGGAGCCACTTCCAGTCCCACCCGCCTCTGCCCCATGCTCACTCCGTCAGCCGTCCCACAATCGTGCCCAGCTCTGTCATGTGCTATGCCTCGCTGGCTGCTGTACAACAGCTGGTATGGGGTCTGGAAAAGGGTGGGTCCTCGCGAATGTTTATTTTCTCTTCGCTGACATTAACATTCACATGAACCTTACCATCTCTGTTCTGATGTCTCTTTTAGTAAAATGGTTATGCTTTATTCTTAAACTCCTTTGCCAAGGCTATCTTTCTATAAGTCTGAGTACAATTTGGTTTAAAATATAAAATTCACATTTTATTTAGATTGAAATAAACTATACAAAATTGATTTCTTCACCAAAAAGAACAACAGCACCATTTTCTGTATTATTTCTAGATAAACCACAAAACACTAATTTTTGTAGGTTTTCCAGGTTTTGCTTGTAAATAAGACAAGGCAATAGATGAAGTCAAGACAAGTTAGTTTTCAGTATCCATGGCCTCTGATTCTATCTTCACCATGAAACAAAAGTGGTCAACATGTACCTGCTGAAAGTCTTACAAAGATGTAGCCTTGGGCTGGGTGCAGTGGCTCATGCCTGTAATCTCAGAACTTCGGGAGGCCAAGATGGGAGGATTGTTTGAGGCCAGGAGTTCAAGACCAGCCTGGGCAACATAGCAAGATGCTATCTTGACAAAAAATTAAAAAAATTAGCCAGGTGTGGTGGCGCATGCCTTGTAGCCCTAGCTACTCAAGAGGCTGAGGCAGAGGGATCACTTGGTCCCAGTAGTTTGAGGTTACAATGAGCTATGATCGCGCCACTGCACTCCAGCCTGAGTGACAGAGTGAAACTCTGTCATAAGTACATACATACATACATTCCAGAATGCCACTGGCAGAGGTCATGCAGAAGTGAAATGTGGCACTTTCAATGCTATCTTCTGGAAGAACAGATAGGTTTCAAAGCATTCGAGTTCAAACAGAGGCCATTTAAATAGGTAGAATATCAATGGCTAATGTATTCAATGGGAAGCCTATAGGCAAAGATATTCGGTGATTAAGTGGTCTACATATACCTTATAGCTTTTCTTCCAAATATCAAATAAAAGAGAAAGCCTATTTTTAACGTGTCTTAGGTATTTTCAGTGGTTTCTGAATTATCTGTAGGAAGCTCTTAGTTGTTTAGAATTGTTATGTGTCCACATTAAATCCAGTTGGTGTTTTATACCAAAATTTATGTTGAAAGCCAAGTTACTTGACCTTTAGTCTGTCAAATTGTTCCTCAAGTGTGCTTTGAGATGTTTTCCTCAATTCTCATAGAGCTTATTCTCAATCTTCATCACAGGGGGGATACGCAGGACCTTCAGCAATGCATACACATTAGGGAAAAACTTGATGTCAGGCAGATGGAGGGCACATAATTGGCGGATAGAAGCTGTATATCTTTCCCTGTGTGTTCCCATTTGACTCTCCCACAATGAGGCTCAGCTGAGAGCATGTCGGGATTGGCTAAGTCACTCTGTACATGTCAGCATGGAATTCCTCAAAATATTGAACTTGAGCTGACCCACGACCGAGGGTACCAGAGATAAGCATTTAAGAGCTGTGAGGTGCTGTTCTGAGAATATATCTTTAAGTTTCTGAATAATATCCTTTACTGTTGGAACACATAGGGTTTCTTTATAGTAACCCTCAGAGAGTAGTTGAGATTCCAAGTTGCCTTGCTGAGCTCTGCATAATTTCCCAGGTAGTTTCATTTGGATATCAAGTTTGGTTGCCAAATTTGTGGCTTCCTCAAACCAAAACTCATGATAAATTTCAATATTTTCCATCACTTCATTGAGTAAATATGGTACTGCAGTCAAGCTACTGGCTGCAAAGAAGAAATCAGAGGTTTGCTACTAGAGATCTTTTCCCAAAGGCTCTTGTAAAGATAGGACATTTTTAAGAACGACAATGGTAACAATGAAATCAAAACCTGTTACTGCACTACAGAGTACAAATGCTCAGCCAGCTACATAGTTATTCCATCTAATATTTGGGTCACTATTTATACCATCTAAACATAAAACAAGTGCTTGCGGGAGGTCTGCTAAAATTTCAAAAGCATCATGCCTGCCTGTCCACTGAGAATGGCAAATTTCCTTCCATTCTTTACCCCTTTCTTCACTGTTCTGAAAAAGGACAGAAATTACATTGTCAAGTTCTAAAAGCAGTTATGGTGATCGATGAAAAAAAGAACGAACTTCCTCAGTTGTTCCCAATGCAGCATATACTCCCACAACAGGCACTAATTTTGCCAACCACATATTTAAGGAACAGGAAGAGCTGAATGTGTAGATAGCTTAGGGATATTTCTCTAAAAGTCTAGAAGCAAACAACTTTCATTTTGGAAGAAAATCCACTGGACACAATGTAAGCCTGGCCACGACAATATTTAGTTCCCACTTCTCAGTTATCATAGCGTGAAATTTCACAGACAAAATCTCTGCATTGCTTCATGAGGCAGGAAGCCCACTAATTCCTCCCTCAGGTTATGAGATTCGTGGACAAACCTCACCAACACGGATAGGTTCTTCCCCTGTTATATCCAATACGTGGTCAGTGATAGTGGAAAAGAAGTGTGAGTCTCTCACTTCCCTGAGAATCTCTTCCAGAATACAGCTCTCACAGATCTCCAGCATCTGATTCTGGTGTGTTTTCAAAAAGAACAATGTGTGCTCTTGGCCAGCTTCTTCTGCACTGGGGTTCTGGTTCTGAGTATTGCTATTGTTGGTTTTTTTATGTTTTTGTTCCTGTTCAAAAGTTTTGCCCTTTTTTTTTTGTTTTGTTTCAGTGTCCCGATTTCATCTTCTCTCAATTCTTTTATTCGTTTTCAGTGCCTACTATGTGGATGGTTCAAATGACAGGTAAGGTCAAATATTGTCCCATAAGGACTAGTTCTACAGATTGTAGAGGTCTCAAAGTGGTTGGTTGGCACCTAATTGAGAATGTTTATTTAGTCAATCAGGTGTTTTATCTTCTAGGTCTGTCCATCTACGTATCTCCACCTACTTCTGAGCAGCTGGCGGGATTCCAAGGGAACCTGAAGAAGACCAGGTCAGACTGTGTGCTCTTCTGCCTGCAGCTAGGGCAGGGCAGGTTTGCCATTGTCACCTGTGCAGTGGGGACGGGAGGGGAGCCAGGCCAGCCAGGCCTGCCAGACAAACTGCGACCAACTTGGTAATTTTTTACCTCTATTTAACGCATACAGGGCAGAGATTGCCCTGTATTACCTTTGGAGGCTGAAAGCCATGAAAGGTGAGGAGTTTCTGGGATCTTATCTAAAGCTCCTTGAGACTCACAGGATCTTCTCTTTTTTTGTGGATCATGCTTCCGGGGATATCTGTGATCATCAAAATGAAATATTAGCTTGGGTCAGTTTTATTTATAAATGTGATTTAATATTGTTAAATGTTAGCTTATGACATAAATAGGGAGAAATCACACTTATCTCTCTACCTTTTCAATCATTTATTCATTTATTCAATATTTCTTTTATGCCTACTATAAATACCAAGTCAGGCCCTGGAAATACCTAGAGGCATAAGACCAGAGGTCTGCCCCATGGACATCATAGTCTAGTCCAGTGGTTGTCAATCCTAACTGCACATTAATCTAGGAGCTTTTTTAAAAAAAATCACTGATAGCCAGACCCTATACCAGACCAATTAAATCTGAATGTTTTGGGAATCAGGCCCATTCATCAGTATTTTTGATAGCTCTTTAGAAGATTCTAAGATGTAACCAAAATTGAAAATCACTGGGCTATTGGTTATTAAGGGGTTTAGGGTAGAATTGCAAATATAATATAATCACCTGGAGAGTTTAAAAATGTATGTGTGTGCGTATATGTATGTGTGTGTATATGATATATTAGGTCTGTCTGGAAAGTATCCAGCTATGTAAAATAAAAAATAGAGACATTTATTGAAGAAGATACAAGATACAAGAAACATTGTACATAGGACAATGATGCCTCAGTCCCTTTCAAAGTGGGCACCTTGGGACCTCACACAGTTCTCCCAGCATCTCTGAACCTAACCCGCACACGTTCAACATTCTCAGGTGTTCTGCTTGTTGCAGGCCTTCCAGAATGTGGATCACTTTCAACAGATTCTTGACCATCTTTGAAGCATTTGTGCCACACTTTTATTTGCGCTGCACTCATTGCATTGTCCCCAAAAGCTGCCTGAATCATCCAAATAGTTTCTGTGGAGTAATGTTCAAGCTTAGCACAAAATTTGATGGAGATTCATTGCTATACTTACTCAGTCATTTTGAATGTGACAGCCACACAGTACACATGCTCACTCAATGGCATCTACCACCCCACTGACAAGTACAGTGAGGGCATCCTTGTTCACACATGCGCATTACAGTCCACTCTCCTTGGCTGCCAGGTTACATCGATGTCACATACACTGTTCTCATTATATTAACAATGGCTGGATACTTTCTGGACAGACCTCTCATACATATATATACATACCTATCCTTTGCTATCCCTCCCCTCACCCTAAGGCATACTGTGATCCTTAGAGAGAGGGGCACCATATATATTTTGGAAAACTCCTTTCTCTTTCCTCTCCTCAAACAAGTAGAAATTAGAAAGACAATTGTAATACCATGTGATAAGTAGAAGACACAGATTACTGTAAGATCACATAGAAGGAAAATCTCACCAAGATGGGGGAGGTCAGTGAATCCTCTCCAAAAGAGGAGTTATTAGAGCTGATGACTCTTAAAAGGGTTAGCCAGGCAAAGGAAGATAGGGTAGGTTTTCTCAAATAAAAAGCCCAACTCAGGCTAGACTTTAGCAGATCCCTGCTTGGTTCTTTCCCCTTCCCTGTTCTTCCTCCCTCACTACTGAAAGGTTTTTCCTGAAGAGTATGCCATCAATAAATCACTGGCTAGGCTCTGTTTCCGGCGAGTCTGACCTAAGATAGTTGGTATCCAGAGGAATTCCAGGAAGCAGTATGGACTTCTGGAGTTGGATCATTCACTAGACAACCAGCCACGAGGACCTTGGTGAAGTATTGACAGTCCTTGGCATACAGTCCCAGGCAGCCTTTCACCTGTGGTAAGATGAAATGTGCCTGGGTGGAAGGGGATACGGCAGCTGGTATAATATCACAGGCATTTGAGAGATGTAGGGAAGTAGTCATTGAAGGGACAGTAGGATTGGACGGCTGCTTCTGGGCACCGCTGATGTCCTGAGAGAGGAAATGACAGGCTCGGGTCAGCGAGTCGTGAATTAGAAGTGATGTGTGAGAGGCAGAGGCCTGTTTGACAGTGTTTCAAGAGATTCTCATCGCCTGCAGCTGGAGGACAGACAAAGCTGAAGAGCTGGTGCAGGCCTAATTCATACTACAACGAAGAACTACAGTGAAGCCTGAGTGTTCAGTCGAGACAGATCTATGCTAAAGGCAGAGCCCTACAGAGCCTAAAGGCAGGGGAGGGGTGGGACCCTGAGCTATGGAATGAGACTATATGTCATTGCTAGGTAGATGCAGCATTTGAATCCCCATACTCCCCTGAACCAGTGGGCCTGCAGAAGTGATCCTCTCCCCTTGCTAGAAGATAATGCCCTCCTTCCCTTGCTATACAGAAATCTCAAATGAAGAGGACCCTTGTAAGACAGTGTTTTCCCTCCTCCCACCTCCCACACTGGGACACCAGATCAGAATTGGGGTCACATTTCACCATAACTCAATATAGGTAGTACTTGCCATGCTAAGAGTGGAAAGGGGATGCAAGCAAAAGCACTACTGGACCTGGATAACATATACCAGGAAAAACGGGGAGAATGTCTGGGGGGGCATGAGATGCTGAACCAAGGGGGGTAGAATGTAAAGCTGCATGAGGGAGAATTTGTCAGTATGGGGCCATGCTCCCATAAGACAGGATTTGGTCCCTTGCAAAGTGCCTCAGAGATGTTTCTGTTATGCTGCTGGATGACTCTTGGAAGCTTGGAAAAAACAATGGCCTACAGTAAATGAAGCAGAGAAGTCAGAATTGCCATTTCAGACTGTGGAGGAAGGGATCAAAAGGCTCAGGGACATGGACATGTCAGAATGGATCTACCATATGAGACCACAAAGTCCACCAGTGATGACTTTCCTCAGGATATCCTGAGGAAACTAAGGCAGTAAGAAATTCACAGGTGAAGGGGGTACTGGCGTCTTTGAGAAGCTACACCCTGCAGCTAAGGGTGATGAGAAGAGATGCTGTTAAAGAACTAGACTTCTTGGTAGCAAAGGGGATTAGAGTACTCCAGAATAGCAGAAGCAAGGTGACAGCACTTAGCCATCAGAAGCACTTAACCATTAGAACCACTTAATTACTGTAATGGCAGCCAGGTCAGAATGTCAGCTGGGGGTTGAACCTTTGGGGACCTATGGAGAGGACTAATGGAATATGGTGCTCCTAGGAACAAGAGAGATGGGCGCCAGGAAGAATAGCACTAAAGGTATGTAAGTAGAAAATAACCCATAATTAATAACGGGTTAGCAGAAGCTGAGGTCAGGCACTCCAGTGGAAAGTTATGATCTTTTGTCCAGTTTCCAGGTGTGAGCCATTTCTCAGACCCAGAACCAATCAACTGAAATAGAAGTTGCATTCTCATGGGGAAGGACTGAATGGAAGTCAGGGTAATAACTGGAGTTCTGGCCCAGGTCCATCTAAAGCAGGTCCCCGAGTCCGTGGACCCAACCAGTGGTTATTTCCCTGGTTCTTTCATGGGGAATGGAAATACTTAGCACTTGGCAGAATCCTTGCATTGGTTCCTTGAGCTGTGGTGCAAGAGCTATTGTAGTAGGAAACTCCAAACAGTAGTCCTTGAAATAGCCTCTCTCCCCCCAAGACAGTAAATCAAAAACAGTATTGCAGGCCAAGAGAATGGCAGAGATTAGCACCATCCATCTAAAGACATGAAAAATGCAAGAATACAAATATGGTTTTCTTTGTCACAACCTTATTTAATTTTCCAGTCTGACCTAAGCAAAAACTGAGTGGATCATGGTGTATGACAGTGGACTACCATGAACTTAACCAACTATTGGCCCCATAGCAGCTGCTTTGCCAGATTTGGTATCTTTACTAGAGCATGTTACTACAGCCTTGGCATATGTATGCAGCTAGCTATCTGTAAATGTGTTCTCTTCTATATCCACCAGGAAGGAGGAGCAGAAGCAGTTGGCATCCACATGGCATGGGCATAGTATACTCTTGCCAGGGCAATGTTAATTATTCTGCTCTCTGTCATAATATAGTCTAAAGTGACTTGGACAACCTGGGCTTCCAGCAGAACGTTGCATTTGTCTGCTATGCTGATGACATCATGTTAATTAGACCTTAGGAGCAAGAAATGGCAAGCACTCTGTATGCCTTAGTAAGAAATATATGTTCCAGATGGTGGGAGATAAAGCCAACCAAGATTCAGGGCCTGCCACATCAGTGAAGTTTTTAAAGGTCCAGTGTTCTGGGGTATGCTGGAATATCCCCTCTAAAGTATAAGACAAATTCTTGTACCTTGCATTCCTACCACTAAAAAAAAAAAAAAATCAGAATGCTTGGTAGACCTCTTTGGATTTTGGAGGCAGAATATTCACTGTACTTGAAAATACATTTATCAGGTGACCTGGAAAGCTGCTAGCTTTTAGTGAAGCCCAAGTCAATAAAGGGCTCTATAGTAGGTATGTTGTGTGGTACAAGCAGCCCTGCCACTTGAGCCATCTGAGCCAGCAGATCCCATGGTACTAGAGGTATCTGTTGTAGAGAAAGATGCCATGTGGTCTTTCTGGTAAGCCCCAATAGGTAAGTCACAGACAGATCCCAGGGTCCTGGAGCATGGCCATGCCATCTGCTGCAGAGAACTATACATCATTTGAAAAACAGCTCCTGTTATGATACTGGGCCCTGGTAGAAACTGAGCATCTAACCATGGGATACCAAGTGACATGAGACAAAAACTGATCATAAGTTGGATTCTATCAGACTTACTGTGCCATAAGGTCAGGCAGGTGCAGAAGCAATTCACTATAAGAAATCCAATAGGTCTGCAGTTAAGTTCAAGAAGGTCCAGAGAGCACACGTGAGCTTACAAACAGGTAGCTGAGACCCCCATGTCACCCACCACTGTTGTGCCAGTGACTCTCCCTCAACTCATAGCTATGGCCTTGGGGTTTGGGGGGGTTCCCCATGACCAGCTGACAAAGAAGGAAAAAAATCCAAGCTTGGATCATGGATGGGTCTGCTTGGTATGAATGTGAACTGAAAATATCTGCTGTGTACTTTTGCCCCACTCGGTGCTGAAAGAGGTTGGAGAAAGGAAATCCTCCCAGTTGGAAGAGCTTCAAGCAATGCATTTAGTCATCAACTTTGTTTAGAGACAGAAGTGGCTAAGATAAGGGTATACTCATGGACAGTGACACATGTTAGCTTAGCTTATTGGTCAGGGGTCTGGAAGAAGAACAATTGGGAAAGGGTGGTGAATGGGCAGGTGGATAGACCTACGGGAGGGGCACATAGTGTGAGGAGCTTTTATAGAACATAATGCACATTAGAGAGTTTCAACTGCAGAAGAAGCATAAAGCAACTGCGTAGACAGGATGGCTAGGCAAGCAGATGTCAGGCAGATGTCTAGCCCCCACCCACCTACCCACCCCCAGTTCTTGCACAATGGGCTCATGGATGGAGTAGCCATGGTGGCAGAGATGGAGGCTATGCATAGACCCAGCAGTTTGAACTCTCTCCAAAGCTGAGAGAGCTGCTGCCTCTATTGAATGGCTGACCTGTCAGCAGCAGAGACCAACATTGAGCTCTGAAGGAGGCCAAACATTCACTGGGTGGCAAGTCAATTACACTGGGCCCTTCCAACCTGGAAAGAGTAATATTTCATCATGAATGGATTTGACATATATTCTGAGTATGGGTTTGCCTTTCCTGCCCACAGTGCTTCAGCCAGAACCACTGTCCAAGGAAGGACTCATAGAATGTCTGATATTCTGACACAGGATCTCACAAAACGCTGCCTCAGACCAAGGGATTTAGCAAGAAGATGTGGTGGTGGGCACTTAACCATAGGATTCACTGGTCATGCCATATACCACATCACCTGAAAGCTATCAAATTGATAGAGTGGAGCAATGGCCTATTGAAGGCACAGCCGAAACTCCATCTTGGAAATAACACCTTGTGAGGTTAGAGCATTATCCTTCAGGATGCAATATACTCCTTAACCAATGGCCATTATATGGCTCTATCCCCAGAAGATAGAATATATAGATCCAGAGACTGAGGGATAAAAGCAGGAGTGGTCTGCCCACCATCACTCCCAATGATGTATTTGGAGAATTTGTTTCCTGTCCCTGCAACTTCAGGCTGCACTAGCCTAGAGGTCCTGATACTCAGAGGTGGGATGCTTCCATCAGAGGACACAGTAAGAGTCCCACTAAACTTAAAACTATGGCTGCTCTCTGGTCACTGTGGGCTCCTAATGCCAGAAGACCAGCAGGCAAACCATCAGAAGGGGATGGAGGTTGCTGCTGCAGAATGAGGACAGAGAGGAATATGCTCGGGAGATCCACTGGGGCATTTCTTGGTATTCCAGTGCCCCGTTGTAACTGTAAATGGATAAGTATAGCAATCGCAGCCTGATAAGAGCATGATAACCAGGGTCTTAGGCCCCGCAGGGTTGAGTGCCTGGTTCAATCCGTCCGTCAAACCACCTATACCAGCAGAAGTGCTAGCTGAAGTGGAGGGAAATCTAGAAAGGGCAGTGGAGGAGGGAGATAAGAGTATCACTTATGGCCTTGGGACCAGCTACAGCAGCAGGGACTGTAGTTTGTTCCAATACCCTCCTCTTATAAAATTTTCCAAGAAATTGTGACTCACAAGAATTCTGGAGAAACTGTTCAGATAGAGTAAACTTAATGGGCTAAGCAGTACAAAAAGTAGACGGACTATAGTGAATGCTTTTTGTGCCCTGACCAAATATGGTCTAGCTGTTGTGAGTGTTGAATAGGATTTCCAGCGCCTCTTTCTCTAGAGAGTTTCCCTTGGCTAAAACAGGAGCCACCTCACCTATGAGGCTCTGCTGCCCTCCTGCCCCTGCAGAGCTCACTCAGTGATGGACGGGCATAGTGGCACAAAAACCTGGGTTCTTGCCCAACACTTGGTGGTGAATGTTATGGGATCAGCAGAGGCTCATTCTTGTTCCCTTGTCTTCCTGGCCTCACTCTCCTTCCCCAGAGTGCACTCCCCTAATAAAACACTTGAACAAGAATCCTGGTCTCAGGTTCTGTTTCTAGACAACCTTACCCAAGACTGACTCTGGCCTAATTAAGACCCTAGTTATCAGGAGTGTCCTTGAGGGTGGTTTTTATATGCATAAGAGGACTATTCAGAAGTTTCTTTTGAGAAATGAAGTACTGAGACATGCTACAACATGATGACCTTTGAAAACATTGTGCTAAGTGAAAAAAACCAGACACAAAAGACCATATAGTGTAGAATTCCATTTGCTTGAAATGCTCAGAATAGGTAAATCCATAGAGACAGAAAGTATATTAGTGATTACCAGGAGGTGAGGGTAGAGTGGAGTAGGAATGGGGGCGGTTGCTAATGGGTGTAGGGTTTCTTTTTGGGGTAATGAAAATGTTCTAAAATTAGATTGTGGTGATGGCTGTACAACTCTGTGAATAATACTAAAAACCACTGGATTGTATACTTTAAATTGGTGAATTTTATGGTATGTGAATTTTCTCTCAATAAAGCTGTTAAAAAGATATGAGGAAATAAAATATTTAAAAAAAATCTTTGCCTTAAACAGTTAACATTCAATTTATTAGTTCCAAATTCAATGCCCTAGTTATACCTTAGGCTTTTAAATTTGCTTACAGCTCTTATTCTAGTGATAAGTTAGTAAACTTTACCAGTAATTTGGAATTAGCCTTTAACTAACTTTCAGTCTCGTTCACATACTTATTTAGCCATCTTCAAACAAACGTTCTAAACTGTGTTTATAAATTTTATATTTCATCTTGTTCATAAGATAAATTCAAATATTGAATTCAACTCCTTATTAATCTCTTAAATAATACTTTTAAATTAATAATAAAACTTCATGTGGTGAGCTTAAATTTCTCTTAGCTGTTCTGATGTCATCCATAAGCTTGATTTCAACTTAAACTTGTAAGTAAGTCTAGATCAACTACTCAATTTTGCATTTTAAATTTTAATCAAGGCTGTCATTCTATGAGGCCAAAATCTCTTAAACATGACAAGTACATAATTCACCCAATATACAGAGAATCCTTTTAATGTTATGATTTTAATTCTTTTACACCTTTTTTTGTCCTTAATTGTAAAAAAAAGTCATGGAATTAAAAGATGCATACACACTAAAAAGGCCAGGTACCAATCCAGAAAACTGAGATTAATTAGACCAGAGATTTTGACAGGTTATGAGACCTGGAAATCGATATCCAGAATACTTCATCTCTCTGTTCCAGCTATTATATCTAGTCCCTTTTTGTAGTCACTTTGTCTTGGACTACAAAAACTGAAGCAAATTGGATTCCAGTTGTATACATTAACTGACTCTTTACTCACAAAAACCTGCAGCTTCCCATTGTGTAAATCACTTGATTGGATTTTTACATTTTTTGACTCTTAGTATATATACATGTCTTTTCCACCCAACATTTTAAAAGTATTTGCACTTGATGGACTATTGCACTAAAACTCATATAAATATTTTAAATGACTTCTACTTGAATTTTGGATATCTCACATGTGATTTTCTCTGATTTGTATTTACAATGTCTGAGGTCATTAAACTAACATGAATTAATCCTGTTTGCCAAAGGATTGCATTTTTCTCTGCTCATCCAGGCAGTAGGCTGAGCAGAATGTTCTGCCAGGTGCTATGCTAAGTTCTGGGACTATAAAAATGAATAAAAAACATTTGTTTCCATTTAATGAGTTCAGACTCCAGGTGGGGAAGACCTATAAATTAACGGAAAATCATTATAAGGGCTTTTTCAGTGGCTTTTTTCCATGGTAAAGAGGGCAAGGACCTTGTTTCATAAAGGCATTACTGTCTGATTCACTGCTGTGATCACCAGCACCTAATACATAGTCACGGTTGCTAAATACATGAATATGTGCTAAAATAGAGGTATACAGAGGGAGTGTGGGAGTCTCCAAAAGGGACATCTGCCTAGTTTTATGTGTGGATATTGGGCTGGAGGGTGAGGTGTCACTTGGAGGTATCAGGAATAATTCCTTAAAGATGAGATCTGAGCTGAGTCCTGGGAGATAGAGGAAATTAGTCAGGTAAAAGTGGGAGTGGGGATTGCTCAGGAGTTTCCATATCTTGATGTTACGGTGGAAAGTCTAAGGATTAGGTATTTTCCTGTTATTTCAGCAAGGCCGCCCTTACACTGAGGAAATTTAAATAGTTTCAGTGTGCCAAGAGATCAGTCAGTAGAGTTAGGCAGCAGAGAAGATTTTTGAAGTGACTTGTAGGCTGTGTTATTTATATATTTCCATTTTAGTATCTATAGCAATATGCTGATTTTTAAAAATTTGTCCATATACCCCTACTACACTGGTAGCTCATTGATGCTAAGGACTACATCTTGTTTGCGACCCAGGTGCCTAGTGTAATGATGGGGATATAGCAGTTCCTCAAAAGTTAACACAGGAGTGAATGAAAGAACGAAGGATGACAAATAACAGCAGTATGAGCACTGCCCAGTGATTAAGTCATCTGGGGGGCTGGATGTCAGGAAAGGGGCCTGTATCAGGCTGGGCAGCGAGCTAGTCAGGATCTTAAGTAGCGGTGAATGAGTTTGGTAAGCGTCTCATCTCAGAAATGAAACCAGACAGAGGAATGTCGGGAGTTTCACACCGCTTTTCTAGCGGAAAGTGAAAAAAACACAAATATAAGCACTTTAGAATTTATTAAGGTTTGTAATTTCCACGTCCCAACGAGCAGTAAGGGAAACGGCCTGGCCGATTAGTACGTTACACCCGGACGGTAAAGACAGATGAACAGACTGTTGGGTGCATTCTGTCGTCTGGTCCGGCAAACACGCGACCCCAAAGCGCAAAGTCGGTGCCGGTACGGCCCAAGCTTGGAAAGCAGGCTGTGTCTGTGCGACTACGCGGCTGCCACGAGCGCTGAGCGGCCGGGTATTTGGACTCCAGGAGGAGGCCCTGTGACCGCCGCGCTGAGGGCGGAACGCGGAACGCGGACACCCGGGCTCCGGCCGGACGCAGTTTCCAGGCGCACTAGCGAGCTCCGGGCCGGCGGCGGAGCGTCTCCCCTCAGCCGAGGGGGCAGCCTGGCCGGGGCTATCGAACTGGCCGTTGGGAAAGGGCTGGGGCCTGCCGTTCCTCCTCCGTTAGCATGCCCGCCAGCAGGACGACCCCAAGCCGCAGCGCGGGCTTCCGGCTTCTCTCCGGGGACGACTAGCGGGCGCAGCGGCCTCCGGAGGCAAAGCTCTCCTGCCTCCCAGCCACAGCCTCCGACACCCGCGAGGACAGCCGCCTGCCGCAGACTTTTCTCAGGGCACAAGGCGGACGCGGGGGAAAGCTCTGAACCCCTCCAGTACTTCCTGGAGACGCCGAGGCAAGCAGATCATCATTAGGGCCGCCCACCTCTTCTCCAATTGGTTAACTGCTCTCCTAATGCGCTCCCCTAGCTGGTGATTGGTTCAGAGGCCCCGTCTGTCGCCTGCTTCCCTGCGGGAATCTAGGTCGCTAAGGGAAGCGTTACTAGAGGCTCGGTTGGGAGGAGGTTGGTTGGGCCCCTGAACCCAGTTTGTTTATTGTAGTGCGGACCATCCCCCCGTCGCGAGCTTCCGTCGCAACGGCCAGGAAAGGAACCAGTAGCGGGACGGAGGGTGGAAGTGGCAAAAAAGTGAAGGTTTAGAAGTAAACTGGAGACACCTGACCCTGGCAACGTCTGAGTGGGACCGGGATAGGGAGGAAGGCCTTTGAGAGAGGAGGCGTAATCCCAGGAGCAGAGACAGTGTAGGAGGAAAGGCCTAAGTTTGTTGCGGGAGACAAGGGCCTGGCGGGAGATTTTCATGACCTAATTGTGTGGGGATCTAATTTTCTAGGTGAATGTCTAACAAAATCCACTGGAGAATTTACTTTGGCTTTGCAGCAGAGTTGGGAGACTACCAGCCGTTCCTGCCCGTCAGAAAGACAATTTATTGAATAATTCAACTCTCTTTTATTGCTTCAGATGGGCGGCTCTCAAAAAAGGCACAGTTGAAGGATGGATACCGTTGCATGTATTAAAAGCATGTTGAAAGGAAAATAAGGTATTCACTTTGATTTAATTACGCTTAGTCGAATAAGAAAATTACCTTTGAGGAGAAGCTCTTAAATTTTGAATGATATTAGAGTAGCTTGATTTTATGATAGGTTTCAACTTTTTAAATTATTTATTACAAAAGTCATTTACTGCTGTACCTACCAAATTTGCTCTTTGCTAATTATGGTCCTGATTATTCTGAAAATGGAAAGAAATCTTGAATTTTTAGTAATGTTAATTTGCATTTGAGTGGATAGTGCTACTAGATCATTCATTCAAAATAACATAATAACCACTGTGGAAAAATGCTTGAATTTGTAATTTAATGTTAGAATACACGTGAAATTGGATAGTTGCTTATTCCTGCAGTAGTTTAGATTTGAAGGCTAATTTCATTTTATATTTAAAGCAGGTTGCTTATTAAACGCCTGGTGTATTTCAAGAGGCAGAGTTGCAACAGTTGCTTCACTGGCAGCCTAGCCATTTGAGCCTCCAGCCTCTATTGAGTCAGGTGCTATATTACTCATATCCCTAGTGACATGCCAGAAATTGTCAAGGAATAGTTTATTTCATCTGCAGAACACCCAAAATAGCTTTTAACAACAGACCTGGGCCCTACCCTGGAAAATTTTAACGAAGGATTGGGGATGAGATCTTGGCATCTGGAGTTTTAAAAATATTCTCAAGAGAGTTTATTAACCATTGCTTTAGTAAGTCACTAAATAGATGTGTTTAAGAAATTCCAAAGTATTTATGAGACAATTTTTTCCCTTGATTTCCTTATAGTTTAAAAGTAGGCATCTCAGGAATGACATTTAAGTATAATCAAAAAATAGCCTTTGCGTAGGCAAGGTCGGGAAGTTTCACTGGCACTCAGAAACCCATGGGGCTAACCATTCCAGGCTTAAGGATGAGGCTTAATACGGGGAGACAAAGTGCTCTGATGCACTTTCACAATCCTTAGAGCCATGCATGGTATATTGTTTCCTGTTGGGTTTCAAAGTCTTCCTGATAGGCTTTAAGGAGAGATCAACTCCAGGTCTATTCAGTAGGTGTAGTAGGCTGAATTATTTTCACCTCAACAAAGAGCAATGGGGGGTAATACTACATTTATGAGCCTTATTTTGGAAAGAATACCATGCTGGAAAAAATGTAAATTATACCCTGCCAATAGCCCTTTGCATATTTAATAAAGAACACGTGTAATTCAAGCCTAAAATTTGTACATTAACATGAAGTACAGATATTTGAAACATAAATGGGAACTTTTAGACCAACTTTACCAGAGAGAGTCAAAGAGGTGAAAAATGAGATAATCACTTTGGTATTCAGGTATGAGAAATGTGTGGTGAACCCAAATCCAGTCTGATTTAAATGAGGGCTTTAGGCAAAGAAGTAGGTCCAATTGTGTTCTGTCTCCTACAAGTTTTTCATTTTATGTGTAAGTTTCTCACTGAAAGATTTTACAAATAAAGTATTTGAGTAGGGGACAAAATTTAGAAATAAACCTATAAGTTAAGATTATAGGAGCCAGATGCTGTGGCGCACGCCTGTAGTCCCAGCTACTCAGGAGGCTGAGGCGGGAGGATCATTTGAGCCCACGAGTTTGAGACCAGCCTGGGTAACATAGTGAGACCCTGTCTCTTTAAAAAACAAAAAAACAAAGGCATATGTAGTCCATGACTTAACATATTGGATTTTGTATATATTGTTTGAACAGAAAGCCAGGAATCTCAGTATGAATCAGTCTAGAGCTAGATCGGTTGTTGGTGGTGAAGAAACCCAAGACCGTAATCATCGTGAAAATGAAAGAAGATGGCAGCAAGAGCGTCTCCACAGAGAAGAAGCTTTTTATCAGTTTATTAATGAGCTCAATGATGAAGATTATCGGCTAATGAGAGACCATAATCTTTTAGGCACCCCTGGTAAGAGATGGGTAAAAAGGAGATACCATTTTTCATCATTAGATGGACAGATTTCAAAATAAGGAGAGTTAGATGTTTTAATCCTTCTTCCCTCTCCCAAAATATAGTGTACTGTGTTTGTGAGTTTATGAACTTTTTCATATAACAAAGGAGAAAATCACTGCCTTCTGTATTTTATAAGTAGATGAGAATATTGGACATGGAGTATTGTTATACAGATGCCAAACTAACAAATAGGTTAATGTGCATCATAGTGTTAAATATTCACATATATGGTCCTATTTCTCTTAAATAATATTTGTACAAATAAAATATGATTTAAAACCCAATTCTAACTCATTTGGAGTGTTATAATTTATTTATTCAGCTGAATTAATAACCCCCAAAAGTCCAATATGCTCCATAAAGTTTTTACAAATTCATTTTACAAATGAACTAGGAGAAATTTGTATGTTTATATGTTGTATTTTATATATTGATGACCTATATAATGAAGTATTGGGGTAAAATTCAAGTTAAGATTTGAAGTTTTCTTTATAAATGCTTCCTCCTTAATTTCTTTTTAACTGACAAAAATGTACAGAATTATAGCTTATAGGTTCCTAAGTGTATCAACTGAGAGTACTTTACCAATTATTCAAATTAAATTTTATTTTAATAAATTTTAGTAAAACATTAATAAATGAAGCACAACCAAACTGATGTACATTTGTGTCAGTTGAATATTTTTAACTCTTCGACTTACAGAACATATGAAAATAAGAAGACATTGTCTTCCACAGGTTGCTAAAGATTAGTCTTACCCTTCATGAGTTCTCATAAAACTTGAATTTAAAATTCTTAAGGGAGCAATTTTTCATTGTTTTAGGAGAAATAACATCAGAAGAACTACAACAGCGGTTAGATGGGGTCAAGGAACAACTAGCATCTCAGCCTGACTTGGGAAATGAAACAAATAACAGAGGTACTGTGAACTCCATTCCATAAGGAACAGGCTTGATTGGAGCAATTATGGAAAGGAAATTACTGGATCTTGTACAATATGTTTGTTTTTAATGTTTTCCAGCTTTAATGTGATACTCATTGAGATAATATTTGTGTGAGTACTATATGCAAAGCTGTATGGTTAGGCGGTACAGGGCAGAGAAGTGAATACAAAGATGTCTGACGCACATTGCCTTCAGGGAGCTTAAGTATATGAAATGGTATATAATTAAGTTAATTCCTGGCATAGTTCTTTTTAATCTTAGAATGTACACACTTCTTAATTTACAGTGATGTAACTCAGGTTCTAAAACTTTGTATACATGCCAGGTGCAGGTGGCACATGCCTATAATCACAGCTACTTGGGAGGCTGAGGCAGGAGGATGGCTTGAGCCCAGGAGTTTGAGGCCGCAGTGAGCTATGATGGTGCCACTGCACTCCAGCCTAGGCAACAGAGCAAGACACTGTCTCAAAAAAAAGAAAAAAAAAAAATTGGCAGTAAAAATAAGTGAACTAGTAAAAAACATTTTTTTATGTAAAACTGAGAGTCAGGAGGAAACCTGTTTCTGTTTGTTGGTCTGTCATTTCATTGAGCAGACACTAAGCCATAATATAAAAAGTTCCTATAAAAAACAAAGTACTTGTAAAATAAAATTGCAAACTAATAGAAGGATATAGAGTTAAAAGTAAAAGCCAACTCTCACATCCCTCTTACCAGTTCTTCCCTCCCCAGGGGTGTTTATTAGTCATAGTTTCACATATTATCTCAAAATCATTGTATTTGTTACAGTGAAGTCTGTATAAAAACCCCAAAATGCAATGGCTCAACAAGATAGAAGTTTATTTTTTTCTCATATTGATAGTCCAGGGAAGGAAATCCTCCTGGGACCCACCCAGCTAGCAGAATGATTCTACATCTGTGCTGTCCAGTGCAGTAGCTACTAGCCACATGTGACTATTTAAATTTAAATAAATTAAAATTAAATAAAATTTAAAATTTAGTTCCTCATTCATACTAGCCACATTCAGGTGCTAAATAGTCACATGTTGCTAGTGGCTTCTGTATTGGATAGCACAAATACAGAACATCTCCATTATTGCAGAAAGTATAATAGGACACTACTGCTCCAGGGTATCATTTGTATTATCAAGCTATGTCACAAGCACATCTAGGTTTTAGCTGTCAGGAAGGAGGTCCAGACACTAACCTGAAAACAAGATGTATCACTTCCTCTCCCATGCCATTTTTGAGAACTTAGTCACATGGCCACGCCTAACTGCCAGGCTGTCCATTTACAATGCTTTTACAGTGGAAGAAGAGTAAGCTCGATTTAAGTAGATAATTAGCAAACTCTTTCACACACACCATCATCACCACATTCTAGTTAATCAAAGAAGGAAGTAGCATTTAGAATGATTAATGTTTAGCTGCCACTTACTCATATCTTTTTCCAAACTAAAATGGAAATTGAATATTAACACATTTTACTCTTTGCGTTCAGATTTGTAAGTTGTACTGTATTGATACAACTGTTAATACTGGTCTTTTGAATGTGTTTTAATGGACAATGTAATCATCAAATGTAAAATAGCTCATCATCCTTAGAATATAGCTATGGCTGCTGTTTATTTTCTCAGCACCAGCAGCTGTTAACCACTTTAACTTCAACATTTAAAAAACTTTTTATGAGAGAGATTGCAGTAATGAAATGAAACCAAAGCAATCTCATTTAATAGCTATTTTTGAGTAGATCAAACTTTAAAGTTGAAGTCTGTATAGTTAATGTGCTGATGCTTTTCATTGAGTTTTTACACTTTATATAATCCACTGGATATAAGTGGAAAATTTAAGCTTGGCACAGTGGCAGTGTCACAGTCAAAGACGTTTCTCTGGGACACATCTATTTCTAAATTGATTGAACAGTATCAATTGAGAGTCTGATTTGTACCAAATGCTGTTGTAGAGGCTGGGATTTAACAGTGACTGAAACAGTACAAAATCTTTGTCTTCACAGAGCTTACATTCTAAATGAATAGAAAATGTATTTTATTGTGTATAACAGCTGACATTTATGGAGTACTTCCTATGTGCCAGATGTTATGCTAATTATTTTATATACAGTGTCTTATCCTCATAATAACCCTATGAGATTGATCTAGTATTACCTCTAATTTACTGACAACAATACAGCCATGGAGAACTTAAGTAATTTGCCTACAGTCTCCCAAATACAGTAATGTGGTTCTAACATATTCAGAAAGCCATATTTCTTGATATGTACATTTTTGGCAGCTCCTGAGAAATAGGATACAATTCCTAAGGTTACAAAAATACCTAGTTGCAAAGATGTTGATTGAGTTGGTTTTTCCAGAAAGATTCCATAAATATAGGATGAATTTTACATAAAGTTTGCCATTCTTTTATTGATATTACTGTATTGATAAAGCAATTTAAATGTACAATTTTAGTAATGGATATCTTTCTCATTTGGCTTAATATTTTGCTAGTAATAGGTACTTAGAAAGCAGGAGTAATGATTTCTCCACAGCTTTGCATAAATACTATTTAAAGTTTTGTAATTATGTAACTAGTACTTTAATTTTTATAATATGCTTCTAGTAGTATATACTTTTAGTAAGTTCAGTTTTTTGCCATTTTTTCATTAAAATTCACAGGTGTTCTTTAGTACAAATGTTTTTCTTACAAGCTTCCAGTAAAGAAAGAAAATAAGGTAAGATTTTAGGAATTGATCTTAAGTTGATTTGATTTGCTTTCCAGACTCAGAAGTCCCTAGAGAAAGTTCAAATGAAGATTCTCTGCTAGAATGGTTGAACACCTTTCAGCGCACAGGAAATGCAACTCGAAGTGGACAAAATGGGAATCAAACTTGGAGAGCCGTGAGTCGAACAAACCCAAATAGTGGAGAGTTTCGATTTAGTCTTGAAATCCACATAAATCATGAGAATAGAGGATTTGAAATTCACGGAGAAGATTCTACGAGCATTCCACTTTCAGATATTAACAGAGATCGCACTAGAGATAGGCAACAAAGGTCAGCCAGTCCTGTGGCTAGGCGAACAAGAAGCCAAACCTCAGTGAATTTCAGTGGTAGTAGTTCCAGCATTCCAAGGACTAGGCTTGGTTCAAGGGGGCGGAATTCAGTTGAAGGATCTTTCTCAACATTAGGAAGGTTAAGAAATGGCATTGGAGCAGTTGGCATTCCTAGAACTAGTGCTCCACGCACTAATTTCAGTAGTCACACAAACCAATCAGGTGGTAGTGAACTCAGGCAAAGGGAGGGGCAACGATTTGGAGCAGCACATGTTTGGGAAAACGGGGCTAGAACTAATGTTACAGTGAGGAATACAAACCAAAGATTAGAGCCAATAAGATTACGATCTACTTTTAGTAGTCGAAGCCGTTCACCAATTCAGAGACAGAGTGGCACTGTTTATCATAATTCCCAAAGGGAAAGTAGACCTTTACAGCAAACCATTAGAAGATCTATTAGGAGGAGAGGTATAACTCGTGTCTTTTTAGAGCAAGATAGAGAACGTAGAGGTACTGCATATACCCCATTCTCTAATTCAAGACTTGTGTCAAGAATAACAGTAGAAGAAGGAGAAGAATCCAGCAGATCCTCAACTGCTGTACAACGACATCCAACAATCACACTAGACCTTCAAGTGAGAAGGATTCGTCCTGGAGAAAATAGAGATAGGGATAGTATTGCAAATAGAACTCGATCTAGAGTAGGGCTAGCAGAAAATACAGTCACTATTGAAAGCAATAGCGGGGGCTTTCGCCGAACTATTTCTCGTTTAGAGCGGTCAGGTATTCGAACCTATGTTAGTACCATAACAGTTCCTCTTCGTAGGATTTCTGAGAATGAGCTTGTTGAGCCATCATCAGTGGCTCTTCGGTCAATTTTAAGGCAGATCATGACTGGGTTTGGAGAATTGAGTTCTCTAATGGAGGCTGAATCAGAGTCAGAGATTCAGAGAAATGGTCAGCATTTACCAGAGATGTACTCAGAACTGAGTAACTTAGGCACAGTTAATGACAGCAGTCAGCACAGTGAAGGTTCCTCTCAAGACAGGCAGGCCCAAGAAGACAGCACTGAAATGCTTGGGGAAAACGAAACCACTCAGCCTCATGCCCAAAACAGTGACAATAGAGGTGGCAGGCAGTTGCGAAATTTAAACAATTTAGCTGAAACTGGAACACTACCTATTCTTCGCCTTGCTCACTTTTTTTTACTAAATGAAGGTGATGACGATGATCGAATACGTGGTTTAACCAAAGAGCAGATTGACAATCTTTCCACCCGGAACTATGAGCATAATAGTGTTGATAGTGAACTAGGTAAAATCTGTAGTGTTTGTATCAGTGACTATGTAACTGGAAACAAGCTCAGGCAATTACCTTGCATGCATGAATTTCACATTCATTGTATTGACCGATGGCTCTCAGAGAATTGCACTTGTCCAATCTGTCGGCAGCCTGTTTTAGGGTCCAGTATAGCAAACAATGGGTAAAGGGATGGGATCTATTCAAATGCTGTATTTTCGTACAGCTGAGTGTTCAAGCGTTGTTTTGCAGAGTTATTTGTGATGAGCTAAGCAGGATGCAAAATAACAGATTGTAGTTTGAACTATTTTTTGTGTGCTTTTTTAACTTGTTAAAAAGAGGAAATTTATATAAAATTTAAAATGCAAATGTTACATTATCCAAAAGTACAGAATAGTTAATATTGCTAGAACCAAATAACCTCTAAAATGTTTTTATTTTGGTAATTTTGTCATGCTGAGCACTTTTGTATCTGTATAATTCAGTAGGTTAAAAATCAGTCATCTCTTTCTTAACAGTACAGCAGACTTTACTTGGACTTTCAAGTTTCATGGGCTTAATACTATGTCTAGACATTGGTGTCTATGCTTTCATTAACTTTTTATTCTAAGGGCAATATCTTTTCATGAAAATATTTGGCTGAATGTTTGCTAAAGATATTTAAGTTACTTGAAATGTTAAGTTTAATACGCAGCATACCATATGTATATAGATATATAATTTTAAGGTTAAAATATTCAGTCTAAAAACTATAAGTTTGGTTCTTATTTAAGCTTTTGAGATAATATTGCATATGGCCTAATGTTTAATATTGGCAAGATCATCTCTGAGAGAAAGTGGATTAAGAAATAATTTAAAAATAGAGATAGTTTACTGAAGCGTCTCTGACAATCTGACTTATTATACGACAAGCAATATATGATACTAAACAAGTATTTATTTAGAAATGGAAAATTTAGAACCTATAGGTTATTATTTAACTTGAGTTCTGCCTTTTTGTAACATTTTTGAAAATGCAAACAATTCTTTGGGTTATTAAGTAAGATATACAATACGCATGGTTTCTCAAATTTAGTTATAAAATCTGAAAAAAAAAGTCTAAAATCAAATGCATAGATAATATATTAAGTTTACCTGGAGGCCAAAAAACTCCAATTAAAATAAAACAAAAAACCCTTAAGAGAATGTAGAATTTATATAAACACGAAATATGCATTGAAGATCTATTTCTACCAATAAATATTAAAACAAAGACTGTGTGTGAACTTTTTTTTCTATTGCTCCACTGTGGTTTGTTCACCCTCAAAATATTTATTTTATAATAGGTGTCAGGCAATGTTATAGGTGTTGAGGATTCCCCAGATAACTAACAGGCAAAAGTTCCTGTCTTCATGGAAAAGATGTATTTGCTCTTAGAAATTGAAAATCAGTTGATCAAATGAATGGTTGTTCTTACCTTCATATTTGCTTGTGAATATATGACACAGTTTTCTTGTGGTGATACTGCTTGGGCAAAATCATAGGAACAAAATCTCAATGCCAGATTCTGTGTGATTTAGAAATATCTCCACGTTTAATTTTTCTTTTTGATAAGTGATTATGTTCAATTCATTAGGTTAGATGTATGCCCAGGAATGTTAGAGGGAGTGTATTTAACACCTGCAGTGAGCAGTTTTTGTAAAAGTTGTGACTTTGTAGTAAATGCTTTATGTATGTCAGTTACAGGATGTAAGACTGGGAAGGTTGATTTGGGCCTGATTTGAAGGCTTTACATAGCAGACTAAGGAATTTTTATTTTATCTTCCAGACATTAGCTGTCCCTTGATAATTTTAGTGGCAAATGGTGAGATTGTTTTTAATGTTTCAGGAAGATGAGTCTAGTACAGTGTACAGAATACAGTGGAATGGAGAGAGATAGGGGGCAAGCCAATAAAGGAGCTATTGTGATAAAAAACATCATTTTTATTATCAGTTTTCATCATCGTCGTCATTATTATCTAACCTAGACTGATGGTAATGAAGGAATGAGAAGGGTGTAAAAACATTGTTTTTTAAAAAAAGACATTATTTGGTCCCTGGTTCAGTATAAAGAGGTGGGAGAGAATCATGTTCACCAACGAAGAGACCTGAAGAGCCTGCGTGGCGGAGAGAGAGGCTGCCCCAGGTGACAATTATAAGGAATGCCCATTTAGACATGTTAAACGCAGCCTAAATCATACATCTCACATGCTCAGTTCAGTGTTATCATTTGTGCCCAATATGAGGAGAAACTAAATCCAGCATTTATTTCTTACATGGATTATTCCTCAGGAAGTTCTACCTCCCCTGGCCTGATCGGTTAGGGAGATTAGGAAGAGAACAAAGAAAGGGAAATGAAAAGTAGGAATACAGAAAAAAGCACATGAAGTCTTTGTTTGACTTAGTCCTTTGCAAGACATCATAGTGTTACCAGCATGGGAAGAAATCCCAAATAGGCGTTTGAAACAGAACTAGGTTGTGTGCTGTATGGAAAATTCCCTGAAAGCAGCAGTACAGCTTAATGAATTTTATAAATTGATATCTCAGTTGAGAACAAAGAAGGATTTTCTGTAATATTTCCATTCATTTCCCAATAAACGAGACTGATGGGGACAAACACAAAGGCTCATTTACCTATTTATAGCTTCTATTTAGTAATGATTGTACCTTTTGTGGTTCCAATAGAGAAAGGAACAAATAGTTAGAAATTCTTCATTTGAATATTACGTTCTGTGTCAGGTCTGTAGGGCTTGTTCTTTGCAGTGTGGCTGTCTAGCAAGCATCTATTTCTAGATTGCCAGCTTCCAGCTGCTCTCCCACAGTTACATCCTTTTACCCTACTTTCTCATTGCCCAGATTTTTCTAATTTCAACTAGCATTGTTGTGACCCTGGCTTATCACTCTTATGAGGTTATTTTCCTTTCAATATTTAACACGAATTCATATTTAAATTTCCCAAAATCTCCTTCAAGTATTTTTGCCACTTAACATAGTAATTGGCAGTGATTAGTCGGTAACTTCACAAAGCCATTTGCCTCCAAAGCTCGTGCTTTTCTCTGCATGTTGGAGGACTAGAAGTGCCTTGGAAAGTTTTCAGTCTAATTCTTCCTAAAGATATTTTTATAATTTTATAGCTTTGTTCTATCATATGTTTATGATTACCCTAATATCCATATGCAAATACATCCTTCTGTCTCATGAATGGCGAAGGGAGAAGGGCTGCTCCTGAAAAGTATAAAACAGAAGCTGTACTACAAAGATGGATCCAGAAAAGAGGTGAATGAGGCATCTGAGGATGCTGCATTAAGGACCAGAGTGAATAAGCTGAGTATGGGGCATTTTCATGCATTTTACTCCCAGACAAGAACATCTAATGAGCTTTTAATCTGGCATCTCTCCATTTGAATAATCTCTGGCTAGAGGAGAAAGAAACTAGAAACAGCACTCCACACAAAGGGGAGTAGTCATTCCCGTTGCAGTGACAGGAGGCTCACCTGGGGTCCCTCCATCAGGCTTGTGTAACACTGGAAATGAGAGAGCTGGGGTATCTGTGTCAGGAGATGATTTCCCAGGAAGCCAGATCCATCCATCATTGAGAACATGGTGATGATGGCAGTCAGTGGCAATTGTTCCCCAGTCTCTAGAGACAGATTGTGAGTTATTTTCAGTAGATGTGGGTGTGTTAGTTCCTGAAGATATTTGCCTTTATGATAGTTGGGGATCCATAATTACTTTCAGCAAGTTTTATTTTGTTTTGAGTATTAAATCTCTGAAGACTCTGAGTTGGCCCCTATATTTTCTTTTTCTTTCTTTGTGTTAAAATAACACCATCATATTTCTTTCAGAAAATAATAAACACTTTTAGATGTATTTTTCTTCTGTTGTATTAATGTCTCATTTGAAGATGGAGTAACATTTTGGCTGCCCAGTACATATACACTGCTCCTTCTCACACATTTAATTGTAAAAATGCTCCTACTTGACCCTAATCCAACTGTCTTCTATGCAATTCCAAACAAACATACTCACACTCTCCCCTATGGGAAACAATCCAGAATCATATATAGCTTCTGTATTGTGAGGTGACACAAGTTAGCCCCTCTGAGTTCAGGTTTTCTGTGCAGTGTCCTCTCTCCATTATCTTGGATTTGATCAGATTTAATCGTGACTCCTCACCATCCTGCAGCTTGTGGGATAAATGTTAAAAGTAGCTTCTCCCAACTACCTGATTTGGTGAAGCAGAATAAAAATCAAACCAACAGTGGGAAAAGAAGTGCCATGCATTGATTACTGGTCAGAACATGTGCCATATCTTGCTGAGTAAGCTTAGTGGGATGGGTAATAAAAACAGCGAGTCTCATAGTGTTCTCTTTGTTGGCCACTTATCTGGAGGCAGAGTGTATTGTTCGGTCAGCCAATCTGGCTGGCTGAGATCCTGAGTTAGGGCCACCTTCAGAAAGGCACCAAGAGGGGATTTCCCTGTTGGTGCTGGTGCTGGTGGGCAGGGCGTTGAGGGGATGCTGGTGAATGGCTTTGATCTTGGCGCTTCCGCGTTAGGGCTTGGTTCAGGGACTGCTCTGAATGTTGAGCAGTTATAGGTCTCTGTACAACATGGTAGGGACTTTTTTGACAATATAACTTACTTAAAACTAACTAGCTCCTTAACAATTTCATTTGGGGTCTTGTAGCCAATGCCAGAAATCTTGTATTATTCTTAATTTGCTAAAAGAATAGTCATGGTCTTACAACACCTTTAGTTTTTTTGTTGTTTCTTTGTGGGCTTTTTGTTTTTTGTTTGTTTTTGTAGCATTTTGTCAAGAGGATCTTTCCAAGACCCTAACTCTTAGCTAACTAGATTTTGCTTCTGGAATAGTTAGGAAGATTAAAGAAAGTCTCCCAATGATTCCCAAAGGTGTCACCCTTGTCTTTTCATTGCATTTCAGACCAGTGCAGTTTACAATAGGAAGGAGGCATCATCATTTTTATCTGTAGGGTCAGGCAGAATGACCTTTTCACTTCAAACAGTTGGGGTCAGGTTTTGTGGCCAGTCCACTGTATCCATGTGGCTTGGAAGGGGTTCAATTACATTTTTCTTCCCAGCATTGAATGACTAGGTGTTCCTGATAAATCTCTGTGTTGGGGAATCTCCAAGACCACACCCAGATTTGGTGATTCACTAGAACTCACAGTAATCAGCATATCGTTGTGCTCACAGCTGAGATTTATTCCAGGGAAAGGATATAAGCACAATCAGCAAAAGAGAAAGGTATATGGGACGAAGTCCAGAGGAAGCCAGGCAAGCTTCTAAGAGTCCTGTCCCAGTGAAGTCACACAAGACATGTAATTCCTCCAGCATCAAATTGTGACTACATGGAAGAAGTGTTGTCTACCAGACAAGCTTGTCACAGACTTAGTGCCCAAGGTTTTTATTGGGGGCTAGTCATGTAGGTACTCCCACCCCTGCCACTGCCGAGCATGGACCAAAATTCCAGACTCCTAGAAGGAAAGCAGCTGTTCAGCATAAATCATATTGTTTGCACAAACAATTTAGGCACAGTGGTCCACCCTTATCAGTTAGGGAATGGTGGGGACACTCCCCCAACAAGTTCCTAGGTGCCAGCCAAGGGCCATTTTGCAAGCAGCCCTTTCTAGGGGTAGTATGAGGCCTACTATGTAAATTCTTTTCTGCACACACCCACATCTTCCTCTCTAGCTCAGAATGTTCTCCTAAATTCTAGGACCACATTTGTGATTGCCTTCGTTAATGTCTACTAGGCTGTCCCCTTGGAACTTCAAATTCAACATGTTCAGAATTGAAGTAATCATCTTCCCCCAAACTATTCCTCATCATCTTTTTCCTAGCTCAGCCAATGCTTCTACCATTCACCAGTTCAATCTAGTCAGAAAATCTAATCCCCTGTGCGGAGATCAGTCGGGACTGGCGTGGCTGGGATAGGTCCAGGCAGCCAGAATGGGCAGCTGGGTACCTTGTACTCATGGCTGTGGGTGCAGTCAAAGGTCGAGTATAAAACTGTGACCAAGACACTGATAAGCCTTGGAAGTGGCAAGCTGGTTTAAATAGCATGTCAGAGCAGGAGGGATTAGTCCAGTCAGATGAATAGGAGAAAGATCAGGAGAAGTACTGCAGATAGTGGACTGTCTCCCATATCTGAGTTGGATGATTGCTTTGATTTGGTGTGTGTTTGATGGGTAGTCAAGCACTAATTAAAGGGCTAAGAATGGAACAAATGAGAGCCTAGACTTCCGCTCCATTCCTGCTATCCAGTTGACCAATCTGCATCCTTTGGAACACTCATCATTGTCATTGTCATTGCCTTAGGGCTGTCATCTCTAAAGTAGTCTCATCCTCCTTCCAATTACTCCAGTGTAACTTTTCTGCAGGGCACATTTGGGCATGTCACTCCCCAGCTGTGCCCAGTAGTTCCCCACTGCTCTTAGAATAGCATACAAGATTCTTCATATTTTGGCCTCTGCCAACCTTTTTATTCTCATTTTTACCATTTAGGATCCCTCATAGGGTCTCTCACCTTGCCCTTTTTGTTCTCTCTTGCCCGTGCTGTTCTCTTTCAAAAATGGCCTTTCTCCTCTCACCTTTCTGGTTAATTCCTGCTTATCCTTTAACTGTCACCCCACGTGTCACTTCTGCGAATCCTCATCTTTCCTTCTTCTCCAGGGCTAACTTATCTGTGAGGCACAGTAGGCACAATGCCTGGGGCCCATGATACTTTAAGGGGCCTATGAGAATGTTGTAATTTCTTCTATAGCCAGAAACACACCAAAAGAGAATATAATCCAGCCTGGATTATATTTATCTTTATGCCAGAACAGGTGTAAAACATAATTTTTGATATTCTTTTAAGGAGGAAGGGGTTCATGAAGGCAAAAGTACAAGAGCCCATGAAAGTCATAACACGGCCCTGGTCAGTTCCCCATTTATGTGCTTCACTGTACTCGGTCTTCTTGAAAGAACTGCGAACTCCTTGAAGTTATTCTCAGCACCTAGCATATGCCTGGTACATAGTAGATCACTCAATATATATTTAATAAGCAAATGCATAGATGTTTCAGTATATAGGTAGACCCTGGCTTACAAATAGCTTATACATTAAAACCTTGTCTGTAAAAAATTTTTTGAAACTCAGAACACATTTACCACAGAAATAATATGTATTTATGGTTTGAGGCAAGAGAGAAAAAGCTCCCAGGCCAGCCCACAAAAATTTACAAAACTCACGTTTCTGAAATGCTATTCAAGTACAGTCAAAAGCAGAAAAATTCAATGGTCCTGAAAGTTAACAAAACAGAGCAAGAATGAAATTGAAGAAATATTTTTAAAAGTTTATCTTGAATGTGAGTGTGTAAAGCTCTAAGAAGCCTGCCTTTCTCAAGTTTCAAATTGCCCAGTCTTCATCGGCCTGCCACAGACACCATGTCTACTTACCATAGTGGCTACCCCAGGGTCTGAATCTCTGTCTCAGGCACCCTGCCAGGCAACCGGTGGCTTCAGCTGTGTGCTCTGCTTGGTCTTGTCTCTCACTGCTTCCACCTACTTCCTCTGCTGGCTTCCCTCCCCCAGCCAGCAGGCAGGTGGGGAAGGGACCCAGCCAAAGGGCTGGCAGACAGGCTGGCCGTCCCCATGGTGGTAGAGCAAAGCGGGAGAGGAGCGTGGTAGGACGGCTTAACCCATCACAGCTTGATGCTGAATGTGTCTCACCACTAACAATGTTCAGGTTTTCTTTCTTTTTTTTTTTTGCAAAGGAAAAGGATTTATGTTTCATCTTAAAGAGGGTTTATTCTGTGTGATTGTTTGATAGTAGAGTTGTTTGTGTCTTGGGAACTGATGTTAGCAAACACCTTCTTATTCAATATGACATTACCATGGGACTCTTTACACAGTTTGTTCAGGTGAGAAATGGGGTTTCACTCTCTTGACCAGGTATCCTGAGGCAGGGACAATTACCATATCCACCTAAGGAAAGTGTACCATATGCCTATGGAAAGGCATTTTCTGAACTAGTCCAGTCCTCAGGAGAAACAATGACTCCTTAACAGGGGGTAAGGGTTACAACTTCAATGATTTTATAATGTTAAGCCTCAACTCCTAGGAGTTTTTGGGTGATCCGGAAAGTTTAAATTTACCCAAGTTCACATGGGTGGTTAGAAGCAAGGCAAAATACTCTTGTATTTTTTTTACTGTCTTACTGTATTAACTACAAAGGTTTTAAAGCTCTGACTCTATGTGTTCATTGTCAGAAGGTGTCTCATTGGTGGTCTTACAAGGCTAACGCTTCAAGCTCAATGTGGGCAAAGACCTCTTCTAACCTGTCTAGGACAAATACTATGAGCCACGGGCTATGTGGCTTGGTAGGACTTTGGGGAAGTTTGACATGGTTCATCATGCTGCCCCAGGGACTCTGAGTACACTTCCAAAGCTGGTTTGGGAGGGCCCAGGCCTCAGCTCCTCAGCCTTATGTTGCTAAGGAGTGTGGTCTCCGTTCACCCTGCAGTAATTCTAATAGGATCTGTGAGCACAGCACAGGTTTCAGGTCAGAGATGGTGGCAGGTGCAGTGAAGATGGCACGTCAGACATTTCTCATTTTCAATCAGATTAATACCTTCGTATTTCTTAGGCCCTTCTTACAGTGAATACTTTAAACACAGAAATGAACTAGGAACATTCAACCTGTTATTTTTAAGCACTAAATACAGACTCATAGAATATCAGGCCCGGGAAAAGATGGACAGTCTTCTAAGCACATCCTCCTTGGACCCCTGACAGCCTGCACATAAAATTTCTCACTCAGCCACTTGCTGAGCCTGCTTTTAAAGACACTATACAATATTGTGTCAGTTTGGGTCTCTGAGAAGTAAACACCAAGACAGGACTATATTTACAAGAAACTTATTGGGGAAACACTTGTAAGGATAAACGGGGAGGGAGCAGGAGCAGATGAAGAGAACCTCCAGGCCACATTGTGGGTCTGACACCTTGGGAGGGAAAAAGGGAAGGAAGGATGCTTGGGTAGGAAAAGCTGCAGACTGCGGTGTAGTTCCAAGAGAGTCTCAGGTAGAGAGTCCTCCAGGCTGACAGAGGAGTCCCTCGCTGGACAGAAATGGTCCAGTTCTAGTATCAGCTTCATGCTCAGTCACTGCTAGGGGCAGCCTGAGGGAAGCGTGGCTGGGTCTGAGCACCCTGGCAGACCCAAAGGCGTGACAACTGAAGGCTGTCAGTCAATTGCACTCTTAAGATTCTCCATGGTCGCCACAAATATTTAGCATCCTTCACATCTAGAAACACTCACAATTTGATTCTGGTTTAGCCTGAATCCTCCTGTGCTCTCCAAAACTACCTGCATCTACTTTCGTTTTTGTTTTGTTTTGTTTTGTTTTGAGGCAGGTCTCCCTCTGTTGCCCTGGCTAGAGTGTAGTGGCACCAACACAGCTCACAGCAACCTCAAACTCCTGGGCTCCAGCAATCCTCCTGCCTCAGCCTCCCAAGTAGCTGGGACTACAGGTGCACGCTACCACGCCTAACTAATTTTTAAATGGTTTTGTAGAGATGGGGTCTCACTATGTTGCCCAGGCTGGTCTCTAACTCCTGGTCTCAAGCGGTCCTGCCATGTCGGCCTCCCAAAGTGCTAGGATTACAGTTGTGAACCACAATACCTGGCCTTATTTTCTATTTCTTGATCCCAGTTGCTATCAGATAAGCTAAGGTTGCTATGGATCATATCTCAGCTTTCTTTTCTCCTGGTTAACTAATCCTGTTCCTTCACTGCTATCCTTTGCATCCTCTTAATGTTTGCCAAACCCCTTTGCCACAGCCTAGAACTGCAGTCTGCGCTCTATATGAACAGGATGGGCTCTGAGAGGCAATTCACAGTGGTGATTACATACACACGCTTTTGGCAACAGATGTCTGCTCAAGTCACAAATTTGCCATATAATGGCTCAGAGGCCTTGTGCAGGTACCTTAATTTTCTGTCATCAGTTCCTCATCCGTAAAAGATGAATAACAATTGCACCCACCTAGTGGGGTTAAATGACACAATGCATATATACATTCAAAGTCCCTGGCATGGCACTTAGTAAACATAAACATCATAAACATCAGCGTAAAATATTATTAGCATCAGATCCAGTCCTGAGCTTAATTAATAAAAGGACTTTTGTTGCTGACATATCCAATTTGCGGTCCATCTGCCTTAGCCTTGAGGTAGTTTTGTTCATGGTTTGTTCACAGTAAGTATCTGCCAGTGTGAGATGGGTGGCTCTGTTTTTCCTTTCTAAATGTGCCATACTATGTGTGCTCTTGTTCATTGACCCTCTCTCCCCTCCATTTTTGTGCAGTCTCTTCTGGGAATCAGTTAAACGTTTTTACCTTTATTTTGTTTTTATTTATTGTTTTGGTGATGCTATAAGGCACGAGATAAGAAGCTATCTTGTGTCGTTGTCGAAATATTCCATCTCTGAGCTTTATGGATTCATGGTGGTTCCTAGGTTTTCAGGAAACTGGCATAGTCACAAAACTTTTTGATCCTTGTTTCATGAATAACAATATATTGAAAGGTAATGTGAATTTCCCAAATCACCTAATTATAATCTTAATTTGATCTTCTTCTTTTGCCAATAATCTGAAAGGGAAGGAGAGGTTGCCAGACCCCTCAGGAATGCTAATAATAATAACCAGCACATTATCTTAATTTCCTATGACATTTTGTTTTGCCTGAAGAGATTTCATACGCATTGTCTCATTTGATATTCAAACCAAATCAAGGGTAGTTTGGGTAAGAATTACTTGTGTTGATTTTGGAAGAAACTAAAGTACAGAGAGATGTATAATTTGCCCAAGTCACCTGAGAGGCCACTGGCAACACCAGAAACAGACCTTGGTTCTCCAAGTTTACGACTAGTGGCTCTTCAGTTTGGCCAGACTGCTAAATATGGCATGATAGGGCTACACCCTCAGAATAAGGGTCTAGTGGCACCGTCTTTTACTTCCATCATCCTAAGGTCTAGGACCACACACCTTCATAGGCAGCCTCTCTCTGTGCTCCTCGTAGTAAATAAGGAGCCAGTTGCAGTTTCCACACAGGTCCACCACTGGGACAACGGGTATATGTCAATTGGTTTCAAAGGATGAAACCAAACTTTTGGGTAGGAACATAAAATCTCAGGCACGTAATGAGCCTCATTTAATCATGAATTATTATTTTAGGAATCTGAGCCCAGGTCTGCCTCTTAGTTATTCTATTCTTCAGCAAAATTATTAATAATTTTATACTCCTAGGGATCAGAGTCCCATACATGGTTAAGTACATTTAATCCATGTTTAGTTGTCTCAGGTATAATTTACAAGCAATTCTTTGCATAAAGAAGCCATTTTTCTAGATCGTGTCTTAATGTAGACTTGAATCAAACATGTGCTTTACTGAGGTTGGCAGGAATCTTAAATTTGAGCTCTGCCATCTGTAGTGGAATATTCTCACCTTTCTTAGCACCTTCCTCCTCTTCCCCTACGACCCCCTCCCTGCTCCTCATTCATCTTCTGTTGTCTTTGCTCCTTCAGCACCCCTTTCTCCGCTCATTTGAGGGAACTTCCCCTTCCCCATTCCATGTGGTTTTTGTGGGGCTGGCAATCATCAGTTGTGCCACCCTCTTCACTAGGGCACAAAGTAACCAATCTAGCTCAATCGGCGCCTCTCCCATGGCTCGTGGTAAGTGCATGGCTAACTTTACAAGAAGTCTCCAAACTGTTTTGCAAAATGGTTGGGCCATTTTACATTCCTAACAGCAATGTACTGGATCCGGTGCACAATAAAATGTGAGGTCCATTGTTCAAAAAACAGGAAATATAAAGCTTTTTTCTTCTGCAGTCTCTTTCTTGACTTGTCATGGTGTTTTTTTAAAATTTGTTATTCATGCTATTAATTATTAGCATGAATTTTACTGCTGTTTCATCTTTATATTATGCAACGCTGGAGTCCCTGCTTTCAGTTATTTGGGTATGTACCCAGAAATGGAATTGCTGAATCATATGGTAATTCTATTTTTAATTTTTTGAGAAACAACATGATTACTTTTTACTCACTTTGAGCCTTGCTGAACTTCTGTGCTGCGTCATATCCACCAGAATTCTGTGCTCATGGGACACGGCAAACACTATGTCCGCGTGGGGCAGCAAGGAATAGCACACATGTTGGAAGTATGTCCCCTGCTCACACTATCCTCCATTGTCCCATTGGACTTCACTTACGAAACACTAGTTCAAATGTAAAATTATTAAGAATTTTAAGACAGTGCCAGCAGAGCATTAAACCAAGTGTGGGGCTCATCTGAGCATAGTGCCCAAGAAGCCAAGCCTGATATGAGAGTTTGAGTTGTTCCACATTCTCCCTAACAATCAGTATTGTCAGGCTCTTTGATTTTAGCCATTTGTATCAATGTGAAATGGTATCTTGTTATGGTTTTAATTTAAATTTCCATGATGACTAATGATGTCAGGTATTGCCCTAGTCTATTCAGGCTGCTATAACAGAATACCATAGACTGGGTGGCTTATAAACAACAAACATTTATTTCTCACAGTTCCAGAGGCTGGAAAGTTCAAGATTAAGGCACTGGCATAGTTGGTGTCTGGTGAGGGCTGCTTCCTGGTTCATAGATGGCTGTCTTCTTGCTGTGTCCTCACATGGTGGAAGGGGACAGAGAGCTCTCTGGAGTCTCTTTTGTAAGGGCACTAATCCCAAATTCATGAGGTCTCCACTGTCGTCGCCTAATCACCTCCCACAGGCCTCACTTCCTAATAGTATCACCTTGTGGGTTAGGATTTCAATGTATGAATTTTGGGGAGACACAAATATTTAGTCCATACCAGTTATCTCTTCCTGTACTTGTTAGCTCTTTATCTCTCTCTTTTTATATGTATATATATATCTTTGCTTATTTTCCCTCCATGGGTTTATCTTCTTATTAAGTTGTAAGAGTTCTTTATGTATTCTGAGTATTAGTCACTTGTGATCTATATCTCTATATATACAAATATATAGATATATGTAGACATGCAAATGTTTTTTCCTCCCAGTAGTCTCTAACTTGTCTTGTCATTTTCTTATTGGTATCTTTGAAACAGAAATAGTTTTTAATTTTGATGACATCCATATCATCAATGTTTTTCTTTTGTGGTTCACGCTTTTTTTGTGTCCTACCTAAGAATCTTTGCCTATCCCAAGATTGCAAAGACTTTCTTCTGTTATGTTTTTTTGTTTGTTTGTTTTTTAGCTTTTATCTTTTTAAATCTATGATCCATTTTGAGTTCATTTTTAGTTTGATGGGAGGTAAGGATCCAGGTCAATTTTGTTTTTGCATGCAGATGCCCCATTGTGCCAGCACCATATGTTAAAAGTCTATCGCCCCCCCATTGAATTTCTGTGGTGAAAATTAGTTGAACATGTATATGTGGGTTCATTTCTAGACTCTCTAGTTTGTTCCATTGTTCTACATATCTAAGCTTATGTCATTGCACACTGTGTGGCTACCCTAGGTCCTTTGGATTTTCATATAAATTTAAAAATTGGCTTGTTAATGTCTATGCAAAACAATGTTGGGATGTTGATTGGGATTGCATTCAATCTGTAGATCATTTTGGAAAGAACTAATATCTTAACAGTACTGAATCTTCTAATCTATCAACATGGTATATATCTCCATTTATTGAGGTCTCTTAAAATTTCTCTAAGCAGTGGTTTATTTTTTTTATTGTGTTTTCTGTATTTCTTAAATTTATGCCTAAGTATTTTAAGTTGTTTGAAGTTATTGTCAATGTTATTTTTTCACAATTTCAATTTTCAAGCATTTATTACTTGCATATAGATAATGGATTTTTGTATTTTGACCTTATATTCTCTGACCTTGCTAAATTTACTTATTTAGTAATTTAAAAGATTCCTTATTATATTCTACGTACTGAACATGTCATATGCAAATCAAGACAGTTTTGCTTCTTCCTTTTCAAAATGTATGCCTTCTTTCTTGCCTTGTAACACTCTATGGGACCTTCATTACAATGTTAAATACAAGTGGCGAGAGTGAACATCACTGCCTTCGTCCCGCTGTTAGGTGGACAGCATTCAGTCGTTCAGTGTTAAGTATGTTAGCTCTAGGTTTTCATAGATGCTGTGATGATTAGTTTTGTGTGCCAACTTGGCTGGGCCTCAGTGCCCAGATATTTGGTCAAATATTATTCTGAATGTTTCTTTGAAGGTTTTTTTTTTTTTGAGATTAGCATTTAAATCAGTGGATTTTGAGTAAAGCAGATTACTTTCCATAATGTCAGCAGGCCTCATCTAATCAGTTGAAGGCCTTACTAGAGCAATGACTGACCTCTTCTGAGCAAGAAGGAATTCTACCAGCAGGCTGCCCTTGGACTGCAGTGTGTTCTTGGGTCTCTATTCTGCTGGGGTACTCTGTAGATTTTGGACTTACCAAGTTCCACAATCATGTGAGCCAATTCCTTAAAAATCTCTCCCCATATATACAGGTTTCTCTGGAGAACCCTGACTAATACAGATTTTGGTATTAATAAGTGGGGTGTTGCTGTAAAGGATACCTAAAAATATAGACATGGCTTTAGAATTGGGTAACAAGTACAGGCTGAAAGAGTTTTGAAGTGCATGTTAAATAACTTCTAGATTGCCTTGAAGAGACTGTTTGTAGAAATATGGACATTAAAGGTGCTTTAGGTGAGACCTTGGGTGGAAATAAGGAACATGTTATTGGACGCTGGAAGAAAGCCAATCCTTGTTATAAAGTGACAAAGAACTTGGCTCAATTGTGTTCTTGTGTTTTGTGGAAAGTAAAACTTTTGAGTGATGAACTTGGATATTTAGCAGAGGACATTTTTTAAAAAATTTTTAACTTTTTCCTTTTATTTCAGAATATTATGGGGGTACAACTCTTTGGCTATATATATTGCCCATGCACTGCCCATGTCAGAGCTACAATCATGGACATCCCCTACACTGTGCGCCCCACATGCATTCAGTGAGAGTTTTCCCATCCCCTCCACCTCCCTCCCACCTGCCCACCCCCTGATGAATATTATTGCCATGTGTGACGTAAGTATTGATCAGTTAGTACCAATTTGATGGTGAGTACCAGTGGTGCTTGTTTTTCCATTCTAGTGATACTTTGCTTTGAAGAATGGGCTCTAGCTCCAACCAGGATAATACCAGATGTGTTAATTCACTATTGTTTTTTATTGCTGAGTAATACTCCATGGTATACATATACCACATTTTATTAATCCATTTGTGTACTGATGGGCACCTGGGTTGTTTCCACATCTTTGCAATTGTGAGTTGTGCTGCTATAAACATTCACATGCAGATGTCTTTATTATAGAATGTCTTTTTTCCCTTTGGGTAAATACCCAGTAGTGGGATTCTGGATGAAATGATACTTCTACTTTAGTTCTTTGAGGTATCTCCATATTACTTTCCATAGAGGTTGTACTAATGTGCAGTCCCACCAGCAGTGTACGAGTGTTCCTATCTGTCTGCATCCCCACCAACATTTGTTGTTTTTGGACTTTTTGATATAAGCCAATGTCACTGGAGTTAAGTGATATCTCATTGTGGTTTTGATTTGCATTTCCCTGATGATTAGAGAAGATGAGCAATTTTTTATATGTTTGCTGGCCATTATTCTGTCTTCTTTTGAAAAGTTTCTGTTCATGTCCTTTGCCCACTTTTTAATGGGGTTGTTTGATTTTTCCTTGTTGATTTTCCTAAGTTCTGTATAGATTCTGGTTATCAGCCCTTTATCAGACATGTAGCATGCAAATATTTTCTCCAATTCTGTAGGTTGTCTGTTCACTCTAGTGTTAGTTTCCTTGGCTGTGCAGAAGCTTTTTAATTTGATCAGGTCCCATTTATTTATTTTTGTTGCTGCTGTGATTGCTTTTGGGGTCTTCTTCATAAATTCGATGCCTAGGCCAATGTCCATAAGAGTTTTTCCAACGTTTTCTTCTAGAATTCTTATGGTTTCACTTATTAGGTTTAAGTCTAAGTTACCCATTGTGAGTTGATTTTTGTAAGAGGTGAGAGGTGTGGATCTAGTTTCAGTCTTCTACATATGGCCATCCAGTTTTCCCAGCACCATTTGTTGAATAGGGAATCTTTTCCCAGTGTATGTTTTTGTAATTTGTCAAAGATCAGATGACAGTATGAGGATGGTTTTATACTTGGGTTCTCAGTCCTGTTCCATTGGTCTAGGTCTCTGTTCTTGTGTCAATACCATGCTGTTTTGGTTACTATAGCCTTGTAGTATAGTTTGAGGTCTGGTAGATTGATGCCTCTCAATTTGTTCTTTTTGTTTAAGATTGCTTTGGCTAGATGAGGTCTTCTCTGGTTCCACAGGAAGCATAGAATTATTTTTTCTAGATCTGCAAAAAATGATGTTGGTATTTTGATAGGGACTGCATTGATTCTGTAAATCACTTTAGGTAGCAAAGACATTTTAACAATGTTGATTCTACCTATCCAAGAGCATGGTAGGGTTTTCCATCTGTTCACATCCTCTAGCAGAGGACATTTGAAAGCAAAGTGTTTAAAGTGCACCTTGGCTTCTCCTTACTGCTTATAGTAAAATGTGGTAAGAGAGAAATAAATTGAAGAAGAAATTTTAATCAAAAAGGATCCAGGAAGTCCTAGGCAGAGCAATTAGGCAAGAGAAAGGAAAAAAAAAGGCATTCAAATTAGAAAAGAGGAAGTCAAATTCTCCCTGTTTGCATATGACATGATTTATATATGGAAAAACCTTAAGACTCTACCACAAAACTCTTAGAACTGATAAACAAATTCAGTAAAGTTGCAGGATACAAAATTAACATACAAAAATCAGTAGCATTTCTGTATACGAACAATGAACTAGCTGAAAAAGAAATCAAGAAGGCAATCCATTTACAATAGCTACAAAAATTAAATACCTAGGAATAAATTTAACCAAGGAGGTGAAAGACCTCTACGAGGAAAACTACAAAACATTGATATAAGAAATTGAAGAGGATACAAACAAATGGAAAGACATCCCGTGCTCATGAATTAATATTAAGGTTTCAAGGTAGCTATACCTTTAGAGGTTGTGCATTTCCAGGAATTTGTCCATTTCCTCTAGGTTTTCTAGTTTGTGTGCGTAGAGGCTTTCATAGTAGTGACAGATGATATTTTGTATTTCTGTGGTATCAGTTTCAATGTCTCCTTTTTCCTTTCTGATTGAACTTATTTGAGTCCTTTCTCTTCTATTTCTGGTTAATCTAGATAATGGTCTATTGATTTTGTTTATCTTTTCAAAGAACTAACTTTTTGTTTCATTGTACTGTTTTTCTTTTTTTGGTTTCCATTTCATTTAGTTCTGCTCTGAGCTTTGTTATTGCTTTCCTTATGTTGGCTTTGGGTGTGGTTTGTTCTTTTTTAGTTCCTTGAGGTGTGACATATGGTTGTTAATTTGGGATCTTTGTGTCTTTTTGATGTAAGCATTTAAGGCTATGAACTTTCCCCCTAGCACTGTTTTTTCTGTATCTCATAGATTTTGAAAGCTTGTGACACCTTTGTTGTTCAATTCAAAACATTTTTTTTTAAATTTCCATCTTGATTTCATCAATAACTGAAGGATCATTCAGCAACAGGTTGTTTAATTTCCACATATTTGTGTAGTGTTGAGAGTTCCTCTTGGAATTAATTTCTAGTTTTATTCCAGTGTGGTCTCAGAAGATACATGGTATGATTTCAGTTTTTCTAAATTTTCTGAGACTCGTTTTGTGGCCTAACATATGATCTATTTTGGAAAATGTCCCATGTGCTGAGAAGAATGTATACTCTGCAGTTTTTGAGTACAATGTTCTGTAAATATCTGTTAGGTTCATTTGTTCTAGAGCCCCATTTAAGTCCAGTGTTTCTTTTTATCCTTTCGCTCAATGATCTATCTAGTTCTGTCAGTGAAGTGTTGAAGTCCCTGGCTATTATGATGTCGCTGTTTATTTCTTTCCTTAGATCCAGCAGAATTTACTTTATGAATCTGGGAGCTCCTATATTAGGTACATATATAACTAGGATTATCGTATCTTCTTGTTGAATTGATCCCTTTATCATTATATAATGACCATCTCTGTCTTTTTTTAGCTATTGTTGATTTAACGTGTATTTTATCTGATATGAAAATAGCTATTCCTGCTTGGTTTTGGTTTTCATTTCCGTGGAATATTTTTTCCACCCCTATACTTTCAATTTATGAGAATATTTGTGAGTTAAATGGGTTTCTTGGAGACAGCATATATTTGGGTTCTGATTTTTAATCCATTCAGCCAATTTACATCTTTTCATGGTGGCCTTAACACCATTCACATTCAATGTTAGTATCAATATATGAGATACTGTTCTGGTTATCATTTTGATTATTACCTAGTTGCTTTGTTCTCCCCCTTGCATTACTGTTTTATAAGATCTGTGAGTTTTCGGGTGCTTTTACACTGGTTGGTATCCATTGTTCTGTTCCATGTATAGAGCACTTCTAAGCATTTCTTGTAGAGCAGGTCTAGTGGTGACAAATTTTTTTAGTGTTTGCTTGTCTGGGAAAGAGTTTATATCTCCTTCATTTATGAAACTTACTTTTGTAGGATACAAAATTCTTGACTGGCAGTTATTCTGTTTAAGGAGACTAAAGATAGGATCGTATTCCTTTCTGTCTTGTAAAGTTTCAGTTGAGAAGTCTGCTGTTAGTCTGATGGGTTTTCCTTTGTAAGTTACTTGATATTTTCACCTCATGGCTCATAGGGGTTCCTCCTTCACATTCACTTTCATCAGTCCAATGACTATATGCGTTGGTGATGCCCTTTTTGCAATGAATGCCCCAGGTGTTTGTGGAGCTTCTTGTATCTGGGTGTCTAAATCTCTAGCAAGACCAGGGAAGTTTTCCCCAATAAGTCCCTCAAATAGGCCTTTTTCTTTTTCTTTTTCACCCTCAGCGATGCCTATGATTCTTATATTTGGCCATTTTACATAATTCCATATTTCTTGTAGACTTTGTTCATTCCTCTTGATTCTTTGTTCTTTATTTTTGACTGAGTGGATTAATTCAAAAGAGTTATCTTCAAGCTCATTCTTTCTTCTGCTTGGTCTAGTCTATTCATAAAACTCCCCTCTGTTTTGTATTTCCCTAAATGAATTTTTCATTTCCAAAAGTTCTATTTGGTTTTTAAAAGATATATCTATCTCCATTAAACTTTTCCTTCATTTCCTAAATTATTTTTCTGGTTTCTTTGAGTTTGTTTTCCCCTTTTTCTTGGATCTCATTGTGTTTCCTTACAATCCATATTTGGAATTCTTTATTTGTCATTTCAGTATTTTTGTTTTGGATGGGATCCACTGCTGGAGAGCTAGTGTGCTCCTTTGAAGGGGTCCTTTCACTCTGTTTTTTCACACTTCTGGAGTTCTTACACTGATTCCTTCTCATCTGGAACAGCTCTTGCTTCTTTTTGGATTTTCTTTTGTTTAGACGAAAATTTCCCCCCCCCCACTCTTAAGGGTGTGCCTATAGCATATGTTGGATAAGGACCTTTGGCTTTGCTTGTGGGTACTTTGATGTGGGTCTAGGTTCTGGATGGATACCTCCATTATAGTCATCCTTAGTGTGGTGGTTTTCTCATTTGCTAGTTATTTGTAGGCTGTAGCAGTTGAGTACTAAGTGTGTGGGTAGATTCCCTATCTCTTGTCGACAATGGGAGATGGAGGTCTTTGAATTCCTTTCTCTTTCCCCAGCCCTGTGATGTTCTTAAGAGTGTGAATTACATTGGGATGCCCAGTTTAATCTCTGAGACAGTAGATGGTGCTTGTGGGTTACAGACAGCCATGCCCTATATGACCGAGTGAGTAAATGCTGTAATGGGCTGTACAAGTTGTCCTCCCTGCCCATAGGTGATACTTGCAGGAAAGTACCAGCTGCAGTGGTGTTTTTTGAGACCTGTGACTAGCTCTAGTCCATCAGGAGAAGCACTCAGATGTCCTGGGCCATGGGTGGGGCCCTGGAGCTCTCAGGGGACCCCTTCTTGTGCTCCACCACAGCCAAGGGGGGTAGAGGAGTAAGCCTGAGGGTCCGGGTTGGGTGGCCTGTGTTCAAGCTCCAGAAAAGCAGGCACAAGAGCTGTTTTGGCAGAGGCCGAGGGTCAGCTCTCAGGTCACTGGAGAAAGCCACTAGGGAGATGTGATGCAGCCCCACCAAGCCAAATGATCTGCTCTCAGGAGAAGGGTGGTCTGGGATTCACAGTTTGGCAGATGGGAGGAGGTTTCATTCTTCTCCCTCTTCCCTTGCCCTGTAGATCTCCTTCTGGCATCTGGCTGCAAGAAGCAGCCCAAACTAGCTGAACTCACCAGCAATGGTGATGAAGGCTGGGAGCTTACCTGGCGAGGATCCCACCCCAGACCAAAAGTGTGGCTTACCTGTGGGAGGAGAGGTGCTCCACAAGTGTACTATGGCTCAGACCCACATCACACTCTCTTTTCAATCTCTCCTCTGTGCCCCTAAGCAACACAATTGAGTCCTGGTGCGTATGGGATCCAGCCTGAGGGCATGACCTCTGATTCCCTCAAGTTTAATCCCTGACCATGACAGGGAGAAACATGCTTGTCCTGAGTTGCCCATGGAGTGCTCAAGTAGGCTTAATGTCCCTCTGCTTCAGGGTATGCCCTGCTCTACTGGAGCAGCCAGGCGGGCGGCACCAGGGAGGACCAGTGGGCAGGGAGCTCACAGTCTGAGCACCCCTTGGTCTGCTACAGGTCTTTGAGAGGAAAGGCATGAGTCCCACTCTCTGTGGAAGCCTTTGTGTAGTGGGCATGCCAACAGAGGGGAAGCAGCCATTCCTGAGAGCTTCAGTTCAATCATCCCTCAGGGTTCCTGTCCCAACTCACATGGGCACTGCCATGGCTGTATTGACAGCTGTGGGTAGGGGAGGAGGGGAGGAAAAGAAGAGTCTGAATGGAGGTCCCCTTTGTCCTGAGGGGCTCCCCTGCTTGCTGCACTCTCCTTGCCCCTGATGGCAGCCCACCCTGAACATCCACGGTCTGGGATCACACAGTTCCCCAGAACCCTCTGGCCCCCTGTGGCCACCACAATTTGGGCAGGAGTTAGGAAATGTTTGTGTGAGGACCAGTGATGAGAAAATGGAAGGGCTGAGGCTCCCTGGGGAGGACAGAGGCACACAATGAGTAGAAAATCAGGATGGCCCCTGCTGCCTCCGCTCGCCTCTGTGGTGATGGGCAGCAACACTGAGGGGGCGGCAGCCCAGTGCTTTGTTCTCAAGAAGCTCGCTGGCAGCAGCAGCTTTTGAGCTTGTGAGGGTAAAGAAACCCTCCAACAGTTCAGGAGCCTGCAGTCTGCCAGAGGTGTGAGCAGAGGAAAAACAAACACTCCCACCTACCCTTTCCACAGGACTCCAAATTCCTTGGGGATTTGATCTCTATGGATATCTTGCTCCTTCTTGTTCTGCTCTGCAACTTCTTCCCATGGAATCTGTGGTAGGTTCTGGCATTTTTCCCTCAGAATTACATTTGACATATTTTTTTTTCATCTAAAACTTTTCCTTTTTCTGAGATGATCTGGTGACCAATTTCTCTAGTTAGCCATCTTGCCTCTGACCACCCCCTCACTTTTGAAAGATCTTTTCTTTGGATGAAACACTCAGTGTTGACAGTGTTTCCCTTTCAGGACTTTAAAGATTTTATGCTTGTGACTTCTGGCCTACATTGTTTTCAAGAAAAAAAAAAATGTATATTTGTATTATCTTCTTTCTCTTGCTGCTTTCAAGATATTTTCTTTATCGTCAGTGTTCAGCAGTTTGACTATGATTTACCATGCTATAGTTTTCTTTGAATGTATTTTGTTTGGGATTTAGTGAACGTTTTGGATCTGTAAGTTTTAATCAAATTTTGGAAAACTTTGGCTATTTTATCCTCACATATTTTTTACACCTCAATCTATTTCTTTTTTTCTTCTAGATCTAGATAGATTTATGTATGTTAGTCTGTTTGAAATTTTCCCATTGGACCATGGGTTTATCTCATGGGGATGTTGCCTTAAAAGAATAACTCATGTACAATGTCTTGGGAAAATCAGATTCAAATGAATATAAAGGTTATCTTTAGATAAATTACAAAAAGATGCAGTCTTGTGTATGAGTTTGTATGTGTGTGAGTGTAAGAAGGGAGATGCTGAGGGTTTGTATATGACCCCATAAGGATACAGGGGTTAGGACCACTAACTCTGGAGACAGATATACTGGTTTTGCATTATAGTTCCACCACTTACTATATTGAGCAAATTACTTAGTCTGTTGGCTTCTTTCAGGATTTTTTCTTTATTTTTGATTTTCTGTAGTTTGAAAATGATGTACCTAGATGTAGTTGTATGTGTGTGTGTGTTTGGCATTAATCCTGCTTAGTATTCTCTGAGCTTCCTGGAGCTGTGGGTTGGTGTCTGACATTGTTATTTTAAATATTTCTTCTCTTCCTTTCTCTATTTCTTCTCCTTCTGGAATTTCTATGACATTTATTTTACACCTTGGTAGTTGTCCCATAGTCCTTGGATAGTCCATTCCTTTCTTTCTTTTGTTTTGTTTTTTTGTTTTTGTTTTTTTTTTTTTTTGGTCTGTTCTCTTTGATTTTCAGTTTTGGAGATTTCTACTGCTTTCTCTTCCTCAAGTTCAGAGATCCTTTCCTCAGCTGTGTCCAGTCTGCTAATAAGCCCATAAAAGTCATTCTTCTTTTCTGTTAGTGTTTTTGTTTGGTAGTATTTCTTTTTTATTCTTAGAATTTCCATCTCTCTGCTTACATTGCCCATCTGTTCTTGCATGCTATCTACTTTATCCACTAGAATGCTTAGTATATTAATCATAGTTGTTTTAAATTCCAGTCTGATAATTCCAACATCCCTGCCATGTCTGGTTTTAATGCTTGCTCTGCCCCTTCAAATTGCACTTTCAGACCATTATACCTTCAAATATTTTAGTATGACTTGTAATTTTTTCTTGATAGCTGAGCATGATGTACTGGGCAAAGGGAATTGCTGTAAATGGGCCATCAGTAATGTAGTGGTAAGGGGAGGGGAAGCATTCTGTTGCCCTATGATTAGGTGTACGTCTTTCAGTCTCTTATCAGCCTGTGTCTCCAGACTGTGAACTTCACAAGTGGTTCTCAGTTCCCCCCACCTTAGATGGGGTAGGACGGCTAGAATGGGCTGGAGTTGGGTATTTCCCTTGTATTGGTTGAACTTTCTCATTACTGCCTGGCTTATAGTCTCAACTCTCTAGTCCCTCTCTAGCTTTTCAGGACTCACTTGGCTAAACCACAACCATTGATGACATCTAATTTGAGGCTCACATTCCAGCAGCTGAATATGACTGGAGAAAAATACCCATCTATCTATATTGGCTGGTCTCATCTATATTGACTGGTATCATTTAAATTCAGTATCACTAACATCAAGTGGAATCTTAGTGCTTCCCATCAATGATATTGTATTTCCTTAGAGTATTTATGTACCTCATGAAAACTAGGTATTCATGAATACATTCATCACCCTAGGTAACTATTTTATATCTTAGTCTTTAAAATTCCTTTACTTTCTGTTCCATTCTTATTCTAGATGATAATCTACTCTCTATTTCACTGAGAAAATAGCAACAACCAGACAAGGATATCTATAAGCTTGTACCACTACATTTACCACTGACCTGCTTCTCTGCCCACGCATGCTGTTTCCTCACTTACTGTCTGTGCTTCAAATTTAGGTCAACGCTTCCACTTGTTCAGCCAACTCCTTCCCAACCACCCAGCAATACTTCTTTGACAAATATTTACTTTCTCCTGCACCAACAATGTTTATTCCTGTATCATTTCCTTTAGTATGCAAGCATATTTTTAAAACCTTCTCTTGATTTTACTTACCCCTCCAACTACCATCCCATCCCTCTGTATTCCTTTATAGAAAAACCCCTTGGAAGAGTTGTCTATATTCCATGTTTCCAACTTCTTTCTCCCCAAGTCTCTCTGGAACACACTTTAGTCAGGCAATAGACCCCACCACTCACGTTTTTCTTATCAGGGACCTTAGTGACCTCCAGGTTTCTAAATCCTATGGTCAATTATCAGTCATCATCTTACTTGACCTACCACCTTGTCAGCTGATAACTCCCTCACCCTCTCTTTCCTTGGCTTCCAAGACACCATCTTCTCCTGACTTTCCTTCCTTATTACTGACCTTTTCTTCTCAATCTTATTTACTGGCTCCTGCTCCTATTCTTAACCTCTTAATGATAAAATTCTCCAGGACTCTGTTCTTATACTTCTATGTACACTAACTGCCTTGATGATCTCATTAATGTTCATAGCTTTAAAAGCCATTTATAAGCTGATGCCGCCTAAATTTATATCCCCAGACCTCTCCCCTAAATGTCAAACTTGTATATGCAACTGCTTGCAGTATCTTCACTTGGAGGTATAATAGGCATCTCAAACTTAGCAAGCTGCCTGATCTCTTAATCTCACCCCAGCTTAAACTAGTTCTCCTAATCAAGTTTTCCCCATCTTGGTACGTGGCAAATCCATACCAGTCACTCAAACCAAAACCTCGATGTCTTTGTATTGGTTATCTATTGTTGTGTAACAAGTTACTACAAACTTAGCAGCTTAAAGCATCCCACATTTATTATCTCACAGTTTCTGTGGTTCAGGAGTCTAGACATGGCTTAGGTAGGTCTTCTGTTTCAGGGTCTCTTATAAGGCAGCAATCAAGATATCAGCCAAGTCTGGGGTCTCATCTGAAGGCTTAAGTGAGAAGGATCTACTTCTAAGCTCGTATGTTGTTGGCAGGATTCAGCTCCTTGAGGGCTGCTGGACTGAGTGCCTCAGTTCCCAGATGGCTGTTGGGCAAGGGCCACTCTTGGTTCCTTGCTACATGGGCCTCTCCTAAATGACAACTTGTGTCATCAAAGCGTGCAAGTGAAGAAGGCAGTAGAGTCTGCTAGTAAGACAGAAGTCACAGTATCACATAATCCAATCATGAAAGTGATATCTCCCTACCTTTGTAATATACTATGGGTTAGAAGCAAGCACTGGGTCCAGCCCACCCTTAGGGGCAGAACATTACACAAGTTCATGATTACCAGGAGGCAGGGATAATTGGGAGCCATCTTTAGAGTCCACTGGCCACATCACCCTTGACTCCTCTTTTTCTTTTGCCTACACATCCAATACATAAGCAAATTCTATTGGCTCTGCCTTCAATATTCTCAGAAACAACTACTTCTTACCACCATCACTGCTACCACCCTGGTCCTAACCATTGTTCTCTTTCAGCTGGATTATTGCAACAGCCTCCTAACTGATCTCTCTGCTCCTGCCGTGGCCTATTTTCAACAATTGGAGATATCCCCTTAAAATGTAAATCAGATCATGCGACTTCCTCTCTGACTTTAAAAAGCCCAAGTTCTTACATTGCTCATCAAGCTTCTACATGATCTTGTTCCTACTCTCTGACCTCGTCTCGTGTGCTCACTTCACGTCAGCCACTCCTTGCTATTTCTCAAACAAGCATGCTCCCATTCTAGAGCCCTGTATTACATGTTACCTCTGCTTGGCATGTCCCCTCCCCATAACTGCATGGCCAACCTCCTCGCCTCATTTGAGTCTTTACCAAAATGTCATCTTTGTAGTAATGTGTTCCCTAAATACTCTGTTTGAAATTGCAAACTCCGTTTCCCTACTTGCCTTCCTTGCTTTGTTTTTATCTATAACACATATCAGCAACTAACATGCTTGTTTATTGTCTGTCACTCCGCGCTAGAATGTAGCCTCCATGAGAACAGAGATTTCTGTCTGGTTCAACTGCTGTATCCACAGCAACTAGAACATGGTAGTGGCTTAATAACTATTTGTTGAATGAAGGGATGAATTCAGATATTTAATCCATCTAGAATTAATGTTTATGACTGGCTGGAGATAAGAATGTAGCTTAACAATTTTTTCTTCTAAACAGATAGCCAATTATCTCAACACTGTGTACTGAATAATGTATCTACCACACCACCCCTGCCCCCTCGAGTTGAAGTGTCTTATTTTTTCTAAATAGAAAGTCTGTTCCATAGAACATTATCTACGTCTCTGTCAGTTTTCAATGCTCAGTTTATGGCATCCTTTAATGAGGCCTGGCCTACCAAACACTGGAGCTGAATGATTCTGTATTCTCAGAAGGAATTTGTGGGTTGTTACTGTAGTTCTTTCACGTTTCATATGACTCAGTCTCCCTTTGGATTTATAGATTTTTCTGTTTCATGCTAAATCACTAAAGAATCAGCGTGTTGATGAGGAACCCATGAATCCACCAGTCATGACATCCTTTGAGGAAGAGAGGTGTCAAACAATGATGAATTAGGCCACATTAACAGTAGTAAACCATTTTTTACAGCCTTCACTTTCACCAGCTAGTGCATGATTTCCAGCTTCTCTCAAAGTCTTCCTGCTTCCTGGGAGAGTCTCACATGTGCTTGCAAACAAGTTCTCTCAGCTCCCACCCATTGTCTTAGGCTATAATGTCAGTAAAGATCTGACTTTGTAGTGGTCATATCTTAGACCTTTCAACTCAGGAGCCACCCTGAGAAACAACTTCCTATAAGAGCAGACTTTGAGGGTCAGGCTATTTTCCACAGTATATGTGGACATTAAATGGGCAGGGCTTGATTTGCTCAAATTGTCTCAATCATGTTACTCTAACTCCACCCTGCATACAATAAGAATAACCAGGTTCAGTATTCCCAACATCAATTTTGCCATAGAATGGACCACTGACTATGCTATTTGCCAATTCTCATACAGGACAAATGTTAAATCAACCAGAGTAAAAAGGATAGTACAATGTTACTTGCCCCAGCAAGATCCACCTTTTGGGAATTTTAAGTTTCAACTCAGCATACACCCTTAGGGACTCTAACAAAATTTAAGATGAAGAATCACTGAGGAGGAGATTATCATCAGGGGACACAAATTTGGTCCCAACCAAAACAATGCCAGAAAAACTTCCAGCAATTATTGAGAAGGTCTTTGGAAGTATTTTTTGTTTTTCGTTTTATATGTCAGGAAATTTGAATGAAAATTGGTTCAGTTGATTTACGGTATTTCAGTTACATCTATATTTCAGAAACAGCAGCACAGAATAGTAATGGGAATTACACTTTCCTAGTCCCTGCTTCCAGAATGCACGTGAAAACCAAGAGACCAAAAGAAGGGGGTAAAATTTAAGTAAATAAGAGCAAATGCCTTGATGACCTTCACTTGCTGGAGCATTCACCAGATTTTGCTGCCAGGTTGCCACTGCCTGGAGCTCTGTGTGCAACTCAGATAAATGCAGTCACAGCAAGCTAAATGGTGTTTAGTTCTGAGTTTTGTGGCCTGTAGAGGTGGATACTGCATGAAGTTGCTCTTGTGCTCTGAACACCTTCATATTATTTCTGAAGATGCCATCTGTGGCAGAGGGGGCAGGGGATAATGTGGGGCTACTACTCAAGATGCCTTCCTTTGGAGCACCACAGGGTCAGACTTCCCAACTTCTACTTATTGTGCTGCTCTTCATGTGAGAAATGAGCCTTGTACTGGAACTCCAACTTCCCCAGTGTCTTGCTGATCCTCTATTTCTGCCTTTTGGTTCTTACTGCTTTAGAGGATCTCTGCTAGACAGTGTCAGAAGCTGCCCGAGCTGTGCTACCCCATTACCTCTGGACTCCTAGTGTTCTCTGTGCCTTTGAGAAGTCACATTTAACAACAGAGTATGACACCCAGGTCATGCTCCACCTACAGCTATGTGCCCAAACTGAAAGGATTTTTTCTTTTTTTGCCCCAGTTCTCCCTCTCATGCAGCTGCCATGGTGTCAGTAGGAATTAATATCTTCCCCTCTAAGCTTTGTCTAAATCTATCCATCTTGGAAGGCTCTCCCTTTCCAGGAAGCCATCTTTGCTTACTCTAATAGAAATAGTTCTCACTCATTTAACATTTTATACACACACACCCCCCTCTGTATCAAAAATATTGAGGAAAAAATGGATGGTAGTATGTGTGCTGAACACATACAGACTTTCTTTTCCTTGTCATTATTCCCTAAACAGTATAGTATAACAACTATTTATATAGCATTTACATTATATTAGGTATTATAAGTACTCTAGGGACATTTTAAAGTATAAAGGAGGATGTGCATAGGTTATGTGCAAATACTAGGGAATTTTACATAAGGGACTGGAGCATCTGCGGATTTTGGTACCCACAGGGGAGGGGGGTGTCCTGGAAATCTCCCACAGATACTGAGGGACAAGGACAACTATCTTTATATATAATCTCAACTGTGTGGCCAGAGCCACACAGTTGTTGCTTTGTTGCTCTTTGTTTCATGAATCTCTTTTTAATCCTCCAGTTATCTTGCAAGATCCTTGAGAATAATTTAGCAGCAGAGCATTGGACACATCCCTTACAACACAAGATTCCTTCGAGTCACAGCACAGCCTTCTCAATCTCTCATTACCCTGATTTGTGTTCTCCATCACTCTTGTCACTATATGAAATTATCTCACGTCCTATCTGTTCCCCAGCGCTAAAGTAAGACCTTCAGAGAACCATGCCTTTGAAAAGCTTTTGGTGTTCCTTCACAAGATAAAGACAATTCTAAAACATAACAATAAATAATAAAAATAACAATTCTAAAATATAAATGATGTGTACAAAGGTTTAACGGTCCATTTAGGTGATTTTTTAAAAAAAATATCAAATTCTTTCAAAATTATTTTGGTACCTCTGCTTTGATGTTACTCAGGATGATATCCACCGGTTGGATTATCCACCGGTTTCCTAAGCTAGAAGGAAAGCATTGGGAGAGTAGGAAACTTCTCTGGCTGATTAATCACTGTATCTCTGGGGCCTAGAATAGCACCCACATATAATAGGTGTTCAGATGTTCAACTAATTTATAGAAGGGGAATCCGCTTTCTGTCTTCAAATATTTTAAAAACTGTATGTGGTGGGTGTGTTGATGGGGATATGAGGTGGGGTTTTCTCCTGTGCTTCCTAAGACAAGGACCTAGTATGGGAACTGTTGGAACTGAACAGAAAATTTTCTGACATCTAGATTTGGTCTACACGACCCTTGGCAGCCTCATGAATCAGCAACCACCACATCGGTAGAAGTACTCAGAGTTAGATAAGCATCTGTTCCAAGTCTCATAGAGGGGATTCCAGCTTTGAGAAGGGAGTTGGAAGAGATAACTGTGGTACGTAGAATTATAATGGCCACCCAAAGATGTTTACATCCTAATCTCCAGAACTGTGAATATGTTACCTGAAGTGGAAAAAGGGATTTTATAGATGTGATTAAATTAAGGACCTTAAAATAGAGAGATGATCCTGGATTATCAAGGTGGGCCCAATCTAATCATGTGTCCTTAAAATCAGAGAACCTTTCCCAGCTGAGTTCAGAGTCAGTGGAAAATGTGAAGAATGGTCAGAGAGATGCAACATTACTGGCTTTGAAGATGGAGGGAAGGGCCACAAACCAAGGAGCTCAGTCTGCCTCGGAAAGGTAGAAAAGGCAGGAATAGTTCATCCCTACAGCCTCCATAAAGGAGCACAGGTCTGCCAACAGCTTGATTTTAGCCCAGTGAAACTTGTGTTGGATTTCTAACGTACAGAACTGTAAGAAAATAAATTTGTTTTAATCTATCAAATTTGTGGAAAACTAATACAATGACCTTTTTAAGATTATTTTCCAGATCAAAGATTCCAAAATGCTAAGTTGGATTGGATTAGAGCCAGGAAAAAAATTCCAAAGGTGAGGGTTATTAAACATAGAAGTAGTTTATCAAGCAGATTAAGTCCCTATCTCCAAGCTTAAAAAAGACAGTGGATGAATGTTATCTGTCTATAACTCAGTCTAAAGTTCCATCACCCAGAGTCCTGGGGATGAGCTAAATGAATTCCTACCTCCCTGGATTCTATCAAAGGAGCCCAGAATTGAAAAGAGGCAGGGTTTCTTATAAGAATGGGGCAAATCACCTTTAAATAGGAAACAATTTCCCTTCTAAAGTTCTAGAGGTTTTAGGCAAAAATGTCCAAATTGACACAATTTATAATTTCCATTCCTAATATGAAATTTCACATTAACATTTATACAGAAATGACATAGGCACTGTTGTGTTATTCCAACTCAAACTGAGCCTCTCATGTGATTGTGACTGAGGCAAGGCTGTGTATTTTCACCCAAGGGTCTGTTACAATAGGAAGTATTTTGATTTTATCTTAAATTTAAAACTCCCTCCTACCTCATGGGCTTATAGGCCTTTGAGTCTACAAATCCATTTGCACACAACTGGAATCCTCTCGGGAAACCTGTTCTGACTTGCCCAACTAAGGCCCCCACAGAGAGGGAGAGGACACCTGCAGCTGCCACCTAAACTCCCCTCAGTCTGCACCGCTGTGTGGCACCTGCTTCTGGCTTCAAAGAAGTCAGCAAATGTGCCTTAAGCAATGATTGGAATGTCTCCTTTTTTGGTTACGTATATTTTGGAAGGTAAAATGTGAACTCAACTGAACTCTTGACTATTCCAGGAGTACTTAACTCAGCCCAATGTGTTGTGAGGGCTGTCTCTGAAACAGTGATCAGTAGCACTCTGACTGCAGATTTGCTCTTGTCTCAAGAGTCAGTTTCCTGTCCTCTGTGGCACAATTAAGTCCTTGCCTATCTCTGTCAGTCAGAAGGGGCGGCGGTGGAGGGTGGGGTGGAAATAGGGAAAATAATGTCATAGCTGCTCCCTTGTCATCATCAGCATTTCTGATCTGTCCTTGTGCACCACACAGTTTACCCTAATAGCATCTATTAATAGTTTTGCATCAGCAATTATGAGGCCACATCACCTTGGAGCTGCTGCATCAGTGCACATCAATCTGAAAGTCTCCATCTGCCAGAAGACACAGTTGTGATGGTCTGAGTGACAGCCTGCAGATGACCAGTTACACTCTCTAGAATTCCTAGGCCGTTAGGGCTGGAAGGGACCTTGGGCATTAAGTAGTCCAAGCCCATTTCACCCAGATGAGGCAACTGAAGCCTTGAGACCTACTGAGACTTATTTTAGAGCACTTACTAACATCTAGTTCTATTTTTTGACTCGGGCTTCATACTTCAGGGCATTGTGGTCTAAGTGGGTTTGAAATAGAGCTGGGGCTCAACATTTCAGAGGAATCCAGCATCCTGGTCCACAGCACAGCTTCTGGAGTCCAAGAGGGCTGGGTTTGAATGCAGACTTTGCCAGGCAGCGCGTTAGCTACACTGAATGCGCTGATCATCATCCCGGGCAGTCTAGAGCGCCGGCCCCAGGGAGGAGAGGGGAGGGCGGGGAAACGTCAGGGACCCACCCTCCCTCTCTTCTCCAGCGACCAGCGCGGACTCTGGACCTCTTCGACAGCCTCGCCAGTCATGCCAACACGACCTTGGGTACGTTACTTAACCATTAACATACCCAGCAAGTACCCACTGAATGAATTTCCAGAACTTGGCTTAATGCCCGGGAAGGAGACCCCAAGAAGAACTGGGGTAATTTTTTTTTAACCAGTCCCTCAGATGGGGCGAGGGAAAGGTGGGTTTTATGTAGCTCACACAAGTCAGAAATTAACCCGAGATCCAGAAAATTAAGAGGCATGATACTTCTTGCACACCAGAGCTCGTGGGCTGACATTCTGACCAGCCACACTGGACACCCCGAGAATTGTCCTATTCCGCGATCGCAAAGACCATGAGCCTTGCCTGACCGCTAAACGTTTCCCCCGTCCCGTCTTGTGCCGGCTTAATTTTCCAGGCTTTTCCCCTTTCTATTCCTCTTCCACCAGGGTCCCAGTCCGAAGGCTGGGGTCGCCCACGTCGCAGCCAGGGCCAGAGGGGTGCACGGTGGCGGTCCAAGCTGTCTTCAGGCCGGGGGCCCGAGGATGGCTGAAACAGGGCGCGAGCACAGCCCCAGCCCCAACCTCAGGCCTGGCGAGGCCGTCGAAGAGGTCCAGGGTCCGCCGGTCGCTGGAGGAGAGAGCGGGGGCAGGCCCCTGACGTGTCCCCCACTGTCCCCGCAGCCCGCGCTCTAGCGTGGCCCGGACCGACGACCCGCGCAGCTGACCTGCTGCCTAACTCTGGGTGGAAAAGCGCCGGGACGCCCGTGACAGTGGAGCGAGCGACGGCGGCCGGGGAGGCTCAATCCTGAAGTCGGCACGGACGGGCGTGCGCGCGCGCGAGTCTGTGTGTGTATGTACGTGCGTGCGTGCCTGCGCTCGCCCCATAGACCTGGACCGAGAGCGTCCCAGCTGTGCGCCCGTGGGTGGCGCATGTGGGCGTGGCCCGGCCCCGGGGCGTGGCGTCGGGCGCGTGCCCGGGGTTGCAGAGCCGAGCCTGGCTGCCGGGCCGGGCAGCGCCCGCGTCGCTCCGAGCGCCCGACGCCGCGGCCCTGCGTGCCACCTGGCGCTGCCGCCGCCCTGCCGCGAAACGCGCCTGCACCTGGGTGTGCAGCTGGTCGGAGCTGCGCGCTCCGGCGTTTCAAACGCGGCGTTTCAGATCTGTCGGATTTCCAGAAACGTTTCGATGGCTTTCTTCTCGTTCTGAAAAATCTGTTTTGGAAATCTTCCCCTGCAGTGTGTAAATCATGGCTCTGACACGCTGTAGGCCACCTCGGGCAAGGAAAACGTGAAACAAGAGCGTCAGTGAATGACTTGAATTCCTCCTCCCCATGCAAACCTGCGCCCGGCGTCCCCAAGGCACGTTGGAATGAAACCTAAAGTCTTCGCGTGATCTGTCCCCGTGGCGCTGTCTGCAGCCACCGGCGCGCTCCCGCCCTCCCCGCCGGGCGCCGGCCCACGCACCTTTCACAGTCGCTCGGGGGACTCTGCGTTGTTTCCTGGGATTGAGAGATTTCTCCTCTCTGCCAACCTCATTCTTAACGCTCTAGATTTCAGCTTCAGTGTCCAAAGCCTTCAGTCATCTTCCGAAACTTCATTGTCCTTCGCTCTTAAAACAACGTATCATTTTAAAACATGTCTTTGCTTTGGAATGGTGCAAGTTTCATAGTTTGGTATAGAGGAAACAAATTTAGAATCATGTTTCTAAACTTTTTTGACAGTACATTACTTTCAGTAACAACTTTTTTTTGTATGCACTCTCTATATATGTATATTTATTTACAAATTATAAAAATGTAATGCATGCTTATATACATTTATGTATTATTATAAAGAACACACCAAATAGAAACATTGAAAAGCTAAGATAAAAATAATAACTAAAAGTAAAAGTTCTAAAATAACTTCCAGCAGTGCACTTTGGGGCCCACTAGGTAGTTTGTAGGAAGAGCACTGCCCTCTACTGGTAGAGAGCGGGTAAGACATTTGCTTTGCGTAGCTGCGGTCTGGTAGACTACACAGGTCCCCATTCGTGGCCTATGTGGTTGTGTATTCTTAGCTTTCACAGCCTACGTTATTTTCACTCATAGAAAATGTAAGGTGAGGCATTGTTTCAAACCAGCACATCTTTAAAAGATAGAGATACTCTGATTGTGCAGTCATAGTGGATCAGGAAACACTGAAACATCCGCAAGTGACTCAAAAGGGAATGTCCACCTTTGTAATGTCATGGTCAATACTTGATAAAGAGAAGATAATTAATTAATCTGTTACCATGTGTCAAGTCTTACAAATTTTTGCCCTTAGAAGACAACTAAATTATATTATTGTAGTTTTGATAGTGGAATATGCCCTGCTGCCTTTTAAGCCTCCAAGAATTTTAGAGCAAAAGCAAACAGGTTTCTATAAAACAGCATGTCTTTTTACTTGAATAGTTCAGTGTTTGAACACATTTTGAAGTGCCTTTATTTAGAGGATAAAGTGGGGGAGATTCATTATTGTCCTAGGAATATATTACATATCTATGTACAAATTTCCAGCAAAGTCAGGTATACCCTCTGTGAGAAATATGGGTGAAAAATGTAGCAAAGAATATAGTCAACTGTGAAATTGTTTATTAAGTAGTCGCTTGTGTAGATAAACAATTCAGTTGCTATTATTTATTAGTCCAAAACTATTTTCTACTGCACGACTGACACATTCAATTTTACCTTCTAAGTTTTACTTCTGCAAAAACTAATATGTTTCAGATTCTGTCTAAGCTGCCCCATCTTCACGTTGCTCACCGTCTGTTAGGGATATAGGTAGGGAGACACATTATCATAAACAAATAAGAATCCTGGTCCCCTTGGGTGGGGAAAGGAAGGAAGAAAGACAAAGTAGAATTGCTTTAGATGTACCATTGATATCAAGCTCCTCACATCAGATAGGCGCTTCCTTCACAATTCATTGTATTTGTCTTTTGGCTCCATAACAAATGTCAGGCAAGAAAATTATGCAGACAGCACACAATCCAACCACAGTACATAAAGGGTACAACAAGTCTCCCAGAATTCCTACCTCAAAGCCTACATGCTAATCCAGTGCTTCCATCCCTTTGCGTATTCAAGGTCACCAAAGAAATTCTTATTTGGATGTGTTCATGGGTTCTGTGGGACTCCAAGTTGTGTTTGGTAATCAGAGTTTCTGAAAGTAGCAGATTACTTAGTAATTACAAATGGAAAAAGGTGCCATTTACAATGGAGAAATTTGGAGGACACTATTTTGATTAGATGGTCAATTTATCATCACTAGTAATAGGACATGCTGATATTTTATATTTCATGCCCCTGATGTGATTCATTGAGTAGGACACAATCTGTCCTATATGATGTTTTTGCCAAAAAAAGCTTAATCAAAATCTAATTTGAGGAAGCAAACAGACAAACCTAAATTAAGGGACATTCATTAAAATAATGGGTCTAAACTCTTCAAAAATGTCAATGTCATAAAGATTTTTTTAAAAGGTAGAGGAACTATTTGTTCCAGATTAAAGGAGACTAACTACAGTGTTTGATCTTTGGTTGGATCCTAGGTCAAGAAATAAAAACAGCTCAAAAGACATTGAGAATTGAAGAAAAGTGGCTTCAGCAAGATGACAGAGGAGGAGGCACCAGTTCTTGTCCCCCTACAAAAACAGCAAATTAACAACTACCCACCAATGAAAATAGCACTGAGAGGACTCCAAAGTACAATTAAGAACCTGTAGCAACTCAGTGGAGTATAAAAATGGAAGATGGCTGCATAGAAAAGCATCAGAAGCATTTTACCTGCATCACCCTATCCCCAGCCTGGTGCCGTTTGGTGCCAAGATGAATCCCCTGGGTCTCGACCACCCTCATCCCCGTGGGGAAGAGCCCAAGATTCAGGGACGTGCCTACCAATGGTATGGATGGCTTACTGGAGGCTCTGTGAAACTGAACGCAGACGGGGTCCCCTGAGTTGACCGTCTTCTGACTGAGGCTGAACATGGACATTCCACCCAATGAGCCAAACTCTGTGCCAAGGTAGTGGCTGTGCAGGCCACCCCCAACACCGTGTCTTGCTACATTTTTTTTTCACCAACTCGTGGGCCGTTGCCAGCAGCCTTGCCTTTTGGTTGGGAGAGTGAGAACGGAGTGACAGGACTGTTAAAGGACCTGTGGCTAAACCAGGCGGCCACGTGGTCGGGCTGTGCCTGTGAAATCCCAACCCCAGCGCTCCCAGCCATTTCTCTCCCTTTTTCCCTTTAGAGTGATGGTCCCGGGGGTGGTCTGCGGTTCAGGCCATCACAGTACTCCAGACAGGGGCCCTGCCTGCTGCTTTGCCTGGGTGCCACTCTTCTGTGGGATCCCACAGGGGTGTGGGATGGGAACCAAGGAGTACCAGGGCGCAAGGGTCCCTCTGCTGGCACCAGGGACATCTGATCCTTCCACTCAGGTGGGCATGTCAAGTTTGTACAGGACGTGGCCTCCCTTCCTGGACTGGACAACTGAGGCAGAGAGGTCTGAGTTAAGCAACAAGGGCAATGGGTGCCACAGAGGTAGTAGCCTTGGGATGGGACAGGCAGCCTGTGTTATAATACCTGGACAGTCGGCACCCCAACTGATAGGCAGAAACACCTCTAACCATAGGAAGTAGGGGAAGTGGGCAAGGAGTGGGGTAACTAATCTCTCCCCCTCTTCTTCCTTTAGAATACCCAGAGATGCCTGGATTGACTACACATTGGTGAATATCAGCATGGCAGGAGCAGCAGGTGGTGATTCGAAGCGTTGCTGGATCTGCCACTCATGTATTCGCAGCATTTCACCCCAGACGCGAATAGTCCTTGCATGGTCTATTGCCAATCTGATGGAAGTCCCAAAGGCCATCAGTGGGTCTAATTGGAGAATGACATCCTAAATGTGGATTATCTAGAATATAGGCATAAAATCAGAGACAGACTTTAAACGTTGGCAATGGTATGGGAGGTTCATATACCGTGCAACTTTACCCTGCTACCTAACTCATGGCTAAACCGGTCACGGGCTTCGTACACTTGTACTAGAGACTCTTATAGCAACTTCTTCCTGACCAGAGTGACATGTGCTCCCCTCCTCCCTGGGTTACATGTTCCTTTGAGGGGTGTACTGGGCTATGGAGTGCCTGCCACTCTCAGATGGGGCATGCTGTTTGAGACTTTTGGGTCCTCAGGTGTTTGTGCAAAGTGACATTCTAAACTGGAAGGGCCCCCCAGTTTTGACACATTGCAGGGTTGCTTGAGACATGCAGGCAGGAAGACAGGCAGCTGGTTCCACTCTGCTGGCCATGTCCTCATACCCAGCATAGGTGTACATGCCCTGGAAAAAATGGTACATGACTTGTCTTTGACTGTGGCAGAGATAGCTAACACTACGGCCTGAGCTACTCAGGATCAGCAGGACTCGCTGAACTCACTAGCCAGGTAATGATGGGTAACTGAATAGCCCTTGATTATCTGCTGGCAGAACAGGGTTATTGCCAACAGCTCCCGCTGTACCTGGATAAACACCTGAGGCATTGTAGAGACACAAGTGGAAGAGCTCCAGAGGCAGGCCCACTGGCTGCAGGCAGTGGAGACACCTGAAGTCCCCTTCTTTGACTTCTTTGGCAAGTTCTTACCTGGATCGCTGGGATCCTGGGCTAGATTGCTGCTTTGGGCAGGCCTGGACATCCTGCTTGTAGTGGTAGTTCTCCTGGGCCTGGTGGAATGTATTCTGCTAAGGCTCTATGCTGTTGCCCTGAGATTGTGTCAGTCAAGGTGCTCCATTGATGTGAAGAGACAAACCTTCACCTCCAGATCTGACGAGGTCAGGGGGCATATGAGATGGACTAGCGTTGCTAAGCGGGTGCTGGGTTGGGGGGATGCTCTGCAGGAGGACAGGACCCTGAATGGCCGTGGCAAACCCAGCTCTTTCCCCATCACTCATAGTTCTCTGGATAACTACAGAATGTGCAGAGAATGAAGTGCCTGAGATAAAGAGGAAGTGTTTGGAACAGCCCATGCTTTGTCCTTGTCTCTTCTAGAACAGGATGTCCTGCAGGGCTTGTGCTCAGTGATCTCAGATGCCCCTGGGATATAGAACTTAGACTGGAATGCTTTGGGGGTCCCTCAGCTGCGACATGAAGTGAGCTATGTGCAGATGAGACTCTCCACCCCGTGCAGCTCTCCTGGGCCTTGGGGACCAGTTTGCCCTGGATCCCAGGCTTCTGTTGATTCTTGCTCTCTGTGAGTAATAATTTTTTTTGGCCTGCCTTGTCTGAGTGTTCCGTCTCACCAGAGGCAGAGTCTGGCCCCTGCCAGAGTCAAGAACACTTTCAGAACTCTGGCAGCTGGGTTTGTGCAAAACCTCCTGTCAGACTAGGAACCTTCACAGAAATTGGCAAGGTGTTTAGAGTCCTCCTCCGGGACTGATAACTGGTGCATGGTATTCCCCTCCTAGGGATAAACACCAGTGTGCGGTATTTCTCCTTAACAATATATACAATAAAATATTATGCAGTTTTAAAAAAGAAGGAAATCCTGTCCTTTGTGATGACATGAATGAACCTGAAGGACACTATGCTATGTGAAAAAAGCCAGACACAGAAAGACAAATGCTGCATGATCTCACTTACATGTGGGATCTAAAATAGGCAAAACTCACAGAAGCAGAGTAGTGTGGTGGTTGCGAAGTGCTGTGGGGAGGGGGAAATGGGGAGATGTTGATCGAGGGGTATAAAGTTTTAGTTATGCAAATGGATAAGTTCTGGAGATCTAATATACAGCATGATGACTACAGTTAACAATACTGTATAGTACAGTTCAAATTTGCTAAGAGGATGGATCTTAAGCATTCTTACCACACACACGTGCATGCGCGTGCACACACACACACACACAGAAATGGTAACTGCTATTGCCTGAATGTCTGTGTCCCCCCAGTGGGATGGTATTAGGAGGTGGGGCCTTCAGGAGGTCATGGGGGCAGAGCCCTCGTGAGTGGGATTAGTGCCCTTATAAAAAAGGCCTCAGGGAGACCCCTCTCCCATTTCACAATGTGAGGACACAGCAAAAAGTTACCATTTTGTGAACAAGAAAGTGGGCCCTCCCACAAACACGAAAACGTGGAGGAAATGGACAAATTCTTAGAAACATACTACCTCCCTAGGCTCAATCAGGAAGAAACAGAATTTCTAAACAGACCAATATCAAGCACCGAAATTGAAGCAGTAATTAAAAATCTACCCACAAAAAAATGTCCCGGACCAGATGGGTTCACACCTGAATTCTACCAAGCCTACAAAGAAGAACTGGTGCCTATACTGCAGAAATTATTTGAAAATATCCAGAAGGATGGAGTCCTCCCAAACTCATTCTACGAAGCCAATATCACCTTGATACCAAAGCCAGGAAAGGACACAACAAGAAAAGAAAACTACAGACCAATATCCCTTATGAATATAGATGCAAAAATTCTCAATAAAATCCTTGCAAACCGAATTCAAATGTACATCAAAAAAATAATTCATCACGATCAGGTGGGCTTCATTCCCGAGATGCAGGGATGGTTCAACATACGCAAATCTATAAATGTAAGTCACCATATAAATAAAAGCAAGAACAAAGATTATATGATCCTTTCAATAGATGCAGACAAGGCTTTTGACAAAATCCAGCACCCTTTTATGATAAAAACTCTTAACAATATAGGCATAGATGGCTCATACCTCAAAACTATTAAAGCCATATACAATAAACCCACAGCCAATATCATACTGAATGGAGAAAAATTGAAAGCCTTCCCCCTTAAAACTGGCACCAGACAAGGGTGCCCACTATCTCCACTTCTTTTCAACATAGTGCTGGAAGTCCTGGCCACAGCAATTAGACAAGACAGAGGAATCAGGGGCGTCCAGATAGGGGCAGAAGAGGTCAAACTTTCACTATTCGCAGACGATGTGGTATTATACATAGAAAACCCCAAAGATTCAACCAAGAGATTACTGGAATTGATAAATGAATTCAGCAAAGTCTCAGAATACAAAATTAATACACACAAATCCATAGCCTTCATATATGCTAATAACAATCAAGCTGAGAAACAAATTAAAGATGCAATACCTTTCACAATAGCACCAAAGAAAATTAAATATTTAGGAACATATCTAACTAAGGAGGTCAAAGACCTATATAGAGAGAATTATGAAACACTGAGAAAAGAAATAGCAGAGGAGGTAAATAGATGGAAAACCCTACCATGCTCTTGGATAGGCAGAGTCAACATAGTAAAAATGGCTTTGCTACCTAAAGTGATTTACAGAATCAACGCAGTCCCTATCAAAATACCAACATCATTTTTTGCAGATCTAGAAAAAATAATTCTACGCTTCGTGTGGAACCAGAGAAGACCCCGTCTAGCCAAAGCAATCTTAAGCAAAAAGAACAAATTGGGAGGCATCTATCTACCAGACTTCAAACTATACTACAAGGCTATAGTAACCAAAACTGCATGGTATTGGCACAAGAACAGAGATGTAGACCAATGGAACAGGACCGAGAACCCAAATATAAAACCAACCTCATACAGTCACCTGATCTTTGACAAATTCCAAAAAAACGTACACTGGGGAAAAGATTCCCTATTCAACAAATGGTGCTGGGAAAACTGGATGGCCATATGTAGAAGACTGAAACCGGACCCACACCTCTCACCTCTCACAAAAATCAACTCACAATGGATAACAGATCTAAACCTAAGACATGAAACCATAAGAATTCTCGAAGAAAACGTTGGAAAAACTCTTATGGACATTGGCCTAGGCAAAGAATTTATGAAGAAAACCCCCAAAGCAATCACAGCAGCAAACAAAATAAATACATGGGACCTGATCAAATTAAAAAGCTTCTGCACAGCCAAGGAAACTATCACTAGAGTGAACAGACAACCTACAGAATGGGAGAAAGTATTTGCATGCTACACTTCTGATAAAGGGCTGATAACCAGAATCTATACAGAACTTAGGAAAATCAACAAGAAAAATCAAACAACCCTATTAAAAAATGGGCAAAGGACATGAACAGAAACTTTTCCAAAGAAGACAGAAGAATGGCCAGCAAACATATAAAAAATTGCTCAACTTCTCTAATCATCAGGGAAATGCAAATCAAAACCACAATGAGATATCACTTAACTCCAGTGAGATTGGCTCATATTAAAAAATCCCCAATCAACAAATGTTGGTGGGGATGTGGACAGATAGGAACACTCATACACTGCTGGTGGGACTGCAAATCAGTACAACCTCTATGGAAAGTAATATGGAGATACCTCAAAGAATTAAAAGTAGAACTACCATTTGACCCAGCAATCCCACTACTGGGTATTTACCTAAAGGAAAAAAAGACATTTTACAATAAAGACATCTGCTCGCGAATGTTTATAGCAGCACAATTCACAATCGCAAAGTTATGGAAACAACCCAGGTGCCCGTCAATACACGAGTGGATAAATAAAATGTGGTATATGTATACCATGGAGTATTACTCAGCAATAAGGAACAATAGTGAATTAACACATCTGGTATTATCCTGGTTGGAGCTAGAGCCCATTCTTCGAAGCGAAGTGTCACAGGAATGGAAAAACAAGCACCACTGGTACTCACCATCAAATTGGTACTAACTGATCAACACCTACATCACACAGGGCAATAATATTCATCAGGGAGCGGGCAGGAGGGAGGGGGGTGGAGGGGCTGGGAAAAACTCTCACTGAATGGATGTGGGGAGCACAGTTTGGGAGATAACCATGATTGTAGCTCTGACACGGGCAGTGCATGGGCAATATATATAACCAAAGTGTTGTACCCCCATAATATTCTCAAATAAAAAAATAAATTAAAAAAATTAAAAATTAAAAAAAATAAAAAATTAAAAGAAAAAAAAAAAGAAAGTGGGCCCTCACAAGACACCAAATCTGCTGGCACCTTGATGGATTTCTCAGCCCCCAGAACTGTGAGAAATAAATTTCTGTTGCTTATAAGCTATCCAATTTAAGATATTTTTGTTACAGTAGCCCAATATGGACTAAGACAGTAACTGTGTGAGCTGATGGATATGCTAATTAGCTTGACTGTGGTGATTATACCAAAATGCATACACATGTCAAAAATCAAGTTGTACACCTTCGATGTATACAACTTTTGTCACCTCACTTTTATTCCATCTCAATAAAGATGGAAAAAAAGACATTACTGAGACAATTTTGAAATGTGACTATGAATTGCATATCAGATAATATTATTTTACCAGAACTGAATTTCTTGCGAGTGGTGGTGAATGGCATTGTGTTTATGTTACAGAACATACGCTGGACACACGTCTTAGAGGACACGTGCTAAAGTAGTGTTGGGCAAAGCGTTCTGGGATCTGTAACTTACTTCAAATGGTTTAGCATTTGACCCCTCTCTGCGTCTATAGGTGGATACATGGATATAGATACAGAGTTAAACAAATACGGCAAATCTTTAACAATCAGTGAATCTAGGTGAAAGGTAGATGGGTTTTCATTGTACTACTCTTTCAACTTTTCTGTAGATTTGAAAAATTCTGTAATAAAATGCTGGGAAAGAACAGACCCACAACTTGACCATTTCTTGCCACCTTTATAGCCGCTACCCTGGACCAAGCCACTACCATCTCTCACCTGGGCTACTGCAATAGCTTCCTAACTGGCTTCTTGCTTCCACCCTTGCCCCAGTTTGTTTCAGGTTATTCCTCACACAGCAGCCAGAGGGATATTGTGAAGTACAAATCAGCTCTCCTCTGCTCAGAATCTTGCAACGGCATCCCTATTTTCTCAGAGTACAAACCAGAGCCCTTCCATGCCCTGCACTGCTCCCCATCTCCATCATTTCTGGGCCCCCCTCCCCTCCTGCCCCTGGATCCCTTTGCTTCAGCCATGTGCTCCTAGTTTACTTGACCTGTTATCACAGGCCTTTGCATTTGCTGTTCCCTGTGTCTCAAAAGCTTTTCCCCAGATTTCTTTATGGCTCCCTCACCTCCTCTGACTTTTATCTAATTATACCTTCTGAAAAGAAATCAATAATCAAAGGGATTCCTGAACCCCCATGTTTATTGCAGCACTATTTACAATAGCAAAGAAATGGAATCAACTTAAGTGTTCACTGATGGATGAATGGATAAAAAAATGTGGTATATATACACAATGGAATACTATGCAGCCATAAAAAGGAATGGCATCCTGTCATTTGCAGCAACATGAATGCAACTGGAGGTCATTATCTTAAGTGAAATAAGCCAGGCACAGAAAGACAAATATCTCATGTTCTCACTTATATGTGGGAGCTAAAACATTTGATCACATGGCAGCAGAGAGTGGAAAGTTAGATCATAGAGACCGGGAATGGTGAGGGTGGGGGGTGAGTGGAGGATGAAGAGAGGTGGGTTGCAGAGTACCAACATACAGTAAGATAGAAGGAATGAATTCAATGTTTGGTAGCACAGCACGACGACTACACTTAACCAAAATGTATTGTACTAGGGTGATGGGTGACAGACACCCTAAATACCCTGATTTGATTGCTACACATTATATACATGTAAAACAATTTCACATGTGCCCCATAAATTTGTACAAATAAAAAAATAATTATATCTTCTAAGAGAAGCCTTTCTTGACTATCCACTACTCCTGTGCTTCATTTTCCTTGACAGCACTGATCTCCATTAGACATATCAAACATTTTACTCTTTTTATTTGAATTTTCTGTACCATCTCCCTCCCCTTCTGCCACCTTCAGTAGAATGTAAGCTCCACTAGAGTAGGGACATTTGTCTGTTTTGCTCAATGCCATGCCTTCAGCATTTTGAACTGTGCCCGCACTTAGGAGTTAAGAAATATGTATTGGAATGAACAAACAGATGAAAACATCATGGTTCTCTTCTGGCCATAAAGCCTCTCTCACTAAGGACTCCAAGCCAATCCAGATTATTCCTCCATTCTCTCCATCGTCTTTCCTTGTCCATCTATCAAAACAAACAAACAAAATTTCCACCACCCCTCATTCTTCTGACAAAGAGAACTCCCATCCCTGGCAATCATATCAAGTCAAATAAATGAATTCATATTTGGGAAACAGATGAGCCACATAGTAATTGCTCACTTGCAGACTGAATTCAGAAAAGTCATTCCCATACTAAAAGCTTGCAGGGACTTGGACTAGCTCTACCATGACAGTAAAATATATGTTCACAATAGTTCAGAACTGTTTTTTACCTCCACATTGTCATTCAATCTAAATTTTCCCTTTTAATATTTATTCCTCTTAATGTTAATATTATGTTAATTTTTTTCTCCCTTTAAAGTAAAAATCCAGACTTCTTGTAGTAGAATTCCTATTGGAATATTTAAATAACACTTTATTCTCACCATTCTAGAGTATTTACATATAAACAGGTCTAGAGGCCTGGGGGCCTGGCCACAGAGCACACTGGTTACAGAGGGAGATTACTCAGCTGAAGTTGCTCTGAAGATTATCACCTTCTGTAAAGCAACCTGGACTAAGAGCTAACCTCCTTTCACCCTGTAAGTAATTGAAAATCATCTTATTAAGGACAACGTGATAAACCCTCAGGCTACCCTATAGGTAGCCACTAGGTTATCTGGGAGAAGAAAGGAGGAGATGGTGCATGTGCCCAGGTCATGGGGGCTGGGCGGGGGGGAAGCTTCTTACTCCCTGGGCCATGGTGTTCTCTCAAATGCACCTGACTCAGAGGGTGAGCATCTGTGTTAATAGTGATTCCTCAGCTGCTAAGGCATCCAGCAGCACTGGTAGAGAGCAGGACCCTTTGGGAATTGTTATGGGCTGAATTTTGCCCCCCTCCAAATTCATATGGTGAAACTTTAACCCTCAGTACCTCAGAATGTGACTGTATTGGGAGATAGGGCCTTTAAAAAGGTGATTAAGTTAAAACGAGGCCGTTAGAGTGGGCTCTAATCCAGTAGGACTGATATCCTTATAAAAAGGGATTACTGCACACAGAAAGCCACACAGAAAGGGATGCACACACACGAGGAAAGATCATATGCTGACACGGTGAGAAGGTGTCCATCTGCAAGGTAAGGAGAGAAACCAACCCTGCTGACACCTTGATCTTGAACTTCCAGCCTCAAGAACCAAGAAAATAAATTTCCATTGTTTAAGCCACCCCATCTGTGGTATTTTGTTACAGCAGCCCTAGCAAAATAATACAGAGATAGGCATTATTAAGTCTCCTGGAGGACAGTCTGGAAGTGTGGCCTGCCCCCCAGGTGCCCTATCCTATATCCCATCCAGGGGGAGGAGCATCCTATAGGGGAGCTGGGCGTGGTCAGGGTGAGGAGGAGCTTTATCTCCTCTGCCCTAGGGAGTCCAAGAGGTCTCCTTCCCGCAACCGGGACTTGCATTACACTTTGTCCAATTAACATGTGCGCTGCAAGTGGTGTTCCACTTAAACAATTCAGAGTTAGGGGAGATAACTCTTTGTTCCAAGAAGCTCTGATTTCCTATTTGCAATGAATCCATGAAACATTCACTTTCCAGATTTATCTAGGGAAACAAACTTTCCACAATTGGGGTGATAACGGTGAATCAGAAGTCAGCTGTTTCACAGCTGGGAGCATTGACACCACTCTGCTTACTGATATTCTAATTCTCAAACTTAAAGAACATTGTTGATGGTGGCAGGAAGACTCCTCTTTTGCGACTACAGGAAGAAATAAAAAGCATGTGTGCACAGGTGTGTAGTTTGCCTGCTTTACCTTTGGGTAAATCACTGTTTTTTGGTAAAAGACCTGTGAAATTCTGTGCATTTGTAGCAGACAGCTTTACACAGCAATTCACCATTGATTTGATTTCTCCCCCTCGTTGGCTATAAAGGCACTTATCAGCACCAGTGCATTTGTTTGTTCATTCATTCAACAAAAACTTATTGCTAGACTCAGAAACAGATCTACCCGCTAGACTCAGAAGCAAACCATGCGACACGATGCCTGCCCTTGGGGGAGGCAAGGTCTGGCCTGGTGGTCAGACACGAGTTCTGAGAAGTCCCTCCGCACCTGGCGATGCTCACGCAGGGGTGGGTGCAGGGTGGGAAAGGGCGTTGAGGAGGGAGGGGCAGGGAAGGCTGCAGACAGGAGGTGACCCCCAAGGAGGCGTTTTCCAAGGCAGGGCAGCGTTAGACACGGCCCTCGGCTCTTGCAGAGGAATGGGGCTGTGAAGGGGCTCACATGTCTGGACCCTCACGTGAAAGAATGGCGTGCAGGGGACCAGAGAAAGGGGTCAGTTGGTGAAGGGTCACATATATTCTGGTAAAGACTCTGTACCTGATCCTATGAGCCATGGAGAGCCAGAGAGAAGTTTTGAATTGAGAGATTCAATATACAAATAGACAACGGCCAGCCCGTGTGTGAAAACAGATCTCCAACTCACAATCTGCCCAGGAAGCACTGAGCCCGGGAAACCAACCCTTATCTACAGTAGCTCCTGTAACCATTGGCCCCAAATGGCCCAGGACTTGATTAGTAGCTGGCAGCTTCCCTAGTTTTTGTTCCTGCTCCCAACTTAGGACCAACCAGAGAAAGCCAGGTATGTCCCCTGACCAATCCCATATGATGCCTCTTCTATTATAGTTAGCTGCCTCCAGCTTCCCCATGCCAACAGCCTCCACTCAGGCACACCTGAAGCTGTCCCTTTGCCCCACTAGGAACCCTTCCCACTCCCCTGCCTGCCTTTGAGTCTGCCAAATGCAAGTGACAGTGGCCGGCTCCCTTGCTAGAGCAACCTCTGAATAAATGGCCTTTGCTTCTTCTCACTTGGTTGGTTTTTGTTTATTTCTACAGAATCCAGGGAAGACAACTCAGACAGTATGTGGAGAACAGACTAAAGGTGGAAGGGACAGCTGGTGGCTGTGATTGTTTCCACCCTGGGCAGGGACTCCCGTGCTGAGTTACATTAACTGTCTTTTGTTTGTCTGATTTGGCTTTCCTTGGCAGGTGCAGAGTAGGAGTTAGGGCTCATGACTTGAGGATGAAAGATAAGACCCAAGGTCTCTCCTCTCAAGGAGAGGAGGATTCTTCAGCTTGAAGCTAAGGAGAGATGCTTCTAGGTGGGCCCTGGGCTGAAGAAGCATTTGAGCAGCAACATCTGATTATGAGTTTCAATTTGTTCCCTGTTCTGTTCTAATTTCCCTTTTTTAGTCCTAAACCTTCAGCAAAGCCTACTCTACAAGATAAGTGTGCATCAGCTGTACTCTGTGGAGTGGAGGGAGGTTCCTGCTCCACTTGGGGAGCTGATGAGGGTTGCCCCAGCATGGTGGAGAAGCCTAGACAGCCCCTCAGTACTTGGGCACCCCAGAAGCCCAGAGGACATGATAACATATAAATAGCTAATTCTTTTTCTTTAGTTGTTTCAGTCATATAATCTTGATATGCATCAGAAAACATCAGTGTTATTACTTTAATATAATCAGTGATTTTGACTATTTCTAGTAGTCTCTTGTATTTGCATCAACTGACATATAGTTAAAATGTGAAGTTTTTTTCTTTTTTGCATTTTAGGAAATCTTGTTATCCGAACAGCTTGATGAGTATACCTTTGAATTTTTACCTACATATTATCACATTTTCCTTAATGAAATGTTGGATGCCTTTTAATTATTTCAAAATTTTAGGTCTTTTTGTGGGCAGTACTCTAGAAATATAGTGACTTGGAGGACTCTAGAGATCGGCACTTGTTACTTTATGCTTTTGTGTTACTTATGCAAAGAGCAATGTCCAGCCATGTGATTGCAGTTGGGCACCAGCACAGAAGAGAACAACACTACAGGTTTCTCGTGTCCAGACCATCTGCTAATCTCCTGGAATAGGCCTGAGAAGCTCTCCACCGTGGGTGGGAAACTCCACTTGAGTTGTCATGGATATCACTCTGTGACAGTGCCTAAAACAACGGCTGACACGTTACAGGTGCTCAATAAATACATATTGATTAGATGGAAGCTTACAGTTACCCTTGTGGTCTGCTGTGATTTCCACCTCTCTGGTCCTTCCATAAAAAATAAGATAATTCTGGAGACCCCCAAACTCACCAACAGCAGAGAATGTTTGTGACTGACTTGACTCACTTGGGGCCTCCCCAGACTGGACTTAACCTGGTCTAAGCATCCTCTTTGAGGTAGGGTAGCTGAAAGTTGCTCTAATCCGTGGCCCGTGGGGGGTCTCACCTAGATGTTAGGGACACATTTTGTGCATAGTATTTGTAGCAAGGCCATCAGCGCTAGAGGCTGGATGACGGCAAGTGGGAAGGAGTATGCTTGCTGCTCCCCAGTAGTTGCTCTGCTTGTCACTTTTTTACTGTTAGGTTTTCTTTTTGTTTCGGGGAAGAAAATAACATTTTTTATGGCATACAGTTGCATCCTTGGAAAAATCCCGTATCAGGTCACATAATTAAGATCTGTAGGAGAAGTGGGTACCTGAGTAGAACGTGTTAATAAGGGATCAGTGTGCCTGTAAGGGTGCTTGCAAATGGCTTTTTAAAAAGTCGATATTCACATTTTATTTACTTAACCAGACACTTCTGGGTATCTTCAGAGAGTATTTTCACAACAATACTAAGATGTTATTTGCCTTTTTCATTGAGTTGACATTTGGTGCAAACACAATGGGGGTAAAACTGGAGCCTTAGCACAAATCCAGGCAATGATGAAGCATTCAATGATGAAGCAGTAAAAATTGTTAATTTTATTAAGTCTTGGCACTTGCATGTATGCCTTTTTACTATTCTGTGTGATAAAGTGGGAATTATGCATAAAGTACTTCTGGTTGCTTTGAGAAAGATAAGTGTCTTGGGGAAAAGCATTTGTGAGATGTTTGAGCGCTCAGCTGGACTAACTACATTTTTCAGGAACACTATTTTTCTTTGAAAGAATGATTGGCAAACTGGTTTTTTTCAGACTTGGATATCTGGCAGACATATTCTCAAAATTGAAATAAGTGAGTGTGCTATTCCAGGAAAAAACAAGTCACAGTATTGTTGCTAATGATAAAATCTGAGCTTTCAGGTGAAAATGACAATTTTGGAAAACTTGTATCCACCCCCACAAACTGAACAGTTTGCCAATACTCAAAGATTTTCTGCTAAGATCAATGACAATATTACAAATGTGATTGAGAAAATTCAATGAATCGATATTTTCCGAATTTCCAATGATTTATGTTACAAAATTGTTCATGTGTTACAGATTCAGTAATGGCTTTATTAATTTAAAATACATTAAAAATATTTAAAAATTTTTCTCCTCAGTTGCAATTTCAAATATTGTTTACGTATCAGTAGAAATTACTCGCGTAAAGAAAAGCTCTTGGGGTTCTTCAATACTTTTTATGACTATGAAATTTCCTGAGACCATAAAGTTTATGAGCCAGTGGCTTAGACTACAACAGTTTTGGCAAGAATTGTCAATTATCAAATTCACATTAATTTCCTTGTTTCAAGTGAGCTACAGTCTCTCTTTTAATAACAAAGCCAGTCGTAGTTCCTCCATCTTTTTACAAATTGACAAAAAAGGTCTACATTCGTGACGTCCGACACGATGCTCTGCAATTCGCGCCTCGTGGAGCGGCGCAGTGGAGCCAGCGGACACCGGCACCCGGTGGGACGTCGCCCCGGGGGCGTCTGCTGTTCGGAGGCACGTTACGCGCTCGCTCTCCGCGCTCGGAAGGCGACGAGCTAAGCGGCGCGCATGGGGTCGCTTGTATCCCGCGCTGCTCGGAGGCGCGGGAGCCGCCCGGCCGGGAGGCACGTGGCGCGCGGCGGGGCCCGCCCTCAACCGCCGGCGCCGGGGCGGCCGCGCGGGCCCTGCTCGGTTCCGGCGACGGCCGAGGACCGCAGTCCGGGCTTGGGTCCGGGCTTGGGGCCGTGTGTGCCGTGCGCGGACATGCGGGAGATTAACTCTAAAAGCTCCGTTTTCCCGTGGGACGTGGTCTCCGCAGCCTGAGACCGGTGAGTAACTTTGTCGCATCGTGCGGTTCCCTCGGGCGCGGGGCGGGGCGGCGGTCACAGTGACGGAACTCGGCACGTTCGCCAACGGCCGGGGCCGCGCAGCGGTCGCGCCTCCTCCTCTTCGCTTCCGCTTCTTACCTCCCGGGAGACGGGCGCCGAGAGGCTGCAGTCGGTGTCCTGTGTCCCCAGCGGCCGGAGAAGCAAGGGACGGAGGGGACAGATGGATGTGTGATTTGTCTGCTGCTTGGCAGTGGCCCAGGGGCTTGTGCCGCAGCTGCCTGGTGGGCGCCAGCACAGCCTCTGCGGGGGCATAGCGAGGTGTGTGTGTGTAAAATTCAGCAAACGCTTGCACTTTCAGTCGTGCTTCGCGATAAACACCTTTAACATTTTGTCGTGTTTGCGTTCAGGGTTCCCTCGGGATTTTTTCTGTGCTTTTTTTTAAAAATAAATAAATCATCAGTGATAAAGCAAAGCAAAAACCACCTTCAACCATGACCTCCAGCTCATTGCTCTGGCCCCAGCCCCCGCAGCGACTGCTGTGAACCTGGTGTGTGTGATGTCAGTCCCTTTTTAGGTCTAGGATTTTATATGCATCTATAGATCCGTAAGCAAGATATTATGTTGTAGGTATGTTTTTTAAAAAGTTTACGTAAATAATGGAATAAGATACATGTATCTATCTTTTTCACACTGTTCTTAGGTTTTTGAGATCTATCGTCGTCATCTATTTATTGACAGTCACTGTTTTTAATGTCTGCACAATATTTCATCGTGTGGTTGTCACGGGTTTTATTTGGCTGCTCCTCTATGGCTGAGCATTTAGGTTTTCCCATTCTTCGCTGTTACAAACAGCGCTGAAATGCACATCCTTTTTCACATCTTGTATACCCGTATGAGTTTTTAAAAGCTATAACTTAGGCCGGTTGCTCACGCCTGTAATCCCAGAACCCTGGGAGGCCGGGGTGGGAGGATCCCTTGAGGCCAGGAGTTCAAGGCCAGCCTGGGCAGCAAAGCAAGACTCACTCTACCAAAAAAAAAAAAAAAAAGAAAAGATGTAATCTAGAAGTATGTGGTTTGCCTTTAAAATTTATTTTACTATTTTAATGCACAAACATTTGTTAGTTTTAATAGTCAGATTAATTAGTATTTTTTTTCCTTTATGGCTTGTATTTTTTGCAACTTTTTGAAGAAATCTTTCCCAGTGTCAGATATAAAAATGTCACTAATACTTTCTTTTCTCTATTTGAATAAGAAAGACTTTTGTTTTTATTAGATTCTGGTACTTGAGAGAAAAGTAAGAGAATTAAAAAGTAAATGAGCCTGTTCATACAAAGGAGCTTAATTCTTTTTTTAAAAATTTAATTAATTAATTTATTTCAGAGTATTATGGGGGTACAGACATTTAGGTGACATGTATTGCCTTTACTCTGCCCCAGTCAGAGCTTCAAGCGTGCCCATCCCCCAGAGAGTGCACTCTGCTCCCCTTAGGTGTGAATTTACCCGTCCCCCCCCCCCCCCCGCCTGCCTGACCCCCGATGAATGTTACTTCCATATGTGCATGTAAAGGTTGATCAATTAATGTGCTACTTCCATATGTGCACATGTAAGCTGATCAATTAGTATCAACTTGATGGTGAGTACATGTGGTGCTTGTTTTTCCATTCTTGAGCTACTTCGCTTAGAAGAATGGCTCCAGTTCCATCCAGGATAATACCAGAGGTGTTAGTTCACCATGATTTTTTGTGGCTGAGTAGTACTCCATGGTATACATAAACCACATTTTTTTAATCCACTCATGTATTGATGGGCACTTGGATTGTTTCCACATCTTTGCAATTGTGAATTGTGCTGCTATAAACATTCGAGTGCAGATGTCTTTATTATAGAATGTCTTTTTTTCCTTGGTAAACATCCAGTAGTGGGATAACTAGATCAAATGGTAGTTCTACTTTTAGTTCTTTGAGGTAGCTCCAGACTCCTTTCTGTAGATGTTGTACTAGTTTAATATTTTCTTTTAAATATTTAAAGTGCCATTCATATTTGGACCTTTAGCTGATCTGGAATGTATTTTGTGAGCAGTGTATGGTAAAGATCTGTATTTTTTCTGTATTGGTAACCAGCTATTCCAGGGTCATTTGCAGAATGGCCCATCCTTTTCCTAAGGACTTGCTATGCCATCCATCACTTACTTAGCAGGCTATATATGTATGTTATATATATGCACTTTCCCTTGGTTTATTTTTCTGTCTCTAGTCACTGTTTAATTATAACATTTTTATAACATTGATTATATATCATTTTTATTGTGGTAAAAGATATAACATTAAAATTTACCATTTGAACTGTTTTTAAGTATACAATCCAGTGGTGTTAAGTACATTCATAAAGTTATGTGACTATCACCACTATCTATTTCAAGCAGGAACTTTTTCATTTTTTCAAACAGGAACTTTGTACCCAGTAACAATAACCCTCCTTTTCCTCCTCCCCTCGTAACCTCTGTTCTACTTTTTCTGAATTTGACTGGTCTAGGTACCTCACGTAAGTGGAATCATACAATATTTATCCTTTTGTGTCTGGCTTATTTCACTAAGTATAATGTTTTAGAAGGTTTGCCACGTTGTAACATGTGTTAGAATTTCATCCTTTCTAAGGCTGAATCATATCCCATTGTATTTTATCCATTCATCTGTTGATGGACATTTGGGTTGCTTCTACCTCTTGGCTATTGTGGATAACGCTGCTATTGGTGTGCAATACTGTTTGAGTCTCTGCTTTTAATTCTTTTAGGTGTACACCTAGAAGTGAAATTGATGGATCATATGATAATTCTATGTTTAACTTTTTGAGGAGCCACCATACTGTTTGACACAGAAGCTGCACCATTTTACATTCCTACCCACACACAAGGGTTCCAATTTCCCCACATCCTTACCAATATTTGTCATTTTCGGTTTAAAAAATTTTTTTATTGTGGATTTGATTTGCATTTCTTTAATGACTACTGATGTTGAGGGTCTTTTCATGTGCTTATTGGCCATTTGTATATGTGTTTTTGAGAAATACCTATTCAATCCCCATGTTTTGGATTGTTTGTTTTTGTTCAGTTGTAGGAGTTCTTTATATAATCTAGAAATTAATCTTTTATCAGATATATAATTTGCAAATATTTTCTCCCATTCTGTGAGTTGTCTTTTCACTCTCTTGATAGTGTCATTGATGCACAGAAGTTCTGAGTTTTGATAAAGTGCAGTTTATCCATTTTCTATTTTGTTGCCTGTGCTTTTGGTGTCATATGCAAGAAATCAACACCACATACAATGTCAGGAAGATTTTTCCCTAAGTCTTATTCTAGAATGTTTATAGTTTTATATCTTATGTTTAGGTCTTTGACTCATTATGAGTTTTTTTTTGCAGATGGTGTAAGGATTAAACGGCATTCTTTTGCATGTGTATATACAATTTTCTCAATACTACTGCTTGAAGAGGCTGTCCTTTCCCCATTGGATGATCTTTGCACCCTTTTCAAAAATCACATGACCATACATGTAAGAGTTTCCTTCTGAACTTTCTATTTTATTCCATTCATCTGTATGTCTGTTTTTATGTCAGTACCACACTCTTTTGATTAGTGTAGCTTTGTAGTAAGTTTTGAAATCAGGAAGTGTGAGATCTCCAACTTTATACTTCATTTTCACAATTGTTTTGGCTATTTGGGGTCTCTTGCAATTCTGTATGAATTTTTTAAAAAACAGATTTATTGAGATATAAATAATGTATCATAAAATTCACCCATTTAAAGCGTTCAATCCATTGGGTCTTAGTATGTCCCAGGCAATCACTTATCTACTCTGTCTCTATATATTTGTCTATTCTGGATGCATTTTCTATATTACTTCTATCTAACTGTAATTATATATCTTTTGAGCAACATCTCCCCACCCTCTACTCCCCCCTAAACACCCAAACTTCTGGTAAGTACCCTTCTACTCTCTATTTCTATGAGATCAACTTTTCAGATTGCACATATAAGTGAGATTATGCAATATTTGTCTTTCTGTATGTGATTTCTTTCACTTCACATAATATTCTCCAGTTTCATCCATGTTGTTGCAAATGGCAGGATTTCACTCTTTTTTATCGCTGAGGAGTATTCCATTGTGTGTATACATCACATTTTCTTTATTCATTTATTCATTAATATAAACTTAGGTTTCTTCTGTATTTTGGCTATGTGAATAGCGCTGCAATAAATATGGAGTGCAGATATCTCTTCAACATACTGATTTCATTTCTTTTGGATGTATAGCTGTTAGTGGGATTACTGGATAATATGGTAATTCTATTTTTAATTTCTGATGAATCTGGATAATATGGTAATTCTATTTTTAATTTCTGATGAATCTCCATACTGTTTTCCGTAATGGCATTACTAATTTGCATTCCCACCAACAGTGTGTTAAGAGTTCCTATTTCTCCATATCCTCGCTGACATTTATCTTTTGTCTTTTTGGTAATAGTCATTCTAACAGGTGTGAGGTGATATTTCATGGTAACTTTGATTTACATTTCCCTGATGATTAGTGATGTTGAGCATTTTTTCATATACCTGTTAGCCATTTGTGTGTCTTTTTCTTTTTTTTTTTGAGAAATGTTTATTCAGATCTTTTGCCCATTTTTAAATGCATTATTTGTATCTTTTGCTATTGAGTTGTTAGAGTTCCTTATATCTTTCAGAAATTAACTCCTTGCCAGATGTATAATTCACAAATATATTCTCCCATTCTGTAGGTTGTCTGTTCTCTCTGTTGGTTGTTTCCTCTGCTGTGCAGGAGCTTTTTAGTTTGAGGCAATCCATTTGTCTGTTTCTGCTTTTGTTGCCTGTGCTTCTGAGGTCTTAGCCAAAAAATCCTTGCCCAGACCGATGTCATGAAACATTTTCCCTATGTTTTCTTCTAATAGTATCATAGTTTTGGGTCTTATACTTTAGTCTATGTTGAGTCCATTTTGAGTTGATTTTTGTATATGGTGAAAGATAGGGGTCTAGTGTCCTTCTTCTGCATGTGGATACATAGTTTCCCCAGCACGATTTATTGAAGAAACTATCCTTTCCCCACGCCTTTGTCAAAAATCAATTGGCTGTAAATGTGTGGATTTGTTTCTGGGCTGTCTATTCTGTTCTTCTGGTCTATGTATCTGTTTTTATGCCAAATACCATACTCTTTTGGTTACTATAGCTTTGTAATATATTTTGAAGTCAGATAGCGTGATGCTTCCAGCTTTGTTATTTTTGCTCAGGATTGCTTTGGCTATTTGGGGTCTTGTGTGGTTCTGTACAAATTTTAGGACTGCTTTTTCTATTTTTGTGAAAAATGTCATTGGTATTTTGATAGGGATTACATTGAACTGTAGAATGCTTTGGGTAGCATGGACATTTTAACAATATTAATTTTTCTAATCTATGGACACGGGATATCTTTCCATTTATTTTTATCATCTTTAGTTCCCTTCATCAGTGTTTTACAGTTTGCCTTGTAGAGATATTTTACCTCCTTGGTTAAATTTATTACTAGGTATTTTATTCATTTTTGTAGCTATTGTAAATGGGATTGTTTTCTTGATTTGTTTTTGTTTGCTATTAGCGTAAATAAATGGTACTGATTTTTGTAAGTTGATTTTGTACCCTGTAACTTTACTGAATTCATTTATTCTAACAGGTTATTGGTGGAGTCTTTCGGTTTTTCTACATATACAATCATGTCATCTATAAACAAGGACAATTTGACTTCCTGTTTTCCAATTTGGATGGCTTTTATTTCTTGCTCTTGCCAAATTCCTCTGGCTAGGACATCCAGTAGTACATTCAACAGAAGTGGTAAAAGTAGGCATCCTTGTCTTGTTCCAGATCTTGGGAGTAAAGCTAACTTTTAACCTTTAGTATGATGTTCACAGTGGGTTTGTCATATATAGTCTTTATTACGTTGAGGTACATACCTTATATACCTAATTTTTTCAGAGTCTTTTTTTAATCATCAATGGATGTTGAATTTTTTCAAGTGCTTTTCTGTTTCTATTGAAATGATCATATGATTTGACTTTCTGTTATGGTAGTGTATCACATTTATTGATTTGTGTATGTTAAACAATACTTGCATCCCTGAGGTGAAGCACACTTGATCATAGTGAATCATCTTTTTAACGTGCTGTTGGATTTGGTTTGTGAGTATCTTGAGAATTTTTGCATTTATGTTCATCAGGAATATTGGTCTGTAGGTTTTTTTGTTGTTGTTGTATCTTTGTCTGGTTTTTGCATTTTTCATTTCTTCATTGTATTTTTTAGCTCCAGGATTTCTGTTTGATTTTTTAAATTATTTCAATCTCACTGTTAAATTTATTTGATAAATTTCTGAATTGTTTCTCTGTGTTTTATTGAAGTTTGCTAAGCTCCCTTAAGGCAGTTATTTTGAATTCTTTGTGTGAGAGATTATGCATCTTCTCTGTAGGGTCAGACACTGGCACCTTATTTTGTCCATTTGATGAGGTCATATTTCCCTATTTATTCTTGATTCTTGTGGATGTGCATTAATGTCTGCACATTGAAGAATTAGGTATTTATTCCAATATTCATGATCTGACTTTGTTTGTGACTGTCTTTCTACAGTAGGCCTTTCCAGAAATTCTCAGCAGACTACCCATTGTGTTCCGTAAGCCCATGACTTCTACAGCTGTTTCAGTGCTAGAGGTTGCTCTAAGCCCAGGTTTGCTGCAAGTCTTGGGATGGCTCCAAAGCTGATGTAGCACTCAACCTGGATATGCCTGGGGAAGACCTAAAGAGGGTACCTGGGCTGTGTGGGAAAGCTGGCTAGGGGCTTAAGCCAAGATATCACTTGGCTCATGCTTCTTATAGCATGGAGCTGCTGAACAGCCTGTCTGATGTGACTTGTCCTCTGTCTGGAATGGAGAACAACCATAATTTTCTGCATGCTGGCTATTGCTAGGCCCACCCCTTCTCTTTGTAGGTGGCCTTGGGTGGTTTAGCTCTGCTGGCATTTGCAATGCTTCCCATGGGACCCAGGATGGTGGGGAAGCTGAGTGTGCACTTTGAACTCACTTTTTCCCTGTAGAAACTTGAGTCCAGGGGAATTCTCTGTGTGTGGTACTATGCCAGCTTGGGGGAGAGGTGTCACGGTCATTGAGAAACATTCCCTTTACCATCCAATTGTGATTTTTCTCAGATTTGTAGTCCAAGGGAGGACCACAGCTTCACTCCCAAGTTCTGGAATATTCAGGGTGATAATCTTGCTACTGGATAGTTGTTAGTTGGAGTTCTGTGGGGGAGAGTGAAGTTGGGGGATTCCTACTCTGCCATTTTGCTGACATACCATAAGAATTTTAAGGTGGATTTTTTTGTTTCTTCAAATAGAATTTATGGGGATTTTGAATAGGATTGCATTGAATCTATAGATCTTTTTGGGTAGCATTGACATTTCAACAATAGTAAGTCTTCCAATGTATGAACACAGGATGTCTCTCTATTTATTGGTGTCTTTTTAAATTTCTTTCAATAATATTTTGTAGTTTTTAGTGACCAATATTTTGCCTCCTTGGTTTATTCATAAGTACTTTATTAATTTTGATGCTACTGTAAATGGGATTATTTTCTTAATTTCCTTTTTGGATTGTTCATTGTTAGTGTCCAGAAACATAACTAATTTGTCTATGTCGATTTTATGTCCTATAATTTTGCTGAATTCATTTATTGGTTATAACAGTTTTTTTTTGGTGGAATCTTTAGAGTTTTCTACATATAAGTGCATGTCATCTGGAAAAAGAATTTCTTCCTTTCCAATTTGGATGTCTATTATTTCTTTTTCTTGCCTAATTGCTTTGGCTAGGCCTTTCAATGTTATTGTGGATAGAATTGATGAAAGCGGGCATTCTTGTCTTGCTCCTGACCTTAAAGGAAAATTTTCAGTCTTTCACCATAAAGTATAATATTCAACGTGGGTTTTTCACATGTGGCTTTTATTATGTTGAGATAATTTCCTTCTATCCTAATTGCTTCACTTTATTTTTGAAATCACAAGCAATTGAAAGTGATCATTGAGGCTTCTGTTAAAAGGTCTTCTGGAAGAGCTGCCCCAGTTTTAAGATAAAAGAATATTGCACTTTAAGATAAACTAACTTTCTGATCCTCTTCAAAGAAGGAAAGTATTGTTTCATCTGTGCTTTTCTGAGACTAAAAGCATACTGCAGAAAACCCTAATTTAAAAATGAACACTGCAGGGTACAGTAACATAGTAAAGTACCTGCCATTTGAGAATCCTAGAGAATACTTTATTGTAAGAATTACAGTTAACATAATAATAGTATAAAGTATAATAATTAGTATCAATATCCACAGTATTTTTCATTTCAGTGGTCTAAGATGCAAAAGTTTGCAGGTATAATCATGTTCTCTAATATCAGAGCAGGTGGGATATCAATTCTGTCACCATGATTTGCAATGATGATAACCTTTCCCTTTAATGAAAGATTCTTGCCCAATGTCACATGTCCTGAAACTGTGAGGTGATCCAATTCAAGCATATCTGGTATACTTTAAAATCTTCTTAGATAATCTAGAACCTTTGTAAAAGAAGTGCTAATTTAACCAAGCATACCGTAGGAAATTCCCACTTTTCACTCATCATCAAAGATCCTGCATTAAGGCTGTAGGGGTTTGACATCATAAGCAAGAGACCTGATGTGGTTTTGACAGGCAGAAAATGGCTCCTTGAAACATTAATACCTAGAGAATTCTCAGAACTTTTAATGGCAGCCCCTACTGCAGTATCTAATTGATACATTCAGTCCTCCATGCACAGTCTTTGGCGTCACAGTGATTTTGCATGTCAATGGCATTATGCTCCTGAAGTCTTCTAATTGCTGCAAGAGAAATCCATAGGTTGTTTGTGTTAAATATTTTGAATTTTGATACAGACTTGAACTCATCAACGTGTGCTTTTGGTACTTGAGCAATTCCCACCAGTCTCTAAGTTTGTCTTCATGTTGAATGAGTATCCCATCCTTTACACCTGCGTGTGTTTTGCTTGTGACTTCCATGACAAATTCATAGCGTTTTCCATTGGGTGGGTTCATTAGATGATTAAGAATATAAGGATCCACCATGGCACCCAGATTATCTATATTAGACACAAAAATATATCTCTGCCATTTCCCATAAGGGTATCAAGTGAACCAGAGTTGTAGAAACTGGCATAGACATCACCATGACCTGGAGGGTGCCAACCTTCTGTATTTTCCCTTTGCTAAATGAAGTAAAGATTCTTTATTAATCCTTGGCTACCTGCTTTGATTAGAAGTGTAGATTTTTACACAATGATTGTACTTCTTTTGTATTTTTTTGAAATCTTCATTTATGTTAAAAAGTTCATTAAAACAAGAGGAACATCTGTATTGTAGGTTTTGTTCAAATGTTCAGTTTGCTCAAACATCAGATCCAAAAAGGTGTTATCATTCCTCACACTAATAAGATTTTTAGGGCCTTTGCAACCCATGCGCATTCCCAGACCACCATTGAGTTTCACCACCACTAGCTTGTTCAACACAGAAGATATATTATCAGGCAAGCCTCTGGCCTTTATCTTTTTATAGGGTTGAATTGAATCTTGTGGAGGTCTCTGAATTTTCCCCCAATCCATAGAAGGCCTTTTTCTTGTAAAAATCTATGAAATAGCTTCTGAAATCCATCAAGATCTTTTTTAGTGTGTTCAAACTCATGTATTTTTTTCTAGTTCCATCTTCACAGATAATTCCAGCTCTTTTTGAATGTCTTCTTGGAACTGAGAAGCACCATCTTGAGACATTGCTTTGCTAAGATCACCCTCCACTTCCTTTAGCAGCTGGGAAATTGGCAGCATTTATGGCATCCTGGGAAGAGGGCTTGCAGGCTGAGAGAAAATAACCTCTGAGGCATCCTTCTCTCTCCCTGTCTTCCCTCACACATGCACACCTTGAGCCCCTTGCCAGCAGTCACAGCCCAACTGCTGACCCCCCCACCCACTCATCTGCTGACCCCCCTACCCACTCATCTGCTGGCTCCTGACACCTAAAACCCCTACTTTTTCCTAAACACCTGTCCTCCTCCTGCATTTGGAGCAGCCTCTATTCCTAATTTGTTGAGTGCTTTTATCTTGTAAGGGTGTTGAAATTTTATCCAATGCTTTTCTGCATCAATTGAGATGATTTCATGGTTTTTCCCCTTCATTTTGTTAATATGGTATATTACATCGATTGATTTTCATATGTGGAACCATGCTTGTATTCCATAAATAAATCTCACTTGGTCATGATATATAAGTTTTTGAACATGATGCTTAATTCAGTTTGCTAATATATTGTTGAGGATTTTTTTGTCAGTGTTCATAAGTGATATCGATGTGTACTGTTCTCTTCTTGTGAGGTCTTTGTCTGGCTTTGGTACCAGGGTAATGCTGGCCTCATGCAACGAGTTAGGACGTGTTTTCTCTTCTCCAATTTTTCAGAAAAATTTTAGAGGAGTTGGTATTAATTTTCTTTAAATATTTGGTAGAATTCACTAGTGAAGATAAATGTATAAGGTGTTGAATATGCCAGTGATCACCCTGATTTGATCATTACACAATGTATACATGTATCGAAACATACCAATGTACTCCATAAATATATACAACTATTATGTGCCATTTAAAAAACAAAACAAAATAAAATAATTCACCAGTGAAGCTATCAGGTCCAGGGTTTTTCTTTGTTGTGAGATTTTTGATTATTATACCTTACTAGGTATAGGTCTACTCAGATATTCTATTTCTTTGTGATTTGGTCTTGGTAGGTTTTGTGTTTTTAGGAATTTATCTCATTCAGGTTGTCCAATTTGTGTCCAACACAGTAGTCTTTTGGCTTTTAATTGGTATATTTAGATCATTTACATTTAAAAGTGATATTTGGTTTAATATCTTCCATGTTAACATAAAACAGTTTTTTGGGAAATAATAGCAGCAATGTTAAGTGTAGCTGATGGGAAGTGAAATGAGTGGGCAGCAACACAGTAAGAGAAAGGAGAATATCTTCCATATTAATTATTTTAAATTCCTGGTCTGATAATTCCAGAATCTCCATCATATGTGAATCTGGTTCTTGCTTGCATTGTCTCTTCAGACTGTGTTTTTTTTTTTTTCCTTTTAGTGTATCATTTAATTTTTTTGAAAGCCAGACATAGTGTATTGGGTAAAAGGAACTTAAATAAATGGGTCTTTAGTATCAAGTTTTATATTTATCTGCCTAAGAGTTAGCCTGTGTTTATTGTTCGCTGTAGCTGTAAATGTCAGAGGCTAAAATTTTCAGGAGTGTCCTTATTTGTGTCTCCTCTGTTGCCTGCTGGTTTCCTGAGAGACTCCTCCTTAAATAAAGTCTTGGCCTTGAGGTACTTTCACCTGCAATCGTCTTTTATTACACAGAAACCCTTTTAACGTGGTGGTGAGGTGTGGGGAAGAGGATGTGTTCTGTAATCCCGCAGTTAGATTTCAGTCTGTCAGTGAGATTGTGGCCCTGGACTTCCCATTCACAAGTGCTTTTCAGCTCCGTTCCCCCCTTAAATGAGACAGGACTACCAGGACGGGTTAGCATTGGGTATTTCCCTTCCTCCACCTCAGAGACTAGAGTGGGCTGGAGTTAGGCATTTCCTTTCTCCCCAGCAGGTAAGGCTCTGGTAAAATAGTTTCTCTGATGTCAGGCCTTTGTTAAGGAGAACAGAATGCTCTGAGGGTGTTTCAAAATGTTTCCTTTTCCTCATTCCTTGCCAGAAGCGTGATCTTCACCCTGAGAGCCTGGTGGTGCTCCCGAAGGTAAAACTCACAGAAGTGTGGGTCCTCCTTTAAGCCTGTGTCTCCAGGAGATTTTATCTCCCCAGCCAGTGCATGGATTAGTCTCCAGTAAGTAGTCAAGTACCCTTCAAGTATTTGTACCAGTTGCTGGCTCCAGAAATCAGTTATGATTCTCTGTTTCACCTGTCTCCCCAATTTTCAGGGCAGCAATTTGCCCTGTGTCCTCAATTCTCTGATGAGAAGAATTTTGATTTTCGGTTTGTTCTACCTTTTTCTTGTGTGATTATGGGAATGTTGACTTCTAAGTTCTTCGCATGTTGCACCAGAACAGTTTTTAAAATAGATTATTCAATAGTATTTTACATAGGCCAAAATGTTGTTAACAGAAAGAGTTCTGTTTCTTTTTTCCTTTCTCTTTGTCTTTTATTTCCTTTTCTTGCCTTATTGCACCTGACTAAAACCTCAGTACAGTATTGCATACATGTTGTGAGATAGGACAGTCTTGCAGTGTTGCTTATCTCAGGGAGAAAGTGTTCAGTTTTTCACAGTTAAATATGATGTTTGCTGCCAATTTTTTATGGCTATCATTCATCATGTTGTGGAAATTTTTCTTCTTTTCCTGATTAGCTGAAAGTTTTTATCAATTGATGTTGAATTTTGTCAAATTCTTTTTCTGTACCTATTGAGATTATCACAGGGTTTTCCTTCTTTAGTCTTTTGATAAGATAAATGGCATTATTTTATTTTCAAATGATGAATCAACCTTGCTTTCCTGGAATAAGCCCCACTTGGTCATTATTAGTTTCCTAGGGCTGTAGTAGGAAAATGCCACAAACTGCGTGGCTTAGAACAATAGAAACTTACTGTCTCACGGTTCTGGAGGATAGAAGTCTGAAATCAAGGTGTTGTCAGTGCCACGTTCCCTTTGAAACCTGTAGGGGAAGGATTCATCTTTGCCTTTTTCAGCTTCTGTAGCTCCAGACATTCCTTGACATCTGGCAGCAAAATTCCATTCTCTATTTCCGTCTCCACGTGGTGCTCTCCCTTTGTCTCTTCACATTCTCCTTCCTCTAGGTGTGTGTCTGTCTCTGTGTCCAAGTTTCTCATTTTTGTAGGGACACTAGTCATATTAGGTTAGGGCCCACCCTAATGATGCCATCTTAATTTGGTTAAATCTGCAAAGATTTTATTTCCAAATAAGGTCTCTGAGGTACTTGGAGTTAGGACTTCAACATAGCTTCTTGTGGGGGAGTGCAGACACAATTCACCCCATCACAGTCATGATGTATAATAATTTCATATATTGATGGGTTTGATTTTTTAACATATTGCTAGAATTTTTATATTCATATGCATTAAGAATTTTTATTTGTACTATTTTTTTCTTGTAATGACTTTGTCTGGTTTTGTATCATTGCAATATGGCTTTATAAAATATTTTGGGACATGTTTCTTCTTTTACTTTTGGAAGATTTTGTGTGGAATTGACATCCTTTCCTCCATAAATGTTTGTGGTGGTCCCTTGTGAAGCTATTTGGGCCTAAATTTTTTTTTTTTTTGTTGGAAGCCTCCTAGATAAGAATTCATTTCCATTCTTGCTCGAAAAAAGAACAAAAAAAAAAATCATTTTTAAGAATGAATAATCAATTTATTTATTTTGTATTGAGTTGTGATATTTTGTATCTTTCAAGATATATTTGTCCATTTTATCTTAGTTGCTAAATTTGTTAGCATAAAGTTGCTCATATTATTCCCTTATCCTTTTCACGGCGGTGTCTTCTGCAGCGATGCTCCCACATTCATCTCTGCCATCAGCAATTTGGGTCTTCTTTTTCTTGGTCACATTGGCTTCAGGTTTATTAACTTTATCGTCATTTCAAAGAAGCAGATTTTGGTTTTATTTGTTTTTGCTATTGATTCTTTGTTTCTAATTTAATTTTTGCTTTTTATTTTATCCTTCCTCTGCTTGCTTTGGGTTTAACTTGCTCTTTTTTCCTCATTTCGTAAAGTGGTATCTTAGATTGATTCGTACTATTTCTTCTTATTTATATGTAATATTCATTCAATATTATAAATTTCCCCCTAAGCAATCCTTTAGCTGCATTTCACAAATTTCATATGTGTTTTTATTTTCATTCAATTCAAAATTTTTTATAATTTCCCTCGCTAATTCCTCTTTGACCCATGGGTTATATAGAAGTGTCCTGTTTAATTTCCAAATATTTAGAAGTATTTTTCTGGGTATATAGTTCTGTTATTAATTTCTACTTTAATTTTATTGTGGCCAAACAACAGACTTTATATATTATTTGGTTTATTGAAAAAATTTGAGGTTTGTTTTAGGCCCCATAATGGTGTGTACTTTGGTAAGTGTTCTATGTAAACATATAGAGAATATGTATTCTGTTTTTCTTTGCTGATTTTCTATCTTTGTTTTGTTTATAGTGGAGAAAGGAGTGTTGAAGTTCTTTAAGTTTTATCTATTTTTGTTTTATGTGTTCTGAAGCTCTGTTAGGTGTGTAAACATTTAGAATTATTATAAGTTTTTGATAAACTGTCATCCTTAACAATATGTAATGTCCCTCTTATCGCTAGTAATATTTGTTGTACTGATGTCTACTTCATCCAGTGCTGTCATAGCCAGTCCAGTTTTCCTTTGGTTTTTGTTTGAGTTATATATATATATATATTTTAACATTTTAATTCTCTTACTTTTAACGCATGTATATCTTTATATTCAAAGTGGGTTTCTTGTAAGCAAGATATAATTGAGTCTTGCATTTTAAATCCAATGTGACTGTTGCTGCCTTTTAACTGGAATATTTAGACCATTTGTGTTTAGTGGTTTTTGATATATTTGGCTTTCTACATCCTGAGCAGAAGTAAAAGCCTATTTTTGAAGTTTAATCAAGTCAATATTCATTTACATGAATTCACATATTTACCACTTTCTTTGTTCTTTATTTCTTCTTGCATCTAATATCTTTCTTTATATCCTTTTCTTTAATCCTTTTCTTTAATATTCTTTTCTTTTAACCAAATGCCATTCCTTACAATTTTCTTTTGAGTTTTCTTCTTCTGGTGAAGAATTCTTTCTTGTTTTTGTTTGTAAATATTTTTATTTTACCTCTATTCTTATAACATGTGTATGTGTGTTTGTGTGTTGTGTGTATGTTTGTGCACTAGGTAAAAATTTATAGACTGGCCATTAATTTTTTGAGTGCATTGATAAAATCATTCAGTTGTTTTCTGGCTTGTCCTACTGTTGAGAACTTGCCTGTCAGACTGAGTCCACCCTTTTATGGTAACCTGGGTTTTTCTCCCCACTCTGGCTACTTCTAAGCTTTTCTCTTTTTCTTTTGTTTTCTATATTTTCACTGTAACTCTCAAATGTGATTTTATTTTTTATTGATCTTGTTTGATATTTATTGGTTTTCTTACATCTTTGGGAAATTCATAGCCACTGTTTCTTCACACATTTCCTCTGCCCCTATTTTTCTCTCTCTCTGATACTCCAGTTGAATCTATGTTAGATCTTCTCACTTTATTCATTTGATCTCCTAGCTCTTTCATGTATATTTTGTATGTTTGCTTCTTCATTCTGCATTTTGAGTAATTTTTCTTATCTATAATTTATTTTATTATTTTCCCTTTCAGCAGCATCCTATCTGCAGCCAAACTTATCCTCTGAGTTTTTAAGTTTGATTATGGCCTTCCCCCTATTTCTAGGGATTTTATTTGGCTCTTTTTCAAACTTGCTGGTTCACTTTTCATAGTTTCTCTTCTTATAGGTATTTTAAAGTTCGTGTTTTATTTTTCATACATAGTAAGTATGATTATTTTAAATCTGTATCTCTTAGTTGAAGCATCTGAAATCTTTAGTGGGTAGTTGCCCCTGTCTTTTGTTTGTCATGATTCTTACTTATGATGCTTTGCCTCCTCTTTTGGCTGTATAGTACTTCTTGCCCTTGGTAAATTATTTATGGAGGTTCTTTGAGGACTAGGATGATGGTATTTTTCTTCATAGAGAATTCCTATTTGCTTCTACCTGTCCCTTGCGGCTTTACCAGTCCTGAAGTATTTTATACTGAATTCAATGCTTGAGGTTTCTTGGACAACTCTGGTGATGTCATTTTGGGTTTTTATTCTGCCAGAGAGCAAGGCAAGAGGTTATACCCTTCCAGCACATGTTCGTTCTTCCTCCCTTCCTTCTTTTCTTCCTGCCTTTTATGCTTCCTTCTTCTTTCTTTTTCTTTCCCCAGGTTGGTGCTAAGGCAGCTTTCCCTGAGACTCTTTGGGGGGTGGTTGAATGAAAACTGAGGCAGGTTTCATTCTAGTTCATCCTTAAATTCCTATGAATCCTTGTGACTATGGGGTCCTCTCAACCTTTTGCAGGACATGAGCCTTGATTTTGTATTTTTATCTCCTTACAATTCACTTTAGTAGGAGGTGGAATGTTTCTTCTGGAGCAAAGTGCTTTTGAATTCTTCACCTAATTCTCTGGATTTTGCTTTTGATTAAATTTTGGCTTGATAATAGCTACTATCTTGATTATTCAATGCATTTTAAAAGGTCTTTTTTAATCTTTTCCCCAGTGTATGCTTTTGTGGAATTTGTCAAAGATCAGATGGCTATATGAGGATGGTTTCATATTTGGGTTCTCATTCCTGTTCCATTGGTCTATGTCTCTGTTGGTTACTATAGCCTTGTAGTGTGGTTTGAAGTCTGGTAGACTGATGCCTCCCAATTTGTTCTTTTTGCTTAAGATTGCTTTGGCTAGACGAAGTCTTCTCTGGTTCCACACGAAGTGTAGAATTAATTTTTCTAGATCAGCAAAAAAATGGTGTTGGTATTTTGATAGGGACTGCATTGATTCTGTAAATCACCTTAGGTAGCAAAGACATTTTTACGATGTTGATTCTACCTATCCAAGAGCATGGTAGGATTTTCCATCTGTTTGCATCCTATGCAATTTCTTTTCTCAGTGTTTCATAATTCTCTCTCTATAGGTCTTTCACCTCCTTAGTTAGATATGTTCCTAAATATTTAATTTTCTTTGGTGCTATTGTGAAAGTTATTGTATCTTTAATTTGTTTCTTGGTTTGACTGTTATTGGCATATATGAAGGCTATTGATTTGTGTGCATTGATTTTGTATCCTGAGACTTTGCTGAATTCATTTATCAATTCCAGTAATCTCTTGGTTGAATCTTTGGGGTTTTCTAGATATAAGATGATATCTTCTGCAAAGAGTAAAAGTTTGACCTCTTCTGGCCCCATTTGGACACCCCTGATTCCTCTCTCTTGTCTGATTGCTCTGGCAAGGACTTCTAGTACTATGTTGAATTGAAGTGGAGATAGTGGGCAACCTTGTCTGGTTCCAGTTTTAAGGGGGAAAGCTTTCAATTTTTCCCCATTCAGTATGATATTGTCTGTGTGTTTATCGTATAGGGTGCTGGGAAAACTGGATGCCCCCATGTGGAAGACTGAAACTAGAGCCACACCTCTCATCTCTCACAAACATTAACTCACAATGGATAACAGATTTAAACCTAAGATGTGAAACCATAAGAATGCTAGAGGAAAACGTTGGAAAAACTCTTATGGACATTGGCCTAGGCAAAGTATTTGTGAAGAAGACTCCCAAAGCAATCACAGCAGCAACAAAAATAAGTAAATGGGTCCTGATCAAATTAAAAAGCTTCTGCACAGCCAAGGAAACTATCACTAGAGTGAACAGACAACCTAAAGAATGGGAGAAAATATTTGCATGCTACACCTCTGATAAAGGGCTGATAACCAGAAACTGTATAGAACTTAGGAAAATCAGCAAGAAAAAATCAAACAACCCCATTAAAAAATGGGCAGAGGACATGAACAGAAACTTTTCACAAGAACACAGAATAATGGCCAGCAAACATATAAAAAATTGCTCAACTTCTCTAATCATCAGGGAAATGCAAATCAAAACCACAATGAGATATCACTTAACTCCAGTGAGATTGGCTTATATCAAAAAATCCCCAAACAACAAATGTTGGCGGGGATGTGGGCAGATAGGAATGCTCATACACTGCTGGTGGGACTGCAAACTAGTACAACCTCTGTGGAAAGTCATATGGAGATACCTCAAAGAACTAAAAGTATGAACCCATTATACCCAAAAAATCCATACTGGTGACTTAAGGAAAAACAGGCCTGACATTATAATAAATTGCTTGATGTTTACAGAACTCACATGTGCACAGTGTGGAAAACCCAGGGCCCATCAATACCAGGGATAATAAATTGGTGTTGATCAGCATGCAATAAAACATGGGCACATGGAGGGATGGGAAAACTCTCACTGAATGCGTGCGGGGCGCACAGTTTGGGGTATGTCCTCGATTGTAGCTCTGACATGGGCAGTGCATGGGCAATATGTGTAACCAAAGTGTTATACCCCCGTAATATTCTGAAATAAAAGGAGGGAAAAAAGGTTTTTTTAATCTGGCATTTTAAGTTGTTTCAACAAAAGGTTCTATACCAATAAAATGGCCCACCATTATCCAAAGCCTTACTTTTATATTTAAATAAATTATTGCTTCCTACAGTCTCATCTACCAAAGCTTTTTATTCATCTTTTGGTTGGGTATTTTCTCTCCTGCCTCTAGCTTGAATGTTTCAGTAATGAGGTCTAAGTGTGGCTCCAGTATTCACTCTCCCTCTAACTTTTTTAAGTGATTCAACTGGTTTGTGATTAATAATGATACATTTATTTATTATTAAAATCTAATAACGTTACCAAGAAGTGTCTTGGCATTATCTGTTTTTCATCCAATTTACCTGAGTCATGCTGTGCTCAAAGGAAGAAGGGTCTTCCTTTAATGAAAAGTTTATTCTACCATGGCTTTAAATTTTTTTTGTTTTTTCCTTGAGGACAACAAATATGCAAACATGGACATCCTTTTTCCCTCGTTTATAATTTTTCTCCAATCTCTTATCTTCTGTGCTCTTTTTCATTTCACTTTGCTTAGTTTTCTGTAGTCTATGCAGCACATCCCTTTTTTCAGGTTTCTAGTATTTAGTTGCTTCTAATGTGGTTTTCCTTTGTCTTGAAGTCTTCTTGGTTTTCTTTTCTGAGTTCTTTCAGATCACTTTTAAAATCCTCCAGTTTTATCACTTTAACAAATGGCTTTGTGTTTTTTTTTTTGAGCTCTTTTTTCATAATGTCTATACTTAATTTCTTTTAAAGGAAATGCATTTTTCCATTATTATCATCTGCTTTGGAACTTGATTCTTTTGATGTGCAAAAGGAATTTCCTTTCTCTCTTGTTCCCTATAATTTCTCCTATATTGGGCAAAGGCCTGCATTACTTTTGGGTGGATCCTCTGCTGGTTCACTTTCTACTATTACTCAACTTAAATGAGGCCACTCCAATGGACCAGGTATCTGCTGAAGAGATGTGTTGGGGTGGAGGGGTACCTAGTGTGTGGGCTGGGATGTTAGCTTAGGTCTAGTCCTTTCAGTTGGGAACACCTGGTCACCAGCAACCTTTCCCTCTGGTGCAGGAGGTCAGCAGACTTCATGAGGCAGCCTTGAAAACCACAGTGAGATTATTGGGACTCTGTTTTCTTCAGCAGCTGCTTATCTAAGTGTCACCCACCTTTTGATCCTGCGCGCTCACACGTGGATGGATGTGTCAGAGAAATGGCTATACTGAGTGCACAGTGATGCTGGGGAATCCCTCTACCAGGGACTGGGGATCAACACTGACCCCAGAATGCAGGCCCTTGGACAAGTCAGAGGAAACCCCTGGCAGATGGACTCTAGTACAAACAGGCTCCCTTACAGTTGAGGACACATGGAGCAAACCCCTCCCGGTCTGACCTCTATTTCTCATCAATAACAAATAAAACTTGCCTTGGCCCTTTCACCAAAACTCTTACTCAATTTTAGGTTAGAAGATGTCAGAGAATAAATCGCACTGGACGGAGTTGAACGGGCAAGAAAGACTTTATTTAAGACTATTACAGTAGGGGAGAGAGTGAACTCACTCCCCTGAAACAAAGAGCTGGAGAGTTTTCAAGACCTGGGTGGGGGAATCATAGCCCATCTGTGTTTGCTAGTGGGCTTTACCCAAAGGAAAAGCAAGCTTTCTCCTGTTTTCATGACAGCAGGTAGTTTTGCAATTTGGAGCAAGGCACCCACTGAAGTTAGGCTCCTACCTTCCCACGGGAACTGGGAGACAGAGACACTATCTTCTTTGATGGTTACATTTCCAAGAGGTGCCACAGGTCCTTGAGAAAGACAGTCCCTGGGTCTTAAAGCTGGCAAGAGGCTTTTAAGGAGATTTATGGGCTTTTCAAAGAAGAGAGAGAAAGAATTTACGATTACAAGTTTTCTAAAGTAAATGCTTTACTTCAGGACCAAAAAAGGGAGGGAGGTCAGGGGCCGGTAGTCAGGAAGAAAGCTGTCTACGCTTTAGTCAAGCTGAGGAGAACGTTAAGGACGCCTTGGTCAGGGGTCTTCTCTCTGGTCAGGGAACTAACGCTCTTCAGCCCAGATACCCGCAGATGGATCTCCCAGATTAACAATCTCGCCTTCCCCCTCCCCCTTCCTCTCTCCCTCCCCTTCCCCCCTCCCCTCCCATCCACTCCCTCCTCTCTTCTCTGAGCCCAGCCTGGGCCCTGTATCACCCCGGCCTCACTACTCCCTGAGCCTAGGAGCCCACCCGGGAGCCTTCCAGTGGGGATGGGGTATGTGAGGTGGCGGGGAGCCTGAGCAGCCCCTCCTATGCGGCCAGCCTGGTCACCTGGTCAGATTGACAGATCCCTGGGCGAGGACCTGACACAGCTGACTCTGTGAGCCTGCCTTTGTTTGCATTTCTGTGTAATGCCCCTGTGCCTTCTTGCTGCAGGATGTACTCGTTTCTCCTCGGAGGGTCAGAAGGTGGAGTAAAGGATGGGCTGGCGACAAGCTCTGCATGGCTCAGAAGTGCCAAAACTCCGCACCATTTACATCAATGATCCGCTTAAGAACATTTTCTGCAGAAATTCAATCAGGTGAGGAAAGTGTGTGCAGCTGGGAGGAGATGGGGGAGAAAGAAGACGTGGCCCTCCCCTCTAAAAATGATACTTTGTATGGATAAGTTCATGTGATTCTGGGCTTCGGGCTACAAGTAGTTTTCTCAAGCCTTGAGAAACTTTAATTTCTCATGTTCATTTACCAGGAACAGGATTTCTTTTCTTCTTGCCTTCAAGGTCCCTCTCTCTGAATGGCCTCTGCTCTCACTTGTTCCTGGTCACAGATGTGACCATGCGGCACACTGCCAACTGATAACTCTCTTTAGCAACAGCTATGAATATGAGGGAAAGTGCTTCCACAGCGAACCTCACAAATCTACTGGGCTCCCCACCATACTGTATTGGGGGATTGAGCATTGGGTTTCTTAAGAGTTCTATTTCCTGAGGAATTTGCTGAGCTGAGTCCTCACTTCAGAGGCAGAGTTAGATGAAAGCTTAAAAGAAAACTATTAATTCTTTTTGAGCGCCTACTTGTCTTTTTTCAACCAGGCACTAAGACCAGGGTTTGCATGCACTAGCTCAATTCTTTAAGCTTTTTATTATGAACTAATCGTATAGCTTAAAAAAATGCATTACTCACATGACAAGAAAAAGGAGACATTCGTGGAGGCCAAAAAGCGAAGGCAAAGCAGAAATCCAAGGAGGTGGGGACATCAGATGGACAGCTACTCCGGGGAGGTGACTAGGAGTTTCAGTTGTGAGGCTCAGCTGAGGGAGAGCAGTGATGCCTCAAGCCACAAGGGTGGAATGCAGAGTTGGAGACAGCCCCCCCCCTTGTAAAACCAGGACTTTGGAGGGCTACATGGAAAATGGAGGGAGAATAAAATTAAAAATCTGTCTTGCAAAAGGGATATAGTAAGGAAACTTAATCTCTCTTAAACTTGGCTCTGGGTTTAGGCAAAAAAAAACTAAGAATTATTAATTCACATTGACCACCTTTTCATGGTTTTGCTGCCTAAACTGATATCTGTGTGATCCAGAAAAACTCAAGCTTAAAATATATTTTGAAATGACGCCAGATTGTAAGTATTCCCAGGCATCTGGCAAAAGCAAAGGGAAACTACATCTGGAGGAAAGCTTTAACTCAGGCCTTGACGGGGTCCCAAAGATGAAGTTTTCAAACACAAGCTGAAAAAAATGCCCACACCTAAGAAACTGAGATCTCATTAGTGAGAGGCAGTAGGAAGAATGAAGCAAATAAATAAAAGCAAGCAGAACCAGACGTTTAAGAGAGGTTAGGTAGAGGAATTATCAGGTACAGAGTATAAAATAAGAGTGTTTTCTACTGCACATGATAGTATAATATGTTTGAAGGAATAAAAGAGGATGTTGAAAGTATGAATGAAGAACAAAAGACTGTTTTCAAAAAGACCCCAGTAGATTTGGAACATATAGAGCCTAGAAATCAAAATATGACAATCTATTAAAAAATCTCAGTGCGTGGGGTAAAAAAAGGGTGGGGTGGCGGGGAGACACACCCAAAGGCAGACCTCAGGTACTGTAAAATAGATACGAGAAAATACTCCCAACACAACATAGAAAGGTGAATTGGAAAACAGTAAGGAGTAGTTCAGAAACATGAATGACAGAGTCAGCAGCTCTAGTCTATGTCAAATCAGAGGACCACACTGGGAGACTAGAGGGTATGGGACAGACATTATTCAAAGAAATAATGGCCAAAATTTTTCCAGAGCAAATGAGAGATGTGAATCTTAAAATTCAGGGACCCCAATAAATCCCAAGCATGGTAAGTAAAAAGAAATCCATGCCTAATTATGTGATATACAGAACAAGTGAGGGCCCCAGTGTCAACCTGTATATTACATATTAAATAGTCTTAATTTCTTTTCTTTTACATTAAAATATACAAATACTAAATAGAATTTTTGGTCTTTTTCCCAGTGAATTATTTAGGGTATCCCAATTTTGTGACAACTACTCTAGCTCTTTTTGTACTATTTTTCCTAAACTGTGGGGGATATTATTAACTCATTTTATAGTAGGTGAAACTGAAGCAGAAAGAAAGTGTATAATTTTCCCTTGGTCACCTGGCCATTAAGTGGCAGGGCAGTATACAACCCAAGCCTCTTAGATCTCAAATTCTACTTCCTTTCCACGTGCGTATCCAGTGTCTCTAGTTACAGATGTTAGTAGATTCTTAAGTATAACAGTAAGTGTTAGGTACAGTCAGGGAAATGTAGGTCCAGGAAGGGATCTCAGATTATCTGGAACAGAAGGAACACGAAGTAGAAGTGCTGAGAGGTAAAAGGCTCCATCCCAGGCTCCAAAGTTAGTGGTGTGAACCCAGGTCCCCGCACAGTTAGTCTTGTGTCCTTTATTTTTGAAATTTATTTAGGGAATTTCCCAATATCTTCCTTCTTAGATGTAAATACTTACAGGTAGGCTAAGTATGTTTGAAAGGCTAGTTTTAAAGTTATCCATCTAATTGATTCTGAAGTATTTACAGATGAACTTACATGATGTACAGGGTTTGCTTCAAATAACGCAGGGGTGGGGTAGAGAAGTGGGTAGTGTGGACAAACAAAGCCAGCCCCAAGCTGATAATTGTTGAAGCTGGGAGACAAGTGTGGGGATTCATTATCTTTCTAGTCTTTTCATCGCTATATATATGTGAAAGTTTCCACAATAAAAAAATACTTAAAAGTTAGCTGATCAATAAGTACTCCTTTTTGAGAATATATCCATGTGGCATAGGGATGTTGTCAATATTACAGCCAAGTGTGAAACATGAACTGCCATGCTCTCTTTGACAAATCTGAAAATAGCTTTTCATTCTAAAAGTATATTTGCAGAATTATATCAGAACTTCTATGGAATTTAATCTTATTTTGTTTAATGTTGTCTCATACTCATATTTGGTTTCACCAAAATAGAATTTTAAGACAAATTAAAAATAATTGGAGCTCATAGGCTTTGGTGGGAAGCACAGTTCCTCACTGGAAGAGGTATTCTCTTCCATTGAGGAAAAACATGCCTTAATGGGTAGGTTTTATTTTGACAGTAGTTCTGCCCTGATGCAGTGTTCTGTGTTCTTTTATGAGGTTGTCATCAGGTACCACCACAAGAGGAAATACAGAGGTTCAGGAAAAAAAGTTTACTGTACTCACAGGTCTTAGAGAGAGGTCACCACATGCTATGCAGGGTCACAGGTTTTTGGTCAGCAGGGAGAAGACAGCAGCAGGAAGGAAGCTTAGGCCGCCACAGTCTTCACTGGGGTTTCCGTGAGAAAGGCAGGGCAGTCAGAGTGGATAGTTTAGGGTTGGCTAGTTCAAATAAGTCTGGTACTCTTTGTATACTAGAGATATTAACTCCTTTTTCATATGTGCTACAAATATTTTTCCCCAGTTGGTTATTCATATTTCTTTCCTAACAGAACTTTTATATTTTTATGTAGTCAAATTTCACTCATTGCCATTGTGATTTCTGGTTTCCCCGCAGTGTTTAAAATGGAGTTCTCTATTCCAAGATTATATAATAGTTATTCATATTTTATTCTAATATTTGAATCCTTTTTTAAAAATTTCATTAATTTGTTTATAACAGCTTTATTGAGGTAAAATTCACCTATCATTCAATTTATCCATTTTAAATTGTACAATTTGATGGTTTTTAGTATATTCACAGAGTTGTACAACCATCACCACAACCAATTTTAGGACATTTTCATCACCCGCCAAAAATTCTGTAGCCACTAACGTTATTCCCCATTCCCCCAACAACCCCCACTCCAACAGCCCTACGCAATTGTTTTTGTTTCAACTTTAACTTTTTCATCTGAGTGGAATTTATTTTGGTGTAAGGAATGAGGTAGAGACCCAGCTGAATTTATGTTCCAATTGGTTGACCATTCATTTCACCCCCAATTAATTTGTAATGTTTTTCTTGTGTTATATAAATTCCCATCTGTTACTTCAGTGTATTTGAAGACTTAATGAGGGTCTACTCATTTGTCTTTTTTCCACACTGGAACTGTAGTACCTGGTAGTTGTGATTCCTTATTTTTATCCAAGTTCCTAAAAAAAAAAAAGGAATCTGATACTTAAGTAGCTTTTGTTTTCTTTTTGTTTGTATTTCAGTTATTTATTATAGTTCCAGTTTAATTTATTGTGGTCAGAGAAATATGGATTATTTCTGTTATTTGAAAATCTGTTTTTTGAAATTTGGTTAATTGTTATAACTGTTCCAAACTTGAAAAATGTATATTTTTCTCTATAGGGTTCAGAGTTGGATAACACACAATAATATGCACACATCTCTCTCAACAAATACATATATTTTACCTATACTGCCCAAATATTTTAACTCTATTACCCAAATTATCCATATTTTTTATTTGGGCAAGGACTGAGAGAATTATGTCAGTATTCTTCACTGTCATGTGTCTGTCAATGCCTTCTGTTATATTCCTGCAGGTTTAAAACCTTATGTAGTCCAGGGTTGTGTTAATGGATGCATAATGGTTTGCGGAACTTGTTTTTCATTGTGGATCCTCCCCTTAATCCTTACAAGGTGGTCCTCTTTCTCTACCTGATGTTTTTTAGTTTGATTTCAACCTTTCCTCACGCGATTAGTATTGAAAACTCTTCCTACTTGGTTTTCTCTCTCTCTCTCTTTCTAATTTGCCTCCTCTACATGTCCTTTTATTTGGAACTATTCTCAGACATTTTGTAGGAATATTTCTTTCAAGTTGGGTTTGTGTTTTGACCCATTCTAAGTTTTTTCTGCCACTTGTATTTATTATATATAATGTATATTTGGCCACGGTTCTATCATATTCTGTGTTCTCTCTCCCTTTTTTTTAAAACAGGCTTCATGCTGTTCTCTTTGTTTTAGTAGTACAATGAGCAGATTTATCTGCAAGTGAGCCAGGGAGCTCACTGTGAGTTGTCTAACCGGTACCTGTGGCTTGTTGAAACTCCCTCTGCCTCCCCACCCCCAGGCTGGAGGGCTGCACCCCTCTCCGAGGTTCCTGGTGCTGGGCAGCTGGCTTTCCCATACAACCCGTGGAAACAGATGACACCTGAGCCCCAAAGCTGGGGGCCTGGCTTTCTGCCTATTCCCTAACTGGCAAGATTGCTCTCACCCTTTTCCTCCCAGAATGGGAGCAACGGAGGGGCAGGACCCCCTCAGACCTACCACCTGCCCAGCAGTAGTGCCAGGCTCTGGCTTGGATCAAGGACATGGGCCTTCTCTTAATCACCCTCATGATTTATCCCAATAAAGCTTCTGTATTCTCTTCACCACTGCCTAACCCACGTGATGTTGTGTAGGGCACCCAAACCCCGTTCAGTATTAATCCCCATGCTGCACCTCCTTCTCAGGCTAACTTGGAACACACACAGTTTTGATTTTAGTCTTTCTGACTTTTAAACTAGAAACTTGTTAAACAAAGCAGATAAATTAGAAAAAAAGAAATGTACTCGAGGAAATTTTCCCTGTCTGTGACATGGCCTAGGCATTCAGATACAGATGGATTTAAGACAACTTTTAATAATAAAAAACCCATGAAAGAGAGAAGGGAGAAAAGTCAATGTCTATTGTTACTCCTGAAACTGAAGACAGAGGTTCATTATGAGTTTTGTCATAAGTATTACAAGGCCTTAGCAGTGTGGAATAAGTCTTGCTTATCACCTTAACATATGTGTATATCTAACTTATTTATCATGTTTACCAATTATAGTTTGTCTTGCTCCATCAGGATGTAAGCACTGGAAAGGCAGGGATCTTTGTGTTTTCTCTGGCATATTTCAAGCACCCAGAATCGTGCCTGGCACACAGTTGCTACTCAGGAATATTTGCTGAGTGAATAAATGAGCAAAGAACCTCAATCAGTAGTGATATCAAAGATGGTGCTCCTCTTCATCTTTCCCTTTGGGTGTGTTGAGACAACATGCCTCTGTCTAGTTTTTGATTCTTGGTTCTCCATGTCTACTATACTCATAGCACTTAGTTCTTGACATGGGGGAAAGTATTCTTCCTTTATTCTGAAATTGTTTTCCAGAAATAGTGAGTGCTCTATAAAAGGACAAAATAACCTTTAGGAAAGGATTAGTGTTTTATAACCAGGTTTTATTTTTCTCCATGTTTCATGTTTTCCGTTACTGGTTTTAATGTTCAGAATATCAACTGACAATGGTATTTTTCTTTTCACCTGCAGCACAGCCAAGTACAGCTTGTGGTCATTTCTCCCTCGATATTTGTATCTGCAGTTTCGCAAAGCTGCCAATGCTTTCTTTTTGTTCATTACTATATTGCAGGTAATATTTTTGAACATGTTATTAGATTGAGATTCTTAAACAGCCTAAAAAACACTTGTTAAAAGCTCATTTATCTGAAATAACAGTTTGATGCAGAGAATAGATTGAAATATTGTAAGAACAGAACTCTCTTTCACAATATTTAAATCATTAAGTGAGACATTGAAGTTCCATTCTGAGGATGAAAAACCTGTGGATGCATAATAGATGAATTGGCCCACAGTTCATCGTAATTGAGACCCTTAATGAGATATTATTGTAGAAACTTTGGTCATCTATGCCACCTCTATAACAGAATATTTTATCGTATTTTGAAAGGAATAATTTAATTTAAAGGAAATCCAAATACTAGTCTAAAATAACATATTTTCAAAACAGTTAAATTCAAGGCTTTCCATAGTCTGATTTATTCCTGTTTGTTCAACTTTTCCAGCATGAACCCCACAGTACAACCCGGTAAGTCTCCTCCCAATTCCCCAATTTTCTTCCTGTTTCCAGACACTTGGCACATACTACCACTTAAACCTAGAAGGCACTTATCTGGTTATATCCTACCCATTCTCTTAAAAGCCCAAGCTCAAAACCATCTTCCTCCAAACGTTATAGCCCACACTGATTTCTCCCTTCTACTCTAAATGTCTGCAACAATGATTTGTGCTAACATAGTATAACTGGTTTTATTTCTCCCAGCAATCTGTGAATTCATTGAGAATAGGAATAGTATCTTAGAAACTGCTAAGCTTTGGAGTGATAACTCAATAAACTTGTTGAATTGACCTTAAACAGAAGAATTGGATTCAGTAAACATTGATAGAGGACACATAGCATGTGTCAAAATCTGTTCATGGAATTAAAAGTTTAAGGATAAATGACTAGACATGGTGCCTGCCCTTGTAGAGCTCAGAGTCTAATACATGAGTATTTTAAGGCATCAAGTATTTATAAAGTGCTGGAGAAATAGGGCCTGATTCTGGCTTGGGGATGAGTAGTTCAGGAAAAGCTACTAGAAAGAGGTGACATTTGAGCCAAATATGAGAGGAGGAGGAAGTTAACAGTAAGCCTAAGCACCAAGGAAGGCCTGGGGCACAGGGAACAGCATGGAAGCCGGAAACAGGGGCTGCTTTCTGGAGGAGATTCAGGAGCCACAGGCATGGGGGAGAGGTAGAATTTTCACTTCTAGCCCTTTTATATATTTTGAATTGTGGAGCGTGTAAATGCGTTACCTACATTTTTATTGAGTATATGAAGTCTGCTGGAAGCAGTACAAATTTGGTTTGGGGAGCATAGGGTGGAGCAGAAAAGAAGCTGAAAGGCGTTAGCTGAGGCCGGGTCATAAGCAGGTTAGTGTGTTGCCCTCGGAAGCTTGGACTTCATCTTGGAGACGGTGAGTAGGCAGTGGCAGTCGTGAGGGGCGTGGTGATGCCACAGCTCTGGTGAGCCTTAAATAAGGAAAAGACAGGGAGGGGTCCGTGGACAAAGGGAGCCGCTTGGAGCTGCGTGGAGGGGAGAAGAGGGAGAGGTACAAGGGATGTTTCAAAGGCGGAGTTAATTGATAGCTGAAGAAATCCTGCAATTTCCCCTCTTTCCTTCCCCTATGACTCACATTCCCTTTAAAGTTGTTACAAGAACTATCAGGAGCTTCAGAGAGATACTATTTTGCTACATTGTGCCAAGAAATATTAATAATAAGCAAGAGGTAGTAAGGCAGCATAGAGAGTACACACAGGCCTAGTCTGCAAATAGAGGCCTAAGAACTTGCCTAACTTTGCTGCAGCCTCCGTATCAGTTGCTTTATCCCCATATTTGACACAGTGGGCGTGGCCCTAGAACAGCAGTCCCCAGCCTTTTTGGCACCAGGGACTTGTTTTATGGAAGACAGTTTTTCCATGGATGACAATTTTCCCATGGACAGGGGTCGGGGTGGGGCGGCGGAGCTCTGGGGCCCAGTCCCTAACAGGCTGGAGCAGTACTGGTCCACGGCCCTGGGGTTGGGGACCACAGCCCTACGGCACAGTCCCCAGTTCATCTGTACCTAGGAAACAATATTCTCCTGGGCCTTCCAAAACATTCCTCTTCTGCCCAAAAGGAAATAAGGTTAAGACACCAGGCTGTCTGGGTTTCTCTGCTTTGGAAGGATGCTATTTTAAATTAACATTTAGGTTTTGAACTATTCCTTTCAAAACATAATTAAAGTATCCTATGAAGAAGGTGACGGATGACTGAGGTATTGTTAAGCAGTTGCACTGGCAACTTTTCCATAGTGTGATATTTAGTGTCACAGTCAAGGGATGGCTTTGATATGCTAAGAGTTTCCTTCCCCTTCTTATTTAATGTGTCTTCTGACTTCCTGGCTGTGCTGCTAGTAGTGATTTTGAGTGTAAGCAAAATATAACAAGGATTTATCATAAAATTGACAGTGTAACTCTGGTTGTTTTGCAGCAAATTCCAGATGTGTCTCCAACAGGAAAATATACAACTCTCTTGCCTTTGATGATATTCTTATAATTTCAGGCATCAAAGAGGTTGTGGAAGATTATGTAAGTTTACTGTTAAAGACTGAAATGCTCTCAAAATATAAAGGTATTGTTTATTTTCCCTTTTTTTCAGGCAGTTTGTTGGAACTGTATAATTCTTTTAAGTCTAGTTGGTGTGAAGAGTGAATTAAAGTTTTGAGGCTTCCAGTTTTAAATTATATATTCTTTGGCTTCTATACTTGAGAGATTAACAGGACTTAATGGCTGTCATAAGAACTATGATAGTGTCTTTGGGGATATAATCCAATTTTAGGTGAAAGTCTTAAATGGCTAAAAGGAATGGGCACACAAATTGTGCTGCATTTTCATTTTTAGCCTTGTCACAGGTACAAGGAGATATTTAATAGTGTTTTTTGCTTCTTCTGCACTCACAAACCTAATGCTTATTTTCCAAAATCACTAGCTATTGTCATTCACATGCTTCTGCCTGATTCCTACCATCCTATAAAGATATGACACCAGTAAAATCTATTCGGTTGTCCTTTGATAAGTTGGGTTTATCATATGAAAGAATTTTTCAAACTCTGATCAAAAATCTTAGGTTGAGTTGGGGCAAAATCCAGAATTGCTAACTATGTGTTTAACCAAATATGGTGGCTTATGAGTAACATATAATATGCTAACATTTCAAGTAGTACTTACTATGCACCAGGCACACTGTACTGTGTGTGTGTCTCTCTCTTTCTCTCGCTCTCTCTCTTTCCCCCCTTTCTGTGTGTGTATTTATACTCATTTAAACTGAGGCAAAGATGGGTTAATGACCAAAGAGGTTGTGTTAGTTAAGGGCAGAGCTGGGATGCCAACCAAGGCAAGCTGGCTCCAGAGTCCACACACTTACCCACTTTGCTATACTCCTCCCATAGGTCACATCTCATCTGAGGGCATCATGTAAGGACAAAATGAAACTGAAATCAAGTTATAGCCAAAGAGGACTTTACAGTTAGGTTGGCTGCCTCTATTCTTTCTAAAAACTACTATGTCTTGTATTATGAATTGAATCATTCATTCTGAACTTTTGATGTAATGAATTTTTTTCTCATTTAACAGAAACGACATATGGCAGATAAAATAGTTAATACAAAGCACACACTAGGTAAGTGTGATGGTTAATTTTGTGTGTCAACTTGAATGGGCTTCAGGTGCTCAGATATTTGGTCAAACATAATTCTGGGTGTTTCTGTGAGAGTGTTTTTGGATGAGATTAACATTTAAGTGGATAGAATGAATGAAGAAGATTGCCCTCCATAATGTGGGTGGGTTTCATCTAACCAGTTGAGGGTCTGAATAGGTCAAAAGGGCTGACCATCCCCTAAGTAAGACAGAATTCTTCTTGCCTGCTGGCCTTCAAATTCGGCCTTTGGCTTTTACCTACTTTTGGACTGGAACTGAAACCTTGGCTCTTCCTGGGTCTCAAGACTGCTGGCCTTTGGATTGGAACTATACCACTGGCTCCCCTGGGTCTCCAGCTTGCCACCTCTCCCTGCAGATCCTTGGACTGTAATCTATAATCTATAATCACATGAGCCAATTCCTTATAACTCTCTCTATATACACACACACCCACACACACACATATATATATCTAGTAGTAAAGAGAGCACTGATAGTTCATGGTGTGATCTGGCCATAGAGATATGCAAAATATCATTGTTAGATAATACTAATCAACCTCTTATAAGAAGCAAGGATCTGGGTGACTGTGTGTATGATACTTTTAACCATTTTTGTCAAACTAATGAGTTTAAAGATGTTGACTATTCCTTAATGTCACCAAAGAAAGTAGAGAAAGAAAAGGAAGAAGTCAGGGATTTGAATTCCCAGCTAAAGTGCCATATAAATGACTTGAAAGCTTTTGTATGTGTCTGGAAGGAGACCCTTATCTCCTATAGCCGCAGGGCTCAGATTGCTGAAAATCAGACCCAGAATCTCATCCTGCAACTGGCTGAATTACAGCAGAAATTGGACTTCTGGCTTTACAGGGCGTATACTGTTAAAGTGAGGACATTGATTGGGAAGGATCGGGATCCTGAAAGTTGGAACAGGGATGTGTGGAAAGACCTTGATGAAGTTGGGGACATCGAGCTCCTAAATTTTGATGGGTCTTCTTTGCCAGGGGAAGCAGAGCCTCCACCCACAGTGGTACCAGCCTTTCCACCTCAGTCTGAAAAGATTAACCTTGCCTTCCTGAGGAAACTCTCACGGCCTCCCCTGAGACAGTTGCCTTGCAAGACAATGTGAGGTCTCCTCACATCCCATCCCCACCACCCCCCTTTGCTTTTAGACTTATGACTAGACTTCAGTCCCAGCAGGACCCTAAAGGCGAAGTACAACTTGTGACTCATGGGGAGGTACACTACACTTCAAAAGAACTATTTATTTGAATTTTCTAACTTATACAAACAGAAATCTGGGAAACATGGGTGGGAATGGATATTAAGAATGTGGGATAGTGATGGGAGGAACATAAATTTGGACCAGGCTGAATTTACTGATGTGGGTCCACTAAGCAGAGATTCTGCATTTAATGCTCCAGAATCTTGGGAGTTAGAAAGGATTGGGGGTTGTTTTTTTGGCTGAAACATGGACCAAAATGTGGTCCATAGTGAATGATTTAGAAATGCCAGAACTGCCTTGTTTAAGCAGAGAAGGGATTCAAAGGCTTAGGATAATTGGAATGTTAGAGTGGATTTGTCATTAAATACCTACTCATCCACCCTGGGATAGTCCAGAAAACATACCTTTCACCATGACTACGAGAAATACATTTGTGAGGGACCCAAGCATCCTTGGGGAGCTCTGTGATCACTCTTCTGTGCAGGCCAGAACTTATAGTGGGAACTATGGCCACTGAATTTGGAAAGCTAAATGCAATGGGAACAGTTGGATGCAAGGGTGGCCAAGGCCAATTGGCAGGTGGGTGTGGTTGCCATAATGGACAGCAGAGTCAATGCAGCAATCAGAATAGTCTGATTTCCAGAAACATATAGCATTGACTACTTGTTGGGTCCCTTTGAGGAAGGACCTGGTACACTGCCAAAAATTTATATTATTAATATTTCTTCCAGCCTTCCCCAAAGGGGCCTAGAGTCTTTTACCAGAGTAACAATGCGTCGGGGAAAAGTAAATAATCAGACATTTTGAAGACTACTGGACACCATCTCTGAACTGACACTGATTCCAGAAGACCCCAAATGTCACTGTGGTCCACCAGTTAGAGCAGGGGTTTATGGAGGTCTGGTGATCAATGGAGTTTTTGCCTATGTCTGTCTCACAGTTGGCCCAGTGGGTCCCCAAACCTATTGTATGGTTATTTCTCCAGTTCTGGAAGTGCACAGTTGGAACACACATACTCAAGTGGCTGGAAGGAATCCTCACATTGGTTTTCTGACCTGTGTAATGAGGCCTATTATGATAGGAAAGGTGAAGAGGAAGCCACAAGAACTGCCTCTCCCTAGGAAAATAGTTAACCAAAAGCAATGTTGTATTCCTGTAGGGTTTCCAGAGACTAGTGGCAACCATCAAGGACTTGAAAGATGCAGGGGTGGTGATTCCTGCCACATCTCCATGGCCTGAGCAGAAACAGATATGGGAGAATAACATTGGATTATCACAGCTTAGCCAAGTGGTGACTCCAATTGCAAGTGCTGCACCTGATGTGATTCTGTTGCTTGAGCAAATTAACACATCCCTTGGTAACTGTTACGCAACTATTGATCTGGAAAATGCTTTTTTCTTCATGCGTCTTGATAAAGACCACCAGAAGCAGTTCCTTTTCAGCTGCCAAGGCCAGCAATACGCTTTCACTGTTCTACTTCAGGAGTATATCAACTCTCCAGCCCTATGTCGTAATTGAGTTTGCAAGAATTTTGGTTGCGTTTCCTTTCAACAAAATATCACACTGTTTCATTATATTGATGGCATTATGGTGACTGGACCTAGTGGGCAAGAAGTAGCAACTACTCTAGACTTACTGGTAAGACATCTGCATGTCAGAGGGTGGAAAATAAGTATGAGAAATATTCAGGAAATTTCTTCTACCTCAGTGAAATATCTAGGGGTCTAGTGGTGTGGGGTATGTCAAGATATACCTCCTAAGGTGAAGGACAAGTTGTTGTATCTGGCTGCTTCCACAACCCACAAAAAGGCACAATGCATAGTGAGCCACTTTGGATATTGGAGCCAACATACTCCTCATTCAGGTGTGCTCCTCTGGCCCATTTACTGAGTGATCCAAAAAGGTGCTAGTTTTGCATGAAGCCCAGAACAGAAGTCTCTACAAAGGTCCAGGTTGCTGTGCAAGCTGTTCTGCCACTTGAGCCAAATGATCCAGAAGGTCCAATGGTGCATGAAGTGTCAGTGGCAGACAGGGATAGTGTTTGGAGCTTTTGGCAGGCCATTGTAGGCGAATTGCAGCACAGGCCCTCAGGATTTGGGAGCAAAGCCCCGCCATTCTCTATGGATAACTAGTCTCCTTTCAGCAAGCAGCTATTGTTGCACTACTGAGACTTAGCAGAAACTGAACATTTAACCATGGGCCACCAAGTTACCATGCACCCTGAGCTGCCCGTCATTACCTGGGTGTTATCTGAACCACCAAGCCATGGCATTGGGATACACAGCAGCACCCCATTACCAAATGGAAATGGGATATACAAGATCAGGCCCAACAGGCCCTGAGGCGCAAAGAAGTTGCGTGAAGAAGGGGCCCAAAAGCCCATGGTCCTCGCTCCCACTACACTGCCTCCTCTCAGCCTGCACCTGTGGCCTCATGGGAGTCCCTATGATCAGTTGACAGAAGAAGAGAACACTGGAGCCTAGTTTACAGATAGTTCTGCACAATATGCAGGCACCACCCAGAAGTGGACAAGTGCAGCACTACAGCTCCTTTATGGGACATCCCTGAAGGACAATGTAAAGGGAACTCCTCCCAGTGTGCAGAACTTAGAACAGTGCACCTGGTCATGCACATTGCTTGGGAGGAGAAATGGCCAGACGTGTGACTGTGTTCTGATTCATGGACTGTGGCCAATGACTGGATGGTCAGGGACTTGGAAGAAACATGATTGAAAAATTCGTGACAAGGAAATTTGGGGAAGAGGTAAGTGAATAGACCCCTCTGAAAGGGTGAAAAACATGAAGATATTTGTGTCCCATGTGAATACTTGCCAAAGGGTGACCTCAGCAGAGGAAGATTTTAATAATCAGATGGATAGGATGATCCGTTCTGTGGATACCAGTCATGCTCCTTCCCCAGCCACTCCTGTCATCACCCAATGGGCTCATGAACAAAGTAGCCAGGGTGGCAGCGATGGAGGTCATGCGTGGGCCCAGCAACATGGACTTCCACTAATCAAGGATGACATAGCTATGGTCATTGCTGACTGCCCAATCTGCCAGCAGCAGAGACAAACACTGAGCCCCTGGTATGGAACCATTCCCCAGGATGATCAGCCAGCTACCTGGTGGCAGGTTGATTACATTAGACTGCTTACATCATGGAAAGTGCAGCATTTTGTTCTTAACTGGAATAGACATTCTAGATACAGATTTGCCTTCTCGGCATGCAATGCTTCTGCCAAAACTGCCATCCATAGACCCACAGCATACCTCACCCACTGTCATGGTATTCCACACAGTGTCACTTCTGAGCAGGGAGTTCACTTCACAGTGAATGATGTGTGGCAATGGGCCTATGTTCATGGCACTCACTAGTCTTACTATGGTCCCCACCACCCTAAAGCAGCTGGCTGATAGAATGGGGGACTAGCCTTTTGAAGACTCAGTTATAGCTCCAGCTAGGTGGAAATACCTTACAAGGCTGAGACAGGGTTCTCCAGGGGGCTGTGTGTGCTCTGAATCATCAGTGTCCAACATGTGGTGCTGCTTCTCCAATAAGCAGGGTTCACAGGTCCAAGAATTAAGGGGTGGAAATAAAAGTGGCACCATCCCCGTCACCCCTATGACCTACTAGCAACATTTTCACCTCCTGTTCCTGCAAAGTTATGCTCTGCTGGCGTAGAGGTCTTAGTTCCAAAGGGAGGAATGCTTTCATCAGGAGATACAGCAATGATTCCATTGCACTGGGAGGTAAGACTGCCATCCGGCCACTTTGGGCTCCTCATGCCTCTAATTGACAAGCAAAGAAGGGAGTCACTTCGCTGTCTGGGGTAATTGATCCTGACTACCAAGGGGAAGTTGGGCTGTTCCTCCATAATGGAAGTAAGGAAGCCTATGTCTAGAATACAGGAGCTCCCTTAGGGCATCTCTTATTATTGCCATGCCCTAAGATTGAGGACAATGGGAAACTACAACAACCTAATGCAGGCAAAACTACCAATGACCCAGATCCTTTAGGAATGAAACTTTGGGTCACCCCACCAGTTGAGGTGCTTGCTGAAGGCAAAGCAAATACAGAATGGGTAGTGGAAGAAGTTAGTTATAAATACCAGCTATGACCACATGACAAGTTACACAAATGAAGACTGTAGTTGTCATGAGTATTTCATGACTCTGTGTGTGTGTGTGTGTGTGTCCGTCCATGTGTGTATATTGTTTTCTTCCCTCTCTCATTCTCTCGTCATGTAACATAAGCTGTGTTCACTATTTTATTTTATTTTATTTTATTTTATTTGAGACAGTGTCTCTCTCTGTTGCCTGGGCTAGAATTCAGTGGCATCATCATAGCTCACTGCAAGCTCAAACTGCTGGGCTCAGGTGATCCTGCAGCCCCAGCCTCCTGAGTAGCTGGGACTGTAGGTATTTGCCACCACACCTGGCTGATTTCTTTTTTATTTTTTATAGAGACTGGGTCTCACTATGTTGCTCAGCCTGGTTTTGAACCCCTGACCTCAAGCGATCCTTCTGCCTTGGCCTCCCAAAGTATTGGGATTATAGGTGTAAGCTACCACACATAGCCTGTGTTGACCTTATATCAATATTTGAGTACTAATAACTTTACATCATAGTATTTAAGTTGTGGGATATAAAGAAGGAAACTAAACATCAGTCAAAGCCTTTGCCTCTTGGGGAAGTGGTTAGTGTGTTATTGGTTAGGTAGAATTATGACCTTGTTATTATCTTTATTTGGAGATTAAGTATTGTTTAAGAAGATGCATATGCATGCCAAGTTGACAAGGGGTGAACTTGTGATTGTTGATTTTAGGTGTCAACTTGACTGGGTCATGGAGTGCCCAGATACTTGGTCAAACGTTATTCTGGGTGTTTTGTGAGGGTTTTTTTGATGAAATTAATATTTGAATCAGTAGACTGGGTAAAGCTGTTTGGCCCCATCATGTTGGTGGCCTTCATCCAATCAGTTGGAGGCCTGAATAGAACAAAAAGTCTGAGCCTCTCCAGAGTAAGAGAGTTCTTCCTGCCTGATGGCCTTTGAATTAGGACACTGGCTTTTTTCTGCCTTCTGACTGGAACCAAAACATTGACTTTTCGTGGGTCCCAAGCTTGCTGACTCACTCTGCAGATTGTGGGACTTGCAAGCCTTCATAACTGCATGAGCTAATTCCTTATAAGAAATTTTCTTCTCTTTCTAAAAATACATCCTATTAGTTCTGTTTCTCTGGAGAACCCTGACTGATACAGTTAGGATATTAGATTGAGCTTTTATTCCCCCTTACTAGGAGAAAATATCCAATATGCCAGGTAGATACATGCAATGCATTTTACTGTAGTTAAGACAAATATATTGTAAAATATTTAAAGAAATATAGAGACAAAGAACAAAACTCAGAAGGAAACAGAGTTTTCAAATATTAGAATCAACAATTATGTTAATCAGAATAAAAGAAAATTAAAAATATGGGAGGGATGGAATAGTCAAGATATGAACAATTTCATCTGTAGAAAGATCTAGGTGTTATATATTCTCTCCCAGTCCTAGTTTTGAAATATGCTGTATTGGTAACTGATTAGAAATATATTATCTTGCTTTTCAGGCTATTAACCTGGTAAGCAAGATAATGTACTAATGTAGTCTCTATTTATCTGTCATTATGTTATATGATGTTACATTATGTTATGTATATTGCTCCAATAAAGTGAATAGGAACACAATTTACATACTCCTGCAATGTATACAAAAATTAAATTAACAAAGACAACACTTTATAAAGAAACCTATTTAGTTTTTGAGAAAAGGTGACTTTTACTATTTTGAACTTGACCTGATGCAATAATTACAATTAGTGCACAGCTGTTTCTTTTTCAGTGTTAAGACACAATTCATGGCACGTGATCATGTGGAAAGAGGTAAGAATGTATTTTAACTGTTAACTCAGCAGTAAGTACCTACCTTGTGTTTAAAGTTACAGATTTTTATCTGTGAGATACATCTTTAAGAACTGTAATATTATCTCCATGTTGTAGATGAGAGGTCAGAGAGAGTAAGTATCTTGCTCAATGTCACATAGCGAGTAAGGGGGGAAATGGGATTGGAACTCAAGTCGGTCTGGTTGGGAGTCTGCGTGCTTCCTAATGTACGTTGCTGTTATCTCAGTGTCATTGTAAGGAATATTGAAGGATAATGCTTTACCAATGGTTGCTCAGTGTTTAAGTTAGGCTTTACATAGTGAATGTCGTAATGAATATTCCCCCTTGGAATATGTCTTAGTCCATTTGAGCTGCTATAAGAAAATACGTTGGACTGGGTAACTTGCAAACAACAGAAATTTATTTGTCACATCCCTGAAGGCTAGGAAGGCCAAGCTCAGCATCAAGGTTCCAGCAGTGTCTTGTGAGGGCCCTCATCCCCATAGATGGTGCCTTCTTGCTGTGCCCTCACGTGGTAGAAGGGACAAGGCCATTCTCTGGGGCCTCCTTTGTGAAGGCACTAATCCCACTCATGCTGGCTCCACCTTCATGGCTTAATCACTTCCCAAAAGCCCTCCTAATACTGTCACATTGGAGGTTAGTATTTAAATACATGAATTGTGAGGGAACACATTGAGATTACAGCAGGATATCACTTAAAGCCATACTGAATGTGTCTGGGGCTAGATACTGATTTTGTCCTCATCAATAATTAGTTGATGACCTATGTCAAATTCTTGGGAAAGCTAACTCTAAGAATGTTCCGATTTCTAAGCATCATCCATATTTCTTTCCCTGAGTGAGACAAAAGCAATTGACTGGATAATGATTGTGCTTTTCTCCTCTCACTGGGACTCAGAGAAACAAGCCATTGAGAGAGAACGCTCCGTTTCCAGCGGCAGGTCTCGGGGAGCTGGTGTGTGAACGGGGGTGGGGAGAGGTGAGCAAGTGATGTTGCGGTGCTGGGCTGCTTGCTGAGCAGAAAGCGGCTGTCCACTTGCGCGTTTCCCATCCCCAGTGCCTTGCCCTGGCAGAACAAGTTAAGCAGCCGAAGCCAGGGACTCCGAATTCCTGTCCCTCTGAGTCCTTTCTATCCCACCTGCATGGTACAATCAAATGGAGCACTTTGAACATGAGGAGCTTAAAAAAGGAAAAGGGAATTAATTTGGGGGTGCTGTGGGCAGAGAAGAAAAAGAGAGTTTAGAAGAGATGTGATGCTAATGACTGCCCCTCAACACGTCTGCTTTCGGGTCACAAGTACGTACTTGTCTACATCAATATTGTTTTAATTGCACTGCTTCAACTTGTCTTATTATACCCTCTTTTACACCTTGCTATAAGTTGGTTGTTCATGTAGGTTATAAATGTCTTATTATCCAGCACATTGAGAACTATGCATAAGGTGTGAGTGTTTTGTTGTCAACCTCTTTCTCTCCTCTAATGTTGAACTTTTCCTCTACATGTTTAAAGACACATTGCAGTTTTTAAGGTTCTCACATTGATCTGAGTATTTAATTAATCTGTGGCTCAATTATTAATATTTAAGATAGGAATGATCTGTTTATTTATATTATATAAAAAATCCTGTCTCCTTGTTCTTTGCCTCCTCAGCAAGACATTATTACTATTGTTTCTTCAATATAGGTCCAGAGATTGGTTTAGGAAAGAATTTTGAGCCCCTGCTGTTCTAGCTGCCCGGGAAGGGCCTGCTACTTTAAGAGTTATGTCATCAGTGCTTGGCACAGCATAAAAGTGCCAATGGTTTGTTACAGAAACAAGCAGAAAGCATCAAGAGCTTATAGTACTTTTGCTCCAAATGTTTACATTTCTCCCTCTTATTTACAAATGAGAATTCATCTATACCTTCAGTCATTCATTCATGCATTCAGTGCTCACTACAGAGCAAGCCCTATGCCAAGCTCTGGGAATTCACCTGGGAATGACACAGGTATTTTCTCTGCTCTCACAGAGCAGCAGAGGAAAAGGGACCATTAAGCAAGCAATTGCAGTGTGAAAGTGCATGAATACCACATCACTGCAAAAAATAGCATTGCCAATAGGGATCCCTTCCCTTTTCACCTCTTTCCCAATGTTGAAATATTCCATCCTAGAGCAAGATCTGTCAATTGCAGCACTATTTACATTTCAGAGCAGATCATTCCCTGTTATAGGGGCCGTCCTGGGCATTGTTGGATGTTTAGCAGCATCCCTGGCCTCTACCCACTAGATGCCAGTAGTCTCATCCCCACTACCTCCCAGTTGTGACAACAAAAAATGTCTCCAGACATTGCCAAATGTCCCAGATGGATAGGGAGGGCAAAATCCCCTCTGGTCAAGAACAAATGTTTCAGAGGAATGAGTCCATCAGGAAATAAAATTGTTCTAATGTAGCTGAAATTTATTAGGATGGCTAGAAATTTTCCATGTTGTACTTTTTCTTGAGAACATTTGACACATTTTGCCGTCTTTGTGCTTTTAAAATTCACGCTTCCGTCTTCTCTCTCCTGGTTTAAAAGGTAAATGTGGGTGATATCGTGAAGGCGTGGAACAGGGAGTTCCTTCCCGCAGACATGGTTCTGATTTCGTCCAGGTGAGTTATGTTAGTAGTGGGTATGTAAGGAACTTTTGTTCTGAACTGGAAATTTTAAGAAAACAACAAAAGGTGGAAGGCACTTTCCCTCCATCACACTTTTCACCTTTTTACAGACCAGTGGCTGCAAACTTTTCTATGTAGGGACGGAAAATAACTATGTTCAGCTTTGTGGGCCACACAGTCTCTCTTGCAGCTGTTCAATGCAGCCTTTGTAACGTCAGAAGCAGTGTAGGCAATAAGTAAATGAATGAGTGTGGCTGTGTTCCAGTAAAACTTTATGTATATCAGCAGGCAGGGGCTGGATTTGGCCTGTGGGCCATAGTTTGCTGACCCCTGTTTTATACTTTTATAAGCTTTTCTTTAATTTCCCTAGACATATTTTCTTCTCTCCTAATTATTGGATTAATTCCACCCCTTCTATAAGTTCTTCAGACCTTCAACTAAACAAAAAATTTATACTTATTATCTCATTTTACTCACACAGCATTTCTGAGGTATTCCCATTCTGTAGCACACTGACTCACACGGAGATTAAGTGACGTACTCACTATCAAGTGGGCTTGTGTTAGGCCTAAATTTGAAAACATAGCCTCTGCTCTTTCCCAGGAACCGTACTGCTTTATTCCCCAGCTCTTTTGGAGGAAACTTACACAGAGACTCCCCGTAGGTGTTTCTTTCCCATTAGGTCTCATTTTGCCAATTCCATTTTTGCTTCTATGTTGGGCCCTCTGGGGAGCTCGGCTACCTTCCCTCGTGTTTGCTGTAAGAAACATGTGGCATTCTGGGCTGTCTGTGGTGAGAGCCACCACAGTCACGAACACAGCTACATTGGACACATTTGGCAAGCTGAGTCCCCGTTTGAAGTCAAAATAATCTCAAAGGAATCCAAAACGTGTTCCCAGCCTTCTAGACATACACTCCCCGGGCGCAGGGAGAGATTTATTGGGAAGAGAGACAGATTAGCTCTGGAGGCACTCTCCAAGCTTCTGGAAAACAGGAATACCTACACAAGCTCTTTTGTCTGCCAGATGCACTTTTTTTTCACCATCAATCCATTAACCCATTTGACAAAGGAACTGAACTGTTGTTGACGTCTTTCTCTCTCTTTGATTTGCCGAGGAGTATGGAGTTGACTCAGGAGGCCAGGGAGGTACCATAAGAGTTTGGTTTTTATAAACTCTACCTAATTTTTATGTGTGAGTCCCTCTGCATTTTCCTTGCTCCCAATAAAGTACTGCTTGGATGAGAACCAGTCTTTTTTGGTGGGAGGGAGAAAGGCAGCAGGGGAGACAAAAATCATTATTCTTGGACTTTTTTTTTCTGGCAGCTTTGTAGATTATATTTATTATACTCAGGGATTCTTCCTGCCTCCATTAAAGCAACAAAGACACACACATACTCTTACTTAAGTGCTTATTTGAGCTGGCATAAAACTAAGAAAACCAGAGAGCCCTAAATGAACTGAAATCCTAGGAACCCTAGAAGTAATTCCATGCCAATATAGGCCATTTTCCTGGGTGTTTCTGCCAAACTGCAAAGACTTTGAGAGCTTCCATTTTGCTGAGCACAGGGAGTGCAGGAAACAAGGGATAAAGTTCAGGGGACACTCCTGTGAGGAGACTCTGCTAGGTGATCCTTGCATAAAGCTAAGAACTACACCCTTAGTTAAGGGAGAATGAAAAGTAAAGCCTGTGATGCCCAAGAGCACGACAGAGAAATGTGCCTGTCTTGGCCATGGCACAGCGTGGAGAGAAAACACAATCCCTGGGAGAATTCAAGAGGGCCATATGCAGACTTGATCTCTGAATCCACCTTGCCTGTGTGGTGAAAATATTTTAAGCAGAGAATTTAAAGCAATCATAAAGAATAAAAAGTAAACATCTAATTAAGCAGAAGGAGATAAAGAAGGGTAAAAAGCAATAGCCCAAGAGACAATTTTCCAGAATTTTTGAAAGACCGTTCCTTGGTTTCACTGGGTTTCCTGGATCTGAGGCCAGAAGTAAAACAGTCATCTCTCCATTTCTGTGGGTTCTGCATCTGTGGATTCAACGCACTGAAGATGAAAAATATTTAGAAAAATAAATGGCATCTGTACTGAACATGTGCAGATTTTTTCCTTGTCATTATTCCCTAAACAATACAGTGTAAAACTATGCACATAGAATTCACATTGTGTTAGGTATTAGAAGTAATCTAGAGATGATTTAAAGTATATGGCAGGATGTGAGCAGGTTATATGCAAATACTACATCATTTTGTAACAGGGACTTGAGCATCCTTGGATTTTGGTGTCCCCATGGAAGTTGTGGGGGTGATAATCAGAACTGGACTTAAAGTATTTGTATTGTTTAGGAGGAGAGTGAAAATATTTATAGCCATAAACCATAAATTCAGGATAGGTCTAAAAAGTTACTTTAACATCTAAAAGATTAGACATAGAACATCTAACTTCCAACCACATCAAGGGGAAAAACTGAGGAAAAGAAAAACGCTGATGAGTACCCAAAAGAATAAAAAAGAGTAGAGGAGAAAGAGATGACAGAGGGATAAATAGGATGCACATAATCAGAAAGTAAAATAAATAAAAATATAGCAATACTCACAATGAATAAAAACGGACTTAAGTTTAAAAAGATTTTAAGATTGTTTGTATGTTGTTTACAAGAAATTTACCTGTAACACAAGGACCCACAAAGATTGAAATCAGGACGAAAACATATACACAGCAAATACTACAGAAAAATAATCCAGAAGAGATGATATCACTATCAGATAAAATAAACTTTGAGGCAAAAAGTATTAGTGAAGATAAAGACTCATTACAATGAGTCTTTCATCATTACAATGATAAAAGTTTTAATTCCTACGGAAATAACATAAAGCAAACACTTACACATCTACAAGGAGAAATTTACAAATCCACCATCACACTGGGATGTTTTAACATTTGCTGTCCGCAATTTGATTGATGGATCAAATGGAGAAAGGAAATCAGTGAGGGTAGAATATTTGAACAGCACAGTTGACAAGTTTGAAATGATGGTATATATAGAACATGGCACCAAAAGATGATGTATACATAATCTTCAAACACAAATAGAAAATGTTTTTGAAAATTGTTAGGACATAACACAGAATCTACAAACTTCAAGGACCTGGTATTCTACAGGCCATTTTCTCTGACCACAGTGCTACTAAATTTGAAATCAATAATGAAAAGATAACAAGGAATGCTACATGTTTTAAACAAAACACACTCCTGAACAACTCAAGGAGACAATCATAATGGAAGTTAGAAAATACTTAGATTTGAGTGGTTATCAAATCTCCTGTGATACAGATAAATTGGTACATAGATAGTTTTAGCCTAAAATACTTTCATTAGAAAGGAAGAAATGCCAAAAATTTTACTAAATATCTAATCTAAGAAGTTAGCTACAGTCCAAAAGAGTAAACAAAGAAATCAAATGGAAAGAAATAATGAAGATATGAGTAGAGATTAATAAAAGGAAACAGATGACAGAGAGGATGAACACAGGCAAAGCCTGGTTCTTACAGAAAAGACTAATAAAATAAAAATTCAGTGAGATTAATCAAGGAAAAAAGGAAAGGCACAAATATACAGTATTGCAAATAGAAAAGGTGACATCACAAATGCATCAGAGATTAAAGAAATGGGAATCTGTTATGAAAATTTTATAATATTTTATAATATTTCACTTAAATGAAATACATAAATCCACAGAAAAATATAACTTACCAAAACTTATTATTCTAGGAGAAATATAGAACCAGAATGGCCTTATATTCATGAATGATAGAAAATAAGTGGTAAAAAAAAAAAAAAAAAAACTTCCCAGCAGCAGAACATCTGGAACAGACACCGTACCTTTCAAATTCTACCAAATGCTCAATGTAGAGAAAATCTCAATCTTACCAAAAATCTCCTCAAGAAAATAGAAAGAAAGTCTACCCCCTAATTAATTTTCTGAGGCTGGTATAAATAAACTTGACATAAAAAATCAACAGACAGAATAAGAAAGGCGATTTACAAGCCCATTTTGCTATTCACATAGACATAAACATCTTAAACAAAATCTGACAACATAAAAAACGGTGATATATCATGATACAATGGGATTTGTCCCAGGAATGCAAATTGTGATAAAGAGTTCTGACTCTGTTTTCTCATGTTTGACTGATGACAGTTTCTAAGTCTTACCTCCCCAACTTCCCCTTCTGCCCCACATCTGGGCAAGCTGCTGAGAAAGCTGCTAAGAATGCTCCCTCCTATGACACCTGCAGGAGTTTCAAATCACACAAGACCCTGCTTGTGTGTAGGAACCATCACCTGGTCTCACCTCCTAACCACCTAAACAAGCCTAAGCCACTTTCCTTTCCTTGCTATCCAGAGACATTTTTGGATTTTGCCCTTCTCCCCAGAAAGCCTCATAATATAAATAATAAACCCTTTTGTATCCCCTTGGTGTGTTTGTGGCATCATCAGTCTTGATATTTAAACCAAATTTTCGTGCGAGGTCAATTCTGCTTCTGAAGGATGACCTCACCAGTTTTATTGGAAAGTGAAACAATGTAATTTTTTACCTTAATAGATTAAAGGTGAAAAACCTGATTACATTAATAGAATTATTTCAAAATGTGCCGGATTCATTTATAATGAAAATTCTTAGGAAACTACCAAGAAAAGGGAACTACTTTAACCTGCTCAAAGGAAAAAGTGGCATCTAAGGAATAGAAAAAGGAAACAAAATTCTCATTATTTGCATATGTCTTATTGTTTGTAGATTGTCTACATAAAACCCTCTAAAATATTTATACTAAATTGAAAGTATTAATGAAAGAGGCTAGCAAGTTTGTGGATACCTTATGCAAAGTCAGCTGTGTTTTGTATACCAACAGCTATATATCATTCAGAAATGTAATAAAAAGATACATCTTACAGTAGCAACAAAAATTATAGAGCACTAAAGAGTAAATATATGCAAGAAAAATATATGCATGTCCTTCATGAAGAATATAATGAAACTTTATTTAAAGACATCAAGGAAGGACTAAATACATGGAGAAATATACCATGGTCTTGGCTGGAAAGAGTCAATATTATAAAGATGTCAGTTTTTTTCAAGTTGAGCTTGAGGTTAATTGTAATTCCAACCAAGTTCTCAAACATGTTTCATTGGACATTGACAAGCTGATTGTGAAGTGTTATCTCATTTGTACCCATAGATTTTAAGTTTGTTGGGGTGACTGAGTGAGGACACAGGGAGGTCCATGCCATTGAAAGAAGAATTTATTGCCTACTTTCCAGAGAGGAGAGGGCACGCCACATGGGGCCGCAGGGAAAACACCAGGTTTGGTCTGGAGGCAGAAGCAGGAGGGAGGGGAAAGCCTAGGCAAGAACATTTATTGAGGTTTCCATGGAAAAGGCAAGGCAGGGCAGAGGAAACAGCTCAGGATTGGCTAGTTTGAACGATTCCAGTGGGCTCTGGGCTATGAGGGTAGTCTCTATTTGCCTGGTACCTGGCTCTAGGATGATTTGGGGCAGGGAAATATTGGCTTGGTGTGTGAGAGTTAGAGAAAAGGTGTGTTTGGGGGCTTGGTTTGCACATGAAAAGTGTGCCCCCTGCAGAGCCCTTTGCTCTCTCTGAGAATTGGGTAGCCCTGAGAAAGACAGTCTCTCCCCTGACAGCAAAAACTTTAAGATGTCAAAACGTTATAAGATACAGAAAGTTAAAAACATGGTTAACGTAATTGTAGTTGGAAGAGCAAAGGGCTAACAACAGTCAAGGCACTTATGAAAAAGAAGAACAATTTGAGGGTACTTGTTGGACCAGACATGAAGTGGTATTTTAAAATTTGCAGTGGTTTGGACAGCATGGTATTGGCACAGGGTTAGCAAAACTAGGCCAATGGAAGATAATAGAGAATCCAGAAACAGATCTGTACATGCTGGAACTTTGGTGTGTGACAGAGCGGGCAATGCAGACCAATGGTAACAGGATGCCTGCTGAATAAATAGTGCTTGGAAATTGGTTATCTATACAGCAAAAAATGAAATTCACCACTGCATAAAAATGAATTTCATATGTATCAAGGAGTTAACTGTGAAAGACAAATTCATAAACTTTTTAAAGATTATGTAAAATAATCTTTATGACCCTGAATTAGGGAAGGATTTTTTCATAATCATCAAATTAACAAAATTTAAAGTCTGAATATAATATGTATTGACAAAAACATGGCACAAAAGGGCCTCTTATTCATTGCTGGTAGTAATATAAATTGGGACGATAGCTTTGGAAAACCATTGGCCATTGCCTGGTATAATGAAACATATGCATGCTCTTTGATGTAACAGTGATGCTCCCAGGTATATGTTCAGTGTAGAAAGGGAAACTTACACACATAAACTCTTGCATATTGTGAATAAGAGATGATGTATAGGAATGTTCATTGTAATATAGTTTGTAATAGGGAAAGCTAGAACCAATAAAAATGTCCACTGATAGAAGAATAGCTAAGTTGTGATGAATTCATAAAATTCTGTACAGCTAAGAAAATGAATGAATTGCAGATATGTGCATTAACATGGATGATTATTAAACACATAATGCTGAAGAAAAGAGACAACTAATAGATGAAGCTTGCATATAATTAATTCCATTTATGTAGAGTTCAAGAACAGGAAAACTAATCAATATATTGCTCAGGGTACATACAAATGTGATGAAAGTACAGAGAAAATCAAAGGAATGAATATTAAAAATATTAACATAGTAGTTATTTTGGGGAGAGAGAAAGAAAAATGAAATTGACAGGTCTTTAGGTACTATAAGTAGATTTCTTAACCTGTAATATATATAAATAAATATTCATTTTATTGTCATTCTTAAAATACAAATATCCACTCTATAAACTCTTTTGTATATATAAAATATTTTACTCAAAAAATTATTTTATTTTTCATTTTCTTTTTCAAATTTATAAGAGGTATACATATAAAATTTATTAGAATTGGTTTTTTTTTTTTTAAAAATTGTGGTCTTCTATACAAGAAATGCTTTAAAAGTAGGGACTATCTTTATTGGCCTTAGAGTTGCATATATCATGATCAAATTTAGAGTCAATATTATAAAAACTTGGGACCACTGGTCTAAGGGAAAAATCTGGGGTATATGAACAAGATTTACCACTTGGAACAGATCTTTTCTGTTTGTGTTCTTGGCTCTTTGATCTCTTAGAAAAACAGAAAAGGATCTTGCATTTCCTTTTCACATGGTTGTTGTAAAAAGAATTATGAAAAAGAAGAGTGAAAATATGCTTCAAAAGTAGCAATTGTAGTACGTGGTTCTTGGATCTTCTAGCCTTGAATAAAATAAGGGTAAAATGATTGTGATTCTGAGTATGTTAAATAAATACAGCATTTCTAGTTTGGTAAAGGAATATTACAGGCCTTTATAAATTTTAATATTTTATAAGAGCTAATTCACACAAATGTTTCAAATTTTAAAAGGTGTCAAAGGACACCCAGTGCCATCTCCCTCTCTCCTCTGTTTCGCTGCTGTCAGACAACCAGTGGAGTTATGTTCTTGTGTATACAGTATTTCCAGAGATGTTCATGTTTATACAGGCAAAGACATATTATACATGTTCCTATATCCCCTCTTATATTGTGCCTGCTTGAAGTTTTCATTTATAAATCAGTCTAGAATAACTAACTTGTTTTTCTAGTTTCTTAAGGTGGAAGGTTAGATAATTGATTTGAGATCTTTCTTTTTGTTTTTTCCTTTTTTTAAATTTAGGTGTTTACAGTTGTAAATTTAATTCTAAATACTATCTTGGCTGCATCCCCTATGTTCTGTTATGCTTTGTTTTCCCTTTCATCACCTCAAAGATTTTTCTAATTTTTCTTTGGTTTCTTTTAAACCTGTTTTGATTTCCTTTTGATTTTCCATTAGACTATTGACTAATTTCTTTCCATTGTGATCAGAGAATATCGTTTGTGTGGTATCATTCCATCACATTTACTGAGTCTTTTGCTGTATGGCCTATCATATGGTCCATCCTGGCAAATGTTCCCTGCGAGCTCGAAAAGAATGTGTGTTCTGTGGTTGTATGGGGGAATGTTTTCTAGGGGTCTGTTAGATCTAGGGTTGTTCAAGTCTTCTATTTCTGTGTTGATCTTCTGTGTAGTTGTTCTCTCCATTATTGGAAGCACAGTATTGAAGTCCCAACTATTATTGAATTATCTGTCCCTTCAATTCTGTGGGTTTTTGCATCATATATTTTGGCCTCTGTTGTTCAGTGTATATGTTTCTAGTTATATTATCTTCTTGATGAATTGGCTCTTTTGTCATTATAAAATATTCTTCATTCTCTCCAGTAACAATTTTGTCCTAAAGTCTATTTTGTCTGGTATTAGTATAGCCACAACAGCTCTCTTGGTTACTGTTTGCCTGGTATATCATTTTCCATCCTTTTACTTTCAACCTAATTGTATCTTTGAGTTCGAAGTGAGTCTTTTGTAGACAGCATATACTAAATCATATTTTTTAAAAATCCATTTTGCTACTGTCTGTCTTTTAATTGGGGAATATAGTTCATTTGTATGTAATGTAATTACCAATAAGATAGAATTTACATGTGCCACTTAAAAAGCATATATCTTATGTCCCTTTTATTCCTCAGCTTCTCTGTTACTCCTTATTTTCTGTTGAATAGATATAGTATCATTTTAATTCCTTGCTTTTTTTTAACTATGTATTTTTTAGTCATGTTCTTAGCTATTGCCTTGGGGATTACTCCATTTCATTAGCCTCTTAATTTATAACAATCTTGTTTGTATTAATATCAGTTTAGTTCCATAGTATATAAAAACTTTGCTCCAAAGTAGCTTTGTTCCCCTTCCCCAACTTTTTTGCTACTGTTATCACAAACTACATTTTTATTAATCATGTGCCCATCAACACATGTCTATAATTATTGCTTTATGCATTTGACTTTTAAATCAGAGAGGAGAAAACAAGAAGTTACAAATAAAAATGCATATATATTGTCTTTTATATTTACCTATATAACTACCTTTATAGGTACTCTTCTTTTCTTCATGTGTATTTGGGAATTGTTTAGTGGCTTTTCATTTCAGCCTGAAGAATTCTGTTTTAGTATTTATTGTAGGGCAAGTCTACTAGTGACACTCTCTCTCAGTTTTTGTTTATTTGTTATTTATTTATGTCTTAATTATGATCCCATTTTTGAAGGGGAGTTTTACTGGATATAGAATTTTTGGTTGACAGTTTTTTCTTTTAGTGCTTTGAGTATGTCATCCCAGCACCTTCTGTACTCCGATGCTTCTGCTGAGAAATTGGCTGTTAATGTTTTTTAGCATCTCTTAGACGTGATGAGTTGCATCTTTCTTGCTATATTCAAGATACTTTTGGCTTTGGCTTTCAAGAGTTTGATTATGATTTGTCTAGGTGTGGATCTCTTTAAGTCCTATTTTATTGAGCTCCTTGGATGTATAGATTAATGCTTTTCATCAAATTTGGGGAGTTTTTGGCCATTAGTTCTTTAAATATTCTTTTTCCTCATTTCTCTCTCTCCTCCCCTATGGGACTCTCATAACACATATGTTGTTATGCCTGATTGTGTCCCATAAGTCTCTGAGACTCTCTTCATTTTGCATCTGTGTTTTTGCTTTCTGTTATTCAGACTGGATTATTTCAATTGATCTATCCTCAAGTCTACTAAGTCTTTCTCCCGCCTGCTAAAATCTTCTCTTCAGCCTCTCTAGTGAATTTTTCATTTCAGTTATTGAACTTTTCAACCTCAGAATTTCTATTTAGTTTATTTTTTAAAAATAAACTCTGTATTTTTATTGATATTCTATATTTGGTAAGGCATGTTCTTATATGTTATTTCTTTCAACATAGTTCCTTTTAACTCTTTGAACATATTTAAATCACATCTGATTTAAAGTTCTATGTAGTAAGTCCCATGTCTGGACTCATCAGAGACAGTGTTAATTGATTGCTTTTTTCCCCAGTGAATGGGCCATAATTACTTTTTCATCTTTTTATGTCTCATGATTTTTTGTTGAAATGTGAACATTTTAAGTAATGTAATGTGGCAACTCTGGAAATCAGATTCTCTGCTCCCCGGGGTTTGTTTTTGTTGCTGCTCATTTCAGGTTTTTCTTTTAAGCTTTTTTGGTTAGTCTATTGTTTATCCTAATTGTTATCCATCACCTCAGGCAGCTGCAATATAAAAAGACTTTCCTGTAAATGTTTTCATCACATCCTACCCCCCTGCATCAAGAAGAGGCTTTTAGCACTGGGTGAACTCTAGTGAGGTCAAATAAAAACAAACCTTTCAAGGGGGAATCTTGTAGAGAACCATCAAACAGATCAAATAATGACTCTTTGGGGATGAGGCTTTGATGGAGCTTTAGCTCTGTTTAGCTCTCTCAGTACCAGGAAGGTACAGGTTCAAAGTTACCACTAAGGGAGAAAGCAGGCAGCAGAACTAGGGCAAGTTAAAACATCACAAAGCCCATTGTTTTTACCAAGGTTCAGCCATTTTTCTCGAATAAAATCTCCCTGGGTTGTATTAAGTGTTTGGTTAATTTTCAGAATTCTGAAAATGCTGATTCTGATAATTTTTGATAATGTCCTCATTGTTTTTAGAGAAGAGAAGGTTTTTGGAGATTCTTACTCTGTTATGTCACTGGCATCACCAGTGAAGCTACATTTTAGATTATATAATTAGTCATATAATTAGAGTATATATTAGTCATTATTTGGTAGCATATGGTCTTGGCTGGTTAAATTAATACAGATTATTTTACTTTTAACTTGGTATTTCACTGAATGAGACACAACCAAAAGAGGTAAGTCAGAGTCTAAGACTCTATAAACTTTAATGGACATTTTATTATTCCTTGTGGCTTTCCCGCCAAAAGGATTAATTTTCATAAATGATTTGGCATTTGACATGGAATAAAATCTGACAAGGTAAATATTTGTTAATTCAGTGCCTTGATTCCGTAACTATTGAGGTTAGATAGAAACAGAGAAGCCCCAAGTGTAGTTTTTGTCTCAGGGCCTCTGATCTGTCCACATTTGTCCTGGAAGATACACCCTCATTCCAAAGGCCATAGAACCTGGGCCTTTGGGAATTATAATGCACCTGTTTTAGAAAATAATAGAGTTTTAGATTTGATCTCAGATATGACTGTTCTGAACTATTTAACATCTGCTCATCTTCAGCAATTTCTCTATTTGGGGTAAAAGAGAGTAATCACACAGGATGTAAGGGTAAAAGCTTTTCTACTGATCTGTTCCGCAAGATCAAATTTAGGCTGGTAAGATCAGATTGTTAATATCTCCTGGGAAAGTAGTTGTCTGTAGTCCTTTCAATTTTGAAGAATGTATGTTGATGTAGGTCACATTTCATACTTACCATTATTAGGAAAATAATTTGATGAAGATATATTAATTCAGTATTATTTGTTTTATTTTCCTTAGTGAACCTCAGTCTATGTGTTATATAGCAACATCTAATCTGGATGGAGAGACAAATCTAAAGATACGACAGGTAATGACACATTTTTTAATCCTAATTTTACACATAGCCTGCAATGTCAAGTTTTGTGAGGTAATGGTGTAACATATGCAAATCAATAAATGTGACTCACCACATAAACAGAAACAAAAACAAAGACCTCATAATCATCCCAATAGGTGCAGAAAAAGCATTTGATAAAATATAGCATCCTTTCATGAGAAAAACCTTCAACAAATTAGGCATAGAAGGAACATAGTTAAAAATTATAAAAGCTATATATGACAAACCCACAGTCAACATCATTCTGAAAGGGGAAAAGTTGAAAGTATTCCGCTTAAGAGCTGGAACAAGACAAGAGTGCCCACTGTCACCACTTCTATTCAACAAATTATTGAAAGTCCTAGCCAGAGCAGTCAGGCAAGAGAAGAAAATAAATGGCATCCAAATTGGGAAAGAGGAGATCAAGCTATCCATGTTTGCTGACGATATGATGTTGTATCTTGAAAACCCTAAGGACTTCACCAAAAGACTCCTGGATTTGATAAATAAATTCAGCAGAGACTCAGGTTACAAAATCAACGTACACAAATCAATAGCATTTCTATATACTAATAACAGTCAGGCAGAGTGTCAAATCAAGGACTCTACCATTCACAATAGCTGCAAAGAAAATAAAATACCTAGGGATATACTTAACAAAGGAAGTTAAAGACCTCTACTTTAACATACCTAAGAGACTGAGGTTCACTAAGGAAAGGAGAACTACAAAACACTGATGAAAGAAATCACAGATGACACAAATAAATGGAAAAACATCCTATGCTCATGGATTGGTAGACTCAACATCATTAAAATGTCCATGCTACCCAAAGTGATTTACAGATTCAATGCAATTTCCATCAAAATACCAGTGTCATATTTCACAGATGTAGAAAATATAATACTAAGGTTTATTTGCAACAACAACAACAACAACAAGACCAAATAGCCGAAGCAATCTTAATAAAAGGAACAAATTTGGAGGCATCACATTACCTGACTTCCAATTATACTACAAGTCTATAGTAACCAAACAGCATGGCACTGGTATAAAAGTAGAGACATAGACCAATGGAACAGAGTAGAGAACCCAGAAATAAAACAATCTACCTACAACCAATTGATCTTCAAAAAAGCAGGCAACAACATACTGGGGAAAAGATGCCATATTCAGTAAATGATGCTGGGAAAACTGGATAGACACGTGCAGAAGATCAATTAGAAGATCTGTATGTGTCTATCCAGTTTTCCCAGCACCGTTTACTGAATATGCAAGAAGAATTCCTATCTCTTGCCATATACAAAAATTAATTCAAGATGGATTAAAGACTAAAATGTAAAGCATGATAACTATAAAAATACTAGAAGAATATGTAGGGAAAACTCTTTTAGACAATGGCCTCAGCAAAAAATTTATGACTAAGACCCCAAAGGCAAATATAGCAACAACAAAAGTAAATAAATGGATCTTCGTTAAACTAAGAAGTTTCTGCACAGTGAAGGAAATAATCAACAGAATGAACAACCTATAGAATGGGAGAAAATATTTGCAAATTATACATCTGACAAAGGACTGATATCCAGAATCTACAAATAACTCAAATAAATGACCAGGAAAAAAACAAACAACCCCTTTAACATACAAGAACATGCCTTACCAAATAGAGAACAGAATTTTTTCAAAAGAAGGTGGACAAATGGCCAAAAAAATATGAAAAAAATCCTCAACATCACTAATCATCATGGGAATGCAAAGTAAAACTACAGTGAGATAACCACCTTATCCCTATCAGAATGGCCATTGTGAAAATGTCAAAAAACAATAGATGCTGGTGTGGGTGCAGAGAGAAAGGAAAATTTATACACTGTTGATGGGACTGCAAATTAGTAGAGCCTCTATGGAAAATAGTCTGGAGATTCCTGAAAGAAATAAATGTAGAGCTACCATTCAATCTAGTAATCCCATTTCTGGGTATCTACCCAAAGGAAATGAAGTCATTTCATAAAAAGTCACCCGCACTCAAATGTTTAGCGCAGCACAATTCACAACTGCAAAGATGTGAAATGAATCCAAGTGCCCTTCAATTCATGACTGGATAAAGAAAATGTGGTGTATATATACCATGGAGTACCACTCAGCCATAAAAAAGAATGAAATAATGTCATTTGTAACAACTTGGATGGAACTGGAGACCATTATCCTAAGTGAAGGATTGCTGGAATGGAAAACCAAACACCATATGTTCTCACTAATAAGTGGGAGGTAATAGATAGGTACACATGGGCACAAAGAGATATGAAAGACATGAAAAACTAAGAAGGGGGCAGGGGAGGGGGTTGGGTATAAGATAAAAACTTACCTCTTGGGTACATTGAACACTGTTCTGGTGATGGGCACACTAAAAGCCCTGACCTAAGTGTTATACAAGTTATCCCTGTAACAAAAACATTTGTACCCTCTCAGTATTTTGAAATTAAAAATAAATAAATAAATAAAAGGGGAAAAAAGAAAAAACATGAGCCAACTCTATGCTGTCTATATGAACCTCACTTCAAATAGTATAGGCAGTATAGAAGTAAAAGGATGGGAAAAATTATATCAGGTAAAGATCAGTCAAAAGAAATCAGGAGTGGCCATATCAGATAAAGTATACTTCAGAGCAAAGAAAATTACTAGAGACAGAGAGGATCATTATATAATGAAAACATGATCAAAACACCAAGAAGATATAGCAATTCTGTGTATATGCATGAAAAAAACAGAGCTACACAATATATGAAGCTAAATTTACAGAATGTAATGGATAAATATATAAATCCATTATTATGATGGGAGACTTCAACATCCCTCTCTCATCAATTATGTGTAAAATGTAAAACTATAAAACATTAGGAGAAAATATTCAGGATCTTGGACTAGGCCAATAGTTTTCAGACGTGGTACCAAAAGCATGATCCAGAAAAGTAAAGATCGATAAATTGTACCTCATCAAAATGTTAAAATTTTATTTTTGAAAAGGATGAAAAGACAAGCTACAGACTGTCTTCCCCATGTCCAACGAAAGACTGGTATTTGAAATATAGAAAATAGTCTCAAAACTCAACAGAAAAAAAAAATCAAACCAAATAGAAAATGCACAAAAGACGTGAAGGGACATGTAACCAAAGGGGATATACAAGTGGCAAATAAGCTCATAAAAACATTTTCTACATGATCAGCCATTAGTAAAATGCAAATTAAACTCACAGTGAAGCCCAGTGATACAGCTATCAGAATGATCAAAGTAAAAAACAGGACACCAAATGCTGATGAGGATACTACAGAGAAACTGTATCACTAATAAATTGCTGGTGGGAATGTATAATGGTACAGCTGCATTGGAAAACACTTTGGCAGTTTTGTATAAAGTTAAACATGAACCTATTACATGGCTCAGCAGTTGCACTCCTAGGGATTTATCCCACTGGAATGAAAATGGATGTTCACACAAAAACCTTTATACAGAAGTTTATAGCAGTTTTATTTGCTATAGTCAGATGTATTCTTGTGTGTAAATGCTTAAACTAACTATGGTACATCAGTACTTATTTTTGTATATTGATGTGGTATTCAGCTACCTTACTAAACTCTTACAACATTTTTATGATTTTAAGGTCAAAAGTAGAAGACGTATAAGATTTTTCAGGTAGTAAATTCTTTGTCTAAAGGTGGGATCATTTAAAAAAGTTTCATCAGCTTTAAATGTTTATTGCATATTTACAGAGTGAAAAGAAGAGCTTTAGAATAGGGTTTGAGGTTTAACACCTTCTGAACATTTAGCATACAACTTATCATCATGGAGGTTCTATTTTTGCTTTTTTTTTTGAATGGAGTCATTTTTGACATTTCCTCTTCAGGAATAATGCCTTGTTTCTATTTGTTCACATCTCATGGCACTGGCTAGAAATGCCAGAGCAGTTGAAAATAAATTTTGTGATAGAATCTAGTCTCTTCTTCCTGACTAACATGGAAGCACTTCTAACACTTCATAGTTAAGTATGATAGTTGCTTTTGGGTTCTGGTAACTATCCTTTACCAAGTTAGGGAATCTTCCTTATATTTGAAGCTTGCTAATAATTTTTTTTGTAGAACGTATGTTAAATCTTTGACTAAAATTTTTCAGCATCTGTCAATGGGGTGATGACTTTTCTTTTTTAATTCATTAATAGATTACTCTTGAGCATCCGTTTTCGAGTTTGCTGGCAATAACATATTTTCCTCTTCTGGGAAATATCTGTTCATGTGTTCATTCATTTTTCTATTGGAATATTTATACTTTCTGATTGATTTATAGGATTTCTTTATGTATTTTAATATTAATTCTTTGTCAGAATTATGTGTGTTGCATATGTCTTCTCATAGTTGGTCACTTGTTCTTATGTTTTCTTAAAAGTGTCTTCTGGTGAACAGGAGTTCATCCCAAACCGTTTCTGTGTGGGGTTTTTGAGTGTTGAAACTTCTGAGATCTTATGACTATAGCTGAGAATATTTGTGTTTAACTTTTTATATTTATTTGACATTTGAGAAGATGTAGCATTCTAGACTGAGGTCTTTTATTTCAATTCATAAAAATAAAAATCCCCTGTTCTCCTGCATCTCGTATTTCTGTCAAAAGTACTTAGGAAAATTTGATTTTTGTTCTTTAGAAGATGATCTGCCTCTTCTCTCTCTGTATAGTTGACATCTGTTTATTGGAATGAGGATTCTCTAGATCAGTGAGTCTCAAAGTCTGATCTCTGGACCAGCAACATTATCATCCTCTGGCAACTGTTAGAAATGCAAATTCTGGCAACCCACCCCAGACCACCAAATAAAAATCACTGGGAACAGATCCCAGCAATCTATTTTAGCAAGACCTCTAGGTGAATCTGATGCCTGCAAAAGTTTGGAACCACTGTTCTAAGTCTTTTCTACTCAAAGTTTGACCCATAATTCAATATTGTTAGCTACATACATAAATGTATCAAACATTATATGATATTTGGTTATAGTGATTACACTTTCAAACTGGTATTTTCAGAAGAAGCAATGAAATTAATTTTTCCAGTTCTTTTGATTTTGCTAAAATTATTTGCAAAATGCTATAATAGCAAAGTCTTCTCACAAAGTTTATGTTAAAGTTTGATGTGTGTTATTTTATTGACTAGTGTCAACAGAAAAGCAGCCAAATTCTGTAAAATAATTTGAAAGAGGTTTATTCTGAGCCAAATTTGAGGACCATGACCTGGAGCCACACCCAAGAAGCCTTGAGCAAGTAGACTCACTGTGGTTGAGTTCCAGTTTAGTTTTGTTCATTTTATGGGGATAGGGATTACAGGTAAAGTCATAAATCAATACATGGAAGGCATACATTGGCTTGGCCCAAAAAGGCGGGCCATCTTGATGCGGGGGCTTACAAGTTACGGGTGGGTTTAAAGATTTTTTAGCTGACAATTGGCTGAAAGAGTTAGGCTTTCTCCAAAGACCAGGAATCAGTGGAAAGGAATGTTTGAGTTAAGATAAGGGTCTTCTTTCATGTGATGTTATACCGGAATCAGGTCAGGAAGTAAAACTCATCATCAAAACTTGTTTACTGAGATTCTATCATTTGTAGGTGTGACTCACTAGGCCCCTTTAGAAAGGAATTTGGGCAAAAGAAAAGATCAGAGTTCAGTCCTCATGAGTGCAATACATTTTTAAATATTGTCTTTTATTATCCTCTTCTATTAACCAGAACTTTACCACAGTACATTAAACTTTTATTTTCATTTCCCCCCTTTGTTTTTATTTTATAGGCTTTGCCAGAAACAGCTGAAATGCAAACAGAAAAGCAATTGTTAAACCTATCTGGAAGATTAGAATGTGAAGGACCTAATCGTCATTTCAATAGCTTTGCTGGAACTTTGTGCCTAAGGGGTAAAAGGTATTGTCTTTCTCTTCTCAAACATTTTTTTTCTATTATGGAACATAGAATTTGACAGTTTTTATTCTGTCAACCAAAAATATTTTAAAACATTGTATTTATTCATATTTTACTTGACTTTGAAATACCTTGAAGCATCTATTTAATTGTTAAGAAAGACTTTTTAAATATAGAGGGAAAGTGTATGGCATTTTCTTACGAATCATACCTATAGATGTTAGGGCTAGAGAAGTCAAGTCCAAGTTCCCACTGAGTGTAGGGATTTATCACATCCCTTGGAGTAAGTCGGTGGGAAATACAAGGTTTTGAAAGTGACCAAAGAGAAGCCACAAGGGCATTGGTTTGATAATGATGGAGGAGTTTTCCTTGCTTAAGGCTTTCACAGGAACATGTTTTATATAGCAAGTCAACCCACTGCTGGAGGGGAGGAGGCTGAGTAAATATGGCAGACTGAGCTTCCTTTCTGTGTTCTGAATTACCCCATGTAATCCTGTCTGTAGATACCGAATTGGTACATAGGTATCTATTTATCTACAAGTTTCTCTCCGACAAATTTTATAGTTACCCTATGAATAAAAGATGATTTTTCTCTCTAAAATTTTTAATCAACATTTGTTTGGAACAGTGAGAAATGGATACTAAAGCAAAAAATTTTCCATGCTCTTTTAGGAATAGGTGTTTTTTTAATGAAGAAATACTTATTTATTGTCATTTGCCCTGAAGGTTTAACCTGACAGAAGAAAATAGACGTAAGGTGAAATCTGTGCTTTGTTTACATTGTGAAAAGAGGAAACTTCTTTGGTCCTTTATAAATGCTCTTTTTTATTTTTAGCCCGGTTGCAATTGGGCCTGCCCAGGTCTTGCTAAGAGGCACACAGCTTATAAATACTCAGTGGATCATTGGCATAGTTGTCTACACTGGATTTGAAACCAAATTCATGCAGGTAAGATCATCTGTGATGACAAATAGTTCTGTTCCCAGATTTTTCCTTCTGTTTTTATGAAGTGAGGAAGTCTAGTATATATCTCTTAAATTTACAAGGCTTATTTCTGTTTACTACCCTGAAATTTGAAGGGAGGTTCATATTTCATTTCTAGTTTTAGACATTTCTTCTGATTTTGTCTCGCTTTTTTTAACTTTTTATTTTATTATTTTTAATTGCTTTTTCTTTTTAAAAATTATTATGGTACATAATAGTAGTATGTATTTATAGGGTACATGTGATGTTTTGTTGCAGGCATACAATGCGAATTAATCAAATCAGGATAACTGGCTATCCATCACCTCAGCCATTTATCATTTCTTTGTGTTAGGAACATTCCAATTCCACTCTTTTAAGTATTTTAAAGTGTACCCTAACTTGTTGATTGTAGTCACTTTGTTGTGCTATCAAATATTGTTTATTCTATCTAATTATATTTTTTAATTTAATTTTTTTTACTTTTTAAATTTCAAAATATTAAGGAAGTTCAAGTGTTTTTGTTTCATGGACAGCTTTTATAATGCTTGAGTCGGGGCTGTCAGTGTGCCCATCACCGGCATAGTGCTCATTGTACCTGTTAGGTAGGTTTTAACCTTTGCCCTCCCCCCACTTCTTGATTTCCAATGACTTTTACTTCCCTGTGCCCATGTGGGCCCATCGATTAGTTCCAACTTATTACAGAGTACATGTGGTGTTTGTTTTTCCATTCCTGACGTACTTCACTTAGGATAATGGTCTCTGCTAAGCTATTTCTGGGTTCCTTTTTTTTTTTTTTTAACTAGCTATGGCATTTTGTAGAATCATTAAACAAGTCCATAAAATGTAAATAGACAAATCCCTAAATTTCTATTGAAATTATTGGAGTATTATATTAATAAAACCTTGTTTTCTTTCTTATGACACAATATTATCTTGTTTATTATTTTTTATTTCAAAATTTTAAGGGTGTACGAATGTTTTTGTTATGTGGATAGCTTTTGTAATGCTTCCTAACCATTGTAAGTCTTCCTAAGGTGGAAGGTTACGTAACTGATTTGAGATCTTTCTTTTTCTTTTTTCCTTTTTTTAAATGTAGGTGTTTACAGCTGTAAATTTAATTCTAAATACTGTGTGAGCTGCATCCCTTATGTTTTGTTATGTTGTTTTCGCTTTCATCACCTCAAAGATTTTTCTAATTTTTCTTTTGATTTCTTTTTAACCTGTTTTGATTTCCTTTTGATTTTCCATTAGACTATTGGCTAATTTCTTTCCATTGTGATAAGAGAATATCCTTTGTATGGTATCAGTCCTTTAAATTTATTGGGTCTTTTGCTGTATGGCCTAGCATATGGTCCATCCTGGCGAATGTTCCCTGTGAGCTTGAAAAGAATGTGTGTTCTGTGGATGTGTGGGGGGATGTTTTCTAGGGGTCTGTTAGATCTAGTTTGTGTACAGTGGTGTTCAAGTCTTCTATTTCTGTGTGGATCTTCTGCATAGTTGTTCTATCCATTATTGGAAGCAGACTATTGAAGTCCCAACTATCATTATTGAATTGTCTGTCCCTTCAATTCTGTGGGTTTTGCATCATGTGTTTTGGCCTCTGTTGTTCAGTGTATATGTTTCTAGTTATGTTATCTTCTTGATGAATTGGCTCTTTTGTCATTATAAAATATTCTTTGTTCTCTCCAGTAACAATTTTGTCCTCAAGTCTATTTTGTCTGGTATTAGTAAAGCCACAATAGCTGTCTTGGTTACTGTTTGCCTGGTATATCGTTTTCCATCCTTTTACTTTCCATCTAATTGTATCGTTGAGTTGGAAGTGAGTCTTTTGTAGACAGCATATACTAAATCATATTTTTTAAAAATCCATTTTGCTACTATCTGCCTTTTAATTGGGGAAAATAGTTAATTTGTATTAAATGTAATTACTGATAAGATAGAATTTACATGTGTCACTTTTAAAGTATATATCTTATGTCCCTTTTATTCCTCAGCTTCTCTGTTACTCCTTATTTTGTGCTGAATAGATACAGTATCATTTTAATTCATTGTTTTTTTTAGCTATACATTTTTTAGTCATGTTCTTAGCAATTGCCTTGGGGATTATCATTAGCGTCTTAATTTATAACAATCTTGTTTGAATTAATATCAACTTAGTTTCGTAGTATATAAAAACTTTGCTCCAAAATAGCTTTGTTTCCCTTCCCTGTCTTTTTTGCTATTGTTATCACAAACTACATTTTTTTTAGTCATGAGCCCATCAACACAGATCTATAATTATTGCTTTATGCATTTGACCTTTAAATCATAGAGGAGAAAACAAGGAGTTACAAATAAAAATGCATATATATTGTCATTTACATTTACCTATATAACTACCTTTATAGGTATTCTTCTTTTCTTCATGTGTATTTGGGAATTGTTTGGTGGCTTTTCATTTCAGCCTGAAGAATTCTGTTTTAGTATTTATTGTAGGGCAAGTCTACTAGTGACAAACTCTCTCAGTTTTTGTTTATTTGTTATTTCTTTATGTCTTAATTATGATCCCATTTTTGAAGGGGAGTTTTACTGGATATAGAATTTTTGGTTGACAATTTTTTCTTTTAGTGCTTTGAGTATGTCATCCCAGCACCTTCTGTACTCCGATGCTTCTGCTGAGAAATTAGCTGTTAATGTTTTCTAGCATCTCTTAGACATGATGAGTGTATCTTTCTTGCTATATGCAAGATACTTTTGGCTTTGGCTTTCAAGAGTTTGATTATGATTTGTCTAGGTGTGGATCTCTTTAAGTCCTATTTTATTGAGCTCCTTGGATGGATAGATTAATGCTTTTCATCAAATTTGGGGAGTCTGTGGCCATTAGTTCTTTAAATATTCTTCCTCATCTCTCTCCTCCCCTCTGGGACTCTCATAATACATATGTTGTTATGCCTGATTGTGTTCCATAAGTCTCTGAGACTCTCTTCATTTTGCATCTGTGTTTTTGCTTTCTGTTATTCAGACTGGATTATTTCAATTGATTTATCCTCAAGTCTACTAAGTCTGTCTCCCGCCTGCTAAAATCTTCTCTTCAGCCTCTCTAGTGAATTTTTCATTTCGGTTATTGAACTTTTCAACCTCAGAATTTCTATTTGGTTTATTTTTAAAAAATAAACTCTATATCTTTATTGATATTCTCTATTTGGTAAGGCATGTTCTTATATGTTAATTTCTTTCAACATAGTTCCTTTTAACTCTCTGAACATATTTAAATCATGTCTGATTTAAAGTTCTGTGTCGTTTTCTGTGAAAAAAAATACACTTAATCTGCTCTCTATGATATATCAAGTGGTCCCCCTGAAAACCAGAAACCTCTTGTCTGTATTTGCTTTGATCTACCAGTGTAGTGACTTGATAGGGTCTCTTGAGAAAGGAAATTCCCCCACCCCCGCACACTCGTGCACACACACATACACCCTCTTCCCTCCCAGTAACTGAACCGGGTTGTCTACCTGACCTGTAGGTCAGTTCACTCTATTTTCCAAATCAGTCAGAACACAGGGTGAACTGTCTTTGGTGCTTGATGTTTTGAGATCCAGCCTGTCTAGGTTCTTTGGAGTCATTGGTATATGAGGCGTCTGAAAGACAGAAACTCATCTGTCTGTTCACTGCTGTACTCTAGTACCCCACATGGTGTTTGCCACACAAGAGGCACTTGATATGTATTTGCTGAGTGAGGGAAAAGCACACTGTAGGCATAGGGAGGGAGAGGAATGGGTGACTGGGGTGGGAGAGAAATGGAACCAGGAACGGAGGTGGAGTCACGAGTAAAGCTTGGTGGGAGAAAGGAAGAGAAACGAGGGTCGTGCCGGCCCTGGTCACCCCTGTGACTTCTGTGCTAGGGTCTGCCTGGAGCAGATGACGCTCAGTGAGTGTTATTTTCATAAATTAATGAATATAAGAAACAGAGCAGGGAGCAGAGAGACAAAAAGAACAGCAAAACATCAATATCCTCAAAAGAAGAAAGAAACAAAAACCCTGCAACCTCAGTAAGTTTCCATCATGGCTCATAAAAAATAATCTCTAGGGCCTGTGTACAAAGCTTAGATTCTGCAGGGAGAGTGCGTTGGGGATGACCCAGCCCCATGGCCGGTGTTTTCTCCTGGTTGTGGCATTTTCCCTCTATCCCTGCCTCTTTCCTACCCTACCAAGCTGGGCTGAATAGCTGGAGGGTTATATGGACATCTTTTCTATCTTTCTCTTCAAGTCCATGGTCCCCAGGCTTCTTGGTTCTTGCTTCTGGGCCACTGCTCTGGGCTTCTCTCTGGCCCATTTCATATTCCTAGGAACTTTCCAAGTAGAGGACACACCAAGACCAAACAATGCAAAGAATAACAGGGAGAAAATGGGCACTAGAGTTCAAAATCCTCAAAAACCCAAACATTCCTCACCAAGTCTGCGCCTCCACCCCAGTCATCTGGGCCAAAGCATCCATTCTTCTTTGTTTCACTAATACCTGTCTCACGTGAGAATGTCTGCACCTAGGGATTTGGGGATGACATTTCCCTGCCAATATCTAAAGTCGTGGGGGAAGCAAATCCTCAAGGAGGCTGAGGGAGGTGGTGGCGAGGGGAGCCAAGGAGGTGCGGCATCAAGGGAGGAGAGTTTCCCAGGGGCGAGAAGCATCTACAGTACTAAATGCAGAAAGGAGTCAGGAAAAATTAAGAGAAGACTAACAAGTGGTTTTGGGAATCCAGGGCATTTCTTTATGAAAGCAGTTCCCATTCCCACGGAGCTGGGGATGGAGTAAGGATAGCAGTAGTCTAAGGAGTGAACAGGAAATGAGGAAAAGGGGAAAATGCTTATCCATTTCAAGGGGTAGCGAACTTCAAGGCCATTTGGAATGGGGGAGATGGTTCAAGAACAGTGCTCACAAGTCTGGAATAGCTGCTGAGAAGAATGGGCAAGAAAGCAGGAAGGACTCTGGGAGAAACTGAGGGCGCTGCTGAGTTGCACCTTGTGGCTGTGGGGTGCGGGAGACCAAACGTCTGAGCAGTGTTCCCGTTACAAGGTGGGTGGCTGCTATGGCTGCCCAACCTCGTGATCTGCTGGGCCTCGCAACACCAGGGGTGGCTCCTGCCTCACAGTCATCTGATGTCTCATGTGCAGGTGCCTGTGAGGGCATTGCAGGGTTGAGTGTTTGGATGGTGACTGTTTCTCTGCCTCTGGTGACACAGCTTTCCTCCAGAATACTAGGGGTGTGTGCAGAGACTGTCCTCTTGAAGCTCCACGTCATCCTTATCTATCGTGGACATCTCCAGCACGTGGGCTCTGTCTGTCATAGAGCACATGGCAGAGGGCTGCTTAAACCACAGCCTGCTGGTGCAGGGTCCAGTCTCACTCTGAGCCCAACTCGGAGCTAGCAGCTTTCTAAATCACCTAGTAAATAGGTCAGGGCAGTATTCTCAAGTGAGGTATGTGCTGTCTCTGCGATTCCAAAGAGGCCTAATAACTGCTAAGCATCTTTCTTAGAGGTAGGAGGCTCAAAGTACAATAACTTGTTCTTTTCCTTAGGGGAGATGGCCCAACACAGCCAAGACCACTGGACCCTGAAAATATTTACCAATGTGACAGAATTTGGAGTCTTTTTAGAGTTTATATTTCACCTTGTCGCATTGTTTTGTCTTGTCAGGGATTCCAGAGTACCTGACACTTCCTGATCCCTAATTCTGATGAACATGACGTCGTAAATATAGAAGAGCAGTATGATGTTTTGCGGACGGTCCATGTGTTCAGGTTCTTCTCAGACTATATTATTTCAGAGAGTGGGGGAGTTGACGTAGCCCTGGAGTCAGGTCGTGAAGGTGTCCTGCTGTCTGTTCCCAGTGAGTGCAGCAGCTTCTGATTCTCCTTCCCGCTGGGGGCTGAAAGGAATGTATTGTCCAGATCGAGAGCTGAGTGCCAATTGTCTCAGTCTGTGTTGATTGCTCCGTGAAGTTACCATATCTAGTGCAGCAGCTGCAATTGAGCCTAGCACATGGATAGGTTTACTGTAGTCCCAAATGATCCTTCTGATTTTACAGGGGCCCGGACTGGTGAATTAAATGGGGTGCTGGCAATTGGAGGTTGGGTTGCTAAGCAGTCAAGTAATAGGGTGAGGAGACAAGAGTGGAACGCTGGAACGCTGTCAAAGTATGTGTGTTAGTTCCCTATGGCTGCTCTAACACATTGCCACAAATGTAGCTGCTTAAAACGGTCCCCATTAATTATCTGACAGTTTCTGCAGGTCGGAAGGCCTGGTACAGTGTGGCTCAGCTGTGGCCTCTACTTAGAGTCTCATAAGGCTGAAATCACAATGCTGGGAGGGCTGAATTCCTTTCTGGAGGCTTTGGGAATGAATCTGCTTCCAAGCTCATTGAGGTGGTTGGCCAGATTCAGTTCCTTGCAGCTGCCCCATTCCTTGTTGCCTGTCAGCCAGGAGCCAGTCTTTGCTCCTGGAGGCTGCTCACGTTACTTCTAACGCATTCCAAGTGGCCCCTTCCAGCAAAAGGACAGGAGATGGAAGGGGGAGGAGGTGTGAAGACCCTCTCGTGCTTCAATTTCTCTGAATTCCTTTTTCCTTTTCTGCCTCATCACTTTGACTCCAGCCAGAGAAAGTTCTCTGCTTAATTTAAGGACTCATGTGGTTAGATTGGGCCCACCTAAGTAATCTAGGATAATATCCCTATTTTAAGGTCTGTAATTTTAGGTACATCTAAAAATTCCTTTACCATGTAATGCAACATATGGGTAGGACCCAGGGATTCAGGCGTGGTCTTTTTTGGGAGCCCATTATTCTGTCTACCACAGTGCGTAATAGTTTTCTATGCTCATTAGCCTCATGAAATGTAGTCTGTCAGAGCAGAAAGAGAAAAACAGGTTTTCCTGGCCTTGACTACCCAGTCTTTGATAGAAGATTCCTGCACTATGGCAACACATTAAATTGTGTTAAACACCAGGGGCCAGGAGAGTGTAGAGGTCAGTGGTAAAGGCAGCGCTGGTGGGAATTCCCCAGGGACAGCACAGCCAAAGGACGTTTCCAAATGGGCATTGAGTATTCAGAATGGAATGATTTCCACTCCTGTGATATAAATCCTTTTACAGCCCTTGCTACCACAAATCCAGATGCTTTGTGACAGGCGTTTCTGTGGGGATTGAGGGACGGGCTGGGTTCCTCCAGGTTGACGTGGTGTGTGACAGACAGTGGGGGCTGGAGCCCAGCGTGAAGAGTGTCCCTGAGAGTGAGAGCACCCAGGAGCCCACAGAGATCTTGAGGAGGGCTCTGGGCATCTGTAGAACATGGAATTGGAACATCTTACGTGTTCAGTGTCAAGTGTCAGGAAGGCTCCCCTGTCCTTTGGGTCACACAAGTTAGGCAGATAGAGCCATGTTGTGGGCTCCTGAAAAATCAAGGCTCAGAATTTCAAAGTTTGTCCATATACCCTGGGAAGGCTCTGGAAGGTCTTCTGCAGCTTCCTGAAGGGATCACATGAAATCAGTATTTCTGAGGGAGAGAAGTCGGGGGTGGGGCACTGGCCAGGAGAAAAGTAAACCATGGTTCTCTGATCACGTTCTGTGAGGGGCTGTATGAGTACACTGGCTTATGATTTGGAATGGAGTCTACTTGGTAAAGGCAGCAAAAAATTTAAATAATGAGATGTTGGCTCTTCTGTGTTTCCTGCTAGACTGTCAACTTCTCAAGGACAGGGATTATGTATTATTTACTTCCTAACCCGTGTGCTAGACTAGGGCTTGGCACGTAATAAGTATGCAGCACATGTTTGCTGTCTGAGTGAATGTGTGCTACTTAGAGTAATGCCAACTGCTGTTAGAAATAACCCCCCAAACATGTCATGGCTCAAACATGGTGAAAGTTATTTCTGACTCATGAAGTCCAAAATTGGTGCAGGACAGTACACTGGGTGGCCTTGGACCATCCCGGTTCTTCTCCCTTTCTTGCTGTGGTTCTCAAGAATAACTCTAGAACGTGCTGGCATTGTAAACGGCTCAGGGTCCAATAAGGAGGAACTGCCTAAAACAGTTCCAGCTGGGTCTTGCTCCGTGCCTCCTAGAAAAGGTAACGTCTTGAGTTAGAGAAGAACTGCCTGGGTCACCCAGGCTTTGTTCCTCTCTCCTCTGGAAGCCAAATGTCCCTCAAGGCTTTAGCCTGGTGAGGCCTGTTGCCCCTGACATACACAGGGCAAGCTGCTGTTTGGGGTCCCTCAGCTCTGGTGCAAATGGGACATGCACAGTTGAGACTCCATTGCCCTGGGCAGGTTTCAGGAGTCTTGAGGACTGGCTCACAATGCGTCCTATGCTTCTTTTGTCCCATGCTGCCTATCTGTAAGTAATAAATCTGCTTCACGTGACTCGCCGTGTATGTGTATGTTCTGTCTCGCTGGAGTCAGACAAGTTGGTAACCAGTATCAGAGAAGAGTTCTGCTCTTGGCAGCGATTCAGGGTCCCAGGATCCTTCCATCTAGTGGTTCCCCTCTTTCCACACATGGTTTTCATGCCCTTTTGTACCATGTGAGGAAGGGTAAAGAGCACAGAGGCCCATACATGGGAAGGTTTTGTGGGCCAGGCTGACTGAGTCCCTAAATCCGCATGGATGTTCTGTTCTGTGGGGGGATTCCATGCCAGTGTCTGGAAGAGTGCAGTCGAGACACCAGCACGGAGGAAGGTGTGTACAGAAAGCTCAGAGTTTGTGGCTGCATCTGATTGTCCTCACTGCTGACCTGGCAGGTGCCTCTTATGTTCACTCACAGACACATGCACGCTCTGTACACATGATGTGTGGAATAACCTGGCCGTTTCCTAATGAGCTAGTAATTCTTACGTCCACACTGGTGCTTATAACTTTTGAACTTGAAAATATGTAACTAAACTCTGTCCTTGCCAATTTCAAGTCAATCCACCAACACATCACAAAGCAACAATATCCGTGATCTGTGACACATCAGCTGTGACTATGGGTAAGGTCGTGTGCAATGTGAACCTCTGGCTTCTCATCTAAGAAATGGTGTAACCATGTGTTTGAGTGTTGAAAGATACAATGAGGTAATGTGTAAACTGCTTCCTACCTATCAAACCCATGTGAAATACAGGTCAATCTGTCATTCCTTAACATGGCATGGAAGCTTGCTGCAATGCCTTACATTGTGCAGGACTGGACAGGCTTCGTGCAGAACATTTTGTCATTAAGTTAAACTCTCTCATCCCTACAGAACTCACAAGCCCATTCCAATAAGTGCAGATGGCTTAGAAGCTGAAGCCAGGGGCCCCAAGACTGCTGCACAGAAGGACAGTCCTACTGACCCCTTCTGTAGTGAGGCCTCACGTTCTGCGGGGCCTCCCAGCATCAGTTATGTTATCCCCACCCCCCTCCTTTTTTTTAGCCCAGTTTCTCTGCTCAGAGGTAATGGAAGCCTCTGCAGGACCCTCCAGTTTACTCCACCTACACTACTCCTTCTCCTCAGTGCACAGCCGAAATTAAGGAGAGACTAGTTTCCAGACATTGCTTCCACTTTTAAATTTGAAAAAAAGGTCAGTTATAAAGAGGAAAGCTGGGTGGTTGGAGGCCTAGGTCACAATGAGAATTTTATTGATTTTTTAATAAAAGTAATCAAATGTTCATGTAGTCTATCAATATTTTAGTAAAATTAAAATTGGAGAAATAATTAAACGATTCCTCATTGCCCTCTCCGGCCCGGCCCTCCCCCATGCTCCCTTCAGCCCCGCGCGGTCTCCGTCCTGACACTCAGAGCGCGGGACCCATGGAGTCACCTGACGAGGCGTCTGCCTCCTGGCCTGGACTGCGGCCCTCCGCTCTTAGTCATCGCTCTCTTCCTTCGGACCCCATGTAATCTTTGAAAGTCTGATGCGTGCAGGCATTTGCACCCTCGACATCTACCCTGTCCTCAGCCATAGCTTTCCCACGTACGCAGTGTTTTTACAAAAGAATATACACACCAGCAGCAGTCCGCCCCTTTATATTTCCTCAGAAGGACCCGTGTCTACCAGCACTCGTTAGAGGGCAGAGTAGCCTGTACAACGAAGAGGGAGACAAGGGCATGGCATACCCGTTCCAACAACTGGAAAAACTGGAGACAAGGGCATGGCATACCCGTGGCAAACAACTGGAAAAACTTCCAGTAATTCTTTCTCCCCAAATTCCTTTCAGGCTATTCTGCCCTCAGAGCTCCCAAATCCAGCCCCTTCCCCATGCGGTGTTCCAGCCCCTGCCCCTCCTGCTTCTCTCTGCCAGACTCCCTCTCCTCTTCCCAGGATTTTAAAATTCTCCCTCCGTTTTACAAAGCAATTGCACTGAACCACAACCCGCACAACCACACCCATCCTGATTTGTGGGCCAGGCTTCTCGTTAGCATGATGTAACCTCTAGTGAGGTTTCAAATGAACACGTTTGAAATGATATTGAGCAATGCCTTTTGTTTTGAATCACACCTGTGGTTACCTCCTCCATGAAAGGTTTTATTATTTTTTCCCCATCTACTTTCTAACTTTTTGCCACCATTCCTATTGGCTCCTCTGTACTTTTGAAAACAGTTGTGTCACGTTTGTTGATGGTGTAGATGTACTTGTTTTCTCTCTCCATGTTAGCCAGTCTTTTAACAGTTATAAGCCTTAATGCATCCTTACTTAGATTATAACCTGCTGAAATTAAGCCCTATGTCATTGCTTTACATTGCTTGCCTACACTCCCTCCCTGAGTCTGATGAATCCGCTTTGGCCTCAGACCCTGATCCTTTCCTTCCCCTTCCACGTGGAGAGGGTTCCCCAGTCATGACAGCTCCCTCCCTTGCCTGTCTTCTCCTGCGTCCACTGCTTCCATGTTGTCTCTACCCCAAAACCTCCTCTCCTCTATCCTCCCTGGGCTACAACAGGTGTCTCTGCTCAGAAAAATCTCTCCATATAGCCGTGTACCTCTGGTATTGCTGTTGTTTGTTGTTTTGTATGTTTGTTTGTTTATAACAAGTCTGGTTGTGATAGCCTCTAAGGTCCCCTGGACTCACAAATGTGAAAACGCCCTTTCAAGTCTGAGCAAGATAAGCTCCACCAAAAAATTTCCAGGTGAGAAGACGTTATGTAAAAATGGTGATAAAGGTTTTATCTGCTGTGCTGAGTCAGTTCCCTGGATTTCCATCTTCCACGAACGTGTTCACCTGGCCTGTTGTATCTGTTCCTGTTCTTGTCGTCCTCGGGCACTGATTCTCTTTAAATTCTTTACTTTTTAAAAACAGTTTATTGAAATATAGTTCACGTGCCATACCATTCACCCACTTACTGTGTGTAGTTCAGTGACTTTTAATGTATCTCAGAGTCGTACACCCATCACCAAAGTCAGTTTTACAACATTTTCATGACTTCAGGAAGAAACCCCGTTCCCTTCAGCTCTCACTCCTACCCCCTCAGTCCCCAGCCCACAGCAATCTCTCCTCTACTCTCTGTCACTACCCATCTCCCTATTCTGAACATTTCATAAGAACGGATCCTCTGTGGTCCTTCGCTTCTGGCTGCTTTCACGTAGCCTGGTGTTTGCAAGGTTCACGCAGGTGGTGGCTGTGCTGACAGTTTATTGCTTTCCATGGCTGACAGCGTTATGTTGTGAGGACGCAGCGCACTTGGTTTCTCTGTTCATCGGCTGATGGGCATTGGGGATGTTCCCAGTTTTTGGCTCTTGCGGATAATGCTGCCGTGAACATTTGTGTGTGAGTTTCTGTGTGGACATATGTCCTCATTTCCCTTGGGTGTACACCTAGGAGAGGAATGGCTGGGTTGTATGCCCACTCTGTCTGACATTTTGAGGAACTTGCAGACTGTTTTCCAAAACAGCCATTTTACATTCCCCCCAGCAGCGTATGAGGCTTCCAACTTCTCCATGTTCTCTCCAACACTTATCTGACTTTTTGATTCCACCCACCCTGTGGGTATGAAGTGGTATTTCATACTGGTTTTAATTTGTATTTTCCTGATGATCCATGACATTGAGCATCTTTTCATATAATACTTTAGTTTTAATGGCATTTAGGGAAGGAGAGGAGATAAAAAAGTATATTTGATCTAATGTGTTTAACTGGAAACACAATAACTCATTTCAAATGTGTGACAGAAAAAAATTGTTTTCTTCTAAATATTTGAAAACATTTATATAGCAATCTTAAGTATTTATCAACATGTAAAGTTTCCTACTTCTGTATTATTTCCATGTCATGCTTACTTTGTGGTGAAGGGACGGCAACATTACGCAGTGACTTTGTCCCGTGAAGGTCACTGCTTGTAGGGAGTTGGGGGGGGGGAGGAATGCAGATGGGGTCTCAGGGTCGACTTCAAGGCGGAGCAGAGCTGGTCGCCGAAGCCAGTAAAGGTCAGTGCGTTTCAGTCACCGAGGCTGTGTCCGTGTGTTGTGGATAAGTGTGATAAATACCAAAGGCATATGACAGCATTGACGTAGGGCACGTGGCGTATCTTCTGAGAGGTGGATGACAAGCTGTTTAAATGAACTCTTACGCTGTAATCATAGTGTAAAGATGGGGTGCATGATGCGTGATAATTGTGAAGGTTGAATGGTGGGTACATGGGCAGTTATACTGTTCTCTCTGCTCTTGTGCATGTTTAACCATTTTTGTATTAAAAGCTTTTAAAGATAGAAGATGCTGAGTGCCTGACGGGGAGGGGGAGGGGAGTAAGGACAGCTGGCAAGGGCGGGTCAGTCCATCAGGACTGGATTTTATCTGTCTCTCAAGAGAGACATTTCAGGAAGTGTAATTCCTTTGAGAACTGAAAGCTTAGAAGGAAACCTTTTTCTATCTAATAGGAATAAAGGAAAGGAGAGATGGAAACAGTTTTTTGGAGGTTTTTTGGTAAAAAATTCCCATCTGATGGCTTCTAGTGCCTCTGTGAATGGTGAGTTCAGCACGTCTGCTAATAAGCAAGTAGCCATGGCCTAAGTTTGAGCAAAGTGAAGAAGGTTTGAAATAGATTTGAGTAGCGTGGGAGAGGGAGTGGACTAAAAAAAAGCGACCTGAACTGTTTGTTTTATTTACTGTTAGTCAGCTCCAAACAACTATTTTTGGAATGAATGAGTGAATTATTTCCAGGTCGTGCTGGGGTTGACCATGAATTTTATCATAGTGCCAGTAGACTTGTGACATTTAATCCCATAGTGCTCCGTCACTTATAGGAAGGCGTTTCTGGAAAAGGCAGAGAGGTGGGATTCTGCCAAATAGGAAGAATTAAAGGGGATCAGATGAGACCTATTGGCAGTGGAGCTTTTTAAATATCAGTTACCTCATAGACCATGAAGTCTGCCTGGCCAAAGGAGGAAAGACAGACAAGAACTCGGTGGGCCGATGAGTAAGTAGAAAGATTAATGACCTGGAGTTGACAAAATGACAATTGAGGGCACATGCTGGGAGACTAGAGGGATGAGGTCAAAGGGTGGAAGGTCGAGCTGTGCTGTTACAGGTGTCAGAGGGGTTCCTGATGACAAGTTCCGGGTGTGGCAGTAACTGAGCAGGAATGGAGGTAAAGGACCCTAAGAGGGGAGGATGGAGGAATTGAAAGGCCGGGTTATTGCTGATCTGTCCACGTGGATGTCGGGGCCTCCACTGATTCTCCACCTCTACAAGTTGCCCACCCTGGGCCCCAGCCCACCTTTTGTCCTTCCCGGGGCCTCCCTGGACTCTGCATTCTCTCAGCAACCCCGAGCGTCAGACACTGCAGGGTCGATGGCATAACTCTGGACAAGATGTACAAGTAGAGTGAGGGGGTTCAGTTTTTTGTTTTTGTTTTGACACCCAGCATTCACAATTTTTTTTTTTTTTTTTTGGAAAAACTATCTCAAGTGTCCTCTAGGCAACTCACCCCATTTTTGAGTCCAGTCCCAGTCTGTACTAGGGGAGTTGCCTTCTCTCCAGACCCCTATTTTCAGTGTGCCCAGTCTTGGCCAAAATCAGCATTCTGTAAAGGTCCATGGTGAGTCCCCAAATACCTGTAACCCTGGTGCACAGTCTGGGAGTCACCTTTGGATCATGAGCTGCGGGTGTGCTGGGGGATACCTACCGTGGCTCTACCAAGATCACTGCTTGTAGGGAGTGCCGGGGGGAGGAATGCAGATGTTGTCTCAGGGTCGACTTCAAGGCGGAGCAGAGCTGCTTGCCAAAGCCAGTAAAGGTCCCATGAAGATCAAAGGTGGCCCCTCCGTCCCGGTGGGTGAACTGTACACACTACGTGCAAGCTCTTACAAGTTGTCATTGAGCATAGATGGAAGGCAGACACTTAAGGTCACCTTCCCTAAAGAGGGGGCTGCCGTGCCTGACAACTGCCCTGCAGATACTGCTTTAGCAGCCAGAGAACCACCCCATGTACACTTCTGCCAAATGGCATCAGGGACCTGTGCAGCGCCCTGATCAGCCTCAAGGAAGTGGTGCCTGGATCAGACTGGGAAAGGGGGGAGCAGGACAGGGGCATGACAAGGGCAGAATGGGGCATGGACACCTTTGTTCCGCCAGCAAGGACATTCCTTCCCATCTTCATTTTTTTTCCTTATTTTTCCACTTACTCTAAGGCATCTTTTTCTTACCCTGGGAGGTAAGTGGCTGCCTGGTTGACATTCCTGCCACTGACAGCTGGGTGATACTTTTGCTCTGCAAATGTCATCAATCCGGGCAACATGAAGAAATGTCCAAGGAGGGGAACCACTTCCCCAAGGGTGACTTGGCAGTGAGGAAACCACACCGTGAAGATCCGCGTGTGCTTCCCCAACACCTGAGCGTGCCCCACGTGACAGATGCTGAGGCATCAGACCCTCCCCCAGCCAGCCCCGTGTCCACTGCAGCACTAACCCCCCCCCCCCAGCACGCCCACCCACCTGTGTGATCCTCTGGTCACGGACAACTTTTCTTAGAAATGATTAGGCCACTATTTCCTGAACTACGTTCCTATCTTTGACCCTCTCTTTGCATGTGGAAGACCCGACTTCTTTCCTGCTCTGAAGGATTCCAACAGGCCAGTGAGGGGAAGGTGTGGGCTGCAACGTGACGTCACGAAGGCGAAGCTAAGAGGTGGGAAACGGAGCCCATCTTCCTACGCTTCATCAGGCAGGGAAGGGGGTGGGAGCACAGGATGTCCCTCCCTCCACAAGAGCTCTAGGGACTGCTCACCTTTGGGAAGCCAAAATAGTCCATCAGGAAGAGCTGAACTAACTCTTGCCTTTCCCTACTCAGCACATGCTGTATGTAGGTTACCCAAAACCTGTGCCCCCAACACAGCACACAGAGACGACACCACTCTCCTGAGAACGTTTATTGATGGAATGTGTTGGAATTTGAGGGGAGTGATTTTCCCCCTCAGCAAATGCAGGGGAAACATTTGCAAAATCTTCGGGTGTTCTCAGGAGTGGCAGGGGCAGCCCGAGGCACCTGACCAACTTGAGGTCTGCAGGGGGGGCTTGGATGGGGCGCAGGCTCCCTGTGGGGCACGGGTGGGGAATGCTCCTGACACAATCGGGAGCTGCCCTTTTGCAGAGAATGTTCTTTCCCCTCGTGTTTTATTCTGCGTCTGGAAAGCCACTGCCTAAAGCGAATCATTCGCTTTCTGAAACCATGTTTGGTAGGAGGCTGTCCCTCCAGTGGCATGGTTGGGGAAGATGAGCTCCCAAGTGGCTCCTCGAATGTCTCGTCTATGCCGCTGTGATGGGCGTGCAGAAAAGTCTGTCTGCTGTCCTCAGTTGTCTTGATGTTCTCTGTAAAGTCATGGTTGGCATCAGAGGGTGATTGTCTTAGGGCTGCCTGTCCTCCTTTGCCCACAGATGAGGCGGCAGGGCAGGGATGATCCAGGCCGGGAACCGAATTGGTTGTTCTGAACTTTTCTTCATGATAAGCTATAGAGCTTGTTCCAGGGGGCTTGCAGATCCCAGCTTTGGAATTTGTTGTTCCCAGATGATCTTTTGGGCCATTCCCAGGTGTCGTTCCTGATCTTTCCTCACATCGCTCTTAAGTGGAAGCATTTCTGAGTATCTCTCTGGGAAGCTTCCAGATTGGCTCAGTGGAAAATTCTCTAGATCTTTGCTGCTCTCACCTTGACGCAAAGAAATCCACGAGAGTGTACGATGGCACTTGGTCTCAGATGTCTCAGGATTTTCTCTCTGAGGATTTAGCAGTGACAGAGACCCATGGATGCAGCGGGGCAGGCCCCCCCGCTTTCGGATGATGCTCATTTGATGGTGGTGTCCTATCTTGTTCTGAAGCTCGCCGATGAGGGAAAAACCTCCAGGCAGGATAGAGATTGGAACGCAGACCTTGGAGGACTGGCTGAGCAATGTGAGGTTGGGAACTGGAGGACAGAAGTGTTCCTGAGATGTCTTGATCCCAGAGGATAAACCCCACACCATTTCCTGCTGTGACTTTTTCTGTGACACGTTCCCTTCCAGGTGGTGACTTTCAGATGGCATAAGACACCGTGCCTCATTCTGGGTTTTAGGCAAACACTCTCCACACATCCTAACCTGGGATAGAGGAGCAGGGGATAGGATCGGGAGTGGGGATTGAATTTGGGCCTGAGAGCGGAGCTGAGTGAGGGTTAGGGGCTGAGACTGGGGCAGGGTTTGAGGCAAGGACAGAAGTTGGGGACGGTTAAGTGCCGGGGAGATTCTGCTGAGGAACACAAATGTGGAGGAACAGCCACCTGGG